>OU744339.1:65391349-67791349 GCA_916610165.2 Gymnosoma rotundatum
CATTTTTACAGTATTTGACAGTGTTAGTGTTTAATTTTTACGGTATTTAACTGGATTGTGTTTTTAAATGTATTGGTGCAGGCCTCTAGTACAAGTGTTTATACAAGATATTACATAAATATGTATGGTAATCTCTTTATACATTACATCACTGCAATATTTATTAACAAATATAACTTATAAAAATTGTTGTTTAGATGCACGTACTTTTGTATTAAACAAATTTTGAAAATAAGGTCAAATTAAAAGTACTCAACAAAAATACTAAACAATATGCACAAAAAATTTTAAACAAATTCCTAATAAGATAAAAATAGCAAAAAATACAATTTTTCTTGTGTGTTTCTTTCACTCATATTTAACACATTTACTGAAGAAATGTTTTAAGACGTCTTGAAACATCAAGATGAAATAACAAGGCGTCTTAAAACATTTCAAGAGATCTTGTTGTTATAAAGACATATTAAGGCATCAAGACATTTTTCGAATATACACAAGTATTTGTGTTTTATTTCTACAGTATTTGACAGTTTTTGTTTGTCGCAATCTTACTTCAGTAAACTATTTTAAAAATACGCAATGTCTTGATTGTGTTTTCAAAAGCATTTGTGCAGGCCTCTAATGTAAATGATACATCACACTTGGATAAAATAATTAATTTCAATGAACCCTTAACTGATTACTTAACTAATAAACTAAAAATGGTAATCCGAAGGAAATAACAGAATTAAGAAAGTGAAATTTAATTTCTATAAATTCCCACAAATTTATAGAGCTGAAGTTAAGAAACAGGTTAATGAGATGCTAGATTCAGGTATTATTACTAAATCTTCCATTCCTTACAATACCCCAATTTGGTTTTTTCCTAAGAAAATGGACAACTCTAAAAAACAAAACAGAGGGTTTCTATTCTAAATATAGATGATTTGTTTAGAAAGTTAGAAATTTACAATATTTTACTACTTTAGATTTGGCAGGGATTTCTTTAAATGCCAATTTCAGCGGAAATATATAAAACAGCGTTTTTAAGAGGACTACGAATTTGCTCGTATGCCTATGAGATTAAAATATGCACCTGCATCTCTTCAAAGAATGATGAATGAAGTAATTCACGATTCTAAAACAATAATTATGTTGTGTATATTGATGATGTTAATTTGTTTTATATAATTTTCCTGCTTCTTTTATTTCGAATTATAAATATGAATGTAGTCCACGGCAGAAAATGGCTAAAAGACTTCTAAGCTTTCTATTATGCATTATCGGTACATACATATTTAAAACAAAAATTATAGCAAACCTTAAATGATTTAACTTTAAGTTAACTTCTGAGCAACTAACTTATAAAAGCATGCATAGTTAAACAATTGACTAGTGCCTAGGACCAGGGCTTAGAAAATACATACATCATACACGAAAGTAACGAACACATATTTTTTACATATTAATTATCTGCCAGTCCCGCGATATCGCAAGCTGTCATTCGTTAGCACAACTACATTCAAAACAAAAATAAATTCTAAACAATTGGTTTTGTTTTAAATGTACGAGGGCTGCTCTATATATTTCTGGCCTAATAGTGAAAATGCGAATATTTGTAACCAAAAATGGTTTTATTGTTTTTCAAAGTATTCTCCAGCATGATTTATACACTTTTGCATGCGCTCAAACCAGTTGTCGAAAACAACTGATCGGCGTGTAGCAAGAGAATTACGCAAAATTCAATTGAAAACCGATCGCATAGGATTTCAAACAGGTGCCTCGATATCCGGAAATGTCTTCGGAATTCCTCTTCGCAGTAATTGGGCACTATTTCTTCCATATACAGCTTTACACAATTTCCTTTTGGCTTCATAAGAAAAGGCTTTAGACTTGAAAATATATCATAGCCTATACATCTATTTTGTAGTATAGGGTGAGTTCCAAAACGTCATTTGCAATGCAACTTAACAAAGTCATGCATTCCTAAGCGCAACCATGTAAACATTTACAATGTTACGCATCCCTAAATGTATAATAAAAGTTATTGATACGCATATAAAAGCAAACTGTGTATCACTAATTTTGATATTTTGTGCAAAATAAATTACAAACACATCAATCATGGAGGATAAAAAGTAAGAAAATTTTCTTTTAAATTTAACTATTATTTAAACAGAATTTATTTATATCTTCAGGGACAAAAATTGGACTTTTGAGTGGAAGCAACATGTTTGCAAAACGATTTTGCATTAAAAAAAAGTTGTTTTTGGGAGAAGGTGCTCCGGGAAATTTAAACCATTTACTCGGACTTTTTATGTATTTTTGTACAATTTTATAATTGCTTTAAGGTGTTTCGTCCTATGATCCCATCAAGTTTTCAAAGATTATATTTTTTATTGTTGACATCGCCATCTTGAAAAAAACAAATTGTAAATAAGTGTTTCTAAATGTAAAAAATTTGCAAAGTAAACAAGATAGTTGGTTACAGCAACATTTTGTAAGTTCTCTTACTGCCAACTGTCAAAAAATTCTCTCTTTGGCTCTGTCGCTGCAACAGATTTGGAGTACGCAGACAACATTTTGCAGAAAATGATGCACTTATACTTCAAATCTTCAAAGTTAGTATATTATTATACATGATAACAATTATTATACATGTAGGTTTGATTACCCACATTAAAATAAAAAACGTTAGATGTTTCGTTTTATTTTTATAAATTTTATTTTAATTATTTATTATTTATTTTTAATTATGCATTTAATTGCGGTATGAGTTGTTGCTCATTTGATAATGACTTATGAACTCACTTAAAATTATTCTTTACATACTTAGTTTAAATTTTCTTTTGTCTGTACGTCTGCGTTTGTCCCGTTGTTCTGCTTGTGCGTAAGTAAAACTCTGTCATTAGTCTGCGTTCGCTTAGCTTATTTATTATTAACCCTCTTAGGATCGCTTAGTCTGTCTAGTGTTCATTCCTACATACATGATAACAATTATTATACATGATAACAAAATTAAACTGTGGAACATATCTAGTTTGCGGACGCAGCTCAAAAATGAAGAAAAACAGTTGTCCAAGTGGTGTAAAACGAAATTATAAGCAAAAAATTTTCAGTGAAAAATTCGGGGCTAACGCTTAGTTTCGGAGTTACGGACCTCCAAAGTTTGTATGTATAATTTGGTATATATTGAGTATTTCATAGAGCAATGAGGCAAAATAGGCATCATAGGAAAGGTAATTTCAATATCTATGCAACTGAAAAGGAAAAAAAAACTTCCTGAAGTCAGCGAAAACGCCTGTTTAAACGTGCTTAAATCATTTAAAATGGTAAGCCAAGAATCTTAAATAAATTTTTTTCTTCATCAGTTTGAAATGGATAAATTTGAATTTATTCCTTGCTTTTTATCTGTTTACTAAAATATTCTTGATTTCTTTCTAAGAAATCTTCTTTGCACCAACTATTTGTTCTAACTTTCTTCATCACTGAAGTTGTCGAAAGGAAAGTATATTTTTTTTAAATTTCACAAAATTGTTATTTTTAACACAAATATAAAATATTAAATATGCGTATTATTCTTATTAACATTGTCGTCATTAAACCCTGTAGAAAAACTAAATATGTATTGATGTTGTGTCGAAGTGATGTTGCCTCAAAACTGACGACGATGTTGCCGACGCCAAACAGAATAAGGGTGATTGTAATGATAAATCCAATTTTACTCAACAATACTCAACTACCAAACAATATTCACACAAAATTTTAAATAAATTCCTTATAAGATGAAAATGAAATAAATATATAATTTGCTCTTGTGTGTTTTATTCCACTCTCGTACAGTAAATATATGGTTGAAGTGCGGTCTTTACAATTTACCCAAGAAATGTTTTAAGATGCCTTGAAACATCACACAGTTTTCAAATACACACAAGAAAGTATTTTTTTGTGTTTCATTTTTACAGTATTTGACAGTGTTAGTGTTTAATTTTTACGGTATTTAACTGGATTGTGTTTTTAAATGTATTAGTGCAGGCCTCTAGTACAAGTGTTTATACAAGATATTACATAAATATGTATGGTAATCTCTTTATACATTACATCACTGCAATATTTATTAACAAATATAACTTATAAAAATTGTTGTTTAGATGCACGTACTTTTGTATTAAACAAATTTTGAAAATAAGGTCAAATTAAAAGTACTCAACAAAAATACTAAACAATATGCACAAAAAATTTTAAACAAATTCCTAATAAGATAAAAATAGCAAAAAATACAATTTTTCTTGTGTGTTTCTTTCACTCATATTTAACACATTTACTGAAGAAATGTTTTAAGACGTCTTGAAACATCAAGATGAAATAACAAGGCGTCTTAAAACATTTCAAGAGATCTTGTTGTTATAAAGACATATTAAGGCATCAAGACATTTTTCGAATATACACAAGTATTTGTGTTTTATTTCTACAGTATTTGACAGTTTTTGTTTGTCGCAATCTTACTTCAGTAAACTATTTTAAAAATACGCAATGTCTTGATTGTGTTTTCAAAAGCATTTGTGCAGGCCTCTAATGTAAATGATACATCACACTTGGATAAAATAATTAATTTCAATGAACCCACAACTGATTACTTAACTAATAAACTAAAAATGGTAATCCGAAGGAAATAACAGAATTAAGAAAGTGAAATTTAATTTCTATAAATTCCCACAAATTTATAGAGCTGAAGTTAAGAAACAGGTTAATGAGATGCTAGATTCAGGTATTATTACTAAATCTTCCATTCCTTACAATACCCCAATTTGGTTTTTTCCTAAGAAAATGGACAACTCTAAAAAACAAAACAGAGGGTTTCTATTCTAAATATAGATGATTTGTTTAGAAAGTTAGAAATTTACAATATTTTACTACTTTAGATTTAGCAGGGATTTCTTTAAATGCCAATTTCAGCGGAAATATATAAAACAGCGTTTTTAAGAGGACTACGAATTTGCTCGTATGCCTATGAGATTAAAATATGCACCTGCATCTCTTCAAAGAATGATGAATGAAGTAATTCACGATTCTAAAACAATAATTATGTTGTGTATATTGATGATGTTAATTTGTTTTATATAATTTTCCTGCTTCTTTTATTTCGAATTATAAATATGAATGTAGTCCACGGCAGAAAATGGCTAAAAGACTTCTAAGCTTTCTATTATGCATTATCGGTACATACATATTTAAAACAAAAATTATAGCAAACCTTAAATGATTTAACTTTAAGTTAACTTCTGAGCAACTAACTTATAAAAGCATGCATAGTTAAACAATTGACTAGTGCCTAGGACCAGGGCTTAGAAAATACATACATCATACACGAAAGTAACGAACACATATTTTTTACATATTAATTATCTGCCAGTCCCGCGATATCGCAAGCTGTCATTCGTTAGCACAACTACATTCAAAACAAAAATAAATTCTAAACAATTGGTTTTGTTTTAAATGTACGAGGGCTGCTCTATATATTTCTGGCCTAATAGTGAAAATGCGAATATTTGTAACCAAAAATGGTTTTATTGTTTTTCAAAGTATTCTCCAGCATGATTTATACACTTTTGCATGCGCTCAAACCAGTTGTCGAAAACAACTGATCGGCGTGTAGCAAGAGAATTACGCAAAATTCAATTGAAAACCGATCGCATAGGATTTCAAACAGGTGCCTCGATATCCGGAAATGTCTTCGGAATTCCTCTTCGCAGTAATTGGGCACTATTTCTTCCATATACAGCTTTACACAATTTCCTTTTGGCTTCATAAGAAAAGGCTTTAGACTTGAAAATATATCATAGCCTATACATCTATTTTGTAGTATAGGGTGAGTTCCAAAACGTCATTTGCAATGCAACTTAACAAAGTCATGCATTCCTAAGCGCAACCATGTAAACATTTACAATGTTACGCATCCCTAAATGTATAATAAAAGTTATTGATACGCATATAAAAGCAAACTGTGTATCACTAATTTTGATATTTTGTGCAAAATAAATTACAAACACATCAATCATGGAGGATAAAAAGTAAGAAAATTTTCTTTTAAATTTAACTATTATTTAAACAGAATTTATTTATATCTTCAGGGACAAAAATTGGACTTTTGAGTGGAAGCAACATGTTTGCAAAACGATTTTGCATTAAAAAAAAGTTGTTTTTGGGAGAAGGTGCTCCGGGAAATTTAAACCATTTACTCGGACTTTTTATGTATTTTTGTACAATTTTATAATTGCTTTAAGGTGTTTCGTCCTATGATCCCATCAAGTTTTCAAAGATTATATTTTTTATTGTTGACATCGCCATCTTGAAAAAAACAAATTGTAAATAAGTGTTTCTAAATGTAAAAAATTTGCAAAGTAAACAAGATAGTTGGTTACAGCAACATTTTGTAAGTTCTCTTACTGCCAACTGTCAAAAAATTCTCTCTTTGGCTCTGTCGCTGCAACAGATTTGGAGTACGCAGACAACATTTTGCAGAAAATGATGCACTTATACTTCAAATCTTCAAAGTTAGTATATTATTATACATGATAACAATTATTATACATGTAGGTTTGATTACCCACATTAAAATAAAAAACGTTAGATGTTTCGTTTTATTTTTATAAATTTTATTTTAATTATTTATTATTTATTTTTAATTATGCATTTAATTGCGGTATGAGTTGTTGCTCATTTGATAATGACTTATGAACTCACTTAAAATTATTCTTTACATACTTAGTTTAAATTTTCTTTTGTCTGTACGTCTGCGTTTGTCCCGTTGTTCTGCTTGTGCGTAAGTAAAACTCTGTCATTAGTCTGCGTTCGCTTAGCTTATTTATTATTAACCCTCTTAGGATCGCTTAGTCTGTCTAGTGTTCATTCCTACATACATGATAACAATTATTATACATGATAACAAAATTAAACTGTGGAACATATCTAGTTTGCGGACGCAGCTCAAAAATGAAGAAAAACAGTTGTCCAAGTGGTGTAAAACGAAATTATAAGCAAAAAATTTTCAGTGAAAAATTCGGGGCTAACGCTTAGTTTCGGAGTTACGGACCTCCAAAGTTTGTATGTATAATTTGGTATATATTGAGTATTTCATAGAGCAATGAGGCAAAATAGGCATCATAGGAAAGGTAATTTCAATATCTATGCAACTGAAAAGGAAAAAAAAACTTCCTGAAGTCAGCGAAAACGCCTGTTTAAACGTGCTTAAATCATTTAAAATGGTAAGCCAAGAATCTTAAATAAATTTTTTTCTTCATCAGTTTGAAATGGATAAATTTGAATTTATTCCTTGCTTTTTATCTGTTTACTAAAATATTCTTGATTTCTTTCTAAGAAATCTTCTTTGCACCAACTATTTGTTCTAACTTTCTTCATCACTGAAGTTGTCGAAAGGAAAGTATATTTTTTTTAAATTTCACAAAATTGTTATTTTTAACACAAATATAAAATATTAAATATGCGTATTATTCTTATTAACATTGTCGTCATTAAACCCTGTAGAAAAACTAAATATGTATTGATGTTGTGTCGAAGTGATGTTGCCTCAAAACTGACGACGATGTTGCCGACGCCAAACAGAATAAGGGTGATTGTAATGATAAATCCAATTTTACTCAACAATACTCAACTACCAAACAATATTCACACAAAATTTTAAATAAATTCCTTATAAGATGAAAATGAAATAAATATATAATTTGCTCTTGTGTGTTTTATTCCACTCTCGTACAGTAAATATATGGTTGAAATGCGGTCTTTACAATTTACCCAAGAAATGTTTTAAGATGCCTTGAAACATCACACAGTTTTCAAATACACACAAGAAAGTATTTTTTTGTGTTTCATTTTTACAGTATTTGACAGTGTTAGTGTTTAATTTTTACGGTATTTAACTGGATTGTGTTTTTAAATGTATTAGTGCAGGCCTCTAGTACAAGTGTTTATACAAGATATTACATAAATATGTATGGTAATCTCTTTATACATTACATCACTGCAATATTTATTAACAAATATAACTTATAAAAATTGTTGTTTAGATGCACGTACTTTTGTATTAAACAAATTTTGAAAATAAGGTCAAATTAAAAGTACTCAACAAAAATACTAAACAATATGCACAAAAAATTTTAAACAAATTCCTAATAAGATAAAAATAGCAAAAAATACAATTTTTCTTGTGTGTTTCTTTCACTCATATTTAACACATTTACTGAAGAAATGTTTTAAGACGTCTTGAAACATCAAGATGAAATAACAAGGCGTCTTAAAACATTTCAAGAGATCTTGTTGTTATAAAGACATATTAAGGCATCAAGACATTTTTCGAATATACACAAGTATTTGTGTTTTATTTCTACAGTATTTGACAGTTTTTGTTTGTCGCAATCTTACTTCAGTAAACTATTTTAAAAATACGCAATGTCTTGATTGTGTTTTCAAAAGCATTTGTGCAGGCCTCTAATGTAAATGATACATCACACTTGGATAAAATAATTAATTTCAATGAACCCACAACTGATTACTTAACTAATAAACTAAAAATGGTAATCCGAAGGAAATAACAGAATTAAGAAAGTGAAATTTAATTTCTATAAATTCCCACAAATTTATAGAGCTGAAGTTAAGAAACAGGTTAATGAGATGCTAGATTCAGGTATTATTACTAAATCTTCCATTCCTTACAATACCCCAATTTGGTTTTTTCCTAAGAAAATGGACAACTCTAAAAAACAAAACAGAGGGTTTCTATTCTAAATATAGATGATTTGTTTAGAAAGTTAGAAATTTACAATATTTTACTACTTTAGATTTAGCAGGGATTTCTTTAAATGCCAATTTCAGCGGAAATATATAAAACAGCGTTTTTAAGAGGACTACGAATTTGCTCGTATGCCTATGAGATTAAAATATGCACCTGCATCTCTTCAAAGAATGATGAATGAAGTAATTCACGATTCTAAAACAATAATTATGTTGTGTATATTGATGATGTTAATTTGTTTTATATAATTTTCCTGCTTCTTTTATTTCGAATTATAAATATGAATGTAGTCCACGGCAGAAAATGGCTAAAAGACTTCTAAGCTTTCTATTATGCATTATCGGTACATACATATTTAAAACAAAAATTATAGCAAACCTTAAATGATTTAACTTTAAGTTAACTTCTGAGCAACTAACTTATAAAAGCATGCATAGTTAAACAATTGACTAGTGCCTAGGACCAGGGCTTAGAAAATACATACATCATACACGAAAGTAACGAACACATATTTTTTACATATTAATTATCTGCCAGTCCCGCGATATCGCAAGCTGTCATTCGTTAGCACAACTACATTCAAAACAAAAATAAATTCTAAACAATTGGTTTTGTTTTAAATGTACGAGGGCTGCTCTATATATTTCTGGCCTAATAGTGAAAATGCGAATATTTGTAACCAAAAATGGTTTTATTGTTTTTCAAAGTATTCTCCAGCATGATTTATACACTTTTGCATGCGCTCAAACCAGTTGTCGAAAACAACTGATCGGCGTGTAGCAAGAGAATTACGCAAAATTCAATTGAAAACCGATCGCATAGGATTTCAAACAGGTGCCTCGATATCCGGAAATGTCTTCGAAATTCCTCTTCGCAGTAATTGGGCACTATTTCTTCCATATACAGCTTTACACAATTTCCTTTTGGCTTCATAAGAAAAGGCTTTAGACTTGAAAATATATCATAGCCTATACATCTATTTTGTAGTATAGGGTGAGTTCCAAAACGTCATTTGCAATGCAACTTAACAAAGTCATGCATTCCTAAGCGCAACCATGTAAACATTTACAATGTTACGCATCCCTAAATGTATAATAAAAGTTATTGATACGCATATAAAAGCAAACTGTGTATCACTAATTTTTATATTTTGTGCAAAATAAATTACAAACACATCAATCATGGAGGATAAAAAGTAAGAAAATTTTCTTTTAAATTTAACTATTATTTAAACAGAATTTATTTATATCTTCAGGGACAAAAATTGGACTTTTGAGTGGAAGCAACATGTTTGCAAAACGATTTTGCATTAAAAAAAAGTTGTTTTTGGGAGAAGGTGCTCCGGGAAATTTAAACCATTTACTCGGACTTTTTATGTATTTTTGTACAATTTTATAATTGCTTTAAGGTGTTTCGTCCTATGATCCCATCAAGTTTTCAAAGATTATATTTTTTATTGTTGACATCGCCATCTTGAAAAAAACAAATTGTAAATAAGTGTTTCTAAATGTAAAAAATTTGCAAAGTAAACAAGATAGTTGGTTACAGCAACATTTTGTAAGTTCTCTTACTGCCAACTGTCAAAAAATTCTCTCTTTGGCTCTCTCGCTGCAACAGATTTGGAGTACGCAGACAACATTTTGCAGAAAATGATGCACTTATACTTCAAATCTTCAAAGTTAGTATATTATTATACATGATAACAATTATTATACATGTAGGTTTGATTACCCACATTAAAATAAAAAACGTTAGATGTTTCGTTTTATTTTTATAAATTTTATTTTAATTATTTATTATTTATTTTTAATTATGCATTTAATTGCGGTATGAGTTGTTGCTCATTTGATAATGACTTATGAACTCACTTAAAATTATTCTTTACATACTTAGTTTAAATTTTCTTTTGTCTGTACGTCTGCGTTTGTCCCGTTGTTCTGCTTGTGCGTAAGTAAAACTCTGTCATTAGTCTGCGTTCGCTTAGCTTATTTATTATTAACCCTCTTAGGATCGCTTAGTCTGTCTAGTGTTCATTCCTACATACATGATAACAATTATTATACATGATAACAAAATTAAACTGTGGCTAGCAGAAAAGTTCAGCCCTTCAAATAGAAAACAGTGGTGAATAAAAACATTTTGACTTTAACCACACAGAAATTTATACGTACCCATATGTATGCATTTTGTTATTGACATTTTGTTCGTTTATTTAAATTCTTGATTTATTTCTTTTAATTGCTAACAAATTATTGTGAATTTTTCAAATAAACTTGATTCAAACAATTGTCGTTATTTACAACAGATCAATAAATTACAAAAATTTTTATGCCAGTAGAAAGGTATTTTAGAGAATTTCAAAGTGAGAGCCATGTCATTTATATCTGTAGTTTATTTAAAGAGCTAAGACCATTAATAATTTGAGCTTAGAAGTAAAGATGCAAAATAATCGATAATTTTAATTTTGGCTGACTAGCGATATTTTTTCTGATAGCGATATCATCGGATAGGGACCGTTGCCAGAAATAGAACTTAAAAAATTCGATTGTATCTATAAATTTAAAAAAAAAACTATACGATAGTTTTTAAGCAAAATATCCAATTTGCCGGCTTGATAGTTTTGTAGTTTTTGTTAAAACACAGCAACTTCGGCACATTTTTCCTGTGAGTGCATTTTCCAAACGAAAGTTTGACATTTTTGAGATTTTAGAAAATTATAAGAGTTTGCCCTGTTATACATTAACTGACAGAATGCCCTTTAAATTTCAATTGGTGCAGTCTGTATAATAAAAAACTAACTTTGAAAATTTCAAGTATAAGTGTTTATATATTACATTATGGCTAAGATAATATAGCAAAATTTCAAAAATACATAACCTGTTAGAATACCCTTTAATTTTTTTATTGTTTTTTTAGCATTCGCTACAGTGACGTTTAAAATTTTGCATAATATTTAAAATTTTCAAGAGTTTTTCACTTACGGTTTCCAACATTAACCATTTTATTGTTAAAACTACATCAACTGATAGAATGTCCTTAAATTTTTGTTTTGTATAAATTACAGTAATACTTGGTGAAGTCTGTATAATAATACTGTCATGTATTTGTTGTTGTAGCGCCAAAAATTTAACTGCCAGTCCCACGATGTCGCAATCGTTCGTTCGTTCGCATAGTTACATGTAAAACAAAAACAATTTTTTAGAATTTGTTTTTGTTTTGAATGTAATTGTGCGAACGAACGAACACTTGCGATATCGTGGGACTGGCAGTTAATTTTATATACAATCAATCGTGTGTAGCCTACATCAATCGTGTATTCGATAATCTTGCATGAACTTTAAATATATGGTACATGTATATTTTTTCCGTTATTATACATGTTCTTTTTTTTTTTTTTTTTGCCAAACACCAGTGTTGCCAGGGAAAGACAGGAAAAAGTTACGCTTTTCCTTAAAAAAAGTTACATTTATTCATTAAAAGTTACATTTTGAAATATTCCTTAAATAATTTATATAAAATTTAGTAAAAAGTTTTATTCCATATTTTAGGGGAAATAACAAGGCGACAAATTCATTTACTGAAAAAAACACAAAACAAAAATAAAAAAGAAAAACGTCTGAAAAAAATTTCGGACTTAATACTAATGTTACGGTATGGCTCGAGACATTCAATAAAATTAGTTAAAACAGGATTTTTTTAATAAATCCGTTTTATCTTTTTCTTTGAAAGATTGAGTTTCCATAGAATCTACTACACTTATTATTTTAAAACTTCGACATAAAACTACTGACAATTTTTCTGTAATATAATCCGGCACTTCCTGAAGAAAATTATAAGACAACTTCCTTCTAAATTGAGATATTGGTACGGTTGTAAAATTTTTTAAAGCGGAATAAATGAAGTTGCTAACGATTGCCGCAAGTTTGAACAGAATGCTTAATTTTCCGCATGAAATGCACCTCATATTATTTTTCGATTAGAAAGAATTGTTGCCAGAAACATTTTGCTGTTTCTATACATGAAGTAAGAAACATTTCGTAAGTTCTCACGAAAATTTGGCCAAGTATAACAAAATTATACATGTTACGTAGAACCTTCAAAAGTTACAAAAAGCACGTGTTCGTGTAACATCCAAATATAAAAACCAAAACAAACATAGCACAAATTTAGAGACACACATAATTGATTTGTAAAATATATGTGTACGTTTCTTTGTGTGTTTGTTTACATTCAAGTACAAGATTTGCATACAGCGTGTGTAATCTTCAGATAAATAAAATTTGTATTATATTTAATATATTTACTCAATTCACAACCTATTTTTGCTGTGTGTATTTGCTTGAATAGGTGTAGATTTTTATATATTTATTGAATGTTGTAAGATGTTTAAGTAAGAAAAAAAATTCTGTTCTTAAATTTTTTTCAGCAACAAAAACTTATAGAAGACTCTTCATAACTATGAATCTTGAGTGTGTTTCATACAACCCAAAATTTACTATAGGTTGTGAATAAAGTAATTATTTATATTTAGTAGTAGTCTGTCATTATAAATTTACTTACAAAAAATATTCTCAAATTTTTGAACAAAAAATTATTTTAAAAATAATGATTGTAAAAATTACCTTCTTTCTCTGTTAGATCAGAAAATTTAACTCCGCCACTAAATGAAAAATAACACAATAGAAACGTATTTAAATATCAATTGTCTCAGAAAACTTTTACTTTAATTTTTATAGAGTGAAAAAGCAAGAAATAATACAATTAACCAAGGGAAACTTTCTCCCTTTTTGTTTTTTGTATTAGAGTAAAAAATATGAATGGAAAACCTGTTACCTGAGAAGTACGGTTGCAGTTTCAGGCACTCGGAAAACCTGAAAAATTAAAAAGTTTAATTTTAAAATTAAAAGAATAATTTACCGTAATTATTTTCAACAATAAATAAAAACTAACTAAAAAGAATTGCACTTTTTACACAACACTTATATACATTATATATATATATATATATATAAGTTTGTTGTGACTTTATAACTCACGATCGGTCAAACCGAAATCGATTAAATTTTTAGGGTTTGTTCGTATGGTCGTGTAGGCGGTTTATGAAATCGGTCGATGCGTTCTTAAGTTATGAGTTTTCATTACATGTAATTTTGTCCATAAAAAAACAACAACAAATACGTAGGCGCCTATGTATTTGGTATGTATTAATATGTACTGACTTCATACACAAGGTATTTTTGTTTATATTCATGCGTAACGAATTATATCATATTTTTTATTTGGTTCATAAATGTTAAAACGTCTGCAATTGCAATTAGTCATTAATATGTTAATACAAATATTAAATAATGGCAACCATATTATTAAAAAATTAAATCTGGCAACACAATGCTTATATGTCTTATTTGACAAACATTTGCTAAAAGTTTGTTTGCTCTTGTTTGCCCTAAATTGTTTCAAAGCAATACAAAAGTTGTTTTATGGTCACACTATTTGCCTATTTTTGTTTGAATAAAATATAGACAAACATGTTTTATGTGCGGTCTTACTTATATTATATTAAGAAGCAAATTTATTTGCCTAGAAACTGCTGCGCATGGGATGTGTTTATTGACAATCAATATCAATATCTTAATTCCAAGTAATTTTAAAGATAATATTTAAAATATTGTTATTGTTAAAATACTAATTACATTAGATAAATACAATAATAGGAGTATTAAATTAATAATTCCAGTACTAAACAAAGCAATCGGAACATATATATACTGATGTGGGCTGTCTGCCTCTAGGCGCTTAATTAAGTTCCAAATAAAGTTTTGATTCTATTTCTTATAATATACTCTTTCTATACTTTGTGGAAGTAACATCCCAGTTTTTGATATAAAAAGAATATATCCACCACTGATAGCAATAAGCTATAAAAATCGGTCATTAACGAAAGCTGATATTTTTTTTTTTACATACTTACAGATTACAATTAAAATAACAGCTGTAAAGAAATCATTCATTTTTGAATTAATTTGCGAATCATTAATGCACTGAATTAGCAAATTTTGAATTATTTCTTTTTACACAAAAAAATGAAGTAAAATAAATTTAAGTCAATTCAAATGAATTTGTCAAAAAGAATTGTAATTCATTTCCAATTCATTTGAACTGAATTGATTGAATTGAATTTATTGAATTGAATTTATTGAAATTTGATTGACTTTATAAGTAAATATGTACTAAGCATCTCCTTCTATTCTCTGATCTTAGATTATTTAATATTTTCAATTTGGTAGGAGAAATTTAAATTTTTCAGTCAATTTAGATCTGCCCTTGAATTTGATTGATTACAACTCATTTTTTTTTTCATTCATTTGAATTGCAATTCATTGCTTTACTCATTTAAATGAATTCAAAATCAATTCAGTTCAAACGAATTGGAAATGAATCGTAAGTCACTTTAACAAACTCATTTGAGTTGGAAACGAATTAGAAATTATATTTGCTTAATTTGTTTGATTTGATTCAAATTTAATTCAATTCTTTTTTTTGCTGTGAAAAGAATTAATTCAAAATTTAGCTAATTCATAACAAATTAAAATCAAAAAAAGAATGATTTATTTACAGCTCTACAAAATAACAACAACACATAATGATAATGTAAGGAAAAATATAATGAATAACTTACATGTATGAAAGTTACAAATAAACAAAGCCATACAAATTTTTGATATTCTGTCAATAACGAAGCACAAATACTTGTTCTCAAGAAAGAGAACAACTAAGAAAGAAAACTTTAAATAGAAATTAGATTTCACTTATTAATAAAAAAATTTAATACCCTGTTCAGACATACGTTTTAATTGCGCAATAAAGGAATTAACGCAATTAAGTCCTTAATTGAATTTAATTTACCATATAAAAAAATAATTAACAAATTTTTTAATTAGTACTTAATTGAGTAGATAATTGATTAAGTTTCCTCATACAACACTTGTGAAGTGTATTCAGTGAGAGAAAATTTTATAAAATGACCAGACTAAATGCCATAAAAATGAAAAATAAAATATTTTCAAATTAAATGAAATGAAAAATTTTTGAAAATTTAATGGAGATTCAAAGCTAGCGTGCAGTTAGAACTTGATCGTACTGACTGGAAGAGTTCCATATTTCAAATAAAAACAAGCAAACTTTCTTTTAAAGCCGAACTTCTCTTCATTCTTCTAAATTTACAAACACAAATTTCTAATGTAAAAATTAGGTCTGTTCAATAAATTTTCGACAGAAACTAGCAACGGTAGAGTAAAATAAAAATTTATAACATTACTATTCCAAATAAAAAAAAGGAATAAATGCATTTTTGGAAAAAAATAGCAAAGTAAAGCCGAACTGACCATAATAACAAACAAGCATAAAATTAATTATCTAAAACAGAAAAAAAGGGGTGTTCGATGCGTAAAGTATTTTATATTGCAACAGTTAGCATTTGCAAGAGCTTTGTCATCGATTGTGAGCACGTTTTTTTCGAATATTTTGCAAAATTGCCAAAATTGTTCCTTCCGTCTTTGTAAAACTTTTAGTTTATTTTATTCTATTTTTTTTTTTTTGTTTATTGTTTTCTTATCCTGGCGTTTACTTGTACATAGATTTCTCAGCTTTCTTCTAACTATTATACAAACGTTAGCTTCAAATCAAAATATTTTTTATTTAAAACCGAAAACTATAAATGTTATGTATATTTTGTGCTGTGTGGTTGTACGAGGGCTGCTTTATATATTTCTGGCCTAATAGTGAAAATGCGAATATTTATAATCAAAAATGGTTTTATTGTTTTTCAAAGTATTCTCCAGCATGATTTATATACTTTTGCATGCGCTCAAACCAGTTGTCGAAGCTCTTTTTTCACTCCGATTGAGACACCTCTAAAACATGGTTTTTGAACACTTCAACAGCTTCTTCTGGCGACGAAAATCGTTGACCACGCATTTTTTTCTTGATGTGCGGAAACAAGAAGAAGTCATTAGTTGCCAAGTTAGGGCTGTACGGCTATACGACGTTTTGGCCGGTCAAAAACGCTCTGGTTTGAGCCGATGTGTGAGAGCTCGCATTGTCATGGTGAACAATGATTCGTCTTCTCTTGTTGGTTTTTCGAATTTCTCCGATGACTTCAAGCAAACAAATTGTAGTGTACCACTCAGAAGTGACCGTCCTACGTTGCTCAAGTGGAACAGTCGCCACATGACCAGTTTTGCCGAAGAAACAGGCGACCATTTGCTTCGAAGTGCTTCTTCCACGAACAACTTTCATTGGATTTTGCTCGTCTTTGAAGACCCACACGGTCGATAGTTGTTTTGTTTCGGGCTCATACGCATAGATCCATGATTCGTCACCTGTGACGATCTTATAAATGTCTTTTGCAACATTTCTTTGCACCAATCGACACGAGCCTTTTTTTGAGCGACTTTCATATTGTGCGGGATCCAACGTAAACAAACCTTTTTTACGGCCAGGTGTTCATGCAGTATCGAATGTATGCTGGTGGAAGAAATGTCCAAGGATGTCTCTATCTTTCGGTAACTCGCATGTCGATCTTGCATTATGAGTTCACGCACGGCATCAATGTTCTCTGGCACAACAGCCGTTTTTGGACGACCTTCACGGAATTCGTCTTTGAGCGAGCTTCGGCCACGATTAAATTCATTATACCAATTTTTCACAGTGCTATAGGATGGTGCTTCATCGATATACAAAGATTTAAGTTCATCAATGCACTCTTGTCGTGATAATCCACGTCGAAAGTTGTGAAAAATGATGGCACAAAAATGTTCACGAGTTAATTCCATTTTTTTCTATATTAATTTTTTCAAGCCACTATAAACAACACAAATAATGGTCGTACGGCAAAACGTTTTGAGTATGATTATGCTTAAAAATTACAAACTTTCCAATGGAAATGTCAGATTGCACTTGGCAGCATTTAGTGTTGCAAGGC
Source organism: Gymnosoma rotundatum (assembly GCA_916610165.2). Lineage (NCBI taxonomy): Eukaryota > Metazoa > Arthropoda > Insecta > Diptera > Tachinidae > Gymnosoma > Gymnosoma rotundatum. The sequence goes on from OU744339.1 coordinate 65,409,121, forward strand.
CAGAAATATAAATAGCAGCCCTCGTAAAAAATTTCAGCTGTAGATATTCGGTTTTGAAATCGCCATACAAATTGTGGCAAAAAAGCCACACCATTATAGTCCAGCAACGATGTGATGTAAATATTAAAGAGCTGCACAAAATGTTTTAAAAGTTCTATGTTCTAGTGTACACTGCTTCCAAACACAGAATTTCAGTGTAAATATAAATATCAAAACAAGCATAACAAAACATGGATCTCATTAAAACAAAACAAGCGCCATTCGAACAGTTTCTCTTCACAGCTTTGTTAGTGCTTGTGTTTTAAAACAGAGTAGAACATCAAAACAAAATGCGAAAATGAAGTAAAAAAACGGTAAATCATAGTAGAAACATCGAGGGCACTAGAACATATACAAAGCATGCTCACGAAAATAAAGTAGTGTTGTTAAATAATGCGATTTAAGGCTGTTAAAAGAAAATACTTTTATACAATATAGAAATGATATGCAAACATACAAATATGTTTTTTGATTACAGGCTGTTTTATTGTTATATTTTTAATTTGAAAATATGAAACTTCGGATAAAAAATTAATTTTTAAAAAATATTTTTATAAAAGGATATATACTGAACCACGTGTTATTAATTTTAATTCCTTACTATCAATTGCTGAACCCTTTTTAAAATTTTTGATAGAAATTATAAAAATATATATTATTTAGTACGATCGTTTTATTGCTATTCGTTTTTCTGAAAACCATGAAATGTAAAAGTCAATTTTACTATTATATTTTTAATATAAAAATATTAAATTTTTTTTGAAAAAGTAACTCAATTAACATTTTAAATAAAACAGATATTATAATGTTTTTTCTCCATTTTTATGCGTTTTCAAATCTTAAAGTTGACGACACCTCATATTGAGAAAAACGAAAATGATTGTAGTTTCTCTTTAGCCTAATTCTGCTACAAAAACTTCAAGCATGTTTTAAATGTTCTACTTCAGTTTTAATATTCTATATCATTTTTGTTCTAGCTCTGTTATGTATTACTTCAATGTTGTTCTAAAACACTTTTGTTCTTTAATCTCTATTTTGGTTGCAAAGCAAAACATTTGTGTTTGTAAGTATGTGTTTGAAAATGAGAGTGTTCTATACACACACTACTTGAAATTTACCTGATTGCTTATAAGACATTTTTCTTATGCTTGTGCAGCCCTTTAGTAAATATTTTCGTGGAAAGTGCTAATAAAAACTTTCAGTTCAAAGTATTTAATATTTATTAACTTATTTTGTAAAACAGAACAAGAACCAGCTGTTCTGTTTTTGCCAGTAACAAAAGTAGTAACAAATTTATTAACATTTACATCTTATACTCTTTTTTACTTTTTCGCTGCATCTTTTGAAGTAAACACTTTCCAATAACAATTAGTAACAACTTCTTGTTATTGAACAGAACTATATTCCACTGTCAAATTTTAATTAAGTAAATTAAATTGGATATGTGTGAACACCAAAATTAATTACTTAATTAAAATTTAAACTGTCTAAATTAAAAAGAATGTCTGAACAGGGTATAATACGCATTCATTATATATCTTTGTAGTTAAAAATATTAAAATATTTTATTATTTTACTAGACATAATTCTCAAACTACAGCCTTTTATTTGTGCAGACAAATAATATATTTTAATGTGAAGTTTCTATATTGCAAGCGAGCGACTCGTCTAGAAAATTTGTATAGGAATGCTTTTCATACAAATTTTCTAGTCGAGTCGTTCGTTTCTAATACAGATACCGCACATAAGAAAAATTCGTTTAAATTAAAAGGCCAGTTCGACAAAGAATCAAACTGTAAATATAAAAGATTTTAATTGGGATATAAAGTTCGCAAATTTTTTAAGAAACTTAGTTTACATGTTTCAGATTTCGGAAAGTAGAAGAAAAACACTTGTATCTCACCAAGGTTTTTAAAATTTAATACGTTAACACTTACAGTCAAACGCATTTATACATATGTATTAATGAATAATTCAGTTCAAATTAAAATGAAAAAATAAGTTTTAGCTTAAGACTTACAAGACACATCTCTTTTTATTTAAAATAGAAAGTTATGGATGAATAACTTCCGTGTTTATAATGGATTATCACTAAAGTTTTTATGCACTATTAAAAGTGTCTTGGACGAGGCTACGGATTCTGAGCGCTATTCCGACGCTTCGGGTGGGACGCAAAAATGCTTTTGTTTTTCTTCTGAATATAGCCGACTTTTTCGACTCTTTATGCAGTTTAATGCACTTTGAAAATTTTAATTAAAGTTAAATTACGGGAATGTTTAATTTATTTTAGTTTAATTTAAGCTGATAAATTCCCGGTTAAATAATTTAAATCAATCGATATTGCTTATTGAAGTGAAAGGATGTGGCTTGTTGTCATATCTGATCTCATATAAAAATTGTTCATAAGCATTTTGAAACAATATACATCTCACCGTGACAGAGGTTTATGTGCAGAAAAATAACAGTATATAGTATATACAACTTTTAATTTTATAATGCCCGCAATAAAAGCTTTAGGCAGTATTACTTGCCCTATGTAGAATGAATATAGTTTAGCATGTCATATTGCAATAATAAATCCAATTTTACTCAAGAAGAAGTGTTTTCTTCAAGGTTCAGAAAATACTCACATCATACACACAACGTACTGTTTGAAAGCAACGAACACATACTTTTATTTTCATATCAATTATGTGCGTCTATAAATTTTGTACGTTTCATGAATGTGTTTTGTAATATTTGTTTGCGTACACGAACAAGTGTACGGTGTAACTCCAATACTCTAAGTTCGTGTACGGCGAAAATGTACATGAACGATAGACAGGTTTGATTGCATATGTTCTTTACTTAGTTTAATTTCGTGAAAGTGTATGGTAAAAAATATATTTACGATACATAAAATTGATCGTAACTATGACAAGCAATAAAATAAAAAAGTTTTGTTTTAAAAATTAGCAAGTTTCAATATTAATATTTCCTTGAAAACTACAAAAAAAAAGAACTGCGTGCAAAAAGTAATGCAAACCTTAAAAGGCATTATAAACTGGTGCATAACGAGATTATTGATGGAATGGAGGCACTGCCAAAGAGCGCTGTGAAAAAAATAAATAAAACACCGCTTTAAACAGAAAAGAGTTCTTAAAATGTTGTATTGGACTTGCGTCTAAAAAACACTTTGAAACTACTTTAAACTTAAAAAATTTTTTAAGTATCTTGGTTTTTTCGCGACTGGTTGGAATGTGAGTTAGATTTACATTACATAAAGTAATGGTAATAAGTAGACTGCAGTTAGTATGACACTGTTCAATTTCTTTGTTTTTATTTAAATTTAAACTTTATTTACAGCTTTAAATTGTTAAAATAAATTATTACACTTTAACACTTTTTTTTGCGACCATTGATATCACCAATACAAAAGACCATTAATAATAATGCCGGAAACAATATGTTCACGGTATCATGTTGCAAATTGATGGCCCTTATAACACGGTTGTATTTAAAAGGTGTATTCAAAATGGTACATAAGAGGGCAATTATTTGCCGTTGATGACTTTCTTTAACATACTTTCAACAATCAATGAAGAGGGGGAAAACTTCGACACAGGACACCTAACCACAGATGAATAATCAGATAACTCACACGTTTAAAAAAGTGTGTTATCATATTTTCTTCCAACTTTCGTTTAAGCGAATAAAAAAATATTCAAAAACGCTGAAAGCAATGAGTTGGAAGAAACCGCTTCACATACCTATTGCAAACAAATGTTTTCATTTAATCAACCAAAAAATGTATAACAAAATTGGGGTAAAAGTTTAGCTTTTTCAGCTAAATTAAAAAAAAATATAAATAGTAATAAAAGAAATTAATAAAAAAAAAAAATTAAAAAATGTTTTTATAATATCATAGTGTACAAGAAAAACTGAAAAAATATTGTTTTGCCTTATAATTTCAGATCGTACTACAATTCCATTGGTGGCTCCGCAAACAAAAACCAAAACAGCTTACATGGTTTTATTGGGGAGTAAAAATAGATTGGCCATTAAATATGTTTACGTCAAATTTATTGTATTTTAGGCCAGCCGTTACAGCGTACACAATAAATTATAATAGCGACTTAATCATGCAAAATGCCATTACTACGGAATGGCATTTTGCAAGGCACCTATACTAATTCCATTTTTCCCCTAGCTCTAGTCTTAATGATTCAAAAGATTCCATTTATAGTTCAGCAATGAATCCAGCTGGCACAGTTATTGTGAGTGGCTCAACATAGAACATTTTGAAACAATCACGTCCATAAAGAAGGCGGAGGATAAAATTAAAAAACGCAATAAGCAAGTGTCAATATTAAGAATATTGACAAACCGCTGTAGTTAATATTTTGCTTAACAATTTTCAAGATAAACTATGGTAATGAAAATTTTCATATTCCATATGTAGGTCAAATGGTAAGAAATATATAAAATGCAAAACAAGTGAGGAAACAGTAGAATCTTTAAATCTCTATAAATGTTGCATTTGCAACAAGATTTACAGTCAAAAGCAAGTAAATAAAAGTAAAAACTTTTAGCAATAATAATAATACTTACTTTTATAGTTCAAAAATCTTATATAAATAAAAAAAACATACAATTTAATGTTATAATATATTTTAACTTTAATGATAATTCTTGTATAACTTTTACAGTTTTTATTTATATAATAAAAAAAAACAAAAACAATTTATAAAAAGCAAAATTTTATCTTTTATTTCAGCAGTTTTTAAACAATTCCAGCAATTTCCAACTCAAGGCAATTAGCAATGCAATCTGTGTTAAAATATAAAAAGGAAGATTTTAATACACCTTTCAACATTATAATTTTATCGATCTACTTCCATTTAAAAAATTTTTTTTTGTATTTTTAATTAAATTTATACTTTTACTATTTTAATAAAACAACATAAAAATAAATTATTTTTATAAAACTTTTTTTTAGTCATTTTGCACTTTTTTTAACACGTTTGAGATACTTATCACACACGCACTTTTTTATTTTAAAATCCCTTAAAGTTTTCTGATTGGAATCTAGGAATCGAACTAAATTAAATAAGATTTTGTACATTGAAAAAGAACAAAGTTCCTCTAATGTACAAAACCTGCCGCAAGCATGCCACTAATAAAACTTATGTACAAACTTACTTGGCCGGATTTTTTGGGAACTGGTGCAGCTTCTCTCCTTCGGAACAACCCATTATACAGCGGCGACTCCTGAAAGAAACCAAATTATTTCATTAAAAACTAATTTACATTAAAAACAACTTTGTTCAACTCACATCTTTCCTGTTTGATTTTTTGTTTTGTTGTCATGGTTGATTTTTCAACCCTTATATTATTATTTTAAGAGCACAGAAAAAAAACACATCAACCAAAATTAATCACTTTATCTTTTTATCTGTGACTTAAATATTACACAATAACTGGCGCAAAGAGAATTATATTTTAAAACTTCGCCAAATTTTTGTAAATAAATAAAATATCAAATTCCAGCTATAATCAGAAAGAGGTAGTAATATAAAAAATGCAAGAACTGTTACTATCTTTCTCTAACGAAAGCTGGAATCTGACCACACTGTGTTTTTCATGTCTTATCTGGTTATTCATCTGTGCGCCTAACTAGTCCACATTTTGTTTTGACTGTTGCTAGACGATTAACATTAATCTTCATTGAAAATTTAATCTGGCAACGTTATCAGTGGATGAAGAATTAAAAAATGGCCTGGTGTCAATGAATCCGGGTCACCTTTAATTTTGAGATATAACGGGCGTGAATTAAGACAACATTCAATTTGGCATAATAATGTGGTAAGTTCTTCGTATGTTGCGGATGAGTTACTAATGACACTAGTTAATTAAAACTTCATAGACTTGTCACCTGCATCCCAGATGCTACCAAAATTTGCTAAGGGGACAATGAAGGGCCACTGGAGTTGTTCATTCGTTAATTCTCGATGAATAACGCAATGGTTGTTTTGTAGACATTCACACAATTCCTTTAATTTTTGATTGCATTATCAGAATAGATATGACTTGGTTTACTTAATCTGGATGTATATCTACGGAGACATCCCAATGAGTTCAGTCACGGCTTCCCGGTGTATTGCTGTAGTGTTTAAACACATAAATACTACAGTTCAGCATTTATATACTTTAAAGCATTGACCCTTCTATGAGCGGACAAACACTGGTCCAGCAAATCGATGCCTACATCTAGAAATGTTGATACTGATTGAACGCGATACAAAGGATGATCACCCATTCGTTGTTGATAAGGCCTTTTTGTGATATCGCATACATGTTGTACATTTGTAAACTATTCGTTTAAACTGATGAGTTATGTGTGGAATCCAGTATTGTTAACCTAGTAATACTGCAACTGTCGAACCGCAGCAAGAAGATATTTTAGGTGACAATGTTTAACTAATAACAGTGTAAGTTGTCATCTTTGTGTAGTACGTACGGATGTTTTTTATTATAACCTTTGTTTGCGCTTTCTAAAAGACTACCTACTCTAAGCATGCTAGACCTGCCAATTTGTTTGTCGTAGATAGTGTTTTGTTAAAATGTTAATTTCACTGTGAAAGCATTTTCGTTTGAATGTCTTATTAATAACTTTCTTGCTGTCTCAAGTTCTTTAGTTGTGATGGACCCAATATTCATTTTACGATTGGATTTTCTTAATCTACAGTTGTAGATAAAACGCAGTAACACTGCTGTTACACGAAGAAGTTTAGTAAACTCGGAGTATCGATCCGTTAAGTCTACGTTTTTGCAATTAATTACAGTAGCAATAATGTTCCTTTTTTCCTTTAAGCAAACGTTACCAGGGACCTTGGGTACTTTTTGACACTGTAAAATTCAGCTTTGTAAGATTTTGAGGCCTATCCACCACAACTGGAATGAAGTACGGTTAGCAATGAACATTTTCCATCAGCGAGCGTTATCACTGATCCAAGCTAACACTACTGTTAAATCCGTCCAGCCATATGTTGTGACTTCTTTCAATTGCAGAGCATCCTTCACCTTATCATTAACTCAACCATGAGTTGTGCAGCGCAGAGCTCTAACCGAGGAAGAGTGATTTGCTTTAAAGGAGCTACCCTTGTCTTAGCTGTTAGTCAAGATATTGAAATTGAACCATTCTGTTTTGCAATGCGTATGTAAATCGCAGCGACATAAGCAAGCTCTGAGGAATCTGAAAAACCGTGGAGTTCCACCAGATCATCTCCTGAAAAACGAATCCACCAAGAAATTTGAAGATTTTTGATGTGCATAACAGTATGCTTGAATCGTAACCATTGTTTCGTTGCATCGTCAGATACAAGCTTTTGTACAAATATCTTGAATTTTATAATCATTGGAGACAGCCATCCAATGGGATCATACATTTGTGAGATAACGGGCAAAATATGGCGTTTATTGATTAAAACAGATGGTTTAATAGATAAGAAACTATACTGAAATCAATGAGATGTTGTATTCCAAACTAGGCCTAAGGTATTTACTAATTCTAAATATTTGTTCATATCGTATCCTGCTTTAACAATATGAAACATAACGACGTACGAAGAGAATTTGCAGATTTTAAATCTAGAGAACTAGACATATAATCGTGTACATAGAAATTGTTCAATATTTCGTGTGATTCTCTTGGATAGTCTAATAAACTATCAATAGCTACCTGCTTTAAATTACGATATACCAAAAATGGTGCTGCTGCTGTTCCTTACCTCACTGTCGTGAGCTGATACTCCTTTACATCGTCGTTTGGAGCTTTTCGCTATAAAATTGTTTTATATGCTCTATCTGATGGGTGTACTATAACCTATCGGTACATTTCCTCAATGTCAGCGCCAAATCCAGTTTCATATTTTCTGAATCTTAGTAATGTTGTATGAAGATAATTCTCTCTTGCACCAAGCGTCGATAATTCCCCAATTTATTTCTTGCTAACAGCTCAAGTTGAAAATTGCTGGAAGGAACAACACCACAGAAGCGTTACTTCTACCGGTGTTGGCTCGACCCTGCGATTGATTCTGGAGAGGAATTGTAAATTCCCTAGATTCACGTCACGTGGCCGAGAGCTCCCAGCAATCTCTGCGCGTAAAAAGTATATTGTTCGCGCTACGTAAGCTACCTGCGCCGCCGCTGGGTGGGTCACCGTCGTCTGTTGGTCATCGCTATTGAAGCGCTACCTGTGCCATTGCTGTTTGCGCTGCTGCCCGGTAGCGTCGCCGTGTGTTCAAGCGGTAACTGTGCCATCGCTGTTGAAGCGCTACCTGCGCCATCGCTGTTTGCGCCGCTGCCCGTGCCATTGCCGCCCGGTAGCGTCGCCTTGTGTTCAAGCGCTACGTGCGCCATCGCTGTTTGCGCCGCTGCCCGTGTCATCGCCGCCCGGTAGCGTCGCCGTGTGTTCAAGCGCTACCTGCGCCATCGCTGTTGAAGCGCTATTTGCGCCATCGCTTTTTGCGCTGCTGCCCGGTGCCCGCGCCCTCGCGATTTGCGTCGCTTCACGTGCCATTGCCACCGCTGGTGTGAGCGCTACCTGCGCCATATTTGTCTGAGCGCTACCCACGCCTTTACTATCTGCGCTGCCTGTTTGACCGCTACCCGTGCCACAGCAGCCCGGTATCGCCGCCTTTTCCCCTGTCACCAACTACGTAACGCTGCAGCTATCCCAGCAACCAGCGTAGAACGTGTCGTTACAGTGTTGACTGCTGCAATCCAGTAACATTTCCTATTACTAACCAGCCAAAAATAGTATTTATGGCTATCGGAGATCCTGATGGATGTGAAATTTTACTTCTTTTTGCAGTGTCCGGGGTCAGCAAGTTCTATATTTGTAAAAAAGTCTAGACCTGTATCACTAATTGTATGCGATGGTAGATATTGCGTCAGGTTCGACAAACATTACGAATAAGCAGTTATGGTTTTGTTTGTCTTAGGCGTAAAGATTTCAAGCTTCACTTTTCATTTCGTATAATTAGGGTTTCTATTACCGACACCATAAAGTAGGATTTTGTCAAATTCACAAGTTAAATGTAATCATTAGACACATGCCTCCGATATCAGAGTAGACTGTGCGCCTGAAACAAATAAAGCACGGCAAAGTTGTAGAAAAATTTTCTTGTCGCGAGCCATTACAATAGCGGTTGGTAAAAGCGTGATTTGATGTCTAATCTGTTGACTTGAGTTAATACTAACTGAAGCAGCGTTGTCAATCTGCATATTTTTATACCTTTGTTCGGTGATGTGAAGAATGGTATGATGTCTTAAATTGCAAGTTCTGAATGAACTTGTCTTGCAGTCTTTCGTCAAATGCATTTCTTTTAAGCAGTTAAAGCAAAGTTTATTTGCTTGTACTACCTTTTTACATTCATCAATGCTTAAACACTTGAATTGCTGAGATTTGTATAAAAAGTGATTGCTATTACATGGTAGGCAAGACTCTCTGATTGTTGTCATTGCAAAGCATTGTAACTTTTTATTGTATTATTTCTATTGTATTATGTTTTTATATTAAATCTATTGTCTTTCTATTAAATCTGGTCTATTATAATACTCCATAGTTAAATTTCAAGCTACTTTGTAATTTGATGTTTTATGATAGATGAAGCTACACCTTTAAATTTGTAGATATTCTAATTTCTCGACGTCGAACAAGTTTGTCTTTGAATCAACCATAGTGTTTAAAAATCTCTAAATCTTATCCAGTTTTAAACCACTCCATCAAACTCAGGGATTTGTGTAGGTGGTAAACGTAACTCCTGACGATTGTTTCCCGAATAAATATTCGTAACCGCGGATAAGGTAGCTGATACACACTAGAGAATTGTTAATTGTTGTTGAACTAAAGCTTGAGTTGGTGCATTTATTTTAAAAATTTAATTACATAATATAAATTAAGGTAACTAAATACGAAAAGGAGTAATAGCTGCTATGGCTTTTAACTCCGATTTTGGATGAAGTTAGATTTTTAAATTATTTTCAAATATAAATTTGCAAATAAGATTGATGTTATCGTCGGATGTGTTTTTCAGCAGTTCAGAACGTATGTTAGTTTGAAATATTTGGTTTCTAAAAGAATAATAGGCGGAACATTCATTTAAAACGTGGGTAATGTTAAGCTGTGTGTTGCAAGTGGAACATTGGATTTAAATTATTAACAATGATAGATGTGCTAGCTTGAGCCTCAGCTGTTTCATCGTGTGACTTACTAGGCCAAATAGCCTTGACAGCGAAATACATCTCTTCAATCTCTTCTCTGTATATATTTTGAACAACGATTTCCTCTTCAGATTTAGTCCCAGTTTACATTAGACAATTTTTGTCGCTGCAATTCTTAGTTTATGGGCGAGAAGAGAGAGAGGAATTAAAGGTGGTACACATATGCGTGTACTCTTGCAATTCGTTTCGTCTCCTCATTCGTTTTCAAATATGAAGTTAGCACATGTATACATACGTGTGTCTTCTATAAAAATTGCTGCAATAAAAATTGTACAATGTAGAAGCAAATGCGATTTTAAAGAAGAAACGAGAAAAATTGCAACGACAAAAATTGTCCAATCTAAACTGGCACTTACAGATCACATTCAATTTGTCTTGTATAGGTTTGTATTTAATATAAATATTATCAAGCTCAGAAGTACGTACCTTTATTTCATCCTTTGTTGCATTTATTGACATAATTGTAAATTTTTGTTACCGAACTTTTAATTTGTGTGCGTTTTCTTTTTAAAGAGACCATTTTGACTATATGCACAAGTTATAGCCTTTTATTCACAAACTTTAAATTTTTTCGCTATTGTTTTAATTTTTAATAACATTTTTTCTTCGCTACACACAGGTTATTATTCTTCGAAAACTCTAATTTTAACCCTACAAAGTTCTTGCAAGTTTGGAAAGCACTGTTAATGTTAAACACTCTTAACAAAGACACAGTTTTACTTTTACGTAAGATTAAGAAGCTCTTTCTATATCCCACAAAAAGTAAAAAAAAAGTTTGTCATTCCGTGTGTAATTTCTACAATATCCATTTCCGACCCCATAAAGTATATATATATTGTGACTTCTTCTGCATAACGAAGTCGATTGAACTATGTCCATCTGTTTGCCGAGGCAAATTTGATTTTACAAAAAAAAAAAAAAAAATCAATATGTCAGTCGATCAGATATAGTGTCGAGAAAGAGATGATATTGGAAATCAGCATGACCGGTCCATGTTCTTCGAGGCAGCGGGAAAAAACCGCGCCTACCTCTAATTTTTTCATGTCATTTGGAACAATAAAGGAAGGAACAAAAAAAAAATAAATATATGGAGAGGTAGAGAATTAAAAAATAAGAAAAAACATCAAGTGAAAAATTTGGCGCTCGCCCATATTTTTCGAAATTTAAAAATTTTTTAAATATCAATATGGGTATCATTTTAAAGCTTTTGAAAAGATCTTTTTGGAAATACTATTTTTTGTTAAATACTTAACCCATTAATAGACGATATCATTTTTATGTAAAATGAATATGCAGTATCAAATTTTCTCGTTTTTTAATGCTCTGTCACCCCAATATTTCTTTTTTGATTGGATTTACCAGACTAAACTAGATGGTGAAGGGTATATACGATTCGGCATAGCCGAATATAGCACTCTTAGTTGTTTATTATAAATAATGAAACAAAAGAGGTTAATTCCACGATTAGAGGAGCTATTAATTTTTAATTGCAATTAGAATCGCTTTAGAAGTTTCTTAAAATTTTATTAAATCACGTAGTCTTTGTTTGCACATAGTAACATGTATGTAATTTTATGAAATGCCTTTTAAATTTTTGTTTTGTCTTGAAAATTTTATTTGTTTACTTTCATTAGCGTTAGTACTAATTGATTATATAGCAATTTTTATACATATGTATGTATTAAAGAATGGCTTTTATTTCACTTGCAATTTCTTTGTAAGTCACTTTGACCGAACAGTGTACTTAATGGCGGTAACCGAATAATATATTGTATTTATGTAATCGACAACGTATTTTGCAAAAATGAACATGTTTATTATGAACAGCAACTATCAACTGGTTGAAAAGTAAAAAAATTTGTCAACTAAGGTTGAAATAGTTATTACGAAAACCAGTTGATAAATTTGTGAATGAGTAAGTAAGTAATCGCTATTGTGGATGTTCATTTAAAAAAAAAATAACAGCTGGCAAAAATAAATAATAATTAATATTAGTAACGTAAATTTAATTTTGAAAATGAGTTCAATAATCAATCAGCTTTTTAAAAAGCCGCTTTCGGTGCATACTGGGTGCTAGATAATTGTACTATGCGCCAGAAAAAGCAACACGAATTGTGAATGTTTGTGCAGCACTCCACAATATTTGCATTAACTAAAGGTAAACACCGACTTGGAAGAAGACTTTAGGGGATATGTTCAATCGCTAGTAGTCTGTGAATAAATGTGTTTATACTAAAGGGCTGCACAAGCATAAGAAAAATGTCTTATAAGCTATCAGGTAAATTTCAAGTAGTGTGTGTATAGAACACTCTCATTTTCAAACACATACTTCCAAACACAAATGTTTTGCTTTGCCACCAAAATAGAGATTTAAAGAACAAAAGTGTTTTAGAACAACATTGAAGTAAAACATAACAGAACTAGAACAAAAATGAAATAGAATATCAAAACTGAAGTAGAACATTCATAACATGCTTGAAATTTTTGATAGCAGAATTAGGCTAAAGAGAAACTACAATCATTTTCGTTTTTCTCAATATGAGGTGTCGTCAACTTTAAGATTTGAAATCGCATAAAAATGGAGAAAAAAACATTATATCTGTTTTATTTGTTAATGTTAATTGAATTACTTTTTCAACAAAATTTAATATTTTTATATTAAAAATATAATAGTAAAATTAATTGTTTTTTACATTTCGGGGTTTTCAGAAAAACGAATAGTAATAAAACTTAACAAAAATAAAAAAACTGCCTGTAATTCGATAGTAATAAATAATATATATTTTTATAAGTTCTATGCAAAAAATTTTAAAAAGGGTTCAGCAATTGATAGTAAGGAATTAAAATTAATAACACGTGATTCAGTATCTATCCTTTTATAAAAATATTTTTTTATCCGAAGTTTCATATTTTCATATTAAAAATATAACAATAAAACAGCCTGTAATAAAAAACATAATTGTATGTTTGCATATCATTTCTTTATATAAAAGCACTTTTCTTTTCTTTCAACAGCACTTTTAACAACACTGCTTTATTTTTGTGAGCATTTTTGTATATGTTCTAGTGCACTCGATGTTTCTACTATGATTTACCGTTTTTTTACTTCATTTTCGCATTTTGTTTTGATGTTCTACTCTGTTTTAAAACACAAGCACTAACAAAGCTGTAAAGAGAAACTTTTCGAATGGTGCTTGTTTTTAGTGAGAGCCATGTTTCGTTTGATATTACATATGTAAGTAAATTAAAAAGTAAAAATTTAAATAAAAACGAAGAATGGAAAATTAAAAGCTTCCCTCACTAAACATACATTTTTTCAAAAAAGTACTAACTACTTCTAAAAAAATGAAAAAACTCAACGACAAAAAATATTTTTCAGTTTTTATAACGTTAAAAAATTTTTATTTAAGGCAAATATGTAATTCGCAAATGTTGATCATAATACACATATTAAATTTGGCTATACATTTGCTTCTTCAAATCTAATAATTAATTGCTTTTTAATTGCATTTGGGCATGTCTTGCTTCCGCCTTCGCGGTCATTTCGTCTTTAAACCATTTTTCTTTTTGCACTTCGAGCATTTCTTTTTGCACTTCAAGCATTTCTTTTTGCCCTTGATAATTCTTTTTGGTATAATATTCTATATTAAAAGTTGTTTTGTCACATTTTCATAATATTTTTGTTGGGCCTCCGTTTGTTTGTTCAACAAATCTAAACGCTCATTTGTTGGTGTCGTTGGACCCCCTGGCGTTTTACGGTGGACGGATTATACAAATAACGGCTTGTTCCCGGAACAGTATCTATTTTAGAAAACATTTTGTTCCTACCTGCTGTGCCGAATTCGTTACCTGGAGGATCCGTGAGAGCGGTCATATTTAGCATGCTGTCACCGCTTTCTCGGTTTCGTTTAAATTATTTAAGATACAGGAACCACCGCCTGTTGCACATAATTCTCGCCTGTTTTCGGAATTTTTTTTCTTTATCTTGCATTTTATATCCTTCCAAACACGCTGCCATGTTTTGATATTTCTCACTGGTGGACATAGACTATTTAACTCCTCAGTATATTCCTTCCATTTCTTTTCGCCAACCGCTTTTGAGCAGTGTCTATTTGCGATGTTTGGATTTGCTTCCATCAAGCTTTCAAGTCTCGAAATTTTTTTCTTGTTGCTTATAATACGCGCCCTGTGCATAAAACCAATTATTTTGTGTATTTTTAATGCTATTTTTATACATTTCTATTTATTTCTAGTATTTTGTAGTTGAAAAAAAGAGAACTTAATTTCCGTCAACTAGTGATTTTGTAGTTATTCGTTGAAAAGTTAGGGTTGATACCTCTTTTCAACTACTGGCATTTTGTAATACTTATTCATCAACTTTTTTGAAAAAATTTCTTTTATCAACCGCATGTTGCTGTTCATAATAACCCTGGAAATTTGATGATGCACAACAACTAATCTGGATTAAGAGGATTTAAAGTATGTTCACTGTGTTAAGTGTAATTAGTATGATGCTGTTCCATTTCTTTTTTTGTACCCTTCACCAAAAAAGTGGAAAAAGGGAATATCTAAGTTTGTCATTCAGTGTGTAATTTTTACAATATCTATTTCCGACTCCACAAAAATTATATACTTCTTATACATAGCGAAATCGATTGAGCGATGTCTGCCTGTATGTCTGTGTGTCCGTGTTAGTGTTCACAAAAAAAAATATGTCAATCGATCAGATATAGCATCGAAAAAGGTGATATTAGAAATCAGCATGGTCTTCGATGCAGCAGGCAGAACACAACGGCTACCTCTAATTTTTGCTTTTTTTTAACTCCAATCAAAAAAATAAATATATGGGCCGATAAAAAATTAAAAAATAAGAAAAAATTATCAACTGAAAAAATTGGTGTTCGCTCATATTTTCCAAGTTACGGGGCTCTGAAATTTTCAATTTTTTAAAAGATCAATATGGATATCATTTTAAAGCTTTTGAAGAAATCTTTAAGGAAATATGAAAATTTTTTAAAAATGCTTAACCTATTAAGAGCCGATGGTATTTTTATGTAAAATATTATATATGCAGTACCATTTTTTTTAATTCTCTGTCACCCCAATATTTGCTTTTTTGATTGGAGTTACTTCATTAAACTAGATTTACATAGACTCTTGTTTTTATTTAAATTCAAACTTTATTTACAGCTCTTAATTGCTACAATAAATTATTACACTTTAACACTTTTTTGTGACCATTGATATCACCAAAACAAAAGACCAGTAATAATAATGCGGAAACACGCAAGAGAAAAAAACAAACTCTGAGTAACGGCAAACTTTTTTAACAGAGTTACAAAAAACGGAGCATTTTTGTTGTTCATAACAAAAAGTAAACAAAATTTTACAAAAAATAAGCGTGGTTAAATGCGGACATAATTTGTCAATTTTTAATGCATTGTAAAATAAAAAAAATCATTAAGAAGCTCTGAGCATGTAAAATCAGATTTTCCGGTTGTCACTTTCGCCATTTCAGAAATGAGGGAGCTACACCCAAGACATATAATCATTAAGTGTGATGGTTATTTATAAAATCCGTGCGTCATAATGAGAGAAAACTACAATACGAATCGGTCGCGGTATTGCTCGTTTTTTGGAAGATTGTACGAAATAAGTTATTACGCGGCAAAATTCTCATACAAAAAAAACTTCTACTTTTTCGCTTATATCTCGAAAGCTATTTCGCGTGCACATGTCTGCTATTTACAATCAATAGAGGACAGAAATACGAATTAAGCGTGGTATAAGCAGGAGACTTCTAAACTTTTCAAAAATCGCTAAGAAATAAATTTAGTTTTTGCACATATTTTTTGTATTAAAATTAAACTAACGACTTGTAAATGAGTTAAAAAAATGCTATTTTTTGTCACAGTTTGTTAACATTATTTTTTTATGTAAAACATGAAAGCACGTTGCACCCATACACTCTAAAAAAAAAATAAATAAAACCGTGCTCACACGCATAAGAAGAAATACTCTCCATGCAACCCTGGAAAAAGCTTGCCAAAACCAAAAAAAAGTTTGTTATCTTCTCCTCGACGCTAGAAGCAACAAATCCACCTCATCATGTTGCAAATTGATGACCCTTATAACACGGGTGTCTTTAAAAGGTGTATTCGAGGTGGTACATATAAGGGCAATTATTTGCCGTTGATGACACTCTTTAAAATAAGTTCACTGTGTGGACTGTAGTTATTATGACACTGTTCAATTTCCTTGCTTTATGTAAATTCAAACTTTATTTACAGTTTTAATTGTTACAATAATTTTACACTTTATACACTTTTTAAGCCTATTGATATACCACGAAAAAGAACACAATGCTAATAATCCGGAAACAATATGTCCACTTCATCATGTTGCAATTTGTTGGCCTTTATAACACGGTTGTATTTAAAAGGTGTATTCGAGATTGTACATTAGAGGGCAATTATTTGCCGATGATGACACTTTTTTACAATAAGAAAACCTCACCTTTTTTAACAAGACATATTAGTTGCCGCGTTTTACCAGTGACCAAAAACAAACTGCAGTGGGTTCAAGTGGATTCAACGTTCAAATTTTATTTTTTTCCAAATAAATTGAAAATATACAACATTTTTCAGGATCACTTAAAAAGACACATGAAATTATTATTAATCAGGTATCACATTCAAGATTTCGAAACGAAAATGACAATATTGCGTTTTCCGAGTCTTCCACTTCTTGAGATATTACTCCAAGCACATGCCGCACACTCTATTCTAGCACAGCATATCAACCTACTCGTAAATACATCCCATTAAAAACCAACCAACCAAAGTTATGACATAATAACAGAACTTCTGACTACATGCGAAAAACAAATGGAACAGTTAGAAATTAACGTATTGCAGTATAGAAACAAATATCCCAACGCAATTTAAATTAAGTTAGCTTGCCGAAGTGGTAATTTCTTTAACTGCAACACAAGTTTTCGTAGAACGTGCATTGCTATAGTCTGGACTAAGTTAAGATCTAAGCTGTCAAAGAAGTCTATTTCTTATATTTTAAGCCCTTAAAATAGAAAACAGCGAAAACCGAAAATAGTTTTACTCAACTACAAATATGTATTTCGTTTATAAATTATTTTTGTTTTTTTACTTGAATTTATTCCTTGTAATTGCTAATGAGTTATTCAGGCATGTTCTGAAATCCACACAAAATTTTCACTTTCATATTTTTCAAGGCATTGTTTTTGTAAAAAATAATTTAATAGCAACAATGCTTTCAGAACATGCTTGATAGTAATTTTTTTTAAATAAATTTGGCTGAATAAATTGTCGTTTTCATTTGGAATTGTTAATGAATTAACTGTTAATTTATTACAGAAACTTGTATACCAGTAGGAAGATATTTTAGAGAACTTCCAATGATAGCCATTACATTTACAGATGTTCTTTATTCTAAAAGCTAAAGCCAATAAAAAATTAAGTTTGGAAGACTGTCACTCCGGAGCCAAGAGAGAATCTTTGCATTGTACCGGTTTTTTAATTTTTAACGCTTATTTTCCTTTAAGTGGGTTTTCCATTTTGGAGATTTTTCGTTTAGCATTTTTGGGATTTTTGACAATTTAAACAGTCAAAATCTTATACATTAACTGATAGAATTTCCTTTAAATTTTAAATGGTGTAGTCTGTATAAAGTATATGTATACTTAAGATCTGAATGAATACATTCGTTTTTCATTTATTTTTAAATCATTACACTAACACCAAATACTCTCTTGTTAAAATTTTAAAATTGTCAATCTGCCGTTCAAAATAAGGCCCCATTTGCCTCGTGATGGCTCAAGCAAAGAAAGAACTAGTTGAACTTTTAGATATTGGCGGATTTAAGTTAAGAAAGTGGAGCTCAAACTCACCACAATTTTTAAGCCAAATTCCAGCAGAGGATTGGGAGGAGTCGAAGACTCATACTTCATACTCTTTTCATGTTCAAGAAAGATTGTATGATCACACTGCTGTGACAGAACACAAAATTCTATTTGACGTGGCTTGTATTTTCGATATTTTCGGATTTTTAGCACCATCATACTTATGAAAATTTTGCTACAACGATTATAGTTGCTTAAAATTTCTTAGGACAATCCACTGCCATATCACATCACAAAGGAATGGCTTCAGCAGCAAGATTCAATTATTTATTTTGAATGTATTTCAACTCCACAAAATTTTTTTTTATTTCCAGATGTTGAAATCCATTGTTTTTGTGATGCCTCAAGTTTAGCTTATGTTGCCGTAATTTACTTCGTTGTTCGAGAATTCAACAGTATAGACCATTTTTTAATTCAGGGTGCGCTTTTGCTGGGCCATTATTTATCAAAATGAAAAATTGTAAGCGTCCGCGAGTGAGTAAAGCCTTTATAGCTTTATTTATTTGCATGTCAACCAAAGCACTTTACTTAGAACTGGTAAGTGATCTCAGTGCTAAAGCATTTAAACGGTTTATATCCCGCCAAGAGAAAGATTGTAATCTTTTTACGGATAATGGAACCAACTTTTATGGCGCCTGCCCAATACTCTCGGAGATGACGCAAAAGTTACGACAGCAATTGCGAGAGACGGCACTGAAAAGGTCTATTACAGTTTCTGGAAATATTACCCCAATTTTGACACCGCCAACATTGGATTTCCTTTAAATTTGCCTTTGGAGACTTCCAAGAAACTCTTTGGTTAAAGAAAAAACGCAAACCCGTAATCTCTTTAATATTCCTACCGAGAATTAATGTAACCAAGAATAAATTAGTATCTATATTGTGCTTTCTGGAAAATTTGAAAACCGTATCGATAGTATTTGGAATCAATGAATCAATTTCAGTTTTGATTTCTGCTAAATCAGTTTTATAAAAAGCGTCACGAAAGACAACACAAGTACGTTTATACTCCTTAGGAGCATGTGAATACGAGTCTATTTTTCTTTCCCTTGGGAAACCCATCATTTCAGAGTGAACTGCAGCATCTTTTAGATAAAGTTTACTTTTATGATTGTTCTTGTTAACGATTTTTAAATCTACTTTTTATCATTAAGTTGATCGACCAATGTTTTAATTCTTACATTTAATAAACAAATAGAGAGGCAAAATACATTATCCTTAAAAGGAGCTCTCTTACTTTATTTCCATGTGTAATGTGTTCTTCTTCAATTTCTAATTCTCCAAGAGTTGAAAATCGATTTGGCGTGTTCACAGTTGGAGACTTGCTATGAGAGAATAATTTTCATAAATCCACCTCGATATCATTTGAACCAGAGAACTGCAAGAGTGTCTGTTTTTAATACTCTAAGTATACTCATCTTAAATGCGGTTGCGGTGTGATCGCCACCGCATTTCTTAAGTGCGAGTATTTACTATACCCATTCCATTTGAGTATAAGTGTCTACCATACTCAAGTAAAATGTTTGCGATGCTGGCTTTACTTTATTCGTACTCATACTCACAACAAACACCAAGAGAGAGATTTTAACGTGTGTAGTGAGAGGAAAACAGAGTTATCAGATCAGAATTATTAAATCAAACACAATATCAAAATTCGCCAATGTCTAAATTAGCTAACATACATACTTCTTTGAAATTTTGAAAGTTTATTAAATATATAACAGAAAATAATTTTAATAGAACCCGTAAAATTCGCCATATTTTCATTTATTAAAAACACAACAAAAGTTTACTAATAACTCAAGAATAGTCCATTGTTTATTATATTACGTTTTTGTTAGGGTTTTTTTAAGTCACACAAGAGAGAAATTAAAAAATTCTATTCGTTAAGCAAATAGATTTTTAAAATTAATAAATATGTATAAAAGCAATAATTATATTTAACAAAATAAAATATGTAAACTAAAAACTTTATTTTATTTATTATTATTTATGAGGTCTAATGACAAAGTAAGTTATTTTCCTTTTATTCACGGATTTATTTTATCATTTTGTTTTCCTAAATACCGTTAGTAGTACGTTTATGACAACAAGGCGTATAAACTGAAAATATTAGTACATAAAAAGCAGCAATAAAATAAGTATACCTGCTTTAAATAGTGTACAAAAGCTGTGCCTTTCAGCGGTTTTTATTGCATTTTATTAATTTAATATGTGCTTAGAATGTTTAAGCAATATATTTGATCAAATTTTGTTTTTTTTATTGTTTATAAATAGATCTGCATACAATGCAGTATTTCACAAAACGGCAGTAAAAAACTTCAATAGGGTAAAAATGTGGCAACGTTGCTTACAAATAAAGAGAATTAAAAAATTCTGGCCTACGAGTATAAAAAATACTTATAATTCTGATTGCGATATTTTTAATACTCGTTTTTACAAGAATGGGTAAAATAAACACCGCAACTTTTTACTGCGGTGTTTATAATACTCGAGTATGAAAAGTATAGAGTATGTATAGAGTAAGTATGCG
Organism: Gymnosoma rotundatum; assembly: GCA_916610165.2. Taxonomy (NCBI): domain Eukaryota; kingdom Metazoa; phylum Arthropoda; class Insecta; order Diptera; family Tachinidae; genus Gymnosoma; species Gymnosoma rotundatum. The sequence goes on from OU744339.1 coordinate 65,429,895, forward strand.
GTGTACTCATGAGTTGCGGTGTACTCGTGCAGTTCTCTGATTTGAACGTTTTCTTTTATGGCGTATCATCGCAAGAGTATTTCTTGAAATATCATTATCTTGAGAAGATCTATTTATTTTTTTCACTAATTATCGGCTTCTTCAAAGAAGTGTCCTTAGATTGATCAGGCGGCACTTTTCCACCCACAACCGGATAAGTAAAATCCATATTAAAGGATAAGAACAATAATTGCAAAATTATACAATTAGAAATTTTTTAAATTAAAATAAAGTTAAATTTTAAACATTTTCCTTTTTATAATTTTTTTACACAAAAGCGACCGTTCACTTCGATTCTTCAATTGCTTCTCAATGTATGGTAACGGTGCTAAGAACTGTAATCGAGTCGACGTATGTTTTGTTTGCACATTAAACAAAAGCACTGAAGGTTGCAGTGTTGTGTATAAATGTTATAACTGCACTAACAAAACTTAAAAAATTTAAATTAATTTTTTATATTTGATGACTTAAGCGCCCATCACACCAATTGGAACTGAACAACTCTACTGGTAAAAAGCTCTTTGGACCATGTCTTATTATCAAGCTATTATATATATTACCCAGGCTCATTTACCAAGTTTGGTAAAAATTTGTCACTTTTGAAAAAAATAAAAGTCAACGCTAAAGTAATGGATTTATCTTTGTTGATATTAATAAAAAGGCTTTTGATACTATCTGGGATAATGGTTTCTTGTTTAAACTTATAGTTTATATTTTTCTATTTATTTACAAAAAAAATTAACACTCCTTTTTTTTAAATCGATTATTCTAATGAACTGCAAGAAACTAAAACAAATTTAACTTTTTTAACATAGTCATTTTTGAAAATTTCTTGAGAAGATTGGTGGTCATTATGGAAAAATGGAAAATGGCTGGTATAATGCACCCTATACAAATGGAGGTCCAAGGGCTACTCTATTGATCCATATTAGCCGGATATCTGAAATAATCTTAGCAGAGTTCAGAAAGTACACTCATCGTACACACAATGTTCTGTTCAAAACCAACCCGTACATATTTTTCTTTTCATAATGTGTGTTACTAAATTTTTAAATTTTCTATACACAACCACGAATGTGTTCTATCAAAATATTTTTTTGCGTACGTGTACGCGAATGTTCCACTAAAGCTATTGTTTGCGTACGCGCACTCTACTTTTAGTACGCGTTCCGGAAAAAAAATTAATTGAAAAATTCAAATAACTTCGTGGTTGAAAAAAGAGTACAATGAAAAATAAAAATAACTTCGTGATTGAAAAAAGAGTACAATGAAAAAGTAAAATAAAGTCGTGGTTGAAAAAAGAGTACATTGAAATTAACTTCGAGGTTGAAAGAAGAGTACATTGAAAAATGAAAATAATTTGGTGGTTGAAAAAAAAAGAACACGGTAAAATTAAAATAACTTCGTGGTTGGAAAAAAGAAGCAAAAATAACTGCGTGTACGGACGGCAAAATAGTACATGTTAGGATAGACCAAATATAATAACATTTTTTATTGAAGGTTTTTTTAGTTAAAATTTAAGTATACCATTGCAGATTGTTTTTGAATATTGGTAAGTAGTGAAGTTCCTTGCAAACTCAAGCGAGGGGGTCGTAGGAATGGCTCATTAATAAAAATATGCAATAATTAGTGATTTAAAAAGTAAGGATTAGGGTAATAATTTGTTTATCTTTAACATTATTGCAATTATACCTGAGGAAGGAATTTTTTATGTTTACTATTAGCATAAAATAATTACTTTCATTTGGGTTTTTTGATTGTCCAATTGTTTTCCTGCCTTAAATTTGCATGTGTTATTTGTTGTTGTGGTTTTTTAAGCAGTAGATCTGCTTTGTTTTTAATTTAGGTATGGGATGTTTAGTAGTGCATTTGTTGTTGTTTTATTACTCTCTTCATTGATGCTTGCCTTTTTTTTTTGTTGTTAAATGGTAAATGCGTTTTGCTTATGTTTTAGGTATGGAATTTTACTTGTGAATATGTTATTGTTATCTTGATTACAGCTTGTGTTGTTTTTGTTTTTAAACGGTAGATGTGCTTTGCTTATGTTTTAGGTATGGGATGTTTAGTTGTGAATTTTTATTGTTTTATTACTTCCTAAATAATGGTAAAACACCATATTATTGAGGCTTTTCACACAAGACTAATTTTTAATCCGCACAACTTTTGTTCTTTCGTATTTACACTAGACTAATTATGCTGGCATAAAATTGTGTACGTATACACAGCTTTGTGTGTGTTAGTATTTTCTTTGTTTATTTCACGTTTGCCTTTCGTTCGTTAAACACATGCATACATTGCGGAACATACTTGACTAAAATAAGTTATGATGAATTGCCAATTAATTTTAGGAGGAATTTCTTAACTTATGCCACATTTTCACAAGATTTCAATTAATATTTTATTCATATTTGACAAAAAGTTCGTTTTCAAAGTTTTTCCCTGTAAAATACATATAAAAATCAACTCAATTAACTTTAAACTTAAGTGCTGTTTCTGTACTACAGGCGTTCAACTCGTCTGAAATAAATATATGAAAAGCACTCAGTTTTTTTATTTCCATATAAATTTTTCAGACGAGTTAGTCGCCTGTAATATAGAAACAGCACATTAATTTCCCTTAATAAAATATAAGAAAATTGAATTTAATCATAACAAATCTCAATCATGTACATTATTTATATCATTTTCTTCATATTTATATTTACGCGTCGATGGACAACTAAATACTAAAAATCGCTCTGCAAAAAAAAAAACGCAGAACCTATGTTTTCATACGTGTGTATGGGTTAGTTTTGTTCTGCTTGTGCAGGGTTGAAGCTGGTTGAAAAATTGTTCCAGCCAAAAACCACTCTCCTCACCGAAAAAGCCTACAAACTCCGATTTTATGCCAGCACAATTAATCCAGTGTGAAAAGGCTCATTGGTACTAAGAACAAAACTATAGAATTGTTTTAATGAGTTTAAAAAATTTATTTATATTCATATAATAATTTATTTATTTTCTAAACAAAATATGTACATATAGTAATTTATCTCTTTCGGACACAATTATACTCTGCTTACTCACTGTTTTCTATTTTAAGGTTTGAGCATTCGATCAAGTTAAAGTTTAATTTTGTTATTAATATATTAGAAATAGACTTCTTAGATAGTTTAGATCTTAACTTGGTCAAGACTGTAGCAAGTGCACTAAATGCACGTTCTACAGATATTTGTGTTGCGGGTACAGCAAGTACAACTTCGGCTAGCTGGCTTACTTTTGAATTGAGTTGAAAATTTTGTTTCCAATATTCCAATACGTTAGTATCAAAGGGTTCCATTTGTTTTTCATATAAAGCAAGTAGTTCTGTTTTTATGTGATTGTTTTGATTTTGTGTTGTTAAATGCGATGTATTTAGGAGTAGGTTAACATATTGTGCTAGTTTAGAGTGTACAGCAGTTGAGGTAGTTGGAGTATTATCTAACGAAATAGAACATTCGAAAAATGAAATGTTGTCATTTTCTTTTTGAGAAGATGTCGAATGAGATAATTTAATAATAATTGCAAAAGTCTGTATAAAGTGATCCTGAAAATATAATAACATTTGTATAGGGTGCATTATACCAACCATTTCCCATTTTTCCATAATGACCACCAACCTTCTCAAGAGATTTTCAAAAATGACTACGTTAAAAAAGTTAAATTTGTTTTATTTTTTAAGATTTTTCAGATATCCCACTAATATGGATCAATAGAGTAGCCCTTGGACCTCCATTTGTATAGGGTGTGTTATACCAGCCATTTGCCATTTTCCCATAATGACCACCAATCTTCTCAAGAAATTTTCAAAAATAACTATGTTAAAAAAGTTAACTTTGTTTTAGTTTCTAAGATTATTTCAGATATCCCACTAATATGGATCAATAGAGTAGCCCTTGGACCTCCATTTGTATAGGGTGTGTTATACCAGCCATTTCCCATTTTTCCATAAGGACCACCAATCTTCTCAAGAAATTTTCAAAGATGACTATGTTAAAAAAGTTAAATTTGTTTTAGTTTCCAAGATACTTTCAGATATCCCACTAATATGGATCAATAGAGTAGCCCTTGGACCTCCATTTGTATAGGGTGTGTTACACCAGCCATTTCTCATTTTTCCATAATGACCTCCAATCAAGAAATTTTCAAAAATGACTATGTTAAAAAAGTTAAATTTGTTTTAGTTTCTAAGATTATTTCACATATCCCACTAATATGGATCAATAGAGTAGCCCTTGGACCCCTATTTGTATAGGGTGTGTTATACCAGCTATTTGCCATTTTCCCATAATGACCACCAATCTTCTCAAGAAAATTTCAAAAATAACTATGTTAAAAAAGTTAAATTTGTTTTAGTTTCTAAGAGTATTTCAGATATCCCAATAATATGGATCAATAGAATAGCCCTTGGACCTCCATTTGTGTAGGGTGTGTTATACCAGCCACTTTTCCATAAATAATGACCAACAATCAAGAAATTTTCAAAAATGACTATGTTAAAAAAGTTAAATTTGTTTTAGTTTCTAAGATTATTTCAGACATCCCACTAATATGGATCAATAGAGTAGCCCTTGGACCTTCATTTGTATAGGGTGTGTTATACCAGCCATTTCTCATTTTTCCATAATGACCTCCAATCAAGAAATTTTCAAAAATGACTATGTTAAAAAACTGTATTTGCTGTTCTTTAAGAACTGTTTTGAACATTTAACTTTTATAATCTCACCCAGTACACTCTAGCTCAATTTTTACATATAGCACTAAACATGGACCGGGTCCCAAATTCCGGGGTTAAGCGTTTTAATTTTTAAAGGTCAAAGTTCTAACGACTGTTAAATGATTAACAGTGCTCTGTTAACTGCAAAATGAGCTATGTTAAAAAAATTATTTATGTCTCTACTAGTTAAATTCGAATTTATCTTCACACACATTATATAGTTTTAGGAGGAAAAAACACTATTTCTCTATATTCGTTATAAATAACAGCGCGGCAAGAGAAAACCCAAAAAAAAAACACGTCCGCAACGAATGTCAAAACGAACTGGTCTAATATTGTCCAAAAATTTTCAATGACATATAGATCAGGTGATTGGGCCGGCGGTTGCACCAAGTAGGGACAGTTCCAAATTAGCCAAGTCTGGACAATACCTGATTTGTATTTCGGGTCATTGTCCTGATAGAAGCGAAACTCGTCTATGACGCTTCCTCCACCATGCTTTATTGTAGGTTTTAAGTTTTTATTTTGCAGCTCTGTATTTGGTTTACGCCATACGTAAGTTTGACCATCAGAGCCGAAGACGTGAAATTTAGATTCATTCGCAAAAATCACACGATCCCAAAATCTTAAGTCTTTGGTAATGTGATCTTTAGCGAATTTTAGTCGTGCTGCTTGATTCTTTTTATTTATAAATGGTTTTTTTCGGGCTACTTTACCATTAAAGTCGTGGTTTCTTAGGACACGGCGAATTGTTTCTGCACTGCACTGTTTCTATAAATAATACTCTGCACTGTCGAATCACTTAAACAAACAATTTCAGCAATTTTTCGACGAGAGTGTCCATCTTTATAATGACGAATAACTAAGACTCTTTCTGTGATTGTAGTACGTCGTCCCATTATTTAAAAATGTGTCTCTGAATCAACCAGCTATAAAAATCACACTAAAATTTTATCTAAAAAAATTGAAAATATAACTACAAGCAATAATTATTGGAAATTTACCGTTACGCGATAAGTGATGTCAACTATAAAGGTTTTACAATGAGCTAGTTGAAATAAGCTGTGAAACAGAAATACATAAGTTTTTATGTTTATATATATGATAGTTTTAGAAAATATATATATTTGTTGTAGAGATAAGAAAGTGTTTTATTAAATCCTACTCCATTTTTCCAATATTTTGATTCATTCAATATTTATATCGACTTTTTCGTTTTTAAGAAGTGTGGTTGGAATAAGCTGTGAGACACTGTATATATATTCTGCTTCTTATGCATAGAGGAGTCGATTAAGCAGTGTCCGTCTGTCGATCCGTATTTATATAGATGGTGAAGGTTATATAGCACTCTTACTTGTTTTTAGTTTCAAATGATATGAAACATTAGAGACAAGCGTAGTATTTCGCCCGCTGCCTCGAAGGACATAGACCGATCTTGCTGATTTTCAATAGCACCTCTTTCGACACTGTGTCTGATCGATTGGCGTGTTTTTATTTTCTCTAGCTGATCTAGTGTCTTGGCAACACTAACACGGACGGACAGACGGAAATCACCCAATCGCTATGCATAAGAACTCAGAATATATATATATATATATATATATATATATATGTATATATATATATATATATATATATATATATATATATATATATATATATATATATATATATATATATATATATATATATATATATATATATATATATCGGACGTATTCAAATATTAAATTTAAAATTAAATTAATTTATATCAGTCATTAATTCAATATTGTTGTTTTTTTTAATTGGAAATAAAAATATATAGTAAATTATAAAATGAGAATGGCTGGGCCGATTTCTGTAAAATTTTTTGTCAGTTGTTTGTATTTGCGAGAAGAAGGTTTTTACGGAAGAAAATTTTGGAAAATTCCTTCGGAAAATTGATTTTTTGTGCGAAACTGTGTGTGAAATTATTTCATAATGGCTTTCCAAATGAACAAACATAAAGTTCTTGGTGTAAAACATGAAAAATTGTGGAAATTGGGACGAGGCGAAGTACGCCAAGTCCGCTAGTTTATAATAATTGCCAGGCACTGTTAGCCAACTTAGAGGAATAATTATTACTAATAACTGGTTTAATATTGTGTAATAGGACGCTACTTGCGAGCCTACCTAATCCTTTCGATTGAGGAAATTCCATTAATTATTGAGTACTAGCAGTGTACGTGACTTGTCAGCGTTTGATTTCTAATTTTCTTAAAATTCAAAATTTAGAAAAAATGTGTTTTTAAATAATAATCTAAAAAATAAAATGTCCTGACAACAATAATAGTATCTACCAATATACCTGTAAAATTGGGTGCTTTCACATTTGTATCTCCAGTTTCTGTACAAAATACATATTTTTACAAAAGCTAAAAATTTATTCTATATTTGAACTTATGTTCTAAGGGACCTCCTCACAAAATTTTATTTAAATCCATCCAGTAGTTTTTACATGATGCGAACACAGACAGACAGACAAAAATTTTAAAATAGGTGTTTTGTGTTCCATATCGATTACTGTCCAAACCAACGGAAAAATTTTCAAAAAATATTTGACGTACAGAAATGATCCTGTTTTTTGTTTTACCTCGGAGTGTAAACAAAAAAAATATTATAATCTTTAAAATTTTTTCACAATAATGTCGATACTCTATTAAAACATGTGAAACACATACCTTCCATCCTAAATTTTCAAAAAATGTGCATAAACGTGACTGTCCAGTTGTTTTTCCGCCACAAGGACCTAAAAAACAAATTGAAATTTTTTATTTTTTCTTTCGTATATTAAATACAAGTTCTTACATAATAGTACACTTAAAATTGCTTCTTAAATCAAAATAACAACACGCTTTGCCACAGATCACTTTTCCATGTCCTTCGAGGCAGTGGGCAAAACACCACGCCTACCTCTAATTTTTTCTATATCAGTTAAAAGAACAAAGTAACTCCAATCAAAAAACAAATATAATCTTAACTTCGCGACGATTTTCTGGCATTGCTCACATTTACTAAATATATGCAGACTACGAAACTTAAATAGTAATAAAGTTAAAAATTGTAATATAATTATTAGAGAAAGAAAGAACTAGATGTACCTATACAACATTTTTAAAATTCCAAGCAAGGGTTATAAATTTTGTAAAATTTACTACTAATGATATTATTCTTCAAAGTACGATAAACACGCTCAATTACCGATTTATATAAATACTTTATTAAGCATCCTTGAATAGTAAATAAAAAGTTACAATCGTTTTAAAAAACTTAAGAATATAAAGAATTTTAGAAAGAGATCAATATAAGTTTCATACAATATTTACTGCTACGCTAACAGTATATTGAAGTATAAAAAAGTGATTTAGTGTTTGATTCCATTAGATAATTGTGGAATAATTATTTTTAAAAAGAATGGAGCGGTATTTTTCAAGAATTGGTAAATATTTTTATCTTCCTTAATGTATGTTCTTATATATTTATACATATTAAAATGTCTGTATGTGCTTTTAAAGAACAAAATTTAAATCAAAGCGACTTGGAACTGGAAATTTAAAACGTAAATAAAACTGATGAGAAAATAGTTTAAAAGAGGTATATTATTTTTTTTTTTTTTTTTTTTTTTTTTTTTTAAAGAGAAGTAGCACTTCAGGCATTAATACCTACTTAGTTTGTAACCGTGCTACATTCTTTATGAAAGGGATAGATGAGAGAGAAGACAGGTGGTGAAAGGAGATAGATATAGCCATTTTATTAATTATTTTACTTCGCCGGCGAATATGCTATGAAGAAGTACCGACGAAGGAGGCTGCATGTTTTTAATTTAAATTCTGAATATATATATATATATACCATTAAACAGAAAAAAAACATTTTTATTTTTTGACTGCCGCAAGGGTTGAACCCAGGGCAGCCGGTTTGTAGTCAACGTGCTTACCACCTTGACTACAGCAGCCTTACCCTTATTATAATTTTGAAATATCAAACATATTTATATGTATATATGTGATTCTTTAGAAATTTATAGATTTTGGCAAGAAAAGGAAGAAGATTTCGAAACGATTGGTTTGGTGATTTTGGCAAGAAAAGGAAGAAGTTTTCGAAACGATTGGTTTGGTGATTTTTTTTTTTGCTGAAGTTAAGAATTCTCATATTAAGTGCAAGGTATTCAGAAAAATCTGATTTACTCAGACATTTTAAATCTAAAAACCATCTAGAAGCTCAGAAAGATTCGAGCCAACCAATCAGCAATATTTTCTGCTTTAACTGATCTCAAAGTTAAGTCCAAAAAATCTGAAATTATATATATATATCAGGCATGTTCTGAAAATCACAAGATTTCAAATCACATGTGATTTTAAAATCACAATTGTGGTTTGATGGTGTTCTGAAAACCACAAAAGTTTTAACTTTTCGTTGTGATTTCACCTCTTCGATACCACAAGAAAACAGCTGGTATTTCGTTTTAGTTTGACAAATTTTTTATATATTGAAAATTATTAGTGTTTTTCTTAAAATATAAAGTGAAAATAAGTTAAAAGTATTGTTTTTATAAAAAACTAAAAAAAACTCATAACAAAAACGTAAATGCAAAATCACAAAGCAAATAACAATATTCTTGCAATAGAAAGTGTCTTTAATTTTTTCATAATTTTGTAAATTCTTTGGTGCCAATTGCTAATTTTGCTATAAAAATCAATAAAAAACATTTTAAGGTATTCATATTATTAATTTACTGCGAAGTTCAAAATAAAGTGGTTGAAAAAATAACCAAGTGATATTAAATCGGCAGACATTTAGCTGACTGGTTTAAAATCACAAAAATTTTAAAAGTTTTGTATGCAGAACAGCTTTCTTGTGATTTTAAATCACTTTCACAAAAAGTGATTTTCAGAACATGCCTGTATATATATATATATATATATATATATATATTGGCTGAACACAATATATCATTTTTGTCTGTTTTACCGATTCATCTGTGGCGCAAAATATAAGTTTGGGAAGACAAAAGTCGACGAAGCTAATAGTCAATGTGATTGGAACAGGGCAATTTCAAACAGTATGTGAATATCTCTATAAAAATAGATTTTCAATTTGTACTGATGAATCTACAGACGTAAGAAACCTTAAACATCTGTGTGTAGTAGCGAGAGTCTGCATTGATATCGAAATTAAAGATTTATTTGTTGGACTTATTAATGTAACAGACTGTGATGCAAATTCGTTATATAATGCAATTACTAAATACTTTAATATTGGAAATAAATTATATTTTTATTTCAGTTATAAAAATTAAAGTCTTTATTATTTGAAATTCAAAAGGCAAGTGAAGACGTCATAATTGAAAAAATTATTATATATGTTTGTGTAAAAAAAAATGTTCATTTGGAAGTGTTGCTTTGATATGTAAACCAGGGTTAGCATTTCAACACCCCTCCTCAATCAACATTTCCAAACCATTTAATAAAAGAAATACAATAATAAAAAAAATCTTAAACTAATCCCAGTTTTCTGACAAATTTTTCGTGACTAGGCTTCGGCAAATTTTTGGTAAAAATGTCTGCTATATTTTCATTACTGCAACAATACTTGGGTTCTATAAAGCCATTTTGAAATATCTCTCTTACATAATGGTACTTTATATCGATGTGCTTGCTTCTTTGATGAAAAACGGGGTTTCTGACTAAGCTTATGGCACTTTTGTTGTCAGCTTTGATGACAATTGACTTCGGACACTGAATATTCATTTCATTAATTAATTTTTTCAAAAAAACAGCTTCCTTAGATGCAGAAGAAAGTGACATATATTCAGCCTCTGTGCTGCTAAGGGCCACTGTTGATTGTTTCTTAGATTCATATGAAAAAACTGCTCCCGCGAACAAAAAAGCGTATCCAGTATATGATTTCCGATTAGAGCTATCACCTCCCCAGTCAGCATCAGCGTAGCATTCAATTGGCTTTCCAGTTCTTCTATATACAAGTTGTTTATTCTGTGTTGAAGATAAGTACCTCAGTATTCTTTTTGCAGCTGCCAAGTGTTCTCTATGTGGGTCAGTATTCCTTTGTGAAAGTTTGCATACTGAATGCAATATGTCGGGCCTAGTGTTTAGGGCTATATACATTAAGGAACCTATCAATGACTGATACCGGGTCTGATCTACTCTTTCGCAGTTCTCATTATCACATCTAGTTTGATATTTTGGATCTAAAGGCGTTGCCATAGGTCTACATTCCACCATGTTGTGTTCCTTTAATAACCTTCCTATTTGTAATTTTTGACTAATAGATAAGCTTCCCTTTTCGCCGTCGCGATTCACCTCTAGGCTTAAAAAATATTTTACTGGACCCTTGTCTACCACTTTTACCTCTTTAGCAATCAATCGTTTGATTTCCAACAACTCTTCCTTTTTCGAAGAGGCTAAGAGCAAATCATCTACGTAGACGGCTATAATATTAATTGAATCATCAGTGTGTCTTATATATACACATGGCTCGCTTTCACAGGGTCGAAATCCAATCTTCTTTAAAATGCTGCCCAGTTTCAAATTCCATTTTCTTTCAAATATTCATCAAAAGTATTATTAACAAATTCGGTTCCATTGTCGCTTCTAATATTCTTTATTTTCTTGCCAGTTTGTCTCTCGATCGTTATATGGAATTTACGAAACTTGTCAAAAACTTCATCCTTAGTTTTCAAAAAATATACAAAAACATAACGAGATTTGTCGTCAATAAATGTGAGCAAATATTTGGCCCCTCCCAGCGACACCTTATTCATTGGGCCACATACATCCGTATGAATAATTTCCAAAATATCATCAGCACGACTTTCAGAATTAGTAAAAGGCCTTTGTGTGCATTTGCATTTCATGCAAATAGTACATTGAATGTCTGCCGGAACAGAGAGATTTAGCCCACGCACCAATTTTTTATCAAGTAACTCCTTCAAGCTGCCAAAATTGAGATGACCATACCGGCAATGCCATTTCATTGCCTCGTCAGGTGATTTCCTCACATAAAATAAATTGTTATTGTCTATTTCAAACCAAAATAGATCACGTACCTTTTTTGCACGTATGATGACTTCTCCGTGCGTATTCTTCACCTTTGCCGAGGTTTTATTAAATTCCACTGAATTTCCATAATTAACAGCCTTAGAAACCGAAATAAAATTGCATTGTAAACCAGGCACGAATAAAACATCTACCAATGTAATAATATTCTCATTTATCGTCAAACGCACTGTACCGATACCTTCAGTCATCAAGCAATTATCACCCGCAAGTATGATCCTCTCACTATATTGTTTGAACTCTTCAAACATATTGCGGTTGCAGCAAAGATGCGAAGAAGCACCACTGTCAATACACCATACATTTGCATTTAAAACGCTGTTGCTTGCTGCAGAAAATAACGAATTTTTCTTCTCATTGTTGCTTTTGTCACGTTGTTGTCCCCTTTGCTCATTTTCTTTTCGTAGGTCTTTACAGTTTGCAGCATAATGGCCCTTTCTTTTGCAGTTAAAGCATCGTATATTTTTTAAGTTGTGTTTCTTGTTAATATGTTCTTTATTCTTGTTGTTATATTCTGTGCTTTTTGCGTTGTTAAATTCACGAGCCATAAATGCCTGAACTGTACCCTCTTCCTCTTTGTTTGCCTTTTTTCGTTCGCCTTCCTCTATTAATTTTACCTTTAACGTTGAAAGAGAGGGTAGTTCATCTCGTGATTCAAGGGCTACAACAAGTGGCTCATATGTTCTAGGTAAACTGGCCAAAAGCATGATCACGAATAATTCCTCCTGAAGAGCAACTCCTGTTTCTGCTAACTTTTCAACAACAGGTGCAAAATTACAAATATAGCGCTGTATACACTCACCATCTGTCATACGCATGTTCAAAATCTGTTTAAACAGTGAAACCTTACGAACAGGTCCTTTAGGACGATGTATTTCACGAAGTGTATTCCAGGCGTCCTTGGCTGTGGTACAATTTCTAACATGTGCAACTTGCATTGGCGTCAGACTTAATATTATTGTGGCCATCGCCTTTTCGTCTTTAGCCGTCCATGCTGCAAGTGCATTTGCCTCCTCGGGCTTCACTCCATTTGAAATCAGCGACCATAACTCCTGATGCACCAAAACACTTTTCAGTTGAATATTCCAGGAGTCGTAATTGGACTCATCCAATTTCTCAATATTAAAAAATTGTCCACTCATTTCAATGTTTCAAAAAAAAAATAATATATAGATTTTCTATTACGTATGTGAAGATAAATTTTAAAATTTTTAGCTTTGCCACAAACCTTTTAATCAAAAAAAAATAATATATAGATTTTCTATTATGTGTGTGAAGATAAATTTTAAAATTTTTAGCTTTGCCACAAACCTTTTAATTTAACAGAGCTCTGTTACAAAGATAACATAGCCCTGTTAAAGGAATAAAAATTCGGTTTATGCATCCAAACAGTACATTTTATGGAAAAACCGAAATATAGAAAAACCAAAATGAATGGGATTTGCTTGCGAGGTGTCCTTCTATAGCTCTCCGTACTTAAAATATTTAAAAGTCTGTGTTGGAACGGGTTTGGGCACTTATACTTTTAAAATTTGCATGAGGTAGTCTTCTTTCATTGTCCATACTTGGAATTTTTAACAGCGCGAGTTGGAACGAGTTTTGGGCACTTTTACATTTTTAAAATTTGGGTTTCTCTAAGGGATGAGCCCATTTTTATGGAAACAACAAAAGATGGCAAAATTGTAATAATACAGAAATGTGCATGAGGTAGTCTTATTTCATTGTCCATACTTGGAATTTTTAACAGCGCAAGTTGGAACGGGTTTTGGGCACTTTTAAATTTTTAAAATTTGGGTTTCTTTAAGGGATGAGCCCATTTTTATGGAAACAACAAAAGATGGCAAAATTGTAATAATACAGAAATGTGTGTGAGGTATTCCTCTTTAATTGTGCATACTTGGAATTTTTAACAGCGCGAGTTGGAACGGGTTTTGGGCACTTTTAAATTTTTAAAATTTGGGTTTCTCTAAGGGATGCGCCCATTTTTATGGAAACAACAAAAGATGGCAAAATTGTAATAATACAGAAATGTGCATGAGGTAGTCTTCTTTCATTGTCAATACTTGGAATTTTTAACAGCGCGAGTTGGAACGGGTTTTGGGCACTTTTAAATTTTTAAAATTTGGGTTTCTCTAAGGGATGCGCCCATTTTTATGGAAACAACAAAAGATGGCAAAATCGTAATAATACAGAAATGTGTGTGAGGTATTCCTCTTTAATTGTGCATACTTGGAATTTTTAACAGCGCGAGTTGGAACCAGTTTTGGGCACTTTTAAATTTTAAAAATTTGGGTTTCTCTAAGGGATGAGCCCATTTTTATGGAAACAACAAAAGATGGCAAAATTGTAATAATACAGAAATGTGCATGAGGTAGTCTTCTTTCATTGCCCATACTTGGAATTTTTAACAGCGCGAGTTGGAACGGGTTTTGGGCACTTTTAAATTTTTAAAAGAAGAAGAAAGAAGACTACCTCATGCATATTTCTGTATTATTACAATTTTGCCATCTTTTGTTGTTTCCATAAAAATGGGCTCATCCCTTAGAGAAACCCAAATTTTAAAAATTTAAAAGTGTCAAAACCCGTTCCAACTCGCGCTGTTAAAAATTCCAAGTACGGGCAATGAAAGAAGACTACCTCATACACATTTCTGTATTATTACAATTTTGCCATCTTTTGTTGTTTCCATAAAAATGGGCTCATCCCTTAGAGAAACCCAAATTTTAAAAATTTAAAAGTGCCCAAAACCCGTTCCAACTCGCGCTGTTAAAAATTCCAAGTATGGACAATGAAAGAAGACTACCTCATGCACATTTCTGTATTATTACAATTTTGCCATCTTTTGTTGTTTCCATAAAAATGGGCGCATCCCTTAGAGAAACCCAAATTTTAAAAATTTAAAAGTGCCCAAAACCTGTTCCAACTCGCGCTGTTAAAAATTCCAAGTATGCACAATTAAAGAGGAATACCTCACACATATTTCTGTATTATTACGATTTTGCCATCATTTGTTGTTTCCATAAAAATGGGCTCATCCCTTAGAGAAACCCAAATTTTAAAAATTTAAAAGTGCCCAAAACCCGTTCCAACTCGCGCTGTTAAAAATTCCAAGTATGGACAATGAAAGAAGACTACCTCAACATTTCTGTATTATTACAATTTTGCCATCTTTTGTTGTTTCCATAAAAATGGGCGCATCCCTTAGAGAAACCCAAATTTTAAAAATTTAAAAGTGCCCAAAACCCGTTCCAACTCGCGCTGTTAAAAATTCCAAGTATGGACAATGAAAGAAGACTACCTCATGCACATTTCTGTATTATTACAATTTTGCCATCTTTTGTTGTTTCCATAAAAATGGGCGCATCCCTTAGAGAAACCCAAATTTTAAAAATTTAAAAGTGCCCAAAACCCGTTCCAACTCGCGCTGTTAAAAATTCTAAGTATGGACAATGAAAGAAGACTACCTCATGCACATTTCTGTATTATTACAATTTTGCCATCTTTTGTTGTTTCCTTAAAAATTGGCTCATCCCTTAGAGAAACCCAAATTTTAAAAATTTTAAAATGCCCAAAACCCGTTCCAACTCGCGCTGTTAAAAATTCCAAGTATGCACAATTAAAGAGGAATACCTCACACAAATTTCTGTATTATTACGATTTTTCCATCTTTTGTTGTTTCCATAAAAATGGGCTCATCCCTTAGAGAAACTCAAATTTTAAAAGTATAAGAGCCCAAACCCGTTCCAACACGGGCTTTTAAATATTTTAAGTACGGGCAACTATAGAAGGGCACCTCGCAAGCAAATCCCATTTATTTTGGTATTTCTATATTTCGGTTTTTCGATAAAATTTACTGTTTGGATGCATAAACCGAATTTTTATTCCTTTAACAGGGCTATGTTATCTTTGTAACAGAGCTCTGTTAAATTAAAAGGTTTGTGGCAAAGCTGAAAATTTTAAAATTTATCTTCACACACATGTGATGGAAACAACGAAATATGCCTGAACCAAAATCATTGGAATTTGCTTGCGAGGTGTCCCTCTATAGTTCTCCATACCTAAAATATTTAAATGCGCGTGTTGAAACGGGTTTGAGCACTTATATTTTTAATATTTGGGTTTCTCTAAGGGATGAGCCCATTTTTATGGAAGCAACAAAAGATGGCAAAATTGTAATAATACAGAAATGTGCATGAGGTAGTCTTCTTTCATTGTCCATACTTGTAATTTTTAACAGCGCGAGTTGGAGCCGGTTTTGGGCACTTTTAAATTTTTAAAATTTGGGTTTCTCTAAGGGATGAGCCCATTTTTATGGAAACAACAAAAGATGGCAAAATTGTAATAATACAGAAATGTGCATGAGGTAGTCTTCTTTCATTGTCCATACTTGGCATTTTTAACAGCGCGAGTTGGAACGGGTTTTGGGCACTTTTCAAATTTTAAAATTTGGGTTTCTCTAAGGGATGAGCCCATTTTTATGGAAACAACAAAAGATGGCAAAATTGTAATAATACATAAATGTGCATGAGGTAGTCTTCTTTCATTGTCCATACTTGGCATTTTTAACAGCGCGAGTTGGAACGGGTTTTGGGCACTTTTAAATTTTTAAAATTTGGGTTTCTCTAAGGGATGAGCCCATTTTTATGGAAACAACAAAAGATGACAAAATTGTAATAATACAGAAATGTACATGAGGTAGTCTTCTTTTATTGTCCATACTTGGCATTTTTAACAGCGCGAGTTGGAACGGGTTTTGGGCACTTTTAAATTTTTAAAATTTGGGTTTCTCTAAGGGATGAGCCCATTTTTATGGAAACAACAAAAGATGGCAAAATTGTAATAATACAGAAATGTGCATGAGGTAGTCTTCTTTCATTGTCCATACTTGGCATTTTTAACAGCGCGAGCTGGAACGGGTTGTAGGCACTTTTAAATTTTTAAAATTTGGGTTTCTCTAAGGGATGAGCCCATTTTTATGGAAACAACAAAAGATGGCAAAATTTTAATAATACAGAAATGTGCATGAGGTAGTCTTCTTTCATTGTCCATACTAGGAATTTTTAACAGCGCGAGTTGGAACGGGTTTTGGGAACTTTTAAATTTTTAAAATTTGGGTTTCTCTAAGGGATGAGCCCATTTTTATGGAAACAACAAAAGATGGCAAAATTGTAATAATACAGAAATGTACATGAGGTAGTCTTCTTTCATTGTCCATACTTGGCATTTTTAACAGCGCGAGCTGGAACGGGTTTTAGGCACTTTTAAATTTTTAAAATTTGGGTTTCTCTAAGGGATGAGCGCATTTTTATGGAAACAACAAAAGATGGCAAAATTTTAATAATACAGAAATGTGCATGAGGTAGTCTTCTTTCATTGTCCATACTTGGCATTTTTAACAGCGCGAGTTGGAACGGGTTTTGGGCACTTTTAAATTTCTAAAATTTGGGTTTCTCTAAGGGTTGAGCCCATTTTTATGGAAACAACAAAAGATGGCAAAATTGTAATAATACAGAAATGTACATGAGGTAGTCTTCTTTTATTGTCCATACTTGGCATTTTTAACAGCGCGAGTTGGAACGGGTTTTGGGCACTTTTAAATTTTTAAAATTTGGGTTTCTCTAAGGGATGAGCCCATTTTTATGGAAACAACAAAAGATGGCAAAATTGTAATAATACAGAAATGTGCATGAGGTAGTCTTCTTTCATTGTCCATACTTGGAATTTTTAACAGCGTGAGTTGGAACGGGTTTTGGGCACTTTTAAATTTTTGAAATTTGGGTTTCTCTAAGGGATGAGCCCATTTTTATGGAAACAACAAAAGATGGCAAAATTGTAATAATACAGAAATGTGCATGAGGTAGTCTTCTTTCATTGTCCATACTTGCCATAGTGCCCAAAACCCGTTCCAACTCGCGCTGTTAAAAATTCCAAGTATGGACAATGAAAGAAGACTACCTCATGCACATTTCTGTATTATTAAAATTTTGCCATCTTTTGTTGTTTCCATAAAAATGGGCTCATCCCTTAGAGAAACCCAAATTTTAAAAATTTAAAAGTGCCCAAAACCCGTTCCAACTCGCGCTGTTAAAAATTCCAAGTATGGACAATGAAAGAAGACTACCTAATGCACATTTCTGTATTATTAAAATTTTGGCATCTTTTGTTGTTTCCATAAAAATGGGCTCATCCCTTAGAGAAACCCAAATTTTAAAAATTTAAAAGTGCCCAAAACCCGTTCCAACTCGCGCTGTTAAAAATTCCAAGTATGGACAATGAAAGAAGACTTCCTCATGCACATTTCTATATTATTACAATTTTGCCATCTTTTGTTGTTTCCATAAAAATGGGCTCATCCCTTAGAGAAACCCAAATTTTAAAAATTTAAAAGTGCACAAAACCCGTTCCAACTCGCGCTGTTAAAAATTCCAAGTATGGACAATGAAGGTAGACTACCTCATGCACATTTCTGTATTATTACAATTTTGCCATCTTTTGTTGTTTCCTTAAAAATGGGCTCATCCCATAGAGAAACTCAAATTTTAAAAGTATAAGTGCCCAAACCCGTTCCAACACGGGCTTTTAAATATTTTAAGTACGGAGAACTATAGAAGGACACCTCGCAAGCAAATCCCATTCATTTTGGTTTTTCCATATTTCAGTTTTTCCATAAAATTTACTGTTTAGATGCATAAACCGAATTTTTATTCCTTTAACAGGGCTATGTTATCTTTCTAACAGAGCTCTGTTAAACTAAAAGGTTTGTGGCAAAGCTAAAAATTTTTAAATTTATCTTCACACACATATAAATTTACAAGAACTCAAAACTAGTTTCAAAAGTATTAAGAAAAAACTGGATTGTACAAATGTAACAAGCAACATAATTCTAGATAATTGGGAAATAGTAGGCAGTACAATATTAAACTTTATGAATAAGTCACTGATGACGGGAGTTTTTCCTAGTAGCTGGAGAGAGTCGATGATTTACCCAATTGAAAAGGTGAAAAATACAGTAAAATCCGAGGAGTATCTACCAATTAATACTTTAAAAACTTGTGAAAAAGTAATCGAGATTATAGTAAAAAATCAACTGGAAGGTTATGTAGAAAAATATGGTCTCCTATCAAAGTACCAATCTGGATTTAGAAAGCTATATTCATGTGAAACAGCACTTAATTACGTCGTAAATAAAGGGAAAAGTAGACAAAAAAATAATAAAGTATTGGCGATCTTTCTTGATTTTAAAAGAGCTTTCGAAACTATAGATAAGGATATCCTTCTCAGGAAACTATATAAATATGGAATACAAGGCACAGAATTAAAATGGTTTAATTCTTACCTAACGAACCGCAATAATGAAAGTTTTTTTTTACACTTATATGATATTATTAACTTATTTTACTACTTTAAGTTTTCATATGTCATGTTTAATGACATTATGAGTTTATTATTAAAAACGTACATAAGTATGTATATCCGTTAAATTTAATATTTGTAATAACATAACAAAAAACGGCAAAATAGTTATATTCTCCTTGTTATTATTCCTGTTATAAGGGCCAATGTCACAAAGAGAAAGAAAAAATGAAATAATAAGTTAGTGCAAAAAGGGCCAATGTCATCGTTTTTTCCTAATTTAAAAAAACAAAAAACTTAAAGAACCTATTTTACCACGGTTTTTATTACATCATATTACGTTCCTAACACGAATTTGATAAGAAAAACTTGGAATTTGACTAAACATTAAGCTAAACAATATTTTCTAAAAATTTCAATTCTAATTTTCTCAAAACTGATTTTTATGACATTGGCCCTTTTAGCACTGAGCCCCAGAATTAATGAAGGTCAAAATTCTAACGACTGTGAAGTGATTAACAGTGCTGTTAACTGCACTGTTAAAAAATTTGGTTGGGAGTTTATCTTCATACACATTTCTAAGATTGCGTTATTCTTACAGTTATTAGCAGTACTAAATGACTGTCTCATCCCTTTGGATTTTTTAATTAATACAGTTTAAATCATTTAATGCTTACCGTGCAGTCTATAGTGCGAAAATTAATTTACGTGCTACATTAAATGCAATCACTATAGATAGATATACCTTTAATTTTATAACTAAGAATTTTTTGTGGTGGAGCATGACACTATTATCACTAATGTGCATCACCGCCTCTTTTTGTGCTTAATATCTGTATCTACATGACCTAGTTTAATTTTAAAGAAGAAACATATATTGTAAATAGACATTTCATTCTGTTTAGCAAAAAACTAGTACTTTGATAAAATAATGCCTTAATGTGTATGGAACCCATAAAAGATTTTGCAAAGAAATAATAAAGAACTTAATACTAAATTGATTTATTTTTTCTATTGAATAACCAGATTTTAAGTCTGCCACACTCTTATTTGTATATATGGCTATGCATGAATATAGGTACATATATAAATGAATACAGCAAAGTATATCATCAAGAGTACCGCCAAGAGACCAACAGACAGTCTACGTCAAAACGAATATAAAGGGCATGAAAAGTAATATGTAGGAAAAAAGAAACGACCTTGACATTGAAGAAAACATTGAACAAGAGATTGTAATTGAATACTATACACATGTATATTCTATACATGTCAGTTGATAATTGAAAATTAATTATTATTTTAATTTCCTTTTCTGTATTAGACTATTTTATCCAATCATACAAAAAATGTAAAAAAATACAAACCTCCAGTGAGAACAATTCTGTATACTCGTTTCACATGATGGTCGTTGGACATTTTCTTTAACTTAAGGCGAGGTATATCTGTAGCGGTGGTTCCATCGGTATTTTTATTGGAATGGCAGTCATTTTCATGATTTTCCGGTAGTTCCGAATCCTTTTTAAAAGCTTCAGCGTTGTCCATCATCGATAAATTAGTTATATCTTGAAGATAAGGTGATAATTTCAATTGCGGCTATTGAACCGTTTGTTTTGATTGATTTATGTAATTTGGAATAAGCTAAATTTACTGTCTCTATTACGTTTTTAAGGTTAGTCTTACATAGGATTGATTTTAAACTTTTATATTTACAATCGAACAAAATTCATTGTTATCGAAATTTAAATAATATTTTGGCTTAAAATCAAATACTATGCCGCATAGACCACATGTTTTAACAAAATATATTTCACACACTCTTACACACTTGCATTACTTCGGTTACGTGAACTTCAATTTAGTTTTTAACTGTGATAAAACATTTTAAAATCATTTATTTAAATATATATCATCACAAAGCCAAGAGCGTTTCTCACAGCGATTCATTTATAGCTACATTACTAGTGGTGACAACGTCGGACATAGAAATCGCACATTTTACTCAATCGAATTTGGAAAGAATAACAAATGTTTTCTCATTAAATTAGCATTGGTTGTCAAAAAAAAAAGAATTAAAAACCATAGCGAATTGACGCATAGAAGAAATCAAACTCTGAGAAACGATAAACTTTTTTCACAGAGTTGCAAAAAACGGAGTATTTTTGTTATTCTTAACAAAAATGTAAACAAAATTTAACAAAAAATAAGCGTAATTAAATGCGGTCACAATTCCTCTAATTTTAATGCATTGTAAAACAAAAAATTGAATTAAGAAGCTTAAAGTTTGTAGAATCTGATTTTCCGGTTGTCACTTTCGCCATTTGTGAAATAAATAAACTACGCCTAATACATTTAGTCATTAAATGGAATGGATTTTTAGATATAAAATCCAAACTAAGATCCGTACATCGAAACGACTCATGCCAATCGATAAAGCCTAAAAATACGTATCAAACGCGGTCCCAATTTTTTTCTAAAAAACTTTCTGGAAAACGTTATAGGGAAAACAAATTAAAAGAAAAAAATTGTAAAATGTATAAAATTCGTTTTTCATTCATTTCTCGAAAATCATTTCGCGTGCACATATCGCGCTACCTGTAGTTGATAGAGGACAAAAATACGAATCAAACGTGGTCTTGGCTGTTTTCTAAAAAACTTTCTGGAAAAAGTTGTAGGGTAGAAAACTTTGAAAAATTATAAGAAACACGTTTATATATATTGAATTAGTATTTTATAAATTACTCTAAAATGAATTCGCGCGCACATGTCACGCTACCTGCAATCGATAGAGGACAAAAATACGAATCAAACGTGGTCTTGGTTGTTTTGTAAAAAACTTTCTGGAAAAAGTTGTAGGGTACCAAACTTTGGAAAATTATAAAAAACACGTTTATATATATTGAATTAGGATAATCAGCAGGTGTTGACTTTTCATCAGGTTGATATTTATTGTTTTTTTTTGTTGCTGTTATTGCGTTTTTTAATTTATTTGTTGGCATTTTTGGAACACAGTTGAAAAAAAAACGTGGGGGTTGCTTCTTTGATTATAAACCCACTTTTTGAAGAAAAATCTGCTCGCCGGCAGATGTTCCCATTTCGAGATAAAGAGAAATAAAATGAGTTTTCTTCTGTTGTTTGCTATGCATCAGATTTGTAAACTTATTTTGTGTTGCCAGACCTAAGTCGAACTAATGAAAACAAATAATTATAATGGCATATAAAATTTCTACTTTCAAATGAGTAAATCAAACAAAGTAATGATTTAAAGCATTAATTATATGCATACCTTAGGGTATTTCATATGGGAAGCAATACATTTTTTTCCTTTTATATATTTTCAATTTCAATGCATTGTTATTTTTATTCATACGACCATTTAAACAGCAATTTGGTAAATATTTTGTTTGAATGTATAAAACAGATAAGTATGTATGGTATAAAACACAGATAATTAATCCCTCTGTAACGAAAGCTGGAATCTGGCCACACTGATTTTTCGTGTCTTATCTGGTTAGTTATCTGTGATATAAAATGTATGAAAATCTAATTTAATATATTTCTAATTTTTCAGTTTGCAACTTTATTCAGAAAGTTTTTCGGAAAATAACTTGTACCATGTTTTATTCGAATTTTTGTCCCTTATCCATTCTGGGTAGTTGGATAAGTGCGCGAAAACCCGTTTTGGAGTAATGAATATAATACTAATTTCATATATTCTGACATTTTTTCTAATTTTTGAAAGTTTGGTGTTTAATAACTTTTTTCAGAAAGTTTTTTAGAAAATAAGTTATATCACGTTTTGTTCGTACATTTGTCCCCTATTGATTCCGGGTAGTGGGATATGTGCGCGCGAACCCGTTATGGAGTAATGAACAAATTACTATTTTAATATATACCGACGATTTTTACTAATTTTTGAAAGTTTGGTGTTTAATAACTTTTTTCAGAAAGTTTTTTAGAAAATAATTTATATCACGTTTTGTTCGTATATTTGTCCCCTATTGATTCCGGGTAGTGGGATATGTGCGCGCGAACCCGTTATGGAGTAATGAACAAATTACTATTTTAATATATACCGACGATTTTTACTAATTTTTGAAAGTTAGGTGTTTAATAACTTTTTTCAGGAAGTTTTTTAGAAAATAAGTTATATCACGTTTTGTTCGTACATTTGTCCCCTATTGATTCCGGGTAGTGGGATATGTGCGCGCGAGCCCGTTATGGAGTAATGAACAAATTGCTATTTTAATATATACCGACGATTTTTAGTAATTTTTGAAAGTTTGCTGTTTAATAACTTTTTTTAGAAAGTTTTTTAGAAAATAAATTATATCACAATTTGTTCGTATTTTTGTCCTCTATTGATTCCGGGTAGTGGGATATGTGCGCGCGAACCTATTTTGGAGTAATGAACAAAATACTAGTTTAATATATTTTAACGATTTTTTCTAATATTCGAAAGTTTGCTGTTTAATAACTTTTCTCAGAAAGTTTATTAGATAATAAGTTATATCACGTTGTATTCGTAGTTCTGTCCTCTATTGATTTCGCGTAGTGGGATATGTGCGCGCGAAATAGTTTTAGAGTTATTAGCAAAAAAGTGTATCAGGAGATTTTAACTAAGTAAGAGAAGAAATACAACCTCACGGTTGCGGCGACGGATTCCGCATGTCAGAGAAAAAACAAATAAAATGAGTTGCGGCGACGGATGCGGTTTTTATTGTCATTTTTATTATTTGTTTACTGTTTTTTTTATTCTTTTTTATTAAAATATATTAAAAAAAAAATTTTAAATGTAAATAAGCAATAAATTGAAAAAATTCAAAATTATTGTTGATTTTTAATGACTTTTTACATTTTCTTTCTCTTCTTTTTTCGTAGTCATTCACAAAAAATATTAACAAATAGAATTTTTTGGTAGAAAAACAATAAAACTGTGGCAACATGCTGAAAGAGAAAAAATTCAAAATTGAGAGCTTGAGAGAACACGCACTCAAATTAAAATAAATTGTAATTTCATGCGGATTCGTTGAACGTTTTTTATTGTCAAAACTCCATATAAAAAAAACAACCGCATCCGCAACCGTGAGGTTGTATTTCTACTCTAATAATTTGTCTACCATATAGCTTATATATGATTAAAATCAATTAAGTGACAACCGTTAAATTTGATTTTGCCACTTTAGACGCATCTAATTCAATTTTTTATTTTAAAAAACATTAACAAATTACTGTGAAAATTAATGTTAAATAATGTACATTTTTCTTCATAATTTGTTTTTATAGAGCACGTTGTACCCATACACTCTCAAAAAGAGAACACGTGCTCACACGTATACGGAAAAAGTACGCTCTATGCAACTCTGAAAAAAGTTTGCCAAAACAAAGAAAAAGTTACGCATGAGAAGAAATCAAACTCTGAGAAACGTCAAACTTTTTTCACAGAGTTGCAAAAAACGGAGTATTTTTGTTATTCTTAACAAAAAAGTAAACAAAATTTGACAAAAAATAAGCGTAATTAAATGCGGTCACAATTTCTCCAATTTTAATGCATTGTAAAATAAAAAATTGAATTAAGAAGCTTAAAGCTTGTAGAATCTGATTTTCCGGTTGTCACTTTCGCCATTTGAGAAATAAATGAGCTACGCCTAATACATTTAGTCATTAAATGGAATGGATTTTTAGTTATAAAATCCAAACTAAGATCCGTACATCGAAACGACTGATGCCAATCGATAAAGCCTAAAAATACGCATCTAACGCGGTCCCAATTTTTTTCTAAAAAACTTTCTGAAAAATGTTATAGGGAAAACAAATTAAAAGAAAAAAATTGTAAAACGTATAAAATTAGTTTTTCATTCATTTCTCGAAAATCATTTCGCGTGCACATATCGCGCTACATGTAGTCGATAGAGGACAAAAATACGAATCAAACGTGGTCTTGGTTGTTTTCTAAAAAACTTTCTGGAAAAAGTTGTAGGGTAGCAAACTTTGGAAAATTATAAAAAACGCGTTTATATATATTGAATTAGTATTTTATTATTTACTCCAAAACGAATTCGCGCGCACATATCGCGCTACCTGCAATCAATAAAGGACAAAAATACAAATCAAACGTGGTCTTGGTTGTTTTCTAAAAAACTTTCTGGAAAAAGTTGTAGGGTGGCAAACTTTGGAAAGTTATAAAAAACACGTTTGTATATATTGAATTAGTATTTTATTAATTACTCCAAAACGAATTCGCGCGCACATATCGCGCTACATGTAGTCGATAGAGGACAAAAATACGAATCAAACGTGGTCTTGGTTGTTTTCTAAAAAACTTTCTGGAAAAAGTTGTAGGGTAGCAAACTTTTTCAAACGATTTTTCGTAATTTTTGAAAGTTTGCTGTTTAATAACTTTTTTCAGAAAGTTTTTTAGAAAATAAGTTATATCACGTTTTGTTCGTATTTTTGTCCTCTATTGATTCCGGGTAGTGGGATATGTGCGCGCGAACCCGTTTTGAAGTAATAAACAAAATACTAGTTTAATATATTTTGACGATTTTTCGTAATTTTTGAAAGTTTTTTAGAAAATAAGTTATATCACGTTTTGTTCGTATTTTTGTCCTCTATTGATTCCGGGTAGTGGGATATGTGCGCGCGAACCCGTTTTGGAGTAATGAACAAAATACTAGTTTAATATATTTTGAAGATTTTTCGTAAATTTCGAAAGTTTGCTGTTTAATAACTTTTTTCAGAAAGTTTTTTAGAAAATAAGTTATGGCACGTTTTGTTCGTATTTCTGTCCTCTATTGATTCCGGGTAGTGGGATATGTGCGCGCGAACCCGTTTTGAAGTAATAAACAAAATACTAGTTTAATATATTTTGACGATTTTTCGTAATTTTTGAAAGTTTGCTGTTTAATAACTTTTTTCAGAAAGTTTTTTAGAAAATAAGTTATATCACGTTTTGTTCGTATTTTTGTCCTCTATTGATTCCGGGTAGTGGGATATGTGCGCGCGAACCCGTTTTGAAGTAATAAACAAAATACTAGTTTAATATATTTTGACGATTTTTCGTAATTTTTGAAAGTTTGCTGTTTAATAACTTTTTTCAGAAAGTTTTTTAGAAAATAAGTTATATCACGTTTTGTTCGTATTTTTGTCCTCTATTGATTCCGGGTAGTGGGATATGTGCGCGCGAACCCGTTTTGGAGTAATGAACAAAATACTAGTTTAATATATTTTGAAGATTTTTCGTAAATTTCGAAAGTTTGCTGTTTAATAACTTTTTCCAGAAAGTTTTTTAGAAAATAAGTTATATCACGTTTTGTTTGTATTTTTGTCCTCTATTGATTCCGGGTAGTGGGATATGTGCGCGCGAACCCGTTTTGAAGTAATAAACAAAATACTAGTTTAATATATTTTGAAGATTTTTCGTAATTTTCGAAAGTTTGCTGTTTAATAACTTTTTTCAGAAAGTTTTTTAGAAAATAAGTTATATCACGTTTTGTTTGTATTTTTGTCCTCTATTGATTCCGGGTAGTGGGATATGTGCGCGCGAAATAGTTTTGGAGTTATTAGCAAAAAAGTGTATCAGGAGATTTTAACTAAGTAATAATTTGTCTACCATATAGCTTATATATGATTAAAATCAATTAAGTGACAACCGTTAAATTTGATTTTGCCACTTTAGACGCATCTAATTCAATTTTTTATTTTAAAAAACATTAACAAAATACTGTAAAAATTAATGTTAAATAATGTACATTTTTGTTCATAATTTGTTTTTATAGAGCACGTTGTACCCATACACTCTCAAAAAAAGAACACGTGCTCACACGTATACGGAAAAAGTACGCTCCATGCAACTCTGAAAAAAGTTTGCCAAAACAAAGAAAAAGTTTGCTAAAAAGTTTGTTTTCTTCTCGCCGATGAAAAAGTTTTCTAAAAAGTTTGTTTTCTTCTCGCCGATATAATAATATACTTTTGTGAATGGTTGATAAATTTGGTGAATATGAAAAAAGTATTAAAATACATAATTTCCATACATAATAATATACTTTTGTGAATGGGGGTTTTCACACACGATTAATTTTTAATCCGCACAACTTTTGTTCTTTCGTATTCACACTAGACTAATTATGCTGGCATAAAATTGTGCACGTATACACAGCTTTGTGTGTGTTAGTATTTTCTTTGTTTATTTCATGTTTGCCTTTCGTTCGTTAAACACATGCATAAATTGCGGAACATACTTGGATAAAATAAGCTATGATGAATTGGCAGTTAATTTTAGGAGGAATTTCTTAACTTATGCCACATTTTCACAAGATTTCAATTAATATTTTATTCATATTTGACAAAAAGTTCGTTTTCAACGTTTTTCCCTGTAAAATACATATAAAAATCAACTTAATTAACTTTAAACTTAAGTGCTGTTTCTGTATTACAGGCGAACAACTCGTCTGAAAAAATTATATAAAAAGCACTGTTTTTTTATTTCTATATTCTATTTCTATATTAATCGCCAGAAACAGCATGTTAATTTCCCTTGATAAAATATAAGAAAATTGAATTCAATCATAACAAATCTCAATCATGTACATAATTACATCATTTTCTTCATATTTATCTTTACTCGTCGATGGACAAGTAAACACTAAAAATCGCTCTGCAAAAAAACACGCAGAACCTGTGTTTTCATAAGTGTGTATGTGTTAGTTTTGTTCTGCTTGTGCGGGGTTGAAGCTGGTTGAAAAAATTGTGCCAACCAAAAACCACTCTCCTCACCGAAAATGCCTACAAACTGCGATTTTATGCCAGCACAATTGTTCCAGTGTGAAAACCCCCAATGGTTGATAAATTTGGTGCATATGAAAAAAGTATTAAAATACATAATTTTTCAACCTAAAATCGTAGTAGGAAGTATGTTATTACATTTCCACTTTGTTGTCCGCCAACCCATAAGTGAACAAAATGAAAATTACCAACGTTCTTATGTTAAGAAGTTATTTTGCTAAAAAGGAGTTAAATATAAGATTTTAATGTATTGATAAAATAAATAATAATCAAAAATGTATTGCAATAAGAAATGTTTATGGATATAATAATATCCAAGTAAAAAAAATTTAAAATTATTTGTATGTAATACATTAGGTAAATAAAGATATACATACATATGTATATATTGTCATTCCCAAAACCGATAAATGAAAAAGTGCCAAAAACAAGCAAAACGCTTTTTAATAAATAAATGCCCTACGAATCTAACTGTATGACTGTCATTTGCGAAAAATTAGCCGTTTATAGGGTATACCCCAATAAGTGTGCAAATTTCCCATATAAATGAATACATATATTTTCATTCCAAAACCGATAAATGAAAAGGTGCCAAAAAAAACCAAAACGCATTTTAATAAATAAATGCCCTTCAAATCTAACTGTACGACTGTCATTTGCAAAAATTAGCCGTTTATAGTGTATACCCCTATAAGTGTGCAATTTTTCCATATAAATTAATATATATATTTTCATTCCTAAAACCGATAAATGAAAAGGTGCCAAAAAAAGCAAAACGCATTGTTGAGCCAGTATAATATTAATAATAATAATGATAATAATAATAATAAAATAATAATAATAATAAATGAATTTGATAAAACCTAAAAATAATAATAAAACTAAAATAAATAATACTAAAACTAATACTTACCTTAATTTTAAGTTTTTGCTGAAAATGTTAAAAGTAACGGGTATGCTGATTGCTAATGCATCAGTATACCTACAAAATAAAACTACTTGCAAAGTAATCTTAAATTGAAACGGTCGTGTTTTCTTTTTTTCATAAGTGGTTTCTCTAAAAGTTTTATTTTTTCACCAAAGTGCCCTATTTTCTTTTAAATTATAATTTAATTAATTTAATATTTCTTAAAAAATATTAGGAAAAAACATTTTGGCGCCCGAGCAGGGACGAGTGAAAAATAAAAAGCAAAAATAAAAAGTGATAAATTATTTCATTTTTTTAAATAAGTTTTATAATTTAATTAAAACTAAATAAATAAATAGTGAACAGTGAACACAAACAAACTATTATATAAAACAATTACTTACATTAAACAGTGTTTTAAAACGTACAAAACAAATAATAAAACAAAACAAAACACAATCACACAAACTATACTGTTTTCAACAAAACAAACAACACATAAAACACAAAACCACACAAACTAAGCTGTTTTAAACAAAACAACAAATAAAATACAAATAAACCATATAAAGAAAACAGTGAAAAAGTTTTAAACAAACATAACAACAAAAATCTTGGAATCATCTTATCCAGAAGTTCACCCAGATGCCCCGTTGCCGCTGTATAATCTGCAGAGCCGAGCGTATCCAGGGAAGTAATTCCGAATCAGACCAAGAGGTAACAAGTGTAAAAAATATTTGTGTTATTACCTTAAATTTGTAAATTAATCAAATTTAAGAGATTTTTGTAAATTATTCAAAAATTAATTCCACTTTGCAAGTCGAACACAAAATATATTTTTTACGCTTAAATAATTGTGAACATAAACGCGGCTTGAAAATGATGTTATCACATCGAAAGCGCTCGCCGAACATCCAAAGTACACAGCCAGTGACGACGGTTATTACCGAAAATTATAACAACAATTGTGAAACAATTTATTTATTTGTTATATTTAAACAAAACCCACCCTTAAAAGTGAAACTAAACGCGAGTGTTAATAATTTTGTTAATATACAAACATACATTTATAATTCATTCTCTTTATTAGTGAGAGATAAAATAAAATTCTTTAATTGCCGTCGGTATTGCAATATCATTAAAATAATTTTTATTGCTTTAAAAAATACACGAAATTATTCGCGAGTGTTAATTGTGTTTATTTTAAATAAATTAATTAATACTATATTTACATTTTCTTTTACTTTTACATTCGTTGTTATTAAATTATTAACATCAGTGTTTCATTCCGAGTGTTCCTATACCACTTGTATTATTATTTACTCTCAGCTTATAACAGTGGAAAACATCAAGATTCGCCTTCCAGATCGGAAACTTTGGAGAAATTAATGGCAAAGAAAGCAAAATATAGTTAGAATTCAGCAATCTATAAGGGAAAAGACGATATCTTTTAACCCTATAGAATTAGAATGTCGCTTAGACATTTTAAAAACGTATATTGACCAAGCAATGAAGCTTCAGTCAGAGGTTGATAATTTAGATCAAGATAATGACGATAGAGCTGAGCTTGAAGACATTTGTGTGACAACAAAATCAATGTTTTTGAGTCTACTGGCTAAAAATAGGCAGCCAAACTTGCCTGAAATCTCTTTCAGTGCACAGACACATCAGTCAAGACTCCCAAATATGAAGCTCCCCAAATTTAGTGGAAAATATTCTGATTATAAGAATTTTATGAGCTTATTTGAGAACTTAGTCCACAATGATCCGACGTTGACAGATATTGAAAAGTTTAATCATTTAATATCATGCTTGTCCGATTCAGCTTTAGGTACAGTGAAAGCTTTTCAGATTTCAGAAGAAAATTATCCCAAAGCATTAGCCAGCTTAAAAAAGGTTTACGACAATGAATGCCTAATATTTTTTGACAATATTGCAAAACTTTTTGATTTGCCAGAGATCACAAAACCTTCGGCTTCTGCTTTGCGAAGCATGATTGATACCGTTTCTGCTATTTACGATTCGCTGTTGTCAATAGGTGACGATAAGAAAATAACGAATGCCATATTAATACATTTAGTGATGTCAAAAGTAGATCCAGTGACCAGATCAAAGTGGGAAGAACAGCTCGATTTCGAAAAGCTCCCTTTGTGGTCAGACTGCGAAGCCGCCTTGAACAAACGGTACCAGCATATTTCTGCTGACGAATCTTCTAGTTTAAGACCGAGGTTTAATAGTAATAATAATAATACTAATAAAACTGAAAATTCTAAAAAGAAAAATTACAAAACATCATTAAATTGTACAAAATCAAAACCATCTGCTGATAAGTGCTTGTTTTGCCGATCAAATCAGCATATAATAAATAATTGCCCTTCTTTTACTGCTGAGCCTGTAACCCAAAGATTTGATTTCATAAAATCTGTGCCAGCATGTATTAATTGTTTGAGAAAAGGTCATACAGTAGCAAGATGTCAATCTTCTAAGTGCAGAATATGTAGTGGTTCTCACAATTCACTATTGCACAAATTTAATGCAAGTTCTAATAATTTGAATAATCATGCTGAACAGCCATCTACTTCACACGCGTCTGTTAATTATTCATCATCGGATGAAAGAATTATTCTTGCCACAGCTGTTGTGAAAGTGAGAAGTAATTCTGGCAAATATATACTGGCCAGAGCACTTTTAGATTCCGGTTCTCAACCAAACTTGATAACTGAGGAACTTGCGCAGCTACTAAGACTGAAAAAAGAAGGAGGCAGATTAAGTCTAAATGGCATAAGTGAAACAAATTCGGTTTCCAAATCTTGTGTAAATTTAACTGTCACGTCGAGGGTTAACTCTACTAACTTTACTTCAAAGTTCTGGGTATTGAGTCATATAACTAATTTGCAACCTGATCTTAGAATAAATCCAACTAGCTTAAATATTCCTAAGAATATAGAATTAGCTGATCCTTGCTTTCATAAGCCACAAAAAATTGATTTATTGATTGGCGCTGAAATTTTCTTTGATTTGATGTGTGTTGGTCAAATAAAGTCTGGTCCGAGCCTGCCAATTCTTCAAAAGACGTCGCTTGGTTGGATTGTAACTGGAAAATACAACCAATCAAAGGGCTCGACCAATAATAATGTTTTTCATTTAAGTACTATTGTAGAAAACGAGAGCAATGTTGATTCAATAGTCAGGAAATTCTGGGAATTAGAAGATCTTCCAAATGAGTCAACAAAAATATATTCTGAGGAACAGCAACAATGTGAGGACAAATTTAGAAATTCAGTACGACGCTTAATGTCAGGACGATTTGAAGTCTTACTGCCTTTCAAATCTGATACAAAATTGCTTGGTTTATCTTTTGAAACTGCCAAAAGGCGATTTCTCTCTTTGGAACGAAGACTTTCTAAAGATGACATCATGAGGCAGATGTATCATCATTTTATGAAAGAGTATTTCGATTTAGGTCATATGTCACTGTTGAATAATAATAGGCAATTCGATTGCAGTAGGTCTAGAGCCTTTGTCTATTTTGCGTTTTCTCAAAACGTCAACAAATCTAAGTACAAAAGACGTTACTCGTAGAAGCTTTTTGTAAGACGAATATTTTTCTATAAAATCCAATAGGCAATTATGTGGTTCCTCTACTGCAATAAGTACATTCATTTTTCTTTTTTCCAATAATTCTTGGTTCTCTGTTAACTCAAAGTGTTCGTTAACAGGCTAGTGGGAACTTTCGCTTAGTAAAAACGAAGGTCCCTCAAACCAAATCGAATTTTTTAATTCTTCAACATCGCATCCTCTTGAAACAATATCAGCTGGATTTTGCTTAGTGGGAACATGGCGCCACGAAACGTGGTCTGACCATTCTTGAATCTCAGCCACTCGATTTGTGGATAGAGAGGATGGATGTGTTTTAATCCAATGAAGTGTTATTTCTGAATCAGTCCAGAAATTAACACACTCGACTTCGAAGCTCATCATTAACTTAATTCGATTCCACAACTTAGCTAATAGGTGTGCAGCACATAGCTCAAGTCTCGGAAGAGACTTGGTCTTAAGAGGAGCAACTTTAGATTTCGCCGTAAGTAGTCTCGAAACAATTCTGTTTGATTCGGAGCTTCGAATGTAGATGCAACAACCATATGCTTGAATTGAGACATCAGCAAATCCGTGAATTTGAATTTTTGCTTTAAAAGTTGTAAAAACGTATCTTGGGATTGTTATTGAATAAATTTCCAGTAAATTAGATTTGAAATTTTCCCATGAAGTATTTAGTCTCATGGGAATTGATTCATCCCAGTCAAGTTTTTGAATCCAAAGTTCTTGTAATAACATTTTGGATTTTGTTACTATAGGGCATAATAGTCCGAGAGGATCAAATAACCGCGAAGAAACTGACAATATATTTCTTTTAGTAGCTTTTAATTCTTGAAAATTATTTTCCAAACGAAACTTAAATGAATCGTTCTTCGGAATCCAATGTATGCCAAGAGCTTTTGCTGAATCGGAATCGCTATGTAATAGTTTTTCATTCTGTATTGAACTCATAAATTCAGGATGATTTGAAAACCATTTCGTAAGTTTAAAACCAGCTGAACTCAAAATTTCATTAACCTGGTTACGAATTATACTCAGGTCTTGGTAGCTATCAGCACCAGTTAATAAATCATCTACATAGAAATCACTGCGAACAACTTTTGAACCAATAGGTAAAGTCTCTTTGTACAAATCGCTTAAATGAATCAAACATCTGATCGCTAAAAATGGCGCTGACGCCGTGCCGTATGTAACAGTGTTTAAACGAAACACTTTTAAGGAATCAGATGGATTTTCTCGCCAAAGGACTAATTGAAAATTTCGGTCATTTTCGCCAATTAAAATTTGACGATACATCTTTTCAATATCTGCAGTGATTGCATATTTATGAAATCGAAAACGGATTAATGTAGAATATAATTCTTCTTGAATCGTCGGACCAACCATTAGCAAATCGTTAAGCGATACGTGCGAAGAAGTTCTACATGAAGCATCAAAAACTACTCGAAGTTTTGTAGTTGTACTCTGAGGTCGCAAAACACATTGATGTGGAATAAAATAGTGAGGAAAATCTGGCATATTATTCAACAGTGACATATGACCTAAATCGAAATACTCTTTCATAAAATGATGATACATCTGCCTCATGATGTCATCTTTAGAAAGTCTTCGTTCCAAAGAGAGAAATCGCCTTTTGGCAGTTTCAAAAGATAAACCAAGCAATTTTGTATCAGATTTGAAAGGCAGTAAGACTTCAAATCGTCCTGACATTAAGCGTCGTACTGAATTTCTAAATTTGTCCTCACATTGTTGCTGTTCCTCAGAATATATTTTTGTTGACTCATTTGGAAGATCTTCTAATTCCCAGAATTTCCTGACTATTGAATCAACATTGCTCTCGTTTTCTACAATAGTACTTAAATGAAAAACATTATTATTGGTCGAGCCCTTTGATTGGTTGTATTTTCCAGTTACAATCCAACCAAGCGACGTCTTTTGAAGAATTGGCAGGCTCGGACCAGACTTTATTTGACCAACACACATCAAATCAAAGAAAATTTCAGCGCCAATCAATAAATCAATTTTTTGTGGCTTATGAAAGCAAGGATCAGCTAATTCTATATTCTTAGGAATATTTAAGCTAGTTGTATTTATTCTAAGATCAGGTTGCAAATTAGTTATATGACTCAATACCCAGAACTTTGAAGTAAAGTTAGTAGAGTTAACCCTCGACGTGACAGTTAAATTTACACAAGATTTGGAAACCGAATTTGTTTCACTTATGCCATTTAGACTTAATCTGCCTCCTTCTTTTTTCAGTCTTAGGTTGGCGGAGGTCAAGACAAAAAACGGCGTATTTAAACGCCCCATATGTAAATTGGCTCCACTACCTTATGATTGAAGACCTCAGCTCCTTCAATGGGGCCGGCATGTTGAGCCAGTATAATATTAATAATAATAATGATAATAATAATAATACAATAATAATAATAATAAATGAATTTGATAAAACCTAAAAATAATAATAAAACTAAAATAAATAATACTAAAACTAATACTTACCCCTAATACTTACCTTAATTTTAAGTTTTTGCTGAAAATGTTAAAAGTAACGGGTATGCTGATTGCTAATGCATCAGTATACCTACAAAATAAAACTACTTGCAAAGTAATCTTAAATTGACACGGTCGTGTTTTCTTTTTTTCATAAGTGGTTTCTCTAAAAGTTTTATTTTTTCACCAAAGTGCCCTATTTTCTTTTAAATTATAATTTAATTAATTTAATATTTCTTAAAAAATATTAGGAAAAAACACGCATTTTAATAAATAAATGCCCTACAAATCTAACTGTATGACTGTCATTTGCGAAAAATTAGCCGTTTATAGGGTATAAAGTGTGCAATTTTTCCATATAAATTAATATATATATTTTCATTCCTAAAACCGATAAATGAAAAGGTGCCAAAAAAAGCAAAACGCATTTTAATAAATAAACGCCCTACAAATCTAACTGTACGACTGTCGTTTGCGAAAAATTACCCCTATAAGTGTGCAATTTTTCCATATAAATATATATTAAAATTGTTTCTGTAAAATTTCAATTTCGACAACGTCTTCAATATTATGTGCTCTGGAGAAACAATAGAAAATATAAACCTTTAAAAAAAAGTATGTTCCAATATTACATAAGCAGAAAATATAAGCCTTTAAATTAAAGGATGTCCCAATATTAGCGGGATTTTCACTAAGTATACATATGGCTTTAGTTTTTTAACCTTAGAAGCAGACACTTTGAATTTTCAGAGTATGTACCAATATGTCTGCTATAAAAATAAACTGAAACAATAAGTTACAAAATTAAAGGGTGTTTCCAATAAACCGTGAATTTACGAATATTACCTTATCTTTTAAATCGTTATAGGTACACGCTTGAAATTTGTGCTGCTATGTCTGCTGTAAGAAAAAGTACAAAAATTAATATGAAAATGAATTCGAATTATTTTGCTTTCGAATCGAAATACAGAGTAACCCCTCATATTCTTTGTTATTTTCAACCGTCTGTCTACAACTGCTCAAAAGTATGGCCATATATGTACATAAAATTAAATGAACTATTGGGGCACCCTCTAATTTATAATTTTGAATATTTATACTTGTTTTATATACTGCTTTTGAAACGGGACTAATCTGTAAGCACAACGTTTCAGATAAAGAAAAATCGGTTCATATATGAGTTATGCAGGCACAAACAAAAAAAGCAACAATCGGACGAATTGATAATCTTCTTTTTTTTAAGTCGGTTAAAAATCAAATATAAATATATCAAAGTAAATATATATTAAATAGTTTCTAAAAAAATCAAACTAATTTAGATTTTTCACATGTACATATATGGAATTTGACATTCTGCACAGTAACCAAAATGAATAAATTCATCATTGCAATCATCTGCTTACCTTAACGATGGGGTGAAAATCTACAAAAAGCAATATATTAAAAATTTTATTTACTGAATTTAATTACAGTTTGTATCTGTTTTAAACACCTAATAGAATTGGTCTAGACGTTGGCATTTAATTGATGTACAAACGTATTTTGTATTATATACTAGCAGTACCCACGACTTCGTCCGCGTGTCATTTCTAATTTTCTTAAAATTTAAAAAAATGTGTTTTTAAATACTTATTGTAGTTCTGTAAACGTGTTAAAAATTTTCCATCTACAAAAATAGTGTTAAATTAAAGTGCCTTATACCGACAGACAAAAATTCCAAAAAATGTATATGTTTTGTATTCACATATCGATTACTATCTACACCAACATCAAAATTTTCAAAAAATATTTCATGTACAGAAAGGTCGCTGTTAGTTTTATTATATGTATACATTTATTTTACAGTTAGTTACAAACGCATTTGTTTAATTGTTTTTAATAAAGGGTTATAAATAAGATATTTTTATATTTTTTACAATATAACATGTACATTAACAGCGTATAAATATTTATTTATTTATTTACAATATATTCTGTAAATAAATTTACAAAATATACTCAAGGCGCCGGGTGACTAGACCATGTGCGCTCATTTTGTAATACAGTAGGCTTTATACAAGTACGTTAAATCGATTTTTGAAAGTTTGCTGCTTAATAGCTTTTTTCGTACAGTCTTTCAGAAAACAAACTATCCCATAATCAATTCGTATTTTTATCCTCTATCTATCATTATAGCGGTATATGTGCTCGCGGAATAGTTTTCGAGATATAAGCGAAAAATTAAACTTATATTTTTGAGCGATTTTTTCAAATTTGAACATTTTGCCGCTTAATAACTTTTGTCGTACACTCTTTCAGAAAACAAACTATACCACGATCGATTCGTATTTTAATACTCTTTCGATCGTATATGGCGGTATATATGCACGCGAAATAGTTTTCGAGATATAAGCGAAAAAGAAATCTTATATTTTTGAGCGATTTTTTCAAATTTGAAAAGTCTGCCGCATAATAACTTTTTCGTACAGTCTTTCAGAAAACAAACTATACCACGATCGTATATAGCGTTATATGTGCACGCGGAATAGTTTTCGAGATATAAGCGAAAAACTAAACTTATATTTTTGAGCAATTTTTCAAATTTGAAAATTTTGCCGCTTAATAACTTTTTTCGTACAGTCTTTCAGAAAACAAACTATACCACGATCAATTTGTATTTTAATACTCTTTCGATTGTATATAAAAAACTAAACTTATTAATTTCAGCGATTTTTTAATTTTGAAAAATTTGCTGCTCAATAACTTTTTTCGTACAGTCTTTCAAGAAACGATCGATATTTTAATCCTCTATCGATCGTATATAGTGGTATGTGTTTACGCGGAATAGTTTTCGAGTTAAGAATGAATAACTACACTAATTAGCTTGATGTGCAGCACCTTTATTTCTTAATTAATAAAAGTGACAGTTGCAAAATCTGATTCTATCATCTGTAGGCTTTTAATTTTGTATTAAAATTAACATTAAATTGCCACATAGATGTGGCGACTGTTTCGCTTGAGCAACGTAGGACGGTCACTTCTGAGTGGTACACTACAATTTGTTTGCCTGAAGTCATCGGAGAAATTCGAAAAACCAACAAGAGAAGACGAATCATTGTTCACTATGACAATGCGAGCTCTCACACATCGGCTCAAACCAGAGCGTTTTTGACCGGCCAAAACGTCGAATTAATGGGTCATCCGCCGTACAGCTCTGACATGGCACCTAATTACTTCTTGTTTCCGCACATCAAGAAAAAAATGCGTGGTCAACGATTTTCGTCGCCAGAAGAAGCTGTTGAAGTGTTCAAAAACCATGTTTTAGAGGTGTCTCAATCGGAGTGGAAAAAGTGCTTCGACAACTGGTTTGAGCGCATGCAAAAGTGTATAAATCATGCTGGAGAATACTTTGAAAAACAATAAAACCATTTTTGATTATAAATATTCGCATTTTCACTATTAGGCCAGAAATATATAGAGCAGCCCTCGTACTGCTGGCAGAATTGAATTGGCGCCATATTATTTATTACATTTTATATAATATTGCCACATTTTTACAATTGGGAATTAAATAAAAATGAAACTACATTTGATGGTACACAATATTTGTAAAATCTTTTAGTTTTCGAACGCAGTCAAGCATTTAAAAATTTACAATTTTTTACACAAAAAATAAGCCAAGGCAGATTAATATACTAGGTAGTGGCAGTAGATCAGTTGACTTTTTTGTTTATGTTTTTAGATGTCATATTTTGTTTACACTTATTATTTTTTTCCTACAAATTTTGTTTTTCTTACAGTGGTGTTGTGGAAATATTTTTAAAATTTTTATAAAACAAAATTGTTTCGACACACTTTTTGCAACTGAATTTTATTTACAAATTATAGGTTTCGCCTCTTCATGATTTTGTTTGCTCATTTTATATGTTAAACCCAAGAAGTTTGGTACAAAATGTGTTTATACACATTTTTGGTTTTTATATATAAAAAATAAGCTGATATAATCACGAGGTTTAGGAAGCTCCTTAAATATATGCATGTAAGTAGCATCAAAGGAAAGCTTATGACGTCTAGATTAATAATATTCTAATTATTTTTTTCGAGCTACATTTTCAAAAACTGAAAAAATCATGTTAAGATGGGTTTTTGAGAAATTAAATATCACAACGCATCGGGCTATTCCTACAAAATTTTTAAGTAATACAGCTAAAAGAGTTTTTAATCAAATGGTAAAATAAATTTTAATTTTTTTTGTTTTACCACATGAATTCCCGGAAAGGGAAAAATGTCCCAAAAAATTGTTTTTGTTTTTTAAAGAGGCCTTGAATTAATTACGGGGCTGTCAAATGATTTTTGAAGTATGTAGCCAAAATTTGGAGACTTTCCGTTTACCTTTTTTAATCGGTGCTTTGCACTCCGAGGAATTTTACAATAATTTTAAAATTTTGTTCCAAAATTGGCAATATTGGAAAGGGCTGGAGGGGAACCGTTATAATTGTTGACCTAATTTTGCTTTAGTTTGTCTTTAAAATTGTTTAAACAAATTTGCTACTACTGATGTAAATTTAAATTACATAAGCAAAAAAAAGAATACCACCTTTTTGCGGAAAGTCCTTAAAAACGATATTTTTTACATTTTCTCAATTAAAACTTTAAACTAGTTTATTTTAAATTTTATTAATAATATAACAAATGTCCTAAAGTAATTATCCGATAATTAATAAACGTACTACGCCAAAAACACTAAGTTAAGATTAGCTACATTTAAACATATTTTTAAAGAATTTTTCAAGGTTTGATTACATTTAAAAAATCTTAACATTTGAGATAAAAATAAACTTCTTATCACATTTGGGTACGTTGGACATTTTGAAAATAAAATGTCCAACGTACCCAAATTTGGTGCCCTACCCAGAAGCCCTCAATCACCCTAGTGGTCTGACCGTCCGTAGATTTGCTGCGAAACAGCTCTGCTCTGCCTCTGTTGAATTTCGTTGAGATATATTAAGTGGTTTATAAGATACCCATTTTTGTCAAAAAAAAAAAAAACTTTTTCAAACCACTGTGCGTTATTTGAACTTGACATCTGAAAATATATTTTACACAAACAAAATACATGTTGTTTACTTATTGTTGTAGTTGTTTTAGAACTGCTATTACCTGTAAAATTAATGTGCCTTGAAATAAGCAATATAAAACCACTTTGGCTTAGATCTAGTTTATGGACGGAGCTTAAAAATTTAAAGAAAGTTACCTAAGGGGTGTAAAGATTAATTTTAAGCAAAAAATGTAAAGTGACAAATTTGGGGCTGACCCTTAGTTTCCGAGTTACGGGCCTCCAAAGTTTGTATGTACAATATGGAATATATCGAGTATTTTGTGGTGGAATGGGGCAATATGGATATCATTGAAAAGGTAATATAAATATATTTTTAATTGAAAAGGAAAAAAATAAAATAAAATTCAATAAAAACAGGTAACGACCAAAAAAAAGCTTTTTTCATATAAACATAAGTATCTATTAAAGAGCTGCACAAAATGTTTTAAAAGTTCTATGTTCTAGTGTACACTACTTCCAAACACAGAATTTCAGTGTAAATATAAATATCAAAACAAGCATAACAAAACATGGCTCTCAATAAAACAAAACAAGTACCATTCAAAAAGTTTGTCTTTACAGCTTTGTTAGTGCTTGTGTTTTAAAACAGAGAAGAACATCAAAACAAAAGGCGACAAGAAGTAAAAAACTGTAAATTATAGTAGAAACATCGAGTGCACTAGAACATATACAACGCATGCTCACGAGAATAAAGTAGTGTTGTTAATAATGCGGTTTAAGGCTGTTGAAAGAAAATACTTTTATACAATATAGAAATGATATGCAAACATACAAATATGGCTGTTTTATTGTTATATTTTTTAATATGAAAATATGAAACTTCGGATAAAAAATTAATTTTTAAAAAATATTTTTATAAAAGGATAGATACTGAACCACGTGTTATTAATTTTAATTCCTTATTATTAATTGCGGAACCCTTTTTTTAAATTTTTTGTATAGAACTTATAAAAAAATATATTATTTAGTACGATCGAATACAGGCAATTTTTTTTATTTTTGTTAAGATTTATTACTATTCGTTTTTCTTAAAACCCCGAAATGTAAAAGACAATTTTACTATTATATTTTTAATATAAAAATATTAAATTTTTTTTGAAAAGTCATTCAATTAACATTTAAAATAAAACAGATATTATAATGTTTTTTTCTCTATTTTTATGCGTTTTCAAATCTTAAAGTTGACGACACCTCATATTGAGAAAAACGAAAATGTTTGTAGTTTCTCTTTAGCCTAATTCTGCTATCAAAAACTTCAAGCATGTTTTGAATGTTCTACTTCAGTTTTGATATTCTATATCATTTTTGTTCTAGTTCTGTTATGTTTTACTTCAATGTTGTTCTAAAACACTTTTGTTCTTTAATCTCTATTTTGGTGGCAAAGCAAAACATTTGTGTTTGGAAGTATATGTTTGAAAATGAGAGTGTTCTATACAAACACTACTTGAAATTTACCTGATTGCTTATAAGACATTTTTCTTATTCTTGTGCAGCCCTTTAGTATCTATGTACATATATCAAATAAATTAAGTTTAGTGACAATACTGTACGAAAAAATATAAAAAAACTTTAGCAAGCGAAGCCGGTGTTGTTCATACCATAGAGGAGAAGTTCTATTCGCCCGGCCGAAGGCCGCCTACGCAGAAAATCTTTAGTAAACGAAGCTTAAACTAAGAGCTGCCCAAAAAACTTTATTTTTTATATTTTTTACCATTTTCCTTTTAAATTAAATAGATATTGAAATTACCTTTCCAAAGATACCCATATTGTCTTATTCTACCAAAAAATACTCCATATATTCCATACTGTACATACAAACTTTGGAGGCCCGTAACTCGTAAACCAAGGGTCAGCCCCAAATTTGTCACTTCATATTTTTTGCTTAAAATTAAATTTTACACCCCGTAGGCAACTTTTTTTAATTTTTAAGCTGCGTCCGTAAACTAGATTTGTTCCACCACTTTATTTAATAAATCAATTCGTATATAACTTAACATTTATAAAAGCAAATATGTGAACATGAGTTTCATGTAACGCATGTACCACCTTATAAGTGGTCTGTACTCGATCATAGTACTCACCTAGCAGTATGATTGTTAGTTAAAATGTATTGGTATATGTTACACAGATGCTAAATGAAAAATCAAAAAATTTGTTTTTGGCATGCTGGATGTCATACTTTGATGTGTCTATTGTGTTGGTTTTTCAAGCACGTACTAATTTTTTATCTAAAACAGTTTTTAAGTTTTGCGGCTAAGATGCCGGAAAACAAAAAGAAATCATGGAATTTATCAAAGTTTACCAGTCATTGCATGCAATTTGTGACGTAAGAAGTGTAGAGTATAGTGACCGCCATTAAAAAGAGAAACAATATGCATTTTTATTAGAATACTACAAAAAAAAAATAACCTCCGAAGGGAAACTTAAAGACTTAATCTATACATAAAATAAACCTGTAACGGAGTCATTTCTGTACATAAAATATTTTTTAAAAATTTTGGTGTTGGTTAAATAGTATTCAATATGCAATACAAAACAGCTATTTATGGAATTTTTGTCTGTCTATCTGTCTGTGTTCGTATCACTGCTGGATGGATTTGAATAAAATTATGTGAGGAGGTCCCTTATAGTGCGTTTTCATTGACGTGGTTTTGTCCAAAACACTTGATTTGATCAAAGCATGTCGAAAATGTAGTTTTTTAAACTATGTTGTGTCTAGGATATTCAAGTTCAACTTCGTTCTATCTATTCATATTATATATATCAAAAAAGTGATAATTATGTACTTTCAACATTTTTGTTTACAAAAAAAGTGTTTAAAAAATATAGAAACAAAAATTTATTTAACAATAAAAACAATTTTAACAAAAAACAAAAAAAAAAAATAATAAAATAATTTTTCTACGCAGAAAATGTCAGTGTTGCGTCACAAATTCAAGGTTACAAAACACTTCAGCTCAATGGAAACACTTCGAAGTGTTTTTATCAAAACTAGTTGATTTCAAGTAAGTCGAAACGTAGTATAGAGCCTTGATTCAAATATAGAGTACTTTTTCGTAAAAATAAGTCATTTTGTTGAGAAAATAGAGACACAAAAAACATTTTTTACCGGTCTTTCATTCATAAACTTTTTTTTCACTACTTTTTATTTTCTTTCTCTTTGTTTGTTACGTATCTCAATTTTCCGTTGTAGCTTTTGGTTCCGGTTAGCTCATAGACACTGTCAGGGCGGGTTCCAACCCTGAGCTACATGTTGAGACGGCACAATAAAAAAAATACTAATAATTTTACAATAGACAGTAAAAAAAGAACAGAAAAAATAATATTTGCTTTGTTTGAAACACTATCTTTATTTTACAGGAGAACTAGATCTTATTGTTCTCCTTTATACCCTCCCTACCTGGGACATTTTTTTGTACCAATAAAAAAAATCAATAATGTCCCCCAAAAACCACACATACACACTTAATTATACCATCCTCTCGTTTAACCTAGGCTCAAAACAAAAGACTTAGAACACAAACATTTCAATTGTTCACAAATAAAACTAAATTACATCTTTATTAGGATAAAGTAAAAAAAAAAAAATATTAATTTAATTGTAAATTAAAGTTTATATCTACTAACATAACTTCCTTTTAATTCATTATTTCACTCATTAAAAAAAACAAACTTAACCTACCAATTTAATTTACTTCTTTTAACATCGG
The DNA here is from genome assembly GCA_916610165.2 of Gymnosoma rotundatum. Classification (NCBI taxonomy): domain Eukaryota; kingdom Metazoa; phylum Arthropoda; class Insecta; order Diptera; family Tachinidae; genus Gymnosoma; species Gymnosoma rotundatum. The sequence continues at coordinate 65,473,708 of OU744339.1, forward strand.
TTGGACGAACAAAAAGAAAAACAACTTAAAAGATTTCTTAAATACGGGTGCCTGAATACAAATCTAAAAACTAAAGATTAACAAAAAAATTAAATTTTTTGTTTCATAATATGCCACCTAATACAACACCATTTCTATCCTTGTTCTCAACTAAAATACCGAATATAGATTTTTTTTCAAATAACTGAAACAAAATATGTATTCACTTTTAATATCCTTCCTAAATGAGCTCGCTTAGGTGGGTCTTTATTTTCTTTTTCTTCTATAAAAAAAAGTTTACGAAAAAAAACGAAATTGGTTTATTATATCTATATTCCTGATTTTATGTTTTTTTAAGGACATAGAAATTTCATGAATTTAACACAAAAATTTTAATTTATATTTAAGCACTAACAGAAATTATCACTTCTAGATATTTCAATATTAAAATTATACATACATCATTTATACATACATCAAAAAAAAATTAAAACATACACTATATTTCTCAATTTCCTTATTTTCTTTTCAGCTAGCGCCACACACACAAAAAAATTTTTGGACGAAATTCGAAAAAATCGATTAAACTTCGTTATAACAATTTAAAACCAAATAATGGCCGCCTTTATGCCGACACAGAGTTATCTGGTAAGTTTTTGCTATATATATACACTCAAAAAATTTTTACATTAACTGTTTGCCGTTTACTTGGGAAGTTTTCAGTAAAGTTAAAAATAACTGAAAATGTGGTTGTTTTAGGAAGAATATATTTATTTAACTTTTTTTTGACTGTTGTTAGAGAAACAAACGACAAAAAATACTGATTTTCGGTGAAGTCGAAATTATCAATTATTTTTTACCTTGTTTCAGTAAAAATGAAATACCTAATTAAAAAACAGTTCGGCAGTAGAAAAGCACTATTTTACATTAGCTTTAAAATATAAAATAAAAAAATATAAACTGTTGGAAAATATGTCGGTTAAAAAAAAACTACATTTAGAACAAAGTAATATATGTAAGAAAAATATCAAAAAATATTAGTAAGTATTTTACATAGTATTTAAAATTTGCATTATGTTTAAAAAAACTTATGTAAGTTATTTAAGTCAGGTAAGTTATTTAAGTCATATCGCTCATTTAGTAATGACGTTAACTCAAAATTTAAAATTTTCGTGTTAATCATGCAGAATTTATCGCCATTTTATTTATGCCTTTTATACTTTTCACTTTTGAAAACAATGGGCCGTTATTTCATATCATGTTTGGAAAATTTATTTGTCAATAAGAACGACATATTTGAGTTGTGGAGTTAGGGTTGCCAGACGGGCCTGATTTGGCCTGATTGTCAAGTTTTTTAATGCGCGTCAAGTGTCAAGTGAAAAAGTGTTTTGTCAATGTTTTTTGTAAGTTAACTTTCTTTCTCAAATTTATTCTAGCTACATATGTAATAATACTTAAAAAAGTAAGTTTATATTTCTAAAAAACACATCGAAGGAGCATATTTTTACTATCAATACAACTAAGGACTAATATGATACATATTTTTTATATACCAAAGATAGGAATAGAATGTCCTTCGATCTAATAAAAGCCGAAGAATAAATTTTAATGATTGCAAAAACTTTCAAAATTTTTTAACAACACCCGATGGTAGAGAATTAACTAATTCTGTATCTAAGAATACGAAATATATGTGGCAAAATAAATAGGACCTATATTTTTTTTCTTAATATAGTACCTATATTTTTTTAAATAACGCCTAAGTTTTCTCTAAAATATATAACGACTGAATTTTTATTCTTATATTGTTTTTTGTTTCTTTTACATTGTTTCTGTTATTTTTACTTTTTATGATATTTTTGTTTTTATTCTAATACTCGTAATTTTTATGAAAACAAAAAAAAATAAAAAAAAATTAAATAAAAACCAATAGTATGAGTGTTTTTATTTGTCAAGTTTTTTTTTCAAAATCAAGTTTTTTTTTGGGCAATGTCAAGCTTTTTGGCAAATTGGCTCTGGCAAGCCTATGTGGAGTAAACTTCATAACGTGAAGATCATATGGCTTTCTAAAACATCGTTACATTTCGGTTTGTAACTGTATGTATAAAAAGGTGATCTTTTTAAAATGTATCGGCTTTTTACGAACAAAGTAAAGCTCGGTTTTTCTTTTCATAAGTGACGACACATTTTAGTTAATGACACGTTGGTGGATGTATTTTTACAGCAAGTACGTCAAGATTCAAACATTCCACTTTGTTTGTCCAAAACATCTGTTTGACTGCAAACCCTATCCTGTCGTTTTGTTAGGTGGCAAAAAAGCAGAATACGTTGTCAACATCGTTGGCAACTTTGAAATTTCAAAACGCACCAAAGTGGAGAAAAAAATGCACCATTTAAGAGAAAACGCACCAAGTTTTAGAATTTCTTTTTTATTTAAAATCTTTAATGATTTAGGACTCACCAATTCAGGTTCGTTGTAAATTTCAAGCGTCTGTCTACAACTGTTAAAAAGTATGGCCATATACATCAAATTAAGTGAACTATAGACGCACCCTTTAGTTTATAATTTTTAGTATTAATACTTGTTACTATATCGGCCATAGCAACCGACATTCTGTACAATTTACAAGCGTTTGTCTATAACGGTTCAAAACATAGGCCCATATAAGTAAATTTACATCAATTATGGGGACACCCTTTAATTTTTAGATTTATTTTTGTATAACTTTTTGTTATTGGGAGCCGTAGTAATACGCAGTCATTTTATATTTTACAGAATCGTCCTTTACAGTTCATAATACACGTAAAAATATGTATGGAGACACCCTTTAATTTTTAAGATTATGAACTGTTTATTAAACGGGACCAATCTGTAACCAGCATATTACCAACAATTTTCAAAATAGGTTCAGAAATGACTGAGTTCTGCAAGCAACATTCAGTCGAATTGTATAACCTTCTTCTTTTTTTGAAGTCGGTTAAAAGTTAACTGATCACGACAAAACTCTGATTTTGCTAAGCTGTTTAACAGATACAACAGCAGCCTTTACTACAAAAACAATGACCATGAAAATCTAAAAGGGATAGTATATTTCTTTTTTAACATAACAAAAATTAATACAACAACAATACCGTTTCATTTTGTGGTTATGATTTGGTATGTCTTAAACGAACGGTATTAAAACAGGTGTATTTTTTGTACAAAAATTTTTTTCTCACACTAAAAAAAGAGTGGTGTTAAATTTGCTTTGGTGCCACCACAAGTTAAAAAAAGCAACACGTGAAATTTTCGCACAAAAAATTCGAAAAAGCACCCAAAATGGTGCGAAACGCACCAAGTTGACAACGCTGGTTGTCAACACTCTTTTGCCCTTTTGCTTCTGTGCAAATAAAAATGAGAGAAACAAAAAACAAAGTAAAAAGGGCAAAGGAATGCGCAGCTGCATTTTTAGTCAGTTGCGTGATGATTCTCAGATAGTAAAGTCCAAATAACTTGTTAAATAAATCAAATAAAGTTCATAAATGAAGTTGATAAATAAAGTTGATAAAAATAAAAAATTTTTTATAGTGGAAAATTTGTTTATAAAAAGAAAAGAAAATCTATAAACAAATACTTGAACTAAACATCATAAGATGAAATAAGAAACTGCTTAAGAATCGAAATTTAGCCAAGAACAAGTGAAGTTTGTGGACCAGGAATAACCAAAAGGTTTAAGCTCAAACTTATTAATTTAACATTGTTAAGGAATATTATTGTATTATTATTAATTGTACGTAAACCTATTTTTTACATAAATATATCTAAAAGTGAAAAGTAGAAATATTCTTAATTAAATTAAGCTGGCCAAACAAGTTATAAATCCGAATTATAAAAAAGAGAAAATTTAATTAAAATGTTTAACAAAGTATATTTTATATAAGCATATAAAATATTAACAAAAAAGAACAATTTACGAAAATTATATATGTATCAAACGTTATATAAAAAAAAGAAAGAAACGAGAATAAAACATTTGAAATAAAAACGAAAAAAAAAACGGAAAATCTTTTTTTTTAGTAAAAGTGCTTGGTGTGGAAACTAAAAGCCATCTTCGTCAACATTTTGGATTAATGTTAAATGCTGCATAAGCAGATTATCATTATCGTACAATCCACATAATTACAATATTTTTTGTTAAATTAAAAATTCATTTAGAACAGATAACTACCAACGTGTTTTAAAAAATCACCCGAAACGAGAGTTCTCCAGCAGACAGACGGCAGAGAAACTAGCTTGATCAGGTGCGGAGCCGCCATTTCCAGCCATCAATCGACACCATCGTTGCCAATAAAAGAAGACCAGCAGAGGACACCACTCAGCACATCTTCATCAAAATAACGGTAAGTCCTAAGTAGCTCTCCCCACAACTCTGTGGGACGACCCCACCCACATCTATGTGGATGCATCCCCCTTGAACCCCCACAACATCCTCTTTAATATAAATTTGATGCAAGTTTTCTACTTTACTTTTTATTTCTGAATCATTTTACAAGTCAAAAACTTTAACTGCGATTATCTCGCAATGATTTTTTTGAGTTAAAGCGTTCCAGTAGTAAATGAGTGATATGTACTTTAAGTATTGGTTGAACAAATATAAATAATTTTTTAAAGTACATTATTTTTTTCAGCATGGAATAATCCTGAAATCCGTTGATTTTCAAGAAAGAACAAAAATAAGAAGAAAAAATAGCATTTTTGTGTCAAAATATGTAGAAAAAATTGTCAATAAATAAATTAATACCTTTTGATGTTTAAAATAAATAGTCTGCAGTTTTTATTGTTTTGGTAGGTTATTTTTAGAGGGTTGGAATTAAAGAAAAAAGCTGTTATTTTTGCTGTTTTAGTAGGTTAAATTTACATTTACATTTTGTTAGTTGAAATAAATGAAAAAATAGTACTTTTTACTGTTCTGGTAGGTTAGTTTTTCGTGCGTTGGAATAAAAGAAAAATTACTTGTTTTAACATATTTTGTTAGTTATAAAATCAACATTTAATAACAATTGTAAATTACATTTAATTTAAATGAAATATAAGTGGACCGTTTTTTAAATGAAAAAATAGTAGTTAAAAGTGATTTTTCATTTAAATTTACCTACATAATATTTTGAGTGTGTATATATATATCCTTTTCTTTCTATTTTCCAGGTTCCTCTCCGAAGGATGAAATCTATCTTGCACCTCCACTATGGATCACCACCGGATGGTACTTCTGTGTCCTCTTTGTTAACTCTCTTTTTTTATTTTTTTTTAACAATTTTTTTATTTAGAATTATTTCTCTTCAACACTGTTTTGATTTGAATCCTTAAAAAGGATAATCAGATTCTAAAATTTTTAAAAATCGTTTTATTCCCTGAATCACTTTTTCTATTTTATTTTTATAAAAAAAATCCTTCGCTTGAAATAGGATATTAGTCCATTTTTTTACCATCAATAATTTTTTTTTCCATATCCTTTTCAGATTAAAAACACTTATTAAAAAAAAAACACCCGAAACTTAATACTTTGCTTCTTAACTTTTTTCTGATAATGGCCCTTTTTTCATTTTTGTACTAAAATTTGTTGATCTTTTTCTTCTGGTTAGTTATTTATTTCAGTTTTTAATAAAGTTATTTAAAGCAAGCAGCGATTGAAAAAGGGAAAAACATTTTTGTGTATACTTAAAAGTAATGCCAAAGAGGCGTTAAAAAGGATGATGCCAGATTTGCAATAATTTGCGGTGCAATTTCTAACACTTCCCCTCAAATCTGACATCATATTTGAATAATCTATGGATTCAATGGTTTCAATCCTAAAGATTCGATGCACTTATTGTGCCTTGGAGCTGATAAGCCTTTAGTCAGAACGTCAGCCGGCATTTCATCCGTCCTCATATACTTCACTTCGATTTCACCTTTCTCTATAGAATCACGTATGAAGTGGTGGCGGATGTCTACGTGTTTAGTCCGATTGTGGAATATTGGGTTACGGCATAGCTTCTCTGCGCTCTGACTATCATTGAAGATACAAACTGGATTGTTATTACCAAGTATTTCATTAGAAAATCTTCTGAGGTAAATGGCCTCCTTTGTTGAATCCGAAAGAGCCATATACTCTGCTTCTGTGCTTGACACAGCAACGGTTTTCTGTTTCCTGGATTGCCAGCTGATGGCACCATTTGCATAAGTGAAAGCGTAGCCTGTGTACGACTTTCTATCGTCCACATTCGAGCCCCAGTCCGCGTATCCTTGTACTGACTTGCCGGTGGGAGAATATACGAGTCCGATATTTTGTGTATGCTTCAAATAGCGTAAGACTCTTTTCGCTGCGGTCCAGTGTGATGTACCATGATTCACGTTGAATTGGCTTAAAACGCTTACAGCGTGCGCAATGTCAGGTCTTGTTGAAACGGCTAAATACATTAAAGATTCGACCAAGCCTTGATACGGCAATTTTTCCGCTTCACGTTTTTCGTTTTCGTCTTTTGGACACATTTCTTTGCAAAGTTTCTCACTAATGTTCATTGGAGTGCTAACGGGTTTACATTCTGGCATGCCAAATCTGTCAAGTAGATGTTGGATGTATTTCGACTGCGACATCGAGATCGTACCTGATTTTGGATCTTGGTTAAGTTCTATTCCAAGACAGAATTTAATAGGTCCTAAGTCCTTCATTTCAAAAGTATTTGCCAACTCTCCTTTCAGCCTCTTTAACATATTATGATCACTTGGCGCTATCACGAGATCGTCGACGTAAATTGCAATGAGCGTAATGTTGTTGTCGCTTTTGTTTATATATACGCATGGGTCGCATTTCGATGGTGTCATGCTCATTTCTCTTAACTTTTCGTCCAACTTTTCGTACCATAGCCTTCCCGACTGTTTGAGACCATATATGGCCTTTTGGAGAAGGCACACTTTGTTCTTGTATTTTGAGGCTTCATTTTTGTTCAAAACTCTGTCCAGGTCCTTGGGCATTTCCATGTAGATTTCTTTTTCGATGACACCATTCAAATAGGCCCCAACAAAATCTAGTTGATGTACATCTAAACCGAATTGTGCAGCGATTGCCATTACGAAACGTATCGAGCTCATTCTGGCTACTGGTGCAAAAGTTTCGTTATAGTCAATACCAGGGTGTTGGGTGAAACCTTTTGCGACTAGTCTGGCTTTTCTACATTCTACTGAGCCATCAATTTTGTATTTTGTTCGCAGTGCCCACTTCGATTCGACCACTTTTCTGCCGATTGGTCTTTCAACTATTTTCCAAGTTTCATTCTTAAGTAGGGTTTTGTATTCTTTTAGCATTGCATTACGCCATTCATCTGCTTCGGGGCAATTAAGTGCGTCAGTACTGGTTTTTGGATCAGTTAGTTGGATCAAATTTGCCGATTGATATTCTTCATCGTCTGCGCTGCTAAAACCTAGCAAGTCTTCTAAATCGTCCGCGCTGTCATCTGATGTAGTCGCATTTTGTATCTTCTTTGGTCTGCCCCTTTTTCCGGTGAGTAATTTCTTAGGGCGGCCACGTTTCGATTGCTTGGTAATTACGCGTTTACTTTCAATCTTTTCGTTGTTGCTGACTGCCCCGGTATCTTTCTCGTTCTTTATGGGGTGTTGGTTCAATGTGCTGAGTGGCGCTGAATTCTTCTCTTGACTTTCGCTAGAGTAAAATTCAATATCATCAGACATAAATTCTTCAAATTGGTTCGTGTTGGTTAATGGTGTAAATACTACGTCACGACTTCTACGAATTTTTCTAGCCTGAGGGTCCCACAATCTATAGGCCTTAGATACCTCGGAATACCCTATAAATATACACTTAATAGATTTCGGTTCAAGTTTGCCTTTACCTGGTGTTTTGTCAAGCATGAATGTCGAACAGCCGAATTTTTGAAAATGTTTAACATCTGGAACCTTATTCATCCATATCCTGTAAGGAATTTGGCCGTTTATGCTCTGGGATGGACATCGATTTCTTACATAATTGGCAGTGTTTATAGCCTCTGCCCAAAACATCGGTGGTAGACCAGATTGAATCAACATGCACCTTGCCATGTCTAGTAGAGTTCTATTTTTTCTTTCAGAGACTCCATTCTGTTGTGGGGTGTATTCGATGGACAGCTCGTGTCGAATCCCATGGTTCTTCAAAAACTGTTTCATTTTATTATTGGTATATTCGGTGCCATTATCACTACGTAGGCATTTTATTTTCATTCCGGTTTTTCTTTCTGCCATATTTTTAAATTCAATAAATTTATCGGTTGCCTCGCTTTTGTTTTTCATAAAATAAACTTCGCACCAACGGCTCTTATCATCTATGAATGTAATAAAGTATCGACTGCCACCGAATGACTGCACTCTCATTGGACCACACACATCACTGTGAATTAGTGATAACAATTCCCCACTTTTGCTGTGAGATGTCTTAAATGGGGTTTGCGATTGCTTCCCCAATACCAATAATAATAATAATACCAATAACTTTTTCTTTCTTTATTATTTCCTTTAGATCGCTTTCGTTTAAGTGTCCAAATATTTCGTGCCAATCTTGCAATGATTTTTCTTTAGTTTGTGAAATTGAAGCCACTTCTAGGTTGTCGTTCACATAGTACAAGTCATTTTCTCGTTTCGCCACAAATAGTTCCATGTTGTTGTTCGGATTACGAACAACGGCCACATTTCGTTTGAAGGTTATCTCCAGACCATTCTGGGTGATTTTTGACACGGACAATAGATTTGTTCTTAAATCTGGTACGTATAATGTTTCCTTCAAATTTATCTTACATTCGGAGCTTTCAATTTGTACGTTTCCGAAACTGCGTATTTCGGTTGTATTGTTGTTGGCTAAACCTAGTTGTTTGCTCTGAGTATTTGCGATTTTGCCAAATTTTTCTTTCGTGGAGCACATATGGGAGGAGGCGCCGGAGTCTAGACACCACTTACCATAATATTCTTGTATGTTGTTGGCTTCTTCTTTTACGTGACAAGAAACTTCTGTTTTGTTGTTCTGCTTCTTCTTGTTGAAATTTTTCGATTTACAATCTCTTGCCATATGACCTATTTTTCCGCACGTGTGACAAGCGTATTTAAATTTAACTTTTTCGGTGTTGTTTTTACTGCTTCTGTCACCCGAAGTGTTGTTGTTGTGGTTGCTCTTCCTTTTGGTATACATGGCTCCTTCGACATGTCCGACAGTGTTTCTCTTACGCGCCTCGAATTCTTCAAGTAATTTAACTTTTAATATTTCCGTCTTTGGCAATTTTTCTTGCGACTCAATGGCAATTCTAAATGTCTCGTATTCGTCTGGGATGCTATACAGCAAAAGTATGGCTAACAGTTCATCTATTATTACTAACTGCATTTCGTGCAGTTTGTCAACCACTTCGAAAAATTTCTGCACGTGATCGCGCATGTCGTCGCCGCTTTGCATTTTCGTCAAAATTAGAGATTTAAGTAACATTGCCTGACGGGCAGGTCCGCGTGACTGGTAGACTGAATGCAATTTGTCCCAAACATCCTTCGATGTGACGCAATTCTTAATTTGTTGGAGCTCAGATCGGCTGATCGATAGTATGAGGTCAGATTTAGCTTTTTCATCATTTTCGGTCCATAGGATGGCCTGTTGAGCATCTTCTGGCTTTAAAGCCTTGCCACTGACATATTTCCATGTTTCATTTTTAACTAAAAGTGCCTGCACTTGGATTTTCCAAGTATCGAAATTCTCTTTGTTTAAAGGTTCTATTTTGACCGCACCGAAACTCATTGTATGCTTCTTACGTTTGAAGTTTTTTTTTTTACAAATGACGCCGTAGAATTTTTTCTTTTGATACCAAACCCTTCTAAGAAAAAGAATTTTTTCTTATTTTTTTTCTTGTACCAATTAGAGAACTTCCTCTGTTTATATATTTTATTCTTTATAATTTTTTTTCTTCTGCGCAGTTGCAGCATTCTGGGTACATAACCTGTTGATCTTTTTCTTCTGGTTAGTTATTTATTTCAGTTTTTAATAAAGTTATTTAAAGCAAGCAGCGATTGAAAAAGGAAAAAACATTTTTGTGTATACTTAAAAGTAATGCCAAAGAGGCGTTAAAAAGGATGATGCCAGATTTGCAATAATTTGCGGTGCAATTTCTAACAAAATTTTACCTACAAAATTTTCCAATTTTCCATACTACATTCCACCTACAAAGCAGAAATTCTCACTTGACATAGTATGCTCAGTAGGTCGATTCACTAATTTTTAACCACGTTGGTTAAGGTTAATTTTAACTAAACCTATTGTGGCTTGCACTAACCACTATATTATTCTTTAATTAATTTTTAGCCACACTAAGCACTTTTAAATTTCTCCGCGCTTAAATTAATATACGTTGACATTACTGCCAAGCGAAATGTCAAAATAAGAGATAAGCACAAAGAGGAATAAAAAAAAAACAAACCAAGAATAGTTTTGTGGAGTAATAATCGTGCGAATTTAATATTAAAATATTTTGTGCAAGGTAAGTAAAATATTCATTTTTATAACTTTTTTAATTTAGTAAAGGTTTCATACTTTAATAGAATGGCTACAAACATAAAAAGAAGCCGCGCCTCCGCCGAGCAGCTAAGCCATCTAGTGAACTTCTTGATGGAAAATGAGGGCCTTGCAGCAGGTAAATTTAAAAAGCTGCATGGCAAATTGGAGTCCGAAAAAAAGTGGACAGAATTGGCAGAAAAGTTAAATTGTCTTGGCGGCTCTATTAAAACGAGCAACCAGTGGCAGACGGTAAGTAAACATTGTTCAAATACAAATAAATTTAAAAATTTTTCTTATTAACAAAGGTGTGGAAAGAACTAAAAAGCCGGACTAGTGTCAAAGTCAGAGGAAGAAAGAAGCAGCAGGCCTTAACAGGAAATAGACCGTTAACGCAGGAGGCATTAAGCCATTTAGAAAGAAGGGTTGTTGCCATTATCGGCAACGAATATATAGAGGGCCAAGAATCCGTGATGGAAAATGTTCCGATGGAAGAGGTAAGTTACAGTGAAATTAATGTCTACGAATATCAAAGCAAATTCCTTTTCCATTAGAATTTGAAAATTTTATTAGAGGATGGCGAAGACATCATTGTGCATTCTCCATCGAATAATGAAGAGCATTTTGATGTGCGGTCGGAGACTTCCAGCACACATAAAAGGATGCCATCAAGAGGTGTTAAAAGGAAGCTGGAGAAGGACGACGGCGAAACCAAGAAGCAATTCTTGGATATCGCCAACAAACAGGCTGACACTTTAAAGGTAAGTAATATCATCACGGTAAACTATTATAAAATACTATTATTTGTTTTTGTATTTTTATAGATGTTTGCAGAAGCTAACGCCTCGAACGCAGCGACGAACGCGTCGAACGCAGCCACCAACGCCTCTAATGCAGAAAACATCAAGAGCATGGTCGATGCCGTCAAAACAATGGGGGACGGACTTAAAGAAGTTGCCACTGCCATTGACTATTTAGCCAATGTGATAAGTAAAATGTAAGTAACATTGTAAATTGAAAATTTATTTTATATATTATTTATATTATTATATATATTATATATTATTTTTCTATAAAAAACTATTATGATTAAGACTTACTTAAACATGTAATGGCATATACAGTGTGTCTTATTCATAATAATTTATAAGAGATTCAATAACACAATCATTGCTTTTTTGTTTCAGACTTAAAGAGTAAACGAATTTCTTTTGTTATTTATTTTTGAGTTTCATGTCTTTGTTGTTGAATTGTTTGTCTTATTATTTTTACTTTAATGGCTTGTTTTTTATTTATAAGTTGCTTTTTAGTGTTATTAATTGTGTGTCTTGGATTATTTGGTATTTTTATTTTCATTGGTTTTGGTGTTTGTTAATTTTGTTATATTTATTTATTTAATGTTTCATTTTAACAAAAGTTGTTTTTTAATTTTAAATGAATTGCTACTGTGTTTGTTTATTTTATATTTGGTTTTGTTATATAATTTCATATGAAATGTTTTACTGTTTGTTTATTTTTTTATTTTCATTTAATTTTTACTTTCATTAAAAGTTTTTGTTTTTTATTTCAATAAAATGGGAACAAAACTAGTTCATTAAATGGTAAATGCTTTTTGCTTTCATTTACTATAATAATTCTCTGTCACTGTTCAAAAAACATATATATATAAAGACGCTCTACTTTATAATTTTATAAAAAAGTGTTTTATTTAACAAAATGAAAACATACATAACAAAGACATTTCAAGAGTGATTAAGATATTAAATATAAAAAATTAATTGAAATTATGGAATCAACTTGGTTTATATTTAAGAAGAAACAAAGAATTGAAATTGAATTAAATAATTATGTAAAAAAATTTTCTATTAAACGATCTTGGACGCGCTTAGCTATTGAGGATGGTAAGTTTTGATTTACCACATCGATAGTTGTTTGAGTCGATGGTGTCTCAAACTCTGCTTCAAAGCTTTGGTCTTGTAGCTGCATGTTATGTAACGTTACGCAGGCATTAACAACTTTTCCGGCAAAGCTTGGATCGTATAGTAAAATACGTTGCTTAGATAAACACCGCCACGTTCCTTTTAGAACGCCAAACAGTCGTTCAACTGGGTTTCGAGCTTTACATAAAGCCTCATTATACAAAAATTTAGGACTTCCCTCTAAATGGTTTGGAAGAGGAGTCATTAACCATGGCTCTAATGGATACCCAGAATCTCCTGTATATTTTAAGTAGTTTTAATAAATTTGTTGTTAAATTTTTGATGTATATTTTTTAATTTTACATACCAATTAAAAAAAAGTTGTGGTTTCCATTTTCAAAACTTCGCTGCATAACTCTTCGAATCGCGGATGAACTCCATATATATGAATCGTGCCGTGCTCCTGTAAACTTTGCATTAACATTTAAAATTTTTAAATTTGGATCGCATATCTGCAAATATAAATACTTTTATTGTTGGTTTAGTTTTATAGCTTTACTTACCATTTCCACATTAATTGAATGGTAGCCATGGTGATTAACGTAAGATTCTTCATGGCTTTTCGGAGCTAATATTGGTACATGAGTGCAATCGATTGCACCAATTGTACCACGTACAAAAGGCGAAGCAGCTGAAGCAAAAACAGCTTTTGCAACACGGCGATCTTCTTGAGTCATCGGAAACGTAACCACTGAGCAAAACAACTTCCTGTTTATACCTTCAGTTACTTTGTGAATGCAGCGGCTTACGGACGACTGGCTCATGGATATACCCCATTGCTCTCCTACAGGACGTTGATAGCATCCAGTTGCATAAAAACGCAAAGTCGCTAGTACCTGCATATAAATAACTTTTCATTTAATTATTATTATTATTATTATATTTAATAATATACCTGTTTTTCAGCCGATATCGCAGTAATCCTACAACCATTTAAACTATCACCAAGTTGCACAACGATTTCTTGAGCCATTTCCGGACTTACGCGGTATAGTTTTTTAAATTCTGACGACGTCAAGTCGAAAGGATTATCTAATTCGCGAAGACTTCGACGGTTTACTGAAGACGCACTACTAAATAAGTCATTTTGTGTTAGAATGTAACCCATATATTCAAAAGCCATTTTTTATAAAATAAAATAAAAACTTCTACTTTTATATTTAACGCCACTAAAAATTCTGCTGTTAATAAACCAAAATGTCTTGGCTAAAAAAACAGCTGATATTAAAAGACAGCAAACAATGTTAAACTCTTGTGGTTTTGGCTAAAGTTTATAGTGCATTGCAACAGTGGCTAATATATTTAACCAAAACAACCTTGGTTTAAATAGCATAGAGAATCGACCTACAGATATCTTGATGTATTATATTATTTTCCCCGTTATATTAAATAATATCATGTCAGAATCTAACACAGTACGCATTTCCCATGACAAAGTTATTTGATGTTACGCCATTACTAAATAGTATATTCGAAATATATCTGTTTCCGAACACCTTCTAACAGAATAAGTGTTAACCATTCCCTTTGCATTACAAAAACTTATGGGGAAGAAGAAAACAATAATATAAAGCATACATAATTTCTTAACAAATTTTATAAAACTATCTGAAAACAAAATTTAAGACTAAAACTAAACCTGCAAACTCTAAAATAACTAACATATGTAACTAAAATCTACAACAAGAAATAGCAGACATGATAAGTATTGAATAACCACGATCAATACAATCTACTAATTAAAATATGTCTTTTTCTCTTTCAGGTCAATAATTTGTCACTCCCCACAAATACAGTCGATCGGTTCACAGCCGATGGCGCGCCGCCGCCGATTGTTTTTCCAGTACTGTCGCCGCCGCCGTTTTGATCGGCTTGCTTCGGCTCAGAAACAGCCGCTGTTTTCATCGGCTTGCTGCGGCTCAGAAACAGCCGCCGTGTTTGGCAGCTTTTATAAATTTAACCTCCAAAAATTTTAGTGCTTATCAGCGGTGAAAATTTTAGTATAATTTAAAAATTAAGTACAAAAAATTTTCTTTAAAGTATATTAATGTACAAGCATTCATAGAAACACCGCACAAATAAATCTTTTACTTTAACATTATGTTCTTAAATTTGTTGTTGTTTAATTGATTTTAAATGCAGTTTTAGGTTAAATATATTTAAATTTAAATAACTTTTTTTGTACTTTTTCTATATTTTTAAAAAACTCCTTTTGATTACTTAAACTGATTTTTGATTAAAAGAAATCATTGTTAAAGAGTAGCTTTAAAATGGTTATTAATTATTATTTATATAAATTGGAAAACTATATTGTATTCACAAAGATATGTTTAGATAAAATATTTAGTTTCTAATATATTCAATATGAACTTTGATATTGCGTAAATTTCAGTAAAAGCCTAAAACTAAAGGGTGTCCAAATAGAAGAAGAATTTCAATATTTTTATCTGTATAGCTTTGCCGCCTTCGACTAGCGATAGAAATCATCCTTTTACCTGTTTTGCTGAACATGTTAAGAGAGTATTCGAAGCGTTTCAAAAGGTTATTTCCAGAATTTTTAGTTACAATTCATATAATTGAATTTTGTTCAATTACAAGTAATGATTTTTGCTTTTAATTTCAAAAATTTCACAAAAAAAAATTAAAGCCGAAGATTAAGCCGCCGCTGTTTACTTTTGATAAAAGCCGCCGGTTAAAAACAACCCAGCCGCCGCCGCCGAAAATTTTGGCACGGCTTGTTTCACAGTGCGCAGCATGTTTTGTAAATAAAAGCTGTTTGTTTGAATGTACTAAGTATAATGGCCCATATTCATAGTTAAAATAAAGTATACTTTAAGGGAACTAAAGTCGGTTTTATTTTAGAGTCGACTCTAATTCATTCATAGACAATTTAAAATATACTTTTGGCGAGAAAGTCAACTCTAAATTTAAAACTACCCAAAGCTGTTTTTAACTCATTTTTCCAAAATTATTTTATTTGGTTTAAGAACACAATACTCTATCTGATTTTTATACCAAAGTGAACAAAATAAAAACTTTTTTCAAATGTTTGTTTAGAAATTGTATGAAAAAATTTATCAAATTACAGTTGACACCCAGTGGAAGGCGTATACTTTATTCTTGACTATGAAAGCAAAAAAGATAATAAGAGCTTTTTATTTTAGAGTATACTTTAGGAAGAGTCGACTTTATTCTATAACTGTGAATATGGGCCAATGTTTTTTTGCTTGTGCTATCTTCACAATACTAAAAGCGCGATGTTTACAGCACAAAATTAAACTAAAAATGAATTCTTGACTGGTCATCCAGCATTTGTACATCGTAGCAACTGGCTCACGTACACGACTTTGACATTTAGCATTTTGATGGTGTATAGACCGCTAATACGAATAGCTTATAATACACATGCTGTTTGACAAAAGTGAATTTTTTGCGTTTATTTAAAAGTTTAAGAAAGCTTTAAATATAAAGTGAAAAGAATCTCTATAAAAATCTTAAACTTAAACAGAAAGTTCAAAAGAATGTTTACACTGACTTTTTTCATGAACACATATGGTTTTGATCAAATTCTACATTTCATTTCACCAAACCACCTAAAAATGTCGAACTGGTTTTGTTTTCGCAACATTCGGTCCTGTTCTGTAAAACGAATCCGAATCGTTTTAAAACGAATTTACATTTTTTTGGAGTTCTCTAAACCGAATTCACACAATTTTACTCGTTTTAAAGTCAAGTAAACAAACTTGGTCGAAAGTAAATCGAAACCAATTATATTCTTAAAATTGACTGAAAAACCAAGAAAAGAACCATTGGAATGAAAAATTTAAGTCTTTATTATTAATCTTAGTAAAATTAAATACATTTTAATATACTTTATATTATAAAAAAAATTAGTTTAAAGCACTCTTAAATTGCTTCATATTCTTGCCTCAAGCTTGACGAAAGTTAGGTGCATCAATAAAAACACTTTTTGGTAAAACTTTTAAACGCACATACGGAGTATCTTTTGTAAACACAAATTAACAACAAAAGTTCAATTTTAACAAATCTAATTTAAAAACAAATTTTCACCAAATCACAAAATTTCTGCAAATTTTTTTGTGTTGTGTAAGAGATATTGAAATTTATTCCTGTACTATCCATTCGTATTGGAGGTTATTATAGAAAAAATAATAAATTTAATTTTTGCAAAAAAGAAATTAACTTTACAAACTGTTGTGTTACACAAATTATGTTTCAAAATATTAAAATTGAATGTTTAAAAACAAAAAATATATATACATAAAAAACATAGTAAGTTAAAAAAAAAAAATAAAGGCACTTTGAACAGATTAACTCTAAACTCTTTATTTTAATACTGCGTTTCCATTGACTTGAAATCAACTAGTTTTGAGAAAAACACTTCGAAGTGTTTCCCTTGAGCTGAAGTGTTTTACAAATTCGAATTTGTGACGTAACGCTGACATTTTCTATGTAATTTGCGTCTAATTTTTCTTTTTTTTTTTTTTTTTTTGTAAAAAATTGTTTTTATTGTTAATATGATTTTTGTTTAAACATACGTTTCTTTTTATATTTTTTAGATCTTTTTTGTAACAAAAAAGATTATTGTCTTGAAAAATTAAAAAGTAATTGTCAATTTTTCGATAAAAACATCCAATATGAATAGATAGAACGGAGTTGAACTTGAATATCCTAGACACTCCACAGTGTTGCAAACGCAAAATTAGTTCGAAAATATACATTTTCGACATGATTTAAAAAAATCAATTGATTAAAATGGTTTTGGTAGCATTAAAAATTTATAAAAAATCATGTAGGAAAACACTTGATTAGAGCAAATCAAATGTTTAGACAAAATCATGTCAATGGAAACGCACTATAAAGTCAGTGGGAACGTATTATAAAATAACCTTGGAATATTTAATTAAAAATAAAACTATTTCTACTTTATTCGTGATTAATTCATTTAGATTTATGCAGTTAACTTTTCCGTTATTTTTATAAGCTATTTCCCGAAGAATAAATTTGAGCAGCTTATTTTCAAAACGTGTCAACCAACAAAAAACAAAAATCGAGTTTTTGGTCGATTAAGTGTTATGAAGGTAAATACATCATTTAAAAAACAATTTGATTAATCCAGTGATGCTAACAATTTTTTTGATACGCTCAACTTTCGAGATAACGCTATGTCTTGAAAATTAGACCCAATCTAAATAAGCGGTTAGAATTAGCTTTACCCGCTTGTCGGTTTTTTTAAACTGGTACAGTATAATCAACCAGAAAATTAATTTTAAATTTTTTACTTGTTAAGCCATTTTTTATTTTCAGTAACTCTTTACATCTTTAGCAATAATATCATACTCTTTATAAGTTCATTTTTCATGTTACCTTTGAAGTTTCTAAAAAAAATATATAATATTTTACATGAAATTTACAATGGTGATGGTCGTTTAGTATTAAAACGTGTCCAATGCAATGTACGTATTATTTCTTAAAAGTATGTCAATATTGAAAAAAATATATATTGTTACGGTTTGCATGACTCGACGTCTCCTCCGACTAGCTCTTATTATTCTCAGGAGGTTCTCAACCCTTTCGCCAAGTACACTCAAAATAATATGTAGGTAAATTTAAATGAAAAAACACTTTTAATAACTACTTTTTCATTTAAAAAACGGTCCACTTACATTTTATTTAAATTAAATGTAATTTACAATTGTTTTTGAATGTTGATTTTATAACTAACAAAATATGTAAAAACAAGTAATTTTTCTTTTATTCCAACGCACAAAAAACAACCTACCAGAAACGTAAAAAAGTACTGTTTTTTCATTTATTTCAACTAACAAGATGTAACCTACCAAAACATTAAAAATAACTGTTTCTGTATTTATTTTAATGTACAAAATTTAACCTACTAAAACAGTAAAATTAACTGCTTTCTCTTTTATTCCAAATCTCTAAAAATAACCTACCAAAACAATAAAAACTACAGATTATTTATCTGTTTTAAACATTAAAAGTTAGTACTTTATTTACTGATTATTTATTCTACATATTTTTACACCAAAATGCTATTTTTTCTTCTTATTTTCGTTCCTTCTTGAAAATCAAAGGATTTCAGGATTATTCCATGCTGAAAAAATAATGTACTTTTAAAATATTGTTTATAGTTGTGCAACCAATACTTAAAGTACATATCGCTCATTTACTACTAGAACGTCTTAACTCAAAAAAATCATGGCGAGATAACCGCAGTTAAAGTTTTTGACTTGTAAAATGATTCAGAAATAAAAAGTAAATTTAAGAATACCTGCATCAGATTTGTGTTAAAGAGGATGTTTTGGACAAACAAAGTGGAATGTTTTAATTATGACCTTATTGCTATAAAAATACATCCACTACCGTGTCACAAACTGAAATGTGTCGTCATTTATTAAAAGAAAAACCGAGCTTTACTTTGTTCGTAAAAAGCCGATAAATTTTAAAAAGATCAACTTTTTATATATGCAGTCACAAAACGAAATGTGACGATGTTTTAGAAAGCGATGTGATCTTCACGTTATGAAATTTACTCCACAACTGAAATGTGACAAACAAAGTTTCTAAACATGAATTAAAATAAGGGCCCATTCTATTCAAAAGTGAAAAGTATAAAAGGCATTAATAACATGGCATGATTAACACCAAAATTTTAAATTTCCACTCATGACGTTATATTACTAAATGAGCGATATATCTGTAATTAAAAAATTTAAATAACTGACCTTAATTTGGGACCAACAATGGACCCAAGTAGGCTGTAGCACCACGGCTACCTGCCTAAAGAGTCCAGAATTTATTTTCTTTATTCTCTACCTGCAAATGCAAATTTTAAAATACTCACCAATATTTTTTTTTATATTTTTCTTACATAAATTATTTTGTTCTAAATTTCTTTTGTAACTGACATATTTTCCAACAGTTTATATTTTTTTATTTTATATTTTAAGCTATTGTAGAAGAGTGCTTTTCTACTGACGAACTTTATTTTTAATTAGGTATTTCATTTTTACTGAAACAAGGTAAAAGTTAATTGATAATTTTGACTGCACAGAAAATCAGTATTTTTTTGTCGTTTGTTTTTCTAACAACAGTCAAAATTAGTTAAATAAAAATGTTCTTCCTAAAACAACCATATTTTCATTTATTTTTAACTTTACTGAAAACTTCCTAAATAAACTGCAAACAGTTAATGTTAAAATTTTTTGAGTGTATGAAAAGGTAACACAAAAAATATGAAAATATCACAAACAATCAGAAACGGAACTTCATAAAACAACACACCACAGACAAAACTGGAAGACAGATCTTAGCCTTCTAATTGCCCACCCAACCTTGTCGTCGAAAATTTCCTCATCAATTTCATTCCACGACCCAATACCCGCCTGACCAATCCTCACCACTTACCACTTCATCATTGCCATTACCTTTCTGAAATTAAGCCATCATTTTAAATATTTCAGTTTCAAACATAAAAATTCACTATTTATTAATATATAAAAAACTTTAAAAAAAAACTACAACTTGTAAATCAAAACAACGGTAATAATAAAAATAATAAAAAAACAATAAAATAATAAAAATATAATTCAATAAAAATATAATCCAAAATACAATTACTTCTTTACAATTACTTTTCTTATTTTCCTTTTCAAAATTTCTAATTTCTATATGTACATATACGTATCTCCTAGTTATTTTATCAGCTTTTCTTTCAGAGCTCAACCTAATTTTTCCTTAATTCAGGATTTCTTCGATTTACTACTGCTCTTTTATTCCTACTTGAAGGAGCTCCCTAAAGAGGTAAATTCGCCTGGAATTAACAGACGTTGCTTTCTAAGCTATTCACTATCGCGACTAACTTGAGCACTAATTAAAACTTATCACTTTTATGGTTTCTGAGGAGATGTTATACAGATACATACACAAATTACACTTTTTCTCTTATTTTTTTTTCTGACTTTAATTTTAGATACTTTAAAACATTCACAACTACACTCTCATAAGACTTACAAATTTTTTGCACATTCACACAACTACTTTGAATAACTTATTTTATTTAAATCTACAATTTTTCTGCATACAATCCTTGATATTTTCTTCTTTCTAGGTTCTAGTTGAAGTGTATCTTTAAACTGGTTTGCTCACGCACCTCGTTTAACAATAATAAAATTTTAAATAAAGGCAAATATCGAGCACTATGTTGTTTTCTTATTTTCCTCGCAAGTAAGTATTACAGGACCTTTTCTCTTAGGTGGATTTTCACAATAAATATGGAAATATAAAAGTTTTACTTGGCTATTTTCTGACTCGGTTCTCCAAGGAATCTTTTTGGGCTTTCTTGCTGACATTGAGAATTGCTGTTTGCGTTGAAAAATAGCCAGCTATTAGAAAGAAATAAAAATTGTAGCACACGAATTTTCCTACTTTCTTTCACTCTTAGACAACTTACGTTACTTTGTTTTAAAAAAAAAATTCCACAAAAACTAATAAGAGGATTAACTTAATTTTATTCCCGAGTCACAGCTTATATTTAAACTTCACTTCTTTTACTTTTCAACTTTTATGTTTTACTTTTGTCAACACTTCACCAATTACACTTCAACAATGACCTTCATTACTCTATTTGGCTTCCTTAAATATCTCAGCCCATCTCAACTGACCTTCCAATATTTCCCTAGCTCTGTCAGCTAAAAAAAAATAAACCTAGTTTGAACTTTCCATCTCATACCAATTTTACCGCCTCTCTACCACTTGTATATAAAAACTATTACCAAAAAAAATTCCCGCCTCTCTGACAATTTGTTCAATTTAAAAAAAAAAAAACTCGCGCCAAGTTATCCATATTTTATGGTAAAAGACAACAAAAACCTAACCTAGATGTATCTCAAACAAATTCATTTCCTATCATTTTGTACAAAAAACGTACTTTATACAAATAAATATTTTGCCAGTTACTATTAACCGAACTATCTCTATTTATCCATCCATCTAACTTTTCCTTAACTTCTTTTTGCTTTTTGACCCTATTTTCCCTACCAATTGCACACAAGCTCCTCAGACAGTATCAGAAAATCAGAATTTTAGTAGGTCTCCTTTTTTTTATTGATTTTATAACAGAAAAACATGAGTCGTGAACTTGGCTATCTGTTATACTGAATGAAATACAACTCTACTACTATTGGTTTTTATATGCCACTTTCCAACACCTAAATAAAAATATCTCTACAATACATGTGCATGTGCCAATGACAGATAATCATTTTAATTTTATGTATTCCGCAGACGCACATGCAAGTAAGTATTTGTCTTTAATTTTTACTTCTTCTTCTTTTTCTTTTCAGATATAATTACACTTGCGGTAAAAACAAAAAAATATCTTTCAATCTCTAATATAAACAATTATTTAAGTATATTTATTTCTTCTCTTTTCAGATAATCCAGCTTAATAATAACTTGTCATTAAAAACATTTAACACGGCACACGTGCACTTACATACAAACAGACAATATAAATTTCTTGGGGCACTGAATCTACTAATATTTTTTTGCGTGCCAAGTAGGGACTAGAGAATTTTTGCCCATTATTGGCCTCTTCCCTTCCTTGTATTTTAAGAAACGACGTCGACGCTTAATATCATACACCGCCAATACATGTGGCCGTACTCCGGGGAGTCCCATATTCGGCACACGCAACAATATATGTATACCAAAATATTACAAATATTAATAACTTTCACGGGAAAAAATATTCACCCCTATCGTGAATATATTTTCCCTCGAAATTTTTTCCCTTTTCCCCAAATTGCAATCGTGAATAGTTCACGTGAACAATTTTTTACGTAAACAAAAATTCCCCTTATCATGATTGATTTTTTCCCTTAGATTTGTTCACTTAAATTTTGCTGGGGAACTGCATACATTATGCCAGTTTTTATATGTTTTAATTAGAAAATTTACATCAATAACACATTTTTTTGATTCGATATCAGTTACTGCAGTATAGACTGACATTATGCTCATCAAGACGCAAAACAAAGAGATCTATTGGTTATAAATTTATAAAGATTTTTTATTAATAGCCAATTTCACAGTAACGAAAGAATATGTTCTTTCGTATTCTAAGCGAAAGAAAACTGATTTGAGTTTCACAGTCTTACTCCTATGCGAACGATGGCTCGAACAACAACTCGAAAGAAAACGTAAGTGTTTTCATACAAAAACCGATTTCTGTGTAAAGAAGGTGTTGTCAACACTGCGAACGCAAATGTCAAAATCGGTCACTTGCTATTTTATGTTCGTGTAAATAATAACATTATAAAAAACAATACTTTTGTATTAAAAATTAACTTAAAATTATAAATTAATAATGGATAACAAATGGTAAGTGTAAAAATAAATACAATAATTGATTTCATTTTAAATGGAAATTGTTTTTATTGCAGTTTGCTTCATCCTCTGAAGTGTCCACTGTTATATCCATCTGTGCTGACGAAGAAAATGATAATACAAGCACTTGCTTTTAAGAAATAAGATGATACTCACGATTATAATTTCTAAATTGGAGTGGGTTAAACAATCGAATAACACTTTTATATAATTTAATTTTTCTAATCAATTTGTTTTTGTTTGTTTAATACAAATAATAACACAAAACCATTGGTGTATCTTTTATTTTTATTTGTAAGCAGCTGATCACTGCTACGCACGGTTGTGTTTGCATTCAAATAATTACGTAGTATTTTTTATACTTTTAAAGAAAATCGCTATAATGTACAGAAACTTACGATCTGGTACCACCTTGGTTTCTTAAAACGTAAAAAAGAAATATTTATAAACGTAACTGTAAGCGAACGAAAGTGAGTGACACACAGAAAGCCAAAAAGGCTCGAAAGTGAGTGACTGACTTTCTTTCGCTTAAGTTTTCTTTCGTTATTGTGAAATTGGCTATAAAACCATTTTTAAATGAAAAAAATGGAGATAGAAAAACTCAGATATAAAAATTTATTTTATTGAAATGGGTCAGTAGCAAGGTCTAGGGTAGGTTAGGCAGGCAGCCGTATTGACACAGCCCACTTCGGTCCATTGTTTGGTCCTTTTGCGTCTAGGGTAACTATAAGGACTTTTACGCGTGTTGCACGTCACGTTCTTGAAATAAAATTGTTCTCTGTTGTAGTATCTTCTCCTCTTGCAACAATACAATAGCACAAATCACTTAACTTTAAAAAATTTGGAATATTTTTTTCCCTATTTATATTTTCTTCTTTCTAATTTGCATTCAGTACGAATTGATAGCGGGAACAAACGTTCGCATGAAATTCACGATAGCAATTCTCCCTTCATGGGGAATGAAAATTTCATGGGAACAAAAATTTCACATTTTGTTCACGATAGGGGTGATTAGGTTTTTAAAATTAATATTAAAGAAAGAAGTTTTCTTTGATTTACTAAAAACTACGGAAATTTTGTTTAACACGTTTTAAAAATAAAGTATTCATATGCCTTTGTTATACTATAGATTTTATTTATTTATTTCAATTCATTAAAAAATAAAGCCCCTTTATGCCAATAAAGAATAGTGAACAACATAGTTAAAAACAAGTAATAGTGCTATATTTAAGATATTAGAAACAGAATGACAAACTTAGATATGCCCTTTTTTCCACTTTTTGTGGTGAAGGCTATAAAAACATTGTACAAAAAAGTAAAGGATAATTAAAAAACAAGTAAGAGTGCTATATTCGACTATGCCGAATCTTATATACCCTTCACCATATGTATAAATCTATTTTAATAAATGATACCCATACTGATATCTTAAAAAACATGCTGCACAAATGTAATTTTCTATAAAAAGTTCAGAGGCCCATAACTTCGAAACTATGTCTGATCGATTGGCGTATTTAAATTTTCTCTAGCCCATTTAGTGCCTTGCTACAGTTGATTTCAACACTAAAGCCTGGTACTCTGTTCAAATTTGTGAAAATTGTTGAGCAACATTGATTATTTCATGTGGAATATTTGACATTTAAAGTGTGGTATCATTGTTTTAAAAACGTAAGTAAAAGACATACGATCAGCTGTTGTATGAAAAATCCCGCATGAAAAAATGCCTACTTGCTTTATTTCACAGCTTTGATAAAATGTTGCCAGAAACATTTCATATGTTTTTCCACAGTAAAAACAGAGTACTGCTTCTGCAACATTTTTTCATGACTTTTTCATACAAATTTTTTATATATGTGATTTGACAGCATTCCGCATGAAAAACTGAACAGAGTACCAGGCTTAACATAGAAGTACAGACGGACATTGCTCAATCGACTTCGCTATACATAAGATTTCAGAATATATATACTTTATGAGGTCGAAAATTGATATTGTAGAAATTGCAAACGGCATGACAAACTTAGATATACTTAGATATAATTAAATAAAAATAAATACATATAAAAAGGAATCAGAAATATATAAAACTGACTTTTCAATAATTATACAAATAAACTCAGTTTTACTGCGACTACTGGCATATTCTACAGCAAATCGCCTTCTCGTTAACACTTTTAATAGTTTTTTTCATTCTTTTCTTGTCTATTAAAATATAGTTGTATGCTTCACTCTTAATTGAATTTGGATTATAATATAATTTTCGAGAAATCTACACATACATTACTTTTTATTGATATTTTGGCTTAAATATAGTTTACGGACGCAGCTTAAAAATTAAAAAAAAGTTACCTACCGGGTGTAAAATTTAATTTTAAGCAAAAAATGTCAAGTGCCAAATTTGGGGCTGACGCTTGGTTTCCGAGTTATGGGCCTCCAAAGTTTGTATGGACAATATGGAATATATCGAGTATTTTTTGGTAGAATGGGGCAATATGGGTATCATTGAAAAGGTAATTTCAGAATTTAAAAAAAGTGGCATGAAATAATCGCATGTGTAAATTTGGACTTAGTGTTTTTTGTGTCTGCAACAAAATTTTTAATTTCAAAAGTGCTTACAGGCTGGTTCTATTAAAAAAAAGTAAAAAAATTAAAAGCTAAAAACTATCCCAATACAACGCAAAGTATTTTTATACAAAAGGGAGAGCATTACGGGATTTACACTATTAAATTTTTCATTAACCTAGCATGAATTTTTTTTTTGATTTTGAAGCAAGAGGGGTAAGCAATATAGCATGGCTTTAGTTTAGAGGAGAATTTTTTGTTGGTTATGTTTTGTTTAAAATAACGATTATCACTGCAACTTATAAAGAAAATTGCAAAAAAAAAATGCATAAAAAAATGGCGTAGTGTAAATTTGGACCATTTAAATTATAACAAGAAAACTATAGAACTAATTTAATATTAAAAAAAAAAATTATAAACCTTGCCGTTTACAGTTTTAACTTTGGCTTGTATGCGGGTTATGTTTGACAAATTGAAATATGGTGAAAGTAAATAACCGACTGATAAATATTTTGCATGAAATTTTGTGAAAATAGTGCATACAACGATCAAATTCGTTTATTAGTTTACTCATTTTCATTTTTTTCATTTCATAATCTTCGTTTATTTACATGTGCTATAGCTAATATTTACAAATGAGATCTTATCTTATAAAGATATTACAACAAGTGAATAATGTATTGACAGCGTATTAGGTTTTTAAAAATGAGAAAAACCCTTTACACGAAAATTTAAGAAAAATCAAACATTAGTTGAGAAAAGGTATATGTTATTAAAATATGGCTATTATTTCTAATAGTCAGATAAGCACTACCTTTTCGGTTTGTTAATTTTATATTAATTTCATATTAATTCACTACATTCTCTTATTAGCAAATAAGATGAATTTTCATTTCTGTTTAAATACTTAGTTTTAAATCTTTTTATAAATTCGGTGATTCTTTCGTATCCCGTTTCTTCATGGATTAGATATGTTGGATACCTCCAAGGTTTATCATTTATTATTTAAAGAGTTTTGTTTTTGATGATTTGAAGACGATTTAGATGGCATCTTACAGCAGAGCTCCAAATGGGACACGAGTACGTTAAAATCGGCCTGATAACATTTTTAAAAATGAGGTTTTTATTGTTTTAGTTAAGATAAGAATGTATATTTAGCAAAGGGTATAGAGCCCTAAGAGTTCATCAATATTTTTTCAGGTAAAACATAATTATTTTCTTGCGTTCTTTTAGGCGAAGAAAAATCTCGTGCGAGTAACACAGCGTTTATGAATTTATTTAGTTCTTGATTAATAGCCGTTTTTGAAGTAAACTTATTGGTTAGTAAAGTTATTCTGTTATCAATAAAATTAGAAAATCTCTGCCAGTTTATTGAGCTGTAATCAAAACGATCCGTTATTAAAGATGCTTCTGATCTTTTTATGGCACAAATAATGGGGCGGTGATCAGGCGGTAATTCATATTCCATTGTTGTTATTTCAATATTTAGAGACGAGTTGCTTATGGCAATATCAACAGTTGACGGGGCCACTCCCCGTGTGTGAGGATATAATGTATGACTGTAGGGGTAATATATAAAGAAATTGTGAGAAAGCTGTAAGTCACTGAGTACATTTCCGGATCTGTGGTTGTTCTGTCAGTTCCAAGAGGAATGTTGGCATTAAAGTCCCCAAGAGCTATGAATTCTTTCGATTGGTCGCATATTTTTAGTACGTCGGAAGAAAAATTATTGGTATAACGCGCTGAATAAGCTGAAGATAACGATTGGGCGGTTATTGATTAAAATTTCTACCGAAATATTTTCGATTGATTCGGTGTTATATGAATTGATGTTGTTATGTTTGATAGATTTATGTATAAGGAGAGCATCACCTCCACCCCTTGAGCCGCATCTGTCATTTCTGTAAAACCAATAATTTTTCATAAAAGGTTTGTGATTTTCATAAAGAAATGTTTCGTTTAGAGAAGCGATTTTTATTTTTTCTCTTTCGAGTAATAAGTCTAGCTGTTCTATTTTTGAAAAACTTGAAATTCCATTGACATTCATATGAAGAATTTTGAAATCCGGTATTAAATTAATTGGGTTGTTTCCACCAGTATATATTAAACTGTTTTTATAATTTTCGGTAATAACCGTCGTCACTGGCTATGTACTTTGGATATTCGGCGAGCGCTTTCGATGTGATAACATCATTTTCAAGCCACGTATTTGTTAAAACTGAGGAGATAGTGTTAAGAATAAAAGGTGGTGGGTTTAGGTAATTTTTGTACGTTTAAATGGTATTATGCAGGTAGATTGCCTGATATCTGTCCTGTTTATTGGGGTAAATAGTATAATATTTGGGTCTTTTATTATTGGTATGTGTGACCGTCTGTGGGTGTTTTTCGTTTGTAAGAGTGTTTGAGTAATTTTATTGGTGCAAAAATCGTGTCAGAGGTTGTGTTTACCTGTTCGTTAATAATGTCTCCGTTAAATGTTCGCGTTTTGTAAATTTCCATGTTTTCAAGAATATCTAGTCTTCGTCCTTTTTTACTTGGGTGTAATACTGTCATACATTCATCTATTTCTCTTGGTTCGTGTCCATGTGTGTTAAGGTGTTTTGCGAAATTGGAGTCTTCCCTTTTCCTTTTGTATGATCGTATGTGTTCTGTAAACCTTGTTTTTAATGTTCGTCCAGTTTGTCCGATGTATGTATGGTTGCAGGTGCAAGTTTGTCTGTATACTCCGCTGGTGCTAAATTTATCGGTTGTGTCTGTTGATGACTTGAGATTGTTGCGTAGAGTGTTGGTCGTTTTTAGTGTTGTGTGTAAACCTTCTTTCCGGAAAAGATTAGTTAATCTATATATTTCTGGTCCTGTGTAAGTAAAGATGTGTCGTCGTGTTATATCGTTTGTGTCCTTGTCTTCTTTCTTCTTGTTTTTGTTGTTGTATTGTCTGAGTAGTTTGTTGATGGTTGTGTGGTTGTAACCGTTATTTTTAGCTATAGTGTAAATTGTATCGAGTTCTTTGTTGTATTTATCTGGAGCGAGTGGGACTATTTTAAGTCTGTGAATAATGTGTCTAAATGCTGCGAGTTTATGTTGAGTAGGATGGTTTGAGGAGCTGTGGATAGTTGTGTCTGTCATGGTTGGTTTTCTATAAATGTCAAAGTTTAAGGTATCAATTCCTCGTGTTATTGATATGTCAAGATAATGTAGAGTTCTGTTTTGCTCTTTTTCCATTGTGTATTTGATTTTGTTATGTATTATGTTTAAGTCTGTAAGAATTTGTTCGGCGTTGTCTCTTTCTAGGATGCATATTATGTCGTCTACGTATCTATAGTAATGGGTTATTTTATGTTTTTCCATCAGTTTTTTGATGTGTAGTTGTTGCATGAAAATCTCTGTGAAGATTGCGGATGTTGGGTTTCCCATGCCGAGTCCATCGGGTAGTTTATAGAAGTTATTATTGAATCTAAAGTAGTTTTGTTTTAATATCGTCTTTGTAATTTCCATTATTTCGTTGATATATTGATTGTCGTATAAGTTGGAAAGTGTGTTACGTAGGATAGTCAAGGTTTCGTGTGTGGGTATTGATGTGTATAGATCCTTTATGTCAAAGGAAACGAGTTTCGTATTATCAGTGATTTTGATGTCCTTAATTTTGTTTATGAGGTCTTGTGTATTTCGTAAGATGTATATGTTCTGCAAATTTATTTTCTCTTTTAAGAATGTGGTGAGGTGTTTGGCCAAGTTATATGCTGGCGCAGGTTTGTAATTTACTACAGGTCTGATTGGAATATTTTCTTATGAATTTTACAAACGAAAAACACCCACAGACGGTCACACTTATCTATCCAATAATAAAAGACCCAAATATTAAACTATTTACCCCAATAAACAGGAGAGATATCAGGCAATCTACCTGCATAATACCATTTAAACAGACAAAAATGACCTAAACCCACCACCTTTTATTCTTAACACCATCTCTTCAGTTTTAACAAATACGTGGCTTGAAAATGATGTTATCACATCGAAAGCGCTCGCCGAATATCCAAAGTACACAGCCAGTGACGAGGGTTATTACCGAAAATTATAACAACAATTTTGAAATCGTTCATACTAGTGTAAGCCGTGGGCATATTTAACCATGGACATAACTACTTTGGTTTGCTGTACCTTAGAAGTGCATCTTTGTAGGTCCTCCATTGTGGTAGTGAAAATATCGAAAAGTTCGTCTATGCTAAAGAGACTATTCTTAGCTTGGTTAGCAAAACTTACATTGGTATTAATCCTTTTGCTGCTTGAACTACGGCTGATGTTACCTAAGGATGGAAACTCACAGTTGTTTAATCGAAAACTATCACGATGTTGGCTATTTAATCTTGTTGTTTTACGCGGCACTCTGGATCTTGTTTCCAGATACAATGCACGAAAAGGACAATTTATATCATTTGGTCTGTCCTGTCTTTTCCATGTTTTTTGCAGTTAAAGCATGTAAAGACAGCGGGCCTTCTATCACTGACATTAAAAGGACATTCGTCAGTATGATGAAGTTCAGCACATATCATACAAGCGGGAATTCGTTGGCAATGTTCACCACTATGGCCATACATTAGGCACTTCCAGCACTGAGTTGGTTTATCACCTTTTTTTGGTTTGGTTTTTTCCATTTAATAATTACGTTCCAGATTGTTCTCACATTTTTAAGCAAGGTTGGGTTGAATGTTTTTCTAGAAAATTGTATTTTGTAAACTACATTCGTGTCAGAGCTGTATTTGGTTGCTATTTCAGAAACGTTTGTTGGAGAGAGATTGTAAGTTCTCAATTCTTTTTTGAGGTCATCTACATCGATGCGGGGAAGTCCGTGTAGAAAGGTTGTGTATAATCTACTGTCCTTAGAACCATATGAATGAAACTCAATTTGATTTTCTTTTAAAATTTGTTTGCAACATTCAAATTGCAATTGATTTGGCGTAAAAATTTTTGTACCAATTGAGGTACGCTTGTATACATAGTTCATAGTACCTTCTTTTTCCAAGAGTTTTTTAATTTCCGTGATTGGTTTGCCACTGTCTGCAACAATTGGTGGAGGCTTTCACGACTTGTTATGTTTTTTAGTATCGTAACAAAACTAGAAATATGACTGGATAATGTGAATGGGGTGGTTAAACAAAGTAGAAAAGTGAGCGTTCGTATAAATTTTTTTGTTCAACAAATTAAAGAAAAATATATACATGCATTACTACTTTGTGCTGTTACTCGAAAATGCTTTAATTTATATTTTTTGAATATTTGAGTTATAAAATTTATTTTGATTAAAAAAATTGTAGGAAAATTATAAATTTTTTAACTAACAATATTAATAGTTTTTGAATAGTATTGTAGAGCAGTGCCTTAGAAGAAATATTCACATTTGGGTTTTATTTTTAGAGGCCTTTTGCTATGTGAAAAAAATCGTTCTTGCTGTTGTATGTATAAATTGTCCTATGTCCTTTTTAAAAAAAACTGCAGCGTTTTAAAAATTATTAATATATTAAAACAACAACAATACAAAATCAAAATTCCACAGTTAAAAGGTTCGCGTTAGTGTTTTTTACATTTATTACATATGAGTTTTTTTACATTAGGTATTGTACGTTCCTCTTCTTTTGGAGTGTTCTTTCTTTTGCTTTCATAAAATTAATTTACTTAAAGAGACATTGTATGTTATTAACTTTACTTAAAGCGAAAACATTTTACTGCTTTTGAATTAAATGAATAATAAAGAGCTATGTACATCCATTTCGTGTAAGTTTCCTGGAAAACGCCTGTTGGTAATAATCTCATTTATTTATTAGAAGACATTAAATTTTTTCTTTATAATTATCTTAATTAATTCATTTTAAATCTGCACAAAAGTTTTTTCAGTAATAAAGTCATTTTAAATTCAAACTGCATTATTCATGAAATATTAAAATAGATATGAAATATATTTTAGGACAAATTTATATCGAAAATTTCAAAGTTATTTTTTTTATGAATATGGCAGTTATGCTTTTTTGCTTTTATCTGTATGTATGTAAGTAAACTAAAAAATGAATTGTGAAAAAAAAAACGGCAAAGAATATTTAATTCCTTGACCATTAAGCTAGGTAGTAAAATTAGGGATGAGCGGCGGTTACTTTGTAACAGGCAAAAATCTTTTAAATTTCAATTTATGGGAATTTCGACTTTATTATAGTTGTAAACAAAATCGTCAAATTTTTTGAGTTATGACTTCTAAACGTAAGTATTTCCGAAAATAATCTATACCAATATGGAATCGTATTTTTGTTCTATATCAGTTGATACAAATTGCTGTGTGTTACAGCTTTTAATTAAGATTTTATAACTCAATAACTATCTCTATCCTCTTTCGATCGTATATAGCTTAGCTGTAATATTTAACAAACCATTTGTATAATTTTAAGTCATTCGTCAAATTTTTTGAGTTATGACTTCTAAACGTAAGTATTTCCGAAAATAATCTATACCAATATGCAATCGTATTTTTGTTCTATATCAGTTGATACAAATTGCTGTGTGTTACAGCTTTTAATTAAGATTTTATAACTCAATTACCATCTCGATCAAGGACAAAGTATCTTACGTGCAGAAACTTTATTTTTATAATGGCGAAAGTGACAACCGGAAAATCTGATACTACAGCCTTGCAGCTTCTAAAAAACATCTTTTGTTTTAAATGTATGACAAATTGATGCATTCTTGTAAAATTTAAAAACGCAATATTTTTTCAAAAGTTTGTTTCCATTTTTCCATGTGTGTTTGTATAAACAATATTACCGACATCACTGTTATTTTAAAGCTATGTGTTTTTTTTTTCTTTTTTATTTGCTAAAGTTTGCTGCGGTATATCTCCTGAACGCAAATGTTTCAGACATTTATCCACACATATTCTGGAAGGTATTTTCGATCTCTATTTAGTAGTATTACCGACTGTTTAATACTAAGTACGATAGAAGTAAACTTTAATTAGTTTTAAACTTTTCACCAATTTTTTTTAGATTTTTTCGATTTTTGAAAGTTTGCCGCTTAATAACTTTTTTCGTACAGTCTTTCCGAAAGCAAGCTATACCACGATCGATTCGTATTTTTATCCTCTTCAGATTGTATATAGCAGTATATGTGCACGTGGAATAGTGTCTGAGATATAAGCGAAAAACTAAACTTATATTTTTGAGCGATTTTTTTAAATTTGAAAAATTTGCCACTTAATAACTTTTTTCGTACAATCTTTCAGAAAACAAACTATTCTACGATCGATTTGTATTTTTATCCTCTTTCGATTGTATATAGCAATATATGTGCACGCGGAATAATTTCTGAGATATAAGCAAAAAACTAAATTTATTAATTTCAGCGATTTTTTTTAATTTTGAAAAGTTTGCCGCTTAATAACTTTTTCCGTATAGTCTTTCCGAAAACAAACTATACCACGGTCGATTCGTACTTGTATCCTCTATCGATCATAAATAGCGGTATATGTGCAGACGGAATAGTTTCTGAGATATAAGCAAAAAACTAAACTTATTAATTTCAGCGATTTCTTTCCATTTTAAAAAGTTTGCCGCTTGATAACTTTTTCCGTATAGTCTTTCCTAAAACAAACTATGCCACGATCGATTTGTATTTTTATCCTCTTTTGATTGTATATAGCAGTATATACACGCGGAATAGTTTCTGAGATGTGAGCAAAAAGCTAAACTTATTAATTTCAGCGAATTCTTTCAATTTTAAAAAGTTTGCCGCTTGATAACTTTTTCCGTATAGTCTTTCCTAAAACAAACTATGCCACGATCGATTCATACTTTTATCCTCTATCGATCATATATAGCGGTATATGTGCACGCGGAATAGTTTTCGAGATATAAGCGAGAAACTTAACTTATATTTTTAAGCGATTTTTTTAAATTTGAAAAGTTTGCCACTTAATAACTTTTTTCGTACAATCTTTCAGAAAACAAACTATCCTACGATCGATTTGTATTTTTATCCTCTTTCGATTGTATATAGCTGTTTATATGCAGGCGGAATAGTTTCAGAGATATAAGCAAAAAACTAAACTTATTAATTTCAGCGATTTTTTTCAATTTTAAAAAGTTTGCCGCTTAATAACTTTTTCCGTATAGTCTTTCCGAAAACAAACTATACCACGATCGATTCGTACTTTTATCCTCTAACGATCATATGTAGTGGTATATGTGCTCGCGGAATAATTTTCGAGATATGAGCAAAAAACGTAACTTATATTGTTTAGCGTTTTTTCAAATTTAAAAAAGTTTGCCGCTTAATTACTTTTTTCGTATAGTCTTTCAGAAAACAAGCTATACCACGATCTATTCGTACTTTTATCCTCTATCGATCATATATAGCGGTATATGTGCACGCGGAATAGTTTTCAAGATATAAGCGAGAAACTTAACTTATATTTTTAAGCGATTTTTTCAAATTTGAAAAGTTTGCCGCTTAATAACTTTTTTCGTATAGTCTTTCCGAAAACAAGCTATACCACGATCGATTCGTATTTTTATCCTCTTTCGAGCGTATATAGCGGTATATGTGCACGCGGAATAGTTTTCGAGATATAAGCGAAAAACTAAACTTATATTTTTGAGCGATTTTTTTTACTACTGAAAAGTTTGCTGGCTAATAACTTTTTCGTACAGTCTCTATCGATTGCCGTTAGTCGCTATTATGCATGGCTTTTAGTTTTGTTTTTATAACTAAAAAACCATCACAATTAATGACTATATATTTTAGGTGTAGCTCCTTCATTTTAAAAATGGCGAAAGTGACAACCTGAAAATCTGATTCTGCAAGCTTAGAGCTTTTTATTTCTAATTTTTGTTTTAAAAACTATTAAAAATTGAAGAATTGTAACCGTTTCTAAAAGGTCTTATTTTTGTCAAATTTTGTTTACATTTTTGTAATGAACAACAATAATGCTCCATTTTTTACAACTCCGTAAAAAAAGTTAAAAGGTTCTTTAGAGTTTGTTATCTTCTCCTACGTAAAAACTTAACTACGTCCGCTTAACCCCCTGTTTACATTAGACAATGCTGTCATGACAATAGCAATACATGCACAGTTTTTCACTAATACATGTACACATTTCAATTGTCTGAATTACTGTCTTGAATATTTTGAAGACAGTAAACAAGACAGTGATTTGACGTATGCCGACAAATTTTTTTATAATTGCTTTAACTAAATGAAATTTTAATTAAATTATTATTTTAATTACTAAAATTTTCCTTGCATATAACAATAGAAATCGAAAAATAGCAGGAAGAAACTCTAAAGCTATTTTAAATTTTCCGAGAACGTGCTCATAATGAATTGTCATAATTATTGTCTGGACGCCTATACTACAGAAGCAATTGTCAGCATTTTTGACAACTAATGTGTATTATTTTATTGTCATGACAGCATTGTCTAATGTAAACGTAGCGTAACGCACACGAACTGGCTTCTCAGTTGCACACTGTTAACTTACAAACTCAAAAATTATTATTTGTTTTTTCGTTTTGCTCCTGAAAATAGTAGACTGAATTCAGTTGGTTTTTAGTTTTGTGTGTGCTCAGTTAAACAATTTTAAGCAGTCAAATAGTTGAAAATGAATACTCAAAATATTTTTAGTTCAGTCGCCAGTCAAAAAAAATTTGGTTGGTGCTGAATATTAAGCCCTGTTTTTTTAAATATGGTGTACATTCGTATTGGGAAAGCTCCAATTTTTTTAATCGATGGTTTTTCTAATATTTTAATTCTTTATCGTCCCATATATTTGTTTTTTGATTGAAGTTACTTAATTGTTCCAAATAATATAAAAAATTAGAGGTAGGTGTGGTGTTTTGCCCGCTGCGTCTGAGGACATGGACTGACCTTGCTGATTTCCAATGAAAAAGGTACATCCAAGGCGAATCAATTACCAGTTGGCAGCGTAGGCGAATTCATTAGTTTTCGCCATGAACACTACTGTCAAACTCCATATATAAAAAATCTGTGTATAATTTTTTATATATGAAGTTTGACAGTACTTTTTACCAGTAAAAAATTATGAATTCGCCTACGCTGCCACCTGGTAATTGATTCGCCTTGCACAGATTTTTTAAATATGGAGTTTGACAGTAGTGTTCACGGCGAAAATTAATGAATTCGCCTACGCTGCTAATAGGTAATTGCAAGGCAAATTGAATACTAGGTAAAACTAATAGGGCAGGTGATCGAATTCGCTTTACACATTTTTACGAAACAGCGTTAAAATTTGTTTACATTTTGTTGACGCGCCATTTAAAAAACGAAAAAATTTTCAATTTCATAATCAAGAAAATATTATTAAATAATTAATTTGTTGATAGTACAGAATTCGCGAATTAAACGTTATGTGAAAAGTGTGTGTGTGTCCAAGAAGTGCGGAAAAATATAATATAAAATAAACTAAACAAAACTTTTTTTAAAAAAGAAAACGTTTCTTTGAGAAACATTTTTAAAGTTTATAAATAAAATATTTGAAAAATTTGTTATTGTGCGGCTTGCGACAATAAACAACTACCTAACATTTTTTCACTTATTGGAGTCTATGGTGTGCAAATTATTATATGTAAATTCATTTTTTATGAAATTTCTTTTTCTTCTGTTTTTTTATATTTTTCCTCTTTGTTAAGAAACATGTACACGTAAATTTACACTAACAAAATATATGCGTTTTTTTGTTTTTGTACTCATGCGATTACCTAGTATTCAATTCGCCTTGGGTAATTGATTCGCCTCGGACAAGGCGAATCAATTATCAGGTGGCAGCGTTAGAAAATTTATTATTTTTTGCTGGTGAAACGAATGTCAAACTTCATATAAAAAAAATTTTAACAGATTTTTTATATATGGAGTTTGACAGTAGTGTACACGGCGAAAATTAATGAATTCGCCTACGCTGCCACCTGGTAATTGATTCGCCTTGCGCCTCGGATGTATCTTTTCCACATCATTTTGTTCCATTCAACTTTTCCCAAAGTTTGCTGTTCTTTCAGCTGTAACAGATAAGTGACGTGTTTTGCTTTGTTTACGGAAAAATAAATTAATAAGTACTTCCACATTTATGTATATATTTATATATACTTTTAGAAATATTAAATTAAAACATGATAACAACTGTTCATTAATAGAAGAGCTGAAAAAATAATTGCTAAATTATGAAGGTCAATCTTTTAGACGATACGGTGATAATTTTGTAAAGACGTTGATAAGTTTTTATTAAGAAATCAAAAAATTTGAATCGTATTTGGGAGAGTACAAATACATATTTGCAACGACATTAAGGTAAAAAAATTAAGAAAAGAAAAATGCCAAAACGACAGTCCTCTTAAAACTTCTGAAATTTCTTATCAGCTGGTTTCAATTTGCTTAAAAAATAATAAAATAGCTGGCAAAGCAGCCAAAACTAAAATAATATACTACGTATAAAGCTTGTTAAATAACATTTTTTCAATTAAAACGGAACTATTATTTTTTTACTTATTTGGGTGATTCTTCTTTATTTGAACTATAAGTACATTATGTGTGTGCACTTGTGTATATTTAGTTAACAATTTATTATGAAAATATTTAAATTGGCTGTTATTTTCATTCTAAATTTGTTAAATAGCCATAAAATATTGAATAAAAAATTCACACAACATTTGTACACATATTTTAGAGTCTTTATTAACAATATAAAAATGGATCAAGCAGAAGGTCGTATACAGGAAGAGGAGCTACCGGAACTAGAAAATATAATTGAACAAAACGCAGAAATATTACATGATCAACCATTTCAACCTTTACAAAATCTAGCTCTCGAAGAAATAGGTGCCAACGTGGAGTATATAGAAATGGACGTAGTCGATGACAGCTCAAATGAAGGCGATTACGAGGATGGCAACAACATAGCTGACGATGATGAAGAAGACGAAGATGATGAAGATGATATAAGTAGTTACAATGAACTAGATGAAATAATGGATCAAGAGAGTAGATCATCTGATGAGTTTGACATATCAGAAATAGACTCACAAGATGCGGGCTGTAATTTTGGGCGTATGCATAAATTTCTAATAAGACGTCATCAAGAATTAAAAAGGCCCACGTACTCTTTTCAACCATTACGACTTATAAAGTGTTTTTACAAAAATCGACATGAGTCGTGCGAGTATCCAATAGCACGCAGTGGGCATCGTATAACTGCATCAGAATCTCATCTCTATTCTTTAGGTGGATATAACCCTAACAGTCGAACGAACATTTCGCGTCGCAGATCGTGCGTGTTATTTCAAGAATTATGGGCATATAATTTCGCCACCAATCGCTGGAAACTTCTTCAAAATGGAGATAATTCTGATATGCCAAAGGAACTGGCCTCAAACGCTCTCGTCATCTATAAT
This sequence comes from Gymnosoma rotundatum, assembly GCA_916610165.2. Taxonomy (NCBI): domain Eukaryota; kingdom Metazoa; phylum Arthropoda; class Insecta; order Diptera; family Tachinidae; genus Gymnosoma; species Gymnosoma rotundatum. Next base: position 65,511,631 of record OU744339.1, read on the forward strand.
AATATTTTAATTGTAAGTACATATGTATGTTCAAAGGATTATAACTTATAGTATTTTCAGCTAATTCATGTTGTAACTAATTAATAGTGTTATATGCATATAAATCAGATCAAACTTTTGATATATATCTAATAACTTTAAAGGTAAATTGAGTAAAAGATTCTACTACAAGTGCACTGCTCTTATGTAATCTTAACCAAAAAATGTTATGTGAAAAATTCGCCGGCAACCTTTAGTTTTGTAGCTATTATCAAGTTTTTATAGTGAATAATTTGAAACTTCTTTGTGTGAGTTTTATTAGTTTTGCCAAACCAGACTGCTACCTGAAGTCAAGATCGACCGGTCTGATTACATTTTGTTTAAGCCCTGATCTCATGTTTAGAAAAGGATACAGTGCGTATCCACATTTAATAGACTTGTAACATTGCATTGGAACAAATCTAGTTTACGGGCACCGCACCAAAATAAAAAAAAAGTTGCCTACGGGGTGCAAAATGCAATTTTAAGCAAAAAATATAAAGTGAAAAAATTGGCGGCAACCCTTAGTTTCGGAGTTACGGACCTCCGAAGTTTTTGTATCTAATAAGGCATATATCGAGTATTCGATGGTAGAATGGGACAATATGGGCATCATTGGAAAGGGAATTTAAGGGCCTATTCAATTTAATAGGAAAAAAGTAAAAATAAAATAAAAAAAATCAGGTGGGGCTCCAACAAAACTATTTTTTCCATATAAACATAACTTTACTCAAAAACGAAAGAATTTTCTCCTCTATGATATAACCAACAGCGGCTTTGCTTTCTAAAGGTTTCCTGCGTAGCCGGCCTTCGGCCGGACGAAAGAATTTTCTCCTCTATGATATAACCAACATCGGCTGCGCTTTCTAAAGGTTTCCTGCGTGGCCGGACGACAGGATTTTCTCCTCTATGGTATAACCGACAGCGGCTTCGCTTTCTGAAGGTTTCTTGCGTAGCCGGCTTTCGGCCGGGCGCAAAGATTTTCTCCCCTGTGGTATAACCAACACCGGCTTCGCTTTCTAAAGGTTTCCGAATAACTTAATTTATTTTGTAAAAAAATGTTTTTCCTTACCAGATTTTTTTATTTATTTATTTTTTAAATTTTTCCTGCTTCAATAAATAGCCTCTTATATTCCCTTTAAAATGATACTCATATTGTCCCATTTCGCCATCAACTACTCGCCGTAACTCCGAAACTAAGGGTTGCCGCCAAATTTTTCACTTTACATTTTTTGCTTAAAATTGCATTTTGCACCCTATAAGAAACTTTTTTTTTATTTTGGAGCGGCGCCCGTAAACTAGATTTAAGCCATTGCATTTAACACAACTTTTTTATCTAGGATTATACCTAAACATTTAATATTTTTTATGTTTACAATATATACAATAAGACAAGATTACTGCTACGATTTCCCACTAAAACAGCTACAATTCTCTTAGTTTATATTCTTTATTAAAAGAATAAGTAATGAAAAATATATGTATTGCCCCTGCCAGAATTTTTTATTTTAATTATTGAAGTAATTTAAAAGTTTTTTTCTATAAGTTGCCACTGAGTCTGAGAAAAATTTAAGTTCTGAAGGTAATACATTCCAAGATCTAACCACTCTCACCAGAAATTAGTTTGCGAAAAATTCATAGTTAATACGAGGTATATAAATTTTTAAATTACGTGACGAATGAAGGAAATTGAAGCTTTTACACAAATCTAGAGGCACGCCATATATCAAAACTTTAAAGAAACACAATAAGGTACGTAAAAGAACATAATTTTTAAAACTACAGCCCAGAAAATAAATTGTTTCCTTGGTAGTACAAATTTTGTGAAGGAATTTGTTTTGGAGATTTGTTGTGTGGGAATAAGATAGCTTGAGTTCTATTATCGTTAAGTATTTTTGGCTTGCGTTAAGGGTCTGCTGCATTCTCTTGACTACTACGTTTGATACTTTGCCGCAGCATATGAAAACAGTAACGTCAGCGAGGTATATAACGAACATAGTGTGGGAGAAAAAACAGAACCATGTGGTAGACCTGCTGGTATTCCCCTTTTTTTAAAATAATTGCTATCGATTCCGACGACTTTTTTTTTAAAAGCTTTTTATTATTTTATATAAATAAATAGCAAAATAAAAACAATAAAGTTTAACAACAACAAGCTATCATGCCAGATAGAATCAAATACCTCTTCAATATAAAGGAATGCTGACCTTTATTATTTTCAACAGATTAAATCCAAACTGTTGGTCAATAATCATGTTTAATTTTGAAAAAAACTACTATTCTTTTGTGAATTGTTTTTCAAGAACTTTGTCCAATAAGCTTATTTAATTTTAATGAAAATATATATGTTCTTTATTTCAATGGCATGAGTTAATACTTTATTACTACCACTGTGCAAAGACTCATTATTAAGACTTTTCTACGTAATCTGCAACGCAAGTATTCATAGTTGATTACTTAAGGTACGGTCACATATGACAAACATTTGCCTAAAATTTGTTTGCTCTTGTTTGGTCTAAATTTTTTCAAAACAATACAAAATTTGTTTTGTGTCACACTACGCACATTTATTTGCCTACTTTTATTTGTTCAAGCAGCTATGAAATAATGTCAAATAAAATACAGGCAAACATGTTTTATATGCGGTCACATTTAAAACTAATATTTGCCTTAAAAACTGATCAAACTGAAAAAAACATAAATTTATTTGCTCACAAACTGCTGCGCATGTGTTGTCTTCATTGCCATTCAATTTCTTCGGCATTATGTCAAAGCATCTTTTTAAAAGTCCCAAATTAAGTTTTTATTCTCTTCCTTTAATATACTTTTCCTTTACCTTGTACAAAAAATTAAATCCCAGTTTTTAATATAAAAATAAAATATCCACCGCTGATAGCCATAAACTATAAAAGTTGGTTAAATAATGATGGCTCGATTATAACAAATAAATGAAATGAATAAATATTATATTTATGTACCCGCATGTATTATGTATACAGATTTCATTAATATAACTATTACACGTAATGGCAATGTGAGAAGAAAATTTATAATGAATAACTCTCATGTATGAAAGTAGCTTCTATAAAGAAGCTACAAAAAAAAAAAAAAAAAAAAAAAAAATGTTGAGTAAATAATTTAGCGGCAACGCAAATTTTCAAGTTATATAATTTCTTGCGACTTTACTTTAAACCAATACTTAACTAAAAATTATAAAAGAACATTTAATAATCCCTACGTACAATTTTAAAACTTTGCACCATTATGAAGCCAAAATTTCGAATTATACCAAATTATATATGAAATACTTTGATGATATATAACTCGAAAAATATGTTCCCCGACCGACAACATTTTAATTTACTATTTCTTCCAAAAATTGCACATTTTTATTTTTTATTTATAAGGGTATTCACCATGATTATTGTCTAAATTTGCATGTTGTAAATTTGCTGTGCATATAAAGTAGTTCGTGAGCGTAAATTTTTGTAAAATGTACATTTTTGTAAAAAACATTTTATTTGTTTGAAAAATTTGAATAATCAAAAAGCAAAAATAAATATACAAAAGAATTCAAAACATAAAATTAAAAATTTTTATTTGCTTTTTAACATTGCCTATAAGCAGCGAGAAAGAAAAAATTTTAAATTTTTTAATAAACGATGCGCTGAGTTCTCTTGAATTTGCAGATTATGAAGGTACTTAGTAAAAAAAAATATATCGAAAAAAATAATGTTATGATTTTTTTGATTTGGATGAAGAGTCTATTGCCAAATTATTGGACGAGGAAATAGAAACGATTCTAGTAGCTTTGTTATGTCGTCGTGGAGTCTTATCAGTGGTCCCAAAATGTTCTAACCGTACTGGATGATAATAGGTTCCTGTCCTGTTAACCGGACAGAATTTAATAAGCTTGTTTCACTTGTTTCTGATGATCCCGTTTTTTAACAACTTGCAGTCAATAAAACAGTTTCCAGTTCCTTATCAATTTGCTATAGTCCTTTATAGATTATTATTTTATTTATTTATTTATTTAGTAGTAGTAAATTCCCGGTAAAAAAAATTGAGGAATAAGATGTAATTAAAACACCGCATCTGTACGAACGAAGTGGTGCAAGTTCGGGTGAAAAACCTATGAATTTTACATTGGCATGTCATTGAAGGCATGTTGTTCGTTTTTAACAAAATTTTACTACTTTTAAATAGGCTTCTAAATGCTAAAAAGTTTCTATGTTGAGAATTTATTTTTAAGTAATTAAATTGCGTTACATTATATGTTTTTATATTTTTAGAATATATGTATATTGCTAACTTTAGATAATCTCTTAATTAAGACTTAAACGATTTTTAATTCGAGTTCTTATCATACATTCTATCTAACAAATAAATTAAAATTGTACCATTAAGAACAAAATCAGAAAAAAAAAATTCTTTAGAAAACGTACATTCGTGTTAAAAATTTGCATTTTTTTGATAAGCACGTTACAAAATTAATTCTTTTTAAAATAAATTGGTACTTTTTGTAATACACACGAAATAATATCTAAGAAACTTGGGGTAGTTTATGACAAGCTGTTTCTAATGACTACTATTAAAATTGTATTATAGTCTACTAAAACCTTTGAACATATTGTCACAAAGGCCTTATTTTAATCCACGACTTCCTACAATAGTTCTTAATAACATAACATAAAATAAAATTGTAAAACAAAACGAATCCTCAAATTCGTCCTTTAATTCTTTTATATATTTAATAGGAAACGTTTTTATGTGTTTCGGATTTTTACCTTTAAAACAAAATTATTTATTGTTACACTATTTTCACTTGGAACTTCTAGCACCAAAGAATTTTGAATTTTGATGAAGGATGTAGTGATTCAGAAAATGCAGCATTGCATTTTGCTGCCGTCTAATTTTTTTTTTTTTTTTTTTTTTTTTTTTTTTTTTTTTTTTTTTTTGGAAAACATCCGCATACATTTCTAAAATAATTTTTCTCTCTAAAAAAAGCATTTTAGAAATTAAAATAAATGGCCCATATTCATAGTTATAAACTAAAGTCGATTCTTGCTAAAGTATACTCTAAAATAAAAGGTTCTTATTATCTTTTTTGCTTTCATAGTCAAAAATAAAGTATACTTTAAGTTCAGCCGCCTTCCACTGGGTGTCAACTGCAATTTCTGAAGAAACATTAGAAAAAAGTAAACTTGTTTTTATTTTGTTCACTTTGGTATAAAAATCAGATATACAGTATTGTGTTCTTAAACCAGATAACATAATTTCGGAAGAATGAGTTAAAAACAGCTTTAGGTAGTGTTACGGCCACTACCAAAAACCCTAACTTTAGGCAATCAATCGGGCAATGCCGTTTAAATCATAGCATTTTTTTATTGTCATTTTTTTATATTTAACGAAAATAGAAAAGTTCTAAAATAGCTGCATTTAAGAAGCGTGATCGAACTGCCATTTTATTCTTTAAGTAAATTCCAGAACATAAGGTTGGCAGTTTCCAGATAATTTTAATTTTTATAATAAATTGAATTTTCCTAGTGGTTTCAAACCAAAAAGTATGTATAAATTAAACATCTTTTTTTATTATACAATTCCTAATTGTGTTATTTATTTAGGAATTTTAATATAAATACATTTGTTAAATAAATTGAATTATTTTTGAAACACTTGTATTTTATTCAAAATCCCCTTGAAAATCACTAGAAGTTACCCTAGGCTGGCGTGCCTCCAACAAATTTAAAATTCTTTTTGCTCTCATCATTTTTCTGGACCACATTTGCCCTTACAACCAGCCAAGCTCGCAGTAAGTAAAATGTCTTTACCACACTACGAAAGTCAAGCGCTAAACGAACAGTCCATCCATGAATGTTCATTTTGCCACAAACCCCCTGACAAAAATATAACAACTTGCGTCGATTGCCACAACGTATTTCACAAAATTTGCGTTAATGTCACTGATAACGACATAACCTTCAAATGTCCTTCATGTTCTACCAGAAGGCCTAATTCACCTGCACCAGGTGCTTCAAGTCAAGATTTAAATCGTTCGCATGCTTCACAGTCAAGAAAAATGGAACTCAAACTTCAGAGGTTAGCAGAAGAGCGAAAATTAAATCAAGAGTATTTAAATAAGAAATATCAACTTCTTGAAGAAGCTGAAGCCCTCACTGATATCTCAGACGATACTTTTCAGTCCGTCCACGATTGGGTAGCACCAGCTGAACCCCAAAATACAACTGAAAACAATACTACAGATTTGCAAACACAAAATTTGTCGACTCAAACATACAATAGAAATGCATCTTCTATGCCAAATAATATTGTGCCGAATACAAGTCACTCAACATTTATTTGTAGTAGATTAAATACGTTGCTGCAAAACTCAGTTGGATCTGTTCCACCTACAGTTACCACAGCTGCCATTAATTCGTTTTCAAACATGAACGCAGCACCAAATTGTGCTACGGCCATTTCCACCAATAGTGGCAATCACCAACGAATGCAGCCTGTAGTATCATCAGTATATACTTACCCCGCTGGTACCTTATTTACTCCTTATACCACAAATAACACGCAAAATTTATTTCAACCGGTTCCGCAAAATTTTATTCAAACACAACCAATATCGACTACAATAAATTTTCCACAAAACGCACAAGCACATTCGGCCCCTTGCCAACCACCACAATTTGCACCACCACCAACAGTGCCGCAGAACCACTTTAGTTCCCGCCAATCTCTTCCTAAAGAGCTGCCTGAATTTTCTGGTCATCCAGAAGATTGGCCAATATTCATTTCGACCTACGAGTGGTCCACCACAGCCTGTGCATTTACCGATGCAGAAAACCTTATTCGCCTTCAAAAGGCCTTAAAAGGCGATGCCCTTCACAGCGTCCAGCAAATGTTGATCCATCCTTCAAATGTAAGCGGTGTCCTCCAAGTCCTCCGTATGTTGTATGGTCAACCTGAAAAGATAATAAATTCAATAAAAAATAGGATTAATTCTTCCCCAAAAGTAGAAGAAAATAATCTAAAAACACTTACCTCTTTATCTATCGAAGTTCGTAGTTTGATATCAACAATTACTGCCAGCGATATGCTTGATGAACTAAATAATTCATCACTTTTGTTTGACATCATAAAGAAACTCCCACCTTCATATCAAATGCAATGGGCATCACAAAAAATTCAGCTGACAAACCAAAATAAAAAACCAAATTTGTTCGAATTTGACAAGTGGTTTTTTAATGTTGGTATAACAGCAAGCAGTATAACAATTGATCAACATACGAATAAGTGGAACAAAGAAAAGGCGATTAATAAACCAAATGCAACAACAACAACAAACAAAAGAGCATTTATTCACTCCCATAGTGAGCGTAAATGCATTGTATGTAACAACAATAGTTGCAGCGCAGTCGCTAATTGTCCAATATATTTATCGATGAATCGTGGTGAGAAATGGGACGCAGTAAGAAAATACAGACTGTGTAAACACTGCTTGATCAAGCATAGTGGTGACTGCAATAAGAAGAAAAAGTGCGATAAGGAAGGGTGTGAATATTTTCACCACCCGTCATTACATCGATATTCTGTACCAATAAGTAATAAAAACGAAACAAATGAAGTGTCGAATGAAAATAAAAATTTTACAAACAAAGGAGTAAATAATACACATAGTGAAACAATTAAAAATATTTTATTTAAAATAATTCCAATTAAAATATTTGGAAATAATAATAAAACAATTGATACCTTCGCCTTTATTGACGAGGGGTCATCTATAAGTTTGATGGACGAGTCATTAGCAGATCAATTGCAGATTGATGGTGAACCAAACCCCTTATGTTTGCGGTGGACAGGAGGTATGGAAAGAAGTGAAAACAGTTCAAAAAAACTTAAAATAAACATTTCAGGTGGTAATAAAAGGCGTGTTGCCATTGAAGTTTCTACAGTGAAGTCTTTAAATTTGCCTGTTCAGTCGTTGGACTATAAAACATTGTCGGAGCGTTATCGCCACCTGCGAAATCTTCCGATTCAAAGTTACAGTGATGCTGTGCCCCAAATATTAATTGGATTAAACCATTTCAACCTTGGAGTCTCAAGCAAAATCCGTGAGGGGTTACAACATGAGCCTGTTGCTGTTTGCACAAAACTTGGATGGTTTGTTTACGGCGCTGTTGCAGAAAACAAAATGGCAAGTACCAACTACAATTTTCATATATGTGATTGCTCTGCCAAAATAAATGAATTAGATGAGTTGGTTAAGAGCTTTTATTCGCTAGATAGTGTAGGGGTAAGTGTCAAAAAACCACTCGTAGCTGAAAGTGAAAAGCGTGCGTTAGATTTATTAGAAAAGTATACACAACATAAGCCATGTGGGCATTATGAGGTCCCCCTTTTGTGGAAGTTTGATGTAGTGGAAATGCCGGATAGTTATCAGATGGCTCTAAAACGATTAGTTTGTCTTGAAAGGAAATTGCGTCAGAATTCACAACTTTTTAATGCCATTAAAGAAATTATTTCTAAATATTTAGAAAAGGGCTATATACGTAAATTAGAATCTCATGAAATTGAACGGAATGATAAGAAAATTTGGTACCTTCCAATTTTCCCAGTTTTTAATAAAAATAAACCAAATAAAACGAGGGTTGTTTGGGATGCGGCAGCCACATCGAATGGCATGTCTTTAAATTCTTATTTACTGAAAGGACCTGATTACTTGGCCTCTTTGCCTTCAATACTTTTTAAATTTCGGCAGAAATCAGTGGCGGTTTGTGGTGACATAGAGGAAATGTTCCACCAGGTACATATACGGCCTGAAGATCGTGATGTCCAACGTTTTCTCTGGCGTGACTGTGCAGATAAAAAGACTCCCGATATATTCGTCATGAATGTTATGATTTTTGGAGCTACATGCGCCCCTAGCATTAGCCAATACATAAAAAATCTTAATGCAAGTAAATTTGAAACTGAATTCCCACGGGCTTCGAAAGCAATTAAGGAAAACCATTACGTTGACGATCTTCTTATATCCGTTGATAATTCTGCAGAGGCTGTACAAATTGTAACTGATATTGCCTATATTCATCGTAAAGCAGGATTTAATATTAGAAATTGGGTTTCTAACGACAAGTTAGTATTAAAATCCATTTCCTCAGAAACAGGTTCTGATTTTAAATGCCTAAACCTAAAAGATGAAAAGCAAGTTGAAAAGGTTTTAGGTATTTTTTGGGAGCATCAAGAGGATGTTATAACGTTTAAAATCTCCCCTTGGTTAAGAGAGAGTGACATTTTCTCTGGTCAAAAAATACCAACAAAAAGAGAAATGTTACGTCTTATAATGTCAATCTATGACCCCCTTGGTCTTATAGGACATATTGTTATGTATGTCAAAGTACTAATGCAAGATGTTTGGCGATCAAAAATAGAATGGGATGAAAAGATTTCCCCTGAACTAACAACCAAATGGACAAAGTGGGTTAATATTTTACCCGAAATAGAAACAATACAAATTCCTCGTTGTTATTTAAAGCATTTTGAAAATTATAACAATATTGAAGTTCAACTGCACACCTTCGTGGATGCAAGTAAGGACGGTTACGCCGCTGTATGCTATTTTCGATTAAGAAGACGTGATGATATACTCTGCTCAATCATTGGAGCTAAAACTAGAGTTTCTCCTATGAAAAAAACATCCGTCCCACGCCTAGAACTAATGGCTGCCCTTATAGGGTCTCGTTTTGCTAAATATATATCAGAAAATCACGATATAAAAATTAATAAAAAATTTTATTGGACCGACTCCAAAACGGTGTTAAGTTGGCTGAATTCCGACCACCGAAAATACAATCAATTTGTTGCCTTTCGCATTACAGAGATTTTGGAGCTGTCATCAATCAAAGACTGGAGGTGGATCTCAAGCAAGGAAAATGTGGCCGATGAAGCCACTAAATGGACAAAAATTCCGAAAGTATCGAATTCCTGCAGATGGTTCGAAGGACCTGAATTTTTACATCTTTCAGAAAATGAATGGCCACAAGCAGTTTTAATATCAGAATCTACTCAAGAAGAGAGTGTGCACCATATATGCAAAATAACGAAATTTGAACCGATCTTCGACGCTTGCAGATTTTCAAAATGGAATCGACTGTTACGAGCTGTAGCCTACGTCCTCCGTTTTGTGCATAATTGCCGATTAATTAAAAAACAAAAGGGTGAACTAACACGAGATGAATTACAAGCAGCTGAAAATATTTTATATAAACAGGTACAGCGCGAAGGATATTCCTATGAGATTTTGTTATTGAATTCTAACCTCGCCATACATAAGTCCAGCGATATCTACAACAAAAACCCATATTTGCAAGATGGTATATTACGTGTTCATGGCCGAATTGACAAAGCAGATATTCCTGTAGAACAAAAGCGTCCTATAATTCTGCCTAGAAAAAGTCAAATCACAAAACTCATTTTGATGCATTACCATTGCAAATATCATCATATGAATCATGAGACTGTTATTAATGAGGTGAGGCAAAAATTTAACATTTCAAGGCTTCGTGCAATATATAAATCTGTAGTTCGTTCCTGTCAAATGTGCAAAATTAAGAAGGCAGTGCCTCATAACCCTCAAATGGCCGAACTGCCGCTTGCTCGAGTAGCTTCTTATGTTGCGCCATTCACATATACTGGGATCGATTTTTTCGGCCCAATTACGGTTGTTGTTAATAAGCATAAGGAAAAGCGCTATGGATGTTTATTTACTTGTCTGACTATTAGAGCAGTCCATATTGAAGTGGCGCATTCGTTAACAACTAGCTCTTGCATTATAGCCATTCGTAAATTTATGGCACGCCGTGGAATTCCACATGAATTCTACAGTGATAACGGCACAAATTTTGTTGGTGCTGAACGCGAATTGCGGGAGGCCCTGTCTGATGTCGATAAAGATGAGATGGTTAAATCATTTACTACCACTATAACAAAATGGAAATTTAATCCTCCTGCATCACCCCACATGGGTGGGGCTTGGGAGCGTCTAGTGCGCTCAATTAAAACAATATTGTATCAAATAATGCCTTCAAGGTCACCTAGCGATGAACTCCTACAGAGTATGCTGTTAGAAGTAGAGAACGTTATAAATTCAAGGCCTCTAGCCTATGTTCCTGTGGATGGTGAATCTGGCGAGGCATTAACACCAAACCACTTTCTAGTGGGTTCTTCTTCTGGACTAAAGCCTATGACAATTTGTGACGATAGTGGCACGTTACTAAAACATAGTTGGCTTACTTCGCAACAATACGCAAATATTTTTTGGAAAAAATGGTTAAACGAATATTTGCCATCTTTGACGTGCAGGTCTAAGTGGCATGACCGACCAAAACCTTTATGTCAGGGGGACTTAGTGGTCATTGTGGACCCATCGCTTCCTCGAAACGTGTGGCTACGTGGTAAAGTCTTAGATGTCAGATTGGCTAGGGACGGTCAAGTACGTAGTGCAAAAGTACTTACACAACATGGTGTACTTGAGAGGCCTGTGGCTAAGTTAGCTGTTTTGGAAGTTGCTCATCAACAGGAGTCTGGCGGCGAAGAAGCTTCTTGCCATACTGCGGGGGGAATGTTACGGCCACTACCAAAAACCCTAACTTTAGGCAATCAATCGGGCAATGCCGTTTAAATCATAGCATTTTTTTATTGTCATTTTTTTATATTTAACGAAAATAGAAAAGTTCTAAAATAGCTGCATTTAAGAAGCGTGATCGAACTGCCATTTTATTCTTTAAGTAAATTCCAGAACATAAGGTTGGCAGTTTCCAGATAATTTTAATTTTTATAATAAATTGAATTTTCCTAGTGGTTTCAAACCAAAAAGTATGTATAAATTAAACATCTTTTTTTATTATACAATTCCTAATTGTGTTATTTATTTAGGAATTTTAATATAAATACATTTGTTAAATAAATTGAATTATTTTTGAAACACTTGTATTTTATTCAAAATCCCCTTGAAAATCACTAGAAGTTACCCTAGGCTGGCGTGCCTCCAACAGGTAGTTTTAAATTTAGAGTTGACTTTCTCGCCAAAAGTATATTTTAAATTGTCTATGAATGAATTAGAGTCGACTCTAAAGTAAAACCGACTTTAGTTCCCTTAAAGTATACTTTATTTTAACTATGAATATGGGCCAATGAATTTTAGCCAAAATCAATTTCGATTCAATAATAAAATAATGTTTTGTCACTTTAAAGCGAGATCGCCAACTTCATGTCGAGCTTTTGTTCATTTTGTTTTGCTATAAAGACTTAACTTAAGTTTTATTTAAAAGTCATGTAGTCATGCAAGGAAATATATAAATATAAGAAGTAGTTCTACATGTTATTTGAAAAATATTTTAGAAATAACTTACAAAATCTAGAAAAGGTGTATTAGCATTTTTGGATGTCAATAAGATGCCGATCGCTGAGAATCACATACATTATTTTTACTGGGTTATTCTATATACTGAATTTTCATACATTTAATGGAATATTAGTGTTTATAAACTCTACAATTTTCCTTCTAAAAATATTAATATTTTTCTCGTTTTTTATATGATTTGGTAGTTGATTATATTCAAGCCTTTATAAAAGAGTGTCCTCTGCCTTGTGGTGGTTGTTAATCGCTGTACTCTAAAATCATGGATGTTTCTTAAATTATAGGGTTGTACCTCGCCAAAATACGCTAACTGCTCACATAAATATTGTGGTGCTATCACCATTTTCATTTTCTGTATAATGAAATATAAAATTAAGTTCCAATCTTTGGTGAATATTTAGCCATTTAAGACAGTTTAACATATATTATACTGAAGTATATCGGTTGCATCTCAGTATTGCACGCATTGCCTTGTTCTGTAGTTTCTGAAGCCTAATTATTTGTTGGTGTGTGCAGCATGTATAAATGATTGATGAGCCAAACTCAAAATGCGGTTTAATCATTACATTATATATAATTATAGCCGTTATTATTGATACTTTGTTCCGCAATCTTTTGAAAAAACCAATCGAGATATTTAATACAATTCACTTTTCCGAGTTCTTCATTATTTATCTTTATTATTATATTATTGTTCATATTTCAATATTTCATATTCCATAACTTTTGTTTTACTTTCATTTAATTTTAATTTATTCATTTTTAACCATGTAATAACATTGTTTAAATCATGAGTTAAATTATCATAGCATTTTTGATCCGTTTCACCTTCCGTAAAAATAAGTGTGTCATCGGCATATAGAACAATTTCACAATTATCAAGAATCAATGGCAATTCATTTATGTAAATAATAAACATTACTGCTTCTAGAACTGATCCTTGAGGAACACCATAATTATTATTAACTTCATTTGAACTTATATTATGAACTTATATTATTTACTACAGTTGCTTGTTTTCTATTCTCCAAATATGAAGCACACCATTTTTGTTCTGTGCCTTTTACTCCATATTTATATAGTTTATTTAATAATATTTCTCTGTCTATGGTTTCAAATGCTCTTTTAAAATCAAGAAATATTGCTAAAATTTTATTATTCTTATCAATTTTTTCCATCTGTTTATAACATAATTCACAGCTGTTCCACAAGAAAAAGTCTTACGAAAACCGGATTGATATTTCGAAAATAAATTGGTTTCTTCCATATATTGTTCCAACTGTTCTTTCACAACTTTTTCAATTATTTTTTCACATGTTTTTAATGTGTTAATCGGTCGGAACTCTTCGCATTTGTTAGTTTTAACTACGTTTTCTATTGGCGTTATCATAGCTTTCTTTCAACTATTGGGAATATTTCCCTATTGGGAATATTTCCTTTTTCAAGCGATTTGTTTATTATATATAATATTGTCTTTCCAGTTATGTCCAAATTATCCATAATAACTTTTATTGATACTTTATTGAAGTCCGGTTTATTCTTTAAATTCCTACATATATCTTTTAGCTCTAGCGTATTAATTGCACGAAATTTAAACGTTTTATTTATCATAGGTACTCGGTTCACATATTGCACATATTCTATACTATTTCTGATGTTTATAATGCTATCTACAAAGTAATTATTAAACTGACAAGCTATATCACAGTTTTCTTTATATTCTATTTGGTTAAATATAACAGATTCTATCACAGCGCGATGTTTCTTCAAAAATTGATCTTTAATTTCTCTCCACATCTGTTTTTGATCTTTGGCAACTGTTATTCTTCTATTAATGTACTTATTTTTTCATCAATTATTTTATTCTTATAAACATTTCTTATTGCTCTATAATTTTTCCATGCAATATTTGTATTTTCGATTTTGGCTATTCTATGGTTTAAAATTTTATCTTGTTTTAGCATTCTTAATTCATTATTAAACCAGTTGTAACTGCTTGTGGCATTTATTTTCTTTTTTGTAGTAAATTTTTTATTGCTTCCTCTATGCATTTGTCAAAGAAGCTTACACTATTATTTATATCAATGTTCTCATCTATATTCATTATCTCTAAAATTTCATTTTTAAACACCTGCTTTCTGTATTTAAAAAATTCTATTTCGTTATATTGTTTTATGTTTGGAGCGTGTTCGTATTTAATACTTATTTCAATTGCTTCGTTATAATATAATCAATTAATGTTTGTGATCTTTGCGTAACTCTTGTGTAGTTCTCGACAATTTGTTTCAAATAGTTATCATTTAACATACGTTCAATTCCTTTTTTGTAAACATCATCTTTTAACCATTCTATATTAAAATCTCCCGCCATTATTATATCGCATGTATTTTCACAAATTTCCTCTATTATTTCTTCAAGTATATCACAAAACTCTCCTTCACTGCAGCTTGGTGATCTGTAAACAGCCACTACCATAAATTGTGCATTTTTATATTTAACAGTATAAGCGCTTATCCAGTATTTAAAGCTTTCAGCCCTCTCTAAAATTGGTTGTATTTTCCAATGATTTTTAACGTATACACATACTCCTCCTGTTCTTTTTGAATTTGAAAAATTTATTATGTGTTTATATCCATGTAGCGATATTTCATTGTCTTCTATGTCGTGCGTGATATGTGCTTCTGATAGAATTATAAAATCAGGTCTTTCACTTTCCGCCATGATCTCTATTTGGTTAAAATTGTATAATAAGCCTCGAACATTTGTGTATATCCCCTGAATGTATTTAAGTTGCTAACCGCTTAGTCCCAATAATATTTTCTTGCTGTTAAGTTTATTTTGATAAATTGGAGATTGCTTTATGCCTGTGTAGTGATTTTCATCGAGCCCCAAATTCAGTTTTTGGTTAATACGCATACAATTTATGCATTTATTTTCAATTTCATTATTGCATTCTATAGCTTTATGTGGTCCATGACATTTAAAACATACATCCTGATTTCTACATTCATGTGACATATGATTAAATCCTTTGCATTTAAAACATTGCACTATTTCAGTACCATCAAAGACTCTACATTTTTCCCATCCAATATTAATTTTCTGTTCCTGCATGTATTTTTGCCCATCATATACCTGCTTGGCAATAGAACATAATTTGTTAAGTGCCATATCTAAGTTATTAGAGTTATCTTCCACTCGATCAATGTCGTGACGCCTAATTTCATAGACTGGGTAGAGAGTCTCTAATGACTGGGCAACCAGCTTGATTGCACAAAGAAAAATAAATTGTTTTTAATTTAAAATGATCATTGATAAAACATGAGATTGGAACATGGTCTGAATTCAAAATATTTGGATGAGATTCCGAGGTATGCAGGACTTCGATATGTCCAAATTTAACTTTCATCATTTTTTGACTACTCAAAACTCACTTTGTAAAAGGTGATTATATGGAACAATAGTAATGACCCTAGTAAACATTACCCATAAGGTGGTATTACATGCCACCTCTCCATTTGACCACATTGGCCAAAATCCTTCATAGAAGTCACTCATATGACCCAAATTTAACTTTCATCATTTTCTGCACTACTCACAAACTCATTTTGGAAAAAGTGATTACATGGATCAATAGTATTGAACCTAGTAAACATTATCCATAAGGTGGCATTATATGCTACCTCTCCATTTGGACACATTGAACAAAATTCTTCATGGAAATCACTCATATGACCCAAATTTAATTTTCATCATTTTTTCACTACTCACAAACACGATTTGTAAAAGGTGATTATATGAAGCAATAGTATTGACCCTAGTAAACACTATCTATAAGGTGGTATTGCATGCCACCTCTCCATTTGGCCACGTTGGCCAAAATCCTTAATAGAAATCACTCATATGACCCAAATTTAACTTTCATCATTTTTTCACTAGTCACAAACTCAGTTTGGAAAAAGTGATTATATGGAATAAAAGTATTGACCCTAGTAAACACTATCTATAAGGTGGTATTGCATGCCACCTCTCTTTTTGGCCACATTGGTCAAAATATCTTATAGACCAAAATTTGGTGTACGGATTTTCATTAAAAATAATTTTATTTATTTATTTATTTATTATAATTTAATTACCTAATACAATTAGTGTAACTAAAAGACTTAAAGTTAAGGTACTAGCACAAAAAGAGGCCTTCGACCCGAAAGTTAGAATTATATTTGGATTTGAATATTATTTTCTTTTATAAATTTACAGATTAACTTAATGTTATTTACAGATATGTTCTTCAAAAGATCAGATGGAAGGTTACTGTTGAAGATGTTTCTTCTTGACGTGTTGTAAATAATGCATTCATTTAGGAGGTGTGGAACTGTTAATTGTGTATTACAAGCAACGCAGATAGGGGATGGTGTATTATCCAGTAGGTGTTGGAGTGAAAATTTGCAATGTCCAAATCTTAATCTTGCGAAAATTGTTATTTCAGCTCTGGAACACTTGTTAGGGTAAATTTGCTTTTTACCCTCCGGGTTGTAGGATTTATAATTGTGTTGATATTGACCCCATTTTTGAAGACGTTCAGCCTCTAAATAAGTTGCTATACTATTTAAAATATCTTTACGTTCAAAAGTGTGGAATTTTTTTGTCGGTCTACGACTTGCTTCAGCGGCTAGTAAATCTGCAAATTCATTGCCTCTTATGCCGACATGAGATGGTACCCACATAATTTTAATGAATTCGCGCTGTTTGATCAGTATGCTTCTTATACGGTTAACTAATGGAGAGTCATACAAGGTGTTTTGGATAGCAGAAATTGTGGAAAGACTGTCAGTACAAATTATGCATTTTAACTTAGTCTTACAGGCATATTCTAAGGCACTAAAGACTGCAAAGGCTTCAGCAGTGAAGTTTGAACAATGATTATCTAAGTGACCCAGTTTTACGCTATTACCATTTTGATTAACGACTGCAGATGTTGTGTACGCGCACGTCTTCGAGCCGTCTGTGTATAACAAATTCCAATTTTCTTTCATAAATTGATCTGATAAATTTTTGAAATTTTGTTGATAAAAGATGATTTATCTAAAAACCAAGGCGGAACTGGCATTTCTTTTTGTTTCAGTGGTTGAATCGGATAATTAAGTTCATGAAAGAAATTAATGCATTTAAAAATTGTGGACTGGAGTCTATAAGTTCTCTGCTGTTTAATCGCTTTAGATACTTCCTCGAACAATATTTTGTTGGTGCAAATATATAGCTTTGGGATAAATTTTAGCGTAAGCTGTTTGAATCTGTCTTCAATTGTAGGCATGCCGGACTCTGTTAAAATAGCTCTAATTGGGCTAGTTCTGAAGGCGCCAATGCTGCGGCGTACAGCAGCGTGGTACGGGGTTGTAATTAACTTTAATGTTGAGGAGGCGCATAATCCATAAATCGGGAGTGCGTAATCGATTTTAGAAAGGATTATAGAGCGAGTTATATTTATGATTGTGGACATATGTATTCAAAAGTTTTTGGAAGTAAGATATTTTATAATATTTAATCTACTATTGAGATTTTTTCTTAGTTCAATGCAGTGTTCTTTAAATGTTAACTTTTTATCAAAGATAACGCCTAGTATGCGAAGGTGATTTACTGGCTTTATAATGATGTTATTGTATTTTAGTACAAAGGTGTTGCAAGAATGTTTGTTGCAGATATGTAGGGTACTACACTTATCAAAGGAAATTTTAGCTCCTGAGTGTTGGCACCAGCTGTCAATATCCCTTAAGATGTTTGAAAAAACTTCTTCTACTTTGTTGTTGTCTTTAATTTTGGTAAATATTACTGCATCATCAGCGTAGATGGAGTGTTCGATTTGATTATATTTGGAAACAATTTTGCTGAATTGGTTAAAAGCTATAATAAAAAGTACAACTGACAATGGGGATCCTTGTGGTATGCCGTTGTTTAAAGGATATATTGCGGATTTGTGGCCGTTTATCCTAACTCTAAATTTTCTATTGCAAAGAAAGTTCCTTACAAAGAAAAACATTTGTGGTCCGACTTTCCAATCTGTTAACTGTTGTAATATAATATGGACTCCTATCCGGTCAAACGCTTTTTCGAAATCTGTGGAAGGAATATTTATGTGGTTTTTAGTTGACAAGGCCTTTGATATAAAATGTTGGACGTAAAGAAGAACATTTTCGGTACCCTGTTTCCTCATAAATGCTACCTGATTGGGAGTAATAAAGTTATTCACCTTCATGAACCACATTAATCTTCGGGAAACGATTTTCTCCAATATTTTACTAATGCAGGGAAGTAAGGATATTGGTCTAAATCCTGAAATAGTTGTATGAGCCTTATTAGATTTAGGTATTGGTAAAACTGTTGCTATTTTCCAAGATTGAGGATAGGTTTTTAATGAATATATGTTGTTGTAAACATTTAAGATGTGTATTTTCGCAGATATTGGTAAATTCTTTAACATTGGGTACGATATTCGATCTTCGCCAGGAGTCTTACCTGAGGCTGAGTGAAGAGCATCTTCTAGCTCGGCTTTTCTATATTTTCTGTATTTTTATTAAGTAACAACGGGCTGTAGTTGAAATTTAAAAATTTATTTTTTTCTGATTGAAAAACGGAAGAGAAATTTCTATCTTCTGATAGATATGACCAGTGCTTTGCAAAATAGTCCGCGATATCTATTGGAGACGTTAACATGTTGGTATCGGTTTTTAGATACTTTATTGTATTTGAGCTATTTCCATTTGTCAATCGTTTAATGTCATTCCAAATACGTTGAGGAGGGTACATTGGGTTAATTTTTTCTGTAAAGGCTTGTAGGCACGCAGCCTTCCTTTCTTTTCACATTGCTTTATATTCTTTGTACATATTTAGGTTATCGTCGGTTCTAGTCCTTTTGAAATTGTGCCAAAGTTGTTGCTTTTTATCTCTTAAAGATTGCAGGTAAGAGCACCACCATTGAACTCTAGCTTTGTAGTTGATACTTTGAGATTGAGGAATGCTTTTACTAGCTGAAAATTTTATTGATTTGACTAATAATGCTGCTTGTTGGTTAACGTTATTAGTAATTTGAAAATTTGAAAACTTTTCGTCAGCCAGTTTTTGATAGCAGGCCCAGTTTGCCATGTTAGTTTTGTATTTCGGAATGTGTTTAGATTTTAAAAAATCTGCTGTACTAATTATTTCTATAAAAATTGGGAAATGGTCGCTACCGTGTAAACAATTGGAGATCTTCCATGAACAAATTGGCGCAAGCTGTGACGAACAAAGCGATATATCTATATTTGTAAAACTGTTGTGAGTGGTGAAATGAGTAGGACAGCCATCGTTTAATATAACAAGGTCTTCATTTAGTATAAGATTTTCAATAATTTTACCTCTAGAGTTTGATTGAGCTGAACCCCAAAGTACACTCCAAGAATTAAGATCACCTGTTAAAAGAAGGGGAGATGTGCATTTATCCAAAAGGCGTTTGAGACTGCTCTCTGTTATTGCTTCATGAGGTGGAATATAAGTATTTATTATTGAAAATTTCAAACCAATATCTATTTCCACAATTATACTTGTCGGGTTATTATGAACTTGAATTAATCGGTGGGGAATTGTTTTTCTAATTAGTAAAGCTATACCCTGTTTACCTGTAGTATTTTCAGGTTTGTTATAGAAGAAAGCAATGTATTGTTTTGGGTAAATAATGTCGTTTTTTTTTTTTTGTGGGATATGAGTTTCTTGTAATGAAATAATGTCGGGATTATTGTCTCTTATTATGAGTTGTAGTTCGTGATAATTATTTATGAGGCCGTTAATGTTCCACTGTAAGATTCTGAGATTCATTTTGGAAAATAAGTTAGAGAACTATTCGTCTTCAAACATTATTTCGCCTTCATCTAAGTTTTTAACAGATTTTGCAGGAATAATTGTTTTATTATGAGGTAAGTTAAGCGATTCTTTGGGTATAATTGCATTTGTTGTAGTTGTTGAATTTTTTCCATTGATCTTGTTAAAATGGTATTTGATTGAGATTTTTGATTACTTATCAAAGACTTTTGTATTTTTTTCTCTTGCGCGTTTGTTGTAGGAATGTTTAGTTCTGTATTGTTTTTTGTTGGTTCTGATTTTTTTATTACTTGCGTAGAAGTTGTTGGAAAGTTAATATTTTGTATTGGGGTTTCTGTTTTATTATTTGATTTGTGATTTAAATTGGTTGTTTTGTTTACTAAATTGTTATTAGTAACATCAGAAAATAACTGAGATAAAGTTGAAGTTGTTGGTGCTTGCATTCGATATTTTTCTTTTGCTGCTCGCAAAGTGCATTTTTCTTTTGTTTTTATTTTAAGAATTTCTTTTTGTTGTTTAAATATTTTGCATTCTTTGGAGCTAGATGGGTGTTTTTCATTACAGTTTATGCAGAAAGTACGTGTACACTCGGCTGGAGAGTGGGGAGGTAGACTACAGTTATCGCAAAGCGGGTTGTTTTTACACCATTTTTTGGTATGCCCTAGTAGTTGGCAATTTTTGCAACGCATAGGGTTGGGAAAATATTGTCTTACTTTAACTTTATGCCACGATATATCCAATTTGTCAGGAATGGAGTACTTGTTAAACGTTAAGAGAATAACTCCACATGGGGAGAATTTACCATCAGAGTTTGGTTTTTGGTATTTGTAAACTTCGACGACTCCTTGTGATTTAAGTTCTCTTACAATTTCGGCTTCAGGCACATTGTTTAAATATGGAGCATATATGGTCCCTTTTGTATGATTCAAATTTGAGTGGTATTCACATTTTATGTTACATATCTCTGGTAAGTTTTTTGTTGATATTAATTTTTCTGCGTATGTTTTGCTGCCTATGAGAAGGAGTAAATTTCCGTCTCTTAATTCGGATACGCGTATTATGTCGGAACAAATTAGTTTTAATGATCGGTTTACGGCAAAGCACGAGTATTCTTGTAATTTCTTATTACCGGAAGTTGCGGAAATTACTATGTATTTCGGATCAGGTTTTTGAATTATTGGCAATTCTGGGAATGAATCTATAATATCCAAGTTTGTTCTTATTTTTTTTGGTACAAGGGGGATCCGCTAGTATTGCACAGCGGTTGTCCCCCAGGCGGGGAGGATCGGACATTTTACTATTCGCGACTTTTTTGTAGATTTAAAGAATAACGTGGTTAACAAAAATGCAAAACGAAATCAGAAAAAAAAAATTCAAACAAAAATTATATTTTGAGAAATTATATTTTTGTATTTTTTAAAAATTTTTTTTTTTTCAATTTGACAGGAAAAACAACCGTATATAAGAACGCTTTGAATTCTAGTCCATGACTGAAAAATAATTTTAATTTATTATGTTTTATTTATTTTTAAGCAATAGGTCTTTTTAATTTTTATTTTTTGTATATATCTATATATAAAATAAAAATTAAAAAGACCTATTGCTTAAAAATAAATAAAATATAATGAAATAAAAAGGTCAAATAAAAAACTTTATTATAATTTTAATTTATGTTGATATAATTTAGAAGGTGTTGAAATCTCATAAATTTTATTATTTTTTACAAAATTATTGTTAAATATAATTAAAAATGTTAAACAATTCCTGTTTTTCTTTGTATGATGTTACGTCAAACATATTTAACTTCATACTCATAAACGTTTTACGTAAGTCGTTACGTCAAAATCATATATAACTCGACATATTTATCTTCACACACATGGTATTAGTTAGTGAATTTAAGTCAAACTTAAAGTTTATAGTGTACACTGTGTTATACGCAGAAGTACAGTCGGGCCAGAAAATCACTTCATTATACAGAAATTATATTTTCCCCCCACTTTTTATTTAAAATAATTAGGCATATTAGTTTGGGTTACACTTTTCCATTTTTCTTCTACATCAAAATCTTGTAATACCAAATAACAAAACATTATACATATAAAAATTATATTTTTCCCATTTTTATTTAAAATAATCAGGTATTTTAGTTTGGATTACACTCTTCCATTTCTCTTCCTCAACAAAACCTGCTAATACATTAAGAGATTTAAATACATTAGTCGGCACTTTACTCCTCATCTCCACAAAAGTTCGAAGTACATGATAAAGAAACGTGCTCCAATGTAGGTATCGTCTTATTGACGTCAGCCAATTCTTCACCGGCCGGTTCTTCTTCATCGTTATCTGACTCTATAAATGTAAAATGAATGTACATCATGCATTTATTTGGCATTAGGATTAAAATATGTATGTATACACACAAAACTAATAAATAAATATGTATGTACCTGCCATAGCAGAAACTCCACGAGTTTCCAGAACACTGATGAGAATATCCTAATCGGATGGGATGCCCATACGTTCCCAATGAGTCCGCACGCCATGTTTCGAAAACCCTGCCGTTCTGAAACAATTCGCAATTGTTTCTGGTTTTACAAAGGCATTCCACACTGTGCTTAAATTTCGAATAGCTTGAAGCAAATCTATGGCCAAAACAGGTTCGTTCTTCTCTATTTGTGACAATATGTTCATCAAAATTCGTTTTCTGTAAAGTTGTTTTATGTTGTAAATGATTCCTTGGTCCATTGGTTGAACTAAGACCGTCATGTTCGGAGGAAAATACACAAGCTCAATATTTTGCAGTTTATCTTTTGCCTCCTTAGGATGCGCAGTGCAGTTATTAATAAAAAGTAAAACCTTCCTTTTCTGAGAACCAAATTTTTTGTCCAGCTCTAAAAGCCACTTCGTAAAAATTTCACCTGTCATCCACGCCTTTTTGTTGGACAGATAATCTACATCTAGAGATCTTATTCCTTTAAACTACCTAGTTCTATTTTTAATATGGAAAACATCGATATTTATTATTGCAGTAATTCATACATGCATAAGTATTATTTAACCTTTTTAACACTCCCAAATGCAATTTTAACAGATTTTTTACAACCGCAATTATTACTCTTTTCACATTAGATTTGAAAACAAATTCAGTTTCAACTGAAATTATTTACCTATTGCAATACCACTGATAAATATTCTAGTACCTGGTTTTATTTAGGGACATTCCCAAATTTGTGGAATTTTAACAACCACAATTATTAATTACATTATTTTGTACATCCAAATTGACCTGATTTATCATAAAATTTAATTGCTTTTTAAAATTTTTTATTCTAAATGAAACATTTTCCTTTTAATGTTCAATTGAAATTTTTTTTATATTTACCTGTTTTTTTTTTTGGTCTATGGACATTCTCGAATTGGTTTTTTCTATAACAGATTTTTTAAAACCACAATTATTATCCCTTTTCACACGTAATAAAATCTGGTTTATAAAAGGGCAGCAAGTAATAACAATTTTCATAAGATAAAGGTAAAAGCATTCATTCGCTTATCGCTGAAATATGCTGGACATTGTATGATAATGAAGTGGAATTGCATAGAGCTAAAAAAATGTAATTATTGCTATCCAAATTTGCTTTAAAACAAAATTCTTAATAAATGCGAAATTAACCCTAAGCTCTCTTTTGTTGCGTCTTATTTCTGACTTTATGGTTGAATTTTCCTTTTTGGTGTATTCAGGGACTTATAGTAAAATTTTTACCTAAAAAGTGGTTCAAATGATTTTTGAATATTGAAGAAGGACGATTGGTAATTGTTTATGAAGATAATTTACCTCCGCAACATTGGATTCTTGTTCGTATCGTAAAAACGATCCCTGGACGTGATGGGAAAATCCGAGTTCTAGATATAAAAACTTCAAAAAGTGTTTATCGACGATCGATACACAAAATTGCTCCTCTTCCAGTTAACGAAGCTGATTGAAAGCGCTCATTCAATTGGGATAGTATGCTTGGTTACTTTTGTATTTTTGATTGTTTGTTTTTTTTATTACATGAGTCTATGGAAAAAAAATCCTTACACCCAAATTAAATAAAAGCGTTACATTAAGCATAGTTCTTTGACTTTGTAATTATAACACACATATGTGAGCTCTTAGTCCCTTTTAGTATATAAACTAAAGAAATATTTACGTATCTAATGCCCGCACTAGAATTATCAGTCATTTATTAAAAAAAACCCACATGTAACAAATGTGCAAAAAACTAACAGAAACCTTTAAATTTTCAGAAATTTTTAACAACAGGTAAATTAATTTTGTATTGTTGTTATTGTGTTTATATATTATTTTTTTTAAAAGGCTGGAGCTTCTTAAAAAAGGACACAGGACAATTTATACACACAACAGCAAAAAAGGATTTCTTTTGTTTCAAATAGCAAAAGCCTATAAAAATTCCTTGAATTGTATGTATGTTTTTATATATTGTTGTTTCATTTTTCTCTCAATAAGTACTTTCTTAATAAATGAAATAAATTTGTTTATTCATTGTAAATGTATTCAATCTAATTTATATGACGTGAATGATTGCAGGAATTCTGTAAGTTGCACCTCTTTTAGTTTTTCTTATGAACTGAATGCATTCAGCAATTTTTTATTCAATAAGCACGCATTTCGATTTGAATTATTTTTTTGGTGAAATGAATGCAGTAAAATATGTTTAATAATTGTGAACGTATTCATATTTTAATTCCATCCATAATTTCTACAAGTTAATGAATTATAATTTTCAAAAATTCTTTTTTTCCGTGCTATTTTCCCGATTTATTATTTAAATCACCGATATTGATTATTGAGGGTCAAAGCACGTCTCGATGGTCATTTCGTTATCGCTTACTTAACTCTTCAGGAAACTTCTGATAAACATTTTGAATAAAGATTTTTGTCCAAACAACAAAGCAAAGGCAAGAATCAAAGTTTAAGCAAAAACAACAATAACCAATATTAATTTTATTTTTCTTTCTCTGCTGTATAAGGCAGAATTTTTTCGGTTCTTTTATACAGTTGAAAGAGGATGAAAAATAAAATATCACAAAACACTACGATAATTTATTTTATGCACGGGCACTTTGAAAATATTAAATTATTTTAAACAACGGGATTTTTTCTTTTTCAATTATATTATTTTCCCGATTTATTATTTAAATCACCGATATTGATTATTGAGGGTCAAAGCAAAGCAATGAAATGGTGATGGCCATTTCGTTATCGCTTACTTAACTCTTCAGGAAACTTCTAAAAAACATTTTTTTTCGGCGTATATCCGATAGGAAAAAAATTCATAAAAAATAAAACACAAGAATTTTCAATATGAAAAAAGAATTTGTCTTTATTGGTATATAAATATATATATTACCTTTTTGCCAGTAAAAGCTCAACAACACGAATGATATTCTAACTCGTTAGAAAACTTATAAAAATGAAAAGTGGCAAACAATGTTTAAAAACGGTTAGCGGTTTACTCGTTGAAAGTATAAAAAGAAGATTTCCAACAATGTAGTCTTAATTGACTTTAAAATACTATGAAAAATAATTATAAAATATACACTAAGTTAGATGGTATTTAAACATTGCCGGCCACCTTGAAACAATAATAGTGTTGCAAATAAATAAGTTTTGAATCGAAAAAATAAGCCAGTAAGGACTCCTGTTGAGTATCTATATTTATTCTATTATAATTGAGCTATTAAGGACTCCTGTGGACTGTTGGAAATAAACTAATTTGGTTCATACATAAAATTCAATGGGTCATGAAGGACCCCTGTTGCTTTATTACAAAATAATTGAGCCATGATGGGCTCCTGTTGCGGTCAATGACCATGTAGAACTAAATTCTAACACGGCGAAACACCCGAGATAACCCATCCAAATAGCGTGTACTGGGCAAGCGGAAGTCCTGGACTGCTCTGAATTCTGCCCTTTATTATGAGTGGCATTACTTCAAGACCCAACACCAACGCGACACTGCCCGAGTGATGAAAATTCGGGTCAGCTAGTTGGAGGCCTTGAAATGGTTCAAAATCGAATCAGCGACAAACACGGGCAGAGTTTTAATACCATTCATTCTGTTGAAGCTAGCCGTGACAAAAATTCGCTGGGACGTATCATGAATCGATCCCAGCTCAATCCGACAGTATTGATCACTATTTACCTGAAATACCGGTATTTTAAGCTTGTTGGCTAAATCTTTGCAAGTATAGCTGTGTTGACAACAAGCATCTAAAACCGCACGTAACGGTATACGCGAACGTCCGTGAAGGAAATGTAATCAAAGCGTAGACGAAAAGGATACGGCTTGGCGCAGTGGGATATGAACTAAAGACGTGCACAGATATATCTGTTTATATCAGTTTTTGTGTGTCTACTCTTATGAGCGCGTATAGATGAGTACTTTTGTGTTTCTGATATAAGTTGATATTGTTACTTTTTCTCTTTGGATGGATACGAATGAGTAAAGAGAGAATGAGAGTAACATATCTGTTCTCCTATGTTTTGCACAAACGGGTATAAACAGATATTGATGGTTGTACCATAAGTACTTATTGTGTGCTGCGAATTAATATCCATTCATACGTACATATGCATTGGTTTATTAAAATTTAAAAATAAAATTATTGTTTCTAAACAGGATCAATATTTTTAATTGTTTTATTGAAGTTGAATATACAAAACAGAATTCTTTAACAAAAATTTATGAATCTAATGCGTATAATTGTAATTACAGCAGTTCTAAGGATACAATAACTAAATAAATATATGTATGCATGTTTCTATATTTAGAGAGACGAAAAGCCTGATAATTTAAAATCAATTAAAAAATATTTGTTATGTTAAATTTTTTTTAAATACCTTTTGAATCCAAATTATTTTTAAAATTTTAAAATGAAGTATGAATATTTAAACATTTTTAGCAAAAATAAAAATAAATTTTTATTACCATTACAATTGCATTGGCATTAGTTGAAATAATGAAATAGGAAAAAAAACTACGATATCATGCTCATAATTTTATTTTAATTATAATTGTTTTAATAATGGTAATGAAATGGAATTACAACCTTAACCCTTTCGTTGATGGATATGCATTCGAAAATTTTAATAACTTATTAAATTTAAACGAGATAGGAGTAAAACTTGACGATTGATATCTAAATTTAATTCAAACCCCAGCTAGCAAATCTTATTACTTACTCGAAAACTAAATATATTCTTATATTGCCTAATGTTAAAACGTACATATTTCACCAGAATTTTGTGATAAAAATGTCACTTTAAAATATGTTTTTAATATGCTTTATGGCGTTACTTAGTGTACAAAGAAAAGAAAACGTATATTTTAAAGCCATTTAACTAATTATCGATCAAACTTTTTCATAAAATTACCGCTAGTGGAAATAGTGAAAATATTAACAACATCATAAGCATTTATGAAATTGTCAACGAGTTAGTCCATCTAATTAATTGCTCCCATTTATAGTAAGAAACTTGCATTTTTTAACAATTTATGCATCAATTCATTATATATTCTAATTAGTGGTTGACAGCCACTTATTTACGCACACTAGTAAGAGATATACTATACTGTTATATTTTATATTTACCGTTGTTAAGCTGACTATCCTTTGGTAAGCAGCGAGCTTGTCCATTGTACTCTTTTATTTTTTTTCTTTTAAACTTTTCAATAATTTTTTAATTTCGAATAATTTTTACTCTCTATTTATTTAAGCTGTAGGACTTTTCTTTAATGCAGAAAAGAGGTTTTTTAGTAAATGTTAGAAATTTTAGAAATTTTTAATGCACAAATAACATAACTATAATATCCTTCTAAGTGCATAGAAAATAAAAATTGCGTTATTTAATACGTACATATATAAAAGGGACAATATTATTACTGGGTGTATTCTAGAAACGGAAATGTTTTCCCTATTTTTTTTATTGAAAATTTTGGAACTCCTATTTTTATGTACATATGTTTGTACAGATGTATGTAATAAACCTACTTTTATATATTAATTAAAACTATTTACTAGTTTTATCAAAGAGGAATTAATATTTTTAAATAAACATACAATAAAATTTCTTAATTGAATTAATTCTATCCTTATAACTCAACGCGCAACTAGACAACAATTTATTAATTTTCCATTTGTTTTAATAAAATAAAATTATCATTAATATTATAAATTTTTCTAATTCTACATTTAAAATCATATAAACTAATTACTAAAGCTAAACAATAATAATTACAATTCGGGTTATTACTACGAAGTTAAAATACTGCTTACTAGTTCTCGCCTCTATCATAAGCAGCACACAAGTATCAAAAATATCTGTTTCATAAACTGATATATCCAAATACTCATGGTACAACAGATATTTGAGAGTAAAAAACTGATAATTTGCTTACTCTATGCAATACCATAAACAACTGTATGTGTTTATATCCATAGTGTGAGTACGCACAAGCGAAATCATACAATATCAACTACTCTCATGCGTTCTTTTGTATCTGTTTTACTTGTTATGTATATGATATATCTGTTTTTGCCATACTGTTGGATATACTGGTGCACGTCTTTAATATGAACCACAGACGACGATTTGACGCAATTTTTTCGTCCCGTTGTAGTCGTTTTATGCTCGTGAAGCAAAGAATGGTGGTTTTGTTTGCAATGCTTACAAGTTGCTACACTCGTGCAATCTTATGAATTGCCACCATACGAAGTTTGCGTTCCAGGCTCATGTCCCGGAATTTGTAACAAAATCGAAGAGGGTGATTTTTGCCACAAATGGGGCATTTCGACCATCCTCGCTTTACAACTGGATGTGCAATGGCAGGGCTTGAATCTGCGTCATGAGCCTGAACCACAGCCTTCAAAGTCAGGACTTCCCTTGCTTCAACGTTTGGGTTATCTTGAGGCGGTACCATGACAGCCACATCTGGCTGCACAAACGATGGCGCCGCTACTAATTCCGAACACGCAACCTCCTCTTCTATAATCATGGAATTGGTTTGTTTGGAGAGATCGCCAGAACCAACATTTAAGATAGCGACAGGATTGTTGGTTTCCATTGCTTCCTCATAATCCAATAAACCATCATCGAAGAAGTCGGTTTGCGTTGCTGGAGTAGTGGAGTTCATTTTACTAGGAAAAAGAAAGGTTAGTGGTTGAAATTGATAGAAAAAGTGATATAATTTTATAACGCAGTTAAAACAACAAGCTTGGTTATAGGACGAGTGATTGTACCGTTTTGAATACGAATATCGGCAACGCGAACATGACCGTCAGTACCCGTATATATTTTAACTATTATGCCTAATTTCCATGAAGTTGCAGGTAACTGCTCATTTTTTACTACGACTAAATCGTCCACCGAAACCTCCCTTTGGGGATGTTGCCATTTATAGCGTTTGTGTAGACCTACGGGATATTCTTCCTTCCATCTTTTACAAAATTTATGAATCAAAGCTTTCATCTTGCGATATCGATTAACTATACTAATCGCACTTTCATAAATTGTCGGTTCTGGCGGAGCCAGTATAGCCGATCCAATCAAGAAATGTCCAGGTGTTAGAGAAACTGGCTCGCTAGGATTATCAGGCATAGGGCATACAAATTCAAAAAAAGAAACAAGATTGCATCTCCTTTCTGAAATGAAGCTTGAAACTTCGCACACCGGCTTCCCAAAGACCAGCCATGTGAGGGGCACCAGCCGGTATAAATCGCCATGTTACACCCTTATGACCAAGAGCTGAACACATTCTAGCTTGACATTCTTTGAGGAAAGTTTTAAATTCTCTCGAAATTTCATTCTCCGAAAATATGGTCTGAGGACATCCTCTTCTAGCAATAAAACGATTGAACTGTATCAGTAGATAAATCGGACGCAGCTTCTAGGTGTATCGATTTCGTAGAAAAGCAGAAAAAAATACAATCGTACCCTTTCGTAATCTTACACGATCTACCATTATAAGTTTTCAAATCAAATGGTCCAGCAAAATCAACGCCTGTTGTCGTAAATGGTCTATCTTAAGTGGTACGTTCAAGGGGAAGAGCAGCCGATATTTGACTACACGATGGTTGTCTATCCACTATACAACGTTTGCATCGACGAATAATAGAGCGGACCAATGTCCGTAATCGAGGTACCCATCGAGGTCCGTAATCGGTAGATTCGCAACATTAATTGATTCCCTCCATGAATCGTAAGTAAATGTATAAATTCGGCCATTAACCTCGTGAACCGGCAGCCATAAGGTAAAATAATCGGATACTGTTCACGATATGATAGCGAAGGTGATTTTACCAGTCGCCCATTTAATCTCATCACTCCCTGTTCATCAAGAAAGGGATTTAGGGGTATTAACGAACTCTTTGATGGCAATGACATTTTATCAACAAGACATTTATATTCATCGGCATAAAATACCTTCTGTGCAATCACATCCAATCGTACTTTTACCATGTTCATCACTAGACACTAAACAGTTTTCATACTTGAAGCGACCTTTATGAGCCGAGTGCGTGGAATAGAAAAACCGAAATACGTAAGCAATAACTCTGTTGCGGCTGGGCATTTTGGTTTGTTTAAAACTGCAGGGAAAAGGAGGAAGAATTTCCACCATTGTGTCACGCACTTTAAGTTTTTTTTATATTGACCACATTTTTGGTATTGTTTTGTATTTTTGGGTGTTTTTTTTTATTTTGCCAGTATAAAAAGTTTAATTGTTCGATTGTAGGTTTTTCTTTTGTCTATTGTTTTCCTCTATGTGTTCAGGTTTGATTGTTTTTATATTATTGTGAATGTTTTTTTGTACACCTTTTTTTTACGCTTAGTAGAATTTATTAATTGTTTGTTTTTTTTGCATTCTTTTTCCAAGCCGCAAAAAAAAAGAAATGTCGCCACTGGTTTGTGTACTTTTAGGTATATCAGCCTGAAAATAAAATATATTAATTTAGAAAAATAATATAATGAATAATACAAGCTATTTCATACTTACCGTGTGTGTTTTCTTCTTCGTTCTGCCTGCTGTCAAGTTTTTTTGTTTGTATGTGCGCATGTGTGTGTATTTTTTTTTCTTATACGCATGATACAGTTGCCAGTACTGTGTAGTAGACTTATCATATGACTGATGTGTAGAACAGGGTAATGCCAGAAAGAATAAAAATAAAAAAAACGTTCTTTATGGTGTATAGCACGTAAGGGAAGTTAGGCAGTTTTAAATTTAACAAGAATTATGAATGAAAATAACCTTACTGTTTAGTATGAGATCCCAGTAAAAGGAAAAGCATTGGCAAGTTTATTATTAGCTACTATAGAGAATTGAGGTTGAAAACATTATTAAGAAGATATTGAAAAGCAACAAAGAAATCAAAATGAAAATTTTTGTCAAAATAAGAAAATAAACAAATTAAAGATGTATATTTGGAGGGAGTGCAGAAAGGTCTAGAAAGATCAGCAAAAAGATGGACGGCTGGGCGGGAAAGATTTTTTTTTTGGGAAATTCTGGAATTCAAAAATTCACCACTTGGGAAGTAAAGAAGGTTTCTTGTTGGAGTACATCAGAATGCATTTTCAAAAGATTAGTAAACTTCAAAGTGAGTGCTGGTGAAAAATAAAAAGTAGTGCGCAAAGAATTTAAAAAAAAAAAAATTGAAAAATAAGGAAATTTTGAAGATTGATTTGTGTGGACCAGGATATAAGAAGGTCGAGTGAAGGAAGAGAAGGTTTTTCAAATTTTTGTTTGTAATTAAGAGGGAAAGAAATTAAAACGTAAGCTAAATTAATTTTGTTATTTGTGATGAGTGTGTTTGTTACAGTAAAGTTTGTTTTGTGTTTTGGAATTTGTAGCTGGCTAAGAGAGTGGATGGTGTAGGAAGGTTAAATGGAAGACTAGCCACAAGGAAGAGTATTGTTAAAAACCTGGGGACTTCCGCAAATGCCTTAAACCTTCCACACCAGAATATAGCCAGGTAATCTTTTTCCTATTTAATTTATTTTTTCTTCAAGTATTGTATGTGCTCACAAAATAATATAAAAAAATTGAATTTATGCAGATAGTATGTATACATCTATTGAAAATTAATTAAACAAGGAATTTATCTGTGTTTAAAAAAAAAAATTTCTAATTTGCCAAAAAAGTAAAATATTTGAATTATAAAACATCTAATATCAATTGAAGAAGTTTTATATAAATTAAAGAAAAACAGAGAAAAAAATAGTGATTTATGTTCAATATTTATTATTATTAAATTTTATTATTATTAAATTAAATTTTATTATTAGATAGTAAGTTATTGTATTTATTATTTGTAGTTAGTACCCTTTCCTAACCGCCTAAAAACAGCAACATTTATTTTTAGTTTTTTTTTTTATTGTTTTGCTATAGCCCGTTAGAGGGCATACTTACATTTGTCTTCATTTTTATCCAAAAAAAAGGGGAACCGGAAGTATTAGTTTGTTTTATTTAAAAAAAGAGAAAAAGTGCAGAATTAATATAGTTATTTCAATTAGTTTTTTTTTTTAATTCCTGAGAAATCTTGCAGGAAAGTCCTTCGTCCTTAGGGAGCTCCTTCAGGGTAGGGATTAGAATTTTAGAAATATATAATTGAGTAATAACAAACAAAGCAAATAAAACAAATTAATATTAGAAAGTTTTTTTTTGTAATAATTATCAATAATTATTTTTTTTATTATTAATAACTATCAATATATTTTGCTGTAAGGGAAAAGTAAATTAAAAAGAATCATTGTTAAAGTTAAGGTAATTCGTGTTTTAATAGCAATTTATATCTGTCAAAGTTGTATAATTTTTAAGTTTTTTTTTATAATAAAATTTGTATGTAATTATGTGACTGAAGAAAAAAATTATGTTTGTGGCTTAATTTAAAGAGAGGAAAGGTATGAAGATACGGTAAGGAAAAGGGAGTCAGAGAGGACACGGGATCACAAAAAGGAAAAGATTTTAATGGAGTTTTTTTTTTGTGACACGGTTGGGAGGGCCTTTGAGGCATAACATCTGCCCCAAAAAAATATGTGCATTTTGTGTAGTCGTGTTTGTGATATTTTTGTTTTTTTTTGCTTGAGTAAGTAATTGAGTTTTTTTTTTATTGTGTGATTGTTGAGTTTTTTTATGTGCGGCGTACCCAGTGAGAAGGGTTGGAACCCGCTGGGATATGTTTACCATCACGAGCTAGTCGGAAACCTCACTGGTCACTGCGTCCGTAACATAAATGGCGCCCAACTTGAATCCGGACAACGTAGTGTAGTACACCTAGGCACTGCGCAACAACAAAGCAGTAACTAATATACAACTCAATTTGGAAAACTGGGAATTCCAGAAAGTTTTCCAAATTAAGTGTATAACAATAGACCAATAGTTTTGAGATTATAGTCCAAAGAATTAGTCGCCGATCTGAAGCGAAGTTTTAATTCCTTATGTAGCCCATGAAGGGGAAGGCAAAAATCCTTTAGAGTGGTTGTACAGACGAGGTAAAGTCTCGTTGATGAAAAAGCGAGGAGTTCGAATCGTTCAACCTGAAAGGATAACAATATCTTAGAAGACTGTGTAGTAGTGAATCTAATTGTATTGTTGTCACTTTTAGTTGTGTTTTGTTAAATTTAGTTTCAGTTGATTTTACCTGAGTGTAACAATGGAGGAGATCCTTGATAGCCGGCTGGGAATGGGATTTGATTGGTCCAAGTGTCTGTAGTATCAAAGATCATCCGAAATTATCCCTCTTATCTCATCTTTAGGCATAGTTCTAGGGAAATGAATGTACGAGGGAAACACTATAATTACTTCCTTCTTTTTAATTTTTTTTGACTAACGTCACATAAAGGCACAAAAATTAATCAATTATCCTCTCCGATATCCGAAACCTGTCTTCATGCCAAACCTATAAAGAAATTTTACATACATATTTTATTTTATCAATTCTATTTGTTTTAGTATTTTTTTTATCTCAGTCCACAATCTTAAAATAGATATTTACGTGGGATTTATAATTTTTTTTTCTTATCGAATTATTTAGGTTTTTTTTATTTTTTTTATTTATTTATTTATATTTATTTATTTATTTATATAATATATTTATTTACTATTTTATATTAGGTGTTTATTGAATTTTTGCATTTAGTTATTCAATATTTATTTCTGTATTTTTATTTTTCATTTATTGATTTAATTACTTATTTATTTATTCCTAGCTTGTTCTTTTGATATTATTTAATTTGTTTCATTTGGTATTTGTTTATTAAGTCTATGTTTATTTATTTATTTATTTAGGTACTTATTTATCCGTTCATATATAAAATTATTTTTATTTATCTTTATATTAGTGATGTTTACTTATTTTTGCTATTTGCATATTTATTTATTTAGATACTTGTTTTTATGTATATTTATTTTATTTGTTAAAATAGTAGTATTTATTTATTTATATTCTTATATATAATTAGTTATTTATTTATTTTGATTTGTTTTTTTTTATAAATATTTTATTTTTAATTGGTTTTATTATTTTTCATTATTATTGTTCGGTTTGATAGTTTTTTATACACACATATTTCATTTTTATTTTGAAAACGTTTTTTTTGTAAGGTTAATTATACTTTTCCTCGTTTTTACGACTTGTTTCTGGCATAATATTTAGAAGTTTTGAATTTTTTTTTTGTTTTGATAGAAATAGAAAATAAATTTTAAATTTAAATTATTTTTTTTTTATCCATCGAGAGATCCTTAAAAGAGGCCATAGTAGAATAAACGTTTGGGTATAGGGTATGTCTCACAGTCCACACGACGAAAGGTCTAGAAAAAGATATAGGCAAGTCCAATTTGACCTAAACAGATCTACCCCTTGTGCGTTTGGAAAAACATATAAATCTAATACCCCCAGCCGTAAATCTAGTGCTACTAGGAATCTAGAAATGAGCCAGCCTCCAAGCCAAGAAGATCCTCAATTTCATGATAAGTCCCGAACCATTATAGTTTCTCAGCCTGCCCAAAATTATTTTGCGACTAGTGATTTGCGAGAACAAGGAACCAGTGAAACACGGCTACCAACAAGTGAAATAGTTATGGATGAATCAGCTAGAAGAGGTTCGAATCAAGACGTTTCTTCCCAATTGAACGAGATGAAACGACAAATGGCCGAGCTAACTGCAACCATGAGCAAAATGAGTCTTGTATTGCAGCACACGCAGCAGGAAAATAAAAAGCTTCGTGAAGAAATCCTGCCAAATGTGGTTAAAGAAAGTAGCAGCACAGGTCAGCCAATGTATGCGAGTTCCATGAGTTCCGCTAGTTCTCATAGAGGGTCGGTAGAAAATGTTGGAACATGTCAAGCTAGAAATCAAAATCGTATTAAAATAGATAAATGGGGGTTAGAATTCGATGGAAATTGTAACAAACTAGCAGTGGAAGATTTTGTGTTTCGAGTGGAGCGACTGCAGCGACAGTATGGCGTTTCGTGGAGTGAGGTTTTGGATAATTTCCACTTGTTTGTGAAAGGTGTTGCGGAGAAATGGTACTGGTTGTACATCAAAACCAATTACGTTTCCGAATGGACAACACTTAAAGAGGCACTACTTAAACAGTATCAATCAACCCGGTCTAAGTTTGAGCTGATGAGCGACATTGTCGAAAGAAAGCAACAGCCCGGGGAAGGAATTGATGCCTTTTTCTTTTCGATGACTCAAATGCGATCTCGGCTAGATATGTCGATGCCTGAAAGGGAAATGATAAAAATTATAAAGAAAAATTTAAGAGATGACATCAGGAACAGAGTTTACCCAATAGCCGTAAATACAGTTGAAGAGTTGAGGCAGGAATGCGTAGAAGCTGAAAAAATATTTTGTCGAAAAGAGCCCAAAAATCTGTCATCTGTGCCAGTTAACAGATATACGAGGCAGGTTAATGAAGTTTTTGAGAAGTCTGCGGAAATGTTTGATGATTCTCCTGAGCCAGGCGAAGAAGTGGCGGCTTTACAATTGGACAACAGGCAACACCAAGCCATGAGAAATCAATTAATTTGCTGGAACTGTCGTCAAAATGGCCATATGTTCACGGATTGCCCGTCAACAGAGAGAGCGTTGTTTTGCTTTAGGTGCGGTAAACCGGACGTGAAATCTCCCAACTGCACCAATTGCAAAGCAAAAAACTTTCACAGGGGCGAGACAGCAGCAGGGAATCATCGTTCCGCGGAAAATCTCCCTGCAGGAAGGCTATAAATAAAGGCAATATTAAGTTAATAAAAATTGTGAGAAATTTTAATAAATTAAACCCCCAAACACGCCATGAATACTCGTACGAAGTACGTAAAGAAAATTACGAAAAAGTCAGAAACAGAATTTTTAATGAATCTATAGTCATAAGGAAAACATTATCAAAAAGAATACAAAAATTAAGAAAGAAATTTGCAGAAAAAAGAAAAAGGCGAAGGCTGGTAATTGAAACAATAAGAACAGCAGACAGATGCACCGACCCTCGCGCTTTTGCCGATATTTCTGTAGGTGACCATCGTATCAATGGATTACTAGATACGGGAGCATCGATTAGCTTGCTAGGCAATGGTTGTAGGGAACTTGTAGATAAATTAGGGATTAGTTTTAAGCCAATATTTTCTGTAGTTTCTACTGCAGCGGGAAAAGAGCATAGGTTATTAGGGAAAGTGGAACTGGATGTTACATTTAATGATAAAAGGGAGAGGATTTTATTCTATTTATGTCCAGAGCAACAAGCTTATCTAGGAGTCGATTTCTGGAAGATTTTTCATTTGGCCCCTAAAATTTTTGAAATAGAGGAACTGAGTATGGAAAAGTTACAAGAAGATTTTAAAGTCCAAGATCACAGATCTAATCCTCATGTGCTTAATGAACAGCAGAAGCAAAAATTGAACATTGTGATTGAGTTTTTTCCAGCGTTTGAGAAAGATGGATTAGGGTGCACAACGCTGGAAAAACACTCAATAAAATTGATAGATGGTGC
Organism: Gymnosoma rotundatum; assembly: GCA_916610165.2. Lineage (NCBI taxonomy): Eukaryota > Metazoa > Arthropoda > Insecta > Diptera > Tachinidae > Gymnosoma > Gymnosoma rotundatum. Next base: position 65,548,972 of record OU744339.1, read on the forward strand.
GGTACCTTTTAAGGACCGTCACTATCCGTTATCTCCAGCTGTTCAAGAGATCGTTTACAGGGAAATAGATAATATGCTTGCCCTGAATGTAATAGAAGAAAGCGAAGGTCCCTGGGCAAATAGGACAACAGTGGTCCGGAAACCAGGGAAAAATAGATTTTGCCTTGATGCCAGAAAGTTAAATAAAATAACTGTCAAAGATGCATATCCCTTGCAGAATATTGATGTCATCTTGGGCAGAATCGATGAAACTTATTATGTAAGTAGTGTCGATTTAAAGTTTGCTTTCTGGCAGATTGAGCTTGAGGAAGAGTGTAGGCTTATATACAGCGTTTACCGTAGCAGGCCGGCCACTCTACCAGTTTCGTGTAATGCCATTCGGGTTGTGCAATGCGGCTCAGAGACTTTGCCGTCTAATGGACAAGGTTATACCGCAAAAACTCAAGGAGAACGTTTTCATTTATCTTGACGATCTTTTGGTGATATCTGACAGTTTTGAGAAGCATTTGAAAATTTTAGAAGGAGTTGCTGCCTGCTTAAGAAAAGCTAATTTAACAATAGGCCTGCAAAAATCTCAGTTCTGTTTTCAACAACTTAAGTATCTTGGATTTATAATAGGCGGCGGAAGTCTGAAAACAGATCCAGAAAAAGTACGTGCAATTAAGGAAATAAGACTACCAAAATCTCCCCGCGAAGTGCGAAGCTTTTTAGGAACGGCCGGCTGGTATCGCCGTTTCATAAAAGACTTCGCTGCCATATCTGCTCCCTTAACAGATACATTAAAGAAAGCAAAAAAATTTGAAATGACAGCTGAAGCTATAGAGGCTTAAGCATCCCGATTTTTCGCGAAAATTTTGGATCCAGTGCGATGCATGTGACTACGGAATCGGTGCTGTTCTATATCAACTGAATGATCGTGATGAAGAGCATCCAATAGCTTTTTACAGCCAGAAGTTAAACTCATGCCAGAGAAACTATAGCGTGACGGAAAAAGAATGTTTAGCGGCTGTAATGGCAGTGAAAAAATTCCGTCCTTACGTGGAAATGATGCCGTTCACCATAGTGACAGACCACGCTAGCCTTAAGTGGCTAATGTCTCTGAAAGACCTGACGGGAAGACTAGCCCGGTGGTCACTGCAACTGCAATCATTTGATTTTAATATTGAGCACAGAAAAGGTGCTGACAACATTGTAGCTGATATGCTTTCTCGTGCACAAGATGAGAATTTAAGCGCCGAAGAAATAAATTTAGAAGAATTGTTTGATTTTGAAACAACAGAGTTCCAATGTGAAGAATATCTAGAACTGATTCAACATATAATAGACAATCAAGACAGATTGCCAGATTTGAAAGTCGATGATGACTATGTATTCAAAAGAACTGATTTTGATCGTGGTGATGACGTAGAATGCCAGTGGAAGATTTGGATTCCACCAAATATAACCCAGACTGTGATTGAACAAGCGCATTCTAGTTTAACTGCAGCGCACGGTGGGCTAACCAAGACATTAGAAAAGTTGAGAAGATTTTTCTATTGGCCTAGAATGCACACCCAGGTAAAGAATTACATTGCGAATTGTCAAGTATGTAAGGAGAGTAAACCATCTAATCAAAATTTGCGCCCAGAAATCGGAAATCAAGTCATCACTGATAGACCATTCCAAAATTGTACTTAGATTTCCTGGGAAAATATCCGCGGTCTAAGAGTGGAAATTGTTACGTTTTTATTGTATTAGATCACTTCAGCAAGTATACTTTTATCAAAGCAATGAAAGAAGCAACTGCTGGAAATGTGGTGGAATTTCTGACCCATGAAGTTTTCCACAAATTTGGAGTTCCGGAAATTATTCATACGGACAATGGGGTGCAGTTTACATCAAAAAGCTTTCAGAATTTGATCTCTACGTACAAAATCCAGCATATAAAAACTCCCGTTTATCAACCGAGCAGTAACGCTTCAGAACGGGTTAACCAAAGTATACTGTCTGCCATAAGAGCCTACTTAAAAGATGACCAAAGAGATTGGGACTTGTATTTGTCGGAAATTGATTGTGCCTTAAGAAATTCTTTCCACAGTGCTATTGGTTTTACGCCATTCTTTGCGTTGTTTGGCTACCTTATGTATTCGAGTGGAGCTGACTATAAATTAGCGCGAAAGCTACAATCAATTTCTGATCACCGCATTCTATCAACACCTAATGAACGTATGGAAAGTATAAGAAACCAAATCAAAGAAAACATGACGAAAGCGTATGAAAAAAGTGCCGAAAGATACAACAAAAGAGCCAGAATAGTAAAATTTTTACCTGGACAGGAAGTCTACAGAAGAAACATGGTGCAAAGTAATTTCGGAAAAAACATTAACGCGAAATTTTGCCGAAAGTTTTTAAAATGTAGAGTGTCCCGGCCTGTAGGTAACAATATGTATGAACTAGAGACTTTGGACGGAAAAACGATAGGTATTTATCACGTAAAAGATATTAGGGTTTAAATTGTTAAACAACTATTTCGTTTTAAACATTGAGTTTAAATCGAGATTTTAAGTGCAATATTAGGACATAAGAAAGTGATTATTATTTTAAATTATACAAATTATATGTTGTGATGTCCTAATATTTTATAGTTTAAGCAATTTTCTCTTTAAAATCTGTGATAATAGTTTAGTACGTGATAGCTTTAAGTTTCTAATAAGACTGTAGTACATACCTTTTTCTCTCGTGCAATAGTAGTTGATAGTTAAAATCTATGATTCATCTGTAGGGTGAGTGTGTGTTTGTGGTGTCCAGTTTTTTTTACACAGTAGGTAATAGTGCAATAGAACTTTGAATAATTATTCAGAGTGATACATGTTTAGTTATATCAGTTGATGCTGTGATAAATAAAAGAATTGTACACAAAGTAAACGCTTATATTATAGATGAATAAAAGAGTACTTCCCGTTGTAAACCGACTAAAGAATTCTCAGGATTGCATCAGTTCTCAGCGGAAATAGACAACCATTCTCTAGATCCTTTGTTCACTATAATAAAGTATTGTAGAGAGAGTTTCCCATCACTAAAGCTGCCAAAATCCATGGAGGAAAGTAGTAGAGGCGTTGCCCATTGTAAAACAAAGAGCTAAAATGATTTAACAACAATAAAAAGATTATTAATAATTAAAAAAATAAAAAAAAGGGACTAAGTTAAAGACGAAGTTTAAGGTAAAATATTGATAGAAACAGAAGTTTAAATAAATAATATATATATATAATTTGCCTCAAAAGAAATTTTTTTTTTTTTGCGGGCTATCGATTTTATTTTGTCGCACTGTGAGTGCCCAATTGGCTAAGACCAATTACACGAAACCATATATTAAGACTGTTCTTTTGTTTATGGGTGGCCACTATAATTTTTCTTACTGTTGAAAAAGTTATAAGTTGGTTTAAGCTTTAGCGATGTGGATAAGGTTTCCGACTCTGGGAAAGGTAAACCATCATCAGGAGAATAAATTTAATCCATAAGAAAGCAGTGAGTGATTGTGGTGGTAGGATGAGAATATATGCTATGGAATTACTTACATGGCCCGGCTAATATCTGGTAGACATGAGACTTTCTCAGGGTGTGAGAATTCCCCACGTTGGGCAGATGAAGAGTTTTTTTTTGTGGGCAAAGCACCTCCGCACACCGCGTCCTACTGCGTTCACTTGTAGAACACGGAGTTTTGTTGCGGCTGGGCATTTTGGTTTGTTTAAAACTGCAGGGAAAAGGAGGAAGAATTTCCACCATTGTGTCACGCACTTTAAGTTTTTTTTATATTGACCACATTTTTGGTATTGTTTTGTATTTTTGGGTGTTTTTTTATTTTGCCAGTATAAAAAGTTTAATTGTTCGATTGTAGGTTTTTCTTTTGTCTATTGTTTTCCTCTATGTGTTCAGGTTTGATTGTTTTTATATTATTGTGAATGTTTTTTTGTACACCTTTTTTTTTACGCTTAGTAGAATTTATTAATTGTTTGTTTTTTTTGCATTCTTTTTCCAAGCCGCAAAAAAAAAAGAAATGTCGCCACTGGTTTGTGTACTTTTAGGTATATCAGCCTGAAAATAAAATATATTAATTTAGAAAAATAATATAATGAATAATACAAGCTATTTCATACTTACCGTGTGTGTTTTCTTCTTCGTTCTGCCTGCTGTCAAGTTTTTTTGTTTGTATGTGCGCATGTGTGTGTATTTTTTTTCTTATACGCATGATACAGTTGCCAGTACTGTGTAGTAGACTTATCATATGACTGATGTGTAGAACAGGGTAATGCCAGAAAGAATAAAAATAAAAAAAAACGTTCTTTATGGTGTATAGCACGTAAGGGAAGTTAGGCAGTTTTAAATTTAACAAGAATTATGAATGAAAATAACCTTACTGTTTAGTATGAGATCCCAGTAAAAGGAAAAGCATTGGCAAGGTTATTATTAGCTACTATAGAGAATTGAGGTTGAAAACATTATTAAGAAGATATTGAAAAGCAACAAAGAAATCAAAATGAAAATTTTTGTCAAAATAAGAAAAAAAACAAATTAAAGGTGGATATTTGGAGGGAGTGCAGAAAGGTCTAGAAAGATCAGCAAAAAGATGGACGGCTGGGCGGGAAAGATTTTTTTTTTTGGGAAATTCTGGAATTCAAAAATTCACCACTTGGGAAGTAAAGAAGGTTTCTTGTTGGAGTACATCAGAATGCATTTTCAAAAGATTAGTAAACTTCAAAGTGAGTGCTGGTGAAAAATAAAAAGTAGTGCGCAAAGAATTTAAAAAAAAAATTGAAAAATAAGGAATTTTTGAAGATTGATTTGTGTGGACCAGGATATAAGAAGGTCGAGTGAAGGAAGAGAAGGTTTTTCAAATTTTTGTTTGAAATTAAGAGGGAAAGAAATTAAAACGTAAGCTAAATTAATTTTGTTATTTGTGATGAGTGTGTTTGTTACAGTAAAGTTTGTTTTGTGTTTTGGAATTTGTAGCTGGCTAAGAGAGTGGGTGGTGTAGGAAGGTTAAATGGAAGACTAGCCACAAGGAAGAGTATTGTTAAAAACCTGGGGACTTCCGCAAATGCCTTAAACCTTCCACACCAGAATATAGCCAGGTAATCTTTTCCCTATTTAATTTATTTTTTCTTCAAGTATTGTATGTGCTCACAAAATAATATAAAAAAATTGAATTTATGCAGATAGTATGTATACATCTATTGAAAATTAATTAAACAAGGAATTTATCTGTGTTTAAAAAAAAAAATTTCTAATTTGCCAAAAAAGTAAAATATTTGAATTATAAAACATCTAATATCAATTGAAGAAGTTTTATATAAATTAAAGAAAAACAGAGAAAAAAATAGTGATTTATGTTCAATATTTATTATTATTAAATTTTATTATTATTAAATTAAATTTTATTATTAGATAGTAAGTTATTGTAAGTATTTATTATTTGTAGTTAGTACCCTTTCCTAACCGCCTAAAAACAGCAACATTTATTTTTAGTTTTTTTTTTATTGTTTTGCTATAGCCCGTTAGAGGGCATACTTACATTTGTCTTCATTTTTATCCAAAAAAAAGGGGAACCGGAAGTAATAGTTTGTTTTATTTAAAAAAAGAGAAAAAGTGCAGAATTAATATAGTTATTTCAATTAGTTTTTTTTTAATTCCTGAGAAATCTTGCAGGAAAGTCCTTCGTCCTTAGGGAGCTCCTTCAGGGTAGGGATTAGAATTTTAGAAATATATAATTGAGTAATAACAAACAAAGCAAATAAAACAAATTAATATTAGAAAGTTTTTTTTTGTAATAATTATCAATAATTATTTTTTTTATTATTAATAACTATCAATATATTTTGCTGTAAGGGAAAAGTAAATTAAAAAGAATCATTGTTAAAGTTAAGGTAATTTGTGTTTTAATAGCAATTTATATCTGTCAAAGTTGTATAATTTTTAAGTTTTTTTTTATAATAAAATTTGTATGTAATTATGTGACTGAAGAAAAAAATTATGTTTGTGGCTTAATTTAAAGAGAGGAAAGGTATGAAGATACGGTAAGGAAAAGGGAGTCAGAGAGGACACGGGATCACAAAAAGGAAAAGATTTTAATGGAGTTTTTTTTGTGACACGGTTGGGAGGGCCTTTGAGGCATAACATCTGCCCCAAAAAAATATGTGCATTTTGTGTGGTCGTGTTTGTGATATTTTTGTTTTTTTTTGCTTGAGTAAGTAATTGAGTTTTTTTTTTATTGTGTGATTGTTGAGTTTTTTTTATGTGCGGCGTACCCAGTGAGAAGGGTTGGAACCCGCTGGGATATGTTTACCATCACGAGCTAGTCGGAAACCTCACTGGTCACTGCGTCCGTAACAACTCTCATGGCCCTGTCTAAAGGAGAAAATCTCTCTAAAATGTCCTCAAATTCTGAAAAAAAGGAAGCATGAACCTTTACTTTTCGACTTTCCATATCAGTATCGATATTCGTCAAGGTATGTACACGCCAATGTTCCTTTTTTCCCCTCAACCAAGTTGGCCCGTGCCACCACAATTCACTTTGCAATAAGGTGAGTGGGTTCACCCCCCGGCTGCCCAGATCAGCAGGATTGTCTTCTGAGCAAACGTGAAACCAATTGTGATTTCCAGTATTTTCCTGAATACGACAAACCCTATTAGCAACAAAAGTGGTCCACGTACAAGGTGATTTCCGTAGCCAAGCCAATACAATTGTTAAATCTGTCTAACAATAAACACGTTCGATCGTAATCTCAATTTCGCTAAGGATGCCATTCAATAACTCCGATGCCAAAACCGCTCCGCACAACTCCAGACGGGGTAATGAAACAGATTTAAGAGGTGCGACCTTTGTCTTAAAGGATAACAAATGAGCATTTGTATCCCCATGTGGTGTTTCACTTCGAACATAAATTACCCCAGCATATGCTTTTTCAGAGGCATCAGAGAAAACATGCAGTTCAACAGACGAGGATCTGTAATAATTTACCCATCTTGGCACTTGAATGAAATTCACCTGATGAAAAACTTCAACGAATTCTAGCCATTCCCTTACCGTAGAGGATGTGAGTAAATCATCCCAACCGATATTATCCAGCCAAATACGTTGAATTATTATTTTAGCTGTAATAATTACTGGGCTCAACCAGCCAACGGGATCAAAAAATTGGGTTATAATTGACAGTACTTTCCTTTTAGTATATTCAGACTTTATCTTTAGCGGACTGAAATTTGAAAAAAAAAATGAATCTAACTGGGCATTCCAAAAAATCCCCAAAGTTTTTGAACAACTAGCCTCTTCGAATGACAAAACTTTTGCATCCACTAAATGATCTGGAGGCAAGTCATTCAAAATCGATTTTTTATTTGATGACCATTTTCTTAATTCGAAACCAGCTAATAACAACGCATCTTTTAACTGATCTCTGGCCAACAAATTACTACAAATATCATGTGCTCCAGCCAGCACAACATTAACATACATATTTGACCTCAAAATCTTTAAAGCCAAGGGAAATTCTTCTTCGCAATCATCAGCCAATTGCAATAAAGTTCTAATTGCCACATAAGGGGCACAATTCAACCCAAACGTTACCGTTTGTAATTCATAGTCTGTTATTTGATCGTCAGCGGACGATCTATAAAGAATCCTCTGAAATGGCGTATGCCACGAATGAACACGAATCTGCCTATACATTTTCGAAATATCACAGTTAAATACAAATTCGTATATACGCCAGGGTAAAATTAAATTCACTAAATCAGCCTGAAGGGTAGGCCCTACAAAAAGGCAATCATTTAAACTATTGCCATTGGATGTTTTATTTGATGCATTAAAAGTGACTTAATTTTGTCGTTTTTCTCTCCAGTTTAATTACGGGATGATGTGGCAAATAGCAAGAATCCGTGACAGCTCCGCTACTAACTTCAGTCGGCAGAAAGTGGCCTAAACCTAAATAATCGTTTAAGACATCATCATACATGACCTTTATTTCTGGCCCACGAGGAAATTCTGGTTTAAATGGTTTAAATTTCAAAAGTGGTGTTTTTGGAAAAACCTCTATAATTTCTTAAAAAACAAAATGTTAATATATTTGACTATTGTAGTTTAATAAAGATACTACTAGAAGTGTTCTCCAATAAATTTTTTTCGCCCACTCTCTTGCATTTTCGAGAAAAGGACCAAAGTCCTTTTCAAATTTCAAAAGTGGTATTTTGGGAAAAACCTCTATAATTTCTTAAAAAACTAAATGTTAATATATTTGATTATTGGGGTTTAATAAAGACACTACTAGAAGTGTTCTCCAATAAATTTTTTTTTGCCCACTCTCTTTCATTTTCGAGAAAAGGACCAAAGTCCTTTTTCAAATTTCAAAAGTGGTGTTTTTGGAAAAACCTCTATAATTTCTTAAAAAACAAAATGTTAATATATTTGATTATTGGGGTTTAATAAAGACACTACTAGAAGTGTTCTCCAATAAATTTTTTTCGCCCACTCTCTTTCATTTTCGAGAAAAGGACCAAAGTCCTTTTTCAAATTTTAAAAGTGGTGTTTTTGGAAAAACCTCTATAATTTCTTAAAAAACAAAATGTTAATATATTTGACTATTGGGGTTTAATAAAGACAATACTAGAAGTGTTCTCCCATAAATTTTTTTCGCCCACTCTCTTTCATTTTCGAGAAAAGGACCAAAGTCCTTTTTCAAATTTCAAAAGTGGTGTTTTTGGAAAAACCTCTATAATTTCTTAAAAAACAAAATGTTAATATATTTGGCTATTGGAGTTTAATAAAGACACTACTAGAAGTGTTTTCCAATAATTTTTTTTATATCCACTTTTATTTTATTTAAAAAACGTCCGGAAACTTTTATACCTATTAAATTTTTTGTATTAACATTGGTTATGTTAAGTGATTAACATAGCTCTGTTATCGTAACAGAATGTGGCTAGGGTTATAAATTTTAAAATTTAACTTCACACACATTAATTAATTTGTGAATAAAATTTTTTATTTATTTAATGCAATTTTAATCAAATGAAATATTTATTCCTTTGTATAAACAAACTTTTCCACGATATGCACTCAAATTTAACTGTACCCTAGTTATTACTTTAATCACACAATTATCCCCGACGGTACTGATCTATTTATTTTTATTTATTCTTTTATAACCAAACATTGCAAAACACGTAAGTATGTGTGTATGTACATATACTTACGTTAATTCTCACTTCACTTTTTAAATCAATTTACTAACCTTTTTACAATTGAAAAATGGGGGTTGAAAATTTATTATTCCTCGTAAAAGGTTTCCACGTATTTCTCCCTTCTAGAAGGTGATTGAATATTATTTTTGGTTCGTATGGACCAATGGGTCGGCGTGTATCCGATAGGAAAAAAATTCATAAAAAATAAAACACAAGAATTTTCTATATGAAAAAAGAATTTGCATTTCTTGGTGTGGCGAAATATTGAAAATATAAATAAAAATTTTTATTATTTATAAAATATTTTATAAATATATTTATAATTGTATTATTTATAGAAAAGAAAAACTATTTAAAAAGGTAAAAAAAAAAAAAAACATTTATATGTATATAAATATATATATTACCTTTTTGCCAGTAAAAGCTCAACAAAACGAATGATATCCTAACTCGTTAGAAAACTTATAAAAATGAAAAGTGGCAAACAATATTTAAAAACCGTTAGCGGTTTACTCGTTGAAAGTACAAAAAGAAGATTTCTAACAAGGATGTGAATCAAAGGTAGTATTATATGGCTTTAAAATACTACGAAAAATAACTATAAAATATACACTAAGTTAACTGGTGTTTAAACATTTTAAATAAACTAAAGATTTTTGTCCAAACAACAAAGCAAAGACAAGAATCAAAGTTTAAGCAAAAACAACAATAACGAATAGTAATTCTATTTTTCTTTCTCTGCTGTATAAAGCAGAATTTTTTTCGGCTCTTTTATACAGTTGAAAGAGGATGAAAAATAAAATATCGCAAAACACTACGATAATTTATTTTATGCACGGGCACTTTGCAAATATTAAATTATTTTAAACAACGGAATTTTTTCTTCTTCAATTATATTAATTTTAAAAAATTCTTTTTTTTCCGTGCTATTTTCCCGATTTATTATTTAAATCACCGATATTGATTATTGAGAGGGTCAAAGCACGTCTCGGTGGCCATTTCGTTATCGCTTACTTAACTCTTTAGGAAACTTCTGACAAACATTTTAAATAAACAAAAGATTTTTGTCCAAACAAAAAAGCAAAGACAAGAATCAAAGTTTAAGCAATTTCTATTTTTCTTTCTGTACTTTATAAGGCAGAATTTTTTTCGGCTCTTTTATACAGTTGAATGAGGATGAAAAATAAAATGTCACAAAACACTACAATAATTTATTTTATGCACGGGCACTTTGCAAATATTAAATTATTTTAAACAACGGGTTTTTTTCTTTTTCAATTATATTAATTTTCAAAACTTATTTTTTTTCCGTGCTATTTTCCCGATTTATTATTTAAATCACCGATATTGATTATTGGCCATTTTGATATAAGACTTTCTAGTTTTCTATACAAAATTTGGGTAAAATCCACTGATGAGCTATTTGAGCAGTAGTGAAATGAGAATATCATGAAATATTTATATTTGAAGGAATCAAGCACGAATAAAGTAAATTAAACAATAAAAAATTTTATTATATTTTGTCTATCGTAACATGTATTTTTTTGCAGTATTTTTTTCCATAAACGCTTTTTTAGTACACACAGTTATTTTTATTTTTCCATTCACGTGTTTTTCGCGCACGGATTTATTTTTATTTTTCCATGTACGTTTTTTCGTACACGGATTTATTTAATTTTTCCATCCACTTTTTTCCGTAAACGTACTAAAAATAGAGTACTCGTACACAAACATTAGCTACAGTCGTACATTCACGTACGTGTTCGCAAATAAATATTTTAATAAAATACATTTGTGGATGTATACAAAAAATTTTAAAATTAAGTAACATTCATAATTGTTATGAAAAAATGTGCGGGTTGGTTTTAGTTGTGTGTTTTTAATTTATGTACGAGAATTTTGTACAGTGAGTCTACTTTTCTGAACTCTGATGAAAGGCGTAAATAAAATTGAACCAAGATGGCTACCTTGAGGAACACCCGATTTCACAATAATATATTTAGATATTAAAGTTTTGAAGCCCGCCCGTTTGTATCTGCCAGTTAGATATGAGCTTATCTAGTTCAAACAGTTTTTGTTGAAACCCAATAAATAAAGTTTTTTAATAATAAAAGTTTGTGTTGATCAATAGTGAATCCTCGGATAATTTCGCTTGAAAGTTGTAGCAGATTTGTTGTTGTTGAGCATCCTTTATGAAAGCCATGTTGACAAGGAGTCATTAGTGTTGAAACTTGATGAGACAAGGCATTGGTAAGACATTTTTCGAATAGCTTGGGAATCGCACTTAATTTTACAATTCCTATGTAGTTATCAATGCTTGACTTATTTTCTGATTTAAATAACGGAATAATGTAAGACTCTCCATAAATCGGGAAAAAAGCCGTATTATGTGAAATGTTAAACATAATCAGGACCAGAGCTGAATGAAGAATTGAAATTTTTAATATCATCAGCTGTGTGTATAGGTGGAAGTGATATTGGCTGAATTTGAGTTATGAGAAAAGGATAATCACTTGAGTTATCGTATTGAACGTTAGAGTAGGTGGTGCCAAAGAAATCAGCAAACATATTACTTATGACGAAATCGTGGACAGAATCACTAATCGTTTTGAGTTAACGAACTTATAAAAATATTTTGGTTCTCTTTGAAAATTGAGTTTTATGTTGTTTAAGTATATCTTATATAATTCAGTATTTAATAAGTTGTATTCAGCACGAGCTCTTGAATATTTTCCATGATCTGTTAGTAAACCAGTTGTTTTGTAAATTCTGTATAGTTTATTTTTCTTGTTTTTGATTCGAGCCAATAGTTTAGAACTCCATGGGGTCCAGAATATATTTTGACCAAGACCATAGGACCGCAGTCCTTATCCAAACATGGTTTTAATACTAAATCAAGACGCTTATCATGGGAATTGCGAATTCCTTTTATTTGATACAAACATAAGTCAGCTAAATTATTTACAAAGTCATCAGTCCAATCGCTTGCTTTAATTTGTATAAAATAAAAACCATTAGTTAAGTATGTTCACTCCATTGATGGGAGGTTAAAATCACCGAACACAAGAATGTGGTCATCTGGGTACGCCTTAGAAATAACTTTTTCAAATGATTTTGTATGTTCAGTATAGATCAATTCCTCAGAACATGGATGATGTAAGAACATGTTATATAAATATTTTTATGACCAACCTTCATCACTACGCAAACAAATTAAGATGTTATAATCATTACATAATAATTCAGCAATAAAAACTTTTTTGCTCAACCATTTCTACATTTTGATATAAAACAGATATTTGTAAATCGGAAATAAGGTCTAGTTTTTTAAATTGCTTTTTTGATTTGTCGAAATGCGAAACATGTTATCTATTCTCTAGTTTTCGAGAATATGTATATCTCGAACTAAAGTATTTGCCGGTCAAAAATAAGAATTAACGATTTGCTCATATATACCAAGCGGAACTGTAATTTAAAATGACGTAATACTTTTAGGCTGGGAGTAAGTAAACTTTCTAGTTAAAATATCGGCTTCCAAGTTAAGTTTGGATTTGATGTAATATTCAATATCATCAACAGCTGTTTTGAAAGCAAAACGAGATACAAAAACAGAATTTTTATTTAATGGTATTACCAAAAGTGGTTTGATGGCATTTGAATTATCATTATTAGAAATATTTACAACAGACTAAGGGAGGAGGCATTGTGTTATCGTTAACGGAAGATAAAGTATTCTGTTCAGATCTATTGTTTTTGGAACCAGTCGGTATCGGGATTTGAGTTTGATTAACCTTAGCAACATTTCTAGTGGACTTCCTACGTTTTAGTGATGATTCAGTCGGGGAAGTAGCAGAACATAACTTGTCGATCAACTTAAAGTCTTCAAACATATCTTCATTTTTCTCCAGTTTTTTCTACAGTGAATTTATATTATTTTTTAATTTCATCAAAAAAATTTATAAAAATCAACATCAATTTTCTTGCAGTTCGAACAGCACCATCGCAAACCTTTGTTTTTAGCTAAAACGTCAGCAACAGGAATGGGGATATCAGTACATTTGGCGTGAAACGAATTATCAAACAACCAACAAACAATAATGGTTGCAATACTATCCAAAATTTTACAGTTTAATGTAGAACAGCTCATGTTTCCTATTATATTAATTGGTGTTTAGATTAATTATTTGTCAAAAGATGTCACTATTAACAATTTATCAAATACACAAACCAGGCTTATTCTGAATTGCGATGCGAAAATCAATGCGATGCGCAAATGAAATGCGATGCGAAAAAAATTGGTATTCTGTTAGACTTTTGCAATAGCATTCGCAATTTATTTCAAATCGTGGCAACGCTGCTCAAATAAACGTCAGTATCAACAAACGTAAAATTAAAAATAAATAATTTTTTTTGGCTGTGAAATTCATAGATTAGATGGTGAAAATTGTTTATAAAATTTATTTAGAAAATTCTGTAAAAGATTTATTTAGAAAATTCTGTAAGAAAAAAAAAAATAAAAATGGATTCTGTGACACTGTGGTTCGCCGACGGAGAAGGACATGAGCAAGATGAAACGATACAGAGAAGATTGCTTACAAGCAATTGTTTCCCGAAGGAAAGTGCGCCCGGTAATCCATTTACGGAATCTTTCAAGTTTGAATAATTTCACCACTCTCTCGTCTAAGGGAGACAGTGGATTATATCTTGATGGGCTACCGCCAATGTAGATTTTATTTCATCTAAGCTTCTGTTTGGTGTGTACTTTAAAATCGGCCCAAACCTATTAAAATGAAAGTTGAAGTCAAATATTCTTGAGCTGGTTTATATATTTTATACTTTTTTCCAACCTGCAGCTTCTCCAATAGGTGGTCCATTGATATTTAGTACTTCAGTTAACGTTTGCCACAAAGTATTTGCCGACTGACCAGCATTTGGTGTTTTCAAAAGGCCTCTTTCCAAATGGCTGTGCGCGACTAAACTGAAAATAGTTCCAGTTTTTATTATTAACAATTTGACTGCTTAAAATAGTTAAACTGAGCACACACACAACTAATAAAAACCAACTGAATTCAGTTTACTATTTTCAGCAGCAAAGCGAACACAATACAATACTCAACTTAAAATCCAGTTCGTGTGCGTTTAGCAGACGTAGTTATGTTTTTTAGTAACGCAACACAACTGAAAATGTGTGTGGATAATCTGACTGAAAATTTTAATTGTACACAGTTTTTTTGTCATTGTTGTATAGTAGGTATAAATAGAAAATGCTTTAATTTCATATTGTTTGTATAACAGTTTGGTTTTAATGGCTTAGTTAATGTATATGTAAATAATATTAAAAGAATAGATTTTCTAGTTATTTTTTTAAATTGTTTAAAAATTTTCTTGCCAATTTTTTTAATTGTTTAAAAATTAAATTAAATGGTACTACACAATTATAGTCATTCTACTCAACTTACTTACATGCGGTTTAAAAATTGAATTTTGTTTACATGAATTTGGAACAACTTGGAACTTTATTAATAATTTACCTAAAACTCAGTAAATAACTTACTTGGGTAGAATTTTTTTGGGGTTTTAACACAAAGATATCTATATCTCTTTCGCGAATTTTGTTTGCATTTATAATAAATAATTTGAATTTAAAGGATTTGTGCCCGTTATAAAGAAACCGCCACTGATCCACAATTTTCATACCTAACTTTATGGTCAAGGAATTAAATAGACATTCCTTGCCGTTTTTTGTACGAAGCTATTGGGTATCTTAAAATTAATGTGTGGTTAACTGGAAGCAACCATAATTCATTTTAATATACTTACAATGATATAGAAAAAATAAGACAAGAATTAGAATTTAAAATGCCTTTATTACTAACAGTCTTTTGTGCAGATTTAAATTTAATTAATTTAAGATAATTTGTATAGAAAAATGTAATATAGATTGTTTGAGAAAAAATAGTCAAACAAAATTATAGTCAATCTCTATCTTCGAATTCGTAAATAAGATTATAACACACATATGTGAGCTCTTAGTCCCTTTTAGTATATCAATTAAAGAAATATTTACGTACCTAATGCGTGCACTAGAATTATCAGTCATTTATTTAAAAAAAACCCACATGTAACAAATGTGCAAAAAACTAACAGAAACCTTTAAATTTTCAGATTTTGTATTGTTGTTATTGTGTTTATATATTACTTTTTTTTAAAGGCTGGATCTTCTTAAAAAAGGACATATACAATTTATACACACAACAGCAAAAAAGGATTTCTTTTTTTTAAATACCAAAATGCCTATAAAAATTCCTAGAATTGTATTTACGTTTTTATATGTTGTTTCATTTTTCTCTCAATAAGTACTTAATAAAATCCTGAAAATTTGAATTTATTTTTAGGAGAAATAAATTTGTTTATTCATTGTAAATGTATTCTATCTCATTTATATGACGTGAATGATTGCAGGAATTCTGTAAGTTGCAGCTCTTTTAGTTTTTCTTATGAACGCATTTCGATTTGAATTTATTTTTGGTGAAATGAATGCAGTAAAATATTTTTAATAATTACACTGTACAACAAAATCAAATTTTTTCAAAAATTACAAGGTCCGGGCTATAAATTCTGATAGAGGAGACAAAAAAAAAAAGAGATACGTGTATCGGCGTTTTGAAAGTTTACATCTGAATTTCATTTGAGAGGGGGTTAAAATTTCCCAGCTCTGGCACATTCTTATTGTTAAACGGCATAAGAAACCATGTGACCCTTACATTTTAGGTATAAAATGTGTTCAGCAAATTTATGTAAAATGTTACGGAGAACATTTTTGTAGAAATGTTAACCTTCTAACTGCTCAAGATATGGGTCTTTTTTGTCCTTCTTTTAAAAAAGAAAAAAAAAAACACCATTAAAACAGAGTTTTAGAGGGTTAAAATGTTCCACAAAAATGTTACCCATTAAATTTTACTGTAAGTCCCTGAATACAGCAAAAAGAAAAATTCAACCATAAAGTCAGAAATAAGACGCAACAAAAGAGAGCTTAGGGTTATTTTGGCATTTATTAAGAATTTTGTTTTAAAGCAAATTTGGATAGCATTATTTACATTTTTTTTAGCTCTAGGCAATTCCACTTCATTATCTTACAATGTCCAGCATATTTCAGCGATAAGCGAATGAATGCTTTTACCTTTATAGCGTTCTTCAATGGGTGCGCATGTCTGGTGAAACTTTTCACCATACTCATCAGATTCTGTTGACAACTGGTTCTCAAAGTAATCCATATGGGAATTTAAAAAATGAATTTTTGTTGACATATGAACGCCTAGTTTTTCAAAAGCTCTAAGCATGGTGTCTACGTATATTCGAGCAGTAGGAGAACGATTTTTGCCTACGACATTGTATATCACTTCCTTAATGCTTTTCTACGCATCAAGCTCAATTGGTGAGAGCGTTTCGTCGAAGTAAGCGTTTAGCATTAGCTTTCTTATATCTGGACCAACAAAAAAGCCTGTTGGTATAAAACCAATTTTAAGACTTAACAATAACAGCGACTTGAAGAACATATACATACCTTCTTTAATCTTTGCTTCACTTAATTTTGGAAACATTGTTTTCAGAAATTAAATGCTGATCCATTTATATCCAGACATTTAACAAAGTTTTTTACCATACCAAGTTTGATATGCAATGGGGGTAAGAGAATTTTTTCAGTTGGTACCATCGCTTGACGAACGATATTGTGCTCTCCTAATGTTCCCTCAGAAAACTATCTACTTTTAAGTCACAGCAGATTCGCCACTTATGGTCTTCATATTTTAAGGAGTCCAGTATTACTTTTATAGAATCAAAGCTTTCTTTAATGTTCATTCCGTAGGCAATTGCAATTGGATTTTTGGTATTATCGTAATACAGAAGTACAGCCTTTAGACTCTTCTTAGATGAATCAATAAATATACGCCAGTCCTCGTGGTTATACTCAAAATTCATTGCATTTATTATTCCTTTAATATCGTTGCAATAAGCAAACGTGTTATCATCGTTTACTGAAAAGAATGGCAGAAAGCTGTCTTGATGCTTACGAAAGCTGGTAACATTGACACCAGGTTCAAGTAGATGAAGACCTCTTAAGTCTGCAGCTAAAATTTCTGATTTGTTTTTAGACAGATGCAGTCTCCGAGCCAATGCATTTAAATGATCTTGAGACATTAATATTGGTCTTGGGATAACTTCAATTCATGTGTAATCACTATCTGCGCAATAAAAGGTTCCTGTTTCAGCGATGGTTCCATCAACATAATGACTAGGACTTCGAAGTTGTAGCACAGGTACTGGGAGTTCGTCAGAATGCGGAAATGGCAGCATAGCTGCCGTTTTGTATACAAAACTATTTCGCCTATATCTATTCAACTTTAATATGGAAATATTTTGGCACACGTAGCACGTAGCGTCATTATGTTCACCTGGATCTAACCACCGCAAAGGAATACCAAACTGCATTGAATTTCGTTGACCTTCAGCGACAGTTCAAAAATAAAACTATAGTTTTAGAACAAAAAAAAAATTAATTACCTTTGGACCACAAAATTAAGCCATTATAACAAATGCGACAGCAATGCTTTAGCGTCCACAATTCATCCGGAAAAACTTCTAGCTCAAAATACCTTTTAAAGATGTCTTAAACTTTAACTTAACTTTTGAAAAACTTTTTGAAAAACGTAACTTTATATTCCGGAATAGTATGTTTACCGCAGATATAGCAAAACAAATCTAATTTTTTGAAACAATTGGACATTTTTGCCAAAACAAATCTTACACGTAAGCTGAGTTTCTTTCTTAATTAATTTAGTATTACTATGAGATGGTCAAACTTTTGAAACTTGAATGCAACTGATGCTGTTAACAAAATTACTTGAATATTTGAACGGGCAAGAAAACACAGAAAAGGACTCAATTTGCGTAGAAGAGCAGTTTTTAACTAAAACATTTTAATTTGTAGTGTTCAATAACTACCTAGTTCTATTTATAATATGGAAAACATCGATATTTATTATTGCAGTAATTCATACATGCATAAGTATTATTTAACCTTTTTTAACATTCCCAAATGCAATTTTAACAGATTTTTTACAACCGCAATTATTACTCTTTTCACATTAGATTTGAAAACAAATTCAGTTTCAACTGAAATTATTTACCTATTGCAATACCACTGATATTCTATATTATTAAATATTCTAGTACCTGGTTTTATTTAGGGACATTCCCAAATTTGTGGAATTTTAACAACCACAATTATTAATTACATTATTTTGTACATCCAAATTGACCTGATTTATCATAAAATTTAATTGCTTTTTCAAATTTGTTATTCTAAATGAAACATTTTCCTTTTAATGTTCAATTGAAATTTTTTTATATTTACTTGTTTTTTTTTTTTTGGTCTATGGACATTCTCGAATTGGTTTTTCCTAAAACAGATTTTTTATAACCACAATTATTATCCCTTTTCACACGTATTAAAATCTGGTTTATAAAAGGGCAGTAAGTAATAACAATTTTCGTAAGATAAAGTTAAAAGCATTCATTCGCTTATTGCTGAAATATGTTGGACATTGTATGATTATGAAGTGGAATTGCCTAGAGCTAAAAAAATGTAATTATTGCTATCCAAATTTGCTTTAAAATAAAATTCTTAATAAATGCGAAATTAACCCTAAGCTCTCTTTTGTTGAGTCTTATTTCTGACTTTATGGTTGAATTTTCCTTTTTGGTGTATTCAGGGACTTATAGTAAAATTTAACGGGAAAATTTTTCTGGAACATTTTAACCCTCTAAAACTCTGTTTTAATGGTGTTTTCTGCTCTTTTTTTAAAAGAAGGACAAAAAAGACCCATGTCTTGAGGAGTTAAAGGGCTAACATTTCTACAAAAATGTTCTCCGTAACATTTTACATAAATTTGCTGAACACATTTTATACCTTAAATGTATGGGTCACATGGTTTCTTATGCCGTTTAACAATAAGAATGTGCCTGAGCTGGGGAACTTTAACCCCCTCTCAAATGAAATTCTGATGTAAACTTTCAAAACGCCGATACACGTATCTCTTTTTTTGTCTCCTCTATCAGAATTTATAGCCCGGACTTTATAATTTTTTGGTGTGTTGTACAGTGTTATAAACGCATTCATATTTTAATTCCATTCATAATTTCTACAAGTTAATGAATTATATATTCTAATTAATAGGTAGTTAAATAAAACCCAAATGTAAATCTTTCTAAGAAAAATTCATCATCAAACACATTTCGAAGTTGTTTTATTTATATTTTGTTATACGTAGTTTAGCATTGGCGAAATGTTCTTCAATGTATAGATACACACAAAGATCAATTTAGCACGGTTTGATGTACACTTGGCTGGCTCAATCAGGTTGGTACGTTCTTTTGATCCGTGATTCTTGTACGTGTAAACATATAACTAAACTCTCCATGCCACATCAGAAACCAAGAGTTTAGTTAAAATATCGCAAGTCATTCTCTTTAATTTTCTTCATTTATGTGAACTGTGTATGGACTAGGTGTATTGTCTTACTGAGGTACACTTACCCCACCCTTATGCCTTTGACAGTATAGGTACCTTTAATTTGAACTGTGCCCCTGCTTCCCAGCATTTCTTTCTAAATAAGCTTACTAAAATTTCATTTCAATACAAAAAAATAGTTTCGTAGTTTATTAAATTAACTTTTGTTACATAACTGCTTACTTCAATTTAAAGTGATTAATGTGTCTAAGGGTCCTTAGTATAAATATAATGAAAAAAAATTTATTTATATAGTATATAGGATAATAAAATTTAAGGAATAATTTTTACAGTATTAAAAAAATATATGATTATATTAATTTAGAAAATAACTATAATACGCAAAGATACAACTTGCCGGAATTTCCCTACTGTTGTTCAGGCGATGTGCTGCTGCTGTTGATTCTCTGTCGCGCTTGATGTTGGCGATTTTTCTCTGTTGCTGTTAACGTTTTTGGTTTTCCGTTATTATTCATTGTCGCTTTTATGATTTAAATTAATCCCTTTTAGGCTGTTCATTCACTTTTACAAACAATGATTTTTCACGTTTAATTTTGTTGTTTTAATTTTTTCATTTGTTCCTAGGTTCATTGATGATTTGGGGTGGGTTTTACTCTGTTTCAAATTGTGTAAATTTTCTCTTTGTTTTAATTTAGATGTAATTTAGTTTTGTAGTTTTAATTATATTAATATTTTATTTGGACATTTTAAGTTTTTATTATTCACAATTGTTACACAGTTTTAATGAAATATCAATTACTTTAGTTCTTAATACTGGATGTTAACAGGAGAACAATTCTTAAGAGAATTTACACAGGATTACATTTTCGAAATTACAGTACAAACATTGCCATATGAAGATATTTTAATAATTATCTTATGTTTATTTACGTTATTCACTGACACAATGGATTTATTTAAGAAATAAAATTGCAGACTCATTTCTTAAATACATATGTTTTTCACAAAATTCTAAGGAGATTTTTCCATATTTTGCATTAGCCTTACGCCCAGTTTTATATGCATGTTATTTGCAAATTAAGTTTTTTATAACACTTTCGTAAAAAAAAATCCATATTTTGGATTTTACGGTCTACAGGTTTATAAATTAAAACTTCTGCATAAAGCTGCATTGAAAGTTATTAAATATATTGCTTTAATTTTGTTTTTTTTTCTTTTTTCTTTCACACAATTTGGTGCAAACACATTATTAGCAAAAAGAATTTTTTTAAAAGGCTTTCTTTCGCGCACCACAAACACTGTCCCACACTCATCACACCGAGTATACAGAGGTATCACGAGACTATAGTCGTCTCGTTTTTACTGTGCATCTCTTTCTTGACATCCTATCGACTTCAATTTTGTTTTGATTTGTGTTTCTGGCGCAAAATAAATTAAATGTTTTATTATAGGCAAAAATAAGGGTGAAAATTCATAAAAATGAAAAAAGTGATATTTATATGAGATATTTATATTACACAATTGACGAAAAAAGTTATAGTTTTTAATTTTAACACGTCCACAAAAAATGACACTGTATTTCTGCCACAGATCACAATTTCTGCATTAAAAAACACTGCAGATTTAAACACTGTTTCACTTCTTTTATCTTTTAAGACCACAGCATATCACATTTTTTTACAAATTAAAAATACTTCATAAATGATTTCTTTATTTATGCGAATAAACAACATTTTTTTTTTGTTGCAAAAACTTTTTGTGCTGTATGTTTTCTTGTAAAATATCTAGTTTTTGTTTATTATGCATTGTTCATAACAATATAGCACTATATTTGTCTCTTTCTTGAGAAGCTGCAGAAAACCTGATTATATTGTTTTTCGTGTGCCAGGGGTTTCACCTCTGTATGCTTAGTGCTCATTAACCACTTGTTAACAACTGACCTCTATTTTTCTTCTGCCATGCTTTAAGTATCATTCTTCTGCATAGTCAGCTACGCATGTGTTTTGTCGTCATTGGTTAATTTAAATAACGGTACAATGACGTGATCGTACGACATGACAAAAATAGTAGGATTAAGAAATTATGAAAATCCTGAATTTGGTACAGTTAACAATTAAAAGAAAAGGAAGGGTTGTTGCTAACTTCATTAAGCGTGGAGTTATGCATACATGTCTACATACGTAGGTGTGTACATATGTATGTAAAGATTTATTTTTGTTTCTTTCTAATAAAAAAAAAATCTTCAAGGCGAAACAAGCAGTACTTATGCCAGGGGGCGAAAACCAGCACAAATTTGAAAGTTTGTGCTTATGAAAAAAAAAAATGTGTAATTAAATTTAAACAAATTCGTAACAAACCTGCTTCGCGGTAAGATTTCCAATTGACACCCGAACAGGGGAGAATTTTTTTTATAGAAAGAGAGCAAAAAAACCTATTGTATCTTATGGGAAAAGTGACAAATGTAAACGTGTGGCACGACCCACGAAGCCGGGCAATAAAAAATACCAAACGTTTGATGAAGTAAGGTCGAATGTCGGAGGCATGATATTTTCCAACGTAGTGTCCCAGAAGATCTTCTAGCTCATAAAGGGCGCTCCCAATTCTTTTCCTGATCCTGCATTTTACGAATTTTGGATTAAATTTTGAATTTATGGCCTTAAAATCGCTCTGAGAATGATTTTTGCGGAAAACCTCTTGACCTTCAATAAAATTTACTGGCTTGGACTTCGTATTATACGTCTTACTTGCCTTTTCATAGGCTTTGCCGAGATTATTACTAATTTTTTCTCGGATAATTTGTAATCGATCATTTTGTAAAACTAACGTGTCATCAGAAAGCATATTTAGCTTATCTAAAATAGAATAAGTGGAACCGTTTAAAATTATATTTTGACCAAAAACTGCGAAGTATGGTGAACATTTTATTGCCGAGTGGAAGTCGCTTCGTAAGACTTGTAAAATTTTCGGTATATCCCTATCCCAACTTGTGTGTTCTGACTGGTCCTTAAGGAAAAAACGAATTTTAGAAATAACTGCTCTGTTTGCTCTTTCTGAAGCGTTTGCTTGCGGTGAATAAAATCCTGTCGCGACATGCGTTATGACATATGCAGAAAAAAATTCTTCTATTTTGTTTGAGGTGAATTGCTTAGCGTTATCGCTGTGTATAAACTGTGGCACATCGTAAGTGCAAAACAAATCATTTAGAAAAAATTCTACAACGTTTTCATGGCTTTTAAGAACAGAAATTTAGTCAGATGGTCTATTACAATTAACAATTGGCAGTTTTTTGATTTGGTACATGGATAAGGACCCAAAAAGTCACAGTACAGTCTTTGAAAAGTGCGGGTTGTTAAAACTTGCTTGTCCATTGGGCGACGTAGTATTTGGTTTGTGGGTTTAATGACTTTGCAGACATCACATTGGTTGACATATAACTTAACATCACGCGCCATTTGTGGCCAGAAATATTTCTGCCTTATTTGAAATAGTGTTTTGTAGAAACCTCCGTGGAAACCTCCTTCGTGAGCAGATTTGATTGTTTTATTAACTAAGGACTTTGGTAACCATAGTCTCCAATGATCCTCTTCGGCGGTGTCGTTATTTCTAAATCTAAACCGTTTGTAAACATAATTTTCAGATAAGTACAAATGTGGAAGTAATGTGCTATTCCTAAAAATCACGAATGCTTACAATTTGGCATTAAGAGTTTAACGAGGTGCGGGCAAATGTAAAAATTATTTTGACACTTTTGCAAAAAAAAAAAAAAAAATATTTAAATATTTCGATACATGAAATGGATTTTTACGTTGATAGCTTTATCAATCAAAATTTTCTGTTATTAACGGCTGTAAATTGGACAATATTTGTTTTAATTAATAAAACTCAAACCCAGAAATATAAATTTAAAAAAAATATATATAAAAATAATTACTAGAAGATTTCCAAGTGAGTCTCGTTGACCACAAAATTAAGCCATTATAACAAATGCGACAGCAATGCTTTAGCGTCCACAATTCATCCGGAAAAACTTCTAGCTCAAAATACCTTTTATAGATGTCTTAAACTTTAACTTAACTTTTGAAAAACTTTTTGAAAAACGTAACTTTATATTCCGGAATAGTATGTTTACCGCAGATATAGCAAAACAAATCTAATTTTTTGAAACAATTGGACATTTTTGCCAAAACAAATCTTACACGTAAGCTGAGTTTCTTTCTTAATTAATTTAGTATTACTATGAGATGGTCAAACTTTTGAAACTTGAATGCAACTGATGCTGTTAACAAAATTACTTGAATATTTGAACGGGCAAGAAAACACAGAAAAGGACTCAATTTGCGTAGAAGAGCAGTTTTTAACTAAAACATTTTAATTTGTAGTGTTCAATAACTACCTAGTTCTATTTATAATATGGAAAACATCGATATTTATTATTGCAGTAATTCATACATGCATAAGTATTATTTAACCTTTTTTAACATTCCCAAATGCAATTTTAACAGATTTTTTACAACCGCAATTATTACTCTTTTCACATTAGATTTGAAAACAAATTCAGTTTCAACTGAAATTATTTACCTATTGCAATACCACTGATATTCTATATTATTAAATATTCTAGTACCTGGTTTTATTTAGGGACATTCCCAAATTTGTGGAATTTTAACAACCACAATTATTAATTACATTATTTTGTACATCCAAATTGACCTGATTTATCATAAAATTTAATTGCTTTTTCAAATTTGTTATTCTAAATGAAACATTTTCCTTTTAATGTTCAATTGAAATTTTTTTATATTTACTTGTTTTTTTTTTGGTCTATGGACATTCTCGAATTGGTTTTTCCTAAAACAGATTTTTATAACCACAATTATTATCCCTTTTCACACGTATTAAAATCTGGTTTATAAAAGGGCAGTAAGTAATAACAATTTTCGTAAGATAAAGTTAAAAGCATTCATTCGCTTATTGCTGAAATATGTTGGACATTGTATGATAATGAAGTGGAATTGCCTAGAGCTAAAAAAATGTAATTATTGCTATCCAAATTTGCTTTAAAATAAAATTCTTAATAAATGCGAAATTAACCCTAAGCTCTCTTTTGTTGAGCCTTATTTCTGACTTTATGGTTGAATTTTCCTTTTTGGTGTATTCAGGGACTTATAGTAAAATTTAACGGGAAAATTTTTCTGGAACATTTTAACCCTCTAAAACTCTGTTTTAATGGTGTTTTCTGCTCTTTTTTTAAAAGAAGGACAAAAAAGACCCATGTCTTGAGGAGTTAAAGGGCTAACATTTCTACAAAAATGTTCTCCGTAACATTTTACATAAATTTGCTGAACACATTTTATACCTTAAATGTATGGGTCACATGGTTTCTTATGCCGTTTAACAATAAGAATGTGTCTGAGCTGGGGAACTTTAACCCCCTCTCAAATGAAATTCTGATGTAAACTTTCAAAACGCCGATACACGTATCTCTTTTTTTGTCTCCTCTATCAGAATTTATAGCCCGGACTTTATAATTTTTTGGTGTGTTGTACAGTGTTATAAACGCATTCATATCTTAATTCCATTCATAATTTCTACAAGTTAATGAATTATATATTCTAATTAATAGGTAGTTAAATAAAACCCAAATGTAAATCTTTCTAAGAAAAATTCATCATCAAACACATTTCGAAGTTGTTTTATTTATATTTTGTTATACGTAGTTTAGCATTGGCGAAATGTTCTTCAATGTATAGATACACACAAAGATCAATTTAGCACGGTTTGATGTACACTTGGCTGGCTCAATCAGGTTGGTACGTTCTTTTGATCCGTGATTCTTGTACGTGTAAACATATAACTAAACTCTCCATGCCACATCAGAAACCAAGAGTTTAGTTAAAATATCGCAAGTCATTCTCTTTAATTTTCTTCATTTATGTGAACTGTGTATGGACTAGGTGTATTGTCTTACTGAGGTACACTTACCCCACCCTTATGCCTTTGACAGTATAGGTACCTTTAATTTGAACTGTGCCCCTGCTTCCCAGCATTTCTTTCTAAATAAGCTTACTAAAATTTCATTTCAATACAAAAAAATAGTTTCGTAGTTTATTAAATTAACTTTTGTTACATAACTGCTTACTTCAATTTAAAGTGATTAATGTGTCTAAGGGTCCTTAGTATAAATATAATGAAAAAAAATGTATTTATATAGTATATAGGATAATAAAATTTAAGGAATAATTTTTACAGTATTAAAAAAATATATGATTATATTAATTTAGAAAATAACTATAATACGCAAAGATACAACTTGCCGGAATTTCCCTACTGTTGTTCAGGCGATGTGCTGCTGCTGTTGATTCTCTGTCGCGCTTGATGTTGGCGATTTTTCTCTGTTGCTGTTAACGTTTTTGGTTTTCCGTTATTATTCATTGTCGCTTTTATGATTTAAATTAATCCCTTTTAGGCTGTTCATTCAGCTTTACAAACAATGATTTTTCACGTTTAATTTTGTTGTTTTAATTTTTTCATTTGTTCCTAGGTTCATTGATGATTTGGGGTGGGTTTTACTCTGTTTCAAATTGTGTAAATTTTCTCTTTGTTTTAATTTAGATGTAATTTAGTTTTGTAGTTTTAATTATATTAATATTTTATTTGGACATTTTAAGTTTTTATTATTCACAATTGTTACACAGTTTTAATGAAATATCAATTACTTTAGTTCTTAATACTGGATGTTAACAGGAGAACAATTCTTAAGAGAATTTACACAGGATTACATTTTCGAAATTACAGTACAAACATTGCCATATGAAGATATTTTAATAATTATCTTATGTTTATTTACGTTATTCACTGACACAATGGATTTATTTAAGAAATAAAATTAATGAAATAAAATTGCAGACTCATTTCTTAAATACATATGTTTTTCACAAAATTCTAAGGAGATTTTTCCATATTTTGCATTAGCCTTACGCCCAGTTTTATATGCATGTTATTTGCAAATTAAGTTTTTTATAACACTTTCGTAAAAAAAAATCCATATTTTGGATTTTACGGTCTACAGGTTTATAAATTAAAACTTCTGCATAAAGCTGCATTGAAAGTTATTAAATATATTGCTTTAATTTTGTTTTTTTTTTTCTTTTTTCTTTCACACAATTTGGTGCAAACACATTATTAGCAAAAAGAATTTTTTTAAAAGGCTTTCTTTCGCGCACCACAAACACTGTCCCACACTCATCACACCGAGTATACAGAGGTATCACGAGACTATAGTCGTCTCGTTTTTACTGTGCATCTCTTTCTTGACATCCTATCGACTTCAATTTTGTTTTGATTTGTGTTTCTGGCGCAAAATAAATTAAATGTTTTATTATAGGCAAAAATAAGGGTGAAAATTCATAAAAATGAAAAAAGTGATATTTATATGAGATATTTATATTACACAATTGACGAAAAAAGTTATAGTTTTTAATTTTAACACGTCCACAAAAAATGACACTGTATTTCTGCCACAGATCACAATTTCTGCATTAAAAAACACTGCAGATTTAAACACTGTTTCACTTCTTTTATCTTTTAAGACCACAGCATATCAC
The DNA here is from genome assembly GCA_916610165.2 of Gymnosoma rotundatum. Lineage (NCBI taxonomy): Eukaryota > Metazoa > Arthropoda > Insecta > Diptera > Tachinidae > Gymnosoma > Gymnosoma rotundatum. The sequence continues at coordinate 65,576,323 of OU744339.1, forward strand.
ATTTTTTTACAAATTAAAAATACTTCATAAATGATTTCTTTATTTATGCGAATAAACAACATTTTTTTTTGTGGCAAAAACTTTTTGTGCTGTATGTTTTCTTGTAAAATATCTAGTTTTTGTTTATTATGCATTGTTCATAACAATATAGCACTATATTTGTCTCTTTCTTGAGAAGCTGCAGAAAACCTGATTATATTGTTTTTCGTGTGCCAGGGGTTTCACCTCTGTATGCTTAGTGCTCATCAACCACTTGTTAACAACTGACCTCTATTTTTCTTCTGCCATGCTTTAAGTATCATTCTTCTGCATAGTCAGCTACGCATGTGTTTTGTCGTCATTGGTTAATTTAAATAACGGTACAATGACGTGATCGTACGACATGACAAAAATAGTAGGATTAAGAAATTATGAAAATCCTGAATTTGGTACAGTTAACAATTAAAAGAAAAGGAAGGGTTGTTGCTAACTTCATTAAGCGTGGAGTTATGCATACATGTCTACATACGTAGGTGTGTACATATGTATGTAAAGATTTATTTTTGTTTCTTTCTAATAAAAAAAAAATCTTCAAGGCGAAACAAGCAGTACTTATGCCAGGGGGCGAAAACCAGCACAAATTTGAAAGTTTGTGCTTATGAAAAAAAAAAATGTGTAATTAAATTTAAACAAATTCTTGTTCGCGGTAAGATTTCCAATTGACACCCGAACAGGGGAGAATTTTTTTATAGAAAGAGAGCAAAAAAACCTATTGTATCTTATGGGAAAAGTGACAAATGTAAACGTGTGGCACGACCCACGAAGCCGGGAAATAAAAAATACCAAACGTTTGATGAAGTAAGCTCGAATGTCGGAGGCATGATATTTTCCAACGTAGTGTCCCAGAAGATCTTCTAGCTCATAAAGGGCGCTCCCAATTCTTTTCCTGATCCTGCATTTTACGAATTTTGGATTAAATTTTGAATTTATGGCCTTAAAATCGCTCTGAGAATGATTTTTGCGGAAAACCTCTTGACCTTCAATAAAATTTACTGGCTTGGACTTCGTATTATACGTCTTACTTGCCTTTTCATAGGCTTTGCCGAGATTATTACTAATTTTTTCTCGGATAATTTGTAATCGATCATTTTGTAAAACTAACGTGTCATCAGAAAGCATATTTAGCCTATCTAAAATAGAATAAGTGGAACCGTTTAAAATTATATTTTGACCAAAAACTGCGAAGTATGGTGAACATTTTATTGCCGAGTGGAAGTCGCTTCGTAAGACTTGTAAAATTTTCGGTATATCCCTATCCCAACTTGTGTGTTCTGACTGGTCCTTAAGGAAAAAACGAATTTTAGAAATAACTGCTCTGTTTGCTCTTTCTGAAGCGTTTGCTTGCGGTGAATAAAATCCTGTCGCGACATGCGTTATGACATATGCAGAAAAAAATTCTTCTATTTTGTTTGAGGTGAATTGCTTAGCGTTATCGCTGTGTATAAACTGTGGCACATCGTAAGTGCAAAACAAATCATTTAGAAAAAATTCTACAACGTTTTCATGGCTTTTAAGAACAGAAATTTAGTCAGATGGTCTATTACAATTAACAATTGGCAGTTTTTTGATTTGGTACATGGATAAGGACCCAAAAAGTCACAGTACAGTCTTTGAAAAGTGCGGGTTGTTAAAACTTGCTTGTCCATTGGGCGACGTAGTATTTGGTTTGTGGGTTTAATGACTTTGCAGACATCACATTGGTTGACATATAACTTAACATCACGCGCCATTTGTGGCCAGAAATATTTCTGCCTTATTTGAAATAGTGTTTTGTAGAAACCTCCGTGGAAACCTCCTTCGTGAGCAGATTTGATTGTTTTATTAACTAAGGACTTTGGTAACCATAGTCTCCAATGATCCTCTTCGGCGGTGTCGTTATTTCTAAATCTAAACCGTTTGTAAACATAATTTTCAGATAAGTACAAATGTGGAAGTAATGTGCTATTCCTAAAAATCACGAATGCTTACAATTTGGCATTAAGAGTTTAACGAGGTGCGGGCAAATTTAAAAATTATTTTGACACTTTTGCAAAAAAAAACAAAAATATTTAAATATTTCGATACATGAAATGGATTTTTACGTTGATAGCTTTATCAATCAAAATTTTCTGTTATTAACGGCTGTAAATTGAACAATATTTGTTTTAATTAATAAAACTCAAACCCAGAAATATAAATTTAAAAAAAATATATATAAAAATAATTACTAGAAGATTTCCAAGTGAGTCTCGTTGAAGTACTACAAGAAAAACATTTTTTTTAGTTGGGTGAAAACAAATAAAAGCGTTTGATTATTCGTAACTTTAATTCGAATATTCCTTAACTTTGTCCCTCAGTACTTTAGACACATCGAGTTATCAACTGCTCTACTGTAATAAGATTAAATGCAAGGTAACTCAGCCAGCCCAGGATGTTTAAAATAATACATTTATTTAAATTGCTTTTATTTTTTTCTTATTAATTACTTAAAGAATTTAAAACTTTGACCAGCAAATAAACAAAAGAGTCCCCGACCGCGTGTGTCTCGTTCTTAAATTTATCACTAGAATCCCCTATTCTGGACGATTCCGCGATATTTATGGCAAGTTCTTGCTGGTTGTTAGTGTGTTTAGTCACCACTTCACCGGGGATTAATGGCTATTAATACCAGTTAATTCCCAAGTACTACCACTAGCACGCATGGGCACTATGGCTGTAAGAACCAGTAGTTGCCCTATGCACTACCACCACTTTACCTGGGCACTATGGCTGTAAAAAAAACCAATAGTTACCCTGTGCACTACCACTAATATGCCTGGGCGCTATGGCTGTAGAAAACCAATAGTTACCCTGTGCACTACCACTAATATGCCTGGGCACTATGGCTGTAAAAACCAGTAGTTGCCCTGTGCATTAAAACAATGAGCTGAACTTCTCCCTCAATGTGAAAGGCCACTAGCAAAGCTATCACATACTTGCACTAGTGATCCGATCACCTTGACAGACAAGCCCCAACTGAATCTATAATAGTGAGCTCACATCAGCATTACTTAGCTTAGGTGTAGTGGTTAACACACATTTTCTCGCTCTTACACCCACTCTCAAGCAAAACGAATTACTCTCTTAAACCAACACATCTCTTGTTAATTTGTTGGGACGATTCTCTTTGTTAAAATTCAAAATTAAAAGATATGATCTCTTTAAATAAAGCAGTGACTTAAAAGTATGAATTCTTGCATTTCAAATTAAATAAAACTATTCAAATTCTATTTTAAAATTTACAAATAATTTTTTTTACAAAAATAATAATAATATTATAACTAAATCAAAAAATAAAATAAATGAAGATTATACCATATATACACTTATATATATATAAAAAATATGTAACGGATAACTTCGTTACACTACTGAACAGTGTCAACAGTGCAAGTCTTTCTTAAATATGAACCTGTTATTTGAGCTGGTTTTTCATAAGTGGTATAGGTCCACTTTTTCAAAAAACTAATTAACGGTAACTCTAAAGAACTATAGACTCCTTCTCTTCATAGTTACAATTACAATTTTAATAGAGTTCTATTTTGACATAAAATAAACAAACACAGTTTTACTGTACAATTCTATTGCACAAATATTTCTTTTGAAAGTGGAATAAGTCTAAGTTTAATTAAAAAGAAATTTTAATAATTTCTTCCAAACGACAATAATTTTGCAGTTGTGAAAACAGCATTAAAAAAAAAATTACCAATTATGCGCTGCAGAAGACTGCCAAAAAAAACAGCTCAATTTTTCATTTCGTATAAAATTAAAAGACAAGACATTGTTGCAACTAAATCTCTAGAAGAGGCAATATGAAACAGAAAAAAACGAATAACATTTAAATAGAATGAACCTTGGTTGACATATAACTTAACGTCACGCGCCATTTGTGGCCAGAAATATTTCTGCCTTATTTGAAATAGTGTTTTGTAGAAACCTCCGTGGCAACCTTCTTCGTGAGCAGATTTGATTGTTTTATTAACTAAGGACTTTGGTAACCATAGTCTTCAAAGATCCTCTTCGGCGGTGTCGTTATTTCTAAATCTAAACCGTTTGTAAACATAATTTTCAGATAAGTACAAATCTGGAAGTAATGTGCTATTCCCCCGTATATTTTCCCTCAACTCGTTGTATTCTGAGCTATTAAACTCTGGTGATTGAATATCTACTTCAGGTGGATTGCAATTTATGTTTAGCTCATCAACGTCGAATCTGAACAGTGCATCCGGGACTATGTTTAAGGACCCTTTTCTATGTTCCATAACAAAATTAAAATGTTGGAGTTTTAAGCTCCATCGGGCTAATGTACCATTCAAGTCTTTTTGGGCCATGAGCCATTTTAGGCTTAAGTGGTCTGTCACAATTTTAAAAGGGAGTCCTTCGACGTACTGTCTGAAACGTTTGACACAAATGATTGCCGCTAAACACTCCAGCTCCGTTACTATGTAGTTCCTCTGGGCCTTATTCAGCTTTTGCGACACAAAAGAAATGGGGTATTCTCTGCCATTATCGTCCAGCTGATATAAAACTCCACCTACACCGATGCGTGATGCATCGCACTGAATCACGATGGTGGGTTTAGGTAATTTTTGTCCGTTTAAATGGTATTATGCAGGTAGATTGCCTAATATCTGTCCTGTTTATTGGGGTAAATAGTTTAATATTTGGGTCTTTTATTATTGGATAGGTAAGTGTGACCGTGGGTGTTTTTCGTTTGTAAGAGTGTTTTAGTAATTTTAGTGGTGTAAAAATCGTGTCAGAGGTTGTGTTTACCTGTTCGTTAATAATGTCTCCGTTAAACGTTCGTGTTTTGTAAATTTCCATGTTTTCAAGAATGTCTAGTCTTCGACCTTTTTTACTTGGGTGTAATACTGTCTATTTCTCTTGGTTCGTGTCCATGTGTGTTAAGGTGTATTGCGAAATTGGAGTCTTCCCTTTTACTTTTGTATGATCGAATGTGTCCAGTGTTCGTCCAGTTTGTCCGATGTACGTTGTTTCTGTTGATGTCTTGAGATTGTTGCGTAGAGTGTTGGTCGTTTTTAGTGTTGTTCTTTCCGGAAAAGGTTAGTTAATCTATATATTTCTGGTCCTGTGTAAATAAAGATGTGTCGTCGTGTTATATCGTTTGTTTCCTTGTCTTCTTTCTTTTTGTTTTTGTTGTTGTATTGTCTGATTTTGTGGTTGTAACCGTTATTTTTAGCTATAGTGTAAATTGTATCGAGTTCTTTGTTGTATTTATCTGGAGCGAGTGGGACTATTTTAAGTCTGTGAATCATATGTCTAAATGCTGCGAGTTTATGTTGAGTAGGATGTTTTGAGGAGCTGTGGATAGTTGTGTCTGTCATGGTTGGTTTTCTATAAATGTCCAAGTTTAAGGTATCAATTCCTCGTGTTATTGATATTACAAGATAATGTAAAGTTCTGTTTTGCTCTTTTTCTATTGTGTATGTGATTTTGATATGTGTTATGTTTAAGTCTATAAGAATTTGCTCGGCGTTGTCTCTTTCTAGGATGCATATTATGTCGTCTACGTATCTGTAGTAATGGGTTATTTTATGTTTTTCCATCAGTTTTTTGATGTGTAGTTGTTCTAAATGTTGCATGAAAATCTCTGTGAAGATTGCGGATGTTGGGTTTCCCATATCGTGTCCATCAGGTAGTTTATAGAAGTTATTATTGAATCTAAAGTAGTTTTGTTTTAATATCCTCTTTGCAATATCCATTATTTCGTTGATATATTGATTGTCGTATAAGTTAGAAACTATGTTACGTAGGATAGTCAAAGTTTCGTGTGTGGGTATTGATGTATATAGATCATTTATGTCGAAGGAAACGAGTCTCGTGTTATCAGTGATTTTGATGTCCTTAATTTTGTTTAAGAGGTCTTGTGTATTTCGCAACATGTATATGTTATGCAAATTTATTTTCTCTTTTAAGAATATGGTGAGGCATTTGGCCAAGTTATATGCAGGCGCAGGTTTGTAATTTACTACAGGTCTGATTGGAATATTTTCTTTATGAATTTTGGGTTGTGCTCTGAGCGTAGGGGGTCCTGGGTTCATGTATATGTATAACTTTCCGTCAGTAAACGTTTTGCAGCGTTTTAATAGGCTTCGTATTTCCCTTTGGAATGAATCGGTTGGGTCATTCTTGAATTTTGTGCATTTTGCTTGTTTTATGAATTGTTGTGTTTTCTCTATATATTCTTTCTTGTGCATTATTACAATTGTGTTCCCTTTGTCTGCTTTAGTAAGTAATAGATTATTATTTCGAAGTTTCGCCTTTATCTGTCTAAGTGTTTTTTGTTCGTCAGGATTAGTTTTAGATGCAGTGTGTTCTTTTATTGTTTTTTCAAGTACATCGGCTATCTTGCGTCTCATGTGTTCTTGTCGGTCAGTTGGTAAGTGTGTAATAGTAGCTTTGGCGTCTACGATTTGTGTTTAAATGTTTTTTCTATTTTGTCAAAAGGTAGATTATGTTTTAGTCCCTTCTCCATTAGTTTTCTATCATTGTCGCTGAATTCTATGTTTGTCAGGTTTTTCACCCGTGGGTAAAATTCCGTGTTTGTACGTTTTTCAGTCTGTTTTGTGAGTCTTGTAAATTTTCTTTCGATCCGCTTGTATTTGTCAGTCATCTGAATTTGTATCCTTTCATGTAAGTTGTGTAAAAATGTGGGAAATAAATAGTAAAGATTATGCCTTGTTGTTTAAATGAATATGATAAGTTTCCTTATTGAGTTTGTCTTTTTTAATGTAAAGTGAGCGCATCTCAGTCTTTATCCATGTCAGTTGGGCTACACGCTTTGCGCGTTGGAAAGCGTACTTTTGGTTCTTAATGTTAATAGTTATGTAACGTGGAGTAATTTTGTTGTTAAGACATTGTTTGTTGAATCGGTTGTTTGCTATTGTCTTGTGTAGTTGTAGTGTCTTGTTAGTGAGTCTAGTTAATAGTACCTTAGCTTGACTAGCTAGTCCGGTAATAAATTAATTGGGTTAATTCTGCCAGTATAGATTAAACTGTTGTTATAATTTTCGGTAATGACCGTCGTCTCTGGATGTTTACTTCGTACGTTTGGCGAGCGCTTTCGATATGATAACATCATTTTCAAGCCACGTATTTGTTAAAACTGAAGAGATACTCGTAGTGATAATAATAGCTAGTGCGAAGAATATAATTTTTGTCCTGTACTGATATAGTGACCTCCCAGGTTCTGCGAAGGCTGTCTTTTCTTTCGATGTTTCTGATAGCCTTATTTGAAAAAATGCATCCTTCAGGTCAATACCGCTTATGAAATGGATGTCTTTAAGCCGACTGAGTAACCCATTAATGTGTGGTAATGGGTAGGAATCCTTTTTTGTTAGTAAATTAAGCTTTCTGCAGTCCAGACAAAGTCTGATTTTACCGGGCTTGCGAACTGTCACGATTGGGCTACACCAAGGACACTCTCTATTACACCAAGAGTAAGTAACCCGTCTAGTTCCTCAGAGACTTCTGCTTGCCTCGGAGGCGAAAGAGGATAGTGCTTTTGTTTCACAGGTTCGGCATCCCCTGTGTCTATGTGGTGCTCAAGGAGATGTGTACACCCTACGCCAAGTTTCTCGTAAGAGGGAAATTCCAGAATAACATCATCTAAGCGCAGTTTTTCTTCTGGAGATAGGTCATGAAAAGTTAACTCAGTATCATTTAAGAGTTCAGCACAAGAGCCTTCAGGAAAGATTTGAGGAGCCAAGGCGTAGGCTTTCCAAAAATCAACACTAAGGTACAAGTTGGGACAAGTTTGGTACAACGTAAAACACAATGAACTTTGTCACCCCTTTAAAAGTTACCAGTAGCGAACAATATATTCGTTTTTCGAACCATTTGCAGTTCGGATACTAGATTTTAATTCTCCTAATCGTATACTGTTTCTATCTATAAAATCCAAGCTCCCTTTTCCTTAAACAGACACATTGGCACCTGAGTCTAAAACACACAGTAAGTTTTCATCGAAGATTTTAATCATTGCAAAAGGTCTACCATCATCATGATTTGACAAACAGGTTGATTCAATCGTTTTTCTATAATTTTTTCTTTCTTGATATCGCCGCCTACATTCTAGAATTCGTCGAGATATTTCACGGCTTCCAGATTTTGTGGAAAGATATAAATTGAACTTGCTTTTATGCAGCGATAAGGTAGGTAGAGTTTCTGTTGGTCTAAAAGGTAAGTCCCTCTGTGAAGGCTTACCCTCTGTGCAGATTGTTAACTCGGGATTTACTTGGCGGAACAAGCATCCCCGGTCGCCCACTCGTTCCGGCGTTTGTTTCCCACATGAGGACCACCACATTCAGGAGTAATTACCCCTCTTTGTCCGCATTTATAGCAGAAAACATGCCGAGTTGTGTCGGGACAATAGATAAAAGTATGTCCAAAATTGAGGCAATTCCAACATTTTATTTTTGAGTAATCATTGTTTACCCATATTTTTTTAATTTGAGTGGCTCTATTTGAGGGTCTGATTCACCATCAGAATTTTCGAATGTTGGTTCGACAGATATCTCATTTACCTGACGTCGATTAACTGTACTAGCTTTATTAGCCTTTCTAGCTAATTCGCGTAGTTTACCTAGATCTACAGGGTACGAAATAAAAAGCATCACCTTGAGTTCAGCGTATACATTTTTCTTAATGATCTCTATTAGTGAAGCGTCTGACATTGGGTTAGATAATCTTAAGTTCCAGCGAACTACAAACAAATGAAAGTCGCCATAGCTTTCTTTTGGAAGCTGTTTACGCGTTGAGATTATTAATAATATTTCATGGTCGCTTTCCAATGTGCCAAATTCCCTAGAAAGAGCCGTTCTTCACATTGGATAGGAGGCCCTTTTGTTTTGTCTAATATAATCCCAGTAAAATGTCTCAGCTTTACCTGACAAAAATAAATGAAAGTTAGACATTAGGTGATCGTGAGGACACTAAAATCGGTCAGCTAATGTGTCTATTTTGAACAGGAAGTCCGTAACACTGCCTTCACCACTATACGAAACCTTCCAGTCCTTTAATTTGAAACTTATCGCTGAGGAAGTATATGAAGAACAAGATGGTTGGACATTCGTTCCAGGTGTCACGGAAGTAGATCTATCATTGCGTCCCAACTCTGCTGCCTCTCTTAGAGCAGTGAGTTCTCTCCTAAATTCATCCTGGGTATTTCTCATGGCTTCCTGGAAGTATCCCATCAAATTTTCAGTCGTATTCATATTTGAAGGTTGTTGATTGCCTTCCTGATTAACTTCCTGAGTAGTCATTTCCATCTGAGAAATGTAGCCTGTTTGTCTATCAGAAAATGAGATCTGTGTTAAGTTTTCTAAAGAATTGGGATCTATATCAGGCAGTGAGCTTGAAAGGTCAAAATTTGTATTATCCCTCGCCGAGTTCGTTTCCGCGGCTACACTACAATACCTCTACCTGACAGATCCACTAAATTGGAATCAACTACCGTATTACGTGAAGAAATTCTAGCTGTGGCTTGACGAGTGTTGGGTTTGTGCACCAGCAAAAGACAGAAAAGTGTTATATATGTGTTACTTATATACTTATGTATGTACAAAAATCATACAAATGAGTTTGGGAGAAATTGTGATTGGAAAAAAATAAAAGTTTTATTATTTATATTAATTTTATAGGTATTATTGTTTTTAAGTATTTAAATAATAAAATATTTTATTTGTAAAAATTATTTGGGCGTATTTTAGAAAGAAATGCAGGGTATTATCAGGATAATGCATTAATACCGAAGTATTTAAGACTCTTTACTATGCCTCAAGCAGGATATCATAAATGAAAAGAAATAAATTTTTATAAACTTCAAAATATATGTGTTTAATATGTTTTCTGAGCCTGTGTTAAAATAGGCTTACCTAATTATGTTTTACCAATATAAGAAATTATCGCATCGAGCAACTGCGTGATTGTTTGTCGTCGGTTCGGACTTGTAATGTCAGTATAATTATAGAACATTATAAAATATTAGTTACTAAATTCTAAAATGAATTTTTCCTAAATTTATTCCTATGTTTTGCATCGCAAATGACACCAGGACTTTTATTTCCCAGAAATCATGACATAAAAAACAATTGGAAAAAGTATATAAACCAAATGAATTTATTCCCATATTATACATCATGACTTATGCAAAATAATTGGGGAAAGTATATAAATCAAACAATATAAACTAAAGATAATTAATGGATATACATTAAGCCCCACGTTGGGCGCCATATATGTTACACGTAGTTTAGCATTGGCGAAATGTTCTCCAATGTATGGATACACACAAAGATCAATTTGGCACGGTTTGATGTACACCTGGCTAGCTCAATCAGGTTGCTAAGTTCTTTTGATCCGTGATTCTTGTACGTGTAAACATATAACTAAACTCCCCATGCCACATCAGAAACCAAGAGTTTAGTTAAAATATCGCAAGTCATTCTCTTTAATTTTCTTCATTTATGTGAACTGTGTATGGACCAGGTGTATTGTTATACTGAGGTACACTTACCCCACCCTTATGCCTTTGACAGTATAGGTACCTTTAATTTTAACTGTCCCTTGCTAGTGCCCCTATTTTCCCAGCATTTCTTTCTAAATAAGACTACTAGAATTTCATTTCAATAAAAAAAAATTAGTTTCATAGTTTATTAAATTAACGTTTGTTACATAACTGCTTACTTAAATTTAAAGTGATTAGTGTGTCTAAGATTCCTTAGTATAAATATAATGGAAAAAATAAAGTATTTATATAGTATATTGGATAATAAAATTTAAGGAATAATTTTTATAGTATTAAAAAAAATATATGATTATATTAATTTAGAAAATAACTATAATACGCGAGATACAACTTGCCGGAACCTCCCTACTGTTGTTCAGGCGATGTGCTGCTGTTGATTCTCTGTCGCGCTTGATGTTGGCGATTTTTCTCTGTTGCTGTTAGCGTTTTCGGTTTTCCGTTATTATTCATTGTCACTTTTATGATTTAAATTAATCCCTTTTAGGCTGTTCATTCAGCTTTACAAACAATGATTTTTCACGTTTAATTTTGTTGTTTTAATTTTTTCATTTGTTCTTAGGTTCATTGATGATTTGGGGTGGGTTTTACTCTGCTTCAAATTGTGTAAATTTTCTCTTTGTTTTAATTTAGATGTAATTTAGTTTTGTAGTTTTAATTATATTAATATTTTGTTTGGACATTTTAAGTTTTTATTATTCACAATTGTTACACAGTTTTAATGAAATATCAATTATTTTAGTTCTTAATACTGGATGTTGAAAATTCTGAATTTGGTACAGTTAACAATAAAAAGAAAAGGAAGGGTTGTTGCTAACTTCATTAAGCGTGAGTTATGCATACATGTCTACATACGTAGGTTTGTACATATGTATGTAAAGATTTATTTTTGTTTCTTTCTAATAAAAAAAATCTTCAAGGCGAAACAAGCAGTACTTATGCCAGGGGGCGAAAAACCAGCTCAAATTTGAAAGTTTGTGCCTACGAAAAAAAAAAATGTGTATATGTGAGCATATAATGATGTCCCAAATAACTAGCTACATCTCAAGGCATCATTTACTCAATGAAAAACAAACTGGTTTTCGAGCGAACTCCAGCACCTTTTGGCTCTTTTAGGTATCACTGAGTCAATTAGGGATAACGTGAATGACAATAAAACCTGCATATTAGTTTCCCTTGACCTTTCAAAGGCTTTTGACCGGGTAGATCACAATAATCTTATAAAGAAGCTACACCATGAATTTAGATTCTCTCGAACGGCATGTAAGCTCTTGTTTTCATATTTAAGCAATCGTCATCAATTCGTTTCATTTTGTGGAATCGAATCTGAAACTCGTAATGTTCATTCGGGAGTAGCTCAAGGATCGGTTCTTGGGCCCCTACTATTTGTAATGTACCTTAATAGCCTATTTAGTGTTACAGATTCACTTTCATGTGTGACATATGCGTTTGAAGATGATATACAACTCTTATTTTCGCAATCTGAATTCAGCTTAGGAGAAGTGAACATGTTTCAATGTATGTCTACCGATTTTTAAACTGCTCCTTCAATAATTTTCTCGTTGTGAAATTGCTGACACGATTCTACTGTATTGTGAAAAGCTCCAACCCATATTTTTTGCACAGCCGTAAAACTTTATCAACTCCTCAAGAAATACCCAAGTATTCATTCCCAGAATTAACAACTCATTTTTTGAGAAATCGTTTTTGGTAAAAACAGCCCGCATTTGGAATGGCCTGTCAAATAGATTAAGATCTTTTGGTGCTTCAGCAATGGTTTACAAGAAACACTTGGACGAACATCTGAACCAATAGATGGCCTCTGCATGCTTTATGTGTAAATACATATGTGCAAGCATACATTATTTGCTCTGACCTTCGCGCTTTCGGTACTCCTTTCTATTTTAAATTAATATATATATATATATATATATATATATATATATATATATATATATATATATATATATATATTGCTTTTTTATATACTTTTTCTTCAATTATTTTCTTTTTTGAAATTATATATTATTATGCATTAAGTTACCGTTATAATACGCACATAAACCTTAATCCCTCTGTAATATTTTTCGGCCATATGAAGGCTTCTGTTATTACAAATTTTATAAATAAAAAATAATAATAAATTTAAACAAATTCGTAACAAACCTGCTTCGCGGTAAGATTTCCAATTGACACCCGAACAGGGGAGAATTTTTTTTTGTAGAAAGAGAGCAAAAAAACCTATTGTATCTTATGGGAAAAGTGACAAATGTAAACGTGTGGCACGACCCACGAAGCCGGGCAATACAAAAATACCAAACGTTTGATGAAGTAAGCTCGAATGTCGGAGGCATGATATTTTCCAACGTAGTGTCCCAGAAGATCTTCTAGCTCATAAAGGGCGCTCCCAATTCTTTTCCTGATCCTGCATTTTACGAATTTTGGATTAAATTTTGAATTTATGGCCTTAAAATCGCTCTGAGAATGATTTTTGCGGAAAACCTCTTGACCTTGGACTTCGTATTATACGTCTTACTTGCCTTTTCATAGGCTTTGCCGAGATTCTTACTAATTTTTTCTCGGATAATTTGTAATCGATCATTTTGTAAAACTAACGTGTCATCAGAAAGCATATTTAGCCTATCTAAAATAGAATAAGTGGAACCGTTTAAAATTATATTTTGACCAAAAACTGCGAAGTATGGTGAACATTTTATTGCCGAGTGAAAGTCGCTTCGTAAGACTTGTAAAATTTTCGGTATATCCCTATCCCAACTTGTGTGTTCTGACTGGTCCTTAAGGAAAAAACGAATTTTAGAAATAACTGCTCTGTTTGCTCTTTCTGAAGCGTTTGCTTGCGGAGAATAAAATCCTGTCGCGACATGCGTTATGACATATGCAGAAAAAAATTCTTCTATTTTGTTTGAGGTGAATTGCTTAGCGTTATCGCTGTGTATAAACTGTGGCACATCGTAAGTGCAAAACAAATCATTTAGAAAAAATTCTACAACGTTTTCATGGCTTTTAAGAACAGAAATTTAGTCAGATGGTCTATTACAATTAACAATTGGCAGTTTTTTGATTTGGTACATAGGTAAGGACCCAAAAAGTCACAGTACAGTCTTTGAAAAGTGCGGGTTGTTAAAACTTGTCCATTGGTCGACGTAGTATTTGGTTTGTGGGTTTAATGACTTTGCAGACATCACATTGGTTGACATATAATTTAACATCACGTGCCAATTGTGGCCAGAAATATTTCTGCCTTATTTGAAATAGTGTTTTGTAGAAACCTCCGTGGAAACCTTCTTCGTGAGCAGATTTGATTGTTTTATTAACTAAGGACTTTGGTAACCATAGTCTCCAAAGATCCTCTTCGGCGGTGTCGTTATTTCTAAATCTAAACCGTTTGTAAACATAATTTTCAGATAAGTACAAATCTGGAAGTAATGTGCTATTCCTAAAAATCACGAATGCTTACAATTTGGCATTAAGAGTTTAACGAGGTGCGGGGAAATGTAAAAATTATTTTGACACTTTTGCAAAAAAAAAAACAAAAATATTTAAATATTTCGATACATGAAATGGATTTTTACGTTGATAGCTTTATCAATCAAAATTTTCTGTTATTAACGGCTGAAAATTGGACAGAAATATAAATTAAAAAAAAAATATAAAAAAAAATTGTTAGAAGATTTCCAAGTGAGTCTCGTTGAAGTACTACAAGAAAAATATTTTTTTTAGTTGAGAGAAAACAAATAAAAGCGTTTGATTATTCTCAACTTTAATTCGAATATTCCTTAACTTTGTCCCTCAGTACTTTAGACACATCGAGTTATCAACTGCTCTACTGTAATAAGATTAAATGCAAGGTAACTCAGCCAGCCCAGGATGTTTAAAATAATACATTTATTTAAATTGCTTTTATTTTTTTCTTATTAATTACTTAAATAATTTAAAACTTTGACCAGCAAATAAACAAAAGAGTCCCCGACCGCGTGTGTCTCGTTCTTAAATTTATCACTAGAATCCCCTATTCTGGACGATTCCGCGATATTTATGGCAAGTTCTTGCTGGTTGTTAGTGTGTTTAGTCACCACTTCACCGGGGATTAATGGCTATTAATACCAGTTAATTCCCAAGTACTACCACTAGCACGCATGGGCACTATGGCTGTAAGAACCAGTAGTTTCCCTATGCACTACCACCACTTTACCTGGGCACTATGGCTGTAAAAAAAAACCAATAGTTACCCTGTGCACTACCACTAATATGCCTGGGCGCTATGGCTGTAGAAAACCAATAGTTACCCTGTGCACTACCACTAATATGCCTGGGCACTATGGCTGTAAAAACCAGTAGTTGCCCTGTGCATTACAACAATGAGCTGAACTTCTCCCTCAATGTGAAAGGCCACTAGCAAAGCTATCACATACTTGCACTAGTGATCCGATCACCTTGACAGACAAGCCCCAACTGAATCTGTAATAGTGAGCTTGTAATGAAATAAAATACCCATCTCTGTATAACAGAACACTTCCACTCTTTATGTATGTAATATGAACTGTCAAATAAGAAAAGACAAATAAAGACATTCAATGTTAAGTCATGAGACTAGATAGATCGTGCTTTTTCTTTATATGGCGACCGTGACATTAATTAATTTTTTTTGGCGGTTTTTTTTGGGTTTTTCTGCGAAGAGAAAACGGGCTGTGTAAAGTGTTTGTGAAGCTTGACTCAAAATACTACGATAATTAATAAAAAAAAAAAATTTGTTAAAAACTATAAAAAAAAATTGTAATAAATATACATAAAAATCTAAAACAATTAAACAACAAAAACAAGTGATGATACATAAAGTGAAACTAAAGTCGCTTTAAAAACAAGTTCTACATAATTTTCCTGCAATACCAGTCGTGTTTTGTTGAGTTAATTTATCAATATGTTTTTAATTTGAAAACATTTTTAGCGCAAATATATTGGTGTCATTTAAATAAAAAAATACTTAGAGATTAGTAGCAGAATGTTTGAAGGCTAAAAAAATCTAAAGATCATAAAGTAAGACAAATAGAACCAGAAACAACGGCAAACGATCACAAAAAGTTGAACTATAAAATATAATTTATAAAATCAAATAATTTAATTAATGGACATGCATAGGTACAAATGTACTTATATGAATTGTGTGTTCGCAAGAGTTTTCACAAACTTATGAACAAATAGTGTACTTTTGGTCAAAATTTAAAGCACAGTCAACAGTGCGCGTTTAGTTATTTCTTTTGAGGTTGGTAAAATAAGGTGTACTAACAAAAAATGAAATCATTATTGTATACACAGAGAAGTGTATTTATAAATATATACTAAAGTATGTACAACAAAAGTACTAACGAGAAAAAAAACAATTCATACACAGAACAACTTAAATTTTACTTATCCTCTGATGATGAGACAAATTATAAAAAAAAAAACTAACAAAAACATGAAAGTACGTAAACAACAAGAATAGCAAGTGCAAGTGGAAAAAAAACACAAAATAAAAGTTCTTAAATAAAAATTAAAGTCGAAGAATAGTTGGACAAAATAACTTTTGAAGTGACTGTATCCAAAATCAACCGTTAGGTATGCCGCTTGTAAAATAAAAAAAATAACTTTTGAAGTGACTGTATCAAAAAAAAAAACAACTGTTAGGTATGCCGCTTGAAAAAAAAAACTTTTGAATTGACTGTACCAAAAATTCGTCTTTTGTTAAACAAATCAGAAAAATGTAAAGCAACAAAATAAATAAATAAAAAGGGAGAAAAAATGTTAAACCGCGAAAAATCAAAATGGGTAATATGTTCTTACATATACGAAAAAATGAATGACAAAAGAGAGTAGATTCAAGAAAATAAATAAACTAAGGAAACAAACAACATCGTCCAACAATATAAAAAAACAAAAAGTGAAGAGAATGGAAAATATGGAAACTCAGTAAAAAGATTAAAAACAGAAACAATTGCAACTGAGTAAAGGCATTAAATGGCTACTAAAATAATGCTGCTGCTGTTCTTTATATAATAATAACTCACTTTAAGAAATAAGCATACAAGAAAATAACAAACAACCATCTCTTAAAACAACAATATAACAAAATTTAAATCAACGCAACAACATTAACAAAATCAAACAAGGTGAACATATTATAAGCTATAGCGTCGTCTGTTTTGTACAGTTGTTAAATATTAAATTTTATATATATTATAGTATTGATAATTAATAATTAATTATTTAAAAAAAAAGATCTTTTACATACAAAAAAAAAAACTAAATATAAACTCTTCAAAACCAAGTTTATATACATACTTATATAAAAATAGAGACAAGAACATGATAATTATTATTAACATCTAAAATTTTTTTTATATACATAAACTTTACTATATACTATCAATAAAACAACAGTTGCAAAAACGGATACTAGTTAAATGAAAGCACTAATTTGTAATTAACAATACGAAAAACAAAAAGCATAATTAGTTAATCATGATGTAAACCAAAAAAGAACTAAAGTTATAGAAAATAAGAAAACAAGATAATAAAGTGACATAAGAAAACAAATCAGTACAAACAAATTAAACTTAAAAGTACAATGCAATGCATATAATCGCAAAAGAAAACGAAATCACAATAAACTGTCAACCTAAAAGACAGTGGCAAACAAAAGAAAGAATTAAAAAAAAAACACTAAAACAAAAAACTGTTCCAACATAAATCTCGACGTTAACTTAAAATCAAATGATCAGGAAAGTAAAACAAAAATAAGAAATAAAGGAAAAACAGCTAAAAAAAAAACCAGCTTGATACAAAAAAAAAAAAAAACAAATTATTTCCAAAGTTCCTATTCAAACAATTTTCAATCACGCCTCGTACTGTTTCTTCTCGTCAAAAACAAAAGCAAAAAAAAATAAAAAAAAAAAATATTAAATAACAACAACTTCAATTTTAATACTTTAACAAATTACCTTCGAATAATGGCAAGCACAACATCCATAAACTTCAAGAAGAAGACTAAATGGGAATTCTACCAAAACATAACAACAGACGTAGGGGAAAAACTGGTAACAACACCACCTTATCAACATGAATATATGTAGTTATTAAACTGTATAATATGTACTTATAGTAAAGCACATAAAATTTAGTTTAAGCAAACTATTATTAATATTATAATTATTTACTTATCCTAGTAGTATACATTAAATTTTTAATTAATAATTGATAATATACATGCATATATACGTAGTTTAATAACATTTTTATTCCTTCTTTTCAGAAATCATTAAAATTATGATATACGTATTAATATATCGTATTATAAGTGTCTATGTTTTTACTTAAATTATAACAGAAAATAAAATGAACTCAAAATGTAAATAACAAAGTTTGATTTTGCAATAGCTAAAGTGAATTAAGTAAAATAATATTCAAACTTATGTCAGATTTTGATAAAGTTAAATTTAACGAATTTAACTTATCAACATGAATATATGTAGTTATTAAACTGTATAATATGTACTTATAGTAAAGCACATAAAATTTAGTTTAAGCAAACTATTATTAATATTATAATTATTTACTTATCCTAGTAGTATACATTAAATTTTTAATTAATAATTGATAATATACATGCATATATACGTAGTTTAATAACATTTTTATTCCTTCTTTTCAGAAATCATTAAAATTATGATATACGTATTAATATATCATATTATAAGTGTCTATGTTTTTACTTAAATTATAACAGAAAATAAAATGAACTCAAAATGTAAATAACAAAAGTTTGATTTTGCAATAGCTAAAGTGAATTAAGTAAAATAATATTCAAACTTATGTCAGATTTTGATAAAGTTAAATTTAACGAATTAATTGATAAATTTCATAACGTAAAGAAAAGGATATTGCAAAGTCGACCTATATCAGCAAAAGAGGAAAAAAGAAATGAGTATATAGAATTACTGCTTCATACATATAATGAAATTTTATTATACACAGAGTTACATAGTAAACAGCTATCTAGTGATACAAACACGGAAAATATTTACCAAAGAATAGAAAATTGCAGGGAGCTCTTGGTTCGATGTTTCGGGAAATTAGATTGTAGAATTAAAGTTCCCTACAATATTTATTCGTTTGAACTCGTCAACAGGGAAATAGGGTCCGAATCAGATTCCGAATTGGAAGGAAAGATAGCAAAAACAGCGGGTAGTGACGATAAGAAAGAAATCGTAGGGCTATCTAGGAAAGCGAACTATTTGTATACGAACATGGCTACAATAGACCAGAAAAAATCCTTTATTAGCATGTCCACTAATATAATTAGGGACAATTATGACGGAAACCCCCTTGGATTAGAGTCATTTCTGGACAAAATCGAATTGATTGAAGAATTAGCAGACGCGAATTTGACACAAACTTTTGTAGCATTTGTAAAGTCGAAATTGGAAGGTAAGGCACGGGAGGTTTTGCCTGAAAATGTTAGTACGATTAATGATATAAAAGAAGCTTTAAAGAAAAAGATAAGACCAGATAATTCAAAAGTTGTGGCGGGCAGGATTGCTGCACTAAAAATAAGAAACAATAATTATGCTGAGTTTACCAAACAAGCAGAAGAATTGGCAGATGCTTTTAAAAGGTCTCTAGTCCTAGAAGGAATAACAAAAGTTAAGGCCCACGAAATGGCCATTGAACAGACTGTCAGCATATGTCGGTTAAATGCGAGTTCTAACTTAGTAAAGTCGATTTTAGCATCTACATCATTTTCAGATCCCAAGGACGTGATAGCTAAGTTAGTAATAGAGCAAACTAATGAAGCAGAAGAGAAACAAATATTAGCATTTCGGCCTTATAATAGTAATTCGAATAACTTCCATAGCAGAAATAATTACAATCGTAATTACAATAATCGTGGTAGTAATTGTGGTAATAACCGTGGTTATGCACGAGGTAGTAATGGTGGTAATAACTACAGATCTCATAATAGGCCAAATTTTAACGAAAATCGGGGGAACCCTACTAATTCAAATAGGAACAATTATTCGTACCGTAGTAGTAACCGTTTTAATAACAATCGTTTTGGAAATAATACGAACACGAGAAATGCAAGGACTCTGACTTTAAACACAGAAGTCCCTCAACCGGGAACGTTGAGGGAAATAGATCACAAGTACTAACTGAACGAAAACCAATTTTTACACTTAATCTAAATTGCTCTGACTTTATTCGGCTCCATTGTATAGAAACAATCGAGTCATGCAGCTTTTTAGTAGATTCACAGGCAGATATTTCTTTAATTAAACTTTCATCTCTAAACCCAGAACGAAACTGTCAACATTACAGGCGTAACCAATCAACACATTTCAACTTTAGGAACCGTGAACGCTCGTTTTAATATTCAAAATTGCTTGATTTTTCAAACCCTACACATCGTGGAAGATTCTTTTAACATTCCATCAGAAGGAATTCTAGGGAAAGATTTCCTGAAGACACATAGATGCAATATCAATTACGAGCACATGACAATTTCGTTTTGGTTTGGCAATAAGAGATTGAAGATCCCCATAGAACACGGAAATAGTAGTAACAGTTGCGTAATTCCACCACGCTGCGAAGTTTTTAGATTATTTGATCTGGGAAATATAAGAAAAACAGTATTTGTAGATTCACAGGAATTGTGTGAAGGCGTCTTTATAGCGAAAAGCGTTGTCCACTGTAGTAAACCAATTTTAAGAGTTGTCAATGTGACAGACACTTTTAAATGCATAAAAAACCCTGAGATCAAGTACGAAGAACTCTCAAATTATAATATTTATTCAATTAGCAAAGTTGACGTGAAATCAGATAGGGTAGCGAAACTAAAAAATGTATTGAGGCCACAAATGCCACCGGAGGTGCAGAACGATCTGATGCCTTTATGTGAAAAATATTCGGATGTATTTGCTCTAACTGAGGACAGAATGACGGTCAATAACTTTTACACTCAAAGACTTAGGCTAAATGACGATTCTCCCGTCTACATAAAAAATTATCGTTTGCCTCACTCTCAGAAACAGGAAATTGACAGACAGATTCAAGGCCTACTGCAGAATGATCTGATTGAACTAAGCCAATCGAATTATAACAGTCCACTCATCTTGGTGCCAAAAAAGAGTGTAGGTGGACAAAAGGCATACCGCATGTGTGTCGACTATAGGGCTGTGAACAGGAAACTAATAGCCGACAAATTCCCGCTCCCACGAATCGATGACGTGTTAGACAATCTTGGTCGCGCCAAGTACTTTTCAGTGATTGACTTACTCTCTGGATTTCATCAAATTTCGCTTGACATAGATTCAAGAGATATAACCTCATTCAGCACTAACAACGGCTCGTTCAGATGGAAAGTTCTACCTTTCGGGCTGAATGTAGCACCGAACTCCTTCTCGCGCATGATGCATTTAGCATTTTCTGGCCTTCCGTCGAATCAAGCTCTCCTATACGTTGACGACATCGTCGTTGTTGGCTGCAGTATGTCCCATCACTTAAAAAACCTAGAAAACGTTTTCCAAACCCTCAGAAAATACAATTTAAAGATTAATCCACATAAATGTAATTTTTTCAAACCAGAGGTTACTTTTCTGGACAACTCGAAAATAGAAACGATTGAAAACTATCCAGTCCCTACTGACAAAGACGCCGTAAGACGTTTTGTAGCATTCGCTAACTACTATAGGAGATTTATTCCGAATTTCGCTATAATAGCTGCTCCACTAAATCAAATTACGAGAAAAAAGATAAGTTTCATTTGGAATGATAAATGTCAAAACGCTTTTCAAATATTAAAATCGTGTTTGAAGTCCCCAAGACTGTTACAATACCCAGACTTTCGTAAAAAATTTATTATAACGGTAGACGCTTCAAAAACGGGATGTGGCGCAGTTCTGAGCCAAGACTTTAAAGGCAATGACTTACCCATCTATTTCGCATCTAAATCCTTTAATGATGCCGAGCAAAGGAAGCCAATTATCGAACAGGAACTTTTGGCCATATACTTTGCAATAAAACAGTTTCGGCCGTACGTATATGGAACCGAATTTATTGTAAGATCGGATCATAGGCCTCTTGCTCATTTGTTTAACATAAAAGATCCGTCCTCTAGACTAACAAGGATAAGATTGGAATTATCAGAATATAATTTTGTCATAGATATATTAAGGGTAAGGACAACATACCAGCTGACGCACTTTCTCGTATTTCAATTGACGAATTGAAAAACCAGAACAGTAACATATTTGCCGTGACAACCCGCGGAATGTCTAAGCAAACCGAACAAAGAAGAGCGGAAGCTGATGTCAAAGTCGATAAATTACCAATATATGACAAATTTACACACGATTTCAGTACTAAATACCGAAAATCAGATCAGAAATTTTGTACACTGAAGATAAAGTAGCGAAATTACGCATAAACGTTTATAGAAAATTCAAATTGGTACTATATGTGGATATTTACATTGAAAACGAAACGTTACATTTAGATGAAACGATTTCGAGGCTTCAAAGGGAAGCCGTCAGTAAAAATATTCGTGTGATAGAGTGGCCAAAGGATGACATTGTTTTTAATTTTTGTAGCATACAGGAACTAAAGAACCATGGTATAAAGTTATTAGACAGAATAGAAATAATTCTAACTGATCCTATAGAGGAGGTATTCGACGAAACGAGAAAACATAATTTAATGGCAATTTACCACAATGATCCACTCTTAGGAGGGCATTGTGGCCGGAAAAAACTATATGCGAAACTGAGAACCAAATTTTATTGGAAAAATATGTCGAAAGATGTGGCTACTTTCGTAAAACAGTGTAACAAATGCAACCTTAATAAAGTTAGACCAGGTAATAAAGAAAACTTAATACTAACCCCCACGCCGATTCGCAGCTTCGATATTGTGGTACTGGGCACGATAGGTCCATTAGAGGAATCAAAATATAGTAACAGGTATGCCTTGACCTTAATATGCGATCTAACAAAGTATTTAGTAGCAATAGCAATACCTGACAAAAGTGCGAATACAGTGGCTAGAGCCATTTTCGAAAACTTCATCCTAGTATACGGGGTAATGGGTACGATAAAATCAGATTTAGGTTCAGAATTTAAAAATCAAGTATTGGAGGAATTATGCAAATTGCTTAAAGTTAACATAAATTTTTCAACAGCATATCACCACGAAACGTTGGGGACCATTGAAAGAAACCATAGAGTTTTCATTGAATATCTGAGAGCTTACATAGACGAGAACATTTCGGATTGGGACACGTACTTGAGATACTTTGTGTTTTTCCACAACACTACACCAAATACAGTATTTGACAATAAATTGGTACCGTATGAATTAATTTTTGGGAAAAACCATCTTTGCCTGGGGAATTGAGGAAAAGTAAAATTGACCAAATATATAATACAGAAAACTACAGTAAAGAAGTTAAATATAGGCTACAAAGGACAAATGCATTGGCAAAAGAATTAGTTAAGAAACATAAGTTAAGAAACAAGGACTATTATGACAGATATGCAAAACCATTATCATTACAAATTGATGATACTGTTTTAGTTCAGAAACAACCATACGACAAATTAAAAAATATTTATGAAGGTCCGTACATCGTGAAAAGTATCGATGGCTGTAATGTTACTGTATATGATAAAAAAAGAAGAAAGGAAAGAACAATCCACAAAAATAGATTAAGAAAAATGTAAACAAAATGTTACCAAACAAAATACAATGTTAAGAAAATTTGCTAATTTCAAAAAAAAAAAAATCGGTTAAAATCTTAACAAGGGTTTTAAACAAACAAAACAGCTACCGGTATTATCTACCATTTAAGAAAAAACTCTTACCTAAAATAACAATAGTAACAATTTACTCGTATATTTGTAACAACAATTATTAAACAAAAAAACCGTAGAACTAACAATTCTTAACAAAATTAGTGAATTAATACCAAATTGGAAAATTCAAAAAAAAATTATTTCGTTTAGTAACTTAAAAAGAATCAATTGGAAAAATGGTAACAGTTTTGATTTAACATTAAAAACAAACAAGGATTATAGTGGGTATTTAGAGCAAGATGTTAAACACAAACTAAAAAAAAAAAAATAATAAGAAGATTTTTTTTTTAACTCAACTTATTTAAGTTTTGTTCTCCTTAAAAGGAAAACTTTTAGAAAATCATTTTTTAAGAAAAAACAATTTTTTTGTAAATAATTATTTACCAAGATGGTATACAACTATTATATTTTTAAAAGCATATATATTTATTTACTAATTATACTAAAGTATAATTATAAAAAAAAAAAAAAAAGAAAAACATATTTTGTTGAGATTTAAAAAAAAAAAAAAAAAAGCAAGAAGAGTAAAGAAAATTAAAAAAAAAAAAATCAAATCGGAAAGTTGTGCCAAGTACTGAAGAAAAAATTCTTAAAAAAAAAAAATAAAAGAAAACAAACAAAATGTGTGATAATATATATTTTTAATAATTATTAATAAATATAAATTATTTATTACACTTATAATTAAATAATTTTTATACAAAATAATTAAAAAAAAAATGTATATATATGTATAAAACAACATGTAAAGAAAAAGCAAGCAGTAAACGAAGAAGGTACCATCCGTTTACTCCTTTCTTTTTCTAATAAAAAAGGGGAGGTGTAATGAAATAAAATACCCATCTCTGTATAACAGAACACTTCCACTCTTTATATATGTAATATGAACTGTCAAATAAGAAAAGACAAATAAAGACATTCATTTATAAGCTCACATCAGCATTACTTAGCTTAGGTGTAGTGGTTAACACACATTTTCTCGCTCTTACACCCACTCTCAAGCAAAACGAATTCCTCTCTTAAACCAACACATCTCTTGTTAATTTGTTGGGACGATTCTCTTTGTTAAAATTCAAAATTAAAAGATATGATCTCTTTAAATAAAGCAGTGACTTAAAAGTATGAATTCTTGCATTTCAAATTAAATAAAACTATTCAAATTCTATTTTAAAATTTACAAATAATTTTTTTTACAAATATAATAATAATATTATAACTAAATCAAAAAATAAAATAAATGAAGATAATACAATATATACACTTATATATATATATAAAAAATATGTAACGGATAACTTCGTTACACTACTGAACAGTGTCAACAGTGCAAGTCTTTCTTAAATATGAACCTGTTATTTGAGCTGGTTTTTCATAAGTGGTATAGGTCCACTTTTTCAAAAAACTAATTAACGGTAACTCTAAAGAACTATAGACTCCTTCTCTTCATAGTTACAATTACAATTTTAATATAGTTCTATTTTGACATAAAATAAACAAACACAGTTTTACTGTACAATTCTATTGCACAAATATTTCTTTTGAAAGTGGAATAAGTCTAAGTTTAATTAAAAAGAAATTTTAATAATTTCTTCCAAACGACAATAATTTTGCAGTTGTGAAAACAGCATTAAAGAAAAAATTACCAATTATGCGCTGCAGAAGACTGCCAAAAAAAAACAGCTCAATTTTTCATTTCGTATAAAATTAAAAGACAAGACATTGTTGCAACTAAATCTCTAGAAGAGGCAATATGAAACAGAAAAAAACGAATAACATTTAAATAGAATGAACCTTGGTTGACATATAACTTAACATCACGCGCCATTTGTGGCCAGAAATATTTCTGCCTTATTTGAAATAGTGTTTTGTAGAAACCTCCGTGGCAACCTTCTTCGTGAGCAGATTTGATTGTTTTATTAACTAAGAACTTTGGTAACCATAGTCTCCAAAGATCCTCTCCGGCGGTGTCGTTATTTCTAAATCTAAACCGTTTGTAAACATAATTTTCAGATAAGTACAAATCTGGAAGTAATGTGCTATTCCCCCGTATATTTTCCCTCAACTCGTTGTATTCTGAGCTATTAAACTCTGGTGATTGAATGTCTACTTCAGGTGGATTGCAATTTATGTTTAGCTCATCAACGTCGAATCTGAACAGTGCATCCGGGACTATGTTTAAGGACCCTTTTCTATGTTCCATAACAAAATTAAAATGTTGGAGTTTTAAGCTCCATCGGGCTAATGTACCATTCAAGTCTTTTTGGGCCATGAGCCATTTTAGGCTTAAGTGGTCTGTCACAATTTTAAAAGGGAGTCCTTCGACGTACTGTCTGAAACGTTTGACACAAATGATTGCCGGTTAACACTCCAGCTCCGTTACTATGTAGTTCCTCTGGGCCTTATTCAGCTTTTGGGACACATAAGAAATGGGGCATTCTCTGCCATTATCGTCCAGCTGATATAAAACTCCACCTACACCGATGCGTGATGCATCGCACTGAATCACGATGGTGGGTTTAGGTAATTTTTGTCCGTTTAAATGGTATTATGCAGGTAGATTGCCTAATATCTGTCCTGTTTATTGGGGTAAATAGTTTAATATTTGGGTCTTTTATTATTGGATAGGTAAGTGTGACCGTGGGTGTTTTTCGTTTGTAAGAGTGTTTTAGTAATTTTAGTGGTGTAAAAATCGTGTCAGAGGTTGTGTTTACCTGTTCGTTAATAATGTCTCCGTTAAACGTTCGTGTTTTGTAAATTTCCATGTTTTCAAGAATGTCTAGTCTCCGACCTTTTTTACTTGGGTGTAATAATGTCTATTTCTCTTGGTTCGTGTCCATGTGTGTTAAGGTGTATTGCGAAATTGGAGTCTTCCCTTTTACTTTTGTATGATCGAATGTGTCCAGTGTTCGTCCAGTTTGTCCGATGTACGTTGTTTCTGTTGATGTCTTGAGATTGTTGCGTAGAGTGTTGGTCGTTTTTAGTGTTGTTCTTTCCGGAAAAGGTTAGTTAATCTATATATTTCTGGTGCTGTGTAAGTAAAGATGTGTCGTCGTGTTGTATCGTTTGTTTCCTTGTCTTCTTTCTTTTTGTTTTTGTTGTTGTATTGTCTGATTTTGTGGTTGTAACCGTTATTTTTAGCTATAGTGTAAATTGTATCGAGTTCTTTGTTGTATTTATCTGGAGCGAGTGGGACTATTTTAAGTCTGTGAATCATATGTCTAAATGCTGCGAGTTTATGTTGAGTAGGATGTTTTGAGGAGCTGTGGATAGTTGTGTCTGTCATGGTTGGTTTTCTATAAATGTCCAAGTTTAAGGTATCAATTCCTCGTGTTATTGATATGTCAAGATAATGCAAAGTTCTGTTTTGCTCTTTTTCCATTGTGTATGTGATTTTGATATGTGTTATGTTTAAGTCTATAAGAATTTGCTCGGCGTTGTCTCTTTCTAGGATGCATATTATGTCGTCTACGTATCTGTAGTAATGGGTTATTTTATGTTTTTCCATCAGTTTTTTGATGTGTAGTTGTTCTAAATGTTGCATGAAAATCTCTGTGAAGATTGCGGATGTTGGGTTTCCCATATCGAGTCCATCAGGTAGTTTATAGAAGTTATTATTGAGTCTAAAGTAGTTTTGTTTTAATATCCTCTTTGCAATATCCATTATTTCGTTGATATATTGATTGTCGTATAAGTTAGAAAGTATGTTACGTAGGATAGTCAAAGTTTCGTGTGTGGGTATTGATGTATATAGATCATTTATGTCGAAGGAAACGAGTCTCGTATTATCAGTGATTTTGATGTCCTTAATTTTGTTTATGAGGTCTTGTGTATTTCGTAACATGTATATGTTATGCAAATTTATTTTCTCTTTTAAGAATATGGTGAGGCATTTGGCCAAGTTATATGCAGGCGCAGGTTTGTAATTTACTACAGGTCTGATTGGAATATTTTCTTTATGAATTTTGGGTTGTGCTCTGAGCGTAGGGGGTCCTGGGTTCATGTATATGTATAACTTTCCGTCAGTAAACGTTTTGCAGCGTTTTAATAGGCTTCGTATTTCCCTTTGGAATGAATCGGTTGGGTCATTCTTGAATTTTGTGCATTTTGCTTGTTTTATGAATTGTTGTGTTTTCTCTATATATTCTTTCTTGTGCATTATTACAATTGTGTTCCCTTTGTCTGCTTTAGTAAGTAATAGATTATTATTTTGAAGTTTTGCCTTTATCTGTCTAAGTGTTTTTTGTTCGTCAGGATTAGTTTTAGATGCAGTGTGTTCTTTTATTGTTTTTTCAAGTACATCGGCTATCTTGCGTCTCATGTGTTCTTGTCGGTCAGTTGGTAAGTGTGTAATAGTAGCTGGCGTCTACGATTTGTGTTTAATTGTTTTTTCTATTTTGTCAAAAGGTAGATTATGTTTTAGTCTCTTCTCCATTAGTTTTCTATCATTGTCGCTGAATTCTATGTTTGTCAGGTTTTTCACCCGTGGGTAAAATTCCGAGTTTGTACGCTTTTCAGTCTGTTTTGTGAGTCTTGTAAATTTTCTTTCCATCCGCTTGTATTTGTCAGTCATCTGAATTTGTATCCGTTCATGTAAGTTGTGTAAAAATGTGGGAAATAAATAGTAAAGATTATGGGTTGTTGTTTAAATGAATATGATAAGTTTCCTTATTGAGTTTGTCTTTTTTAATGTAAAGTGACCGTATCTCAGTCTTTGTCCATGTCAGTTGGGCTACACGCTTTGCGCGTTGGAAAGCGTACGTTTGGTTCTTAATGTTAATAGTTATGTAACGTGGAGTAATTTTGTTGTTAAGACATTGTTTGTTGAATCGGTTGTTTGCTATTGTCTTGTGTAGTTGTAGTGTCTTGTTAGTGAGTCTAGTTAATAGTACCTTAGCTTGACTAGCTAGTCCGGTAATAAATTAATTGGGTTAATTCTGCCAGTATAGATTAAACTGTTGTTATAATTTTCGGTAATGACCGTCGTCTCTGGCTGTTTACTTCGTACGTTTGGCGAGCGCTTTCGATATGATAACATCATTTTCAAGCCACGTATTTGTTAAAACTGAAGAGATACTCGTAGTGATAATAATAGGTAGTGCGAAGAATATAAGGTGGTGGGTTTAGGTAATTTTTGTCCTGTACTGATATAGTGACTTCCCAGGTTCTGCGAAGGCTGTCTTTTCTTTCGATGTTTCTGATAGCCTTAGTTGAAAAAATGCATCCTTTAGGTCAATACCGCTTATGAAATGGTTGTCTTTAAGCCAACTGAGTAACCCATTAATGTGTGGTAATGGGTAGGAATCCTTTTTTGTTAGTAAATTAAGCTTTCTGCAGTCCAGACAAAGTCTGATTTTACCGGGCTTGCGAACTGTCACGATTGGGCTACACCAAGGACACTCTCTATTACACCAAGAGTAAGTAACCTGTCTAGTTCCTCAGAGACTTCTGCTTGCATCGGAGGCGAAAGAGGATAGTGCTTTTGTTTCACAGGTTCGGCATCCCCTGTGTCTATGTGGTGCTCAAGGAGATGTGTACACCCTACGCCAAGTTTCTCGTAAGAGGGAAATTCCAGAATAACATCATCTAAGCGTAGTTTTTCTTCTGGAGATAGGTCATGAAAAGTTAACTCAGTATCATTTAAGAGTTCAGCACAAGAGCCTTCAGGACAGATTTGAGGAGCCAAGGCGTAGGCTTTCCAAAAATCAACACTAAGGTACAAGTTTGGTACAACGTAAAACACAATGAACTTTGTCACCCCTTTAAAAGTTACCAGTAGCGAACAATATATTCGTTTTTCGAACCGTTTGCAGTTCGGATACTAGATTTAAATTCTCCTAATCGTATACTGTTTCTATCTATAAAATCCAAGCTCCCTTTTCCTTAAACAGACACATTGGCACCTGAGTCTAAAACACACAGTAAGTTCTCATCGAAGATTTTAATCATTGCAAAAGGTCTACCATCATCATGATTTGACAAACAGGTTGATTCAATCGTTTTTCTATAATTTTTTCTTTCTTGATATCGCCGCCTACATTCTAGAATTCGTCGAGATATTTCACGGCTTCCAGATTTTCTGGAAAGATATAAATTGAACTTGCTTTTATGCAGCGATAAGGTAGGTAGAGTTTCTGTTGGTCTAAAAGGTAAGTCCCTCTGTGAAGGCTTACCCTCTGTGCAGATTGTTAACTCGGGATTTACTTGGCGGAACAAGCATCCCCGGTCGCCCACTCGTTCCGTTTGTTTCCCACATGAGGACCACCACATTCAGGAGTAATTACCCCTCTTTGTCCGCATTTATAGCAGAAAACATGCCGAGTTGTGTCGGGACAATAGATAAAAGTATGTCCAAAATTGAGGCAATTCCAACATTTTATTTTGGAGTAATCATTGTTTACCCATATTTTTTTTAATTTGAGTGGCTCTATTTGAGGGTCTGATTCACCATCAGAATTTTCGAATGTTGGTTCGACAGATATCTCATTTACCTGACGTCGCACAGTGGCGCCCGTAGAGCAAACGAGGTTGCAAAAACCAAAATTTTTATGAGCGCCCACGAAGTTTTGAATAAACCCATGTTATAGGAAACTTTTCAACGATTTCAAATATGCCACTCTTAATAATATCACATTTTTAGTTTAGAAGATATAACCCTTCAAAGGTGAACGACTTTCGTTTTTCAAAAAAACACACAATTTTTAGTAAATTTGTTGCGATTTCAGGTATAATATCACGAAAAATAGGTAACGAATCGCCATATTTTTTGTTTGTATTGATTGATGTATTTATTAAATGTATAATGATAAAAAAAATTACCTGTTTGCTTTGTGTTTCTTCTGGTAAATCACTATTTAAAAACTATCCGTTTTTTCACTATTTTTAAACTTTGACGGAAAATAAAAAAAATCTATATTTTTCTATATTTGCCATATTCGCAAAACCTGTTCTTTGATTATTTCTTTACATAATTCAAAAGGTTTTATCTGCCCGTACGTGCCCGTTTGGCTTCTAGAGGTAAAAAATGTTAAAAAGACATGGTTGCAGAAATTGTATGGCGTCCATCCCTTATATGTTTTGGCTGATAGTAGTTTTTTTAGTAGTAAATTTTTGTTAAAATTTTTTTTTGTAGTAGTAAATTTTTAGGCATAAGCCTATATATTGCAAAATAAGCACAATGCCTGGATTAGTCTACGACTCAAAGTTGGCGCAACAATTACTGAATCCATTAAAGAATTTAAGTACTGAAAACATGTCGTTGAACAATTTAAAATTATTTGAACTGTTCAGAAATTATAAAAAATTATTTTTATCTGATACATGCAAATATTAAGGAAAATGGGTGAAATCTAATCGAACCATTCAGAACTTAATGAAGGCACCATCCTGGCTATATTGGCAGTAGATAAACCCACCACATCAACCAGAGGAGCAAAAGGAAGGCCAAAAAAAGTATTGAGGAGTGTTCAATTTTCACAAGAAAGAGGAAACTTGCCGATGCCACCAATGACTTGACCACAAAGCATTTATCGGACGCGCTAGCTATTAAATATACAAAGGATAGTGAAAGACTTAGGTCTCAGATAACCAAACCAGTTGCTGATGCAAGCCCACTGCGATTAAAAAGGATTAAGGAAAGCATTCCCACGCCCACAAACGCACACATTAAAAAGTATGGATCCGAAGAAGCCTTAGCCTTGTTATGGACTTAGAACTTTCCAAAGAGAAATATGAGAAACTGCGGGCATCTTTAACGCGACACGGCGCTGATGTTTTACCCGGACACAAGCATATTACGCAAGCCAAAATAAATTCTCGACCACTGCATACGGAGTTTATGGAAGTCTCTGCGAAAGCCAATCTGCAGGATCTCATGGGCCATACAGTGAAACGGTTGTTGGAGAGTCTTCTGAAAATGAAGTGAAATTTCTTCCTGAGAAGTTGACATTTATCAGCAAATGAGGCTGCGATGGATCATCCGGACAAAGCGTTTATAAGCAAAGGATATCTACTGATGACGCTACAATATCGGACGGAAATATGTTTATGGCATCTGTTGTTCCTTTGCGGCTAAAATCTGATGTTTCCCTACAGTGGAGAAATCCTCGTCCGTCATCAGTGCATTATTGCCGACCAATAATGTTTCAGTTTGCAAGGGGATCGGCAGAACTCATAAGGGCCACGGTGAAGGATATTGAAGAACAAATAAGCAAGATTAAGCCTACAAAGCTGCAAATTGGAGAAGGAAAATATATTGAATGCAATTACGAGTTCCACCTGACCATGGTTGACGGAAAAGTCGTAAACGAACTGACAGTAACAAAATCAACAATGTCATGCCCGATTTGCAAAAAGAGTCAGAAGAACTTTGGTAATTTACACGATTCTGCAAATGAAGAGAATTACGAATACGGTATGTCACCATTGCACGCAAGGATTAGGTGTATGGAGTTCTTGCTAAAATTGGCGTATACCCTACTACAAGAGGAGGAAAACTTCGATGAAAATACATCAATAAAGGATAAGGAAAAGATCAGAAAGAAGCAAATACAGGATGCTTTTTTTAAACAAATTGGACTAAAAGTAGACTGTCCCAAGCACGGATATGGTAACTCAAACGATGGAAACACTTCTAGGAAATTTTTTGAAAATGATGAAGCAGTAACTATAATCACTGGAATTGACAATCAAATCGTGAAAAGATTGGGAACGATCTTGGATGTTTTAAACTGCAAAGAAAATGTCAATTCTACAAAATATGGACAATATGCGTCGAAAACTGCATCTCTTTTAGCAGAAATGTATCCACAGAAGAAGTTGACCCCGACCGTCCATAAAATATTAGCGCATGGCAAAGATATAATCGAGTTCCAGTCTTTGCAATTGGAGAGTTTTCTGAAGAAGCACAGGAGTCTCTTAACAGATTTTATAAAAAATATAGATTGCAGAATACATTCAAAACATCAAGGGTAAGGCAAAATGAGGACCTTTTCAACATGTTGGCAGCATCTTCCGATCCACTTATTTCTTCCCTGCGGCATGTGAAGTCACGAAAAGAGTTAGAAAATAATTATAGCTTAGAAATGCTTAGTCTTTTAGATATATCTTCTCTTACGATTTGTGATGAATATTTTACAGAAAATTGAAAACTTAATTTTAAAAAATTTATTTTTTTTTTTAATTTGTTGGGTAATAATTTAAAACATAAAACCCTAAAGAAAAAAAAATAAAAACTATTTAAATATGTAAAACAAAAATTTTTTAGTTACCATAAAATTGAGTTTTCTACTAATTTTAACTTTGATAACCCATAAGTAGGCCCCCTACAAAGCGTAGCCCCCTTTCCAACGCTCATTTCATAGGCTGAACAGTTATCTATCATGTGCTGTTTAAACTTTTTAATTATCTTATTGGGTTCAAAAGATATGATTTTTGCAACGAAAAAACTCAAATGGCGCCACTGTGCGTCGATTAACTGTACTAGCTTTATTAGCCTTTCTAGCTAATTCGCGTAGTTTACCTAGATCTACAGGGTCCGAAATAAAAAGCATCACCTTGAGTTCAGCGTATACATTTTTCTTAATGATCTCTATTAGTGAAGCGTCTGACATTGGGTTAGATAATCTTAAGTTCCAGCGAACTACAAACAAATGAAAGTCGCCATAGCTTTCTTTTGGAAGCTGTTTACGCGTTGAGATTATTAATAATATTTCATGGTCGCTTTCCAATGTGCCAAATTCCCTAGAAAGAGCCGTTCTTCACATTGGATAGGAGGCCCTTTTGTTTTGTCTAATATAATCCCAGTAAAATGTCTCAGCTTTACCTGACAAAAATAAATGAAAGTTAGACATTAGGTGATCGTGAGGACACTAAAATCGGTCAGCTAATGTGTCTATTTTGAACAGGAAGTCCGTAACACTGCCTTCACCACTATACGAAACCTTCCAGTCCTTTAATTTGAAACTTATCGCTGAGGAAGCATATGAAGAACAAGATATTTGGACATTCGTTCCAGGTGTCACGGAAGTAGATCTATCATTGCGTCCCAACTCTGCTGCCTCTCTTAAAGCAGTGAATTCTCTCCTAAATTCATCCTGGGTATTTCTCATGGCTTCCTGGAAGTATCCCATCAAATTTTCAGTCGTATTCATATTTGAAGGTTGTTGATTGCCTTCCTGATTAACTTCCTGAGTAGTCATTTCCATCTGAGAAATGTAGCCTGTTTGTCTATCAGAAAATGAGATCTGTGTTAAGTTTTCTAAAGAATTGGGATCTATATCAGGCAGTGAGCTTGAAAGGTCAAAATTTGTATTATCCCTCGCCGAGTTCGTTTCTGCGGCTACACTACAATACCTCTACCTGACAGATCCACTAAATTGAAATCAACTACCGTATTACGTGAAGAAATTCTAACTGTGGCTTGACGAGTGTTGGGTTTGTGCACCAGCAAAAGACAGAAAAGTGTTATATATGTGTTACTTATATACTTATGTATGTACAAAAATCATACAAATGAGTTTGGGAGAAATTGTGATTGGAAAAAAATAAAAGTTTTATTATTTATATTAATTTTATGGGTATTATTGTTTTTAAGTATTTAAATAATAAAATATTTTATTTGTAAAAATTATTTGGGCGTATTTTAGAAAGAAATGCAGGGTATTATCAGGATAATGCATTAATACCGAAGTATTTAAGACTCTTTACTATGCCTCAAGCAGTATATCATAAATGAAAAGAAATAAATTTTTATAAACTTCAAAATATATGTGTTTAATATGTTTTCTGAGCCTGTGTTAAAATAGGCTTACCTAATTATGTTTTACCAATATAAGAAATTATCGCAACGAGCAACTGCGTGATTGTTTGTCGTCGGTTCGGACTTGTAATGTCAGTATAATTATAGAACATTATAAAATATTAGTTACTAAATTCTAAAATGAATTTTTCCTAAATTTATTCCTATGTTTTGCATCGCAAATGACACCAGGACTTTTATTTCCCAGAAATCATGACATAAAAAACAATTGGAAAAAGTATATAAACCAAATGATTTTATTCCCATATTATACAACATGACTTATGCAAAATAATTGGGGAAAGTATATAAATCAAACAATATAAACTAAAGATAATTAACGGATTTACATTAAGCCCCACGTTGGGCGACATATATGTTACACGTAGTTTAGCATTGGCGAAATGTTCTCCAATGTATAGATACACACAAAGATCAATTTGGCACGGTTTGATGTACACCTGGCTAGCTCAATCAGGTTGGTAAGTTCTTTTGATCCGTGATTCTTGTACGTGTAAACATATAACTAAACTCCCCATGCCACATCAGAAACCAAGAGTTTAGTTAAAATATCGCAAGTCATTATCTTTAATTTTCTTCATTTATGTGAACTGTGTATGGACTAGGTGTATTGTTATACTGAGGTACACTTACCCCACCCTTATGCCTTTGACAGTATAGGTACCTTTAATTTTAACTGTCCCTTGCTAGTGCCCCTAGCATTTCCCAGCATTTCTTTCTAAATAAGACTACTAGAATTTCATTTCAATAAAAAAAATTAGTTTCATAGTTTATTAAATTAACGTTTGTTACATAACTGCTTACTTAAATTTAAAGTGATTAGTGTGTCTAAGATTCCTTAGTATAAATATAATGGAAAAAATAAAGTATTTATATAGTATATTGGATAATAAAATTTAAGGAATAATTATTACAATAATTTTTATAGTATTAAAAAAAATATATAATTATATTAATTTAGAAAATAACTATAATTCGCAGAGATACAACTTGCCGGAATTTCCCTACTGTTGTTCAGGCGATGTGCTGCTGCTCTGCTGCTGTTGATTCTCTGTCACGCTTGATGTTGGCGATTTTTCTCTGTTGCTGTTAGCGTTTTTGGTTTTCCGTTATTATTCATTGTCACTTTTATGATTTAAATTAATCCCTTTTAGGCTGTTCATTCAGCTTTACAAACAATGATTTTTCACGTTTAATTTTGTTGTTTTAATTTTTTCATTTGTTCTTAGGTTCATTGATGATTTGGGGTGGGTTTTACTCTGTTTCAAATTGTGTAAATTTTCTCTTTGTTTTAATTTAGATGTAATTTAGTTTTGTAGTTTTAATTATATTAATATTTTGTTTGGACATTTCAAGTTATTATTATTTACAATTGTTACACAGTTTTAATGAAATAACAATTATTGTTGTTCCTAATACTAGATGTTAACAGGAGAACAATTCTTAAGAGAATTTACACAGGATTACATTTTCGACATTACAGTGCAAATATTACCATAGGAAGATATTTTAATAATTATCTTATGTTTATTTACGTTATTCACTGACATAATGGATTTATTTAAGAAATAAAATTAATGAAATAAAATTGCAGACTCATTTTTTAAATACATATGTTTTTCACAAAATTCTAAGGAGATTTTTTCATATTTTGCATTAGCCTTACGCCCAGTTTTATATGCATGTTATTTGCAAATAAAGTTTTTTTTATAACACTTTCGTAAAAAAAACATCAATATTTTGGATTTTACTGCCTAGAGGTTTATAAATTAAAACTTCTGCATAAAGCTGCATTGAAAGTTATTAAATATATTGCTTTAATTTTGTTTTTTTTTTAACATATACACTTTTTTCTTTCACACAATTTAGCGCAAACACATTATAAGCAAAAAGAATTTTTTAAAAGGCTTTCTTTCGCGCACCACAAACACTTTTTTATTTTTTTATTTTTTATTTTTTTAATTAGGACCAGCACTCAGGGGATGACCCCTACTTATGCAATGCATTGTACCAGAACTAGGAAATTAGGTTGTGGGAAGGGGGATGAAGGGAGTAGTGCTTGTGGACATTTGATTTGAATCTTTGCACATTGAAAGTGGCAGGAAAGACCTCTGCGGGGAGTTTATTCCACATACGAACTGTTCGGCTAAAAAACGAATTCTCTCTGTAATGCGTAGTGCGATTCACTGGCCAATCGAACACAAAGGAATGCGCTCTTGATGCAGAACGCGTTGCGCGTACGTAATTACGGTTTTCAGGAACAAGTTCCCTGATTTCATAAGAGCACATTCCGTTGTAGTAACGATAAAACAGTGAAACACACCCCACATTGCGTCGATGCTCCAGTGAGTCAATAGAGCTGGATACCCTACTGTCACCGATGAGCTTCTTCGCTCTCTCCTGCACGCGGTCTAGTAACTCCAAAATAGACTGTGAAGCACCGGCCCACACATGAGAGTTGTATTCCATTTTCGGTCTGATAAAGGTGACATATATAGTAAGGAGGTCAGATGGAGTGAAGTATTTCTTACACCGTTTCAAAAAACCTAGGCACTTGAATGCTTCTTTTGCGACATGAAATGTATGCTGGTTCCAACGAACATCACATTGAATTTTCATGCCAAGAACATCGAGAGCTTCTGATTCCTTAATATATATATCACCCATAATTACAGATGAGGTAGCATATTCAGCCGTACGCCTGTGCGAAAGCACACGGCACTGGGTTTTATGAGCGTTAAATTGAACCCTATTCGCAAGGCCCCATTCGGAGATTACCAAAAGGTCGCGATTAAGGGTATCATCCATGTGCTTTCGCATAGCCCTAATTTCCCGAAGGCTTGGTCTATTGCGAAAAGAAAATGAATGGCATATGCTACTGTCATCTGCGAAAGAATAGATAGGGTTGGAAGTCTGACGTAGAAGGTCATTGAGAAAAATAAGAAATAGGGTAGGGGAAAGAACGGAACCTTGCGGTACCCCTGAATTTACATTGACTCGTTTGATGCGATCCCATCTATAACAACTCGTATAGTGCGATCGCTGAGAAAGCTCGATATAAGTCGAGAGAAACTATTACCGACACCAAAAGCAATAAGTTTTGATATGGGCGCACCATGCCACACTCTATCAAACGCCTTAGAAATATCTAGAGCCACCACCTTACTTTCGCCGAAATGGTGAATGGATTGACACCACTTTTCCGAAAGGAAGGCCAGTAAGTCACCCGTAGAGCGTCCCCTACGGAAGCCGTACTGCCGGTCACTAAGTAAGCTGTTGGACTCCAGATACCTCACAAGATGAAAATTGAGCATACTCTCCATAACTTTGGAGAGTGCAGAGCAAATTGCGATTGGGCGGTAATTTTCAGGGTTGCTAGCCTCTCCCTTTTTTGGGACCGGTGTTAACATTAGCAATCTTCCAACATGATGGAAACTCACCAACATGGTATAAAATGTTGAAAAGTTTTGCTAATGGACGCGATAACGTCGAAGAGCACTGCTTCAAGACCAGTGCTGGAATTCCATCCGGACCAGGGGACTTGTTTATGTTGAGATCCGCTTGTTAACATCTGACCTCTATTTTTCTTCTGCCATGCTTTAAGTATCATTCTTCTGCATAGTCAGCTACGCATGTGTTTTGTCGTCATTGGTTAATTTAAATAACGGTACAATGACGTGATCGTATGCCATGACAAAAATAGTAGGATTAAGAAATTATGAAATTCCTGAATTTGGTATGCAATAAACACAATCATGTCCACCGACCATCGACTACAAGATGTCAAAAATAGAATACATGCGTGCTTATGAGAATAATTCTTTTAGCCGCTACACGACTACCGACTACAAGGCTACTTTTGTAGCCCGTAGCCAACTTAGGCTCATTTCTATTTTTCTTGGCTACAAAAAACAGATTAGTGCTGGCAATACAATAAATGCATGAAATGGTGGTTTTAAAAACGCAATACATTAAATATCGCTAATAAAAACACGAAAAACTTTTATAGTGGCACCATTAAAAAATAATAATCATCTGTTCGTTTGTTTACATTTTTCATTTACTATTTATTTGGCGCATTTTTCATTTACTTTTTGTTTCAATTTCCATTTAGTTCTTTTTTCATCATTTTCTAATTTGTTTCATTTATATTTATTTTTTGGGTTTTTTATTGAAATTGGTAAGTATATAGAGCCATTTTTATTGTTTATATGTATTTATTATATTGTTTAATGTAAATTTTTAGTTCAATTTACATGCAAATATGGACGTCGACACTTCATACACTGAAGTCTTTGTATCCACTATTTTAGCAATAATACTTATAAAGTTAATTAAATTTTCTTGAGACATTTAAATTTTTTTTTTTACACAAATTCACTTAAAAAAATAAAGTTTGTTTTGTTTTGGTTAACTTTAATACATATGTCAAAACAGATGTTTATTTTTTGTAGTTAGTGGTCGATAGTCGTTAAAAGAATTAAGTAGCTGGCGACTTGGCTATTTTTGTAGCCAGCTACTTTTGTAGTCGGTAGTCGATGTTCGGTAGCCTTTGATTGTGTTTATAGCAGTACAGTTAACAATAAAAAGAAAAGGAAGGGTTGTTGCTAACTTCATTAAGCGTGGAATTATGCATACATGTCTACATACGTAGGTGTGTACATATGTATGTAAAGATTTATTTTTGTTTCTTTCTAATAAAAAAAATCTTCAAGGCGAAACAAGCAGTACTTATGCCAGGGGGCAAAAAACCAGCTCAAACTTGAAAGTTTGTGCTTATGAAAAAAAATTTGTAATTAAATTTAAACAAATCCGTAACAATTTTTATTAAAATGTTGGTAATTTATAATTTCCGTACCAATTGGTTAATTAAAATTAAATAATGAAAAATACGTAGGTGTGTACATATGTATGTAAAGATTTATTTTTGTTTCTTTCTAATTAAAAAAAATCTTCAAGGCGAAACAAGCAGTACTTATGCCAGGGGACGAAAAACCAGCTCAAATTTGAAAGTTTGTGCTTGTGAAAAAATGTGTAATTTAATTTAAACAAATCCGTAACAATTTTTATTAAAATGTTGGTAATTTATAATTTTCGTACCAATTGGTTAATTAAAATTAAATATGCAAATATTCCAAAAATATATATTGAAGGTTTTTTCTACTAACACCACTACAACAATGCATGTATGTACATACACATTTGTCGTTAATTTGTTCAACATAAAATTCTATACGAACGCTTAGTTTCCACTTTGTTTATCCACCCTATTCACATTATCCAGTCACATTTTAGTTGTGTTACGATACTAAAAAAACATAACTACATCTGGTAAACGCACACGAACTGGCTTTTCAGTACTGTTAACTGTTAACGTACTGTTAACTTACAAACTCAAAACTCAGTCGCTGTGTGTTCGTTTTGCTGCTGAAAATAGTAGACTGAATTCAGTTGGTTTTGAGTTGTGTGTGTGCTCAGTTCAACTAATTTCAGTTGGCGTAAAATAGAAAACGGACTTTTGTTGTTTATTTTCAGCATGTAACTTACAAAAGTTGAACTGGTTAGTAAAACGTGACTGCTAATATCAGTTTTTCGAAACACTGGCTGTGCTTATACATAAATTCTATCTTTATTTAAAATTGACGCGGTTTGGTGGTCTTATTGCTTGCTTCCCTGAATTAATTAATAAATATATGATGACATGATTGTACTTTGCGAATGCTATTTTGTTATCGAATAAATTTTGCGAATTTGACATTTGTTTTCGCAATTAAGAATACCGTCTTACCACCTTGTCGCGTTTGAAATGCGGTTAAAAAAGAACTTTTCGAATATCGCAATATCGAGTTGACTTTAGCATCGCGATTGAGAAAAACTTAATCAGCTGATCACACTTGAACCAAAAATGTTTATTTATAATTTTCTCTTATTCTCAGTACAAAATAATCCCAAAATTATTAAATTATTGAAACACACCAAACTAAACACAAATCAACGTACTGACACAATTCTATTAAAACAGATTCTTAACACTTAAAAACAGTTTATAGTTTATAAACACTTAAAAAAACTTTTAACAGAGCAAGAAGTAACATGTTTTAGTAATAAAAACAAAGTAATTACTTCATCACATTTTGAATAATCAATTATTCTCTTTTATTGTACACTAGTTGTAACATTACTTGCTGAATTTTTAACAGTAAAATCTTATATACTATACTTTCATATTTAACTTTAGCTATGATGAAAACTTGAGAACATGTAAATTTTATAAATCATTTTGGTATGGTTGTCATTCCTCATGGGATATATAATTTGAATTTGTTAAAGATGTACGATTAATTCGAGTTATTCGAGTAATTTAAAACATTTAATCGAATAATCTCGAATAAAATCAAAATCCGAATAAATGGATACTCTAATATCTGCTTATATCTCTAAAATTATTTAATACAAAAATAACATAACAAAACAAAATATAAATGTATTTATTTTTAGTCACACGGTGGTACTGGTTTTCCATTCGGAGAGACATGCTCAAATGACTGCTATGTGTACACAATAGGACAAAACCCCCAAGTTACCCCTCTTAAAGTTACTGGAGATTTACCCGCAGCGCAATATGGACCTGGAATTGTGGTACATAAAGAATACCTCTATACAATTGGGGGCACAACGGGCTTTGATTATTCATGTGATGTTTATCGTCTAAATTTAATAACTAAAATCTGGGAAAATGTTTATATATGTCGTCCTGAAATGCGTGATGATCCGGAAGGGCGGTATAGACATGAAGTTGTTTATGATGGTCGTCATATATACGTATTGGGTGGCGGAACTGCACATACCGTGTACAACCTACAACGTATTCCTGCATTCAATTTGGAAACAAATCATTGGGATTATTTTGAAACTCTACCCGACCGGACGGCTTCCACTTCGGAAGATCCTGGTTATCCAAAAGCACGCAAATGCTTGTCCTGCGTACAACATAAGTTATCAAATGGAGATATAGAAGCTTTTATCACTGGAGGCTTACAGGTATGTGTGAGTGTAAATTCCTATATTTTCTGTGGTAGTATTGACTACTCTTACTTTAGGGTGATTTCACAACATATTTCAACGATATATGGAAACTTAATTTGCGAACTAAACAATGGTACAAAATACATAGCGCCTCTCTTCCACGCCCACTATATTTTCACTCCGCTGCCCACTCTGGAAATGGTTGTATGTACATTTTTGGAGGAATAGAATATAGTGAAAAGGATATGTGCCGTCGTAATGATTTATTCAAAATGTGGATGACAATACCAAAGCTTAGTGATATTTGTTGGGATGCGGTCACTTATTACAATACTGATCTCCATAATTTCGACCGGAGCACATTACTTCGGGCTGGAATACCAGAACGGTTCGTTAATCGGTTGCCACCTCTTCAAGAACAAATGCAAAAACAAATATCGGATGAGCCAGATAAACCGTCGCCATCATCAATAATTAGTGCTCTTTCTAAAAGAATGCGCCCTATTATCGACTAGAATAATCAGCGTTGATTAGTATCTTTAATAAATCTCTGAGTACTAAATGGTTATTACTTTTTCTCTAAGCCATTTACAAATTACATTAGTGCATCCATTAACATAAAAAAGATTAATTTATACAAAATTTTCAATGATTTGTTTACAAAAAATATTAAATAATACCTCCATATATAAATTCATACGTACATTATATTTTAATACATTTTCCTTTTTAAACTAAACAGTGGAGTAAGTGTTTTCACGCGTTTAAAATATTTGTTGTTATAAATACGAACTTACTTTGGAACTACAAAAATTGTTCACTTTTGATGTGAATACTTATGCAGGAATATGTGTCAGTAGGTTAGGTAACGCATAATTTTTTTCTATGCAAATAAAGTGATATTAAGAATACGTTTTCAATTAGTTTTTAATAAACGTTTTATAATTCGCAAAATAAATTGATGAAAAGCGTTTGTTTAAATTATTATATTAATTTAATGAAACAAGGGTACATATAGTATCTAGCAACGTTTGATTTGCCTTTACAAAAGTGACTAATTCTTGATATGTGCTATGTTGCTTTTAAGAATTGATTTTAACAATCATCTCGATATAAGAAATATCATTGCTGTGCCTAAGAATAACAATTAAAAAATCTTAAAATATGCTTATAATGTTTTGAGTTTCTAAACACAAAAAATAATATGATATTTAATTTATGTGTGTATGTACCGTCAATTTTGTTTTTTAAATAAAAATAATTAACAAAAAATATATACTTAATTTTTTTGAAGGGATTTTAAGTTAACTAAGTAATCAAATAACGATGTTCCTAAACACTGAACACTACTATATTCATTACAGAAAATATG
Organism: Gymnosoma rotundatum; assembly: GCA_916610165.2. Classification (NCBI taxonomy): domain Eukaryota; kingdom Metazoa; phylum Arthropoda; class Insecta; order Diptera; family Tachinidae; genus Gymnosoma; species Gymnosoma rotundatum. The sequence goes on from OU744339.1 coordinate 65,619,045, forward strand.
TCAGAACGGACTTAAAAGAGTCCCCATAAAAACACAAACTTCAGAAAGTCACATAAAGCATGATAAACAATTTCCATTTCTGTAAATATATTTTTTTTTAATTAAAAAGGAGAAATAGTTCAATATGTTTCTTAATAACGCATTCTAAAAAGCGTTCAAAAGAAAGCTGAAAGAAGAATAAACATCAAGCAGGGAAGGCCACGTTCGAATAAGTCGTTTACTTTTTATATTTGTGTAGCAAACTCTGGGCCTGTAACAAGCGTGAAAATTTCCGATGTAATAAGGTTTTTCTGCCAACTGTATTTTCCGGAAGTGTTTTATACCAATTTAAACGCTTTCTGATACCCTTCGTCCAATTAAAATGACTTGTTTCGATAGGTTATAGATAATGGAACTAATGTATTTTTCTCTTGATCTATAATGAACACAGATAATATGAGAGCCGTTTCCAAAAATTCAATATCAATCAATCAATCAATATCTTCTAATTGATTTTTATACTTTTTATTGGCGGACACATACTTTGGTGCCAGCCAGCTCATTGACAACTTCAGGGTAGTTCAAACAAAGAAACAAAAAAACCATAAAAAAAATAAAGAACCTGAAGTAAATAAAACCAAACGTAAATAAGTAAACACAAAAAAAATGTCAATCGAATAGATATAGTGTGGAAAGATTTGCTACTGGAAATCAGCAAGATCTGTTCATATCCTTCGAGGCAGTAGGCAAAACACCACGCTTACCTTGTGACGGTGGAAGTCACGAAGCTCGTTTCCACGTACACATTTCGGTGGAAGAGTATTGTACCCTATTATACGTATTATCTCTAGTATATTAGAACATCATTGAATTATTTTATTTTTATCACTAAATTCTGTATTTCCTTATTGTTATAAGTTTTCTTAATTTTATAAGTATTTAAAATGCGTTTGTTTTCCTATGTTAAACAAACGGTCTACCTATGCTGTGTTGTTGTCGTGACGATCAAAAACAAGTATTTCTGTTTTATTGTTTTTATAACATAAACAGGCTTTCTGTTTGCTTATTTTGATATTTACAACAACACCCACGACAACAACCAAGCAAGCGTTGGTTGATGGCCAACCATTTAGCCTACGTAGTGTAATAAAATGTATTTTTAGAATTACAAGCAAACACTACCACAATCACAGCCTGCCTGTATGTGAGGCCAGCCGACGGGTGTAAAAGGCGAGCAATTTGCCTGTATCGATACAGTTGATTGCCGCCTGGCCTTTAGGTAAGACCGGTAGTTTAGTAGTGGATACACGCTAGACTGTTGATCCTACCCAGGCAGTAGAAGGAAGTGGTAGTGACTGCATTACCAAATCCTCCGAGAGCGATCATTTGTCCCTAGTTAGTCGACTGTCATATTGGGGTTTACATCGGTTGCGGTGCACGCTCCTGTGTATTTCCCAAGCGGTACGAGTAGTGGTTCACACGCTCATATCCGCTAACCGACAACGGCTGCCGACGGTAAGTGACGCTCACACGCTTGAGCCTAGGTCACTAGCAATTAATTAAGTAATAGTTCTGTTAATACGTGAAGTAGAATAAAAGCACGCTATTGTATTGTGAAGCATACCGTGTTTTATTCACAACGACGACGACCCTGGACGCCGCTGAGTTCTGCCCCAGCAACCAGCGGAAACGTCTCGTTACAACCTCTAATTTTTTCATGTTATTTGGGACAATAAAGTAACTCCAATTAAAAATATAAACATATAGGGCGATAGAGAATTAAAAAATAAGAAAAACATATTAAGTGAAAAAAATTGGCGCTTACCCATATTTTACGAGTTACGGGATTTTGAAGTTTCAATATGGGTATTATTTTAAAGCTTTTGATGAGATCTTTAAGGAAATACTAAAATCTTTTAAAAATGCTTAACTCATTAATAGTCGATGGTATTTATATTCTGTGTCACCCCAAAATTTGCTTTTTTGATTGCAGGTAATTTACTAAACTAGATTTATATAGATGGTGAAGGGTAAATAAAATTCGGCATAGCCGAATTTAGCACTCTTATTTGTTTTTATTTTAATTTGCTTTACCTTTAACTTACTCTTTTTCTCTATTATAGTATATATATATATATATATATATATATATATATATATATGTGAGCCGTGTATAATTTTTAAAGTATTATAAAAATCCAACTGCTGCTTATATATTTTAGGCTGACACAGTTTTACCTGTTCAATTTGTATACGGTATTTTTTTACTTTCTAGATCCGTATTAACCGCTCTTTAAATCAGTTCTTATCATCTCTTTTTGTTTATCTTTAAATTGCAAACATTACTTCCTTTATAAATTCAATTACTCCTGCCTTACAAATTTAATTTTATATTTCTTGTCCTTGTGGCTTCTAATTTTCACTCGGAATATTTTTTATAGTTTTTTAAATCCTTTCTATTAATTTTTTTAGTTAGTTTTTTTTATTATTTTATGTTTATTTGCACAATATTATTTTTTATCCTTTTAATTTATTTTGTTTTGTACCATATCCTTTTATTCGGAGGTGTCATAGAATCCAATGTTATTGGAGTTGGATTAAAAACCAATAAAAAATCGATTTGGTGTCATAGAAACCAATGTTATCGGTTTTATGTTCGAACTGGAATTATTGTCTATTTTAAGTGTCACAGAAACCTATATTATCGGTTTCTGTATTGGAAATAAAATAAGCAGCTGATTGCTGACAGAATTATTTTGGGTGCTTTTAAAGTTTTTTAATGTTGTTTTTTTTATAAAAAAAATGGAAGTAAATTTTATTAGTTTTTGAAAAAATATGTACAATTTAATAATATATTGCAAAGTATCCAGATTTAGCTAAAGGCTTCACCAAACGAGATAAACCAACTGTTGATTCCCTTTTGGCAACAGTTGACTGAGTCACTAAATAGTGCTGTTCCTCCCCAAAAAAGTTGAATGGGTGGAAAAAGGTATATATGTATACGCAACTTTTTTGCAAAGAAAGATATACATGTACTGTTGAACTTGATCTTTTATTTTTTGCAGATATGGACTGAATGGAAGAGCGAAGTCAAACGAAAATTTGCTTGAAATAAAGCAGAGCCAGGAGCCACTGGCGGAGGACCTTATTCCAAATATCAGCTCACGCAAACTGAAGAAACCATAGTTGCGTATGCAGCATTGCTACGTCTATTGAAAGAGTCGCTGGTATTTCGATTGGGCTTAATGTAGAGTAAATTATTTAGGTGACAAAGACATGCCAGAAACTTCTCACCATACAAGTAGTGCACCAAAAAGGCATTGAACCGAAAATATGAATATTTTTAGATGATGATATTGAGCGGAAAATAGATCACAGCGGATTTATAGATCAATTTATTAAGGCAATGACAGTGTCACAAATGCAATAAGAGATCTAAAGAACGAGTTTACTCGCATCAGTGCACTGTTTTTGGAAACAATAAAAGAAAAGACTTGTTAAGATTGATTATGAAAGAAAGCGCGATGGTTTATAAAAAGTGCCTTCCATTTATTACAAACTATCAGCTTTAAAGTATACCTCAACTTATTTTAATGATTTTTATGGATTAAACGAACCTGCATGTAAAATTTTGTGAAGAATTAAAAGACTGAAATATTTTTTGTTTGTTTTTTAGAAATAAAAATTATAATATTATTTAATTAAATGATAAACTGTTTTACTAAAGTTTTTAAAAAATTTCATAGACTGTGTGCTATCTCATTCCTGATTCTCTGCCCCCACTTTGAAATGACGTATTAAATGGCGCCGAATTGTCTTCAGACTTATTTGTCATTGAACTTAATATTGTATCGTTCTCCACCACTTTGTAGTGTCGGCATATGTTGTGTAATGCACAACAAACATTCATAACTTTGACAACTTTTTCTGGATGATAATCACCCATATTCTGTTTGGCGATGTCAACACAAAACGACGTCGTTTTTCTTCGTTTGTTGTAAATCGGTATTCCCGTTGACAATATTGTCATTAATCGATGACTGTCGCCATATCTTTGGTATTTTCTAAGAACGATTGATGTTGCCGTTTAGTTTGTCGTCGCCATTTTTGATGTTGAGTTGTGTTGTGTGCAAAGGAAAATATTAAAACATGAAAAAGTATGGAGCAATATTAACCTGTTAAGTGATAAGTTTTTCTTTGCAAGCTCGATTTAATGTGCTGAATTAATTTCAAGCAAAGATGCGTATTTACGACATGAGCAGACGCACATATGCGTCATTAAATAAAAAATGAACTTTCGAAATTGACGCATATATACGACATAATCAGTTAACGGGTTAAAATAACAAAATAGGAAATATACAAAAAAACAAAAAAGAAATGGAAAAAACTAAATTACCAACTTCTGCCACTTTGGAAAATTAGTAGAAGAGTTAGAAAGAACCCATCCCAATGAAAAAAAGCAGTAAGTTAAAGGCAGGATTTTGTTGCACCGATAAATGGATTTGCATTATAAAAGCTTCACTTATTATTATTTTTCTATCCATCAAATATTATTATTGCAATAAAAATTGACAATTTGGCAGACAAAATACTACCTTTAACTAACGGCAAGTTGTAATAATGGCCCTTAGACTATTTTAATTGTTTGTAATAGTTTTGCTTATTTTATTGTTTATAGGTATTTTTTTTTTTTTACAAAATATGAATTTTCCACAATAGAAAACAAATTGAATCAACTGACTCAAATATTAGATATGTGTGTTTTATTTTTTATATTATCGATAAACAGTCAACGCCGTCATTAGTTTGTTAGGGAATACCTAATTAGTATTGATGTTGTGTTAAGTTGATGTTGTCTCAAAATTGACGACGCCAAACAGAATAAGGGTGAATATAATGTGCTTAGTAAGCACCGAAATCTACTTTTTAACACCCCAATGGTTCGTTCTACAAAATTTCTAGCGGAAGAATGCGCCAAATTGAACTTGTATTCCCTGAAATTATTTGGCGGATTCTATATGGCGTTAGAAGGTAAGGTTTAATGACATATCCACATTCTCCTAATAATTTTGATGTTTGATTGCCTGACTCGTACTGTCTAAGAAAATACCGTCTTGCGGCGCTTATATTCCAAATGAAAACCGTCATTGCTGAAGCCGGGATATGTGCATCCACCGCCCGAATTTTCATAGCATCATCACAAATCTGAGTTTTAATATATTTAAATTATATTAAAAATTGCAAATTTATATTTACTTACAATTATGGCATTCATACTGAAGTACCCTTTTCGATTAAAGTATAAATACTCGTCAATATTAGTTTTAATTATCTTGACATGAGTTCCATCAATGCAACCAATTATTATTGACGGGATTGTGTACTTGCTGAGCAATAGTCTCTTGATTTGCATTTTTCGTTATAGTCCATTTCAAGCTTCACCCATTGTGGAAAAATGCAATGCTCGAGAGCCCTAATGACATCACCTGAATTTGTGAAAATGGTACTTTTTTTTGCCAAACTTATACTGGAGTCTTTCCCAACATACTCTTTATTTAACCTATAATATGCTTGGAAACTGCAAGGTAACTTTATATACACTCAGTACACATTTTTTAAATGATTTCTTGAGGAAAACAATTTTTTTATTTTCTTTATTTATTTATATCTTTATTATTGAAAAATGCAAACTTAAGTAATTTAGAATTTAATATAAAAAAGTTAAAATTCAAAAAGTCTCAAATATAAGCGGACTAAACTAAAGCACCCCCAATTTAAGGTACAAAAAGAAACTATTAAAATAAATATTTCGTTGCGAATCCTTTATTTTAGACGACACACGTACATGTTTTAGGCATAGAGGATATTAACTTATTAATTATATCAGGGGATATTGCTTCCCAGGCTATTTTTGCGGCTTCAAATAAAGTTTCTTTGGTTTCGCAATTTTCTCGGTTGATTTTCAAGTTAACGATCTCCCACAAGTTCTCGATTGGGTTAAGATCGGGGGATTGGGCAGGCCAGCGGAGAACTTCTATCAAATTGTTCTGGAACCACTTCTTAACCACTTTTGACGTATGTTTTGGATCGTTATTTCGCTGGAACGTCTAATTTAGTGGCATCTCTTTTTCAGCATAAGGCAACATCACGTTTTTAATAAGTCACGATACATGAAACGATCCATAATGCCATCAACGTTATGAATTGGTCCAAAGGAACAACCCCAGACCATTATGTTGCCGCCTCCATGCTTAACAGTGCCTTTGAAATATTTAGGATTCAACCGTTGTCCATTTGGTCTGCGTACACGCCTTATGCGATCTGAATCCTTTAAATTGCACTTGCCTTCGTCAGAAAACAGCACAGTCCTCCAATTTTGGACATTCTAGTTGAGATGGGCCTTGGCGAGTTCAAGTCTGGTTTTTTTAGTTTTTGACGATATAAAAGGTTTTTTTGCTGGTTGTCGACTAAATAATCCGGGCTCTACTGCCCTTCTGCGAATCGTTTTTTCGCTAATTTTTAAGTCTAAGCGGTTTCGTATGTGCCTAGAAGATCATTTTGGATTGCCCTTTTAATTAAGGAGTCTTCAAATCGCGAAGTTTCACGTGGTCTTTCTCAAGAATGAGTAGGAGATGTGCGTTCTAGTCTCAAAAAACTTTTTAATTAGCCTAGAAATAATTGATCTGTTAATCGAATATTTTGCCGGCTCTCCAATAAAGAATTCTAATTTTAAATTCACTAGAGTACTTATTGCGTGCCTACTCTTATCTCTACGAAAACTTTAAAACAATGACAATTTCCGCGTAAATTCTAACACTTCTTCTTAACACTGCAGCTAAATATCTGCTGCATTTTTGGATTGTAACGTTAACTAATACAGTAATGTCGCAGTAATGTAGTAAACACAATATTAGGGGGTGCTTTAGTTTAACTTTTTATTAAATTCTAAATTGCTTAAGTTTGTATTTTACAATAATAAAGATATAAGTAGGTAAAGAAAATAAATTATAAAGTTTAAATAACTTTGTTTTTTTTAAAGAAATTATCATTTGAAAAAAAAGTACGACATACAAATTTACTTACGTATTTTCCAGAACATCAAGTGGATTACTGCAGTCCCTTAAAATTTTTCTTGTTACCTTCTCTGTTTTCTTCTTCCAATAATAAAAAAAAAATGCAATGTCGGAAGACATTTTCTGTTTATTTTTATGTATCTTAGTTTATTATTAACTTTACAAATCTTTTTATTGAAAAAACACGTTTTACACAATATTTAAGCAGAAGTACTACAATTTATTTAAAATTTTATAAAAAAAAAAATACATTAAAAATATAAACATATCAACATCCAGGTCTTCTGGTTGTTCGAAAAAGGCAAAACCATGAAATTTTTATGACAGCAAATGAATCCAATATTGGATTTAAATTCAAATAAGCAAAATGGATTTGGATTCTATTACACCCACAATTAGTTTTTGTATTCTGTTTTGTACAATTTCCCTTTTATCCTTTCACCGTTATCCTTTTCAGTTCTGTTAGCTTTTCAGTTATAATATTCATCATTCTTTTCTCCGTGTTTTTGTTTCTTTAAAATTTTTCTTTTTATTTGGTTTTAACGGCGAGACTATTTTTTATAATCATTTTTTTCCAAAGCTACAAAAAATTATAATTTTTTTATTACCACTTTTCAACAACTACTTTAATCGTCATACCAAACACAGACGAGGATAATTAAAAGTTGAAAGAGGATGAAAAATAAAATATCACAAAAGACTACGATAATTTATTTTTCTTTATTGTAATTAATATAATTAATAACATAATTATTTAAAAAAATCCCGTTGTTTAAAATGTTTAATATTTGCAAAGTGCCTGTGCATAAAATAAATTATCGTAGTGTTTTGTGATATTTTATTTTTCATCCTCTTTCAACTGTATAAAAGAGCAGAAAAAAACTCTGCCTTATACAGCAGAGAAAGAAAAATAGAATTACAAGTGGTTATTGTTGTTTTTGCTTAAACTTTGATTTTTGTCTTTGCTTTATTGTTTGGACAAAAATCTTTAGTTTATTTAAAATATTTGTCAGAAGTCTCCTGACGAGTTAAGTAAGCGATAACGAAATGGCCATCGAGACGTGCTTTGACCCTCAATAATCAATATAGGTGATTTAAATAATAAATCGGGAGAATAGCATGAAAAAAAGAATTTTTTGAAATTTGAGAATTAATTAATATAATTATTTAAAAAAATCCCGTTCTTTAAAGTGTAATTTAATTAAAACTCTAAAAATTGTGTGTTTAATTATTTTGCAAATAAAGAACTCATAAATAAAACGTTTATAATTTAAATAAACGTAACAGTATTATAAAAATCAAACTGCTGGCTATATATTTCAGGCTGACACAGTTTTACCTGTTCAATTTAAAACGGTATTTTTTTACTTTCTAGATCCGTATTAACCGTTCTTTAAATCAGCTCTGATCATATCTTTTTGTTTATCTTTAAATTGCAAACATTACTTCCTTTATAAATTCAATTACTCCTGCCTTGCAAATTTAATTTTATATTTCTTGTCCTTGTGTCTTCTAATTTTCACTCGGAATATTTTTTATAGTTTTTTAAATCCTTTCTATTAATTTTTTTAGATAGTTTTTTTTTATTATTTTATGTTTATTTGCACAATATTATTTTTTTATCCTTTTAATTTATTTTGTTTTGTACCATATCCTTTTATTCGGAGGTGTCATAGAATCCAATGTTATTGGAGTTGGATTAAAAACCAATAAAAAATCGATTTGGTGTCATAGAAACCAATGTTATCGGTTTTATGTTCGAACTGGAATTATTGTCTATTTTAAGTGTCACAGAAACCTATATTATCGGTTTCTGTATTGGAAATAAAATAAGCAGCTGATTGCTGACAGAATTATTTTGGGTGCTTTTAAAGTTTTTTAATGTTGTTTTTTTTTTATAAAAAAAATGGAAGTAAATTTTATTAGTTTTTGAAAAAATATGTACAATTTAATAATATATTGCAAAGTATCCAGATTTAGCTAAAGGCTTCACCAAACGAGATAAACCAACTGTTGATTCCCTTTTGGCAACAGTTGACTGAGTCACTAAATAGTGCTGTTCCTCCCCAAAAAAGTTGAATGGGTGGAAAAAGGTATATATGTATACGCAACTTTTTTGCAAAGAAAGATATACATGTACTGTTGAACTTGATCTTTTATTTTTTGCAGATATGGACTGAATGGAAGAGCGAAGTCAAACGAAAATTTGCTTGAAATAAAGCAGAGCCAGGAGCCACTGGCGGAGGACCTTATTCCAAATATCAGCTCACGCAAACTGAAGAAACCATAGTTGCGTATGCAGCATTGCTACGTCTATTGAAAGAGTCGCTGGTATTTCGATTGGGCTTAATGTAGAGTAAATTATTTAGGTGACAAAGACATGCCAGAAACTTCTCACCATACAAGTAGTGCACCAAAAAGGCATTGAACCGAAAATATGAATATTTTTAGATGATGATATTGAGCGGAAAATAGATCACAGCGGATTTATAGATCAATTTATTAAGGCAATGACAGTGTCACAAATGCAATAAGAGATCTAAAGAACGAGTTTACTCGCATCAGTGCACTGTTTTTGGAAACAATAAAAGAAAAGACTTGTTAAGATTGATTATGAAAGAAAGCGCGATGGTTTATAAAAAGTGCCTTCCATTTATTACAAACTATCAGCTTTAAAGTATACCTCAACTTATTTTAATGATTTTTATGGATTAAACGAACCTGCATGTAAAATTTTGTGAAGAATTAAAAGACTGAAATATTTTTTGTTTGTTTTTTAGAAATAAAAATTATAATATTATTTAATTAAATGATAAACTGTTTTACTAAAGTTTTTAAAAAATTTCATAGACTGTGTGCTATCTCATTCCTGATTCTCTGCCCCCACTTTGAAATGACGTATTAAATGGCGCCGAATTGTCTTCAGACTTATTTGTCATTGAACTTAATATTGTATCGTTCTCCACCACTTTGTAGTGTCGGCATATGTTGTGTAATGCACAACAAACATTCATAACTTTGACAACTTTTTCTGGATGATAATCACCCATATTCTGTTTGGCGATGTCAACACAAAACGACGTCGTTTTTCTTCGTTTGTTGTAAATCGGTATTCCCGTTGACAATATTGTCATTAATCGATGACTGTCGCCATATCTTTGGTATTTTCTAAGAACGATTGATGTTGCCGTTTAGTTTGTCGTCGCCATTTTTGATGTTGAGTTGTGTTGTGTGCAAAGGAAAATATTAAAACATGAAAAAGTATGGAGCAATATTAACCTGTTAAGTGATAAGTTTTTCTTTGCAAGCTCGATTTAATGTGCTGAATTAATTTCAAGCAAAGATGCGTATTTACGACATGAGCAGACGCACATATGCGTCATTAAATAAAAAATGAACTTTCGAAATTGACGCATATATACGACATAATCAGTTAACGGGTTAAAATAACAAAATAGGAAATATACAAAAAAACAAAAAAGAAATGGAAAAAACTAAATTACCAACTTCTGCCACTTTGGAAAATTAGTAGAAGAGTTAGAAAGAACCCATCCCAATGAAAAAAAGCAGTAAGTTAAAGGCAGGATTTTGTTGCACCGATAAATGGATTTGCATTATAAAAGCTTCACTTATTATTATTTTTCTATCCATCAAATATTATTATTGCAATAAAAATTGACAATTTGGCAGACAAAATACTACCTTTAACTAACGGCAAGTTGTAATAATGGCCCTTAGACTATTTTAATTGTTTGTAATAGTTTTGCTTATTTTATTGTTTATAGGTATTTTTTTTTTTTTACAAAATATGAATTTTCCACAATAGAAAACAAATTGAATCAACTGACTCAAATATTAGATATGTGTGTTTTATTTTTTATATTATCGATAAACAGTCAACGCCGTCATTAGTTTGTTAGGGAATACCTAATTAGTATTGATGTTGTGTTAAGTTGATGTTGTCTCAAAATTGACGACGCCAAACAGAATAAGGGTGAATATAATGTGCTTAGTAAGCACCGAAATCTACTTTTTAACACCCCAATGGTTCGTTCTACAAAATTTCTAGCGGAAGAATGCGCCAAATTGAACTTGTATTCCCTGAAATTATTTGGCGGATTCTATATGGCGTTAGAAGGTAAGGTTTAATGACATATCCACATTCTCCTAATAATTTTGATGTTTGATTGCCTGACTCGTACTGTCTAAGAAAATACCGTCTTGCGGCGCTTATATTCCAAATGAAAACCGTCATTGCTGAAGCCGGGATATGTGCATCCACCGCCCGAATTTTCATAGCATCATCACAAATCTGAGTTTTAATATATTTAAATTATATTAAAAATTGCAAATTTATATTTACTTACAATTATGGCATTCATACTGAAGTACCCTTTTCGATTAAAGTATAAATACTCGTCAATATTAGTTTTAATTATCTTGACATGAGTTCCATCAATGCAACCAATTATTATTGACGGGATTGTGTACTTGCTGAGCAATAGTCTCTTGATTTGCATTTTTCGTTATAGTCCATTTCAAGCTTCACCCATTGTGGAAAAATGCAATGCTCGAGAGCCCTAATGACATCACCTGAATTTGTGAAAATGGTACTTTTTTTTGCCAAACTTATACTGGAGTCTTTCCCAACATACTCTTTATTTAACCTATAATATGCTTGGAAACTGCAAGGTAACTTTATATACACTCAGTACACATTTTTTAAATGATTTCTTGAGGAAAACAATTTTTTTATTTTCTTTATTTATTTATATCTTTATTATTGAAAAATGCAAACTTAAGTAATTTAGAATTTAATATAAAAAAGTTAAAATTCAAAAAGTCTCAAATATAAGCGGACTAAACTAAAGCACCCCCAATTTAAGGTACAAAAAGAAACTATTAAAATAAATATTTCGTTGCGAATCCTTTATTTTAGACGACACACGTACATGTTTTAGGCATAGAGGATATTAACTTATTAATTATATCAGGGGATATTGCTTCCCAGGCTATTTTTGCGGCTTCAAATAAAGTTTCTTTGGTTTCGCAATTTTCTCGGTTGATTTTCAAGTTAACGATCTCCCACAAGTTCTCGATTGGGTTAAGATCGGGGGATTGGGCAGGCCAGCGGAGAACTTCTATCAAATTGTTCTGGAACCACTTCTTAACCACTTTTGACGTATGTTTTGGATCGTTATTTCGCTGGAACGTCTAATTTAGTGGCATCTCTTTTTCAGCATAAGGCAACATCACGTTTTTAATAAGTCACGATACATGAAACGATCCATAATGCCATCAACGTTATGAATTGGTCCAAAGGAACAACCCCAGACCATTATGTTGCCGCCTCCATGCTTAACAGTGCCTTTGAAATATTTAGGATTCAACCGTTGTCCATTTGGTCTGCGTACACGCCTTATGCGATCTGAATCCTTTAAATTGCACTTGCCTTCGTCAGAAAACAGCACAGTCCTCCAATTTTGGACATTCTAGTTGAGATGGGCCTTGGCGAGTTCAAGTCTGGTTTTTTTAGTTTTTGACGATATAAAAGGTTTTTTTGCTGGTTGTCGACTAAATAATCCGGGCTCTACTGCCCTTCTGCGAATCGTTTTTTCGCTAATTTTTAAGTCTAAGCGGTTTCGTATGTGCCTAGAAGATCATTTTGGATTGCCCTTTTAATTAAGGAGTCTTCAAATCGCGAAGTTTCACGTGGTCTTTCTCAAGAATGAGTAGGAGATGTGCGTTCTAGTCTCAAAAAACTTTTTAATTAGCCTAGAAATAATTGATCTGTTAATCGAATATTTTGCCGGCTCTCCAATAAAGAATTCTAATTTTAAATTCACTAGAGTACTTATTGCGTGCCTACTCTTATCTCTACGAAAACTTTAAAACAATGACAATTTCCGCGTAAATTCTAACACTTCTTCTTAACACTGCAGCTAAATATCTGCTGCATTTTTGGATTGTAACGTTAACTAATACAGTAATGTCGCAGTAATGTAGTAAACACAATATTAGGGGGTGCTTTAGTTTAACTTTTTATTAAATTCTAAATTGCTTAAGTTTGTATTTTACAATAATAAAGATATAAGTAGGTAAAGAAAATAAATTATAAAGTTTAAATAACTTTGTTTTTTTTAAAGAAATTATCATTTGAAAAAAAAGTACGACATACAAATTTACTTACGTATTTTCCAGAACATCAAGTGGATTACTGCAGTCCCTTAAAATTTTTCTTGTTACCTTCTCTGTTTTCTTCTTCCAATAATAAAAAAAAAATGCAATGTCGGAAGACATTTTCTGTTTATTTTTATGTATCTTAGTTTATTATTAACTTTACAAATCTTTTTATTGAAAAAACACGTTTTACACAATATTTAAGCAGAAGTACTACAATTTATTTAAAATTTTATAAAAAAAAAAATACATTAAAAATATAAACATATCAACATCCAGGTCTTCTGGTTGTTCGAAAAAGGCAAAACCATGAAATTTTTATGACAGCAAATGAATCCAATATTGGATTTAAATTCAAATAAGCAAAATGGATTTGGATTCTATTACACCCACAATTAGTTTTTGTATTCTGTTTTGTACAATTTCCCTTTTATCCTTTCACCGTTATCCTTTTCAGTTCTGTTAGCTTTTCAGTTATAATATTCATCATTCTTTTCTCCGTGTTTTTGTTTCTTTAAAATTTTTCTTTTTATTTGGTTTTAACGGCGAGACTATTTTTTATAATCATTTTTTTCCAAAGCTACAAAAAATTATAATTTTTTTATTACCACTTTTCAACAACTACTTTAATCGTCATACCAAACACAGACGAGGATAATTAAAAGTTGAAAGAGGATGAAAAATAAAATATCACAAAAGACTACGATAATTTATTTTTCTTTATTGTAATTAATATAATTAATAACATAATTATTTAAAAAAATCCCGTTGTTTAAAATGTTTAATATTTGCAAAGTGCCTGTGCATAAAATAAATTATCGTAGTGTTTTGTGATATTTTATTTTTCATCCTCTTTCAACTGTATAAAAGAGCAGAAAAAAACTCTGCCTTATACAGCAGAGAAAGAAAAATAGAATTACAAGTGGTTATTGTTGTTTTTGCTTAAACTTTGATTTTTGTCTTTGCTTTATTGTTTGGACAAAAATCTTTAGTTTATTTAAAATATTTGTCAGAAGTCTCCTGACGAGTTAAGTAAGCGATAACGAAATGGCCATCGAGACGTGCTTTGACCCTCAATAATCAATATAGGTGATTTAAATAATAAATCGGGAGAATAGCATGAAAAAAAGAATTTTTTGAAATTTGAGAATTAATTAATATAATTATTTAAAAAAATCCCGTTCTTTAAAGTGTAATTTAATTAAAACTCTAAAAATTGTGTGTTTAATTATTTTGCAAATAAAGAACTCATAAATAAAACGTTTATAATTTAAATAAACGTAACAGTATTATAAAAATCAAACTGCTGGCTATATATTTCAGGCTGACACAGTTTTACCTGTTCAATTTAAAACGGTATTTTTTTACTTTCTAGATCCGTATTAACCGTTCTTTAAATCAGCTCTGATCATATCTTTTTGTTTATCTTTAAATTGCAAACATTACTTCCTTTATAAATTCAATTACTCCTGCCTTGCAAATTTAATTTTATATTTCTTGTCCTTGTGTCTTCTAATTTTCACTCGGAATATTTTTTATAGTTTTTTAAATCCTTTCTATTAATTTTTTTAGATAGTTTTTTTTTATTATTTTATGTTTATTTGCACAATATTATTTTTTTATCCTTTTAATTTATTTTGTTTTGTACCATATCCTTTTATTCGGAGGTGTCATAGAATCCAATGTTATTGGAGTTGGATTAAAAACCAATAAAAAATCGATTTGGTGTCATAGAAACCAATGTTATCGGTTTTATGTTCGAACTGGAATTATTGTCTATTTTAAGTGTCACAGAAACCTATATTATCGGTTTCTGTATTGGAAATAAAATAAGCAGCTGATTGCTGACAGAATTATTTTGGGTGCTTTTAAAGTTTTTTAATGTTGTTTTTTTTTTATAAAAAAAATGGAAGTAAATTTTATTAGTTTTTGAAAAAATATGTACAATTTAATAATATATTGCAAAGTATCCAGATTTAGCTAAAGGCTTCACCAAACGAGATAAACCAACTGTTGATTCCCTTTTGGCAACAGTTGACTGAGTCACTAAATAGTGCTGTTCCTCCCCAAAAAAGTTGAATGGGTGGAAAAAGGTATATATGTATACGCAACTTTTTTGCAAAGAAAGATATACATGTACTGTTGAACTTGATCTTTTATTTTTTGCAGATATGGACTGAATGGAAGAGCGAAGTCAAACGAAAATTTGCTTGAAATAAAGCAGAGCCAGGAGCCACTGGCGGAGGACCTTATTCCAAATATCAGCTCACGCAAACTGAAGAAACCATAGTTGCGTATGCAGCATTGCTACGTCTATTGAAAGAGTCGCTGGTATTTCGATTGGGCTTAATGTAGAGTAAATTATTTAGGTGACAAAGACATGCCAGAAACTTCTCACCATACAAGTAGTGCACCAAAAAGGCATTGAACCGAAAATATGAATATTTTTAGATGATGATATTGAGCGGAAAATAGATCACAGCGGATTTATAGATCAATTTATTAAGGCAATGACAGTGTCACAAATGCAATAAGAGATCTAAAGAACGAGTTTACTCGCATCAGTGCACTGTTTTTGGAAACAATAAAAGAAAAGACTTGTTAAGATTGATTATGAAAGAAAGCGCGATGGTTTATAAAAAGTGCCTTCCATTTATTACAAACTATCAGCTTTAAAGTATACCTCAACTTATTTTAATGATTTTTATGGATTAAACGAACCTGCATGTAAAATTTTGTGAAGAATTAAAAGACTGAAATATTTTTTGTTTGTTTTTTAGAAATAAAAATTATAATATTATTTAATTAAATGATAAACTGTTTTACTAAAGTTTTTAAAAAATTTCATAGACTGTGTGCTATCTCATTCCTGATTCTCTGCCCCCACTTTGAAATGACGTATTAAATGGCGCCGAATTGTCTTCAGACTTATTTGTCATTGAACTTAATATTGTATCGTTCTCCACCACTTTGTAGTGTCGGCATATGTTGTGTAATGCACAACAAACATTCATAACTTTGACAACTTTTTCTGGATGATAATCACCCATATTCTGTTTGGCGATGTCAACACAAAACGACGTCGTTTTTCTTCGTTTGTTGTAAATCGGTATTCCCGTTGACAATATTGTCATTAATCGATGACTGTCGCCATATCTTTGGTATTTTCTAAGAACGATTGATGTTGCCGTTTAGTTTGTCGTCGCCATTTTTGATGTTGAGTTGTGTTGTGTGCAAAGGAAAATATTAAAACATGAAAAAGTATGGAGCAATATTAACCTGTTAAGTGATAAGTTTTTCTTTGCAAGCTCGATTTAATGTGCTGAATTAATTTCAAGCAAAGATGCGTATTTACGACATGAGCAGACGCACATATGCGTCATTAAATAAAAAATGAACTTTCGAAATTGACGCATATATACGACATAATCAGTTAACGGGTTAAAATAACAAAATAGGAAATATACAAAAAAACAAAAAAGAAATGGAAAAAACTAAATTACCAACTTCTGCCACTTTGGAAAATTAGTAGAAGAGTTAGAAAGAACCCATCCCAATGAAAAAAAGCAGTAAGTTAAAGGCAGGATTTTGTTGCACCGATAAATGGATTTGCATTATAAAAGCTTCACTTATTATTATTTTTCTATCCATCAAATATTATTATTGCAATAAAAATTGACAATTTGGCAGACAAAATACTACCTTTAACTAACGGCAAGTTGTAATAATGGCCCTTAGACTATTTTAATTGTTTGTAATAGTTTTGCTTATTTTATTGTTTATAGGTATTTTTTTTTTACAAAATATGAATTTTCCACAATAGAAAACAAATTGAATCAACTGACTCAAATATTAGATATGTGTGTTTTATTTTTTATATTATCGATAAACAGTCAACGCCGTCATTAGTTTGTTAGGGAATACCTAATTAGTATTGATGTTGTGTTAAGTTGATGTTGTCTCAAAATTGACGACGCCAAACAGAATAAGGGTGAATATAATGTGCTTAGTAAGCACCGAAATCTACTTTTTAACACCCCAATGGTTCGTTCTACAAAATTTCTAGCGGAAGAATGCGCCAAATTGAACTTGTATTCCCTGAAATTATTTGGCGGATTCTATATGGCGTTAGAAGGTAAGGTTTAATGACATATCCACATTCTCCTAATAATTTTGATGTCCGATTGCCTGACTCGTACTGTCTAAGAAAATACCGTCTTGCGGCGCTTATATTCCAAATGAAAAACGTCATTGCTGAAGCCGGGATATGTGCATCCACCGCCCGAATTTTCATAGCATCATCACAAATCTGAGTTTTAATATATTTAAATTATATTAAAAATTGCAAATTTATATTTACTTACAATTATGGCATTCATACTGAAGTACCCTTTTCGATTAAAGTATAAATACTCGTCAATATTAGTTTTAATTATCTTGACATGAGTTCCATCAATGCAACCAATTATTATTGACGGGATTGTGTACTTGCTGAGCAATAGTCTCTTGATTTGCATTTTTCGTTATAGTCCATTTCAAGCTCCACCCATTGTGGAAAAATGCAATGCTCGAGAGCCCTAATGACATCACCTGAATTTGTGAAAATGGTACTTTTTTTTGCCAAACTTATACTGGAGTCTTTCCCAACATACTCTTTATTTAACCTATAATATGCTTGGAAACTGCAAGGTAACTTTATATACACTCAGTACACATTTTTTAAATGATTTCTTGAGGAAAACAATTTTTTTATTTTCTTTATTTATTTATATCTTTATTATTGAAAAATGCAAACTTAAGTAATTTAGAATTTAATATAAAAAAGTTAAAATTCAAAAAGTCTCAAATATAAGCGGACTAAACTAAAGCACCCCCAATTTAAGGTACAAAAAGAAACTATTAAAATAAATATTTCGTTGCGAATCCTTTATTTTAGACGACACACGTACATGTTTTAGGCATAGAGGATATTAACTTATTAATTATATCAGGGGATATTGCTTCCCAGGCTATTTTTGCGGCTTCAAATAAAGTTTCTTTGGTTTCGCAATTTTCTCGGTTGATTTTCAAGTTAACGATCTACCACAAGTTCTCGATTGGGTTAACCTTTAACTACTGAGGTGAAATATTTTGACGTAGCTACTGAGGTCGTGGTAAATTTTACCCCATTTTTTTTATCAAAAATTTTACCAGATAACTTTTATTTTCTAATTTTCTTTTTTCAAAAGAATAAATTAACATATAATTAATTAAATAAAATCATAAAATCAAAAAAATTAAACTTTGGAAATAACAAAACAAGAACTTTATTTCATAGTCACTTATCTCAAAGTTAAAAACTATGGGTAATGAGGGTAAAATTTACCACACCTCAGTAGTTAAAGGTTAAGATCGGGGGATTGGGCAGGCCAGCGGAATACTTCTATCAAATTGTTCTGGAACCACTTCTTAACCACTTTTGACGTATGTTTTGGATCGTTATTTCGCTGGAACGTCTAATTTAGTGGCATCTCTTTTTCAGCATAAGGCAACATCACGTTTTTAATAAGTCACGATACATGAAACGATCCATAATGCCATCAACGTTATGAATTGGTCCAATTCCTTGTCCAAAGGAACAACCCCAGACCATTATGTTGCCGCCTCCATGCTTAACAGTGCCTTTGCAATATTTAGGATTCAACCGTTGTCCATTTGGTCTGCGTACACGCCTTATGCGATCTGAATCCTTTAAATTGAACTTGCCTTCGTCAGAAAACAGCACAGTCCTCCAATTTTGGACATTCTAGTTGAGATGGGCCTTGGCGAGTTCAAGTCTGGTTTTTTTAGTTTTTGACGATATAAAAGGTTTTTTTGCTGGTTGTCGACTAAATAATCCGGGCTCTACTGCCCTTCTGCGAATCGTTTTTTCGCTAATTTTTAAGTCTAAGCGGTTTCGTATGTGCCTAGAAGATCATTTTGGATTGCCCTTTTAATTAAGGAGTCTTCAAATCGCGAAGTTTCACGTGGTCTTTCTCAAGAATGAGTAGGAGATGTGCGTTCTAGTCTCAAAAAACTTTTTAATTAGCCTAGAAATAATTGATCTGTTAATCGAATATTTTGCCGGCTCTCCAATAAAGAATTCTAATTTTAAATTCACTAGAGTACTTATTGCGTGCCTACTCTTATCTCTACGAAAACTTTAAAACAATGACAATTTTCGCGTAAATTCTAACACTTCTTCTTAACACTGCAGCTAAATATCTGCTGCATTTTTGGATTGTAACGTTAACTAATACAGTAATGTCGCAGTAATGTAGTAAACACAATATTAGGGGGTGCTTTAGTTTAACTTTTTATTAAATTCTAAATTGCTTAAGTTTGTATTTTACAATAATAAAGATATAAGTAGGTAAAGAAAATAAATTATAAAGTTTAAATAACTTTGTTTTTTTTAAAGAAATTATCATTTGAAAAAAAAGTACGACATACAAATTTACTTACGTATTTTCCAGAACATCAAGTGGATTACTGCAGTCCCTTAAAATTTTTCTTGTTACCTTCTCTGTTTTCTTCTTCCAATAATAAAAAAAAATGCAATGTCGGAAGACATTTTCTGTTTATTTTTATGTATCTTAGTTTATTATTAACTTTACAAATCTTTTTATTGAAAAAACACGTTTTACACAATATTTAAGCAGAAGTACTACAATTTATTTAAAATTTTATAAAAAAAAAATACATTAAAAATATAAACATATCAACATCCAGGTCTTCTGGTTGTTCGAAAAAGGCAAAACCATGAAATTTTCATGACAGCAAATGAATCCAATATTGGATTTAAATTCAAATAAGCAAAACGGATTTGGATTCTATTACACCCACAATTAGTTTTTGTATTCTGTTTTGTACAATTTCCCTTTTATCCTTTCACCGTTATCCTTTTCAGTTCTGTTAGCTTTTCAGTTATAATATTCATCATTCTTTTCTCCGTGTTTTTGTTTCTTTAAAATTTTTCTTTTTTATTTGGTTTTAACGGCGGGACTATTTTTTATAATCATTTTTTTCCAAAGCTACAAAAAATTATAATTTTTTTATTACCACTTTTCAACAACTACTTTAATCGTCATACCAAACACAGACGAGGATAATTAAAAAAAAAGATTGTAACTCAATATATATAATATATATATATATGAGCCGTGTATAATTTTTAAAGTTATTAAAATCACAAAAAGATGTAAATATAATTGAGGCCAAGAAAGTGAAACGAAATGGCCTATTGTGTTTGTTTTCAAAGCCAGAAGTTTATATAAAACATCTTTATTACAAAACAAAAATAACTAACACAAAGCGATGAGTAAACAAACACAATACACAAACATAGACACACCTGCATTGTATTACAACTAAATAAAAATACACAACATGTATTTTTAAATAATGATAAGTCAATAACAATGTTTACTAATGTGTCTGAGATAAAAGTGGCAACGCAGCATTTTCAACTACGCAGCAGATAGCGGTAGAAATTCTCGAATATTCAAGAACGCCTAAAAATAGTGTATATAAAAGCAACGCCAATACGTGCTGATTGTTCTTATTGTAAACGTCATCTAGTTAGGATCTTGTGGTATAACAAGTAAAGTTGTCAACGTGTATTATTAATCGCGAGTAGTTAAATCGTCAAATAATTGATTAACACGTTCACGCCGGCGCTGTAATTCATGTTTCTCGCCTAGAGGCGGCTGCGCTGAAAGCTTATGTTTACAAATGTTTATGAAAGTTATGTTTACAATACTTAATACAATATTAACTATATTAAAATTATTATTAAAAAATATAAATGTTTTAAATGAAAATTTAAAATAAATGTTTAGTGATACGCACCGCTTGGTAGCACAATCATATGCGAGCCACACCAATGGTACGCGCCGCCTGATGAGATAATTCTGTGCGATCCACCGGTGGTACGCGCCGCCCGATGGGGCAGACATGTGCGAGCCACCGGTGGTACGCGCCGGCCGCGGCGTGAACGTGTTAAATAAAGTGTAATTCTCAAATTTCAAAAAATTCTTTTTTTTCATGCTATTCTCCCGATTTATTATTTAAATCACCGATATTGATTATTGAGGGTCAAGGCACGTCTCGATGGCCATTTCGTTATCGCTTACTTAACTCGTCAGGAGACTTCTGGCAAATATTTTAAATGAACTAAAGATTTTTGTCCAAACAATAAAGCAAAGACAAAAATCAAAGTTTAAGCAAAAACAACAATAACCACTTGTAATTCTATTTTTCTTTCTCTGCTGTATAAGGCAGAGTTTTTTTCTGCTCTTTTATACAGTTGAAAGAGGATGAAAAATAAAATATCACAAAACACTACGATAATTTATTTTTCTTTATTGTAATTAATATAATTAATAACATAATTATTTAAAAAAATCCCGTTGTTTAAAATGTTTAATATTTGCAAAGTGCCTGTGCATAAAATAAAAAATATTAAACATTTTAAACAACGGGATTTTTTTAAATAATTATGTTATTAATTATATTAATTACAATAAAGAAAAATAAATTATCGTAGTGTTTTGTGATATTTTATTTTTCATCCTCTTTCAACTGTATAAAAGAGCAGAAAAAAAAACTCTGCCTTATACAGCAGAGAAAGAAAAATAGAATTACAAGTGGTTATTGTTGTTTTTGCTTAAACTTTGATTTTTGTCTTTGCTTTATTGTTTGGACAAAAATCTTTAGTTTATTTAAAATATTTGTCAGAAGTCTCCTGACGAGTTAAGTAAGCGATAACGAAATGGCCATCGAGACGTGCTTTGACCCTCAATAATCAATATGGGTTATTTAAATAATAAATCGGGTGAATAGCATGAAAAAAAGAATTTTTTGAAATTTGAGAATTAATTAATATAATTATTTAAAAAAATCCCGTTGTTTAAAGTGTAATTTAATTAAAACTCTAAAAATTGTGTGTTTAATTATTTTGCAAATAAAGAACTCATAAATAAAACGTTTATAATTTAAATAAACGTAACAGTATTATAAAAATCAAACTGCTGCCTATATATTTCAGGCTGACACAGTTTTACCTGTTAATTTAAAACGGTATTTTTTTACTTTCTAGATCCGTATTAACCGTTCTTTAAATCAGCTCTGATCATATCTTTTTGTTTATCTTTAAATTGCAAACATTACTTCCTTTATAAATTCAATTACTCCTGCCTTACAAATTTAATTTTATATTTCTTGTCCTTGTGGCTTCTAATTTTCACTCGGAATATTTTTTATAGTTTTTTAAATACTTTCTATTAATTTTTTTAGATAGTTTTTTTTTATTATTTTATGTTTATTTGCACAATATTATTTTTTATCCTTTTAATTTATTTTGTTTTGTACCATATCCTTTTATTCGGAGGTGTCATAGAATCCAATGTTATTGGAGTTGGATTAAAAACCAATAAAAAATCGATTTGGTGTCATAGAAACCAATGTTATCGGTTTTATGTTCGAACTGGAATTATTGTCTATTTTAAGTGTCACAGAAACCTATATTATCGGTTTCTGTATTGGAAATAAAATAAGCAGCTGATTGCTGACAGAATTATTTTGGGTGCTTTTAAAGTTTTTTAATGTTGTTTTTTTTATAAAAAAAAATGGAAGTAAATTTTATTAGTTTTTGAAAAAATATGTACAATTTAATAATATATTGCAAAGTATCCAGATTTAGCTAAAGGCTTCACCAAACGAGATAAACCAACTGTTGATTCCCTTTTGGCAACAGTTGACTGAGTCACTAAATAGTGCTGCTCCTCCCCAAAAAAGTTGAATGGGTGGAAAAAGGTATATATGTATACGCAACTTTTTTGCAAAGAAAGATATACATGTACTGTTGAACTTGATCTTTTTAATTTTTTGCAGATATGGACTGAATGGAAGAGCGAAGTCAAACGAAAATTTGCTTGAAATAAAGCAGAGCCAGGAGCCACTGGTGGAGGACCTTATTCCAAATATCAGCTCACGCAAACTGAAGAAACCATAGTTGCGTATGTAGCATTGCTACGTCTATTGAAAGAGTCGCTGGTATTTCGATTGGGCTTAATGTAGAGTAAATTATTTAGGTGACAAAGACATGCAAGAAACTTCTCACCATACAAGTAGTGCACCAAAAAGGCATTGAACCGAAAATATGAATATTTTTAGATGATGATATTGAGCGGAAAATAGATCACAGCGGATTTATAGATCAATTTATTAAGGCAATGACAGTGTCACAAATGCAATAAGAGATCTAAAGAACGAGTTTACTCGCATCAGTGCACTGTTTTTGGAAACAATAAAAGAAAAGACTTGTTAAGATTGATTATGAAAGAAAGCGCGATGGTTTATAAAAAGTGCCTTCCATTTATTACAAACTATCAGCTTTAAAGTATACCTCAACTTATTTTAATGATTTTTATGGATTAAACGAACCTGCATGTAAAATTTTGTGAAGAATTAAAAGACTGAAATATTTTTTGTTTGTTTTTTAGAAATAAAAATTATAATATTATTTAATTAAATGATAAACTGTTTTACTAAAGTTTTTAAAAAATTTCATAGACTGTGTGCTATCTCATTCCTGATTCTCTGCCCCCACTTTGAAATGACGTATTAAATGGCGCGGAATTGTCTTCAGACTTATTTGTCATTGAACTTAATATTGTATCGTTCTCCACCACTTTGTAGTGTCGGCATATGTTGTGTAATGCACAACAAACATTCATAACTTTGACAACTTTTTCTGGATGATAATCACCCATATTCTGTTTGGCGATGTCAACACAAAACGACGTCATTTTTCTTCGTTTGTTGTAAATCGGTATTCCCGTTGACAATATTGTCATTAATCGATGACTGTCGCCATATCTTTGGTATTTTCTAAGAACGATTGATGTTGCCGTTTAGTTTGTCGTCGCCATTTTTGATGTTGAGTTGTGTTGTGTGCAAAGGAAAATATTAAAACATGAAAAAGTATGGAGCAATATTAACCTGTTAAGTGATAAGTTTTTCTTTGCAAGCTCGATTTAATGTGCTGAATTAATTTCAAGCAAAGATGCGTATTTACGACATGAGCAGACGCACATATGCGTAATTAAATAAAAAATGAACTTTCGAAATTGACGCATATATACGACATAATCAGTTAACGGGTTAAAATAACAAAATAGGAAATATACAAAAAAACAAAAAAGAAATGGAAAAAACTAAATTACCAACTTCTGCCACTTTGGAAAATTAGTAGAAGAGTTAGAAAGAACCCATCCCAATGAAAAAAGGCAGTAAGTTAAAGGCAGGATTTTGTTGCACCGATAAATGGATTTGCATTATAAAAGCTTCACTTATTATTATTTTTCTATTATTGCAATAAAAATTGACAATTTGGCAGACAAAATACTACCTTTAACTAACGGCAAGTTGTAATAATGGCCCTTAGACTATTTTAATTGTTTGTAATAGTTTTGCTTATTTTATTGTTTATAGGTATTTTTTTTTTACAAAATATGAATTTTCCACAATAGAAAACAAATTGAATCAACTGACTCAAATATTAGATATGTGTGTTTTATTTTTTATATTATCGATAAACAGTCAACGCCGTCATTAGTTTGTTAGGGAATACCTAATTAGTATTGATGTTGTGTTAAGTTGATGTTGTCTCAAAATTGACGACGCCAAACAGAATAAGGGTGAATATAATGTGCTTAGTAAGCACCGAAATCTACTTTTTAACACCCCAATGGTTCGTTCTACAAAATTTCTAGCGGAAGAATGCGCCAAATTGAACTTGTATTCCCTGAAATTATTTGGCGGATTCTATATGGCGTTAGAAGGTAAGGTTTAATGACATATCCACATTCTCCTAATAATTTTGATGTCCGATTGCCTGACTCGTACTGTCTAAGAAAATACCGTCTTGCGGCGCTTATATTCCAAATGAAAAACGTCATTGCTGAAGCCGGGATATGTGCATCCACCGCCCGAATTTTCATAGCATCATCACAAATCTGAGTTTTAATATATTTAAATTATATTAAAAATTGCAAATTTATATTTACTTACAATTATGGCATTCATACTGAAGTACCCTTTTCGATTAAAGTATAAATACTCGTCAATATTAGTTTTAATTATCTTGACATGAGTTCCATCAATGCAACCAATTATTATTGACGGGATTGTGTACTTGCTGAGCAATAGTCTCTTGATTTGCATTTTTCGTTATAGTCCATTTCAAGCTCCACCCATTGTGGAAAAATGCAATGCTCGAGAGCCCTAATGACATCACCTGAATTTGTGAAAATGGTACTTTTTTTTGCCAAACTTATACTGGAGTCTTTCCCAACATACTCTTTATTTAACCTATAATATGCTTGGAAACTGCAAGGTAACTTTATATACACTCAGTACACATTTTTTAAATGATTTCTTGAGGAAAACAATTTTTTTATTTTCTTTATTTATTTATATCTTTATTATTGAAAAATGCAAACTTAAGTAATTTAGAATTTAATATAAAAAAGTTGAAATTCAAAAAGTCTCAAATATAAGCGGACTAAACTAAAGCACCCCCAATTTAAGGTACAAAAAGAAACTATTAAAATAAATATTTCGTTGCGAATCCTTTATTTTAGACGACACACGTACATGTTTTAGGCATAGAGGATATTAACTTATTAATTATATCAGGGGATATTGCTTCCCAGGCTATTTTTGCGGCTTCAAATAAAGTTTCTTTGGTTTCGCAATTTTCTCGGTTGATTTTCAAGTTAACGATCTCCCACAAGTTCTCGATTGGGTTAAGATCGGGGGATTGGGCAGGCCAGCGGAGAACTTCTATCAAATTGTTCTGGAACCACTTCTTAACCACTTTTGACGTATGTTTTGGATCGTTATTTCGCTGGAACATCTAATTTAGTGGCATCTCTTTTTCAGCATAAGGCAACATCACGTTTTTAATAAGTCACGATACATGAAACGATCCATAATGCCATCAACGTTATGAATTGGTCCAATTCCTTGTCCAAAGGAACAACCCCAGACCATTATGTTGCCGCCTCCATGCTTAACAGTGCCTTTGCAATATTTAGGATTCAACCGTTGTCCATTTGGTCTGCGTACACGCCTTATGCGATCTGAATCCTTTAAATTGAACTTGCCTTCGTCAGAAAACAGCACAGTCCTCCATTTTTGGACATTCTAGTTGAGAGGGGCCTTGGCGAGTTCAAGTCTGGTTTTTTTAGTTTTTGACGATATAAAAGGTTTTTTTGCTGGTTGTCGACTAAATAATCCGGGCTCTACTGCCCTTCTGCGAATCGTTTTTTCGCTAATTTTTAAGTCTAAGCGGTTTCGTATGTGCCTAGAAGATCATTTTGGATTGCCCTTTTAATTAAGGAGTCTTCAAATCGCGAAGTTTCACGTGGTCTTTCTCAAGAATGAGTAGGAGATGTGCGTTCCAGTCTCAAAAAACTTTTTAATTAGCCTAGAAATAATTGATCTGTTAATCGAATATTTTGCCGGCTCTCCAATAAAGAATTCTAATTTTAAATTCACTAGAGTACTTATTGCGTGCCATTACTCTTATCTCTACGAAAACTTTAAAACAATGACAATTTTCGCGTAAATTCTAACACTTCTTCTTAACACTGCAGCTAAATATCTGCTGCATTTTTGGATTGTAACGTTAACTAATACAGTAATGTCGCAGTAATGTAGTAAACACAATATTAGGGGGTGCTTTAGTTTAACTTTTTATTAAATTCTAAATTGCTTAAGTTTGTATTTTACAATAATAAAGATATAAGTAGGTAAAGAAAATAAATTATAAAGTTTAAATAATTTTGTTTTTTTTTAAAGAAATTATCATTTGAAAAAAAAGTACGACATACAAATGTACTTACGTATTTTCCAGAACATCAAGTGGATTACTGCAGTCCCTTAAAATTTTTCTTGTTACCTTCTCTGTTTTCTTCTTCCAATAATAAAAAAAATGCAACGTCGGAAGACATTTTCTGTTTATTTTTATGTATCTTAGTTTATTATTAACTTTACAAATCTTTTTATTGAAAAAACACGTTTTACACAATATTTAAGCAGAAGTACTACAATTTATTTAAAATTTTATAAAAAAAAAAATACATTAAAAATATAAACATATCAACATCCAGGTCTTCTGGTTGTTCGAAAAAGGCAAAACCATGAAATTTTCATGACAGCAAATGAATCCAATATTGGATTTAAATTCAAATAAGCAAAACGGATTTGGATTCTATTACACCCACAATTAGTTTTTGTATTCTGTTTTGTACAATTTCCCTTTTATCCTTTCACCGTTATCCTTTTCAGTTCTGTTAGCTTTTCAGTTATAATATTCATCATTCTTTTCTCCGTGTTTTTGTTTCTTTAAAATTTTTCTTTTTTATTTGGTTTTAACGGCGAGACTATTTTTTATAATCATTTTTTTCCAAAGCTACAAAAAATTATAATTTTTTTATTACCACTTTTCAACAACTACTTTAATCGTCATACCAAACACAGACGAGGATAATTAAAAGTTGAAAGAGGATGAAAAATAAAATATCACAAAAGACTACGATAATTTATTTTTCTTTATTGTAATTAATATAATTAATAACATAATTATTTAAAAAAATCCCGTTGTTTAAAATGTTTAATATTTGCAAAGTGCCTGTGCATAAAATAAATTATCGTAGTGTTTTGTGATATTTTATTTTTCATCCTCTTTCAACTGTATAAAATAGCAGAAAAAAACTCTGCCTTATACAGCAGAGAAAGAAAAATAGAATTACAAGTGGTTATTGTTGTTTTTGCTTAAACTTTGATTTTTGTCTTTGCTTTATTGTTTGGACAAAAATCTTTAGTTTATTTAAAATATTTGTCAGAAGTCTCCTGACGAGTTAAGTAAGCGATAACGAAATGGCCATCGAGACGTGCTTTGACCCTCAATAATCAATATAGGTGATTTAAATAATAAATCGGGAGAATAGCATGAAAAAAAGAATTTTTTGAAATTTGAGAATTAATTAATATAATTATTTAAAAAAATCCCGTTGTTTAAAGTGTAATTTAATTAAAACTCTAAAAATTGTTTGTTTAATTATTTTGCAAATAAAGAACTCATAAATAAAACGTTTATAATTTAAATAAACGTAACAGTATTATAAAAATCAAACTGTTGCCTATATATTTCAGGCTGACACAGTTTTACCTGTTCAATTTAAAACGGTATTTTTTTACTTTCTAGATCCGTATTAACCGTTCTTTAAATCAGCTCTGATCATATCTTTTTGTTTATCTTTAAATTGCAAACATTACTTCCTTTATAAATTCAATTACTCCTGCCTTACAAATTTAATTTTATATTTCTTGTCCTTGTGGCTTCTAATTTTCACTCGGAATATTTTTTATAGTTTTTTAAATTTTTTTAGATAGTTTTTTTTTTATTATTTTATGTTTATTTGCACAATATTATTTTTTATCCTTTTAATTTATTTTGTTTTGTACCATATCCTTTTATTCGGAGGTGTCATAGAATCCAATGTTATTGGAGTTGGATTAAAAACCAATAAAAAATCGATTTGGTGTCATAGAAACCAATGTTATCGGTTTAATGTTCGAACTGGAATTATTGTCTATTTTAAGTGTCACAGAAACCTATATTATCGGTTTCTGTATTGGAAATAAAATAAGCAGCTGATTGCTGACAGAATTATTTTGGGTGCTTTTAAAGTTTTTTAATGTTGTTTTTTTTTTATAAAAAAAATGGAAGTAAATTTTATTGGTTTTTGAAAAAATATGTACAATTTAATAATATATTGCAAAGTATCCAGATTTAGCTAAAGGCTTCACCAAACGAGATAAACCAACTGTTGATTCCCTTTTGGCAACAGTTGACTGAGTCACTAAATAGTGCTGTTCCTCCCCAAAAAAGTTGAATGGGTGGAAAAAGGTATATATGTATACGCAACTTTTTTGGAAAGAAAGATATACATGTACTGTTGAACTTGATCTTTTATTTTTTGCAGATATGGACTGAATGGAAGAGCGAAGTCAAACGAAAATTTGCTTGAAATAAAGCAGAGCCAGGAGCCACTGGCGGAGGACCTTATTCCAAATATCAGCTCACTCAAACTGAAGAAACCATAGTTGCGTATGCAGCATTGCTACGTCTATTGAAAGAGTCGCTGGTATTTCGATTGGGCTTAATGTAGAGTAAATTATTTAGGTGACAAAGACATGCCAGAAACTTCTCACCATACAAGTAGTGCACCAAAAAGGCATTGAACCGAAAATATGAATATTTTTAGATGATGATATTGAGCGGAAAATAGATCACAGCGGATTTATAGATCAATTTATTAAGGCAATGACAGTGTCACAAATGCAATAAGAGATCTAAAGAACGAGTTTACTCGCATCAGTGCACTGTTTTTGGAAACAATAAAAGAAAAGACTTGTTAAGATTGATTATGAAAGAAAGCGCGATGGTTTATAAAAAGTGCCTTCCATTTATTACAAACTATCAGCTTTAAAGTATACCTCAACTTATTTTAATGATTTTTATGGATTAAACGAACCTGCATGTAAAATTTTGTGAAGAATTAAAAGACTGAAATATTTTTTGTTTGTTTTTTAGAAATAAAAATTATAATATTATTTAATTAAATTATAAACTGTTTTACTAAAGTTTTTAAAAAATTTCATAGACTGTGTGCTATCTCATTCCTGATTCTCTGCCCCCACTTTGAAATGACGTATTAAATGGCGCCGAATTGTCTTCAGACTTATTTGTCATTGAACTTAATATTGTATCGTTCTCCACCACTTTGTAGTGTCGGCATATGTTGTGTAATGCACAACAAACATTCATAACTTTGACAACTTTTTCTGGATGATAATCACCCATATTCTGTTTGGCGATGTCAACACAAAACGACGTCGTTTTTCTTCGTTTGTTGTAAATCGGTATTCCCGTTGACAATATTGTCATTAATCGATGACTGTCGCCATATCTTTGGTATTTTCTAAGAACGATTGATGTTGCCGTTTAGTTTGTCGTCGCCATTTTTGATGTTGAGTTGTGTTGTGTGCAAAGGAAAATATTAAAACATGAAAAAGTATGGAGCAATATTAACCTGTAAAGTGATAAGTTTTTCTTTGCAAGCTCGATTTAATGTGCTGAATTAATTTCAAGCAAAGATGCGTATTTACGACATGAGCAGACGCACATATGCGTCATTAAATAAAAAATGAACTATCGAAATTGACGCATATATACGACATAATCAGTTAACGGGTTAAAATAACAAAATAGGAAATATACAAAAAAACAAAAAAGAAATGGAAAAAACTAAATTACCAACTTCTGCCACTTTGGAAAATTAGTAGAAGAGTTAGAAAGAACCCATCCCAATGAAAAAAAGGCAGTAAGTTAAAGGCAGGATTTTGTTGCACCGATAAATGGATTTGCATTATAAAAGCTTCACTTATTATTATTTTTCTATTATTGCAATAAAAATTGACAATTTGGCAGACAAAATACTACCTTTAACTAACGGCAAGTTGTAATAATGGCCCTTAGACTATTTTAATTGTTTGTAATAGTTTTGCTTATTTTATTGTTTATAGGTATTTTTTTTTTTACAAAATATGAATTTTCCACAATAGAAAACAAATTGAATCAACTGACTCAAATATTAGATATGTGTGTTTTATTTTTTATATTATCGATAAACAGTCAACGCCGTCATTAGTTTGTTAGGGAATACCTAATTAGTATTGATGTTGTGTTAAGTTGATGTTGTCTCAAAATTGACGACGCCAAACAGAATAAGGGTGAATATAATGTGCTTAGTAAGCACCGAAATCTACTTTTTAACACCCCAATGGTTCGTTCTACAAAATTTCTAGCGGAAGAATGCGCCAAATTGAACTTGTATTCCCTGAAATTATTTGGCGGATTCTATATGGCGTTAGAAGGTAAGGTTTAATGACATATCCACATTCTCCTAATAATTTTGATGTCCGATTGCCTGACTCGTACTGTCTAAGAAAATACCGTCTTGTGGCGCTTATATTCCAAATGAAAAACGTCATTGCTGAAGCCGGGATATGTGCATCCACCGCCCGAATTTTCATAGCATCATCACAAATCTGAGTTTTAATATATTTAAATTATATTAAAAATTGCAAATTTATATTTACTTACAATTATGGCATTCATACTGAAGTACCCTTTTCGATTAAAGTATAAATACTCGTCAATATTAGTTTTAATTATCTTGACATGAGTTCCATCAATGCAACCAATTATTATTGACGGGATTGTGTACTTGCTGAGCAATAGTCTCTTGATTTGCATTTTTCGTTATAGTCCATTTCAAGCTCCACCCATTGTGGAAAAATGCAATGCTCGAGAGCCCTAATGACATCACCTGAATTTGTGAAAATGGTACTTTTTTTTGCCAAACTTATACTGGAGTCTTTCCCAACATACTCTTTATTTAACCTATAATATGCTTGGAAACTGCAAGGTAACTTTATATACACTCAGTACACATTTTTTAAATGATTTCTTGAGGAAAACAATTTTTTTATTTTCTTTATTTATTTATATCTTTATTATTGAAAAATGCAAACTTAAGTAATTTAGAATTTAATATAAAAAAGTTAAAATTCAAAAAGTCTCAAATATAAGCGGACTAAACTAAAGCACCCCCAATTTAAGGTACAAAAAGAAACTATTAAAATAAATATTTCGTTGCGAATCCTTTATTTTAGACGACACACGTACATGTTTTAGGCATAGAGGATATTAACTTATTAATTATATCAGGGGATATTGCTTCCCAGGCTATTTTTGCGGCTTCAAATAAAGTTTCTTTGGTTTCGCAATTTTCTCGGTTGATTTTCAAGTTAACGATCTACCACAAGTTCTCGATTGGGTTAACCTTTAACTACTGAGGTGAAATATTTTGACGTAGCTACTGAGGTCGTGGTAAATTTTACCCCATTTTTTTTATCAAAAATTTTACCAGATAACTTTTATTTTCTAATTTTCTTTTTTCAAAAGAATAAATTAACATATAATTAATTAAATAAAATCATAAAATCAAAAAAATTAAACTTTGGAAATAACAAAACAAGAACTTTATTTCATAGTCACTTATCTCAAAGTTAAAAACTATGGGTAATGAGGGTAAAATTTACCACACCTCAGTAGTTAAAGGTTAAGATCGGGGGATTGGGCAGGCCAGCGGAATACTTCTATCAAATTGTTCTGGAACCACTTCTTAACCACTTTTGACGTATGTTTTGGATCGTTATTTCGCTGGAACGTCTAATTTAGTGGCATCTCTTTTTCAGCATAAGGCAACATCACGTTTTTAATAAGTCACGATACATGAAACGATCCATAATGCCATCAACGTTATGAATTGGTCCAATTCCTTGTCCAAAGGAACAACCCCAGACCATTATGTTGCCGCCTCCATGCTTAACAGTGCCTTTGCAATATTTAGGATTCAACCGTTGTCCATTTGGTCTGCGTACACGCCTTATGCGATCTGAATCCTTTAAATTGAACTTGCCTTCGTCAGAAAACAGCACAGTCCTCCAATTTTGGACATTCTAGTTGAGATGGGCCTTGGCGAGTTCAAGTCTGGTTTTTTTAGTTTTTGACGATATAAAAGGTTTTTTTGCTGGTTGTCGACTAAATAATCCGGGCTCTACTGCCCTTCTGCGAATCGTTTTTTCGCTAATTTTTAAGTCTAAGCGGTTTCGTATGTGCCTAGAAGATCATTTTGGATTGCCCTTTTAATTAAGGAGTCTTCAAATCGCGAAGTTTCACGTGGTCTTTCTCAAGAATGAGTAGGAGATGTGCGTTCTAGTCTCAAAAAACTTTTTAATTAGCCTAGAAATAATTGATCTGTTAATCGAATATTTTGCCGGCTCTCCAATAAAGAATTCTAATTTTAAATTCACTAGAGTACTTATTGCGTGCCTACTCTTATCTCTACGAAAACTTTAAAACAATGACAATTTTCGCGTAAATTCTAACACTTCTTCTTAACACTGCAGCTAAATATCTGCTGCATTTTTGGATTGTAACGTTAACTAATACAGTAATGTCGCAGTAATGTAGTAAACACAATATTAGGGGGTGCTTTAGTTTAACTTTTTATTAAATTCTAAATTGCTTAAGTTTGTATTTTACAATAATAAAGATATAAGTAGGTAAAGAAAATAAATTATAAAGTTTAAATAACTTTGTTTTTTTTAAAGAAATTATCATTTGAAAAAAAAGTACGACATACAAATTTACTTACGTATTTTCCAGAACATCAAGTGGATTACTGCAGTCCCTTAAAATTTTTCTTGTTACCTTCTCTGTTTTCTTCTTCCAATAATAAAAAAAAATGCAATGTCGGAAGACATTTTCTGTTTATTTTTATGTATCTTAGTTTATTATTAACTTTACAAATCTTTTTATTGAAAAAACACGTTTTACACAATATTTAAGCAGAAGTACTACAATTTATTTAAAATTTTATAAAAAAAAAATACATTAAAAATATAAACATATCAACTTCTTGGTTGTTCGAAAAAGGCAAAACCATGAAATTTTCATGACAGCAAATGAATCCAATATTGGATTTAAATTCAAATAAGCAAAACGGATTTGGATTCTATTACACCCACAATTAGTTTTTGTATTCTGTTTGTACAATTTCCCTTTTATCCTTTCACCGTTATCCTTTTCAGTTCTGTTAGCTTTTCAGTTATAATATTCATCATTCTTTTCTCCGTGTTTTTGTTTCTTTAAAATTTTTCTTTTTTATTTGGTTTTAACGGCGAGACTATTTTTTATAATCATTTTTTTCCAAAGCTACAAAAAATTATAATTTTTTTATTACCACTTTTCAACAACTACTTTAATCGTCATACCAAACACAGACGAGGATAATTAAAAAAAAAGATTGTAACTCAATATATATAATATATATATATGAGCCGTGTATAATTTTTAAAGTTATTAAAATCATAAAAAGATGTAAATATAATTGAGGCCAAGAAAGTGAAACGAAATGGCCTATTGTGTTTGTTTTCAAAGCCAGAAGTTTATATAAAACATCTTTATTACAAAACAAAAATAACTAACACAAAGCGATGAGTAAACAAACACAATACACAAACATAGACACACCTGCATTGTATTACAACTAAATAAAAATACACAACATGTATTTTTAAATAATGATAAGTCAATAACAATGTTTACTAATGTGTCTGAGATAAAAGTGGCAACGCAGCATTTTCAACTACGCAGCAGATGGCGGTAGAAATTCTCGAATATTCAAGAATGCCTAAAAATAGGGTATATAAAAGCAACGCCAATACGTGCTGATTGTTCTTATTGTAAACGTCATCTAGTTAGGATCTTGTGGTATAACAAGTAAAGTTGCCAACGTGTATTATTAATCGCGAGTAGTTAAATCGTCAAATAATTGATTAACACGTTCACGCCGGCGCTGTAATTCATGTTTCTCGCCTAGAGGCGGCTGCGCTGAAAGCTTATGTTTACAAATGTTTATGAAAGTTATGTTTACAATACTTAATACAATATTAACTATATTAAAATTATTATTAAAAAATATAAATGTTTTAAATGAAAATTTAAAATAAATTTTTAGTGATACGCACCGCTTGGTAGCACAATCATATGCGAGCCACACCAATGGTACGCGCCGCCTGATGAGATAATTCTGTGCGATCCACCGGTGGTACGCGCCGCCCGATGGGGCAGACATGTGCGAGCCACCGGTGGTACGCGCCGGCCGCGGCGTGAACGTGTTAAATAAAGTGTGATTCTCAAATTTCAAAAAATTCTTTTTTTTTCATGCTATTCTCCCGATTTATTATTTAAATCACCGATATTGATTATTGAGGGTCAAGGCACGTCTCGATGGCCATTTCGTTATCGCTTACTTAACTCGTCAGGAGACTTCTGACAAATATTTTAAATAAACTAAAGATTTTTGTCCAAACAATAAAGCAAAGACAAAAATCAAAGTTTAAGCAAAAACAACAATAACCACTTGTAATTCTATTTTTCTTTCTCTGCTGTATAAGGCAGAGTTTTTTTCTGCTCTTTTATACAGTTGAAAGAGGATGAAAAATAAAATATCACAAAACACTACGATAATTTATTTTTCTTTATTGTAATTAATATAATTAATAACATAATTATTTAAAAAAAATCCCGTTGTTTAAAATGTTTAATATTTGCAAAGTGCCTGTGCATAAAATAAATTATCTTAGTGTTTTGTGATATTTTATAAGGCAGAGTTTTTTTCTGCTCTTTTATACAGTTGAAAGAGGATGAAAAATAAAATATCACAAAACACTACGATAATTTATTTTTCTTTATTGTAATTAATATAATTAATAACATAATTATTTAAAAAAAATCCCGTTGTTTAAAATGTTTAATATTTGCAAAGTGCCTGTGCATAAAATAAATTATCGTAGTGTTTTGTGATATTTTATTTTTCATCCTCTTTCAACTGTATAAAAGAGCAGAAAAAAACTCTGCCTTATACAGCAGAGAAAGAAAAATAGAATTACAAGTGGTTATTGTTGTTTTTGCTTAAACTTTGATTTTTGTCTTTGCTTTATTGTTTGGACAAAAATCTTTAGTTTATTTAAAATATTTGTCAGAAGTCTCCTGACGAGTTAAGTAAGCGATAACGAAATGGCCATCGAGACGTGCTTTGACCCTCAATAATCAATATAGGTGATTTAAATAATAAATCGGGAGAATAGCATGAAAAAAAGAATTTTTTGAAATTTGAGAATTAATTAATATAATTATTTAAAAAAATCCCGTTGTTTAAAATGTTTAATATTTGCAAAGTGCCTGTGCATAAAATAAATTATCGTAGTGTTTTGTGATATTTTATTTTTCATCCTCTTTCAACTGTATAAAAGAGCAGAAAAAAAAACTCTGCCTTATACAGCAGAGAAAGAAAAATAGAATTACAAGTGGTTATTGTTGTTTTTGCTTAAACTTTGATTTTTGTCTTTGCTTTATTGTTTGGACAAAAATCTTTCGTTTATTTAAAATATTTGTCGGAAGTCTCCTGACGAGTTAAGTAAGCGATAACGAAATGGCCATCGAGACGTGCTTTGACCCTCAATAATCAATA
This sequence comes from Gymnosoma rotundatum, assembly GCA_916610165.2. NCBI lineage: Eukaryota > Metazoa > Arthropoda > Insecta > Diptera > Tachinidae > Gymnosoma > Gymnosoma rotundatum. Next base: position 65,655,538 of record OU744339.1, read on the forward strand.
TGGGTGATTTAAATAATAAATCGGGAGAATAGCATGAAAAAAAGAATTTTTTGAAATTTGAGAATTAATTAATATAATTATTTAAAAAAATCCCGTTGTTTAAAGTGTAATTTAATTAAAACTCTAAAAATTGTGTGTTTAATTATTTTGCAAATAAAGAACTCATAAATAAAACGTTTATAATTTAAATAAACGTAACAGTATTATAAAAATCAAACTGCTGCCTATATATTTCAGGCTGACACAGTTTTACCTGTTCAATTTAAAACGGTATTTTTTTACTTTCTAGATCCGTATTAACCGTTCTTTAAATCAGCTCTGATCATATCTTTTTGTTTATCTTTAAATTGCAAACATTACTTCCTTTATAAATTCAATTACTCCTGCCTTACAAATTTAATTTTATATTTCTTGTCCTTGTGGCTTCTAATTTTCACTCGGAATATTTTTTATAGTTTTTTAAATTTTTTTAGATAGTTTTTTTTTTATTATTTTATGTTTATTTGCACAATATTATTTTTTATCCTTTTAATTTATTTTGTTTTGTACCATATCCTTTTATTCGGAGGTGTCATAGAATCCAATGTTATTGGAGTTGGATTAAAAACCAATAAAAAATCGATTTGGTGTCATAGAAACCAATGTTATCGGTTTTATGTTCGAACTGGAATTATTGTCTATTTTAAGTGTCACAGAAACCTATATTATCGGTTTCTGTATTGGAAATAAAATAAGCAGCTGATTGCTGACAGAATTATTTTGGGTGCTTTTAAAGTTTTTTAATGTTGTTTTTTTTTTTATAAAAAAAATGGAAGTAAATTTTATTGGTTTTTGAAAAAATATGTACAATTTAATAATATATTGCAAAGTATCCAGATTTAGCTAAAGGCTTCACCAAACGAGATAAACCAACTGTTGATTCCCTTTTGGCAACAGTTGACTGAGTCACTAAATAGTGCTGTTCCTCCCCAAAAAAGTTGAATGGGTGGAAAAAGGTATATATGTATACACAACTTTTTTGCAAAGAAAGATATACATGTACTGTTGAACTTGATCTTTTATTTTTTGCAGATATGGACTGAATGGAAGAGCGAAGTCAAACGAAAATTTGCTTGAAATAAAGCAGAGCCAGGAGCCACTGGCGGAGGACCTTATTCCAAATATCAGCTCACGCAAACTGAAGAAACCATAGTTGCGTATGCAGCATTGCTACGTCTATTGAAAGAGTCGCTGGTATTTCGATTGGGCTTAATGTAGAGTAAATTATTTAGGTGACAAAGACATGCCAGAAACTTCTCACCATACAAGTAGTGCACCAAAAAGGCATTGAACCGAAAATATGAATATTTTTAGATAATGATATTGAGCGGAAAATAGATCACAGCGGATTTATAGATCAATTTATTAAGGCAATGACAGTGTCACAAATGTAATAAGAGATCTAAAGAACGAGTTTACTCGCATCAGTGCACTGTTTTTGGAAACAATAAAAGAAAAGACTTGTTAAGATTGATTATGAAAGAAAGCGCGATGGTTTATAAAAAGTGCCTTCCATTTATTACAAACTATCAGCTTTAAAGTATACCTCAACTTATTTTAATGATTTTTATGGATTAAACGAACCTGCATGTAAAATTTTGTGAAGAATTAAAAGACTGAAATATTTTTTGTTTGTTTTTTAGAAATAAAAATTATAATATTATTTAATTAAATGATAAACTGTTTTACTAAAGTTTTTAAAAAATTTCATAGACTGTGTGCTATCTCATTCCTGATTCTCTGCCCCCACTTTGAAATGACGTATTAAATGGCGCCGAATTGTCTTCAGACTTATTTGTCATTGAACTTAATATTGTATCGTTCTCCACCACTTTGTAGTGTCGGCATATGTTGTGTAATGCACAACAAACATTCATAACTTTGACAACTTTTTCTGGATGATAATCACCCATATTCTGTTTGGCGATGTCAACACAAAACGACGTCGTTTTTCTTCGTTTGTTGTAAATCGGTATTCCCGTTGACAATATTGTCATTAATCGATGACTGTCGCCATATCTTTGGTATTTTCTAAGAACGATTGATGTTGCCGTTTAGTTTGTCGTCGCCATTTTTGATGTTGAGTTGTGTTGTGTGCAAAGGAAAATATTAAAACATGAAAAAGTATGGAGCAATATTAACCTGTTAAGTGATAAGTTTTTCTTTGCAAGCTCGATTTAATGTGCTGAATTAATTTCAAGCAAAGATGCGTATTTACGACATGAGCAGACGCACATATGCGTCATTAAATAAAAAATGAACTATCGAAATTGACGCATATATACGACATAATCAGTTAACGGGTTAAAATAACAAAATAGGAAATATACAAAAAAACAAAAAAGAAATGGAAAAAACTAAATTACCAACTTCTGCCACTTTGGAAAATTAGTAGAAGAGTTAGAAAGAACCCATCCCAATGAAAAAAAGGCAGTAAGTTAAAGGCAGGATTTTGTTGCACCGATAAATGGATTTGCATTATAAAAGCTTCACTTATTATTATTTTTCTATTATTGCAATAAAAATTGACAATTTGGCAGACAAAATACTACCTTTAACTAACGGCAAGTTGTAATAATGGCCCTTAGACTATTTTAATTGTTTGTAATAGTTTTGCTTATTTTATTGTTTATAGGTATTTTTTTTTTTTACAAAATATGAATTTTCCACAATAGAAAACAAATTGAATCAACTGACTCAAATATTAGATATGTGTGTTTTATTTTTTATATTATCGATAAACAGTCAACGCCGTCATTAGTTTGTTAGGGAATACCTAATTAGTATTGATGTTGTGTTAAGTTGATGTTGTCTCAAAATTGACGACGCCAAACAGAATAAGGGTGAATATAATGTGCTTAGTAAGCACCGAAATCTACTTTTTAACACCCCAATGGTTCGTTCTACAAAATTTCTAGCGGAAGAATGCGCCAAATTGAACTTGTATTCCCTGAAATTATTTGGCGGATTCTATATGGCGTTAGAAGGTAAGGTTTAATGACATATCCACATTCTCCTAATAATTTTGATGTCCGATTGCCTGACTCGTACTGTCTAAGAAAATACCGTCTTGCGGCGCTTATATTCCAAATGAAAAACGTCATTGCTGAAGCCGGGATATGTGCATCCACCGCCCGAATTTTCATAGCATCATCACAAATCTGAGTTTTAATATATTTAAATTATATTAAAAATTGCAAATTTATATTTACTTACAATTATGGCATTCATACTGAAGTACCCTTTTCGATTAAAGTATAAATACTCGTCAATATTAGTTTTAATTATCTTGACATGAGTTCCATCAATGCAACCAATTATTATTGACGGGATTGTGTACTTGCTGAGCAATAGTCTCTTGATTTGCATTTTTCGTTATAGTCCATTTCAAGCTCCACCCATTGTGGAAAAATGCAATGCTCGAGAGCCCTAATGACATCACCTGAATTTGTGAAAATGGTACTTTTTTTTGCCAAACTTATACTGGAGTCTTTCCCAACATACTCTTTATTTAACCTATAATATGCTTGGAAACTGCAAGGTAACTTTATATACACTCAGTACACATTTTTTAAATGATTTCTTGAGGAAAACAATTTTTTTATTTTCTTTATTTATTTATATCTTTATTATTGAAAAATGCAAACTTAAGTAATTTAGAATTTAATATAAAAAAGTTAAAATTCAAAAAGTCTCAAATATAAGCGGACTAAACTAAAGCACCCCCAATTTAAGGTACAAAAAGAAACTATTAAAATAAATATTTCGTTGCGAATCCTTTATTTTAGACGACACACGTACATGTTTTAGGCATAGAGGATATTAACTTATTAATTATATCAGGGGATATTGCTTCCCAGGCTATTTTTGCGGCTTCAAATAAAGTTTCTTTGGTTTCGCAATTTTCTCGGTTGATTTTCAAGTTAACGATCTACCACAAGTTCTCGATTGGGTTAAGATCGGGGGATTGGGCAGGCCAGCGGAGAACTTCTATCAAATTGTTCTGGAACCACTTCTTAACCACTTTTGACGTATGTTTTGGATCGTTATTTCGCTGGAACGTCTAATTTAGTGGCATCTCTTTTTCAGCATAAGGCAACATCACGTTTTTAATAGGTCACGATACATGAAACGATCCATAATGCCATCAACGTTATGAATTGGTCCAATTCCTTGTCCAAAGGAACAACCCCAGACCATTATGTTGCCGCCTCCATGCTTAACAGTGCCTTTGCAATATTTAGGATTCAACCGTTGTCCATTTGGTCTGCGTACACGCCTTATGCGATCTGAATCCTTTAAATTGAACTTGCCTTCGTCAGAAAACAGCACAGTCCTCCATTTTTGGACATTCTAGTTGAGAGGGGCCTTGGCGAGTTCAAGTCTGGTTTTTTTAGTTTTTGACGATATAAAAGGTTTTTTTGCTGGTTGTCGACTAAATAATCCGGGCTCTACTGCCCTTCTGCGAATCGTTTTTTCGCTAATTTTTAAGTCTAAGCGGTTTCGTATGTGCCTAGAAGATCATTTTGGATTGCCCTTTTAATTAAGGAGTCTTCAAATCGCGAAGTTTCACGTGGTCTTTCTCAAGAATGAGTAGGAGATGTGCGTTCCAGTCTCAAAAAACTTTTTAATTAGCCTAGAAATAATTGATCTGTTAATCGAATATTTTGCCGGCTCTCCAATAAAGAATTCTAATTTTAAATTCACTAGAGTACTTATTGCGTGCCATTACTCTTATCTCTACGAAAACTTTAAAACAATGACAATTTTCGCGTAAATTCTAACACTTCTTCTTAACACTGCAGCTAAATATCTGCTGCATTTTTGGATTGTAACGTTAACTAATACAGTAATGTCGCAGTAATGTAGTAAACACAATATTAGGGGGTGCTTTAGTTTAACTTTTTATTAAATTCTAAATTGCTTAAGTTTGTATTTTACAATAATAAAGATATAAGTAGGTAAAGAAAATAAATTATAAAGTTTAAATAACTTTGTTTTTTTTTAAAGAAATTATCATTTGAAAAAAAAGTACGACATACAAATGTACTTACGTATTTTCCAGAACATCAAGTGGATTACTGCAGTCCCTTAAAATTTTTCTTGTTACCTTCTCTGTTTTCTTCTTCCAATAATAAAAAAAAATGCAACGTCGGAAGACATTTTCTGTTTATTTTTATGTATCTTAGTTTATTATTAACTTTACAAATCTTTTTATTGAAAAAACACGTTTTACACAATATTTAAGCAGAAGTACTACAATTTATTTAAAATTTTATAAAAAAAAAATACATTAAAAATATAAACATATCAACTTCTTGGTTGTTCGAAAAAGGCAAAACCATGAAATTTTCATGACAGCAAATGAATCCAATATTGGATTTAAATTCAAATAAGCAAAACGGATTTGGATTCTATTACACCCACAATTAGTTTTTGTATTCTGTTTGTACAATTTCCCTTTTATCCTTTCACCGTTATCCTTTTCAGTTCTGTTAGCTTTTCAGTTATAATATTCATCATTCTTTTCTCCGTGTTTTTGTTTCTTTAAAATTTTTCTTTTTTATTTGGTTTTAACGGCGAGACTATTTTTTATAATCATTTTTTTCCAAAGCTACAAAAAATTATAATTTTTTTATTACCACTTTTCAACAACTACTTTAATCGTCATACCAAACACAGACGAGGATAATTAAAAAAAAAGATTGTAACTCAATATATATAATATATATATATGAGCCGTGTATAATTTTTAAAGTTATTAAAATCATAAAAAGATGTAAATATAATTGAGGCCAAGAAAGTGAAACGAAATGGCCTATTGTGTTTGTTTTCAAAGCCAGAAGTTTATATAAAACATCTTTATTACAAAACAAAAATAACTAACACAAAGCGATGAGTAAACAAACACAATACACAAACATAGACACACCTGCATTGTATTACAACTAAATAAAAATACACAACATGTATTTTTAAATAATGATAAGTCAATAACAATGTTTACTAATGTGTCTGAGATAAAAGTGGCAACGCAGCATTTTCAACTACGCAGCAGATGGCGGTAGAAATTCTCGAATATTCAAGAATGCCTAAAAATAGGGTATATAAAAGCAACGCCAATACGTGCTGATTGTTCTTATTGTAAACGTCATCTAGTTAGGATCTTGTGGTATAACAAGTAAAGTTGCCAACGTGTATTATTAATCGCGAGTAGTTAAATCGTCAAATAATTGATTAACACGTTCACGCCGGCGCTGTAATTCATGTTTCTCGCCTAGAGGCGGCTGCGCTGAAAGCTTATGTTTACAAATGTTTATGAAAGTTATGTTTACAATACTTAATACAATATTAACTATATTAAAATTATTATTAAAAAATATAAATGTTTTAAATGAAAATTTAAAATAAATTTTTAGTGATACGCACCGCTTGGTAGCACAATCATATGCGAGCCACACCAATGGTACGCGCCGCCTGATGAGATAATTCTGTGCGATCCACCGGTGGTACGCGCCGCCCGATGGGGCAGACATGTGCGAGCCACCGGTGGTACGCGCCGGCCGCGGCGTGAACGTGTTAAATAAAGTGTGATTCTCAAATTTCAAAAAATTCTTTTTTTTTCATGCTATTCTCCCGATTTATTATTTAAATCACCGATATTGATTATTGAGGGTCAAGGCACGTCTCGATGGCCATTTCGTTATCGCTTACTTAACTCGTCAGGAGACTTCTGACAAATATTTTAAATAAACTAAAGATTTTTGTCCAAACAATAAAGCAAAGACAAAAATCAAAGTTTAAGCAAAAACAACAATAACCACTTGTAATTCTATTTTTCTTTCTCTGCTGTATAAGGCAGAGTTTTTTTCTGCTCTTTTATACAGTTGAAAGAGGATGAAAAATAAAATATCACAAAACACTACGATAATTTATTTTTCTTTATTGTAATTAATATAATTAATAACATAATTATTTAAAAAAAATCCCGTTGTTTAAAATGTTTAATATTTGCAAAGTGCCTGTGCATAAAATAAATTATCGTAGTGTTTTGTGATATTTTATAAGGCAGAGTTTTTTTCTGCTCTTTTATACAGTTGAAAGAGGATGAAAAATAAAATATCACAAAACACTACGATAATTTATTTTTCTTTATTGTAATTAATATAATTAATAACATAATTATTTAAAAAAAATCCCGTTGTTTAAAATGTTTAATATTTGCAAAGTGCCTGTGCATAAAATAAATTATCGTAGTGTTTTGTGATATTTTATTTTTCATCCTCTTTCAACTGTATAAGGCAGAGTTTTTTTCTGCTCTTTTATACAGTTGAAAGAGGATGAAAAATAAAATATCACAAAACACTACGATAATTTATTTTTCTTTATTGTAATTAATATAATTAATAACATAATTATTTAAAAAAAATCCCGTTGTTTAAAATGTTTAATATTTGCAAAGTGCCTGTGCATAAAATAAATTATCGTAGTGTTTTGTGATATTTTATTTTTCATCCTCTTTCAACTGTATAAAAGAGCAGAAAAAAACTCTGCCTTATACAGCAGAGAAAGAAAAATAGAATTACAAGTGGTTATTGTTGTTTTTGCTTAAACTTTGATTTTTGTCTTTGCTTTATTGTTTGGACAAAAATCTTTAGTTTATTTAAAATATTTGTCAGAAGTCTCCTGACGAGTTAAGTAAGCGATAACGAAATGGCCATCGAGACGTGCTTTGACCCTCAATAATCAATATAGGTGATTTAAATAATAAATCGGGAGAATAGCATGAAAAAAAGAATTTTTTGAAATTTGAGAATTAATTAATATAATTATTTAAAAAAATCCCGTTGTTTAAAATGTTTAATATTTGCAAAGTGCCTGTGCATAAAATAAATTATCGTAGTGTTTTGTGATATTTTATTTTTCATCCTCTTTCAACTGTATAAAAGAGCAGAAAAAAAAACTCTGCCTTATACAGCAGAGAAAGAAAAATAGAATTACAAGTGGTTATTGTTGTTTTTGCTTAAACTTTGATTTTTGTCTTTGCTTTATTGTTTGGACAAAAATCTTTAGTTTATTTAAAATATTTGTCGGAAGTCTCCTGACGAGTTAAGTAAGCGATAACGAAATGGCCATCGAGACGTGCTTTGACCCTCAATAATCAATATGGGTGATTTAAATAATAAATCGGGAGAATAGCATGAAAAAAAGAATTTTTTGAAATTTGAGAATTAATTAATATAATTATTTAAAAAAATCCCGTTGTTTAAAGTGTAATTTAATTAAAACTCTAAAAATTGTGTGTTTAATTATTTTGCAAATAAAGAACTCATAAATAAAACGTTTATAATTTAAATAAACGTAACAGTATTATAAAAATCAAACTGTTGCCTATATATTTCAGGCTGACACAGTTTTACCTGTTCAATTTAAAACGGTATTTTTTTACTTTCTAGATCCGTATTAACCGTTCTTTAAATCAGCTCTGATCATATCTTTTTGTTTATCTTTAAATTGCAAACATTACTTCCTTTATAAATTCAATTACTCCTGCCTTACAAATTTAATTTTATATTTCTTGTCCTTGTGGCTTCTAATTTTCACTCGGAATATTTTTTATAGTTTTTTAAATCCTTTCTATTAATTTTTTTAGATAGTTTTTTTTTATTATTTTATGTTTATTTGCACAATATTATTTTTTTATCCTTTTAATTTATTTTGTTTTGTACCATATCCTTTTATTCGGAGGTGTCATAGAATCCAATGTTATTGGAGTTGGATTAAAAACCAATAAAAAATCGATTTGGTGTCATAGAAACCAATGTTATCGGTTTTATGTTCGAACTGGAATTATTGTCTATTTTAAGTGTCACAGAAACCTATATTATCGGTTTCTGTATTGGAAATAAAATAAGCAGCTGATTGCTGACAGAATTATTTTGGGTGCTTTTAAAGTTTTTTAATGTTGTTTTTTTTTTATAAAAAAAATGGAAGTAAATTTTATTAGTTTTTGAAAAAATATGTACAATTTAATAATATATTGCAAAGTATCCAGATTTAGCTAAAGGCTTCACCAAACGAGATAAACCAACTGTTGATTCCCTTTTGGCAACAGTTGACTGAGTCACTAAATAGTGCTGTTCCTCCCCAAAAAAGTTGAATGGGTGGAAAAAGGTATATATGTATACACAACTTTTTTGCAAAGAAAGATATACATGTACTGTTGAACTTGATCTTTTATTTTTTGCAGATATGGACTGAATGGAAGAGCGAAGTCAAACGAAAATTTGCTTGAAATAAAGCAGAGCCAGGAGCCACTGGCGGAGGACCTTATTCCAAATATCAGCTCACGCAAACTGAAGAAACCATAGTTGCGTATGCAGCATTGCTACGTCTATTGAAAGAGTCGCTGGTATTTCGATTGGGCTTAATGTAGAGTAAATTATTTAGGTGACAAAGACATGCCAGAAACTTCTCACCATACAAGTAGTGCACCAAAAAGGCATTGAACCGAAAATATGAATATTTTTAGATAATGATATTGAGCGGAAAATAGATCACAGCGGATTTATAGATCAATTTATTAAGGCAATGACAGTGTCACAAATGTAATAAGAGATCTAAAGAACGAGTTTACTCGCATCAGTGCACTGTTTTTGGAAACAATAAAAGAAAAGACTTGTTAAGATTGATTATGAAAGAAAGCGCGATGGTTTATAAAAAGTGCCTTCCATTTATTACAAACTATCAGCTTTAAAGTATACCTCAACTTATTTTAATGATTTTTATGGATTAAACGAACCTGCATGTAAAATTTTGTGAAGAATTAAAAGACTGAAATATTTTTTGTTTGTTTTTTAGAAATAAAAATTATAATATTATTTAATTAAATGATAAACTGTTTTACTAAAGTTTTTAAAAAATTTCATAGACTGTGTGCTATCTCATTCCTGATTCTCTGCCCCCACTTTGAAATGACGTATTAAATGGCGCCGAATTGTCTTCAGACTTATTTGTCATTGAACTTAATATTGTATCGTTCTCCACCACTTTGTAGTGTCGGCATATGTTGTGTAATGCACAACAAACATTCATAACTTTGACAACTTTTTCTGGATGATAATCACCCATATTCTGTTTGGCGATGTCAACACAAAACGACGTCGTTTTTCTTCGTTTGTTGTAAATCGGTATTCCCGTTGACAATATTGTCATTAATCGATGACTGTCGCCATATCTTTGGTATTTTCTAAGAACGATTGATGTTGCCGTTTAGTTTGTCGTCGCCATTTTTGATGTTGAGTTGTGTTGTGTGCAAAGGAAAATATTAAAACATGAAAAAGTATGGAGCAATATTAACCTGTTAAGTGATAAGTTTTTCTTTGCAAGCTCGATTTAATGTGCTGAATTAATTTCAAGCAAAGATGCGTATTTACGACATGAGCAGACGCACATATGCGTCATTAAATAAAAAATGAACTATCGAAATTGACGCATATATACGACATAATCAGTTAACGGGTTAAAATAACAAAATAGGAAATATACAAAAAAACAAAAAAGAAATGGAAAAAACTAAATTACCAACTTCTGCCACTTTGGAAAATTAGTAGAAGAGTTAGAAAGAACCCATCCCAATGAAAAAAAGGCAGTAAGTTAAAGGCAGGATTTTGTTGCACCGATAAATGGATTTGCATTATAAAAGCTTCACTTATTATTATTTTTCTATTATTGCAATAAAAATTGACAATTTGGCAGACAAAATACTACCTTTAACTAACGGCAAGTTGTAATAATGGCCCTTAGACTATTTTAATTGTTTGTAATAGTTTTGCTTATTTTATTGTTTATAGGTATTTTTTTTTTTTACAAAATATGAATTTTCCACAATAGAAAACAAATTGAATCAACTGACTCAAATATTAGATATGTGTGTTTTATTTTTTATATTATCGATAAACAGTCAACGCCGTCATTAGTTTGTTAGGGAATACCTAATTAGTATTGATGTTGTGTTAAGTTGATGTTGTCTCAAAATTGACGACGCCAAACAGAATAAGGGTGAATATAATGTGCTTAGTAAGCACCGAAATCTACTTTTTAACACCCCAATGGTTCGTTCTACAAAATTTCTAGCGGAAGAATGCGCCAAATTGAACTTGTATTCCCTGAAATTATTTGGCGGATTCTATATGGCGTTAGAAGGTAAGGTTTAATGACATATCCACATTCTCCTAATAATTTTGATGTCCGATTGCCTGACTCGTACTGTCTAAGAAAATACCGTCTTGCGGCGCTTATATTCCAAATGAAAAACGTCATTGCTGAAGCCGGGATATGTGCATCCACCGCCCGAATTTTCATAGCATCATCACAAATCTGAGTTTTAATATATTTAAATTATATTAAAAATTGCAAATTTATATTTACTTACAATTATGGCATTCATACTGAAGTACCCTTTTCGATTAAAGTATAAATACTCGTCAATATTAGTTTTAATTATCTTGACATGAGTTCCATCAATGCAACCAATTATTATTGACGGGATTGTGTACTTGCTGAGCAATAGTCTCTTGATTTGCATTTTTCGTTATAGTCCATTTCAAGCTCCACCCATTGTGGAAAAATGCAATGCTCGAGAGCCCTAATGACATCACCTGAATTTGTGAAAATGGTACTTTTTTTTGCCAAACTTATACTGGAGTCTTTCCCAACATACTCTTTATTTAACCTATAATATGCTTGGAAACTGCAAGGTAACTTTATATACACTCAGTACACATTTTTTAAATGATTTCTTGAGGAAAACAATTTTTTTATTTTCTTTATTTATTTATATCTTTATTATTGAAAAATGCAAACTTAAGTAATTTAGAATTTAATATAAAAAAGTTAAAATTCAAAAAGTCTCAAATATAAGCGGACTAAACTAAAGCACCCCCAATTTAAGGTACAAAAAGAAACTATTAAAATAAATATTTCGTTGCGAATCCTTTATTTTAGACGACACACGTACATGTTTTAGGCATAGAGGATATTAACTTATTAATTATATCAGGGGATATTGCTTCCCAGGCTATTTTTGCGGCTTCAAATAAAGTTTCTTTGGTTTCGCAATTTTCTCGGTTGATTTTCAAGTTAACGATCTACCACAAGTTCTCGATTGGGTTAAGATCGGGGGATTGGGCAGGCCAGCGGAGAACTTCTATCAAATTGTTCTGGAACCACTTCTTAACCACTTTTGACGTATGTTTTGGATCGTTATTTCGCTGGAACGTCTAATTTAGTGGCATCTCTTTTTCAGCATAAGGCAACATCACGTTTTTAATAGGTCACGATACATGAAACGATCCATAATGCCATCAACGTTATGAATTGGTCCAATTCCTTGTCCAAAGGAACAACCCCAGACCATTATGTTGCCGCCTCCATGCTTAACAGTGCCTTTGCAATATTTAGGATTCAACCGTTGTCCATTTGGTCTGCGTACACGCCTTATGCGATCTGAATCCTTTAAATTGAACTTGCCTTCGTCAGAAAACAGCACAGTCCTCCATTTTTGGACATTCTAGTTGAGAGGGGCCTTGGCGAGTTCAAGTCTGGTTTTTTTAGTTTTTGACGATATAAAAGGTTTTTTTGCTGGTTGTCGACTAAATAATCCGGGCTCTACTGCCCTTCTGCGAATCGTTTTTTCGCTAATTTTTAAGTCTAAGCGGTTTCGTATGTGCCTAGAAGATCATTTTGGATTGCCCTTTTAATTAAGGAGTCTTCAAATCGCGAAGTTTCACGTGGTCTTTCTCAAGAATGAGTAGGAGATGTGCGTTCCAGTCTCAAAAAACTTTTTAATTAGCCTAGAAATAATTGATCTGTTAATCGAATATTTTGCCGGCTCTCCAATAAAGAATTCTAATTTTAAATTCACTAGAGTACTTATTGCGTGCCATTACTCTTATCTCTACGAAAACTTTAAAACAATGACAATTTTCGCGTAAATTCTAACACTTCTTCTTAACACTGCAGCTAAATATCTGCTGCATTTTTGGATTGTAACGTTAACTAATACAGTAATGTCGCAGTAATGTAGTAAACACAATATTAGGGGGTGCTTTAGTTTAACTTTTTATTAAATTCTAAATTGCTTAAGTTTGTATTTTACAATAATAAAGATATAAGTAGGTAAAGAAAATAAATTATAAAGTTTAAATAACTTTGTTTTTTTTTAAAGAAATTATCATTTGAAAAAAAAGTACGACATACAAATGTACTTACGTATTTTCCAGAACATCAAGTGGATTACTGCAGTCCCTTAAAATTTTTCTTGTTACCTTCTCTGTTTTCTTCTTCCAATAATAAAAAAAAATGCAACGTCGGAAGACATTTTCTGTTTATTTTTATGTATCTTAGTTTATTATTAACTTTACAAATCTTTTTATTGAAAAAACACGTTTTACACAATATTTAAGCAGAAGTACTACAATTTATTTAAAATTTTATAAAAAAAAAATACATTAAAAATATAAACATATCAACTTCTTGGTTGTTCGAAAAAGGCAAAACCATGAAATTTTCATGACAGCAAATGAATCCAATATTGGATTTAAATTCAAATAAGCAAAACGGATTTGGATTCTATTACACCCACAATTAGTTTTTGTATTCTGTTTGTACAATTTCCCTTTTATCCTTTCACCGTTATCCTTTTCAGTTCTGTTAGCTTTTCAGTTATAATATTCATCATTCTTTTCTCCGTGTTTTTGTTTCTTTAAAATTTTTCTTTTTTATTTGGTTTTAACGGCGAGACTATTTTTTATAATCATTTTTTTCCAAAGCTACAAAAAATTATAATTTTTTTATTACCACTTTTCAACAACTACTTTAATCGTCATACCAAACACAGACGAGGATAATTAAAAAAAAAGATTGTAACTCAATATATATAATATATATATATGAGCCGTGTATAATTTTTAAAGTTATTAAAATCATAAAAAGATGTAAATATAATTGAGGCCAAGAAAGTGAAACGAAATGGCCTATTGTGTTTGTTTTCAAAGCCAGAAGTTTATATAAAACATCTTTATTACAAAACAAAAATAACTAACACAAAGCGATGAGTAAACAAACACAATACACAAACATAGACACACCTGCATTGTATTACAACTAAATAAAAATACACAACATGTATTTTTAAATAATGATAAGTCAATAACAATGTTTACTAATGTGTCTGAGATAAAAGTGGCAACGCAGCATTTTCAACTACGCAGCAGATGGCGGTAGAAATTCTCGAATATTCAAGAATGCCTAAAAATAGGGTATATAAAAGCAACGCCAATACGTGCTGATTGTTCTTATTGTAAACGTCATCTAGTTAGGATCTTGTGGTATAACAAGTAAAGTTGCCAACGTGTATTATTAATCGCGAGTAGTTAAATCGTCAAATAATTGATTAACACGTTCACGCCGGCGCTGTAATTCATGTTTCTCGCCTAGAGGCGGCTGCGCTGAAAGCTTATGTTTACAAATGTTTATGAAAGTTATGTTTACAATACTTAATACAATATTAACTATATTAAAATTATTATTAAAAAATATAAATGTTTTAAATGAAAATTTAAAATAAATTTTTAGTGATACGCACCGCTTGGTAGCACAATCATATGCGAGCCACACCAATGGTACGCGCCGCCTGATGAGATAATTCTGTGCGATCCACCGGTGGTACGCGCCGCCCGATGGGGCAGACATGTGCGAGCCACCGGTGGTACGCGCCGGCCGCGGCGTGAACGTGTTAAATAAAGTGTGATTCTCAAATTTCAAAAAATTCTTTTTTTTTCATGCTATTCTCCCGATTTATTATTTAAATCACCGATATTGATTATTGAGGGTCAAGGCACGTCTCGATGGCCATTTCGTTATCGCTTACTTAACTCGTCAGGAGACTTCTGACAAATATTTTAAATAAACTAAAGATTTTTGTCCAAACAATAAAGCAAAGACAAAAATCAAAGTTTAAGCAAAAACAACAATAACCACTTGTAATTCTATTTTTCTTTCTCTGCTGTATAAGGCAGAGTTTTTTTCTGCTCTTTTATACAGTTGAAAGAGGATGAAAAATAAAATATCACAAAACACTACGATAATTTATTTTTCTTTATTGTAATTAATATAATTAATAACATAATTATTTAAAAAAAATCCCGTTGTTTAAAATGTTTAATATTTGCAAAGTGCCTGTGCATAAAATAAATTATCGTAGTGTTTTGTGATATTTTATAAGGCAGAGTTTTTTTCTGCTCTTTTATACAGTTGAAAGAGGATGAAAAATAAAATATCACAAAACACTACGATAATTTATTTTTCTTTATTGTAATTAATATAATTAATAACATAATTATTTATAAAAAAATCCCGTTGTTTAAAATGTTTAATATTTGCAAAGTGCCTGTGCATAAAATAAATTATCGTAGTGTTTTGTGATATTTTATTTTTCATCCTCTTTCACTGCTGTATAAGGCAGAGTTTTTTTCTGCTCTTTTATACAGTTGAAAGAGGATGAAAAATAAAATATCACAAAACACTACGATAATTTATTTTTCTTTATTGTAATTAATATAATTAATAACATAATTATTTAAAAAAAATCCCGTTGTTTAAAATGTTTAATATTTGCAAAGTGCCTGTGCATAAAATAAATTATCGTAGTGTTTTGTGATATTTTATTTTTCATCCTCTTTCAACTGTATAAAAGAGCAGAAAAAAACTCTGCCTTATACAGCAGAGAAAGAAAAATAGAATTACAAGTGGTTATTGTTGTTTTTGCTTAAACTTTGATTTTTGTCTTTGCTTTATTGTTTGGACAAAAATCTTTAGTTTATTTAAAATATTTGTCAGAAGTCTCCTGACGAGTTAAGTAAGCGATAACGAAATGGCCATCGAGACGTGCTTTGACCCTCAATAATCAATATAGGTGATTTAAATAATAAATCGGGAGAATAGCATGAAAAAAAGAATTTTTTGAAATTTGAGAATTAATTAATATAATTATTTAAAAAAATCCCGTTGTTTAAAATGTTTAATATTTGCAAAGTGCCTGTGCATAAAATAAATTATCGTAGTGTTTTGTGATATTTTATTTTTCATCCTCTTTCAACTGTATAAAAGAGCAGAAAAAAAAACTCTGCCTTATACAGCAGAGAAAGAAAAATAGAATTACAAGTGGTTATTGTTGTTTTTGCTTAAACTTTGATTTTTGTCTTTGCTTTATTGTTTGGACAAAAATCTTTAGTTTATTTAAAATATTTGTCGGAAGTCTCCTGACGAGTTAAGTAAGCGATAACGAAATGGCCATCGAGACGTGCTTTGACCCTCAATAATCAATATGGGTGATTTAAATAATAAATCGGGAGAATAGCATGAAAAAAAGAATTTTTTGAAATTTGAGAATTAATTAATATAATTATTTAAAAAAATCCCGTTGTTTAAAGTGTAATTTAATTAAAACTCTAAAAATTGTGTGTTTAATTATTTTGCAAATAAAGAACTCATAAATAAAACGTTTATAATTTAAATAAACGTAACAGTATTATAAAAATCAAACTGTTGCCTATATATTTCAGGCTGACACAGTTTTACCTGTTCAATTTAAAACGGTATTTTTTTACTTTCTAGATCCGTATTAACCGTTCTTTAAATCAGCTCTGATCATATCTTTTTGTTTATCTTTAAATTGCAAACATTACTTCCTTTATAAATTCAATTACTCCTGCCTTACAAATTTAATTTTATATTTCTTGTCCTTGTGGCTTCTAATTTTCACTCGGAATATTTTTTATAGTTTTTTAAATTTTTTTAGATAGTTTTTTTTTTATTATTTTATGTTTATTTGCACAATATTATTTTTTATCCTTTTAATTTATTTTGTTTTGTACCATATCCTTTTATTCGGAGGTGTCATAGAATCCAATGTTATTGGAGTTGGATTAAAAACCAATAAAAAATCGATTTGGTGTCATAGAAACCAATGTTATCGGTTTTATGTTCGAACTGGAATTATTGTCTATTTTAAGTGTCACAGAAACCTATATTATCGGTTTCTGTATTGGAAATAAAATAAGCAGCTGATTGCTGACAGAATTATTTTGGGTGCTTTTAAAGTTTTTTAATGTTGTTTTTTTTTATAAAAAAAATGGAAGTAAATTTTATTGGTTTTTGAAAAAATATGTACAATTTAATAATATATTGCAAAGTATCCAGATTTAGCTAAAGGCTTCACCAAACGAGATAAACCAACTGTTGATTCCCTTTTGGCAACAGTTGACTGAGTCACTAAATAGTGCTGTTCCTCCCCAAAAAAGTTGAATGGGTGGAAAAAGGTATATATGTATACGCAACTTTTTTGCAAAGAAAGATATACATGTACTGTTGAACTTGATCTTTTATTTTTTGCAGATATGGACTGAATGGAAGAGCGAAGTCAAACGAAAATTTGCTTGAAATAAAGCAGAGCCAGGAGCCACTGGCGGAGGACCTTATTCCAAATATCAGCTCACGCAAACTGAAGAAACCATAGTTGCGTATGCAGCATTGCTACGTCTATTGAAAGAGTCGCTGGTATTTCGATTGGGCTTAATGTAGAGTAAATTATTTAGGTGACAAAGACATGCCAGAAACTTCTCACCATACAAGTAGTGCACCAAAAAGGCATTGAACCGAAAATATGAATATTTTTAGATAATGATATTGAGCGGAAAATAGATCACAGCGGATTTATAGATCAATTTATTAAGGCAATGACAGTGTCACAAATGTAATAAGAGATCTAAAGAACGAGTTTACTCGCATCAGTGCACTGTTTTTGGAAACAATAAAAGAAAAGACTTGTTAAGATTGATTATGAAAGAAAGCGCGATGGTTTATAAAAAGTGCCTTCCATTTATTACAAACTATCAGCTTTAAAGTATACCTCAACTTATTTTAATGATTTTTATGGATTAAACGAACCTGCATGTAAAATTTTGTGAAGAATTAAAAGACTGAAATATTTTTTGTTTGTTTTTTAGAAATAAAAATTATAATATTATTTAATTAAATGATAAACTGTTTTACTAAAGTTTTTAAAAAATTTCATAGACTGTGTGCTATCTCATTCCTGATTCTCTGCCCCCACTTTGAAATGACGTATTAAATGGCGCCGAATTGTCTTCAGACTTATTTGTCATTGAACTTAATATTGTATCGTTCTCCACCACTTTGTAGTGTCGGCATATGTTGTGTAATGCACAACAAACATTCATAACTTTGACAACTTTTTCTGGATGATAATCACCCATATTCTGTTTGGCGATGTCAACACAAAACGACGTCGTTTTTCTTCGTTTGTTGTAAATCGGTATTCCCGTTGACAATATTGTCATTAATCGATGACTGTCGCCATATCTTTGGTATTTTCTAAGAACGATTGATGTTGCCGTTTAGTTTGTCGTCGCCATTTTTGATGTTGAGTTGTGTTGTGTGCAAAGGAAAATATTAAAACATGAAAAAGTATGGAGCAATATTAACCTGTTAAGTGATAAGTTTTTCTTTGCAAGCTCGATTTAATGTGCTGAATTAATTTCAAGCAAAGATGCGTATTTACGACATGAGCAGACGCACATATGCGTCATTAAATAAAAAATGAACTATCGAAATTGACGCATATATACGACATAATCAGTTAACGGGTTAAAATAACAAAATAGGAAATATACAAAAAAACAAAAAAGAAATGGAAAAAACTAAATTACCAACTTCTGCCACTTTGGAAAATTAGTAGAAGAGTTAGAAAGAACCCATCCCAATGAAAAAAAGGCAGTAAGTTAAAGGCAGGATTTTGTTGCACCGATAAATGGATTTGCATTATAAAAGCTTCACTTATTATTATTTTTCTATTATTGCAATAAAAATTGACAATTTGGCAGACAAAATACTACCTTTAACTAACGGCAAGTTGTAATAATGGCCCTTAGACTATTTTAATTGTTTGTAATAGTTTTGCTTATTTTATTGTTTATAGGTATTTTTTTTTTTTTACAAAATATGAATTTTCCACAATAGAAAACAAATTGAATCAACTGACTCAAATATTAGATATGTGTGTTTTATTTTTTATATTATCGATAAACAGTCAACGCCGTCATTAGTTTGTTAGGGAATACCTAATTAGTATTGATGTTGTGTTAAGTTGATGTTGTCTCAAAATTGACGACGCCAAACAGAATAAGGGTGAATATAATGTGCTTAGTAAGCACCGAAATCTACTTTTTAACACCCCAATGGTTCGTTCTACAAAATTTCTAGCGGAAGAATGCGCCAAATTGAACTTGTATTCCCTGAAATTATTTGGCGGATTCTATATGGCGTTAGAAGGTAAGGTTTAATGACATATCCACATTCTCCTAATAATTTTGATGTCCGATTGCCTGACTCGTACTGTCTAAGAAAATACCGTCTTGCGGCGCTTATATTCCAAATGAAAAACGTCATTGCTGAAGCCGGGATATGTGCATCCACCGCCCGAATTTTCATAGCATCATCACAAATCTGAGTTTTAATATATTTAAATTATATTAAAAATTGCAAATTTATATTTACTTACAATTATGGCATTCATACTGAAGTACCCTTTTCGATTAAAGTATAAATACTCGTCAATATTAGTTTTAATTATCTTGACATGAGTTCCATCAATGCAACCAATTATTATTGACGGGATTGTGTACTTGCTGAGCAATAGTCTCTTGATTTGCATTTTTCGTTATAGTCCATTTCAAGCTCCACCCATTGTGGAAAAATGCAATGCTCGAGAGCCCTAATGACATCACCTGAATTTGTGAAAATGGTACTTTTTTTTGCCAAACTTATACTGGAGTCTTTCCCAACATACTCTTTATTTAACCTATAATATGCTTGGAAACTGCAAGGTAACTTTATATACACTCAGTACACATTTTTTAAATGATTTCTTGAGGAAAACAATTTTTTTATTTTCTTTATTTATTTATATCTTTATTATTGAAAAATGCAAACTTAAGTAATTTAGAATTTAATATAAAAAAGTTAAAATTCAAAAAGTCTCAAATATAAGCGGACTAAACTAAAGCACCCCCAATTTAAGGTACAAAAAGAAACTATTAAAATAAATATTTAGTTGCGAATCCTTTATTTTAGACGACACACGTACATGTTTTAGGCATAGAGGATATTAACTTATTAATTATATCAGGGGATATTGCTTCCCAGGCTATTTTTGCGGCTTCAAATAAAGTTTCTTTGGTTTCGCAATTTTCTCGGTTGATTTTCAAGTTAACGATCTACCACAAGTTCTCGATTGGGTTAAGATCGGGGGATTGGGCAGGCCAGCGGAGAACTTCTATCAAATTGTTCTGGAACCACTTCTTAACCACTTTTGACGTATGTTTTGGATCGTTATTTCGCTGGAACGTCTAATTTAGTGGCATCTCTTTTTCAGCATAAGGCAACATCACGTTTTTAATAAGTCACGATACATGAAACGATCCATAATGCCATCAACGTTATGAATTGGTCCAATTCCTTGTCCAAAGGAACAACCCCAGACCATTATGTTGCCGCCTCCATGCTTAACAGTGCCTTTGCAATATTTAGGATTCAACCGTTGTCCATTTGGTCTGCGTACACGCCTTATGCGATCTGAATCCTTTAAATTGAACTTGCCTTCGTCAGAAAACAGCACAGTCCTCCATTTTTGGACATTCTAGTTGAGAGGGGCCTTGGCGAGTTCAAGTCTGGTTTTTTTAGTTTTTGACGATATAAAAGGTTTTTTTGCTGGTTGTCGACTAAATAATCCGGGCTCTACTGCCCTTCTGCGAATCGTTTTTTCGCTAATTTTTAAGTCTAAGCGGTTTCGTATGTGCCTAGAAGATCATTTTGGATTGCCCTTTTAATTAAGGAGTCTTCAAATCGCGAAGTTTCACGTGGTCTTTCTCAAGAATGAGTAGGAGATGTGCGTTCCAGTCTCAAAAAACTTTTTAATTAGCCTAGAAATAATTGATCTGTTAATCGAATATTTTGCCGGCTCTCCAATAAAGAATTCTAATTTTAAATTCACTAGAGTACTTATTGCGTGCCATTACTCTTATCTCTACGAAAACTTTAAAACAATGACAATTTTCGCGTAAATTCTAACACTTCTTCTTAACACTGCAGCTAAATATCTGCTGCATTTTTGGATTGTAACGTTAACTAATACAGTAATGTCGCAGTAATGTAGTAAACACAATATTAGGGGGTGCTTTAGTTTAACTTTTTATTAAATTCTAAATTGCTTAAGTTTGTATTTTACAATAATAAAGATATAAGTAGGTAAAGAAAATAAATTATAAAGTTTAAATAACTTTGTTTTTTTTTAAAGAAATTATCATTTGAAAAAAAAGTACGACATACAAATGTACTTACGTATTTTCCAGAACATCAAGTGGATTACTGCAGTCCCTTAAAATTTTTCTTGTTACCTTCTCTGTTTTCTTCTTCCAATAATAAAAAAAAATGCAACGTCGGAAGACATTTTCTGTTTATTTTTATGTATCTTAGTTTATTATTAACTTTACAAATCTTTTTATTGAAAAAACACGTTTTACACAATATTTAAGCAGAAGTACTACAATTTATTTAAAATTTTATAAAAAAAAAATACATTAAAAATATAAACATATCAACTTCTTGGTTGTTCGAAAAAGGCAAAACCATGAAATTTTCATGACAGCAAATGAATCCAATATTGGATTTAAATTCAAATAAGCAAAACGGATTTGGATTCTATTACACCCACAATTAGTTTTTGTATTCTGTTTGTACAATTTCCCTTTTATCCTTTCACCGTTATCCTTTTCAGTTCTGTTAGCTTTTCAGTTATAATATTCATCATTCTTTTCTCCGTGTTTTTGTTTCTTTAAAATTTTTCTTTTTTATTTGGTTTTAACGGCGAGACTATTTTTTATAATCATTTTTTTCCAAAGCTACAAAAAATTATAATTTTTTTATTACCACTTTTCAACAACTACTTTAATCGTCATACCAAACACAGACGAGGATAATTAAAAAAAAAGATTGTAACTCAATATATATAATATATATATATGAGCCGTGTATAATTTTTAAAGTTATTAAAATCATAAAAAGATGTAAATATAATTGAGGCCAAGAAAGTGAAACGAAATGGCCTATTGTGTTTGTTTTCAAAGCCAGAAGTTTATATAAAACATCTTTATTACAAAACAAAAATAACTAACACAAAGCGATGAGTAAACAAACACAATACACAAACATAGACACACCTGCATTGTATTACAACTAAATAAAAATACACAACATGTATTTTTAAATAATGATAAGTCAATAACAATGTTTACTAATGTGTCTGAGATAAAAGTGGCAACGCAGCATTTTCAACTACGCAGCAGATGGCGGTAGAAATTCTCGAATATTCAAGAACGCCTAAAAATAGGGTATATAAAAGCAACGCCAATACGTGCTGATTGTTCTTATTGTAAACGTCATCTAGTTAGGATCTTGTGGTATAACAAGTAAAGTTGCCAACGTGTATTATTAATCGCGAGTAGTTAAATCGTCAAATAATTGATTAACACGTTCACGCCGGCGCTGTAATTCATGTTTCTCGCCTAGAGGCGGCTGCGCTGAAAGCTTATGTTTACAAATGTTTATGAAAGTTATGTTTACAATACTTAATACAATATTAACTATATTAAAATTATTATTAAAAAATATAAATGTTTTAAATGAAAATTTAAAATAAATTTTTAGTGATACGCACCGCTTGGTAGCACAATCATATGCGAGCCACACCAATGGTACGCGCCGCCTGATGAGATAATTCTGTGCGATCCACCGGTGGTACGCGCCGGCCGCGGCGTGAACGTGTTAAATAAAGTGTAATTCTCAAATTTCAAAAAATTCTTTTTTTTCATGCTATTCTCCCGATTTATTATTTAAATCACCGATATTGATTATTGAGGGTCAAGGCACGTCTCGATGGCCATTTCGTTATCGCTTACTTAACTCGTCAGGAGACTTCTGACAAATATTTAAAATAAACTAAAGATTTTTGTCCAAACAATAAAGCAAAGACAAAAATCAAAGTTTAAGCAAAAACAACAATAACCACTTGTAATTCTATTTTTCTTTCTCTGCTGTATAAGGCAGAGTTTTTTTCTGCTCTTTTATACAGTTGAAAGAGGATGAAAAATAAAATATCACAAAACACTACGATAATTTATTTTTCTTTATTGTAATTAATATAATTAATAACATAATTATTTAAAAAAAATCCCGTTGTTTAAAATGTTTAATATTTGCAAAGTGCCTGTGCATAAAATAAATTATCGTAGTGTTTTGTGATATTTTATTTTTCATCCTCTTTCAACTGTATAAAAGAGCAGAAAAAAACTCTGCCTTATACAGCAGAGAAAGAAAAATAGAATTAAAAGTGGTTATTGTTGTTTTTGCTTAAACTTTGATTTTTGTCTTTGCTTTATTGTTTGGACAAAAATCTTTAGTTTATTTTAAATATTTGTCAGAAGACTCCTGACGAGTTAAGTAAGCGATAACGAAATGGCCATCGAGACGTGCCTTGACCCTCAATAATCAATATCGGTGATTTAAATAATAAATCGGGAGAATAGCATGAAAAAAAAAAGAATTTTTAAGTGTCACAGAAACCTATATTATCGGTTTCTGTATTGGAAATAAAATAAGCAGCTGATTGCTGACAGAATTATTTTGGGTGCTTTTAAAGTTTTTTAATGTTGTTTTTTTTTTATAAAAAAAATGGAAGTAAATTTTATTGGTTTTTGAAAAAATATGTACAATTTAATAATATATTGCAAAGTATCCAGATTTAGCTAAAGGCTTCACCAAACGAGATAAACCAACTGTTGATTCCCTTTTGGCAACAGTTGACTGAGTCACTAAATAGTGCTGTTCCTCCCCAAAAAAGTTGAATGGGTGGAAAAAGGTATATATGTATACGCAACTTTTTTGCAAAGAAAGATATACATGTACTGTTGAACTTGATCTTTTATTTTTTGCAGATATGGACTGAATGGAAGAGCGAAGTCAAACGAAAATTTGCTTGAAATAAAGCAGAGCCAGGAGCCACTGGCGGAGGACCTTATTCCAAATATCAGCTCACGCAAACTGAAGAAACCATAGTTGCGTATGCAGCATTGCTACGTCTATTGAAAGAGTCGCTGGTATTTCGATTGGGCTTAATGTAGAGTAAATTATTTAGGTGACAAAGACATGCCAGAAACTTCTCACCATACAAGTAGTGCACCAAAAAGGCATTGAACCGAAAATATGAATATTTTTAGATGATGATATTGAGCGGAAAATAGATCACAGCGGATTTATAGATCAATTTATTAAGGCAATGACAGTGTCACAAATGCAATAAGAGATCTAAAGAACGAGTTTACTCGCATCAGTGCACTGTTTTTGGAAACAATAAAAGAAAAGACTTGTTAAGATTGATTATGAAAGAAAGCGCGATGGTTTATAAAAAGTGCCTTCCATTTATTACAAATTATCAGCTTTAAAGTATACCTCAACTTATTTTAATGATTTTTATGGATTAAACGAACCTGCATGTAAAATTTTGTGAAGAATTAAAAGACTGAAATATTTTTTGTTTGTTTTTTAGAAATAAAAATTATAATATTATTTAATTAAATGATAAACTGTTTTACTAAAGTTTTTAAAAAATTTCATAGACTGTGTGCTATCTCATTCCTGATTCTCTGCCCCCACTTTGAAATGACGTATTAAATGGCGCCGAATTGTCTTCAGACTTATTTGTCATTGAACTTATTATTGTATCGTTCTCCACCACTTTGTAGTGTCGGCATATGTTGTGTAATGCACAAAAAACATTTATAACTTTGACAACTTTTTCTGGATGATAATCACCCATATTCAATGTCAACACAAAACGACGTCGTTTTTCTTCGTTTATTGTAAATCGGTATTCCCGTTGTCAATATTGTCATTAATCGATGATTGTCGCCATATCTTTGGTATTTTCTAAGAACGATTGATGTTGCCGTTTAGTTTGTCGTCGCCATTTTTGATGTTGAGTTGTGTTGTGTAAAAGGAAAATCTTAAAATATGAAAAATTATGGAGCAATA
This sequence comes from Gymnosoma rotundatum, assembly GCA_916610165.2. NCBI lineage: Eukaryota > Metazoa > Arthropoda > Insecta > Diptera > Tachinidae > Gymnosoma > Gymnosoma rotundatum. The sequence continues at coordinate 65,680,804 of OU744339.1, forward strand.
TAAACCTGTTAACTGATTAGTTTTTCTTTGCAAGCTCGATTTAATGTGCTGGATTAATTACAAGCAAAGATGCGTATTTACGACATGAGCAGACTCACATATGCGACATTAAATAAAAAAAATTAACTTTCGAAATTGACGCATATATACGACATAATCAGTTAACAGGTTAAAATAACAAAATACAAAATAACAAAACAGAAATGGAAAAAACTATATTACCAACTTCTGCCAATTTGGAAAATTAGTAGAAGAGTTAGAAAGAATCCATCCATCAATGAAAAAAAGGCAGTAAGTTAAAGGCAGGATTTTGTTGCACCGATAAATGGATTTGCATTATAAAAGCTTCACTTATTATTATTTTTTTATCCATCAAATATTATTATTGCAATAAAAATTGACAATTTGGCAGACAAAATACTACCTTTAACTAACGGCAAGTTGTAATAATGGCCCTTAGACTATTTTAATTGTTTGTAATAGTTTTGCTTATTTTATTGTTTATAGGTATTTTATTTTTTTTTACAAAATATGAATTTTCCACAACACTTACTTAACACAATAGAAAACAAATTGAATCAACTGACTCAAATATTAGATATGTGTGTTTTATTTTTTTATATTATCGATAAACAGTCAACGCCGTCATTAGTTTGTTAGGGAATACCTAATTAGTATTGATGTTGTGTTAAGTTGATGTTGTCTCAAAATTGACGACGCCAAACAGAATAAGGATGAATGTAATGTGCTTAGTAAGCACCGAAATCTACTTTTTAACACCCCAATGGTTCGTTCTACAAAATTTCTAGCGGAAGAATGCGCCAAATTGAACTTGTATTCCCTGAAGTTATTTGGCGGATTTCTATATAGCGTTAGAAGGTAAGGTTTAATGGCATATCCACAGTCTCCTAATAATTTTGATGTCCGATTGCCTGACTCGTACTGTCTACGAAAATACCGTCTTGCGGCGCTTATATTCCAAATGAAAACGTCATTGCTGAAGCCGGGATACAGTGCATCCACCGCCCGAATTTTCATATCATCATCACAAATCTAAATTTTAATATATTTAAATTATATTAAAAATTGCAAATTTATCTTTACACCCAATGGTTAGTTTTCCAATATTAACTGACGATTTGGTTCCGAATATAAAAAATATCGCGTATAACAAAATATACGCGCAAAAAAATATTTAAAAACTACAATAAGTTTCAAATTTCAGACATGATTTATTCATTCATAACAAAATAAAAAATGCAAATCAAAAACCATATATAAAATAGGTAGATTTATTGAAAAAACCGTTGAATGCTGTTTAATCACTGTCATTATCCGTAGTGGAAATTATTCTTAGCCGCTTATTTTGATGGCCGGCACTGATATCACTAGAATTTGTATCAGAATTAATAGTAAGAACTATGGATTGATGCTCTGATTGACTTAGCATCTCCGACTGAGTTTGCACCATAAATTCAGTTAATTTTGTTTGAATGCTTCTTTTTGGACCCAATAAATTCCGATGTAGTTCTTTATATCTTAGCATGCAGAGACTCAATTCTTTTTGAAAAATTCGTACACGTTCGGCATCAGTATCATTTGCTAGAAAATAATTTTCCAATTGTGCAGCAAATTTAAGACCTTGCTTAATCGTCTCTGCTTTAATTGGATGCTCGTCTATCTCGGTGTCGCTGCCATTTTCCGATTCGGTTACTTCCGTAGCTATTTCAATCAAATCATCATCATCGAGCTCTCGGTCTAGAAAAATCTCGTCAATATCTTCTCTCGTCATATCTGCAAGAGTTTCTCCTCCCGCGGAACGTGCTAAATCAATGATATCTGAATAATTAGTTGAATTGCTTGTCACGGACATACCACTTTTAACACATTCTGGCCAAAGAGATTTCCAGAATGCGTTTAACGTATGTTGCCTTATTTCAGAAATGCTTTTTACGCGTACAAGATGCAATCCTTAATAGAAAAATTTTTCCAAGCATCGGCGAATTCCAATTCAGGATTTTCCTCCAGTTTTTCCATAATGCACTGAAAAGTTTTTTTGAGGTAGTACATTTTAAAAGTCGCGAAATGCCTTGATCCATCGGTTGGATAATTGATGTAGTATTCGGCGGGAGGAAAATGATATTTACATTGGGATGTTCAATAAACGGATGGCCTGGTGCATTGTCAATTATTAAAAGAGCTTTAAAGGGCTGTTTCTTCTTCTCCAAATAACTTTAAACTTCTGGTACAAAGCATTTAGCAAACCATTCTTGGAATATATTTCCAGTTACCCAGGCTTTTTATTGGCCATCCAGTGAACACTTAAATGTTTTAAATCTTTGCCCTTTAGTGCTCGCGGCCTGAGACTTTTGTTTACTAACAGCGGTTTAATCATGCAGTCAACAGAAGCATTGCTACATAATAAAAACGTTATACGGTCCTTTGCAGCTTTGAAGCCACCAAATGATTTTTGGGACTTAGACACATATGTTCGTTTTGGTAACCTCTTCCAAAATAGGCCGGTTTCGTCCGCATTGAAAACTTGGTCTGACGTGTAACCACCTTCTTGAATAATTGTAATAACTTTGGTGGATAGTCCTGAGCAGCTTTACTATCAGCTGAAGCAATTTCACCCTTAGTTTTTAAATTATGAAAATTATGTCTTTCAATAAACTTCGAAAACCATCCACCACTAGCTGAAAATTCGTTTTTATTTTCTTGGTTCGATGTTAATCGATCAAAAATGCGTAGAGCTTTTTGTTTTATTGTTGTAGTATCAACTGGGATTCGTTTCTGGTTGAGATCTTCAATCCAAATTGTTAATAGGTTTTCCATTTCTTCAATAAAAACATTTCTTGAGTATTAAGTTTTCTTCGCATTTGCATTTTTGCCGGAAACTACAGATTTTCTAATTGCATTTTCATTTTTTTTTTATTGTCCGCACTATAGATTCACTGAGTTCAAGACTCTTTCCCACATTTGTTGGGCCAGCTCCCTGCTCTAGATAGTCCAAAACTTTTATTTTTGTTTCTAAAGAAATGCCTTTACGTTTTTTATTTTTTGAATTAGCTTCCATTGTAAAGCTAGCAAAAATTGAAATTCCGTATTAAAAATTTTTATTATTTTTATTACAAAATTATAGATATATTTTAAAGTCTTACCAAAACAACTACACCGGCCGCTAACTAAATACATTATAACTAGATTTGCAATACACATAGAGTAAAATTTTTTTGTTTATATTCAAAAATTATTCCGAGTAAAAATATGTAAACAAGCAAAAAACGAAAAAAGCAATCGCGTTAGTGAGAAATTCGTGTAAAAAAAGGAATTTGCGCTGCAAAAATAACCGCGTTAAAGTGAAATCGCGTAAAAAGAGGTCGCGTAAAAAAAGGACTGAGTGTACTTACAATTATGGCATTCATACTGAAGTACCCTTTTCGATTAAAGTATAAATACTCGTCAATATTAGTTTTCATTATCTTCACATGAGTTCCATTAATGCAACCAATTATTATTGACGGGATTCTGTACTTGCTGTAGAAATAGTCTCTTGATTTGCATTTTTCGTTGAAGTCCATTTTAAGCTTCACCCATTGTGGAAAAATGCAACGCTCGAGAGCCCTAATAACATCACTTAAAATTGTCAAAATGGTACTTTTTTTTGCCAAACTTATACTGGAGTCTTTCCCAACTTACTCTTTATTTAACCTATAATATGCTTGGAAACTGCAAGGTAACTTTATACACATATATGTACATACAGTATCGGCCAAAATATAAAAAAGTTAAAATTCAAAAAGTCTCAAATATAAGCGGACTAAACTAAAGCACCCCTAATTAAAAGTACAAAAAGAAAGTATTAAAATAAATATTTCGTTGCGAATCCTTAGGCATAGGGGATATTAAATTATTAATTATATCAGGGGATATTGCTTCCCAGGCTATTTTTGCGGCTTCAAATAAAGTTTCTTTGGTTTTGCAATTTTCTCGGTTGATTTTTAAGTTAACGATCTCCAACAAGTTCTCGATTGGGTTAAGATCGGGGGATTGGGCAGGCCAGCGGAGAACTTCTATCAAATTGTTTTGGAACCACTCCTTAACCACTTTTGACGTATGTTTTGGGTCGTTATCTCGCTGGAATGTCTAATTTAGTGGCATCTCTTTTTCAGCATAAGGCAACATCACGTCTTTTAATAAGTCACGATACATGAAACGATCCATAATGCCATCAACCTTATGAATTGGTCCAATCCCTTGTCCAAAGAAACAACCCCAGACCATTATGTTGCCGCCTCCATGCTTAACAGTGCCTTTGCAATATTTAGGATTCAACCGTTGTTAAATTGAACTTGCATTCGTCAGAAAACAGCACAGTCATCCTTTTTTGGACATTCTAGTTGAGAAGGGCCTTGGCGAGTTCAAGTCTGGCTTTTTTATTTTTTGACGATATAAAAGGTTTTTTTGCTGGTTGTCGCCTAAATAATCCGGGCTCTACTGCCCTTCTGCGAATCGTTCTTTCACTAATTTTTAAGTCTAAGCGGTTTCGTATCAGAGAAAAGAAATTGCATTGGTTTTATTGCTTTGAATACATTCACACAAAAATAATGGTGTTGACATTACTACACACTAGGCTAATGAAGCGAATGAAAACACATTCACACAGAGATCGTATGATGAAATATGATGTGTGTATTGCATGTGTTACCTAAATGACAACAAACATTCACAAAGATTCATGAATACCGCGCTGTATTCATGAATCATTTGTGAATACCTGTGAATGAAGGGTACTAAAAACTAAATTAAAACACATAAAAGATAATTTTAGTATTGTACGTAGGATGAGTGTTGACAACTGTTAAATGTATTTCAGAAATTAAGTGCGATTATACAAAATAGGTTTAAAAACAAGGTTTAATAAAAAATTAGATACGTAAATAGCGTATTACATTAGGCTTGCTTGTATTTAAAAACTGAATTCAGAAATAATATATTATTTACAGACTTAGGTCCCAATCTATTTCGTTTTTCGGTAATGATATTGCCTGCCGCAGAGAAAACACGCTCGGAGGCAGCACTACTAGCAGGTACAGCCAAAATTTTCTTTGCTAGTTTTGACAATTGGGGGTAATCGTTCGTGTGATGGTTCCACCAGTCCAAAACATCGAAACTGATGTCAGGCTTCACATAGCAGGAAGAATATCGGTTAAGTTCGTCCATAATGCTTTCTTCTGTAGTAGGATTTCTCGTGTTTACAAAATCAGAAAAAAACAATTTGAAGTCACTTGGTGTTTCGTTTTCGTTAGAGATATGCATGTGTGTTTCTGGAGTTGAGATTTCTGGACTACTTAAAATTTGTGATGTGCAAAATTCCTTTACTTGGCCTAAAACTTCCTCCTCTAAAGCGCGATTGGTTGGTGGGAAAAAAAACAGGCGGCATATTGGTAAATGCTTATATTAGGTATCCATTTTTCGTCTATTTACTTTAAAATGTTAACCTTCAATTTTGCTATAGGCGCAGAGTCGGAAGGTTTAGCTTCACAAATGTTTTTGAGGTTGTTGATTGATAAATATACATAATTAATTGTTACATAATTTTCTCCCTCAAGCTTTTTGTTTATTTTGTCAAAGTTTTCGAAGAGTTCAACTAAAGCTATTAGTACAGGAAAGTTAATTTCAGCAATTCTGTGCACTTCTGCGTTGTTTGTTAGTATTTCTTGGATTGCAACCCAGTTGTTTACAATTGACTTAAATAAATGCAGGTGAGAATTCCAGCGAGTAATGCAATAATTTTTTAAAGAGGTTGCAAGCAAATGCTGTAAATTACTTTTTTTGAAATACTTAACAAGTTTTTTGCAAGATTCCAACATTGGCTTTAATTCTTCAGCATCATTGAAAGCGGAGTTAAGCACATTATTAAAAAGATGATTTGCACAATTAGTTCGTGTATTTTTTCCGTATTTTGCTCCGATATTTATAAGGGCCTGACCGACTTTTTTAAAACCACTTCCACTAACAGCAGAAAATGGGCGACAATCTTCGACAACCCACTGAGCACACGCATCAACAAAGTCATCTTTATCACAGCTTTTAACTTTTCTTAATTCAGTTTCGATGTGTTCTTCTAAATAGCATTTGTGTCTCACCAAATTGGATGTTTGTTTGCCGTTAAACTTAAACAAACGATCACAATTTTTACAATAAACAAATCCATTAATTATTTCATTATGATCATTTTGTATCTGGGAAAAAACTGACCAAACTTTACTCTTAGTATTTTTGTTGTTTACTAATTTAAAAACACCGGAATTTATTTTTCCTACAATTTCTTCATACTGCATTTTTATTTCTGCTTTCACGCTCTACACAATTGCAATATTAAAAAGTTACTAAAAAGTCGTTTAAAAAACCAACATTAAAAACTGTCTGAAATTTAAAGGATGAAAAGTATAAGAAGAAGAAGTACACTCATGAAAGTACCGTTTAAAGGCCTGCAAGAATACATTTCAAAACATAATCAAGACATCGGATATTTTTTAAATGCTTTACTGATGTAAGAACGCGACAAACAAATACTGTCAAATACTATAAAAATGCAACACAAATACTGTCTAATGTAATATAATTAGTAATTGTGGTTGTAAAAATTCCAACATATTTGGGAAAGTCCCTAGGTAATAAACAGGTAAAAAAACATTCATAAGTAATATTGCAATAAAATAATCAATAAAAGCGAAAATGTTTTATACAAAGTGGCAAAAAAGTATTTTTAAATGAGTTGTGAAAAGGGTAATAATTGATGTTGTAAAAAATCCGTTGAAATACGTGTATTTGGAAATGTTAAAATATATATTACTGCAATAAAATAATATTATTTTTCTTGGTTTAGATATGAATAAACAGTAAAATAAAAATAGTTATTGAACACTAAAAATTAAAATATTTTAAGTAACAAACCTTAAAATATCTATTTAAAAACTATCAAATTTAGTGAAATTTCACGGACGCATTCAAAAGGATTTTTTTTTGATTTAGAAAAATTTGTTTTATAAATCGCAATATACACACATTAGATAATTACTTTTAGACTAGCTATTAGTTCATTTAATTTAACTCAACTATTGGTTAATTAGATTGTGTGCGAATTTTTTTAATTATTTAATTATTATAAAAATCGGCACATGTTTAAAATTTTACCTTTTTATTTCGTTCTTCAGAACAACTGCAATATAAAAACTAAAAGAAATAATGATACTTTTGGTGTTTAAAAAAACGCTTAACCTACCACAAAATCAGTTAAATTGGCAACACTGTCTATATTTCTGTGTGTGTACAATATACATACATATATATGTGTGTACATACGCACAATTTATGGTTTTTGTTTGTGCAAGCATAGATTTTTTTCATTTCTTATTTTCTTTATATATGCATGAATACTATGAATACCATGGCGAATACTATGAAATATGATGGTTAGCAATGAATAGGTACCAAAGTCTCGAGCAGTTTTCAAAAATTTCAAATGGCATGAATGAAATGGTTGATTAACTTGTGTTGGCATAACAAAAGTATTGCGAAAAAAAACAGTCAAAGCAAATGGAGAGTTGAACACAAGCACGTGCATTGATCATTTTAGGCAGTTAAATGAATGGCAAAAGCAATGAACATATGAATGAGCAATAAAAGTGAATAACCAGTATTCTTGTCTCTGTTTCGTATGTGCCTAGAAGATCATTTTGGATTGCCCTTTTGCCGGCTCTCCAATACGAAAACTTTAAAACAATGACAATTTTCGCGTAAATTCTAACACTTCTTCTTAACACTGCAGCTAAATATCTGCAGCATTTTTGGATTGTAACGTTAACTAATACAGTAATGTCGCAGTTATGTAGTAAACACAATATTAGGGGGTGCTTTAGTTTAGTCCGCTTATATTTGTGACTTAAAATGTTTTTTTAAATGTTAACTTTTTATTAAATTCTAAATTGCTTAAGTTTGTATTTTATAATAATAAAGATATAAATAGGTAAAGAAAATAAATTATAAAGTTTAAATAACTTTGTTTTTTTAAAGAAATTATCATTTGAAAAAAAAGTACGACATACAAATTTACTTACGTATTCTCCAGAACATCAAGTGGATTTCTGCAGTCCCTTAAAATTTTTCTTGTTACCTTCTTCCAATAACAAAAAAAAAAAAAAAAAAACAAAACTGCAACGGCGGAAGACATTTTCTGTTTGTTTTTATGTATCTTACTTTATTAACTTTACAAATCTTTTTATTGAAAAAAAAACACGTTTTACACAATATTTAAGCAGAAGTACTACAATTTATTTAAAATTTTATAAAAAAAATTACATTAAAAATATAAACATATCAACATCCAGGTCTTCTGGTTGTTCGAAAAAGGCAAAACCAAGAAATTTTCATGACACCAAATGAAAAAAAAAATGGTCGCCTGTTTCTTCGGCAAAACTGGTCATGTGGCGATTGTTCCGCTTGAGCAACGTAGGACGGTCACGTCTGAGTGGTACACTACAATTTGTTTGCATGAAGTCATCGGAGAAATTCGAAAAACCAACAAGAGAAGACGAATCATTGTTCACCATGACAATGCGAGCTCTCACACATCGGCTCAAACCAAAGCGTTTTTGACCGGCCAAATGTCGAATTAATGGGTCATCCGCCGTACAGCCCTGACTTGGCACCTAAAGACTTCTTCTTGTTTCCGCACATCAAGAAAAAAATGCGTGGTCAACGATTTTCGTCGCCAGAAGAAGCTGTTGAAGTTTTCAAAAACCATGTTTTCGAGGTGTTTCAATCGGAGTGGAAAAAGTGCTTCGACAACTGGTTTGAGAGCATGCAAAAGTGTATAAATTATGCTGGAGAATACTTTGAAAAACAATAAAACCATTTTTGATTATAAATATTCGCATTTTCACTATTAGGCCAGAAATATATAGAGCAGCCCTCGTATGTACATGAAAACATTACTTATTTTAATTTTATATACATTTACATATATTAAATTTTAAGTTTTATAAAAGTCGCAAATTTTATTGAACAATCTAATAGGACGTTTTTATGGTTAACAGACCACATTTGGACTGAATTTATTTGCTAAGCAATTAGTCATGGTTGGGTAAGTTGATGGGTCATGATAGGGATAGGAACAGTAAGATGAATAGTGGTAGTGTTTGATACAGGTCGCTTTCAGTTTTGATATGATATGGCTCCCAACGTGGCGGCGGGCGTCGTTTTTCTCTATTGTTTGATCAATACCGTATCCAGTGCTGTTTTACTATATTTTCACTGCCTATGAGTTCATTTTTAATTTATCCTATTATTTTCCATTAATTATTGTACGTGTAACTGATCGACTTGAGAGGCTATCTGTAAATATGACAGTTTTCATTTTACTTTTTAATGCAAAATGTATCGCCTGCAAAATTGCGGAGGATTCTGCTGTGAATATAGACCCATGCTCATGTTGCATTTCTAGGATTACACTATTAGCTGTTTCGCCACTATCGCGTACGCTGGCGAAAGAAATAAGAAACTGCAACCCTGTTTGTTCAGGCATCAAAATACAGAATGTGTTTTGCAGAGTATTATTTTTCGCAGAGCTGGTGAGTGTTAGATCCAAACAGGATGTGTTAAGTTTTCGTGGATCTTTGTTTGTGTGTTTTCTATTTTGAATTAGTGGTATGCTTAACTCGGTAGCCAATGCTATTGATTCAGATATTGCTGCTTTAAATCATTTTGCGCATATCGAATTTAGGGATTTCAGATTTAGAATTTAGATTTTATGTCTTGGTCTATTATTGAGAAGAAGTTATTAAGTAATTTTGGTAGAATTCTGGCTTTAGAGTGGAATATCCTGTTTTCATTATATGTGAGATTAGCCTCCTTCAGCATATTGTTGATTGGTGTAGTTCTGAATGCATAAGCTGATTTTCTAGCAGCCTGTTGGTAAATTGGTTTAAGTATGTTGAGATTTGTCTTACTACTTTTGCCGTTAATAAATAACCCGTCAATTTTTCTTAGTACCAAAGATTTAGTGAGATAAGGTTGTGCTTATATTTGCTTAGTACTTGATGATGTTGACCTTGGTTATAAGGGAGTTTTTTAAGCTCCAGCATGGTTATTGGTTCTTACATAATGTTGGCATATTTGTCTGTGAAGTTATGTCCAGTAGCGCTTGGTGTATATTTATTTATGTTTAAAATGCGAAAAAAAAATTATCATCGGCTGCGTATTTGGCTCATTGGCTTCCGAAGTGGTTACCTATTTAAACTGAATCGTTTAGAGTATTGCTACAAGTGCTGATTGCTTTTATAGTGTAAGAGTTATGTCTACCTAAGATTCTGTTATTCTTTTTCCAGATGTTTGTGGAGGTGGTGTCACGGTTGATCGTTTGGGTGAACTTATCGAAGCACAAGCGTTTTGGTCTTTTCGCTTCATATCTGAACTTACCCTTTTTATTTTTATAGGTTGTCTTGAGTTGATTTCCGTTTGATATTTCTCCATTTTTAGAGCACGCAGGATATGGCGTGATGGGTTCCACCAAGGGACCGGCGTTACGCCTGTGTTTGGGAAACCCTTAGTTTGAGGTATAGAGCGATTTGCTGCGTCTTTGTTGCTGGATGATGCATGTGGGAGTAGTAAGGCCAGTCAGGACTCCCATCACCCAGCAAACATAACCCAGTACCGGCTATAATACATTCTACGTGAAGTTCCCTATTATCGTTAGTTGTGGAACCCTAAAGTGTGTTCCAGCTGTTAAAGTCGCCAACGACTAGTAGAGGTATAAGTAGAGAAAATAACATTAGAAAAATCATGAACAGATATGTCTTTAGTTGAAGGGATATATGTTGAGATTTATTTCGACGGCAACGATTTGATATTTAGATTTTATGTGCAGTTGTTTGTGGGGAATGTCGGATTTTATAAGAATTTCCGTGCCTTGCCTTGAAGCAGTGTTTTGTCATTAGTTTATTATTATTAATATTTCTGTTAGTTAAATTTTCTTTTGAACTAGGGTCGCTTCTGAGGCTACAATCAGGGGCAAACCCATTGAGCAAGCATGTGCCTTACATGCTACCCGGGGCAACCCCCCCAACCAGAACTCCTGCGCAGCCCTTTGGTTGCGGTAAGCGATTGGTGTTATTTAATTTAGCAATGTTACGTTACCAAGATACTCATCGTCGCTTATTGATATATTACAATAATTTTCCTTCCTGTGGGAAATTGGGGAGACCGAAAAGTTGTGGTTATATTCAGAAGAGATTAATGATGTTGTTTTTGTTGGTTGGCTTAGTTGGCATAGATTTTTTTGTTGTGACGCAGGTTGTTGTGGGAGAAACAATGCAGGTAAGTGTAACATGATTTCTTTGTTTGATTTATTTGTTGCTTTCAGTGAAAAAATTTTTTTCTTTGTTCCGTTAGGTGGTTGGTTTGCATCGTTGTATGCTGATGTCAAGTTTGTTGGTGTGCTTGTGCAAGTGATCTGGTTTGCCACAGGTTAGTTTGTATTTGCTATGGGCTGAGGTTTAAGTTGATTTCGTTGATGTTGTGGATTGAGACGATTGTTTGATACTTCTCGATTTTCAAAAGGGTTAGCGGTTACAGCTGCGAAAGAATTTCGGGCATATCCTTGGGCAGTATTGCTTTCCCTGTATATACGACGAACTTCGGCCGTATTACAGTAATTTTCAGTTTTAATTTCTAAGATCTTTTTCATTTGTAGGAAACGTAAGCATTTGTTGTCTGCTAAAGAGTGTTTGCCGGAGCAATTAATGCAAAATATGCATGATGCGTGTGGTGGTAAGCTGCGGAGGACTCGGAGCCATGTTTATTTCACAAAAAATGTATCTCGCACACAATAAGAGCTATTAGAGACTACAATTTAATAAATTAGTAACAATCTGTCTAGAAATGCAGAAACCGACTGTAAAATTCAAAAGAAACTTGTGCTATTTACATACTGTATGAGTTCTTTATTTAAAATTTCAGTTTATTTCTATAATGTTAATTTGTTAATGGGTTCGATTATTGATTCCGTTCCGCGACTGCGGATAACATTTTTTGTGCGGAAGCAAGAATATGCAATTATTCATTCCGTTGCTGCGGTATCCTTCTGTTGTTGCGGTAACATCTCTGTATTTGCGGTATTGCCATATTATTGATTCCGCAAAATAGATATTTTCCTCCATTTTGCTTACGCTTAATTCTTATTGCGGAAAGTTAACGGAAAGAACGAAAATGTAAGGAAATTTAAAAATTTTTATTAAAGTGTTCTTAATTGTGTAATTAATTTGTTTGATTTTTGTTTTGCTATTTTTATAGGAGCAAAAGAGAAAAATATACAAATAAAATGCAAATAGAAGCAATGGTAGATTTAATGAAAAAAAATCAAGACATTATTATAAAAAAATTCTGGGAAGACTTGGCGCTAACCCTTAATGGTTCCGGACCACCTTTAAAAGATTCTAGTGGTTGGAAAAAGGTACACAGTGTAATTATATTTTTACATGTTTTAAATATGACTATAACTTGGTTTTACATTATAGGTATGGACAGATTATAAAAGTGGTTTAAAAAAAAACTCACCAAGAATAAACAGCTTCTTGTCGCAACGGGAGGTGGTCCATACAAAGAAATTCCACTAACCGACACAGAAGAAGAGGTTAGTGCTCTTTTAAATCTAAATACTGCGGTTTATGGCATAGCAAATGTGAGCAATTTTGGTGTTTCGAAGGATGCATTACCTAAAAGCCACGATAATCCTAGTTTTTCTGAAAGTGTGTGTGCGCCATTAGAACTAAATATATATCCTCAAGAAGTAGATGCGCCACTTGAAGAAATTGCGTTAACGTTGGACACTCGAAATAAGGAAACCAGCACACAGAGCAGTTCTTCCATAAATGCAAGTTCACGACCTCTTAAAAGGGCGAGAAAAGAGGAAAAGCCAGAACTGCTTAAGGAGCAGATTAATATACAAAAAAAAAATAGCTTCCGATGTCGCATCTGCTTTAGAAATTATAAGAGAGCAAAACAAAGAAAACCAGAAAGCTTTGAAAGACATAAAAAGGGCTATACATACCATTAGCGATGAAAAAAAGAAACAAACAAAAATTATGGAAGAACAACTGGCAGAAGAAAAGCGGCACAACGAAGAAATGAAGCAGCTATTAATAAAAAAGATTGCTCTAAAAGAAAGAATTTTGAATCTTGAAATTGAGAAGCTGGACTAACAGTTGCAGTAGGACCGCTTACTTGCACTTTATTATGCAAATAATACATACTTACATATCTGAATTCCAAAAAATATGAATTGTGATATTTTTTTATTTTTTCTTTATTTTTTTTTTCTAAATAAAATTGAATTACAAACTAAAAATTCTGTAGTATTTGGTTTCTTATTTCATTTGCTTCCCCACTAAAATCATCTTCAACATGGTCGTTTGTTAGATCTTTTTCTTCAGGTAATGGAAAATCAAGTTCCTCGCTTGTAATATTGTAATGAAGTCTAATGTTGTGAAGTGCACAGCAGATATTTATGATCTTTGCAGACTTTTCTGGATCATAGTGCAAGCCCCGTTCATTGTTAAGGCACCTAAAAACAGATTTAAGCACTCCAATAGTTCTTTAAACTATAATTCTGCCTTTAGAATGTGCGGTATTAAATCTTAGTTTGTTGGGAGAGTTAACTGGCTCTCTGTAAGGTGTTAGCAGCCATGGTTGTAAAGGATAACCCTTGTCACCTGTAGCAATTTTTTAAATTTTCTTACACAACTTTATTGTTGAGAATTTTTTAATTTACTTACCCAAAAGTAGGCAATTTCTTCTATTGCTATATTTAGATTGAAGGAATGTTTTTGCAGCGTTCATTTCCCAAATGTGTGAATCATGACAACTTCCAGGATATTGTGAAGACACATACCGTATTTTCTGCTCGTGATCACATACCTTTATTTACACAATTATAAAATAGCATACAAATGTACAAGCCAAGTCAATAAAGATTTACTTACAATCATAACATTAATGCTGTAGTATCCTTTACGATTGAAAAAAAGATGTTTATTGCAATTTGGAGCAATAATTTTAACATGGGTACCATCGACAGCCATAACAACATTGGGGATACCACATTTACCAAAGAAAGTCATTTTGGCTATTCTTTCCTCGTCTGCATTCATGCTTATAGATATCCATTTGCTGCACAATACATTTTCTAACTTGCCCAAAAATTCATCCAGCACTGTACAAAAAGTTGATTGGGCTATGTTGACATTAAAATCCTTACCAACACTATGCTGATAGCTCCCTTCCGCAAAAAATCTCAAACAAGCACAAAGTTTATCTTTGGCTGAAAGAGCTCCTTGACGAACCCTTCCTGAGCATGCAGATTCTAACTCAGACAAAATGTATTTAAACGCTACCTTGTTTAAACGAAAATTTTTTTGGAAGCTGTAAAAGTAAGTATAACTTTCAATTACAAGGAAGCTGGTTCACATTGTTAATTTCAAATTACTCTCTATCGTTCATCTGCAACACATCTCCAGACTTATAGCGTAAAACTCTTCTTTCCAATCGGATGTCCAAAGAATCACTGTCACTACTATCTTCAAAAAAGGCAATTGTGTCCATATTTTATTTATAATAAAAAATTTAACTCTCGATTCTAAAAACACAACTAAAACTTGTTGATTTTTTTCAATCAGCTGACACAACATCAACTCATAATCACTTAAACAGGGATGTTAAATTAAGTTCGCGGAAAGAGAATACCGCAGGAATGAATAATTGCAATTTTCATATCGATCGATATTTCTTTCCGCTAAATTTTCCTTTCCGTGCGGAATCAATAATACCACCCAATATCAATTTATTTTATAATTTTTCTTCACATTGATCTGCCGGTAGCAAAAGACAAAAATCAAGTGCCTATTCTTTTAGATTATAAAAAATACAAAATCTCATCACACAGTCAATGGTATGATTTTCTACCTGGGCCCAAATCGTCGCATTCGTGATCGAAATTTTACATTTTGGGATCGCCGTACTCGATATCGAATAGCTTGCATCGAAATTTGAGATCATGGCATTCGATAACGAGTAGTCGATCGAATACCTTCACACGAAATGTTATTCGATAGGCTAAAAGCTATCGTAAACATAATCATATATTTTTTATAAACAAAATAAAAATTGCATTGTAATTAATAAATAGTTTAACTTTAAATAAATAACAAGAAATGTAAGTATTTACATATTAAACTTTATTTTCAAGAATAATATCGAAATCATTACCTTTTTGTTAAGGACAAATATAAATAAAATAAATGGCAAACAAAAAGAGCTCATGGCACAATTTATGGTGGACCACCCGAGCTTGGCAAAAAAATTAATACCAAATTGTGAACAAGGTAAAACAGTCGCTAAAAGGCTATGGGACGAACTTGCAAACAAATTTAATATGTACGGCCCACCTGTGAAAACTGTGTCGGTTTGACGAAAAGTGTGTTTATTTTTATTACACATTGTAATCTCATTATAAACTTTAACCAATTTTAATTTATAGGTGTTCGCAGATCAAAAACACAATGCTAAAAAGAAACTTAACAAGGAATCTAAAAGAAAAGCCGGTGGTAGACCGTACGAAGAAATGCTTTTATCACCAGCAGAAGAACAAATTATTCAAGCTGCAGGAATTTATTTACTCAATAGGTATAATTTAAACATTCCATACGCTGTGTCGGACAATGATAGGGGATCGCTTTTGTTCCGTATTTGTCTTCGGGTGCGCATGACACTTTCATCTTCTTCATCAGATGAAGAAAGATAAAATAAAAACAGGGAATCCATTTCTGCAAAATATAAGTAATTAAAAATAAAAAAAAAATTTATTAAGATTTACGTTTACTTACTTTTATTTTTTTATTTCTTTGTTTACATTTTATAAGAATCATATGTTTTTATTCTATTACAAAGCAAAAAAATCTTTTACATTTTTAAACAAATTTCGATTCGAACGCTATCGAATGCCGCAATCCGGTTATTCGATACGTCACGAAATTTTACTCGATCACGAATGCGACGATTTGGGCCCAGCTTGTTGATTTATATGTAAATACATGTGTACACTTGGCTTCATAGACATGCAGATATATTAATATATATATATATATATATATATATATATATATATATATATATATATATAATAGGTATAGAGTTAGGAATTTGTTGAACATTAAAAATCTCAATTGTGGAACTTATTACTTTTGTAGGGTTTCTAATAGCTTGCTTGGTTTAATAATAAATTTAATAAAATTCCCAACCATTATCCCGCCGCGAACAACATTGTTGTTGAAGTAGCTTTATAGGCATCGTTTGTGGGCAAAAAGCATATCTTTGCTATTGGCCTTTTTATGTATTTGCCGTTGCAGTAGAGTGTGACTACTCGTACTAAGCCATCAGCGCCAGGATGGAATACTTCTACTTTTGCAGGTGGCCATTGTCCTGGTACACTTCGTTCGTGAAGAAGTAACTTCCAACGGCTTAAATGGCTAACATTCGAATCGCGCAAGTCATCATCGGGAATGCAGTTTGATGGTTCACCAATAAGAAAATGTGACGGTGTAAGAACATCGTTATCCAGAGGATCCGTAGATAGCGTACACAAAGGCCTAGAGTTTAAGCAGCTTTCTATTTGTGCCAATAGCGTGCTTAGCTCTTCATATGTTAATATGTGGTCTCTCATAATGCGGCGCAAGTGATTTTTTGTGGATTTTACCCCAGCCTCCCAGAGACCATCAAAATTGGGCGAAGCAAGAGGAATAAAGTGCCATTTTGTGCCTTGGTTGGCCAGAGTTTCCTTCGAGGTACTCAGGAAGAGTTGATTTGTTTCGTTGATACAGGATTTGAAGTTCTTTGTTGGCTCCCACGAAATTTGTACCACCGTCTGAGTATAAATCAGTGCACATTCCTCTGCTCACAGTGAAGCGTCGAAAAGCTGCTAGGAATGCATCAACATTTAGGCTCGTGACGGCTTCTAAGTTATCGCTTTTGTAGACATGCAGATAAACAGACAAATATACGCCTTCGTCGCTATTGCTGTCCTTAGGGATAAGGTCTTTATATTGATGGGTCCGGCATAGTCAAGACCACTATGTTTGAATGCTCGGGTAGATTGCAAACGTACTGACGGCAGGTTTCCCATAAGTTGTTGATAAGTTTGGGCTTTGTATTTGTAGCAAACAATACATCCATGTTGAACACGTTTAGCTATATATCGAGAAGAAATCACCCAATAGGACCGCGAAACATAGGACTGCATAAGCTGGAGGCTACCGTGGAGTGTTTTTACGTGAGCATCTAAAAATATATGAAAAGAAAGAGGATTCTGTTTTGCCAACAAAATTGGATGTTTAGTTTTGTAAGGGACTGCAGAATTTGATAATCTACAACCAACTCGTAAAATAGCCATATTGTCGAGAAACGGGAATAGTTTTATAATATTACTCTGATTAGAAACCCCTTTTCCCAATTTTAACATTTTAATTTCTTCTTTCGTTAGTTAAATAAGTAAATGCATTGCCTCTTTTAATTCATATGTTTTTAGAAAACCAAATTCTCTTTTGCTTAAATTTGTTTTGATATTTTTGTAAAAAGCCACTAACAATTCCAACCGCGTTTAATTCTTTTTCAGCTACGCAAGAACGATAGTACTATCCGTCCAGTAGTATATATTGATAATATTGGTTTTAATTTTAGCAACCAATTTTGCCATAAGGACTGCTGCAGATAATTCTAGTCGTGGAATTGTATCGCCTTTTATTGGAACAACTTTCGTTTTCCCTTGAATTAGGTTAATTAAAAACTGTGAAAAAAATGTATCTAAAAACGAAAATTTAATAATAGTTCTTAAGACAAGCTTGAAATAAATATGTATAAGATATACCTATACTATGCAATAATTAATAAAAAATGTTAAATGATTCATATAAATAATTAGTTTTTTACAGTGTTTTTAGAATTACATGAACTAGTTTAACAAATTCAATTTATTTTATTTAAGTTTATTGATTTTATTAATTAAAGTGCCAATTGCTTTATGTATACGGACAATGAGTAAAAATCCTACAAAAATGGCAGCCATAGAAACAAATGTTCCAATACCTTCGTAAATAAAACGTGGAGCAAATATTTTCCAAACCATTAAATGACGACAATGAATTGTACATGCCAGCATAGAGCAAAAGACCTAAAACCATTATAATTATTAATCATGCATGTTTAGTTTTTTTTATTAAAATGCACTTACCTTTATTCCCTGTAATATATAAAATTGAGTTGCTAATTTAAAAACGGCTCCGATGAAAGTGACTTCTTGTTCAAATAAAACCAATTCACCTCGTGTCATATCAAAGCCAACGGATTCGAGAGAAGTGTCACTCAAAGAACGATCATTCAAGGATGGCCGCCCTAAACTGGAAATTTCCATTTTGCGTTGTTCGCGGTTATAATTTGTTTTAAATAGATTTGGAAAGAGAGCAAAAATGGAAAATGTCTCAGTTGATAATAATCCGTACATACAAAGGAAAAGAACATGGCCACTAAAAGTATTTAAAATAACTAAAACACCAGATATAAAATTTGAATGACCAATATTTGTAGTTCGTCCAACAAATGCTGCACGCCAATCTATTTGCGATAGTGTTGTTTGATGCGAAGTAGCGAAAAAGCAAAAGTGAGCCAACAGAAACCAAGCAACCACAGCAATAAATGAAGGTTGTATACAAGTTTCTAACAAATGAAAAAAAAAAATTGTTTAAGATATTTAAGAAATGTATATTTAGTAATATATATTATTTACTAATTTACTTTTATTGTGCTTGATTCCTTCAAATATAAATACTTCATGATGTTCTCATGAAATATTTATTACTTTAAACTAAAAAATGAAATATATTACTGCGGGGAAAGCATATCCATATGGCCATATCGCTACTGCTCATATAGCTCATCAGCGAATTCTACTCAAATTTTGTAAAGAAATCTTCAGAGTCTTATATCAAAAGTCTAATTGATTAAATGAGAACTCCATTGAATCAATAAGGCGAAAAGACCATAAAAACCCCAAAAAAAAATTATACAAAAACACAGTAACCATCGAGTAATTATTTTTACAAAATTTGGGTAGAATCCCCTGATGAGCTATATGGGCAGTAGAGAAATGGCCATATGGATATGCTTTCCCGCAGTAATACATTAAATTTTTAGTTTAAAATAATATTTCATGAGAATATCATTAAATATTTATATTTGAAGGAATCAAGCATAATTAAATTAAATTAATATAAAAAAGATTCCAAATAATAATTGTTCTTGTTAAATATATTTATTACACAAAATAAAAATATTAAAGAATATATTATATGTAACGTTAACAATATTCTAATTAACGAATAATTAAAAAAAAAAAAAATAAAAAACGTGATACAATTTTTGAACGTAAAAATCCAATCAAATCTGTATTTGCGTACCTTTGGCTACAGAATTGATAGATTGGATCTGATAGGTGATGCTTCTTCTGAGATTTTTAATATATTACCACCGAAATTACTCTTTCGATTACAAAAAGTAGTTAACAAGGCTATAATATATTTTACATTGCCTATAAAGGCCCTAAAATTTGACCTTAAGCATAGGAATTGTAAATAGAATTTTATCACATATTTTTATTTTACTATTATATCTTTATTGTAATTGAAAATTTGCTTTGTAATTTGTACTTTATTGGCCTAGAAAGGCCAATATTACGGAAATTGAAAATAAATAAATAAAAAAAATAATAAAATAAAATTCGACCCAGGCAACGCCGTGTACAACAAGCTAGTTCTTGATAAAATTAGAAATGGAAGAAAATGGAAGCATCGCCTCCGCCACACTTATACTTATATATATTATAATAAATAGGTATAAAAGCAATAATTATATTTAACAAAATAAAATATGTAAACTAAAAACTTTATTGCAATTTATGAGGTCTAATGAGATTCAGTCAATGCAATATTTCATCTGCGTATATACAGTTTTGTTAAAACTAAAAAAATTAAGTAATTTTCCTTTTATTCACGGATTCGAAAAAAAAATTATTTTATTTTTTATCATTTTGTTTTCCTAAATACCGTTAGTAGCACGTTTATGACAACAAGTCGCATAAACTGAAAATATTTGTACATAAAAAACAGCTACAAAATAAGTATACCTGCTTTAAATAGTGTGCAAAAGCTGTACCTTTAAGCGGTTTTTATTGCATTTTATTCATTAAATATGTGTTGTATTTCATACGTATGAAAACGGTTGTTGCCTGTTTTTCTGCTTATAATGTTTAAGCAATAGATTTGATCAAATTTTGTTTTTTTTATTGTTTATAAATAGATCTGCATACAATGCAGAATTTCATAAAACGGCAGTAAAAAACTTAAATAGGGTAAAAATGTGGCAACGCTGCTTACAAATAAAGAGAATTAAAAAATTCTCGCGTACGAGTATAAAAAATACTTAAAATTCTGATTGCCATATTTTTGAGATTCGTTTTTAGGCTCTTTGTTTTAAATATACCCACAACAAAAAACACTTACAAGAATGGGTAAAATAAACACCGCAACTTTTTATTGTGGTGTTTAAAATACTCGAGTATGAAAAATATAGAGTAAGTATGCGGTGTACGCATGGTTGCGGTGTACTCGTGCAGTTCTCTGATATGGGGCGATAGAGAATTAAGAAATAAGAAAAAAAAACATCAAGTGAAAAAAATTGCGCTCACCCATATTTTCCGAGTTACGAGGCTCTGAAATTAATAAAAAATTCTTAACCCATTAATAGCCGATGTTATTCTTATGTAAAATTATATATATATATATAATATAATATAATATAATATAATATAGAACCGAATCTAGAAATATTTTTATTTTCAGATTCCCCGTGAATTTTGCATCGATCCATTTTATTTTTTTATTTACAAAAACCCGTGGAAATAAGGTACGTTTTGTGCTTTTTATTGAGTGTGTGTGAGTGGCATCACTGCACAACCACAATATGACATCTCTGTAAATATTAATATGACACTTTAATGATAAGAAACTGAAGAATAAAAAGGAATGACTCGGCAGAGTCGTGTTAGAACCATTGAAGAAGTAAGTTGCATTTTTAATTAAATGGCGACCGTGATTTAAATCGGAAAATGAAAATTTTATTTCCCTTTTGGAAAGTGAACGATGGTGCGGTCCTTAAAATAAACATTACTGTTTGAAAAATAATAAACTTTGATTTATTTGAGAAAAAAGTTATTGGCCCAATAAAGCAGTGGAAGTGTTATTCAGGGCACACCATCTTGTAGGAGTCGCTTCTCGACAGGGAGTGACTGAGCATATAAAGGCAAAAGGCCAAAAAGTAGAAAAAAAGGAAAAACTTATTAGTGAAAAGAGCTGTGAAATTGGCGAACTTGTTAAAAGTGTAAACGTGTGGTTACAGAGTTACCATCAAAGAAGTAAAACATACCACAACAATTGTTGCCTCGTTTTGTACACACAAATTTTCTTTTTTTAATAAAACATATATAAAATAATTTTGTCCTTAAGGAAGATTTTATTGTGAAAATTGAGGAAGCCACATAACAAAATGAGCCAAACCTATGATCATATTCTGTTTCATAGTTCTGGCATGATCTGGCTATTATGAACACGTAACTCCGCACAAGGTCAAATTAAAGTCAGTGCGATAGAGTTTTTTTTGTGTGTCGAATTTTATATAAAACAGTCAAAAAAAATGAAGAAGAAGAAGATAAGGTTAAATTAAAGTCAGGGAAAGAAAAAACTTGTAAAATTTTTTTTTGGTACAAATTCCAAACAAAACAGTTACTTTCCATAACGAGTTAACAAAAGAAAATCAAAAATAAGAAAAGGGTGAATTAAAGTCAAAAATAGAGGAAGAAACTGTAAAATTTTCCCCTTAAATTTGATCAGAAACAGAAGTGAAAATGAAAATAAGAAAAGCAACAAAGTAGTCGGAGATATCAAACTCAGACACAAAGTTAAAATACAAAAAAGTGAATAATCCCAAAAGAGGGAAAAAAGGAACAAAAAGGAAAACGTTAAGAACCAAGCAAAAAAAAGCAGACACGATAAGAACAGTGACAAAAGAAATGGAGAAACACCAAAAGATAAAACAAAGAATGAACAAAAAGAAAAACAAAAAAAAAAAGAACTTTTTAGCTACGCTTGAAGTTTTTGTGGAAAGACTTTAATAAATTACATATAGTATGTACATATTAATAAAAATTACAAAAAAATAAAAAAAAAAAAAATAAATAAATATGTTGAAGAACCACAATTAAACAATTAAAACAACAGCAGTCATTTCAACAAGAAACACAGTCTCAGCAGCAACCAGTAGTGCAGTCACCCTTACGCAGTCTGATCCGGAAGCTTTGGGCCGTGTGGCCATGTAACAATTGCACCATATGGTCGCTAATGCGGAACAACTACCAGTTGGGTACAACAAACTTACATCCATCCATTTGGTAACAGAATCTAAATTTTTCAGTAAACTCTTAAGTTGTTTTAAGGTAATACTTTATAAACGGGAAAAATCTTTCTTACATAAACTTTGGAATAAAGAAAAATTAAATAATACACATACAAGATAATAAAATATTTGTATATTTTTTTCGAAGTATTGGTATTTGTATTATAGACTTAAAAATATTTACTACAAACATAAAACTCAGAATAATAGTTCTATGGTTAGAAAACGATAAATTTGTATGGAATGGGCACACGTAAATTTTTTTCTACCCATAAAAATATTTTTGAGTGTATAAATTATTATTTTGAAAAGATGATATAACAATAATACAACAGGTGCAGTTTAACAATTCCGATTTTTACTCAACGTGCAATACGTTTTCACTAAAATGCTACCTAAATATCATTTCAATGAAATTTTTATGGGTATTGGAAGTTGTACTATCTGAATTAATATAGTCTTACAAGTTCCGTTTATGCATTCGGAAACATGTTTACAGGTATTTACATATTTATGTATATTTAAAATTCGCATTCAAACTAAAACCTTTTGAGATTAAGCAAATTAAATTAAAAAGTATAGAAACAGCTTTAAGGTGATTCGAATTATTTTTGTTAAATGTTTACACACTCATTCCATAAATAATGTGATGTTTCTACAAAACAAATTAAGCAACGTGTTAAAGAAATTTCTATTCTATTTTGGCTTCTTCCAAAATTATTCGACAATATTAAAATTAAGCGGTAAGAAATTGAATAAATGTAATTTTTATGTACAAATTAAACAATTAATTACAACATTAAAAATTATATAAAAATTTACCTATGTATATACATACATACTTGCAAATCTGAAAATACAAAAAAAAAAGAAAAAAGCAACAAAATTTTAGTAATAAGAAATAATATACTTAAGCAAACGCACATATGTACATACATGCATACGTATTCAACTTAATACATATGGATGTAAGCAGATGAATACAGAAATAAACATCAAACATATGAAAAACAAAACAAACTAAAGGAAAATATCAAACATAAAATGTGATTACCAGATAGATCATTTTTCATTTTACATTTATTTTGACGATTTTTTTTGTTTGTTTCTCTTTCTTTTCTTTGCAATTATTTAAAATTTTAACGAAATTCTAACGATTTAAAAATCGTTGCCTACTATTTCTTATTTCTTTTGAAAATTTTAAATTCACAAAACATACATACATATAACAGTACATTTTAATCAAACATAACATTTTGATATTTTCAAGTAAAGACACACGGAATAAATAAACAAACAATTGATTTACAATTTTTAACATTTGTGTTGATTTAGAATTCACAATAATGCTTCTTTCATACTAAGTAAATGCCAGGATCTTTTTGACGCACGCATTGAAAACTTTTTAAAAGTAAAGAAACGTATACTTCAAAACCGACCAATTTCCACAAATGAGGGTAAGGTGCAGGAATACATATCGCTGCTAATTGAAAATTACAACGAAATTTTGTCCTATGCTAGCTTACACGCAAAGGAGATTTTGGAGAATATAAATATATGTAGAAAACTAAGACGTTGTCGGGAATGGCTAGTCAGATGTTTTGGTAAATTAAATTGTAGGATTAAAGTACCCCAAAACGTTTTATGTTTCGAACTCGTCCAGAACGAAGTGATGACAGAATCCGAATCAGATTCTGAGAACGAAAATCTTAAAGGTAAATCAAGGAGGGAACAAATAGTCATTTCAAAACCATTAATAAAACAATACCCAAACGACTCAAGCATTTCAAGAATGGCTTCCATTGAGCAGAAAAAATCTTTTCTCAGCATGTTTGCTACCATGATTCGTGATAACTATAGCGGAGACTCACTTTCTTTAGACTCTTTTATAGATAAGGTGGATCTAATTGCAGAAGTAACCGATGACAACCTGAATTCGACACTTGTGTCATTCGTAAAATCAAAGTTAGAGGGAAAGGCTCGCGAAGCGTTACCAGAAAACGTCAGAACAGTCGATGAGATAAAGGTTGCGCTAAGACAAAAAATAAAACCCGAAAGCTCGAAGGTTGTTTCGGGAAGAATTGCTTCCATGCAGATTAAAAATAATAATTATGCAGAGTTTTCCAAACAAGTAGAGGATTTAGCGGATGCACTTGAAAGATCTCTTATAGTCGAGGGTATAACAAAAACGAAAGCACACGAAATGTCGGTTGAACAGACGGTAAACGTTTGTAGGCTGAACGCTAAGTCTAATTTGGTAAAATCAATTATAGCTTCGACAACATTTACTGAACCTAAAGATGTAATTGCGAAACTTATTGTGGAGCAAACTATCGAGTCTAATGAGAGACAGGTGCTAACATATAACTCTCATAGAAATAATCAGAATTTTTCATTTAACAACAACAATCGTTTCAGTAATAACAATTATCCTCGTGGTAACAATTATAGGCGCGGAAACGGAAATTCAAGGCAATTTAACAATTGTCGAGGGAATAACAATCGAAGCTACAATTATTCCAATAGACGTTACAATTCTTCCAACAGCGCCAATCGCCGCAATCGCTCCCACTCTACCGATCAATATAGATCAACCAACCGAACTGCGAGGACTCTGCCTTTAAACGCAGAGGCCCCTCAGCAGGGACTGTTGGGGGAACTAGATTAAATGGATCTGATTTCTGTGTAGTTCAACCAAAATCAATTTATAGCTTAAACCTTAATTACTCGGATTTTATATTTTTAAAACTATCTGACTCGAACAGAACATGCACCTTTTTAGTAGATTCTCAGGCAGACATTCTATAATAAAAATTTCATGTATAAAATCCAGCACATTTTTAGACACGAGCGGAAAGGTGACCATTACGGGCGTAACAACACATTCTATTCCAACGCTAGGTACAATCAATACAGAACTTCTCTTTCAAAACAATCTGATTTCACAAACATTTCATGTTGTCCACGAAACTTTTAACATTCCTACTGAAGGAATACTTGGCAAAGACTTTCTTAAGTACAACAAATGCAAAATCAACTACGACAATATGTGCATATCATTTTGGCACTGTAACAGAAAACTTATTATTCCTATAGAGCATGGCACAGATGATGAAAATTGTGTAATACCACCTAGATGTGAAGTATTTAGGATTTTTAAACTAGGAAGGTTATCGGAACCAGTTTTTATAGACGCGCAGGAGATCTGTGACGGAGTATATGCAGGTAGATGCATCGTAGACTCAAAAACGCCCGTTTTACGAATAATTAATGTTACAAATGAATTTAAATGCGTTAAAAATTCTCAACTGAAATATGAGAAACTATCCAATTTCAATGTTTATACTTTGAACGGGGTAAATAAGGAGAGTATTCGCGTTCAGGAATTGAAGAACATTTTAGAAAACCAAATGCCAATTGATGTGAGGAATATATTACTACCACTTTGTGAGAAATATGCCGATATTTTTGCGCTCAAGAACGACAAAATGACCACCAACAATTTTTATAAACAGAAATTGAGAGTGATTCTTCACCCGTATATGTAAAGAACTATAGGATGCCATATTCTCAAAAAAAGGAGGTAGATAGACAGGTTGAACATTTATTAAAAAACGACCTGATAGAACCTAGCCAATCAAATTTTAATAGTCCGTTAATATTGGTGCCGAAAAAAAGTATGAATGGTGAGAAGTCATACAGAATGTGTGTCGACTATCGTGCGGTGAATAAAAAGTTGATAGCAGATAAGTTCCCACTCCAGCGAATTGATGACATTCTTGACAATCTAGGTCGTGCTAAATACTTCTCAATTCTCGATCTATTCTCGGGTTTCCATCAAATTCCACTAGAAACAGGGTCAAGGGATATTACTTCTTTCAGCACAAATTGCGGTTCTTTTCGATGGAAGGTCTTACCATTTGGTATTAATGTATCCCAAATTCGTTTTCACGGATGATGCGCATTGCGTTTTCAGGTCTACCACCGAATCAGGCATTTCTTTACGTAGACGATATAATCGTTATTGGCTGCAGTATAAAACACCACTTAAATAACTTAGAGGATATTTTCAAAGTTTTTAGGAAGTTTAATTTAAAAATCAATCCAAGCAAATGTCAATTTTTTCGACCTGAAGTAACTTTTCTTGGGCATAAGTGTACTTCGAAGGGTTTGTTACCCGATGACTCGAAAATAGAGGCGATTCGGAATTATCCAAACCCTAAGGATAAGGAGGCGGTTAGGAGATTTGTCGTATTTGCGAATTATTATCGACGATTTATCAAAAATTTTGCCTCTTTAGCGGCACCTTTAAACTTCATAACCCGGAAGAATGTTGTTTTTAACTGGAACGAAAAGTGTCAAAAGGCTTTTGAGGCCCTCAGATCCAGGTTAATGTCTCCAAAATTACTTCAATACCCAGACTTCTCTAAGCAATTCATTATAACAGTAGATGCTTCTAAAATCGGCTGTGGTGCAGTGTTAAGTCAAAACTTCGATGACAAGGATTTACCGATATACTTTGCTTCAAAATCTTTCAACAATGCCGAGCAAAAGAAACCTACGATCGAACAGGAATTACTTGCTATACATTTTGCCATAACTCAATTTAGGCCATATGTCTACGGCACAAACTTTCTAGTCAGGACAGATCACAGACCTTTAGTATATTTGTTCAATATAAAGGATCCGTCCTCGAAATTAACAAGAATACGACTTGAACTATCTGAGTATAATTTTACCATTGAATACATAAAAGGGAAAAATAATGTCGCTGCAGATGCGCTGTCGCGAATTTCAGTTGACGAACTGATAAACGCAAATAAGGCAATATTTGCAGTGACCACGCGAGGAATGGGCAAACGTAAAGCACAGAAGGAAATCAAAGTGAGTGAGCCCGTACAACAGGTACCAATTTATGATAAATTTTCTTTTGAATTTTCGAATAAAATACCAAAAATGAGGACCAGACTTTTTTATAATCATAATAAACTAACGGAATTACAAATCAACATTTACATGAAATTTAGAGTAATCATATCTCTGGATATTTCACTTGACAACGAAACATTAGATTTAGATAGAATGCTTTCGAGGTTACAAAGCGAAACCGTCAAGAATAATATCCCAGCTATAGAACTACCTAAAGAGGATGATTTTTTCAAAATTTGCAGTTTACAAAGACTTAAAGATTGTGGTATAAATATACTGAAAGATTTAGAAATTATTTTGACTGAACCTATAGAACGAATCTTCAAGAAAGACGTAAAAGAAAAACTAATGACAATTTACCATACTGATCCTATCCTAGGCGGACACTGTGGACAAAAAAAGCTGTATGCAAAACTTAGAACTAAATATTATTGGAAAAACATGACGAAGGACATCGCAAAATTTGTCAGAAATTGCAAAGATTGTATTTTAAACAAAGTCAGGCCTTCAAATATTGAGAGACTTGTTTTAACGCCGACACCAGTAAAAGTATTCGATGTAGTAGTGTTAGACACAATAGGCCCCTTGCCACAATCAACTTTCGGAAATAAATACGCCGTAACCCTGATTTGCGACTTGTCAAAATATTTAATTACCATAGCCATACCTGACAAATCGACTCTAACAGTGGCTCGCGCTATCTTCGAAAACTGTATTTTAATATACGGTAGAATGAAGATTATCAAATCTGATTTAGGAACAGAGTTCAAAAATGAAATTTTTTTGGAGTTGTGCAAATTATTAAAAATCGAGGTAAAATTTTCAACTAGCTACCATCATCAGTCACTAGGAACGGTGGAACGAAACCACAGAGTATTCAACGAGTACATTCGAGCAGACATAAATGAGGACATAAGCGATTGGGATACATATTTAAAATATTTTACCTTTTACCACAACACAACACCTAATACAGTTTTTAACAATTATTTTACGCTATTTGAACTAGTGTTCGGAAAAATAGCAACACTGCCAAATGAAACTACAACAATCTTAGATCCCATCTATAACATAGACAATTACAGCAAGGAAGTTAAGTATAGGCTTCAGAAAACTCATATTCTTGCAAGAACTTTAATCGACAAACATAAAAATATCAATAAAAAATTTCATGACAGGTTTGCGAAACCTTTGGAAATATAAATAAACGACAGAGTCTTATTAAAAAAAGAGCCGTACGAAAAACACACTCCTATTTATGAAGGTCCATATATAGTGAAACGAATCGATGACGTTAATGTCGAGATTTATAATAAGGCAAAAGAACAATGGAAAACTGTACATAAAAACAGAATTCGTAAAATTTAGAAGCAATGTGATTAAATTCACAACAACAAACAAAAAAATAATTAAACACACAAATTTTAAAAGTTGTAACAACAATCTAATTTTATTTTTTTTTAGAGAAAAGCAACTTACTCGTATAAACCAAATCTATACAAATAATAAATGTAAACCATCAAAAAAAAAAAGAGGGAAAAAAACAAGAGAAAAAATAGAAAAACATTTATTTTATGTAAAAAAAAAATCATTTAAAGATGATAATTTATATATAAAACAAAATATATGAAGTGTAACGGAAAAATTTTGCATTAATTTCTTTGCAAAAACACATTAATCTAATGTTTAAAAACATTTTTATAATTATACAGAAGTAATTACTCTTTAACAAAAACGAAAACACTAAATGTTACTTGTAAAACAATTTTTTTTTTAATTTAATTTAAATTTTTTTAATAATAAAGAAAAAAAAACTATATAGCCACATATATGATTTAAATATGAAATTACAAATTAATGGGAAATAGCATATCACATATTATAAATATACCACACATAAGCATTAAGAATTAAAATACCAGAACAAAATTAGGAAATTATAGTAAATAAAAATAAAAATATTTTCATTTAGAAAGAAAAAGGGAGAAAAGGCTAAATGCTACAAAACCCTACTTTTTAGATACTATATACAAAAGAAAACAATTTCATTAATTTTAAAAATACTTACAATATTTTAAATTTAAAGTAGTTTAAGTTTAAGAAAAAGCAAGATCTAAACAAGGACGGTACCCCTTGTTTACTTCTTCCTTTTTTTATTATAAAAGGGAGGTGTAGTGGCATCACTGCACAACCACAATATGACATCTCTGTAAATATTAATATGACACTTTAATGATAAGAAACTGAAGAATAAAAAGGAATGACTCGGCAGAGTCGTGTTAGAACCATTGAAGAAGTAAGTTGCATTTTTAATTAAAAGTGTAAAGAATAAATATATACAAGAGTGATTTATGTTTAAAAAAAGGTGACAAAATAACCAACAATTGTAAAAAATCACAAAAACAAACATCCGTCTCCGCAAAACACAATTGTGGTGTTAATTCCCACCTTTAATTTATTTAAATTGCGTGTGGTCCAAAAAGTTAAAAAAAAGTGGAACAAAAGTGGTTAACTCTTAATATATTTAAAAAGAAATTAATTTATTTTTAACTCAGTCATTACTTTTGTTTCAAAGTGTGTTTTTGCTGTTTATTTGATTCGTGCTGATTTATTCTCTGTTAACTCCTCTGTTAACAAAAGGGGTGAGTTCCAAAACGTCAATTGCAATGCAACTTAACAAAGTCATGCATTCCTAAACGCAACCATTTAAACATTGACAATGTTACGCATCCCTAAAAGTATAATAAAAGTTATTGATACGCAAACAAAAGCAAACTGTGTATCACTAATTTTGTTACTGCTTTCTTGATATTTTGTGCAAAATAAATTACAAACACATCAATCATGGCGGAAGAAAAGTAAGAAAATTTTTTTTAAATTTAATTATTACAAAAAGTGGACGTTTGAGTGGAAGCAGCTGTTGTTAACAACATGATTGCAAAATGAAAGTGATTTTGCCTCTAAAAAAAAGAAAATAATTGTTTTATGCGAGAAGGTGCTCCGGGAAATTAAAACCATTGAATCGGACTTTTTATGTACATATTTTTGTACAATTTTTTAATTGCTTTGAGGTGTTTCGTCCAATAATCCCATAAAGTTTTTTAAGATTATAGATTTATTTGTTGACATCGCCATCTTGAAAAAAAACTTATTTGAAAAAAAGTGTTTCTAAATGTAAAAAATTTGCAAAGTTATTTTTTACAAAATAAACAACATAGTTGGTTACTTTGTATTAAAACAGTAGCAAACCGCATCACTGCAATGTGTTTTGACGTTTTGGAATTCACCCAAGCTTTAAAATTTATTATTTTTACCCAATTGTGCTAGTTTCATTAAATACAGCACAAAAGAGAATAAAGAGAATTTTACTGGTTAGTTTACTTATAAATTAAAACAGACGGACGACCGCGAATTAAATAAAATATTTTTTTTATTTTTGTGTGTTTTTAAAATTGCAAATAAAGTTTATTTTTTACTCAGTGATATATTGAGAGTGATATTGTGTTTACAAAAACAACCCCCGTTTTTTTTCATAGTCACACAGTATATGCTGTTGGTTGTTTTTTCTTTTTCTCTTGTTTATATATTATTACACCCAACAAACATTAGTGCTGCAAATTTATAATTTTACAAATAAACGGGCGAAAATCTTATAATTTTGTAAAGTGAATATTTTTACTCTTTTAATTTATTTTTTTTACTCTTATTTCACAATTATAATAATTTTGTGAATTTTTAAGTGAGTTATAAATATATAAATTATTAAACTGAATAATAATAATCGTTTAATGAAAGTGAGTACCCGTGTTTATTTGGCAGCAGTACTAATAAATTATAAAGTGATTTCACATTGTTTTTTGCTTCTTATTTTTTTTGATTTAACCCTTAAATTCCTTTTGAAAGTGCAAAATTTAAATTGCTACTAATTAAAAAAAACAACGTGTAAAATTACTTTGTTGTGTATATTTTTTATAATTTAATTTTACCCATTATATAATCGAACAAAACCCATTTTAAATTTCTTAAAACCCATTTTTTGAACCTTTGCTTTGAGATTTTGATCGATTTTGAAGATAGTGTTCATTTGAAATTAAAAATTTGTTTGATTTGTGAGTTTAGCCCTTATTACGTGATAGCTTCAAGCCATTTTTAAATATTTCGTGGTAGATCAATTTATTTTACATTTGCTTAAGGATTTCTCGTTATCACCTAAGATCATGAATGGACATGGCTACTTTAGTCCGAAATGCCGATCGGTTGGCTGAATTTGAGGCGTATATTGCCAGTATACCTATGGCAGACCATCAAATTGGTTCGTTAAGTAGCCATGAGAAGGAAATAAATCGTTTATGGGAAGCTGTTTGGTCAACTTACGATTCATTGTTAGTTGAGGCAGATAAAGTGAAAGGAATTCACATTGTAGAGATAAAAGCAAAATATATGGCATGTTATAGTACCTATACCCGTGGAATTTCGCTGATAACGGCTCAGCTAGACCATTTAAAAACCGCTGCTCAAGCAGTAAGGCCAATGGATGTGGCGATCCATTCAATGCCAATGGTTAATTTACCCCCTTGTGATATCCCAGTTTTCTGCGGTGACTATAAGAGTTAGCCATCCTTTCGCGATATGTTCTCTGCTTTGTATGACGATAAACCCCGTCTGACCCCAGTACAAATATTGTACTGCAAAAGATGCCCATGATGTCATACAAACTGTGCCTCTAACCAATGATGGCTATGCAATTGCATGGAAAAAATTGGTGGATACTTATGAGAACAAGTGCCCTTATAAATGAACAGCTCCGAACCCTTTTGAGTATTAAACCAATTACTCAGGAATCAAGTTCAAATATAAAGAATTTACAACGAACAATAAACGATTGTATAACAAATCTGTCTTTGCTAGAAGTAACCCCAGAAATATTTTATCACGTAATGTTAGTGTATATTTGTACTACCCGAGAATACTTTGAGCCCTTGGGAGCAGTCTAAAAAATCATGCCAAAAACCCACTAAATGGAAGGACATGGATGCATTCTTAACAGTTCATTTTAAAACACTTGAATCAATTTCTGAAATAAGGCAGTCGCACTTCAGCCCTGTTCAAAACCCGGACAAGAACGCTAGCACTGTCATTGCTAGAAAAAAATCTTCCTTTGACACTAGGAAAATTCAAAGTTTTGCGACAAAAAGTGGCACAACCCCAACAGTTTGTCGCTGTTTTCTTTGCCAAGGCTCTCACCCCCTGAGACTTTGCCCGAGTTTTCTAAGTCAGAGTGTTGAAGAAAGAATGTCGACCGTCAAAAAACTGAGATGTTGTTCAAACTGTCTGGCAACCTCATGAATTTCGGAAATGTAAAAGCATTCATGTTTGCACATTATGTAAGCAGAAGCATCACTCTTTGCTTCACAGAGACTTAAGGTCAAATAAGTCTACTAATAATTCACCCCAGCTCGCTTTAGCTTCTGATATGGCTGCTTCATCCATAAACCCACAGAAAACAGATAACAACCAATTGCAACCCCCTCTTAATTTTAACCCTTCAACATCCTCAACGACTCATAATTTGTAAACTTACTCTGCACATCCAAAATCAAGCCTTAGCTCAACGGTGCTTTCGGGCTCAACTATTTGCATTATTCATATTAATGATATAAGATGTGAAGCAAGAGCGTTGGTTGACCCCGGTTTGCAAGGTACCTTTATCTCAAGGAGGTTACAAAGGAAACTTGCTGTTCCAACATTTTGTGTGCAATCGACAAATGTCCCTGGCATGATGGATTGCTAAGCTGGTAAATCTTCAACTTTGTGTATTTTAACAGTCGGATCACCGATCGATCCCGGTTTTAGGCCGATGATTTGAGCTTATGTTGTTGAAAAAATCACCGGTCGGTTGCCCTCATGTAATATATCTGATATCGTAACATCAAGTTTTCCCGAAATAAAAATGACCGATGTCATGTGTACCCGTATGGATATGCTTTTTGGAAGAAATGTATATCCAAAAGTTCGCACCTCGGATGTCCAAATACATCCCAATGGCAACCTGATCGCCCAGAGAACAGTTTTTGGCTGTATAGTTACGGGTGAAGTTTTTAGATCGGAATCACTGTCCTCCATAGCATCATTTTCCCTCATGCCGAGTTAAATACTCAACTTGCTCGTTTTTGGGAACTTGAAGAAGTTCCACAAAATACCCGACTTTCCGACGACGAAGAATACTGTGAAAAACTTTACCGAAAAACAACATATAGAAACCGCGATGGTCGCTTTGTAGTATCGCTCCCATTTCGTCGCGAGTTTTCAAATGAACTAACGCTTTAATTCTGTTTATGCGAAACGAAACCCGACTTGTAAAAGACCCCGAAACAAAATCTCAATATGATAGGGTGATTAGCGAATATTTTGGGATGGGACATATAAGAGCTGTACAGGCACCAGATAAGGATGCGACCAATTATTATTATTTACCCCACCATACTGTTTTTAAACCAGATAGTGTTACCACCAAACTCTGTGTGGTATTTAATGCTTCAAACACTTCTTCTAACGGCGTAAGCCTCAATAATGTATTATACCCCGGTCCTGTTTTACAAGCAGATCTTACTATTTTGAGATCGCGGCTCTTCCGTTATGTTTTTAATGCGGGTATTGAGAAAATGCATCGTCAGATATTAGTACGCCCTGATCAAACTCAATATCAGCGAGTTTTGTTTCGTGAAAACCCCGAATCTGAAGTGATGGACTATGAGCTGAATACGGTCACATTCGGAGTGAATTGCGCGCCGTATTTAGCTATTCGTACTCTTCTACAACTAGCAGATGATTGTGAAACCCGAAGTCCTGCGACATCTGAAATTTTGAAAATCCAAATGTATGTTGATGACGTACTAGCTGGATCTTATGAGCTAGATGACGCTCTTATGAAACGTAATGAACTAACCCAAGTTCTTGGTTCGGCTGGTTTTGTATTGCGGAAATGGGCGGCCAATCATTTACGCCTCCTTAAAGATTTACCCAGTGAGAATCTGCTTGATGCATAACAATAATACAATATCTAGGATGCTAAAATAATATGTATTTGATTTCATTTATTTAAGAAAATAATTATAATAATAAGCAAATACAACTTGCCCTGAATACCCCTACTGTAGATCAGACGTTGTGCTGCCGCTGCTCTGCTGCTCTTGATTGATGATGTCGATTCTTTCTGCTGCTTTTGAACCTTGAATTTAAGCTTTTCTCTTTCTTTGTTTTTGTTCTTTTATTCCTTAATTGAAGGATCGCCGCGAATAACGTTGCAAATGACAAAATAATAATTTTTCAGGAGAGCAAAAAAACGTATTTAAATGGTTTGATTATCTCCACTGACTGACTCATTGTAATTGCGTTTTGACGGTGATAAAATGCATAATTTTAATGTTTTGTTGTTGGAACAAATGTAAGAGAGTAAAATTAACGGTAATCTGCAAAAAAACAGGTTTTGCAAAATTTGTCTTTTACAACGTTATTTGCGGCTTTGCTTCAATTGTACTTTGGTTTATCGATTGGGGTGGGTTTTTAATTATTTAAAACGGTGTAGTTTTTTGTTCAAACTTTTGGTAAAATACAGTTTTCTTTTTATTTTGTTGTTTTAATTCAATTTAGATTTGGTTTAATTAGACTTTAATGGTTATTTCTTTCTTGTTTTTTTTTTTTTTAATTTTTATAGTGTTTTGGTGTTTTGCACTGGTGTTAACACAAATTACTTTTAATAAAATGAGTAAAACAAATTATGTTGTGGAGTTGTTTTCGTTCTTTTTTTGTTTTATTATTATAGTGCATAAACGTTGAAAAGAAGAGGCCTTCCATCGGAATATCTTGTAGATTCTAAAATTTTAGTATTTGTTGATTCTAGTAGCTCGAAAACATTAGGTATTCAGTGGAATGCTCAATTGTACTCCTTTTTCTTTCATGTAGAGCCTACTGCCGAAGCATTTGACCAAATTTATACTTGTCTTCTCTCGTGCAAAACTAAAGTGGCTACAATAAAATCAATTTCCTTACCTCGCTTGGAACTTTGCGGTGTATTTTGGCCTCAGAGCTACTAAAAGCTGTTATTGGTGAGATTGGTATTTCAATAAGCCAAGTATATTTTAGGACAAATTCCACTATTGTTCTTTGTTGGTTGAGGAAAACGCCAAGGTTGTGGCTAATTGGCTTCGCCGGATTCAGAAGAATGTAGGCATCAACAGCTAGAGCTGTTAGAGCAGACGCCTCTTTCTTTTCGAATTATGAGGATATTCTTGACCGGTTTTCTAAACTTCATGGTGCTCCTAGGGTAATAGCTCAAATATTTCGATTTTTCGTTATGACGCATTCTTCGTATAGAGGCAATTTTGGCTCAGAAAATTCATTTTGTGGAAGAATTTAAATCACTTAGCAGAATATCCCATTCCATCGAAAAGTTTGCTACGTTCACTTAATCCTTTTTTAGATGGTAATGGGGTAATGAGATCAAATGGTCGTTTGGTAAAACCGCCATCTTTGTCTTATACGGAGAAACATCCGATTATTTTACCTTATTCGTGTCGATTTACAGTTCTTTTAGGGAAATTCTTGCATTTAATTTCTATTCATGGCGGTAATCAGTTGATGTTGAGGATTATGCGCACTGAAAACTTGGTTCCTCGACTTAAGGTTCTGGTTCGATCTATAAAAAATCGTTGTAAGCGCTGTATATTGGATAGAAAACGTTCATGCTCTCAAATATTGGCAGCTTTACCTCCGGAGCGCACTACTTTAGAGCGAGCTTTTACCACTACGGGTGTTGATTTTGCAGGTCCCTTTGATTTGAAAAGTTTTACTGGTAGATCCTGCCGAATAACGAAAGCATATGTGTGTATAATCGTTTGATTTTCCAATAAAGCAGTCCATTTAGAAGCAACGAATGATTTAACGACAGATTCGTTTTTGGCGGCTTTACATCGATTTATTGCTAGACGTGGTAGTGCCCTAACAATATTTTCTGATAATGGAACCAATTTTGTAGGAGCTTCTCGTCAGATTGATTGTGCTCTACGTTTGCCGTTCATGGCCTTTCATGGCGGTTTATCCCTGCTGGCGCGCCTTATATGGGTGGCTAATAGGAAGCTGCTGTTAAAAGCTTTAAACTTCATTTTAGAAAGGAATCTCAATCGGTAAAATATACCTCAGAGAACTTTCTACCATACTTGCGCGGATAAGGACTTGCTTAAATTCTCGACCCTTATTTCCTATGTCGGACGAGCTTGTGGCGCTGACTACTGGTCATTTTTTGATAGGTGGCCCAATTTTGGCACCACCTGAACCATCTATATATGAGTCACCCATAGGTTTGGTGAATCGATATCGTAAGATTAAGGCATTTTCTCATGATTTCTGCCGCCGGTGGAAAGAGGAATATCTTCATACTCTGCATAAGCGCTATAAATGGACATAGCCGACTTAGTTCAATGCGTCATGAACAGTTATATCCAACTTCTTGGAAATTAGGGCGTATAATTAAAACATATCCGGGAAGTGACGATCATGTTCGCCTCGCGGATGTTCGTACAGAAAACGGGGTTGTGAAATGGCCAATCACGAAACTGGTGGTTTCTACCAACTAATTTGCATTACGATTTATGAATCCTCCTCATTTCCTAGCATAATGGCCGCTTCGTCGACAATTTTTGAAGATGCCTTGCTAGAAGACTATGGAGAAGCTATGGAAATGTCAGATCCAGCTACAGTGGTACCTAACATTCAACCTTCGACTGCGGCATCGATGGCTTTAGAATCTCCACTACATAAACCTTGGTGCCTATTATGAGCAACTTTCGATCTTCGACTGTAGTCGAAAGAGCTGATCGAACGAATTTTCATTTGGTATTATGGTGCACATTCGATGAAAATAGTGCTACTGTGAATTTTACTCAATTGGATTATTCACAATAGTACATTTTTATTAGCTGACACCATAAATAAATATTATTAGTAAAACAAATTTATAAACGAAAAACTTAAATAATTATTAATAAAAATGACTATGACTTGAACTTTTGTGAGAATTCCTTTTGCAAGCTGTGGATTTTGTTCCATTAAAGAAACAAGCTTTTCCAATTGTTGCTTTGTACTTACAACCTTAGACCTGCATGAAATTAAAATAATTTACATAAAAAATAAAATTTATTAACATAAAAAACAAAAAAATAATCTATAGAAAAAACAAAAATTCACAAATACTTACATTTTCAATAAGTTTTACAAACTGACGCAAACCATCGAAAGCAAAATTGTGTTCGATTGAAAATTCGTTGTGCAACGAAATTTTCGACAGTGCTACCAACTCATAATACGAATTTGACATTCGATTTTCTATGTTCGTTAGCCAGCGAAGATCGAAAATCGAACGCAACTCATAATAGGGGCCCTTAATTAAAGGTGGATAAAGCTGTCGCTTGCAAGGCGGCCGGTAATGTTTAAGTTAAATTATGTATTCATATTTTTCCAGCGGTTGAAAGCAATTTTATAGAATGCATTCTCTTTTCATTCTGTTGACTTTATTAGGATTAAGTTCTACTCAATTTGTAATTTTCGGGAGTAGTTGTTTCCATAATAACGAGTAAAACCGCTAACGGTACATCTTAAGCATTGTTTTTCGCCGTCTTGAGTCTTATAAAAAAGAACGAGATTTCTATTTTTACACAAAGTCATAAATAATAAATTTAAAATCACCCTTATCGCGAATCTCATGGCAATAATTTTGATATTCCCATGAACAATAAATTGGCATCGCCAATTGTTAGAGAATAAAACAAACATTTGTTGCAATTTGAACACTCTTTTGTGAATTAATGTAATTTATTTTTTTACGCGTATTTTTCTATTTTTTTAATAAATTGTTATTTTCTTGCAAAATGAATAGTATTTCGATGAGATACAAGTTGTTAGAAGGAAAAAAATCATTTAAAAAAATTAAGAGAAGAAATTTGAGAGATGCGTCAAATCCATTATATTTATCAGAAGCAATGTAAGTGAAAACAGGAAGAATTCTTAGCATTATGTACATATGTTTATAAATAAATTCTTTGCAGGTTCCAACAACATTATAGAGTAAGCAAAGAAGCTTTCAAATATCTTTTAGATATATTGGTACAAAACTGCTTACCTGATAGAAAGTCGTCAGCGATTTCGTCGGTAGTGAAGCTAGCAGCATGTCTACGCTTTTTTGCAGAAGAAAGCTATCAAAAAGGTGTTGGGCGGCAAATGGACGTTAGTGTAGCGCAATCTACTTTTCGTGAGGTGTTGGCAGAAATTTAACGATTTTTGAAAAAAACTTTGTCTGAGGTGGGTTTGTTGGTCAAATATAGAAGAACAAAAAGCTATTGCCAGGAAATTTTTTGGAAAATATTGATTCTCTGGCATTAAAATTAAATCAAACAATTAACAACTATTTTAAAAAATAACAAGAAAACTGCTTACATTGTGCTTCTTTCTTATTTCCAAGCAAAATTTTTGTGAAAAATTCACATAATTTTTGGGGAAAAACCCACGGGAATAAAAATCGGCGATACCATATTTTGTTTTGTTTTCTTGGGTACTGGGTTATTAAATGTGCGATTTTGTGTTAAGGTACCTTAAAAGATTTGTTAAAACTACTTTTAGGTTGATCTGAGTTTCATTGGCTTGAAATAACCTCTAAGGGTCCGTTTTTTAATTCGTTCGTTTTGATTTGCATGGTTTTTTAAGGAATTAAACTAAGCAAAAAGCTGCTGGCTGAGAGAGTAATCTAACTGTTGTTGACTGAGTATTTACAAGTTTTTACTGGACTGATTTTTGCCAGTAAAATTCAGTAAAAAGTTTAAACATATGATTTAAAATATAAACAAACAAAATTAAGTTAGCAAAATGTATATAGTTTTTGATAAAATTACTTAAAAGAGGATAAGTTAAATTAAAATTGTCAAAAAAAGAGAAACTAAATTATTAATAATAAACTTTTCTTTATTTATTGAATTTATTTTTATTTAAAAAGTTCTCCGAAAATGTGTTTGCTTCTCAAACAACTGACTCAAAATCTGCTCGTGAAGAAATGACACTGTTTGAGCCAGGCAATTGGTACATGTGGCCAACTTCCATTTAGGATTTGTCTAATATCTTAATTTTAGGTGCTAGTGTTCATAGTAATGTAGACAGACGCAATGTTGGTCTCAATACAATTATGTACATAATGGTTCGTCATTCGAATGCGAGGATGAAGAAGAAGAAATTATTATTCTTCGAATGTTGAGAGGACTTTTATCCCAATCATATGCTCTGTAAAAACGGAAGAGTGCCTCTTAATTCTATGAAAAACTACTTTCATGAGATAGTGCCAGCGTATTCAGCTGCAAAATTTCGTAAACATTTCAGAATCACAAGATCTTTGTAAGTAAACTTAAGTAAAAGATTTCTCCACTCGGAATTTCACTTATTTTTAGGTAGTCAAAAGCAAAAATTAATAAACATGTATTTTTGCGTTGATTTTACCACAAGCAAATTATAAAAATCAAATAAAATAAAAACAAAGGTTACATAGTGAAAAAAAAATATATTGTTTTAATTTTTGCGTTGTTATAAGTATAAGTATATAAGTTGTACCGATTAGCAAGATGAAAACGAGTTGAGTAGCCATAAATATAAATATTGTTCAGAACTAAAATTAATTGCAATCAACTGTTTCGTTAATCTCACTAGTTTTTACAATTTTTCCGTTCGCGTACTTTTTTGAGCAAGAGTAAATTTTGACAGTAAATTTTTAAAATTACTCAGTTACTGGGTTTTGCTGGAAAAGAAAACGAACGGACCTAATAATAAGGTTTTAATATGCATAAATTTTATTTTGTTTTAAGTTGTGCACATACAGTCTAATTAACTGGCACCATTTATTTATATGCTTTATAAATTAATTTTGAAAGTTTGGTGTAAAAAAGATAAATAACTATAAATTTGAGTTGTGGCAGACTTGCGCAAAGTAAAATTGCTTACTTACCAAAACTTGTTGCAGTCCTATAACGCAAAATTCCATGAAGTAAAAGTATAATAGCACCTAGAGCTACGCAAATAATAATGCCCATGGAAGATCGTGGCTCCAACAATATAATTAGAACCAAAGTTAAAAACGTTCCAAACGATATAATCACTGATGAGTAAATTGTAGCTAACCCGTAAACAACAGGAATTTCGTTACGTCGTTCTCCATCATCTCCTTCATACATGCGTTTCATTCTTCTGAAAATTTCTGGTACAACACTATCTGTGCGACTTACAGCGATAGAAGATATATTTTTAGGTGGCAGTACATAAACCATTAAGGGCGATATTGTAACTATAATAATTTGTAGAATTAAAAGTGTATAAATAACCATAGCCATTGCGTCGATGTGAGTTCTTTGTATATTCTTAATAGCACTGTTTGTTAAAAGTATGTGTCCGCCAGCACAAATACTTGCTATTGTGGGACCATAACGGGCTAGCAGAACGTTAACACAATTTCCAGTTAAATTTCCACAGGAGCGCAAATAAATTCGAGTAAGAGTCGTGTATAAAACGATTATAACAACTGATAAAATATATGTTTTAGCGCTGGCAGGTTTTTTAAGTGAGAAACCATCTGAATTGCCGTAGTTAGTAAAATCAGCACAGTTGCCTTGTTCCTCGCGGCAACGAAATAGAGATGTTGCAAAACGGATTAATGTAATTGCTAGGAAACTGGCAATGAGAAGTTTACATGCTGCTGACTTTAAAAATTGTTGAAATTTAAATTTAGTTTTAAAGTCAGCTCTTACGCTTTTTTGTAATAGCTCGTAAGACATAAGAAAAATTACAGCTATTAAAAGATAAGACAATATTTTTGCTTCTTGGATGATGAAGCTGTTTGAAAAAAATACACAAACCAATATTATCACGATTACACGTGTGAAAAAATTGACAGGCCTTTTCGCCTTTGCCCAATTATTTGCAACTGTTGCCCAGTTCTGTATAGTGTGAAATAACAGTATCAAAGTACTTATTGCGCTTGTAAAAAATATGATTGCATGTTCCTCCGTCTTAAATGTAAAATTTTTGTAATATCGATATCCGAACACTCCTGCTGCAAAGTTTAGAAGATAAGTGTAAGTAACCTCTTTTGGTTGAAATATTTTGTAAAAATCTACTGATCTTGAATTGTTTATTAGTATAAAAGCGAAAAATATTGGTAAAAATGTAGCAATTAATCCTTGTGACATTTGTGTTGCATCAAATTTAATCCATATCTCGCGACAAGTGCTCAGTATTTGCCTGAGGTTTTTATTTAAATCTCCGACAAATGATTTAAAAGCAGCTGTATTGTATATCGTTTTCACACGATGTGTTAATAGTATAAATTCAGTTTCCAAGCTGTCCATCTTTTCCACACTAAATGTTCGTTTATTTTCTAACGCATAATTAAAAAAGTAGTTGTAGATCTGTTGTGCGTTTTGCCAAGAATGTAAAATTATAGTTTGAATTTTACTTAAGTGCGGAATCGGAATATCAGGAATAAGGTTAAAATTTATCAATCCTAAATTAGAGTATGGTATTGGAATTCCCAGAATCGTGGCTAGAGTTGGCACTAGATCGATCTTAAATTAAAGAAAGTTAGAGGAAGTTATGAGTAAAACATAAAACTAAAAGCCCGTTTCACACTATAATACAAGTTTTAAGATTTATATTTGGTTTTCTGTCAAAAAATCTAACGTTATATTACATTTCGTTTGAATATCGAACTTTTAAATTATAAGTAGTAATAAAACCCGATAAAATAAAAAATCGTAGTGTTTAGAAATATTTCTACAAATTAGTTTGTGTTATGAGTTGTTAAATTCCTTTAACTATTATTTGACATATACATCTTATTTGATTTCACACACCTTTCATTAATCTATATATAAATAGGCAAACACTAAACTTCGGGATCCTTTTCTCCTCTGTTTGTCAACCGATTTTGTTTTTTCACATATCTGTAAATATCGTCGAGCTTTAGTGTACCGTGTACATCTTTTTTATTCGGTTCAGTATTTAAGAAATAAAGGACACTTTTAATTGCTACCACTACTCGTGCCAAAAATACACATCTATTCAAAACATAAGTTTGTACATAAAATAGAAAAATTGCTTAAAAATAAACTTGGTCAAATTTTGACTACAAGGTAAACACTAACGTTTAGGTATTTGATAAATCTTAAAACCCAGTATTATAGTGTGAAGGAAAAACTTAAAAACACATTTTTAAAAGTTTAAGTTGTCAAAATTAAATTATTATTAACTATAAAAGATTTTTTTCTTCTTGGTGTAAGTTTTCAATTTTGTTGTTTTTACATTAAAGCAAAATTGCAATATCCCCAAATATAAGCTATCTAAATTTTCCGACGGTCCTTCCAACAGCAGAACAGACTTCATTTCATATCCGATAAAGAAGAAATTTCAATAGAAGAGAAAGTTCCACTGACAACAGTGGATTCAAACCATATTTTTTCAACTGTATTAGGATTAATTGGTGAGCATTAATTGTATAAAAGAAAGTCCATTGGAACAAAATAATATCCAACTCGCTATCTCACTACGAAGAAGCGCTTAAAGTTCTTAAAAACAATAAGTTCTACTCTTATACTCACGAAGTCGATTGATAACTGCAATAATAGAAGTTGAATTTATTAAGAAGTATAATATAAAGGCAGAAAGTATTAAAGAAAATACAACAAAACGACCTAATGTGGATGATGGGTTGTATTTAACGGAGTTTGCAATATATATGTTTTTTGGGAAAGACCATTTCGATGATATAAGGGCCCTAACACAATGTACCAAAATTTCAATGTAGGTTTTTAGGTTTAGGTTTATATTTATTAAGCCTTTATATAAAACTCTAACATTTTTATGAACAAGAAAAGAAAACAAGAAAACTTAGGACTAAAAAGTATAATCCTAATAAAAGAACAAATCAAACAGTAACCTACTTACAACAATTTGTTTTAAATAATTAAAGAATAATAGTAAATAAAAAGAATTGCGCCCTTGCTGCCGAGACGTTACATGGTTGAGAAAAAAACTCATTGCTTAGCTTAAACTTAACTCTAATTATTATACTAACTTAAAACTAATAACAAAAAATAGAAATAAATAAACAAATACAAATATTCGGTTATCCCTGGCTAACGTCTATGTGCGCCTAGTACACTTTTTGAGAAAAAATTGTGCCTTAAAGACGTTGATATATCAAAAGATGGTGTAGCTTTATTCAAATAACCGATTGGAGACAATTGATTAATATCTGACAAACTGAAACGCGTTTCATTTTCAAATATATTCAGAAATATATTTATTTTCATGAGAGAATCCTCTTGTTATAAATCTCTTTAGAACATCGCAGACAAAAAATCCTTTATATACAACATAGTTTGAATACCGTCTAGAAAAGTATTTTCCAATACAGTTTCGCAAAACTTTCCTTTAAA
Source organism: Gymnosoma rotundatum (assembly GCA_916610165.2). Classification (NCBI taxonomy): domain Eukaryota; kingdom Metazoa; phylum Arthropoda; class Insecta; order Diptera; family Tachinidae; genus Gymnosoma; species Gymnosoma rotundatum. The sequence goes on from OU744339.1 coordinate 65,724,864, forward strand.
ATAATTACCGTTTTCTTTAAAATCGTTGCTGATATACTAAACCAAATAGGAAATCCACACCAAGCTTAGTTTTAACCGGTAAATTTTTATTACAAAGAATTTTTGAAAATTAACCCAATATCCTATAAGATTTTGCCAACAAAGTGAGCATGATTATTAAATTTTAAGAGTTTATTGAAGGTTACTTCGAGATACTTTATATCATTCTTAAAAGGAACTACAACGTTGTCTATACAAAGTCTCAACTGTTTACTTTCCGGAACAACAAATCTTTTACGTATTTTGCATTCGGTAAACAGATTGCCTCACACTTTGAAATATTTAACCTAACACCCCATTCATCATAAAACTTTTTAACAACTTCCAAGTGTTCCGAAACTGGATCCAAAGCTCTAAGTGGAGATTCATTATGAGAGTAAACAAGAGAATCATCTGCATATAATAAACTTATAGAATTTGTGCTCACATGAGGAAAGTCATGCATAAAAATTTTGTAAACATGAGGAGCCAAAATTAAATTACCAAAATCAGAGAACAAATTATTTAATTGAACAAAAAATTTTCTATTAGTAAAAAATACTTCTAAAAAGTTTCACAATAGAAGGATCAAAACCGATTTGAATCATTTTATAAACAATTCCATTTTGGTAAGCTCGGTCGAATGCTTTGTCAACGTCGAGAGAAACAGCTACTGTACAATATTTAGCACGAAGGTGACTAACAACGTCAACCTGAAATTTAAGTAGGGTATCTAAAGCAAAATGATCCTTTTTAAATCCAAATTGTAGATCAGAAATATAAGGCTCAAAAATTCCAATATCCATTTTGTCACGTAACACTCTTTTAAATAGCTTTTCTACATTTGAAAGTAAAATAATCGGATGCAAGTTAATAATCTAAACATCTAAAATGGGTCTGGGTAAACACTGCAACCTAATCACCAAAAATTTAATTAAAAAACTTCTATCAGAAGGTAAATCATACACATTTATTCAAAATGTAGTGGGATGTTCACAACAGTTATTGCAAATTGTAAAAAATGTAAATCGAAGCAAGAAACACGTGGACGCAAGCCAAAAATTCTTCAAAGTGACTCTTTGCGTATGGTAAATGCTAACCCTTTTGTGACATCAACAAAGTTAAAGCAGGACTTGGAGCTTGCAGTAGACACGTCAACAATTCGTCGACATCTCATTAAACAAAATCTATTCGGTAGAAATCCAAGAAAAGTGTCATTGCTGAATTCAAGACAGGTGCGCAATCGAATTAAGTTGCTAGAACTCACAGTGATTGGTCTCAGTCAAAATGGCGCAACACTCTTTGGACAGATGAGTCAAAAGTGGATCTTTTTAGTACGCCAGGTACAAGGACATTTGTAAGAAGACCCAAGAACAAGGAATACGATTCAAAATTTGTTTTGAAGACTGTCAAACACGGTGCTGCGAAAATTAACGTTTGGGGGTGCTTTTCATACGATGGTACAGGACCCATACATTGGATAAAAGGCAACATGGACTCCCTTCTGTATGTGGAAATTTTAAAAACAGTAATGTTACATTACGCAGAATTTAATATGCCGCTGAAATAGGTCTTCCAGCTGGACAACGACCCAAAACAATCAAGCAAAATGGTAAAAAAAAAATGGTTTTCTGACAATAAAGATAAGGTTTTGGAATGGCCAGTGCAGTTCCCAGATCTGAACCCCATTGAAAATCTTTGGGGGATGTTAAAAAGGCTGTTTTTAAAGATAAACCTAGAAATGTGCAGGAGTTATGGACGTCAGTGAAGTCAGCTTGGGAAAATATCCCTATTGAGAGGTGCAGATCTTTAGTTGACTCCATGCCACGCCGTTGTGACGGTGTTTTAGCTAATAAAGGATATTCCACAAAATATTAAGGTATCCAACAAAACATGTTAAAAAATAATGAATTTGATTACATGTTTTTATTTTAACAGATATTTTCCAAAACTGCTACTATTTTTTCGCACAGTAAAATTCGAACTTCCCTAATAATTTTACGTTTTATTTTCTGAAGTAGAACATTTCTGTAAAGTTTTTATTTTTCTTCCAAAATTCGATTTGAAAATAATAATATACAGGCGTAAAATGTTTCCTTTTATGAATAAAAAATCATTGTTTTAATGAAAGGAATAATTTTTCATGTGGTACTACTATTATTTTTCACGGAGCTGTATTTTACTTGTTTATACTTTTAGATATTTGTAATAATCTAGTTTACTGAGTTTGTAATTTCCTATTACCCTGGAGATAATGTCGACGTCGTTGACGGCGTCAAATGTCAAAAAAAAGTTGAATCGTATGAAATTGTATGAGAGCAGTTAATCTCAACGCGTTGAAACGCCGTAAAAGTTCAATCTGTTTCAACTTTTTCGGCGTTGAAACGCCGTCAACGACGTCGACATTAACTCCAGGGTTATTTTTATAATTTTCTGAAGTCTTGTTAATAAATTCAAACTAACAGGTTATGGGCCGCATGTCGCGCAAGTACAAAAAAAGAGCTTTCTTAAAATCGTATACTGCCATCCCTAAATTAGCGCGTAAGACGCAAAGCAATGTAATTCATAGCTTTTGCGCTGAAATGTTATCCCTAAATAACAGCGTTAACTTCGTGTCGTTAAAAGTAATGTTAACTCATTTTATTTCATAAAACCCGCTGTATAAGAATAAAGAAGAGATAAAACCGCTAGATTGCCTTGAAAATTACTAAATTGTCACTACTTTTCAACCATAACAAAACAAAACAAACCAACAAACAGCAAACTTCACTTCCTAACGCACTGTCAAAATTGGATTTTCCAATTGCTAAGCGTTGACGCCAAGCTATTTAGGGATGCTTCATACATTTTGTATGTACATAAGAAATTTTGACAGTTATCTTGCGCTTTACGCGCTAATTTAGGGATGGCAGATAGTGTTTTCCGTGAATTTTTTCTTAAAATGTCGAATCTTCCAGTGAGGTTTTCGTTAGAACGTCTTAGAGGACGTGAAAATTTTGAAATCTGGAAGAGGCAAGCGAAGTCTTATCTGGTCATCAAAGGTTGTTGGAAAGTTGTCCACGTCGGTGTAGTTGATGACGGTGACACTACTTTAAATGAGAGAGCTTTGGCAGAAATAACTTTGATGGTGGATCCATGTAATTATGGACATATTGCGACTGCCAAGACTGCTAAAGAAGCCTGGGATGCGCTGATGAGCGCATATGAGGATAAAGGCCTTACGAGAAAAGTGGAACTACTCAAGTAATTGGTGAACATAAAATTACGGGACTACATTGATAAAAAATCAAACATGGGTGCTGACAGACTTACCGCCTGGTGAAAAAACAATAAAATCCAATACTAATACCATACGTTGGAAGGCTAGACTGGTTTCCAAGGGTTTTTCTCAGCGTGAAGGAATCGACTATAACGAAACCTTTGCACCGGTTGTCAGATATGATATATGAATATGATATGCATGTACACCAAAAAGATGCAGTCAGTGCATATTTGAATGGTTCATTGAAGGAGACTATATACATGCAACAGCCGCAAATGTTTGAAGACGGTTCTAGAAAAGTGTGTAAGCTGCAAAAATCGATTTATGGTCTAAAGCAGTCGGGACGTGTCTGGAACGAAACCATCAACAACGAACTGCTCAAATTGGGTCTAGCGAGGGGTGAAGTTAATCAATGTGTTTACCACAAAGTAGAAGGTAGACAAGTGATGTAAGTCGCTTTATACGTTGACGACGTTTTGATTTTTTTCAACAACCTTAAGGCTATCGAATCGTTGAAAATCAAGCTGGCAAAGAGGTTCAAAATTAACGACATGGGAGAGTTATCATCAGTACTTGGTACAAAAATCACTATAGGTAGAGGCTCCATCAAGATAGGTCAAGCGCGTTACATATCAGATGTCTTGGCGCGATTTGGGATGATCGAGTGTAATCCTAGTTCAACTCCAATGGACTACAATCAGAAATTGTCGGATAGCATGTGTCCCAAAAATGACGAAGAAAAACGAGAGATGTCCAAAGTTCCCTATATGCAGGCAATTGGGTGCTTACTGTTTGCTGCGCAAATTACTCGGCCAGATATTTGTTACGCAGTAAACGTCTTGAAGCTGAACTTAATCCTGGAAACAACAAAAGTATGTTGATATGTTGCGACAACAAGGATGCCTTACAAATTGCCTTAAATAACAATTATTCGCCAAGAACCAAACATGTGGACATGTGAAATTGTTTTACAATACCTTAATACTGATGAGATGGTTGCTGATATTTTAGCCAAACCTGTAACCCCTCAAAAGATAAAGTATTTTTCAGAAAGTTTTAGTCTTCTTTAGTTTTATTTTTATTATTGCATTTAATAAAAAATGGAATTGTCATTCAACTGTAATTTTATTGTGAATTAGATGTCATAGTTATTTGTTCATTTGTTTTATTGAAAATTCACCATTCAGGGAGAGTGTTGAGAATGAATGAAAGTAATTTTCAATACTCCACTGTGTGTTTATTTTACTTGTAATTTCCTATAATTTTTAAAATTTTCTGAAGTCTTGTGTAGCTTGTACACAACCTGTACATATTAGATTGTTTTTCACAGAAGACGATGCAGAAGGCTCTTGTTGTGAATAATTCTGCCTACTTATGGCACATACGCCTTGGTCACATTTGCAACTAAAATTTGAAGAAAATAAGAAATGAGAATGAATTTGAGTTTCAACTGAATGCTGAGCCATGTGAAATAAGTATTAAACGCAAGCAAACAAGAAATTCTTTTAAATATAAAGGTCATCGTGCAAAAGAGGTTTGGAAATCGTACACTCAGATGTAATGGGTCCATTAAGTTCAAAAACTTTCTCTGGTGCAAGGTTTATTGTAACTTTTGTGAACGACTTTTCCCAAAAAGTGTTTTTATCACCCATAAAAAGCAAAGCTAAAGTTTTCAGAGAGTTTTTAAAGTTTAAATCCATGGTCTTGAAAATCAGTGCTCCGCTAAAATAAAATTTGTTCGGTCTGACAACGGCACTGAATATACGAGCAATCAGTTTGAAAATTATTTAATGCGTTGTGGCATTATACACCAGAAAACAGAGCATAATGGCGTACCTTAACGTCTAAATCGTTCAAATGAAGCAGCTGTACCCGCAGCGTATTTTATAAATCGAAAACCGTGCAGACAACAGTATTTGCCCGGAGGAAATTTGGTCGGGTAGAAAACCGAATCTCGACCATATTCGTGTTTTTGGGTGCAAGGCGTTTGCACATATTCCTTATGCATAGCGTTCCAAGCTATATGCAAGATCTACGCAATGTATTTCTATTGGCTACAGTATGCAAAGCAAGGCATATAGACTTAATGAACCGTCAACAGGAAAGATAATAGTCACTCGCAATGTTATTTTCCTAGAAGATCAGGTATGTAATAAAGACATAAATTCTACTATCGTTGGTCCAAATCTTATAGTTGAAATCCCTAAAATAAGTGCCAATTCAGTGAATTGATAAATGAATTGTCATCAGATGCTGTTCGTGCAATGCCTGTTTATTTTAAAGAAGATAGCCTTAAAGTAGAATATGATGCTGACTCGATCGAGAATCTCAAAAAAGAAAATGTTAATGTTCGACGTTCTGATCGGTTAGCTGGAAAAGCCAGACATGAGTACAACATTGTGCAACTTGTTTTTTGTCAAATGATCCTGTATCCGCGGAAGAAGCCTTAAACTCAGAAAATGCACAACAATGGCGAAAAGCATTGGAAGCAGAAATAAAATCTTTGGCCTTGAATAAAACATGGACGCGAACAAAATTACCTGATGGAAAAAACTATAAAAAGCAAATGGGTTTTCAAAACAAAATATGATGGCAATGAAATTCGGAAGAAGGCGAGACTTGTTGTGCAGGGTTTTAGTCAACAAAAAGGCATTGATTACGACGAAACGTTCGCCCCGGTAGTACTTATCCATAAGGTTTTTACCGGCACTATCTGTTAAGTTCAATCTATACATTCAACAACTTGATGCGGAAACAGCCTTCTTGAATGGAGATCTTGAACAGGAAATTTTTATGCATCAACCTAAAGGCTATAGCGATAGGAGCAATCGTGTTTGTTTGCTGAAGAAAGCCATTTATGGGTTGAAGCAATCCAGTCGAGTCTGAAATATCACTTTAAATAACGTGCTCATTAAGTTTGGTCTTAAAAGAAGCGAAATAGATATGTGTTTTTTAACATTGGCAAAGGTAAAAAGTAAACGTGGCCATTTATGTTGACGATGTTCTGATATTTTCTATTAACGTTCACACCACGAATAGACTTAAACATGAATTATCAAAACATTTTCGTATGAAAGATTAAGAGAAGCATTTTCAGTGCTCGGAATGCGAATACAGAAATTACTCACCAGTGGATGTAAATCAGAAACTTTCTCTTGATATTTGCCCGAAATCTGAAAAAGATGAAATGAAAAATATCCCATACATGGAAGCCATTGGATGTCTGCTATACGCTGCTCAGAACACAAGGCCTGACATTTGTTATATTGTTAATTTGCTTAGCCGGTTTGACACAAATCCAGGGAAGGCTCATTTGTTGGCGGTCAAAAGGGTGATGCGGTACCTAAAAGGTGTAGTAAATAAAGGCCTTGTTTATAAAAATCAAGACGTTGACATTGTTGGTTATTGTGATGCTGATTGGGCAAGCAACACTGATGATAGACGCTCTACGACCGGATATATATTCATTATACAAGGCGCAGCAGTATCCTGGGGATCAAAAAGACAACATACAGTGGCTCTCTCTTCTACTGAAGCTAAATTCATGTCGATTGTATCAGCGATTCAGGAGTCTATTTGGCTTCGTAAAGTAAAACGCGAATTAGTTAATGACCCTCCTACATCAATGAAACTATACTGGGATAACAAACGCGCCATCTTAATAGCTCAGAATAATTCCTATTCTAATAGCACAAAGCATGTTGACATTAAAATTAAACGCGAGAAATTGGAAAGCGGCGAAATAATGACTATTTGGAAACCAACAGAATGATAGCTGACATTTTCCCAAAAGGCGTTCCAGCCGATAAATATAAGTTTTTTATAGATCAATTTGGTCTTTTTTGAATTTTGTGTTGTTAATCGAATAATCAATTATATATTGGTTTCATTAGTTCTATTGTAACATAGAATACAGTGAATTTTAATAAATTACTACTTCATTAGATCAGGGTTGCATTTTCTTATTAATGGTATCTTTTTAAAGGTAAAACTCGTCAAAATAGCACAAAAGCCGCTGAATATAGTGCAAAACAGACTCAGTTGGCATCACAAATATTTTTGTAAACAATTATTGTTTTAAGAATAGCTGTTTCAATTTTACTTCATTTTATTCAACACTAAGGGCCAATTTTTGAGTTCGTATATCCATTTTGTCACGTAACACTCTTTTAAATAGCTTTTCTACATTTGAAAGTAAAATAATCGGATGCAAGTTAATAATCTAATCATCTAAAATGGGTCTGGGTAAACACTGCAACCTAATCACCAAAAATTTAATTAAAAAACTTCTATCAGAAGGTAAATCATACACATTTATTCAAAATGTAGTGGGATGTTCACAACAGTTATTGCAAATTGTAAAAAATGTAAATCGAAGCAAGAAACACGTGGACGCAAGCCAAAAATTCTTCAAAGTGACTCTTTGCGTATGGTAAATGCTAACCCTTTTGTGACATCAACAAAGTTAAAGCAGGACTTGGAGCTTGCAGTAGACACGTCAACAATTCGTCGACATCTCATTAAACAAAATCTATTCGGTAGAAATCCAAGAAAAGTGTCATTGCTGAATTCAAGACAGGTGCGCAATCGAATTAAGTTGCTAGAACTCACAGTGATTGGTCTCAGTCAAAATGGCGCAACACTCTTTGGACAGATGAGTCAAAAGTGGATCTTTTTAGTACGCCAGGTACAAGGACATTTGTAAGAAGACCCAAGAACAAGGAATACGATTCAAAATTTGTTTTGAAGACTGTCAAACACGGTGCTGCGAAAATTAACGTTTGGGGGTGCTTTTCATACGATGGTACAGGACCCATACATTGGATAAAAGGCAACATGGACTCCCTTCTGTATGTGGAAATTTTAAAAACAGTAATGTTACATTACGCAGAATTTAATATGCCGCTGAAATAGGTCTTCCAGCTGGACAACGACCCAAAACAATCAAGCAAAATGGTAAAAAAAAAATGGTTTTCTGACAATAAAGATAAGGTTTTGGAATGGCCAGTGCAGTTCCCAGATCTGAACCCCATTGAAAATCTTTGGGGGATGTTAAAAAGGCTGTTTTTAAAGATAAACCTAGAAATGTGCAGGAGTTATGGACGTCAGTGAAGTCAGCTTGGGAAAATATCCCTATTGAGAGGTGCAGATCTTTAGTTGACTCCATGCCACGCCGTTGTGACGGTGTTTTAGCTAATAAAGGATATTCCACAAAATATTAAGGTATCCAACAAAACATGTTAAAAAATAATGAATTTGATTACATGTTTTTATTTTAACAGATATTTTCCAAAACTGCTACTATTTTTTCGCACAGTAAAATTCGAACTTCCCTAATAATTTTACGTTTTATTTTCTGAAGTAGAACATTTCTGTAAAGTTTTTATTTTTCTTCCAAAATTCGATTTGAAAATAATAATATACAGGCGTAAAATGTTTCCTTTTATGAATAAAAAATCATTGTTTTAATGAAAGGAATAATTTTTCATGTGGTACTACTATTATTTTTCACGGAGCTGTATTTTACTTGTTTATACTTTTAGATATTTGTAATAATCTAGTTTACTGAGTTTGTAATTTCCTATTACCCTGGAGATAATGTCGACGTCGTTGACGGCGTCAAATGTCAAAAAAAAGTTGAATCGTATGAAATTGTATGAGAGCAGTTAATCTCAACGCGTTGAAACGCCGTAAAAGTTCAATCTGTTTCAACTTTTTCGGCGTTGAAACGCCGTCAACGACGTCGACATTAACTCCAGGGTTATTTTTATAATTTTCTGAAGTCTTGTTAATAAATTCAAACTAACAGGTTATGGGCCGCATGTCGCGCAAGTACAAAAAAAGAGCTTTCTTAAAATCGTATACTGCCATCCCTAAATTAGCGCGTAAGACGCAAAGCAATGTAATTCATAGCTTTTGCGCTGAAATGTTATCCCTAAATAACAGCGTTAACTTCGTGTCGTTAAAAGTAATGTTAACTCATTTTATTTCATAAAACCCGCTGTATAAGAATAAAGAAGAGATAAAACCGCTAGATTGCCTTGAAAATTACTAAATTGTCACTACTTTTCAACCATAACAAAACAAAACAAACCAACAAACAGCAAACTTCACTTCCTAACGCACTGTCAAAATTGGATTTTCCAATTGCTAAGCGTTGACGCCAAGCTATTTAGGGATGCTTCATACATTTTGTATGTACATAAGAAATTTTGACAGTTATCTTGCGCTTTACGCGCTAATTTAGGGATGGCAGATAGTGTTTTCCGTGAATTTTTTCTTAAAATGTCGAATCTTCCAGTGAGGTTTTCGTTAGAACGTCTTAGAGGACGTGAAAATTTTGAAATCTGGAAGAGGCAAGCGAAGTCTTATCTGGTCATCAAAGGTTGTTGGAAAGTTGTCCACGTCGGTGTAGTTGATGACGGTGACACTACTTTAAATGAGAGAGCTTTGGCAGAAATAACTTTGATGGTGGATCCATGTAATTATGGACATATTGCGACTGCCAAGACTGCTAAAGAAGCCTGGGATGCGCTGATGAGCGCATATGAGGATAAAGGCCTTACGAGAAAAGTGGAACTACTCAAGTAATTGGTGAACATAAAATTACGGGACTACATTGATAAAAAATCAAACATGGGTGCTGACAGACTTACCGCCTGGTGAAAAAACAATAAAATCCAATACTAATACCATACGTTGGAAGGCTAGACTGGTTTCCAAGGGTTTTTCTCAGCGTGAAGGAATCGACTATAACGAAACCTTTGCACCGGTTGTCAGATATGATATATGAATATGATATGCATGTACACCAAAAAGATGCAGTCAGTGCATATTTGAATGGTTCATTGAAGGAGACTATATACATGCAACAGCCGCAAATGTTTGAAGACGGTTCTAGAAAAGTGTGTAAGCTGCAAAAATCGATTTATGGTCTAAAGCAGTCGGGACGTGTCTGGAACGAAACCATCAACAACGAACTGCTCAAATTGGGTCTAGCGAGGGGTGAAGTTAATCAATGTGTTTACCACAAAGTAGAAGGTAGACAAGTGATGTAAGTCGCTTTATACGTTGACGACGTTTTGATTTTTTTCAACAACCTTAAGGCTATCGAATCGTTGAAAATCAAGCTGGCAAAGAGGTTCAAAATTAACGACATGGGAGAGTTATCATCAGTACTTGGTACAAAAATCACTATAGGTAGAGGCTCCATCAAGATAGGTCAAGCGCGTTACATATCAGATGTCTTGGCGCGATTTGGGATGATCGAGTGTAATCCTAGTTCAACTCCAATGGACTACAATCAGAAATTGTCGGATAGCATGTGTCCCAAAAATGACGAAGAAAAACGAGAGATGTCCAAAGTTCCCTATATGCAGGCAATTGGGTGCTTACTGTTTGCTGCGCAAATTACTCGGCCAGATATTTGTTACGCAGTAAACGTCTTGAAGCTGAACTTAATCCTGGAAACAACAAAAGTATGTTGATATGTTGCGACAACAAGGATGCCTTACAAATTGCCTTAAATAACAATTATTCGCCAAGAACCAAACATGTGGACATGTGAAATTGTTTTACAATACCTTAATACTGATGAGATGGTTGCTGATATTTTAGCCAAACCTGTAACCCCTCAAAAGATAAAGTATTTTTCAGAAAGTTTTAGTCTTCTTTAGTTTTATTTTTATTATTGCATTTAATAAAAAATGGAATTGTCATTCAACTGTAATTTTATTGTGAATTAGATGTCATAGTTATTTGTTCATTTGTTTTATTGAAAATTCACCATTCAGGGAGAGTGTTGAGAATGAATGAAAGTAATTTTCAATACTCCACTGTGTGTTTATTTTACTTGTAATTTCCTATAATTTTTAAAATTTTCTGAAGTCTTGTGTAGCTTGTACACAACCTGTACATATTAGATTGTTTTTCACAGAAGACGATGCAGAAGGCTCTTGTTGTGAATAATTCTGCCTACTTATGGCACATACGCCTTGGTCACATTTGCAACTAAAATTTGAAGAAAATAAGAAATGAGAATGAATTTGAGTTTCAACTGAATGCTGAGCCATGTGAAATAAGTATTAAACGCAAGCAAACAAGAAATTCTTTTAAATATAAAGGTCATCGTGCAAAAGAGGTTTGGAAATCGTACACTCAGATGTAATGGGTCCATTAAGTTCAAAAACTTTCTCTGGTGCAAGGTTTATTGTAACTTTTGTGAACGACTTTTCCCAAAAAGTGTTTTTATCACCCATAAAAAGCAAAGCTAAAGTTTTCAGAGAGTTTTTAAAGTTTAAATCCATGGTCTTGAAAATCAGTGCTCCGCTAAAATAAAATTTGTTCGGTCTGACAACGGCACTGAATATACGAGCAATCAGTTTGAAAATTATTTAATGCGTTGTGGCATTATACACCAGAAAACAGAGCATAATGGCGTACCTTAACGTCTAAATCGTTCAAATGAAGCAGCTGTACCCGCAGCGTATTTTATAAATCGAAAATCGTGCAGACAACAGTATTTGCCCGGAGGAAATTTGGTCGGGTAGAAAACCGAATCTCGACCATATTCGTGTTTTTGGGTGCAAGGCGTTTGCACATATTCCTTATGCATAGCGTTCCAAGCTATATGCAAGATCTACGCAATGTATTTCTATTGGCTACAGTATGCAAAGCAAGGCATATAGACTTAATGAACCGTCAACAGGAAAGATAATAGTCACTCGCAATGTTATTTTCCTAGAAGATCAGGTATGTAATAAAGACATAAATTCTACTATCGTTGGTCCAAATCTTATAGTTGAAATCCCTAAAATAAGTGCCAATTCAGTGAATTGATAAATGAATTGTCATCAGATGCTGTTCGTGCAATGCCTGTTTATTTTAAAGAAGATAGCCTTAAAGTAGAATATGATGCTGACTCGATCGAGAATCTCAAAAAAGAAAATGTTAATGTTCGACGTTCTGATCGGTTAGCTGGAAAAGCCAGACATGAGTACAACATTGTGCAACTTGTTTTTTGTCAAATGATCCTGTATCCGCGGAAGAAGCCTTAAACTCAGAAAATGCACAACAATGGCGAAAAGCATTGGAAGCAGAAATAAAATCTTTGGCCTTGAATAAAACATGGACGCGAACAAAATTACCTGATGGAAAAAACTATAAAAAGCAAATGGGTTTTCAAAACAAAATATGATGGCAATGAAATTCGGAAGAAGGCGAGACTTGTTGGCAGGGTTTTAGTCAACAAAAAGGCATTGATTACGACGAAACGTTCGCCCCGGTAGTACTTATCCATAAGGTTTTTACCGGCACTATCTGTTAAGTTCAATCTATACATTCAACAACTTGATGCGGAAACAGCCTTCTTGAATGGAGATCTTGAACAGGATATTTTAATGCATCAACCTAAAGGCTATAGCGATAGGAGCAATCGTGTTTGTTTGCTGAAGAAAGCCATTTATGGGTTGAAGCAATCCAGTCGAGTCTGAAATATCACTTTAAATAACGTGCTCATTAAGTTTGGTCTTAAAAGAAGCGAAATAGATATGTGTTTTTTAACATTGGCAAAGGTAAAAAGTAAACGTGGCCATTTATGTTGACGATGTTCTGATATTTTCTATTAACGTTCACACCACGAATAGACTTAAACATGAATTATCAAAACATTTTCGTATGAAAGATTAAGAGAAGCATTTTCAGTGCTCGGAATGCGAATACAGAAATTACTCACCAGTGGATGTAAATCAGAAACTTTCTCTTGATATTTGCCCGAAATCTGAAAAAGATGAAATGAAAAATATCCCATACATGGAAGCCATTGGATGTCTGCTATACGCTGCTCAGAACACAAGGCCTGACATTTGTTATATTGTTAATTTGCTTAGCCGGTTTGACACAAATCCAGGGAAGGCTCATTTGTTGGCGGTCAAAAGGGTGATGCGGTACCTAAAAGGTGTAGTAAATAAAGGCCTTGTTTATAAAAATCAAGACGTTGACATTGTTGGTTATTGTGATGCTGATTGGGCAAGCAACACTGATGATAGACGCTCTACGACCGGATATATATTCATTATACAAGGCGCAGCAGTATCCTGGGGATCAAAAAGACAACATACAGTGGCTCTCTCTTCTACTGAAGCTAAATTCATGTCGATTGTATCAGCGATTCAGGAGTCTATTTGGCTTCGTAAAGTAAAACGCGAATTAGTTAATGACCCTCCTACATCAATGAAACTATACTGGGATAACAAACGCGCCATCTTAATAGCTCAGAATAATTCCTATTCTAATAGCACAAAGCATGTTGACATTAAAATTAAACGCGAGAAATTGGAAAGCGGCGAAATAATGACTATTTGGAAACCAACAGAATGATAGCTGACATTTTCCCAAAAGGCGTTCCAGCCGATAAATATAAGTTTTTTATAGATCAATTTGGTCTTTTTTGAATTTTGTGTTGTTAATCGAATAATCAATTATATATTGGTTTCATTAGTTCTATTGTAACATAGAATACAGTGAATTTTAATAAATTACTACTTCATTAGATCAGGGTTGCATTTTCTTATTAATGGTATCTTTTTAAAGGTAAAACTCGTCAAAATAGCACAAAAGCCGCTGAATATAGTGCAAAACAGACTCAGTTGGCATCACAAATATTTTTGTAAACAATTATTGTTTTAAGAATAGCTGTTTCAATTTTACTTCATTTTATTCAACACTAAGGGCCAATTTTTGAGTTCGTATTTAAATACGCATTTAGTTAATTTTCATTTGAACTTGAATTGTATTTAAATGCAGTTTCATTTTTTCAGTCCTAATTTAAGTTCTCATTTAAATATCACAAAAATATGGCAGCATTACGAAATATCCAAAAAAATCTCCATTGTTTGTGAAAAACAGCTGCTAAAAAACACAATGAATTGCAAATTTTGTTAATAATACTTGAAATATATTAAAAAAATGCCAGCGATACTCATGTATTCACTACCTAAACTTATTTTATTTATTATTTTAAGTTTTTGATTACTATTTTCGTTATGAAATGTGTGCAAAACATAAAACATTGTTCTATCAATGGCTAAAAAGTTTGTTTACTTTTGTTTAGTTTTGCGAAACAACAACAAAAAATGCCATAACCATATGGTACAACTGTATTATTTAAATGTACTTTAAATGCACAAGATTGGTCATTTAAGTTTCATTTAAGTGTGCATTGAAAAACTGAATTTTGTACTTAAATAGAACTTAAATTTAAATGACATTTAAATACGAAGTCAAAAACTGGCCCTAATTGTGTAAACATAAGAAAAAAATTCATACGATTTTTAATCTCTATATTTTTATACGGATAGATTTTCATTTTATTTTCTCTTAGATTTTACGTACGTAAAGTCTTACCGTCTAAACTGGCCTTAAGCAGTATTTTAACTTCGTAGTAATAACCCGAATTGTAATTATTATTGTGTAGCTTTAGTAATTAGTTTATATGATTTTAAATGTAGAATTAGCAATATTTATAATATTAATGATAATTTTATTTTATAAAAACAAATGGAAAATTAATAAATTGTTGTCTAGTTGCGCGTTGAGTTAAAAGGATAGAATTAATTCAATTAAGAAATTTTATTGTATGTTTATTTAAAAATACTAATTTCTCTTTGATAAAAACTAGTAAATAGTTAAAATTAATATATAAAAAAGGTTTATTACATACATCTGTACATAAAAATAGAAATTCCGAAAAAATTCAATAAAAAAAAAATTTGGGAAAACATTTACATTTCTAGAATACACCCAGTAATAATATTGTCCCTTTTATATATGTACATATTAAATAATGCAATTTTTATTTTCTATGCACTTAGAAGGATAATATAGTTATGTTATTTGTGCATTAAAAATTTCTAAAATTTCTAACATTTACTAAAAAAAACCTCTTTTCTGCATTAAAGAAAAGTCCTACAGCTTAAATAAATAGAGATATAATAATTAAAATAAAATTATTAGCATGATATCGTAGTTTTTTTTTCCTATTTCATTATTTCAACTAATGCCAATGCAATTTTAATGGTAATAAAAATTTATTTTTATTTTTGCTAAAAATGTTTAAATATTCATACTTCATTTTAAAATTTTAAAAATAATTTGGATTCAAAAGGTATTTTAAAACAAACTTAACATAAAAATATTTTTTAATTGATTTTTAATTATCAGGCTTTTCATCTCTCTAAATATAGAAACATGCATACATATATTTATTTAGTTATTGTATCCTTAGAACTGTTGTAATTGTTGGTAAAAGTTGTTAAAAAACATAATAGTAATTTAAATACAATTATACGCATTAGATTCATAAATTTTTGTTAAAGAATTCAGTTTTGTATATTCGACTTCAATAAAACACAGTAAAACAATTAAAAATATTGATCATGTTTAGAAACAATAATTTTATTTTTTAATTTTAATAAATCAATGCATACGTACGTATGAATGGATATTAATGCGCAGCACACAATGAGTACTTATGGTACAACCATCAATATCTGTTTATACCCGTTTGTGCAAAACATAGGAGAACAGATATGTTACTCTCATTCTCTCTTTACTCATTCGCATCCATCCAAAGAGAAACAGTAACAATATCAACTTATATCAGAAACACAAAAGTACTCATCTATACGCACTCATAAGAGTAGACACACAAAAACTGATATAAACAGATATATCTGTGCACGTCTTTAATTAGCATTGATGCACTTGATAAGTTAAAAACATTGAGTATTTATCAACTTTTGAATATTTATCAAGATTTGGTATTCTACTGCAAAAAATAAAAGCTTTCTAGTTGATAATTTGTCAAAGTCTCATTTGGTATTGATAACTCTATTTTATTGTGTGTGTGTATTCAAATCCGGTAAATAGTGCACGCTTCATGCAAATATCAACATAATGGATTCTTTTTTAAAATACATGAATAAATTTACGTTTCCTTTTAGAAAAATGAAAGAAGAAATAATTGTTTTAATGCTGATTTGTGAAGACGAAGAAAATACGGAAAAAGAAGGCGTAGGTGTGACCTACAAAGATTACGTGGCTCAAGCGATCCTTGTCAGTTGTTAAAGGCAGAATTTACAAAAAATTTTCGCCTGAGTCGTGTTCTTGCTTGGGAATTAATTGCAGACTTGCAGCCGATCATATTTCGGTTTCCTTTACGGGTTAATGAATTATACAAATTTATATGTTTATTAATATAATTTTTAGCCAATTACTTTTTAATAATACTTGCAAAAAAACCCACTTCAAAACAGATTTCATCTGTTTGCCTATAATGGTTCAAGAGTATGGCCACATAAATTAGATTACATTAACTATTGGGACAATCTTATATCTCCAAACTTTATACTTGTTTAACTGTTCAATAGTTTCGCAATGTACATCAAATTACACCAACTATAGGGTCACCCTTTAATTTCCAAATTCAAATTAAATACTTGCTGTTGCAAGCATTTGTCTGTAACGGTTCAAAATATAGGCCCATATAAGAAAATCTAAATCAATTATGGGACACCCTTTAATTTATAAATTCAAATTATAAACACGTTGATATAGCGGGCTTAGCAATACAGATCTCTTTTAAATTTTAGCGTTCTGTCTTTAATGGTTAAAAAGTTTGGTCACATACTTGAAATTTTATTAACTATTGGGACACCCATTAACTTCCAAATCCAAATTTTATACTTGTTGTTATAGCGGACTAAGCAGTACAGGTTTGTTGTAAATTTCAAGCGTCTGTCTTCAACTGTTAAAAGAATATACATCAAATTAAATGAACTATTGGCGCACCCTTTAATTCATAAATTAAATTATTAATATTTGTTACCATAATGGCCATAGTATTCGACATTCTGTCCAATATGCAAGCATTTGTCTTTAACGGTTCAAAAGATAGGCCCATATAAGTAAATCTACATCAATTATGGGGAACTCTTTAATTTCTAAACTCAAATTATAAATTCGTTGATATAGCGGGCTTACCAATATAGGTTCGTTGAAAATTCAAGCGTTTGTCTACAACTGCTTAAAAGTATAGCCATAAACATAAATTTTAATTGCCTATTGGGGCACCCTTAAATTTATAATTTTTAATATTAATACTTGTTACTATAATGGCCATAGATATCGACATTCTGTCCAATTTTCAAGCGTTTGTCTTAACGGTTCAAAAGATAGGCCTATATAAGTAAATTTACATCAATTATAGGGACACCCTTTAATTTTTAGATTTTTTTTTTGTATACCTTATTGTTATTGGGAGCTATAGTAATACGCAGTATTTTTAAATTTTACAGAAGTGCCCTTTACAGTTCAGAATACACTTTAAAAATATGTATGTTGTATGGGGATACCCTTTAATTTTTAAGATTTTGAACTGTTTTTAAAATGGGACCTATTTGTAAGCATAATCTATCATTTTACCAAAAATTTTCACAATCGGTTGAGAAATGACTGAGTTCTGTAGGCACAAATAAAAAAAAAGAAGCAACATTTATTTTCAAAATTCAAATTATATACTTGCTCTTTTAATAAATTAAGCAATCAAGTTCTGTGTAAATTTCAGTCGTCTGTTTATAACGGCTCATTAGTTTGCCCATACATATCAGATTATAACAACTATTGTTAAACCCTTTAATTTAAAATAAAAATTTTTATACTTCTTATTATACGACACAAAGTAGTGGACATTATATCTAAAATTCAGGTGTTTGTGTATAACGGGTCGAAAAATACGGCCATATAGCACAAATTACATTATTTTGGGAACACCTTTTAATTTATAAAATCAAATTCTATTCTTCTTGTTGTAAATTTCAGCTATCTGTCTATAACGGTTCAAAAGTTCGGCCACATACACCAAATTACATTAACAATTGGGACACCCGGTTACTTCCAAAACCAAATTTAATACTTGTTGTTGTAGCGGAGTTAGTAATACAGGTTCTTTGTAATTTTCAATCGTCTGTCTACAACTTTTTAAAATTCTGGCCATATACATAATTAAATGAACTATTGTGGCACCCTTTAATTTATAATTTTAAATGTTAATACTTGTTACTATAATGACTATATCAATCGACATTATGTCAATTTTGCAAGCGTTTGTCTATAACGATTCAAAAGATAGGCCCATAAAAGTAAATCTACATCAATTATGGGACACAATGTAATTTCTAAATTCAAATTAATAACTCGTTGATATAGCGGATTTGGCAATACAGGTCTCTTTTAAATTTCAACAGTCTGTCTATAACGGATCAAAAGTTCGGCCACATACTTGTATTTACATCAGCTATTGGGACACCCTTTACCTTCCGAATCAAAGTTTTAAAGTTGTTGTTATAGCGGACTTAGCAATTCAGGTTCGTTGTAAATTTAAGCGTCTGTCTACAACTATGCAAAAGTATGGCCATACACATCAAATTAAATAAACTATTGGCGCACCCTTAAATTTATCAAAATAATGTCAAATTTGCAATAGTTTGTCTATAAAGGCCCATATAACTAAATTTACATAAATTATGGAGGCACCCTTTAATTTTTAGATTTATTTTTGTATAACTTTTTGTTATTGGGAGCTATAGTAATACACAGTCGTTTTAAATTTTACAGAATCGCTCTTTACAGTTCATAATACACGTAAAAAATATGTATGTTGTATGGGGACACCCTTTAATTTTAAAGATTATGAACTGTTTTTAAAAAGAGACCAATTTGTAAGCATAATCTATCATAATAACAAAAATTTTTAAAATCGGTACAACAATGTCTGAGTTCTGCAGGCACAAACATAAAAAAGTAACATTCAGTCGAATTGCATAATCTCCTTCTTTTTTTGAAGTGAAGAAATACTTACTTAGCTGGTGTAACTATATTTTTGCTTTTGCCAATAATTTGATAACAATAATTAAAATCAGCTGTCAATAGAAACTCACCACACTGGTGAATTTCAAAAGCTTTTTATTTACCAATATTTCCACAGAACACCAACCGAAATTTTGGTTGAAAAAAATCTTTAAAAAATATCTTGTTAAAAAAGAATCGGGCTGTTAATATGTATAAAAATTTTAACAATATTTTTTTTGGATAATTTGCTTAAAGCATATGAAATTTTAAATAAATTGAAAATACAATTACTAAGCAATTCACATTTAATAAGCTGTTATTCCTAAGAAATACTGACGTAAGGGATACATTGCAAATAAATAAGCGTAAAGGTTCAGTTAGATGTGCCATAACCATAGCCATATAAAACAGCTGTTCAAACCAACCTTATGGGAAACACTGTATTTGATTATTGGTGGCATGCTATAATGCCATAGCCATAACCGTAACCATAGATATTAATTAAAGTTTGATTTTTACCATAACCATAGACAGTTGACTATTCAATTTAGGTATAAGCTGATTTTTTTTATTTTGTTCTCATTTTTTACGTTCGCTACATTGTGTTGGCAAATTTTAATTTATATTTTTATTGCGCTGCTTTCACAGAAAACGGTAAAACAAATAAGAGTTGCTTATGGATATGACACCACTATTCGCTGGCAGTAAATATGATTATGGCCATGGTTACAGCTATGGCGTTATGGTATGGCACGTTTAATTTAACCTTAAGCAATTAAACAAAATATGTATTTGGTTTTGAAATAACTAAGTCACTGAGGAATATAGAAAGCTATAATAGCTCAAAAGTAAACATTTTACATCTGCGTATAAACCAAAACAAAACCCAAAAACAATTTGAAACATACACGTATATACGCCGCCAGTAGAACAATAAAAAACATGCGTATATATCACACACGCGAACGCTTAATGAAAAAATTTTTTTACTTTTGAATAAAAAAAAAAAAAATAAATCATCACATTCATAAATGAAAAAAACCAAAATATTTTCTAGTCACTCACACATGTATGAAAAAAGCAACAAAAACTAAAACGCCTCGCTGCTCTCTCATGTGTGACAGTGAAAGAGCATTTCGGTACTCTGCCTAATAACAGTTTTGACTCGAAAACTTGTGAATCGTGTCTACAAGGTAAACAATTTCGTATGTCATATAAACCTTCAACGACAAAAACGTAAGATATTTTGCAAATCGTGCGCACTGAGGTTTGTGGTAAAATGGAAAAACAATCCATAGGTGCTTCAGAATATTATTTATTATTTTTGGATGACTATTCAATGTCTACATGATGAAACAAAAGTTACAAAAATATTTGAACAATTTAAAATTTTGATGGAGAACCATACTGGAAAACAAATTAAAATATTACGTTCAGACAATGGTATGGAATATTGCAACAATGTGTTAAAACAAATCTGTATTGACAGCGGAATTCTACATCAAACCTGAGCGCCTTATAGTCCGCAACAAAATAGAAAGGCTGAAAGGTTGAATAGAAGCCTCGTTGAAAAGCTATGTCGATGTTGTACGATGCTAATTTACACAAAAAATACTAAGCGAAGGCAGTTAACACTGCAGCATACCTGCTGAACGTCACGTGGAGCGGAAAAAGACCAAATTTAAACCCCTTACACATTTTTGGTTGTGTTTCAGTGACGTTGGTGCCAAGAGAACTAAGAAAAAATTGAATCTAGAATCATGAAATGTGTAATGGTTGGATACGCCACAAGGTCCAAGGCCTTCAGGTTGTATGATTCGGAAACAGGTACAACGCACGTAAGTCGTAATGTAGATTTCATTAAAGACGAAATATATTTTTCGAAACTAGAAGCTGACAAAAATAGTTTTGATGCCACTTTAATACAACCAGATTAAAATTTAGCTAAGACATCTGTCGACGAGTATTTTGACCCTAAATTGTAATTTGAATCCGCTGAAAGTGGCAAGGAAGAGTATGATAATTCTAAACAGCAACAACGAACTGATATAGAAATTGAAGAAGCACCACGTCGAACATTAAGAGTAAGAAAACTTCCACGTATGAATGTTTATGTTACGTAATTAACGTATGGTAATGAGGGTGATTCTACAAAATACTTCGAAGCAATCGAATGTGCTGAAAAGATGCTATTAAAAGTGAGTAAAATTCCATATTAGAAAATAACACAAGAAATAACAATGAAAAAGGATAATCATTCGTATAAAAAATTGTCCACAAAATGGTTAAAAAAACAATGAAGACGGCAATGCAAACTATAGGGCCAGGCTGAATGCGAGAGGTTATGCCCACCGAGATGGAATAGACTATACTGAAACATATGCTTCAGTTATGAGATATAACACACTCCGTTATTTACAGGCACGATTGAATTTAAAGATTAACCACTTACATGTTTGTACTGCGTTTCTTCAGGGGAACCTAGATTGCGACATCATGAAACTGGCCCTTAATTTTAAGTGAGGATATTAAAAATTTAAAATTTATTCAATGATATTTTTCTATTTTCTTAATATGGCAACACCATAGTAATAAAAACTAAATTATACACCACTCTTTTCTGTTATACATCAAATTGAAATGGCGCCTTATTATTTCTCAGGTAACTGGTAAGCTTAACAGTTTAACATGTTATAGTACTTTTAAGCTAATAATTATACTATTGTATCTTAAATATATAACGTGGATCAAAAAATTTTAAGTGAAAAATCTGGGGTTGATACTTAGTTTTGCAATTATGCACCGTCAAAGTTTGTATGTATAATTTGGCATGTAGGTATCGAGAATTTTATTGCGGAAAGAGACAATTAATTGAAGGAGTAAATAAAATCAGGTAAGAGCCATTTTTTTGAGCTGCGTCCGTAAACTAGATTTAAGTCTTTTATTTATTTATTTATTTCAAAGTTTGTAATAAAAAGCCTTCATGGCCAATCACATATTACAAGTTATGACACCTAAGTATTTTCAATAAGAGTATAGCTCACATTCTGACATGAGTTAAAAAAAAATAAAATACAAAATTTAAATTTAATTATAAAACTAAAAACATATATATATATATATAAATTAATCCCTGGTATATCCCCACTCCACTCGCAAAGTCACATAGAGACAGTAATCATTAAGAAGGAATAGAATAGAAGGTCCAAGTTAGGGAGAATAAATAGTTTTTTAATTTCCATCATAGGTGAAATACTTAATGAGTTTAAGTCTAAACACATTATTAGAATGAGTAAAAGTACGTAATTCCAAAGGTAACGTATTCCAGTTACGAATAATTCTAATAAGAATAGATCTGAAAAAACTAGATTTAGAAACTCTGAGATATATCAGGTGAGGGTTTCTACTGCGAGGCGAGAATAGAAAAACATTGCGAATTGAAGCAGGTTTCCCACTATTCACAATTTTATAGAAAGTAAGTAGACAACGAAATTGAATAAAATGTTCAAATGAACAACCTAGAAAGCTTTTAACAAATCCTGATATATGGTCACTACGCCTTACTTTATAAACAAACCTAACAATAGAATTAATTAAACGTTTAAGTCTTGCAATAAGAAATGCAGCCGTCCCAGAAATGACTTCCAAACAATAAATAATTTGTGACATTAAAATTGCATGAGCCAAACTTTTCCTTACATGAAAAGGCATGTATATGTTTGTGCAGTAAAGTTGGCGTAGCGAAGACCAGATTCTGCCCGATAAAACATCAATGTGGTTACAGAACGATAACTTACTATCTAGAACAATGCCCAGGCACTTATGGTGGTCGACTATTTGTATTCTATCATTTCCAAGGAATAAATCAATGTGAAAGTTAGGGCATAAGGCAAGTCCAAATTTTATGGCTTTAGTCTTAGCTGAATTTACAACTAGAGCATTTTCTTGAGTCCAAGCTAAGACCCGACCAAGAGATGAATTTATGTCCCGCCCAAAGGATTTATTACTTATTCTGCAACATTTATACAAGAGAAAAATATCATCAGCAAAGACGAAAGGAGTACAGTTTATAGGGTCAACTACTGAAGAGAAGTACCAGAAAAACAAAATTCATTTACAAGTTTATAGATCATTTTGTTAAAGTCGATAGAGTTAAAAGCCTTAGACAAATCTAAGGAAATAAGAATGCATGGCTCATCACTATTAATATGGCTCCTGATTGAGTCAGTGAGACTTAAGAGAAGAGACGTAGTATTAAGGCCATTTCGGAACGCATATTGTAAACTAAGCATTTGAGATTTAATAATATGTTCAATAACCTTAGACAGGGCAGGTAGAATAGAAATCGGACGCAGATCGTCAGGACCACCAACATTTTTAGATTTAGGTAGGGGAACAACACGAGCAACCTTTCATAATGACGGGAATGTAGATGTAGTTAATATGGAGTTCATCAAGTGCAGCATAATATCGGAAATATATGGAAAAATTATTTTTAAAAATTTGATCGAAATCCCATCCACGCCTGTTGATTTAGATTTAACCTTATGCAATGCATTGAAGAGATCAGTTACGTTTATACAATTAAAGGAAAACGAGCCATTTAAGTTGTCAAGATCAGTGAAGAGAGAGTTATCAGGAATATATACATTTGACCCCACAAAGTGATGATTTATGATATAAGGGTCAAGTTCATGGATAGGGTTAACCTTGTCTGCGGCAAGAGACTGCCTTATAATTTTCCAAAAAACACCTGGATTCAACGAGCCAAGTTAAGTTCATAATTAATAAAAAAATATTTAAGCTCAATTATTAGGAAGAGTTTAAGTGAGGTGTTATTACATAGTATTAAAAATCGAGAAATAAATCAAATATCTTATATTTGTTTAAATTTACATACCTGCTGCAGTGTGGTGTTGTCGGAATTAAAATCACTTTTAAAGAATTTTCCTTGTTTTGTGTAGGCAAATAGAAGGGCACTAATTTCATCCTCTGTGTCACCTCCATGATCACCAGATGCGGTCATGCCGTGATCTCCTATCACAAATAAGGTGGTTCTATCATCCATTTCAGCTACAACGCGTCTTGAACGTTTATTAAACAAAAAATTTTTTTAAAGATTATTTGAAGTTAAATTAAAAGCATACCTAATTACGTCATTCATTTCATTTAGTTTACGTGACATCTCTACATGAAGTGGTCCGTATTTATGGCCACAATGGTCGACACCCAAGAAATGAGCAATTAGAGCCTGCCAGTCATCTCTCTGCAATTCTTTAGGTAAATGCTTTTCTATTTTACGATCAACGGTATCTAGATCAAATATATCAAAACTCGGATACGAATACGATCTTTTAAATCGTCTAGGATATAAATCAGTCCACGTACTATCGCCTAAAAATACAATAGGCAAATGGCTCTTTACCATCTGGTCAATAATATTGTCCTCATTTATTTCCGGGGAAGCAAAATTCGATCCCATATCGATAAACGTAGGCAGACTACCAGTTGTTAAACCTTTGAGTCTTTGAAGTGTAGTTGTAGGGGGATCAGCTTTAAAACGCATAACACGCGTCTGATCTGGCATATGCTCTTGGAGCTCATGCAGTACAGTAAGCTTATTCTCATATGGTAGAGATTGTGTTAGATTTTCCTTATATGTACCAAACTCATATTTCAACGCATCAATAAGCAGTATAATTACTTTTGATTTTTGTGGTAGGCACAAATTAGCGGAAGCATTCACGTCTTTAAAGATTTCCTGTACTAAATCCTTAGTTAAATAAAATTCCTTTTGAAATATAAAAAGTAATTGTTTACTATAGAACTAGCTAAAATATAATTATTACATCATTTGGATCCAATGACAAACGCCGGCAACTGCTCACTTCAGTCTTCGAAACACGAGACAACAGGAAACCTCTAGAGAATAAGTACACTCCAGATGCAATTAGGTATGCCAACCAAGAAAGTACCAAGGCATAACTTATAGCAAATTTCATTTTACCAATTTTTATGTATTTAAGCTTTTAAAAGGTATATCTCAACATAGATTTCTTGCCAAACTGGTCACTCCTTTCAACTAAAAATACGGTTTGCCAATAATAATAAAAAGAGTTCAAACTCGTTGTGAAGAAAAACAAATGATTTTTTTAAATATATTATTTAATCAACAGCACTGTAACCAGGGAACGAAGCCGTTATTAAATTGCCTTCGGCGGCGGCTAAATTATTTTTATTTGATATTTCTTGATTTTTTATTATTTTTGGCAGGAATAATACTTATTTTATGGTTATTATTTTTGGTTGATTTTTAATTTATTTTTGTCAGAAATAACTGTCTTTTTCTGATAAACTGATTTTTATTTTTACAAAAACCCTAATTTTTTAATTTTTATTTTTTGGCAGAAGTTGTTGTAATTTTGGAACTTTAATATTTAGCGAAATTTTCAAAACTGCAAAATAAATCTAACTTAATCGTTGATTTTATTTTTTTGAGAATAAGAATTACAATAATTTTTGGAAAAAAAGACAATAAATAAATAAAACAACATTTACTTCACCCAATAAAATTTTAGTCGAAAACAAAAAGTAAAACTCTTTCTCGGAGGGGCTAAAGGCTGGTTCACCGGCAAAAACTTTGTTCCGAAACATTTTTTTTATATGTAGTTTCTCTCTCTCTCAAAAAATAAAATGTCAAACTACATATAAAAAAAAATGTTTCGGAACAAAATTTTTGCCGGTGAACCAGCCTTAAGTCGACACAGTCGGCTAACAATTTTAACTGATGTAAGCCGCCTAATGCAGCGGCGGCTCACTGTGCTAAGAATATATTGTAGGCGGCTATTAGTCGAGTATGAGCCGATCGGCTTCGTTCCCTGACTATAACCTTTTTTTATTTTAGAACATTGTAAGTAAAATGAATCTACCTGGACATTTTTTTGACGCAAGAGAAGAAAACAAACTATGAGAAAATATATTTTTAGCAGAGTTGCAAAAATCGGAGTAGTTTTGTTGTTCATAACAAAAATGTAAACAAAATTTGACTAAAATTATACGTAATTAAATGCGGTCACAATTCGTCAAAGTTTAATGCATTATAAAATAAAAAAATTAATTAAGAAGCTCCAAGCTTGTATAATCAGATTTTCCGGTTGTAACTTTCGCCATTTTAGAAATAAATAAGCTTCAGCTGTGGTGGTCACAGGTTATTTGGGAAAAGAGGATCTTTTATGTTTTTGAGCGACTAAGACACGCAAATCTGTTTGGCGGCGAGCGCCTAATATCTCTATATTTATCCGGCGGAGATACACCAATTAGTCAGCGTCTAGCGCATATTTACCGTTATGTTTATACGGATCAAGCATGGTCCCAATTTTTTTTCTAAAAAACCTTCTGGAAAAAGTTATAGGGTAGCAAATTTTGGAAAATTATAAAAACTCATTAAAATATATTAAATTAGTTTTTTCATTTATTACTCGAAAACTATTTCGCGAACTATTTCGAACGAATCAAACGTGGTCTTAGTTGTTTTCTAAAAAAAAACTTTTTGGATAAAGTTATAGGGTACAAGCTCTGGAAAATTAGAAAAAAAAAACGTTAAAATATATTAAATTAGTATTTTGTTCGATACTTCAAAACGAATTCGCGCGCACTTATCGCAATACCTGCAATCGATAGAGGATAAAAATACGAATCAAACCTGGGCTTAGTTGTTTTCTTTATGGATAAAGTTATAGGGTAACAAACTTTGGAAAATAACAAAAAATCGTCAAAATATATTGAATTAGTTTTTCATATATTTAAACAAAAAATTTACCAAATTGTTATATGTTTAAATGTGCTTATTAGAAAAAATGTTAATGCAGTGAAAGTGAAAAAAATCAAGGTAAATAAGATTTATTGCTTTCCATTTAAAATACCCAAAGGTATTTTTAATTTTAAATATACATAGTTAACGTCTTAAATCATTTATTGCTTGTTTGATGTAATCATTTATTGCAAGAAATTTATTTGCCATTATAATTATTTGTTTTTCAGTGTATGGTGGATTCTTTGGTTTCAATTTCATTGAAAAAACAAATAATTCTAATGGCATATAATATTTCAACCAAACCATAAATGATTTAAGGCATTAATTATATATAAAATTAAGAATACCTTTGGGTATTTTATATCGTAAGCCATACTTCTTTTTACTTTTATTTATTTTCACTTCCACTGCCTTAACATTTTTATTAATACGAACACTTAAACAACAGTTTGGTACATATTTTGTTTCAATGTTTATTTGTAAAATTATTTTGGGAAATTTTATATTGTTTATTATATTATGCTAATATCCCATAACATTTTCAAATAAAAATGCCATTTATTTGTTGGTTTGGAACAGCAGGTTTCTATACGTATTTCCCCGCTTGCTCATCAGGAAACCTTTATCCAAATTTTTAGAAAAGCCAAAAACATTTCCTTCATGTATAAAAACTTCAAAACAACGTGAAAGTTATTTTAGAAGGCAATAAAGAAATGTTAAGGCTTTAACAAAAATTACAAACCGATAAATATAACAACAGTAAAATTTGTTTCATTTATGAGAGGATAAAAATATGAATCAAACCTGGTCTTAGTTGTTTTCTAAAAAACTTTCTGAATAAAATTATAGGGTAGCAAACTTTGGAAAATGAGAAAAAATCGTCAAAATATATTAAATTAGTTTTTCATACATTTAAACAAAAAATTTACCAAATTGTTGTTTGTTTAAATGTGCTTATTAAATAATTCATGCGAAAAAAAACCGACTTCAAAACAGATTTCATCTGTCTGCCTATAAGAGTTCAAGAGTATGGCCACATAAATTAGATTACGTTAACCATTGGAACACCCTTATATCTCCAAACTTTATATTAGTTCAACTGGTTAATAGTTTGGCAATATACATTAAATTACAGCAACTATAGGGTCACCCTTTAATTTCCAAATTCAAATTAAATACTTGCTGTTGCAGTAGATTTAGCAATCAGGTTCTGTGTAAATTTCAACCGTCTGTCTATAACGGTTCAACAGTTTGCCCATACACATTAGATTATATCAACTATTTAATTTATAATATAACATTTTTATACTTCTTATTATACAAAATAAAGTAGTGGACATTCTGTCTAAAATTAAGTTGTTTGTGTGCAACGGTTAAAAAATACGGCCATATAGAACAAACTACATTTATTTTGGGAACACACTTTAATTTCTAATTTGAAGTTATAAGCTTCTTGTTATAGCGGACTAAGCAAAACATGTCCCTTGTAAATTTTAGCTGTCTGTCTATAACGGTTCAAAAGTCCGGCTACATACACCATATTATATTAACTATTGGGATACCCGTTTATTTCCAAATCCAAATTTTATTCTTGTTGTTATAGAGAGTTATTAATACAGGTTCTTTGTAAATTTCAATCGTCTGTCTACAACTGTTTAAAAGTATGGCCATATACCAAATTAAATGAACTATTGGTGCACCCTTTAATTTATAATTTTAAATATTATCAGCAGTTACTATAACAGCCATAGCAATCGACATTGCGTCAAATTTACAAGCGGTTGTCTATAACGGTTCAAAAAATATGCCTATATGAGTAAATCTATAGTAATTAAGGAACACCGTTAAATTTCTAAATTCAAATTATAAGCTCGTTGATATAGCGATCTTAAAATACAGGTCCCTTTTAAGTTTCAGCATTCTGTCTATAACGGATCAAAAGTTCGGCCATATACGTGTAATTACATCAACTCTTGGGACACCCTTTAACTTCCAAATCCAAATTTTGAATTTGGACTTAGCAGCACAGGTTCGTCGCAAATTTTGAACTATTGGCGCACTCTTTAATTTATAGTTTTAAATATTAATACTTGTTACTATAACGGCAATAGAAATCGACATTCTGTCTAATTTTCAAGCATTTGTCTGTAACGGTTCAAAAGATAGGCCCATATAAGAAAATCTAAATCAATTATGGGATACCCTTTAATTTATAAATTCAAATTATAAACACGTTGATATAGCGGGCTTAGCAATACAGATCTCTTTTAAATTTTAGCGTTCTGTCTTTAATGGTTAAAAAGTTTGGTCACATACTTGAAATTTTATTAACTATTGGGACACCCATTAACTTCCAAATCCAAATTTTATACTTGTTGTTATAGCGGACTAAGCAGTACAGGTTTGTTGTAAATTTCAAGCGTCTGTCTTCAACTGTTAAAAGAATATACACCAAATTAAATGAACTATTGGCGCACCCTTTAATTCATAAATTAAATTATTAATATTTGTTACCATAATGGCCATAGTATTCGACATTCTGTCCAATTTGCAACCATTTGTCTTTAACGGTTCAAAAGATAGGCCCATATAAGTAAATCTACATCAATTATGGGGAACCCTTTAATTTCTAAACTCAAATCATAAATTCGTTGATATAGCGGGCTTACCAATATAGGTTCGTTGAAAATTCAAGCGTTTGTCTACAACTGCTTAAAAGTATAGCCATAAACATAAATTTTAATTGCCTATTGGGGCACCCTTAAATTTATAATTTTTAATATTAATACTTGTTACTATAATGGCCATAGATATCGACATTCTGTCCAATTTTCAAACGTTTGTCTTAACGGTTCAAAAAATAGGCCCATATAAGTAAATTTACATCAATTATAGGGAAACCCTTTAATTTTTAGATTTTTTTTTTGTATACCTTATTGTTATTGGGAGCTATAGTAATACGCAGTATTTTTAAATTTTACAGAAGTGCCCTTTACAGTTCAGAATACACTTTAAAAATATGTATGTTGTATGGGGACACCCTTTAATTTTTAAGATTTTGAACTGTTTTTAAAATGGGACCTATTTGTAAGCATAATCTATCATGTTACCAAAAATTTTCACAATCGGTTGAGAAATGACTGAGTTCTGTAGCCACAAATAAAAAAAAGAAGCAACATTTAGAAGAATTGTATAACCTCCTTCTTTTTTTGAAGTCGGTTAAAAAAATGTTAATGCAGTGCAAGTGAAAAGAAAATCAAAATAATTTTAAATAAAGTAAATGTCTTAAATCATTTATTGCTTACATTCCCTTCTGCGTTAGGTTGATTACAAGCCGACTCTTAATGCAGACGTAAGGCGTATTAAAAACAACACAGTTATTTTTTTATTTTCTTAAGAGAAAGAAAATAACAACAGTGATGCCAGCAGTTTGCACGTTTCATCTATGGTTTGCACAAGCAATTACATATTTTTTATTTGTAAAGTTATTTTGGGAACTTTTTAATATATGTATAAAATATATGAAAATCTAATTTAATATATTTCTAATTTTTCAATTTGCAACTTGTACCACGTTTTATTTGCATTTTTGTCCCTTATCTATTGCTCAGAAAATAAGTTATACCCCGTTTTATTCGTATTTTTGTCCCCTATCGACTCTGAGTGGTGGGATATTATAATTACTTATTATATAGTTTTTTAGAAATAAATTATATAACAATTGTTTCGTACTTTTGTCCTCTAATGGGTCTGGATAGTGGGATATATGCGCGAGTTATCATCTCTTATTTTAAGATAGTAATAACAAATCCATAAATTCAAATATAACTAAGATAGTAATAAAAGATGATAAATCCATAAACTCAAATATAACTATTCTAAGCTAGAGATAAGACAAACATCATAAATACAACTATTGTAACGATAAGAAACACACAAACTCACACACAAACTCTACAGAATACTCAATTGAAGGTATATACACTGGAGGCGGAACGATCTCCCCATACAATCACTACGCAGGAACAACATAGTGACTTCACACCAAATATAAAGGATGCAACTCAGATAAATTTAAAAACATTCGAAGCTATACCGTGCTTCAGTGGGGATAAAAACCAATATAGATCCTGGCGGAAAAGGGCATGGACATTCATTGAAAATATCAAACAATTTTCCAACCACCCAAATTACTACACAGCATTCACGATACTGCATTCAAAAATTGTTGGAGAAGCAGCAGACATCTTCATCAACCACAACACGAAGATGAACTTTTATTCTATAATTAACAGGCTTGACTACACTTACGCAGATCAACGACCATTATACGTACTTCTCGAGGAAATGATGAAACATAAACAGGGAAGACAAACACTCTCAGAATTCCACAGCAAAATCAGCAAAGCACTGAACCTCGCACTTTCGAAAATAGAGATGTCAGGTGATAAGGGATCTGCATCCATGGCGGAATATGCAAATCAGGAAGCAGTCCGTACATTCATCACAGGACTCAACAGTAAATACACAAGCGGTACATTATATAGCCATCATCCAAAGGACCTAGAAACTGCATTTGCAATCGCAAGCACCATATACTATGACAACGCAAATATGCAGTTCGACACACTGGCTACAACACAATTATACAACCAAAAACCAAACTTCGGACCACAACGATACGAAGATAGAAGGAGGTACAATCCCAATGTACAAGCTCAATTTAATCATCAACCACGGCAGGAACCCATGGAAGTGGATAGTTCGCAACAGTTTAGACGTTCAACACATTATTCTCCACAGCAGCAATACAACCCACTCAGAAGGGAGCAACAACCAACAAAAAGGGATAGAATGCCTTCATCAAAAAATTATAATCCGAATAAAGTTCAACAAGTAAACCAGACGAGAGATGAAGATATACAATCACTTGTACCACACACCGAAGATAATTACGAAACTGGCAGCGCTTTTTTAGGCGAATAAACGGATTGCCATGTCTACAGAGGCACTGCCAAACAACAGGTAAATCCGTTAATATATTAATCGACACAGGTGCGACAAACAATTATATTAGTTCTAAGTGCAACATAGGAAAATCTATTCCAATAAAACCAGTTAAGGTAAAAACGCTTCACGGATACTCTTTAACGAAAGCAAAAAAATTATTGCACTATTAGGCCACAATTTAGTATTTTTCGAAACTGAAGCCTTAGAAGAGTTCGATATGCTTCTCGGGGAACATGGTCTCAGAGCCATAAAAGCAGAAGTTAACTTATTTTAGTATAAAATCACGTATAAATTTAAAAGAAAAGAAGAAATTAACGAACAAAAAGTCAATTACACAGTCAATAATGACAAATATAAAAATGAAAATATAATGAGAATAAATGACGAAACCAACGAAATTCTGCCCTTTACAACCACTGTACAAGCTACAATTAGGACAAAATCAGAAGATCCTATTTGGGTGAAACAGTACCCGTATCCAATAGTATAAATAAAGAAATTCAAACATTATTAGACAACCAAATAATACAACCTAGCAAAAGCCCATACAACTCTCCAATATGGACCGTTGCGAAAAAAGGCACAGATGAGGAAGGGAAACCAAAAAAACGTATGGTAATAGATTTTCAAAAGCTTAATGCTCAGACTATAACCGACAGGTACCCTATCCCAGATGTAGCAATGACTATTCAAAATTTAGGAAAAGCAAAAGTCTTTACAACACTAGACTTAGGGTCAGGATTTCACCAAATCTTGATAAAAAATCAGACAGAGAAAAGACTACATTCAGTGTGAATGGAGCAAAATACGAATTTCTTAGAATGCCATTCGGCTTAAAGAATGCACCTTCTATATTTCAGCGATGTATAGATGATATTCTGCGCCCATATATTGGTAAGTTCGCTTACGTTTATATCGACGACGTGCTTATATATTCTTCTTCGCCTGAAGAACACATGGAGCACATTCGAATAATAATAAACGCATTACATAATGCAAATATGAAAATTTCTGACGAGAAATCACATTTTTTCCAAGACTCAGCAGAATATCTTGGTCACGTAATCAAACACAATAAAATAACTGTAGATCCTAGTAAGATCCAAACAATAAAGGATTACCCAATACCTAAAAATTTAAAAATTTTTAGGACTAGCTAGTTATTATAGGAAATTTGTACAAAACTTCGCTTCAATAGTAAAACCCCTTACTACGTTCTTACGCGGAGACAATGGCGGTGTAAACAAAAAGCAAAGCACAAAAGTATTAATTAATCTAGATAAACCAACACTCGAAGCGATAGATAAAATTAAAAATATGTTACAAGCACAAGTCGAATTATTTCAACCAGATTTTAACAAGCCCTTCGAACTAACAACTGATGCAAGCAACTTTGCAATAGGAGCTGTACTTTCTCAGAATAAGAAACCTATTTCATTTATATCTAGAACCCTTAACCAAACCGAACAAAACTATAGCACAAACGAAAAAGAGCTTCTTGCGATCGTTTGGTCACTTCAAAAATTAAGAAATTACCTTTACGGTATAGCAGACTTAACCATTTACACGGACCACCAGTCACTCATTTTTTCTATATCTGATAAAAATCCCAACACAAAATTGAAACGATGGAAAAATTTCATCGAAGAATAGGCGCTAAATTAGTATATAAACCAGAAAATCAAAACGTCGTCGCTGACGCATTGTCACGTCAACAGATTAATAATACTTCGAGTTGTTCACAACATTCAGCACAAAGTTCGCCAATCGAAAAATTGAAACGCGTGAAACAACCATTAAATGCATTTAAGAATCAAATAATTATTCACTATAACACAGATAACTTAGTGCAAATATCTTCACAAAATATTTTCTCATATGCACGATACACACTTTTCTATTCAACCAAGGACGAATTATTAGAAAGATTAGAACAAATAATAAACCCAAAAGTAACAAATGCTATAAAAATAGAGGAAGAAACTCTATTCCACGTCGAAGATAATATCATTTCTTCTTTTCCAAATGTAAAAGTTGTAGTAGCTCAGAAAATGACAGAAGATATAGAAAACATATATAGACAAAAAGAAATCGTAGTACTAGCACATAGACGAGCACACAGAAATTACAAAAATAACGCTCAAGAAATACAGACAACGTATTTTTGGCCAACCATACGCACCATGTGTAAAAAAGAAGCACAAGACTGTGAAATCTGTCTTACAAACAAATACGAAAGAAGACCAAATAAACAACCAATTGGAGCAACACCGATTCCAAATCACGTGGGAGAACACATACACTTAGATTTATTTTATATGAACGGAAACACATACCTCACCACAACTGATAAGTACTCAAAATATTGCTATATACGAGAAATTCCAAATAAGAAAAACATACACAAATACATCGAACAAATACTATGGCAAATCTATCCAAATGCTAGATTCATAATGACTGACAACGAAGCAGCATTATCAAGTATATGCGTAAAACAGGTTTATGAAAAACTACATATTGAGCACACGCTAACGCCAACATACCATTCAACAACAAACGGTCAAGTGGAACGCACTCATAGCACGCTGATCGAACTCACTAGAGTCCTAGCTCAAGAACACAGTTCTTCACCAGGAGACGAAATCTTTAATGCCGTTCGACAATACAACAAAACAATACACTCAGTCATTGGAGAGAAACCCGAGGACGTGTTTTTTAACCGGGGAGCGCATCCTGATATTAAAGAAAAAATCGAAATAAACCAACAGAAAATACTTCTATATCACAACAAAAATCGTAAGAACATCACATACCAAGCAGGGGACGTTATATACTCCAAAACGCACCGACGCAATAAAAACGTAAGGAAGATAAAGGTAACACAATAATTACAAACAAAAATATTGTTATACATAAGGATAATATACGAGTATAAACATGCAAAGAATAATAATATTATTACATATATCCGTCGCATTCGGTAACAGACTAATAGACTTAAAAGACAAAAAATATATAATGATAGAGACTGACCTTGTATATGTTTTTCAGGACACAGCGTTTTTATACCATATGACAAACCTTTCTAGAATCTTGACACCCTACGAAAATATAGTACGATTTGCATATAATTTAGAACAAAACTCTGCAGAATATTTGTTGATAACTAAAATAGAAAACCTGAAGTCATAACTACTTCCTAGAATCTCCAGAACTAAACGTTCACTTAATTTTCTAGGATCAGCCCTCAAACTTATTACAGGAACACCTGACCACGATGACCTAATCGAAATCAAGACAGGATTGAATATGCTAATAGAAAATAATAATAAACAAAACAAAATAAACTCTGAATTTGAAAAAATATTAGAAAGAATTAGCCCCGAATCTATTTCAGAACATTTAATACTTACCGAAGTATACAACGAACTACATTCTATCGCTACAATGATTAATTTCGCAAAAGACGGAAACTTTTATTCCGGAACTTTAAATTTAAAAGATATTCAACAAATAGTGTCTAATGAAGCGTTAGATCTACCTATAATAAATATATTAGAATATGCCGATATTAATGTTTTTTATTTTCATCACACAATTGTAAACACCTATAAATACCCATTATTAAAAACGAAATGTAAGCTATTTAATTTGTATCCACTAGTATTTAAGCACGGAAAACTACTACTAGACTCTAGAATAGCAAAATGCAATAATAAATTTACAAGTATCGAAAAATGTAAAAATTATCTAGGAAACTCTATATGTAAAATTAAGAAACCGGGCAACTGTACTATTAATGTATTAGAAAACAAGCCAGCCAAATGCGAAGAAATACATGAAAATAACGCACCGCTACAAGTAAGTAAATGGACCTAAACTAATACAATTCAATTACTCAACAAATCTAGATGGAAAACCATACTACAACCACCAGTCAAAACAAGCAGTCAAAGATGCCATACATAACCTACACGACGAACAATTACAAACAATGAGCATCTTAGAATCTAATGGTAATTACAAATTTAACAATATCCAAGAAATATCAACCTTCCTGATACCCATCAAAGAACATCCAGTCAAATACACATTTTATTTCATATTGGGACTATGTACATTAGCATTACTAACTTATGGTATGATTAAATTCTGCGAATGCTACAGGATAAAGAAAATAGAAACACAAATAAAAAAAATCAACGAATTATATGAAATAGAACTTGTCAAGCTCCGACAGAGACAATATACAGTTTAAAACGAGGACGTTTTTTTAAGAAGGAGGAGAGTTAACATCTCTTATTTTAAGATAGTAATAACAAATCCATAAATTCAAATATAACTAAGATAGTAATAAAAGATGATAAATCCATAAACTCAAATATAACTATTCTAAGCTAGAGATAAGACAAACATCATAAATACAACTATTGTAACGATAAGAAACACATTCTTTCTTTTCTAACTTAATACAAATAACTCAAAACATGTTTTACTGATAACTAGTAACCTAAACAAAGAAAAACATATTTTGAGTTAGGACAAAGAAACATTAAACATAATTATTAATATAAATAGATGCTAAAAAAATAGGATAGATAGTTTTAAGAATATATTTAATAAAGAAACGCACATTTTTTGGTGCAGAAAAAAGAAAATATATTTTTTCTACTCATTTCCTATAATTGGAAATTAACTCGCGCGAAACCGTTTTGGAGCAATGACTGAAAAACTAGTTTAAACTATTTCGACGATTTTTTCTAATTTTCAAAAGTTGCTGCTGCATAACTCATTTCAGAAAGTTTTTCAGAAAATAAGTTATATCACGTTTGATTCCTATTTTTGCCCTCTGTTGATTCCGGGTAGTGGGATATGTGCGTGCGAAATAGTTTTGGAGTTATTAGCAAAAAAATGTATCAATATAATAATTTGTCTTCCATATAGCTTATATATTACTGTTACGTTTATTTAGATTATAAACCTTTTATTTATGAGTTCTTTATTTGCAAAATAATTACACACACAGCTTTTAGAGTTTTAATTAAATTACACTTTATTTAATCAATTATTTGACGATTTAACTATTCGCGATTAATAATACACGCTGGAAACTTTACTTGTTATACCACAAGATCTTAACTAGATGAGCCTCACAATCAGAATGAATCATCACGTATTGGCGTTGCTTTTATATACCCTATTTTTATTGAAAATGCTGCGTTGCCACTTTTATCTCAGGCACATTAGTGAGCATTGTTATTAACTGTTGTTATATTTTTGGGTAATAACCGTCGTCACTGGCTGTGTACTTTGGATGTTCGGCGAGCGCTTTCGATGTGATAACATCATTTTCAAGCCACGTATTCGTTAAAACTAAAAAAAATACATGTTGTGTATTTTTATTTAGTTGTTATACAATGCAGGTGTGTGTATGTTTGTGTATTGTGTTTGTTTACTCGTCGCTTTGATTTTGTTTTGTAATAAAGATGTTTCGTAGAACCTCTAGCTTTGAAAACAAACACAATAGGCCATTTCGTTTCACTTTCTTGGCATCAATTATTTTTACATCCTTTAATGATTTAAATAAAGCATTTTTGTAACACTGCCGCCAACTTATGTAAGCCTTTTCGTCCCGAATAGACTCAACATTACCTCTGCCATATTTACCAGGCACTCCAGGTGAACCACTTTCATTTTAGACCTCGACTATGATATCTCTGTATCCGGTAAACCACGTCATTCAATTTCTATATCACCTTGTACGGTCCCTCCCAGTGGGTTTGCAGTTTAGGGGATAATCCTTTCTTGCGTTGCGAGTTAAATAGTAGAACCATTTGTCCTTCAGTAAATCCCTCCGTGTTTGCTGCTTGATCATATCTGGCCTTCATATTATTGCTGGTCATTTTAATGCGGTTACGGACAAACTCATGAAGCTCATGCAGGTCTTCCTGTGCCTGAAGAATTTTTCCATTGCCTTCGTGCGCTGGTCCAGGTTTGACACCAAATTCTAAATCTGCTGGCAGTTTTAATTCTGTCACGACCAAGATTTTTGCTGGACTACGTGAGGTTGAATTGTGTACAGCTGACCGGTACGCTAGTAGAAATTTGGGTATATGCTCATCCCAATCCCTTTGGTGTGTACTGACCACTTTTCTGAGATATTCCTCCAGGGTACGATTGAATCTTTCCACAATGCCATCAAACTGTGGATGCAGAGGTGTAGATCTCGTCTTTTTAATACCGTAAACGTCACACATCTCTTTGAATATAGCTGATTCCCTGGTCCCTGGTCTGAATGTAGTTCTAGTGGAGCACCATACCGACACACCCAATTGTTCACAAGGGCGTCTACCCCTGTTTTCGATTCTTAGTTTGGAATGGCTGAACTTCGTGCCATTTGCTAAAATAATCCATTACCAATAGTACATATCGGTTTCCAGTATCACTGACAGGAAATGGACCTGCGATATCAATAGCTATCTGCTCAAAGAGAGCGCCTGCGTTGTATTGTTGAAGTTTGCCACGACTTTTTCTTATAGGACCCTTGGCTGACTGTTCGCAATTAGCTATCCAATCGGCTACGTATTATTGGCAGCCCACCCAGTAAAATCTCTGCTTCATCTTTTCCAGAGTCTTTGTTATACTTATATGGCTGCCGCTGGGACCATTATGGAACTGCTTTAGTATCTCATTTCTTTTAGAAGTCGGCACGACAATTAAGTCCGCTGTAGTTTTGCCATCTGTACTTTACTAAGATCGATATAAGCAGCCATCTTCTACCTTCAGGCTATTCCACTGAGCACAGTAGGACTTGGATAGTTGGCTCTCTGACGATATTCGCCGTCCTTCTTCTTTACTAAAACTATTGGTGAACTCCATGGACTCGAGGATGGCTCAATGACTCCGTGCCGTTCCATTTCGCTCACAAGTTCTTTGACCTCGTTGCGTTTTGCTTGGGGAACACTTCTGGTGCTTGGCCTCGCTTCGCCAGTATTAATTTCATGTTTAACAACTGCCGTTCTACCTTGGCTTTTATTATTTAGGACGAAGACGGAGGCATGTTTTTCAGCAACTGCTTTGCTTTGTTTCTGTCAGGAAGTGTTAGTCCTGCCACCCACTTTTGCACATGTTCTGCTAATGAATCTCTTTCTGTGGCTGTTATTTTAGAACACACAGTATTCGCCGCACAATAAATTATGGCTTCTGCTCGCTCACATCGACCCATCTGAAAATTCCTGTTAATAGTTTTTTTTTGGTATTAGACAGATTAAGTACTCTCACAGAAACTCTGCCATCGTCGCAGATTTTCACGAGGGCTTTTGCTGTTATGATATCGTCTTTTAGTTCTTTTGGTTTCACCACCCACAACCGGTTATCCTCACAACCTGTCTCCACACGTGCCCATATTATAGTTTCAGCCTGAGTTGGTAATTTCTGGCGTTCAACTGCAAATAGCTTTCTTACTGTGGTACTACTGTCATATCCAACATCCACATTGCGCCAGATCATTATTGGCTCACCCATGTGCAGATTAATACTGTGCGCTATAATAAAGTCTGCACCAATGATAACTTCATCCACTATATCGACAACAACAACTACATGGTCTAGCCTTAGGGAGCTCCTTAGGGGTAGGTGTAGACCAGTTTTGTAGTTTGGGAAATTTTTGTAATCTGGAAGTAAAAAAAAAAACGAATTAATTAGAAACACAGTTTTTGTTTGGCTGAGCAGGAAGAATAGAAGAAAACGATAGGCAATTATTTTTTTATTTATTTTTATTTGTATTATAGTTCATATTCATTTTTGTTTATTAATTTGTATTTATATTATAGTTTATAATTTTTTCCCCAATTAGGATTTGATCCATCAATTTTCCCAATCAATTTCCATTCATTTATAAGATCGATGGTTTAAATGCTTGAAGTTGTGTGGACTTCGTCTCATCAAATTAACATTAAGAATAGTTGGTTAAATAGATGATGTTTACGTCGTACATAACATAACGTAGATAGATGCGAAGAATGCTGATGAGGGATGTACGGTGTTACGACCGTAGGGACCAATGAGATTTACGACTAGCTTTATGAGGACGGTAAACATTTCTCAGCGAGGTTCCAACCCTTCTCATTGGGTACGCCGCACATAAAACATACAACTCACACAATAAAAACTTAAACAATGCAACACGCTCACACAAACAGTAACAATCGTGGCAGATGTTTTACCACTAGACTGCCCTCCCAACCTTGTCACAAAAATTCTTATCCACATCCAACTTCCTTTTGTGAACCCGTATGCTCTCAGATTCTTCTTTCCTTAACTCACCTTCATGCCATTTTTTCTCTCAAATTAGGCCAAAAACATAATTATTTCAACTTCACATATTACATACAAATTTTATTTAAGCACAAAAATTTAATCCTATACAAATTTGAAAATATAAGGTTACTATTAAAATACAAATTATCTTATATTTAACAAACTTTTAATTTTTTTCAACAGCGAAATATAGATGTAGGTATTGTCTACTATCAAAAATAAACTATCTCTAATATCGTTAATTTGTTTTACTTTTCTCTTTTTAGAACTCCGATCAACCAATTACTAATTTCAATCTCCAATTTTACGACTCTAAATCGTACCCTGAAGGAGCTCTCTAAGGATACAAGATTTTTCCTGCAATATTCCACAGGAATTACACACTAAAAAAAACTAATTGATAAGAGTCGTAGTTTGTATAAATTTCTCTTTTTTTTTGCAAATAAAACAAACTAAACGATTTTCATTTCCTGTTTCTCACTCTTCTGCATAGATTGTATCACAACAACAAAAGTAAGTAGGCCTCCAACGGGCAATAGCTAACAAAAATAAAACAAATATATATTTGGCTGCTTTTAGGCATATTAATGAAAGGGTACTAACAACTTACACCAAACTTAGAATAGTTTAACTTAATAATAAATGATAATTTCTAAACAGATATCCTTTTAAATAATCTTCAAAATTAAGTAATTATAAATTCAAATAAATAAATAAAATAAATCTTATTTGTTTTTTCTTAATATTTTTTTCTCTTAATCACTTTTTTCTATTTTTAACTTTTTTTCTTTTAAATTTGATTTTTTTTGATTTAAAGTCTTTATAATTTTTTTATCCTTTTTCTTTCTCACCAATTCAAATACTAATTTCATAATATTTCTCTTTCTACATTATATATCCTTGCGTAGAATTTTTGTTTGTTTTACACACTTGCACTGAGTAAAGTATATCATGAAAAAAAAGGAAAAAGGGTTTACCTGGCTAGATCTCGGTGTGGAAAGTTCTAATCATCTTTAGCATTTTTTCATCTCCACTAGATTCTGGGTAATAATTTTCCTACCCACGAACCGTTACTTCCTTTTTTACCCAACTTCCCTACACCATCCAACTTCCTAGCCAGGTTTAAAATATA
This sequence comes from Gymnosoma rotundatum, assembly GCA_916610165.2. Classification (NCBI taxonomy): domain Eukaryota; kingdom Metazoa; phylum Arthropoda; class Insecta; order Diptera; family Tachinidae; genus Gymnosoma; species Gymnosoma rotundatum. Next base: position 65,766,327 of record OU744339.1, read on the forward strand.
TTTTTTTGGTTATTTTTTTCCTTATTTAAAGTAACTATCCTTTCCTTCCAAAGGATTTCTTTTGAAAATTTCTAAACTTCCAACTTTTGTTTAACTTTTTTTTTTGTGTTTTTTTAACTTCAATGTTTTCTCGCACTATTATTTTTTTTATATGCTTTCACTTTAAAGTACAATAACCATCTGCGAATTCTCTATGATTTTCCCTTACTTGTTGCCTCACTTGCTTCCCAACTTATGTGGTGAATTTCTTTAATTTTCCAAAATTTTCCAAAAATCTTTCCCGCCCAGCCGTTCATCTTTTCTTGCTGATCTTTCTAGAACATTCTGCCTTCCCTCCAAATCACCATATTTTAATAATAATAATTTTCTTATTTTTGGCAAAATCCTCATTTAAATTTCGTTTTTATGATTATTTTTATTTCTTTCTAATATTGTGTTTTGTTATCTACATCTATGTTTTTCATCTCTTCTTAAGGTTTTAAAGGCAGTCAATGCCTCTTCTTATACCAGGACCTCATACTAAACAGCAAGGTTATTTTCTCATTCATAATTATTCTGAAAATATTTCTGAAATTAACTACCGTTTTCATCGTGAATGAAAGCACAATTCTGTTTGTTTTTTATTCGTTCTGGCATTACCCTGTTATATACGTAAGTCCACTACACAGTACTAACAACTGTAATATGCGTATAAGACAAAAAAAAAAAAAAAAAAAATACACACACATGCATACCTACATAAAGCAAGAACTGACAGCATACAGAATGAAGAAGAAAAACACGGTAAGTAAAAAAAATAATTTCATAATAATTAATGTTTAATAATTCTTAAGCAAAATACCTTCTATAATTTTAATTTTAGACACAAAGACACGGAATATGAAGAAGTCCACAAATCACGGACCAAACCATTATATATCCTTGCGTAGAATTTTTGTTTGTTTTACACACTTGCACTGAGTAAAGTATATCAAGAAAAAAAGGAAAAAGGGATTACCTGGCTAGATCTCGGTGTGGAAAGTTGTAATCATCTTCAGCATTTTTTCATCTCCACTAGATTCTGGGTAATAATTTTCCTTTTTGGTTTTTTTGGTTATTTTTTTTCCTTATTTAAAATAACTATCCTTTCCCTCCAAAGGATTTTTTTGAAAATTTCTAAACTTCCAACTTTTGTTTAACTTTTTTTTGTGTTTTTTTTAACTTCAATGTTTTCGCACTATTATTTTTTTTATATGCTTTCACTTTAAAGAACAATAACCTTCTGCGAATTCTCCATGATTTTCCCTTACTTGTTGCCTCACTTGCTTCCCAACTTATGTGGTGAATTTCTTTAATTTTCCAAAAATCTTTCCCGCCCAGCCGTCCATCTTTTCTTGCTGATCTTTCTAGAACATTTTGCCTTCCCTCCAAAATGTAGTATTGACCAGGAGGGTCAAGTATTCTTTTAAATAAAAAACGTTGTTTTAATATTAAATTATAATTAAGTTTTATTACGACTGAACGTGTTGGGCACAAGTTAAAGAAGAATGCATAGAGGGAAAAAAGCCATGACATTAGCTTGGCACAATAACGAGTACCGTTGATACTCGTTACATTATAAATGTATTAGGGTAGCACTTAGCCACACAAGTGTAGCTTATACTACATCCCCTTTTTTAAATATAATAAGTAATAATTATTATACTTATTTTTTATTTTTTTGAAATTCATTTAACATTGTTTTTATAATTTTAATAACTAAATTAAAGTATTTTTACAATATTATTTTTCAGTTTTACAATTGTTCTGATATTTTTGATTTTAAATAAAGATGTTTGTACAATATTATTTTTTTTCTTTCCGTTTTGTATTTTCATTATTATTTAATTTTAAATGAATGTGCCCCTATATGTAACAAATATAATAAACTTTTTTTTTTCTAAAATTGTATTTTAATTTTATAAATCAATCTCTTAAACTACATAATCTTTAAACCAAGTTGGTGTAGTTCTATGTCTACCAACTCTTGTTGAGGGACCAACTTCTGGAGTTTCTTCAGAAGGTAGTTCCTTTGGAGTATAAGGCAAATCGGGTTGACCCTCGCTAGCATTGTTGTCGAAATTATTTTCAACTATACAATTCTCATTTGGATTATAAAATTCGTCTGAATTGTCGGAATTACCAGTACCGATATTTGGCCCTGAGATTAGATGCGCCTGTACGTCTCTCTATCCGCCTTAACCAGATATGATCGTGGTTCGTCTAGTTTTTTTAAAACCCTACCATATTTTTGTAAATCGACTATCCACACCCCATCCCCTTTTTTTAATTCCGGCAGATCTCTAGTTCTGTGTCTTGTATTATAATTTTGAATCTGTTTTTCTTTAATTTGACGTTCCTTGTCTAATACTTTCTGATTATTCTCTGGTTCTAACAGACTTGGCAACATTGGAACCAAAGATTTGATTTTGCGACCCATCATTAATTCCGCGGGCTAAAATCCGTTTGCTAAAGGGGTTGAACGATAGTTAAGAAGACCTTCGTGAACATTTTCACATTTTTTTATCAACTTTTTTGCAACTTTCACCGCTGCTTCCGCAGCACCATTAGATTGGCTATAATAAGGGCTACTTGTCACGTGTGTAAAATTGTAATCAAAAGCAAATTGTTTAAATTTTGACTGAAATTGTGGACCATTGTAACTCCTGCATATGGAACAAATACCAAAACGTGAAAAAAATTCTTTGAGTTTGCCGATTATGACCTCTTCAGTCATAGAGGTTAGTAGAAAAAATTCGAAATATCGTGAATAATAATCAGTTATTATAAGATACCACGTGTTCCATTTGAAAAGGTCTAGACCAATTTTCTCCATCGGTCGAGTTGGTGGATTTTCATACCTGAATGTTTCCCTGTTGTTACATCGTTCCTCAATGCAGTTAGGACAGTTTTTTACTAAATTTTCCAACTGTGAGCTAAGACCTAACCACCAAACCGAAGTTTGAGCTAATCTACGACACTTGGTAATTCCTTGATGGCCTGAATGAATGAAGTTGATTACTTCTCTTTGTAAACCTGGAGGGATAATTAGTCGTGTATCCTTTAATACTAAATTTTGTGAAAAAGAAATATCGTAACGATATTGATAATAGGGTACCATTAAATCTGGTAATTTATCACGAGTTGGCCAACCATCTGCCGAATACTGAACAAGTAGTTTGCATATTGGGTCCTCTTTTTGAGCTTTTATTATTTTTTCTACAAAATAATCTTTTAGTGGAAGATGTTTTACGATAAAACGTACAAAAGCTTCAGTTTCTATCCCTAGTTCTTGAGGCTCGTCCTTTTTACAAGGAACTGAACTACGAGATAAAGCGTCAGCTACTTTCAAGTCTTTGCCTGGTACGTAGACTATAGAGTAGTCGTACCTCATAAGGCGCATTCTAAAACGTTGTAGTCTTGGGGTCAAGGTATCTAAATTTTTTGACTGTAAAATTTGCACTAAAGGCTTGTGGTCTGTTTCAAATACTACTTCCACACCTGTTATATACTCGGCTAACTTTTCTGCTGCCCAAGTTATGCCTAGGGCTTCACGTTCAATCTGAGCGTAATGTTTTTCAGTATCGGTCATCGTTCTGGATATATATGAAACCACTTCCCTCTTACCGTCACCGTCCACTTGAAAAAGACAGGCACCAATACCATAACAGGATGCATCTGAGCTAATGACAATTTGCTTAGAAGGGTCATAAAAGGCTAAAGTTGGAGTTTGTGTCAAACTGTTTTTAATTTCCAAAAAAGCTTTTTCTTGTACCTTATCCCAAACAAAATCTACCTTTCCCGTTAAGACATTGATAGGTCCTAATATTTTACACCTATTTGGGATAAACTTTGCAACAAAATTAACCATACCGAGGAAACGTTGGACTTCTGTTTTATTTTCTGGTTTGGGAAAGTCAACAATTGCCTTGATTCTTTCTGGATCAATAGAACCACCATTTGCTAAAAGAACATAACCTAAGTAAGTAACTTGGTCTACACCAAAACATGACTTCTCTTTGTTAATAGTTATACCTTCTTTGTCAAGGCGAGCTAAAACTTTTTCGAGAGCGGCATCATGTTCATTACGATTTTTCCCAAAAATTAGAATATCATCAACATGCGAAATGCAGTTGTTTATTCCTTCTAGGACTTTATTAAACTTTGAGACAAAATATTCTGGCGCGCAAGAAATGCCAAAAGGTAATCTTTTAAAAATAAACCGTCCGAATGGACATATAAAACAAGTCAGTAATTGACTTTCACGACATAATTTTATTTGATAAAATCCTTTGTTTGCGTCACACATCTCTTTGAATATAGCTGATTCCCTGGTCCCTGGTCTGAATGTAGTTCTAGTGGAACACCATACCCTGTTTTCGATTCTTAGTTTGGAATGGCATAAACTTCGTGCCATTTGCTAAAATAATCCATTACCAATAGTACATATCGGTTTCCAGTATCACTGACAGGAAATGGACCTGCGATATCAATAGCTATCTGCTCAAAGAGAGCGCCTGCGTTGTATTGTTGAAGTTTGCCACGACTTTTTCTTATAGGACCCTTGGCTGACTGTTCGCAATTAGCTATCCAATCGGCTACGTATTATTGGCAGCCCACCCAGTAAAATCTCTGCTTCATCTTTTCCAGAGTTTTTGTTATACTTATATGGCTGCCGCTGGGACCATTATGGAACTGCTTTAGTATCTCATTTCTTTTAGAAGTCGGCACGACAATTAAGTCCGCTGTAGTTTTGCCATCTGTACTTTACTAAGATCGATATAAGCAGCCATCTTCTACCTTCAGGCTATTCCACTGAGCACAGTAGGACTTGGATAGTTGGCTCTCTGACGATATTCGCCGTCCTTCTTCTTTACTAAAACTATTGGTGAACTCCATGGACTCGAGGATGGCTCAATGACTCCGTTCCGTTCCATTTCGCTCACAAGTTCTTTGACCTCGTTGCGTTTTGCTTGGGGAACACTTCTGGTGCTTGGCCTCGCTTCGCCAGTATTAATTTCATGTTTAACAACTGCCGTTCTACCTTGGCTTTTATTATTTAGGACGAAGACGGAGGCATGTTTTCAGCAACTGCTTTGCTTTGTTTCTGTCAGGAAGTGTTAGTCCTGCCACCCACTTTTGCACATGTTCTGCTAATGAATCTCTTTCTGTGGCTGTTATTTTAGGACACACAGTATTCGCCGCACAATAAATTATGGCTTCTGCTCGCTCACATCGACCCATCTGAAAATTCCTGTTAATAGTTTTTTTTGGTATTAGACAGATTAAGTACTCTCACAGAAACTCTGCCATCGTCGCAGATTTTCACGAGGGCTTTTGCTGTTATGATATCGTCTTTTAGTTCTTTTGGTTTCATCACCCACAACCGGTTATCCTCACAACCTGTCTCCACACGTGCCCATATTATAGTTTCAGCCTGAGTTGGTAATTTCTGGCGTTCAACTGCAAATAGCTTTCTTACTGTGGTCCTACTGTCATATCCAACATCCACATTGCGCCAGATCATTATTGGCTCACCCATGTGCAGATTAATACTGTGCGCTATAATAAAGTCTGCACCAATGATAACTTCATTCACTATATCGACAACAACAACTACATGGTCTAGTCTTAGGGAGCTCCTTAGGGGTAGGTGTAGACCAGTTTTGTAGTTTGGGAAATTTTTATAATCTGGAAGTAAAAAAAAAAAACGAATTAATTAGAAACACAGTTTTTGTTTGGCTGAGCAGGAAGAATAGAAGAAAACGATAGGCAATTATTTTTTTATTTATTTTTATTTGTATTATAGTTCATATTCATTTTTGTTTATTAATTTGTATTTATATTATAGTTTATAATTTTTTCCCCAATTAGGATTTGATCCATCAATTTTCCCAATCAATTTCCATTCATTTATAAGATCGATGGTTTAAATGCTTGAAGTTGTGAGGACTTCGTCTCATCAAATTAACATTAAGAATAGTTGGTTAAATAGATGATGTTTACGTCGTACATAACATAACGTAGATAGATGCGAAGAATGCTGATGAGGGATATACGGTGTTACGACCGTAGGGACCAATGAGATTTACGACTAGTTTTATGAGGACGGTAAACATTTCTCAGCGAGGTTCCAACCCTTCTCATTGGGTACGCCGCACATAAAACATACAACTCACACAATAAAAACTTAAACAATGCAACACGCTCACACAAACAGTAACAATCGTGGCAGATGTTTTACCACTAGACTGTCCTCCCAACCTTGTAACAAAAATTCTTATCCACATCCAACTTCCTTTTGTGAACCCGTATGCTCTCAGATTCTTCTTTCCTTAACTCACCTTCATGCCATTTTTTCTCTCAAATTAGGCCAAAAACATAATTATTTCAACTTCACATATTACATACAAATTTTATTTAAGCACAAAAATTTAATCCTATACAAATTTGAAAATATAAGGTTACTATAAAATACAAATTATCTTATATTTAACAAACTTTTAATTTTTTTCAACAGCGAAATATACATGTAGGTAATGTCTATTATCAAAAATAAACTATCTCTAATATCGTTAATTTGTTTTACTTTTCTCTTTTTAGAACTCCGATCAACCAATTACTAATTTCAATCTCCAATTTTACGACTCTAAATCGTACCCTGAAGGAGCTCTCTAAGGATACAAGATTTTTCCTGCAATATTCCACAGGAATTACACACTAAAAAAAACTAATTGATAAAAGTCGTAGTTTGTATAAATTTCTCTTTTTTTTTTGCAAATAAAACAAACTAAACGATTTTCATTTCCTGTTTCTCACTTTTCTGCATAGATTGTATCACAACAACAAAAGTAAGTAGGCCCTCCAACGGGCAATAGCCAACAAAAATAAAACAAATATATATTTGGCTGCTTTTAGGCGTATTAATGAAAGGGTACTAACAACTTACACCAAACTTAGAATAGTTTAACTTAATAATAAATGATAATTTCTAAACAGATATCCTTTTAAATAATCTTCAAAATTAAGTAATTATAAATTCAAATAAATAAATAAAATAAATCTTATTTGTTTTTTCTTAATATTTTTTTCTCTTAATCACTTTTTTCTATTTTTAACTTTTTTTCTTTTAAATTTGATTTTTTTTGATTTAAAGTCTTTATAATTTTTTATCCTTTTTCTTTCTCACCAATTCAAATACTAATTTGATAATATTTCTCTTTCTACATTATATATCCTTGCGTAGAATTTTTGTTTGTTTTACACACTTGCACTGAGTAAAGTATATCATGAAAAAAAAGGAAAAAGGGTTTACCTGGCTAGATCTCGGTGTGGAAAGTTCTAATCATCTTTAGCATTTTTTCATCTCCACTAGATTCTGGGTAATAATTTTCCTACCCACGAACCGTTACTTCCTTTTTTACCCAACTTCCCTACACCATCCAACTTCCTAGCCAGGTTTAAAATATATTTTTTTGGTTATTTTTTTCCTTATTTAAAGTAACTATCCTTTCCTTCCAAAGGATTTCTTTTGAAAATTTCTAAACTTCCAACTTTTGTTTAACTTTTTTTTTGTGTTTTTTTAACTTCAATGTTTTCTCGCACTATTATTTTTTTTATATGCTTTCACTTTAAAGTACAATAACCATCTGCGAATTCTCTATGATTTTCCCTTACTTGCTGCCTCACTTGCTTCCCAACTTATGTGGTGAATTTCTTTAATTTTCCAAAATTTTCCAAAAATCTTTCCCGCCCAGCCGTTCATCTTTTCTTGCTGATCTTTCTAGAACATTCTGCCTTCCCTCCAAATCACCATATTTTAATAATAATAATTTTCTTATTTTTGGCAAAATCCTCATTTAAATTTCGTTTTCGTATGTGTATAAATAAAAATTTAATTTATATATATTATAATTAGAAAAAAATTAGCCATAAAGAAAAATTTTGTTTTTTTACATTTTCTATTGAATTAAAAACTAAAAATTTAACAATTTAGGTCCTAATTAAAATTTTTCTTAAAAAATGTATAACACAAAGCACAATCATCTGTTTCCGTACGGAAAGTGCGATCAGTTTCGTACCTTGCATAAAGAAATGAAATTTAACGAAACTTGACGAAAAGTTATCTTACGTACATTATAGTTTACCACATATGATTAAATGTATTTGCACAGTTGTATAAGCTTGCTTAAGTTGTTTTATGCACATTATAGTTGGGCCTTAAGGCCCAAGCTAGCTTTAGCTTATGTCAAAAATCCAACGAAAAGCCTGTCAAATGCTTAGGTAACTTATTAAAGAAATTTATGTGGCTATAATGTACCTATATAAATTTAGTAACTTATTTGCCACAGTTGCACATTTATGTTTGAGTCGTACTTTTGCCAAAAATAATTTCTATATAAATAAACAAAATTTTTAAAACGAAAAGGCTTTAAAGAAGATATTTTATATATTTAATAACATTCACATACACATTTACATATTTTGGTTCATGTTCTAAGAAAAAGTAAAAAAAAATTATTACAAGTTATTTTCTGTTTTGTGTTTGTGACCAACCGTACTGAAAAATGCAACTATGTTCATCGCTTATATCGTATACATATGTGTGTATAAATACAAATTTAATTTAAATACATTATATTTGTTAAAAATATGCCATAAAGAAAAATTTTGTTTGTTCTACATTTTCTATTGAATTAAAAATTTAACAATTTAGGTTTTAGTTAAAGTTTTTCCTTATCAATGTATAACACAAAGCACAATCAGCTGTTTCCGTACGGAAAGTGCGATCAGATTCGTACCTTGCATAAAGAAATTAAATTTAACGAAACTTGACGAAAAGTTATCTCATGTTCATTATAGTTTACCACATACAATGTATTTGCACAGTTGTATAAGCTTGCATAAGTTGTGTTATGCACATTATAGTTGGGCCTTCAAGTCTACTACACAGTACTGGCAACTGTAATATGCGTATAAGACAAAAAAAAAAAAAAAATACACACTCATGCATACCTACATAAAGCAAAAACTGACAGCCGACAGAATGAAGAAGAAAAACACAATAAGTAAAAAAAATAATTTCATAATAATTAATGTTTAATAATTCTTAAGCAAAATACCTTCTATAATTTTAATTTTAGACACAAAGACACGGAACCTGCAGAATTCCACAAATCACGGAGCAAACCCTAGATACAAATAAGCCAACACAGCCGGGCTGTAACCTAGAACAAATTCGGTGGAACAATTTACTGGACAAATAAAACCAAAAACATTTAGAGAGAAAAAAGGAACATGGAAAACTAAACAACAATTAAATAACTTAACCCAAAACAAATAAAATATAATAAACAATCAAACATTCATCAAAGAAAAAAAAAACATTTGTTGATCGTACGGTGGGCGCTAAACTAACGCACACATCTTTTTCAACGTCTGTAGAAATTTTCAAGTGCTAAGGTTTAAAAAAAAAATTAAATAAATAAATTTCTACCCGCAACAAAACTTCGAGTCCTTCGAGTATACGAAGTAGGAAACGGTGTGCGGAGTATGTGATGAAAGAAACACATTTTTCTGTGCCCAACATTTAGCCGGGCGATTTGTGCATCTATACCTGTAAGCTTTTCCTTTAATCCTACTACAGGTGATTACAATACGTTCCTAATTTCCAAAAGTAAACCTATCCACTCAGTCCCCTATAATAAACTTTGCAGAGACGGAAACCTCATCCACATCTTACTAGAGCATGAGCCAACCTAAAAACTGTTCTCAGGAGAGAAAAATTGTAGTAGCCACCCATAATAAAAGATCACTTAAAGAAAAATATTTCATATAATTGGTTTCGATACCAATTGGGCACTTACAGTGCTATAAATAAAAATCGAACGCCTAAAAACTTAAAATTTTAAGGCAACAAAAAAAAATAAAGATAGTCATCTTTCGTCATTTTGAATTTATAAGTATTTTTATTATTATAAAAAAAATTTTAACTATAAAATACTAATATTTGTCAAAATCGTTTCAGATCTTATATACATGGGTTATGCCGCTATTACTTTTCCTCCATGGGTTGTTGCTGCTCCAGAGATGGGAAACTTCCTCAAAAAGAAATTTTGTGGTGACGACAAAAAAATTAGAGAATAAATAGTTCCACTCCTGCGTGGACTATTATCAAAACTAGGATTTGAGTTTATTACGGGAAGTATTTTTTTCTACTCATCTATTACATAAGAGTTTACTTTGTGTGTCAATTTTTCCCAGATTTTCTTGAAAATAGAAAACTATCTTCCATCAAAAATATCACTATGGAATATTGCACAAAATTTACAGCATAAAAAAGAGGACATCACAGCAAACAATCACATCGCAGATGAATGTCAGGATACGAAATATTGCACAAAAGGAACTAAGACTAATACTGCACAGAAGGAACTAAAAACACAGGTATGTTAACTAATTACTAACTCGAAACTTATAACTATCAGGTACTAAGTATATCACAGATTTTAAAGTAAATTGCTACGATTAGGAAATATTAGGACAACACAACAAATATTTGTATAATAAAAAAAAATAATTACTTATCTTATATCCTAATATTGCATTTGTTAATTTCGAATTAAATGTAAAGTTTAAATCGAACACTCGCTAAGCAATTTAAACTTTAATATCTTTTACGTGATAAACGCCAATTGTTTTTCCGTCTAAAGTTTCGAGCTCGTACAAATTATTATCTACAGGTCGGGACACTCTACATTTAAGAAACTTTCTACAAAATTTCGGGTTCAAGTTTTTACCGAAATTACTTTGTACCATGTTTCTACGGTAGACCTCCTGTCCTGGCACAAATTTTACTATTCGAGCTCTTCGGTTGTATCTTTTGGCACTTTTCTCGTATGCTCTAGTCATATTTTCTTTTATTTCATTCCTTATAAATTCCATTCTTTCATTGGGCATCGCAAGAATACGGTGATCAGAAATTAAGTGCAATTTTCGGGCTTATTTATAATCTGCCCCACTTGAAAACATGTGGTAGCCAAACAACGCGAAGAATGGCGTGAAACCTCTTGCGCTGTGAAAAGAGTTACGCAAAGCACAATCAATTTCTGATAAATAGAGATCCCAGTCTCGGTGATCGTCTTTCAGATAGGCTCTTATAGCTGACAAAATGCTTTGATTAACACGTTCTGATGCGTTGCTGCTTGGATGATATACCGGAGTTTTTATATGCTGAATTTTGCATGTGTCAAGTAGAATTTGAAAACTTTTTGATGTGAATTGAACACCATTCTCTGTATGTATTATTTCTGGAACCCCAAATTTATGAAAAACTTCGTGGTTCAGAAACTCTACAACATTGCCAGCGGTCGCTTCTTTGATCGCTTTAATAAACGTATATTTAGAAAAATGATCCAACACAATAAACACGTAAGAGTTACCACTTTTGGACCTCGGATATTTGCCTAAAAAATCCAAATACAATTTCTGAAATGGCCGATCTGTAATAACCTGATTCCTTATTTCTGGGCGGAGATTCTTGTTTGACGGTTTGATCTCCTTCCAAGTTTGCCTTCACCTGGATGGGCATTTTTGGCCAATAAAAGAATCTTCTGAGCCTTTCCAATGTTTTTGTAACCCCACCGCGCGCCGCAGTAGGACTTGAATGTGCCCTTTCTATCACCGCCTGGGTGATATTAGGTGGAATTCAAATTTTCCACTGGCACTCTGAGTCAGCACCACGGTCGAAATCGATTCTTTTGAACACATATCCATCCTCGACTTTTAAATCTGGTAACCTATCTTTGTTCTCTGTTATGTGCTGGATTAATTCTAAATATTCTTCGCTTTGGAATTCAGTTGTTTCAAAATCGAATAAATCATCTATACTTAATCCTTCAACATTAAAATTTACTTCTTGTGATCGGGAAAGAGTGTCGGCTACTATATTTTCAGAGCCTTTCCTGTGCTCTATGTCGAAATCATAAGCCTGCAACTGTAGTGACCAACGAGCCAGTCTTCCTGTCAAATCCTTTAATGACATTAACCACTTAAGGCTAGCGTGGTCTGTCACTACCGTGAAGGGCATCATTTCGACATAGGGACGGAATTTCTTAACCGCCATTACAGCCGCCAGACATTCCTTTTCCGTCACGCTATAATTCTTCTGGCATGCATTTAATTTTTGGCTATAAAAAGCTATAGGGTGTTCATCACCATTGTCATCCAGTTGGTACAACACAGCACCGATTTCATAATCGCAAGCATCACATTGTATCCAAAACCTTTTGCTGAAATCGGGATGCTTTAGAACGGGAGCTGAAGGTAGCGCTTTCTTTAAGTTTTCAAACGCGTCTAGTGCTTCGGGTGTCATTTCAAACTTCTTAGCCTTTTTTAACGTATCTGTCAACGGAGCAGTCTTTTATAAACCGGCCCTTCCTAAAAAGCTGCGCACTTCACGCGGAGACTTTGGTACTCTAATTTCTCTTATAGCGCGTACTTTTTCCGGATCTGTCTTCAAGCATCCTCCGCCAATAATAAATCCTAAATATTTCAGCTGTTGGAAGCAAAATTGCGATTTTTGTAGGCCTATTGTCAGATTCGCTCTTTTTAAGCAGGCAGCAACTTCCTCTAAAATTTTCAAATGTTTTTCAAAACAGAAATCACCAAAAGATCGTCAAGATATATAAAGACATTTTCTTTGAGTTTTTGCGGTATAAGCTTCTCCATTAATCGACAAAGTCGCTGTGCCGCGTTGCAAAGTCCAAATGGCATTACGCGAAACTGGTAGAGCGGCCGACCTGCTACGGTAAACGCTGTATAGGGTCTACACTCTTCCTCAAGTTCAATTTGCTAAAGAGCAAATTTTAAATCAACGCTACTTATAAAATAAGTCTCATCAATTCTGCCTAAAATACCATCTATTTTCTGCAAAGGGTACGCATCTTTAACGGTGATTTTATTAAGCTTCCTAGCGTCAAGACAAAACCTATTTTTACCGGGTTTTCTGACCACAGTGGTTCTATTTGACCAAGGGCTCTCACTCTCTTCTATGACATTTAATTCAAGCATCTTGTCTATTTCTCCATAAACAATTTCTTGTACAGCTGGAGATAATGGATAGTGTCGGTCCTTAAAGGGCACCGCACCATCCATTAATTATAATAAAATAACCTAGACCAATTTTCTCAATAAATCTTTTTAATCTTGGTTGTTGTTCCCCACTCAATACATGGGGATTTGACCTATGATCTGCTACCTTAAAATCGTCTTGTATTTTTTCAATATTTAATTCATTGATTTCAAATACTTCAGGGGCCAAATTAAACGTATTCCAAAAATCAACTCCCAGGTAGGCCTCTTGTTCCAAGTCTGGGCATAAATAAAACACTATTTTATTGGTTTGATTTTTAAAATGTATTTTAAGTTCTATAGTTCCTAACAACCTATGTTCTTTACCATCTGCAGTTGAAATTAGAGAAAAAATTGGTTTTAATCTGATGCCCAACTTGTCTATTAACTCTCTACAACCTTTACCGAGTAAACTAACAGAAGCTCCTGTATCTAATAATCCTTTTATACGATGGTCACCTACAAAAATTTCAGCAAAAGCACGAGGGTCACTATGCGTGTTTGCTGTTTTTATAACTTCGATCACTAATTTTCGTTTCTTTTTTCTTTCAATAAATTTGTTTCTAATTTTCTTTATATGGTTTATTTTTTTCATTGCTATGGACTCATTAAAAATTCTATTTCTGACCTATTGACGAAGCATCTACTGGTTGGCCTGCACTGCTGCTTCGTTTTACTTTATTTGGCATTATTTCTTCGCGAAGTTTTATATTCTCCTGTTGAGTGTGCTGGAGTAAAAGGCTCATTTTACTCATCGTAGCAGTCAATTCTGCCATTTGCCTTTTAATTTCATTTACCTGCGAAGAAACGTCTTTGTTTGCATCATTAGATTGTTCCATGGCTGCTTCATAAATTGGTTGTTGCGATTCACTTGGGCCTTGTTCTCTTAAATCACGTTGTGCAGAACTATTACTGGCTTTCGAAACAGTGATTGTCTGAGATTTGTCGAAAAATTGGGGTTTTGGCTGATTAGGAGGCTCACTCATGTCTAAAATTCTACTGGCACTAGATTTTCGGCTGGGGATATTAGATTTGTACGCTTTATCAAACGTAAAAGGAGTAGACCTATTCAAGTCAAATTGGACCTGTCTTTCTCTTTTTCTAGACTTAGCGTCGTCTCTATTTTGGGACATAACCTTCAGAAAAAGATATTTATGAAACCTTTACCCCCCTTTTATCAAATCTAACCGACTAATGAATTTATATATATAAAAAAAATTATAATTTGCTTTGTATTCGATTTTCAATTTCTAACACACAAAAAAAAAACACCGCAAAATATAAAAAAAAATCGCAAAAACACATAGATGAACAAAAAAATAATAAAAGAACAAATATATATATAAAAAATAAATAAAAAAGGATATATGTATCTATAAAACTATAAATAATTATAAATAAAATAATAATAAATACTAAACGACATAAGGGCAAAAATGTAATATTAAAATAAATAAATACTCAAAAAAAAAACCAAATACGAGAAACTTGCATTAAAAAAGTGTATATGTATATATAAATATAAAAATAAAATAAATATGCATATAAAAATTATAACTATAAAATAGAAATACCTAAGATGAATAATATTAAAATTAAATTAATTGGGTTGATTCCGCCAGTATATAATAAACTGTTTTTATTAATAAAAACGCGGCTTGAAAATGATGTTATCACATCGAAAGCGCTCGCCGAACATCCAAAGTACACAGCTAGTGACGACGGTTATTACCGAAAATTATAACAACAATATTAAAATTATCTAATTTGTATGAATGAAATTCATAAATTTACTAAAAAGAATGCAAAAATAACAAAAACTTAGTTAAAATATAAAAATAGATAATAATAAGGAATAAAATAATTATAATTGTATAAATAAAAATAAATTTTAATTAAAAAAAACGATATAAAAAAAAACATCAAAATAGAACTAAACACATAAATATATAAAGAAACCAAAAAATGTAAGTAAATATGAATACAAGATTAGCAATAAACGAGCTAACATAAATAATAATAAAATTTATAATTTGCACTAAGTATATAATATAAAAAATTTTTTTGTTTATATATTTCTAATTTTAAATTTCTTCTTTAAAATTTGTATGTAAATTAAATTTCATTTATTCGAGTTTGGCATGAAGGTGAATATGGGAATTCGGAGAGTTAAATTTAATAATTTAATATAGGACTATTTGTGTGACGTTAATCATAATTAAAATTCAAAGGTTTATTCAAGTGTAAACCCCTTATACATTCATTTTAGCACTCGGCCAGATATGAGATTATAAGGGGTTTTTCTAATATCGATTTTGATACATCAGGCCCTGAGTTTTTCCAAATATTTTTACACAGGCGGCTATCAAAAGTTCGCATATTAAAACACAAAAACATATGAGCGGAAACTAAGAAAAACTAACATCAAAACAGAAAATAACCACAGTACAATTATACATTTATTCAAAATCCTCTAAGTTACTGTTATTATTTTCATAACATGAATTTGTCGGTTTCATCAACTTCCTATGAGCACACTGCAGTCTCTCAGTACAACATTAAAAAAATTTTCCTATATTTTAAAAGGGCTACAAAGTAGAATACAATTACACCCATAGGCAATTGACTACGCCGTTGGGCTATTACTAAAACTATTATTTTATTGTCGCATGCTCAGTTGACACTACATACTCAATATACTCAATTTGGGAACTTAATTAATTCCCAGTTTCCAAATTAAAGTATATTGACTTCTCTTGTTGCTTCGTAGTATGTAGGTCTTCTGTACTACTCCGTTATCCACTTTATTCGATTGGGCGCCATTTATGTTACGACCGTAGGGGCCAATGAGGTTTCCGACTAGCTCTATGAGGACGGTAAACATATCTCAGCGAGGTTCCAACCCTTCTTATTGGGTACGCCGCACATAAAACATATTCCACAACAAGCAAAACAAAATTACCAAAAAAAAACTCACACAATAAAAACTTAAACAATGCAACACGCTCACACAAACAGTAACAATCGTGGCAGATGTTTTACCACTAGACTGCCCTCCCAACCTTGTCACAAAAATTCGTATCCACATCCAACTTCCTTTTGTGAACCCGTATGCTCTCAGATTCCTCTTTCCATAACTTACCTTCATGTCATTTTTTCTCTCAAATTAGGCCAAAAACATAATTATTTCAACTTCACATACAAATTTTATTTAAGCACAAAAAAAAAAAAACTTAATCCTATACAAATTTGAAAATATAAATTTACTATTATAATACAAATTATCTTATATTTAACAAAGTTTTAATTTTTTTCAACAGCGATATATATATGTAGGTATTGTCTATTATCAAAAATAAACTATCTCTAATATCGTTAATTTGTTTTACTTTTTTCTTTTAAGAACTCCGATCAACCAATTACTAATTTCAATCTCCAATTTTACGACTCTACCCTGAAGGAGCTCCCTAAGGATACAAGATTTTTCCTGCAATATTCCACAGGAATTTTACACTAAAAAAAACTGTAGTTTGTATAAATTTCTCTTTTTTTTGCAAATAAAACAAACTAAACGATATTCATTTTCTGCATAGATTGTATCACAACAGCAAAAGTAAGTAGGCCCTCCAACGGGCAAGAGCTAACAAAAATAAAACAAATATATATTTGGCTGCTTTTAGGCGTATTAATGAAAGGGTACTAATAACTTACACCAAACTTAGAATAGTTTAACTTAATAATAAATGATAATTTCTAAACAGATATCTTTTTAAATAATCTTCAAAATTAAGTAATTATAAATTCAAATAAATAAATAAAATAAATCTTATTTGTTTTTTCTTAATATTTTTTTCTCTTAATCACTTTTTTATATTTTTAAAATTTTTCCTTTAAATTTGATTTTTTTTTGATTTAAAGTCTTTATTTTTTTTTCCTTTTTCTTTCTCACCAATACTAATTTCATAATATTTCTCTTTCTACATTATATATCCTTGCGTAGAATTTTTGTTTGTTTTACACACTTGCACTGAGTAAAGTATATCAAGAAAAAAAAGGAAAAAGGGTTTACCTGGCTAGATCTCGGTGTGGAAGGTTCTAATCATCTTTAGCATTTTTTCATCTCCACTAGATTCTGGGTAATAATTTTCCTTCCCATGAACCGTTACTTCCTTTTTTACCCAACTTTCCTACACCATCCAACTTTCTAGCCAGGTTTAAAATATCTTTTTTTGGTTTTTTTTTTTTTTTTCTTATTAAAAATAACTATCCTTTCCCTCCAAAGGCTTTTTGTTTGAAAATTTCTAAACTTCCAACTTTTGTTTAACTTTTTTTTTGTGTTTTTTTAACTTCAATGTTTTCTCACACTATTATTTTTTTATATGCTTTCACTTTAAAGTACAATAACCTTCTGCGAATTCTCTATGATTTTCCCTTACTTGTTGCCTCACTTGCTTCCCAACTTATGTGGTGAATTTCTTTAATTTTCCAATATTTTCCAAAAATCTTTCCCGCCCAGCCGTCCATCTTTTCTTGCTGATCTTTCTAGAACATTCTGCCTTCCCTCCAAATTACCATATTTTAATAATAATAATTTTCTTATTTTTGGCAAAATCCTCATTTAAATTTCGTTTTTATGATTATTTTTATTTCTTTCTAATATTGTGTTTTGTTATATACATCTATGTTTTTCATCTCTTCTTAAGGTTTTAAAGGCAGTCAATGCCTCTTCTTATACCAGGACCTCATACAAAACAGCAAGGTTATTTTCTCATTCATAATTATTCTGAAAATATTTCTGAAATTAACTACCGTTTTCATCGTGAATGAAAACACAATTCTGTTTGTTTTTTATTCGTTCTGGCATTACCCTGTTATATACGTAAGTCTACTACACAGTAATGGCAACTGTAATATGCGTATAAGACAAAAAAAAAAAAATACACACACATGCATACCTACATACATAAAGCAAAAACTGACAGCAGACAGAATAAAGAAGAAAAACACGGTAAGTAAAAAAAATTATTTCATAATAATTAATGTTTAATAATTCTTAAGCAAAATACCTTCTATAATTTTAATTTTAGACACAAAGACACGGAACCTGCAGAAGTCCACAAATCACGGACCAAACCCAAGATACAAATAAGCCAACACAGCCGGGCTGTAACCTAGAACAAATTCTATGGAACAATTTACTGGACAAATAAAACCAAAAACATTCAGACAGAAAAAAGGAACATGGAAAACTAAACAACAATTAAATAACTTAACCCAAAACAAATAAAATATAATAAACAATCAAACATTCATCAAAGAAAAAAAAAACAATTGTTGAACGTACGGTGGGCGCTAACGCACACATCTTTATCAACGTCTGTAGAAATTTTCAAGTGCTAAGGTTTAAAAAAAAAATTTAAATAAATAAATTTCTACCCGCAACAACGCACAGTGGCCAATTTGGCTTCGCTAGCGGCATTTTATTCATAGCTTCCAAAGTAAAGAAGATATCTTCAAAATTTTAAAAATTTCAAAATGAAACAATTTTTGGAAAAAAAATTAAATTTTTTTTATTTTTAATTTTTTTTTAATTTTAAATTTTTAATTTTAAATTTTTTATTTTTAATTTTTTATTTTGTTTTTAATTCAATAAACATTTTCCACCATATATTCATATATAAAATAAAAAAAAAATATCAACTCAAAGAGAAACCATATTATAAAAGAAATATTAATCAGATTCTGCAGTATCAGATTCAGAGAAATCATCTTCAAAATGATGCATTATAAGCAAGCTTTTAACTTCCTTATCGAAACTAATATTTCTGGAATAGGAAATTGATGAGCCGTTGGACAATGAAGATATTAAGGGATCAGAAGAAACAAAATGAGCGTTAATTATATCTTCCATTGTATTTTTCCTGCAATTTTTTCTGGTATTGTTTTCACGGATGTTCCGATAATCTTTATTTCTGGCTTCAAGCGCTTCCTCCGACATCATACCAATTGGAAGCGAAAAATGATTATGTCTGCTCCATGAATTAAAATTCTGTGAACAGACGAGGGCATTTAAACCAAGGGTATAAACTAACAAAAATTTTCGGCTGTTTCCATTGCGTAAAGTCTGAATGCCTCCGTGTTTATATCGTATCCACACGCAAGTGCTCGTAAGACGACGCTGAATCGATATATTAAATTTTCGTTCACTACAGTTGTACGAGCGGCTAAATCTGGTTGTTGAAAGAACCTTCTTGCCGTATTTCCGTTGTTGGTATTTCCAGTAACAGCCATTGGTATGTCGACCAACAAATGCATTTCTTCTCGTAGCTTCTGCTGTATATTTGTTTTATTTTGTTCAAATCCTCATCGCCTTTTATCATTTCTACAACTTTGGAAGCACTGCGCTTTCCAGCTTTATATAAACTGCAGCTTCCAGCTACCAACAATCCTTCACATGACACTTCCTCTGTAAGCCGTGACATCTTATTGACTTGCGTTTTTCTGCAGCACTCGGAAAGCTCTTTTTCCGGTCGTCCAATATTTTCATTTGCTTTTTTTCCCAATAATACAAATGGTGTATCTAGCCTTTCTTGGTTACTTTTTTTCGAAAAACACCTTACTTCTGCCACAGGCCTTCCACTTTTGGATAAGCCTACTAGCAACATTTCGCAGTTTCCTTCCAATTTCGCACTGCTCCTTCTGAGTATAGGAAATATTGCTCAAAACGGTACCAAGAACATAATTTTCCACGGCGAGAAACTTCTTGGTGGGGATCGCTTCTTCATGCCATATTAAAAAAAGGGTGCGTTTTTTCACTGACATTTTGCCTAAAAAGTAAAATAAATTGAAGGCTCGCAGGTACTCACAGTAAATTTTTGACATTTTGGACACACAATGGTTTACACATATAGGAAAATTTACAATTACACTGAATGTAGGTGAATTTTGTAAGTTCTACTCCACGAAAGGCAGGTGTACGTTACAATGGGCGAGTAGCTAATACACTTAAACACGATTAAGTTTTATAAATAACATAAGTATACACAGATCACAACCACAGTTTTTTTATATAATACATACATTAGTATATAACAAAACTTTTAATGAAAATAATAAAATTTGCATGTTTAACACGAATAGCAAAACGATGATAAAAAAGGCGGAAATATTTTGCACAACACTTGCAGAAACATATGCTGACTTTGACAGCTCATAGCTGTTCATCAGCTGTAAGCTGAGCTTTTAAAAATCGATACAAATCTAGTGAATGTATTTGTTATCGATTGTTAAAAAAAATAAACGGTTTTTCATATTTGAAAATTTGAATTTAATACCGCTAGCGAAGCCAAATTGGCCACTCTGCAACTGTCCAAAAATATGGCATTTCATTCTGCTAGAGTCTAATTTTTCTTGCTTTCTTTTGAAATTGTCCGCATACATTTCAAATAATTTTTCTTTCTAAAAATGTTTAGAAAATAAATTAAAAAATGAACCAAAAAAAAAGTAAATTTTCATTCATTTATAAGATCGATGGTTCAAATCCTGATTGGGGGAAACAATTAAATATTAAAAAAAAATAAAAAGATAAAAAAAAAACAAACACTATGCACCGCGTATTTACATTTATACTTAACTTATAATAATCAATATAATGTTGTGAGCAAACAATTATGAATAATTAAAAATAAAAATAAAAGTTGCATTTCGTGGCTATACCGAAGGTTAGTACAAAAGCAACAACAAATGTACAAGACGAGTTACAAAGAGAACGACAAAGAAATGCTTTAAGTTGTGTGTTAACTTCGTCTCACCAAATTAACATTAAGATTAGTTGGTTAAATAGATGATGTTTACGACGTACATAACATAAGGTAGATAGATGCGAAGAATGCTGGTGAGGGATGTATCCTGTTCCAGGATACTGGAACAGTATCTATAATGTTGTGAGCAAACAAGTATGAACAATTAAAAATAAAAGTTGCATTTCGTGGCTATACCGAAGGTTAGTACAAAAGCAACAACAAATGTACCAGACGAGTTACAAAGAGATCGACAAAGAAATGTTTTAAGATTAGTTGGTTAAATAGATGATGTTTACGACGTAAATAACATAAGGTAGATAGATGCGAAGAATGCTGATGGAGGATGTGGCGGACCAGAAAATGCTGCATTTCATTATGCTAGCGTCTAATTTTTCTTGTTTTCTTCGGAAAACGTCCGCATACATTTGCAAATAATTTTTCTATCTAAAATGGTTAGAAATTAAAAAAATGAACCAAAACACCGAAAGTAAGTCAATTTTCATTCACTTAAAAATATTTATTTTATAATGCAAATGAGCAAGTTTCTTTTTTGGAGAATTTAATTAAATGATCTTTGTATTAAGTATTAATTTCGTTTTGTTTTATGTTAATAAATATGTATGAAATCTTATGACGTAGAAACTGAAAGATAATGTATTTGGATTAATATATTAGAGGAATTGGCATGGTGGTAAGTTAGAAGTAGAGAGGGTTGAGAGAGGCTTATGCGATCGCAAAATAGAAGCATTTGGATGAATCATGGATAAGGTCGGGAGGGCAATAAAGGAGTGTTAACTGCTTTTGTTCGTCTTTGTGGTATGTTTGTATTGTTTTGAAATCAATTTTTTGTTAAGTGCGGCGTGCCCAGTGAGAGGGTTGAACCCTCTGAGAATTGTTCACCGGGTAAGCTAGTCGGAAACCTCACTGGTCCCAGCGGCCTTAACAAACTTTCTAGTAAAATCAAAGTATCAGTAACATTTAACATTCAATTCTGTTTGATATTCGTGACAAAATTAAAGTTAATTTTAATTATATATATTTTATGCATTACCTATTAGCTAATACTTAAAAATTTTTCTTGCAAATGTCAGTAGTGTAGTTAAAGGCTTATGCCAAAAATCCAACGAAAAGCCTGTCAAATGCTTAGGTAATATCAATTTAGGTGACTACAATGTACTTGCATAAATGAAGTAACTTATTTGCCACAGTTGCACATTTATGTTTAATTCGTACTTTTGCCAAAAATAACTTATTTATCAACAAACAAAATTTTAACCGAGAAGGCTTTTAAAAAGATATTTAATATATTTAATGACATCCACATACACATTTACATTTTTTGGTTCATGTTCTAAGATAAATTTCCATAAAAAATATTACAAGTTATTTTCTGTTTTGTTTTTGTGGCCAACCATACTAAAAACGGTGTTCATCGCTTATATCGTATACATGTGTGTGTATAAATAAAAATTTAATTTTAATTTATTATATTTGTAAAAAAATGGGCAGAAACAAAAATGTTTTTTTTTCTAGATTTACTATTTATTAAAAACTAAATATTTAACACTGTAGGTCTTAATTACAATTTTTCTTTTTAAATGTATTACACAAAGCACAATCAGCTGTTTCCGTACGGAAAGTACGATCAGTTTCGTACCTTGCTTAAAGAAATGAGATTTAACGAAACTTGACGAAAAGTTATCTTATGTACATTATAGTTTACCACATATAAATTAATGTATTTGCACAGTTGTTTAAGTTATTTTATGCCTTAAAGGTTTTCGATGCATTATTCCTGCATACATATTTTTAGATTGGCAATCTATATTTAAACTGTTTATTTCATTTATAATTCTATTTATGAAATCTATATGTTTCATCACACACTTCGTTGTATATATCGGTACCTGGTTAATCGTTTCCAGCCGTTGATATCAAAGAAAAATTGTACTTTAACTCACTGCCTTTTGTATTTTTCTTTTAAGCTAATTAGGCCTGCCTATCTTTTTTAATATAAATAAAACAATATTTTAATTACATTTTTCCCGACGTTTCGTCAATTTTTTGTTGACTTTTTCAAGGGAAATCTATCTATTCTATTTGGTGACCTTTATTGTTTAAAGAAAATCAATAGCTGTTTCAGGTTTGAGAATTTAGTTATTTATTTATTATAAATGAATTGAAATTATTTTGGCTTTAGTCCAAAAAAAGTTATTTATTTTTTTAAACTAAATTATAAAGTTTTATAATTAAATATTTGTTTAAGTTTATAAAATAGTTTATAATAAAATAATTTTAAGTTTAAATATTAAGTTTAATTATAAGGTAGGTTTATTTGTAACATTAATAGGTTTCAATATGTGTTAAGTTCAATCAATATTTAGTTTTGACCATTTCTATTTCTTATTTAAACACTTCTATTAAGCTTAACAGCTCTGCGCGCTTTTCAAGATCTTGACCGTTCGCTTTAAATTTTTAACTCACTCTACTCTTTTTAACTCATGTCTTTTACTTGCAAGTCTAGTTTGTGTATATGTTTTGTTGTTCTGTCATTGTCATTGTGGCACTTATAAATGTTAGCATCCCACATCCGGCCGTCCTGACTACACTTTCCCCCTCGAATGATGTCCCCAAGGTTTATAAATTCTACCACTGTCGAAGTCCTTTTAGGTCTCTCGAAATCTCCTACCCTTTCGACCTCGTATCTGTCATGGTTAAGTTTTTCCACGATTTTATATGGTCCAAGATGCTTCGGCTTTAATATCATACCAGTACCGTTTTGAGTACGCTTAATGGCAACTAGGTGATTGACGGTTCCCGGGATTCTTCTTCGGTTGAATTCTCTACGGTTTTCCTGTTGTATGGCAAGGATGTTATCTCTAGCTTTTTCTTTAATTGCATCTATTTTGATGTTAAAATCTTGAACGGCTAATTCGTTAAATAGACCACGGACCTCCGCGACGGCTTTCCTTTTCATTTCTACTCCTGTTATTAATGTAAACGGTGCAAACTTTGTACTTCTGGCTGATGTACTGTTCATGACTTATTGAACTCGACCTATATGCTTGTACCAATTCTCAGGATCTTCTTCGCATAATTTTGTTAACATCGTGCATTCTTTCCACTTAACGGTTACCTCTTGGAACGCCCGTCGCCATTAAGAAGTGTTGTATTTCTTGTGACTCGCAGTATTCTTTAAATTGGTTGGACGTAACAGCGGCACCTCTATCTGTTATTATTCTTTTAGGGTTTCCGAATACTTCTGCTTCTTTGGTGAGACGGTCTACGACTTCGTTCGTACCGGTTTGTGGGGTATAGCCATACGAATTTGGAAAAGGCGTCTACCACGACTATTTAAAAATTATATTGTTTTCTAGTGGATTCCATCGGCCCTACGTGATCGAGATGGTACGTCATTAAGGGCTTGTCAGCTTTGTCAACAGGGGTAAGAAATCATTCTTTAGGACCTCTTGGCATCGGCAATCAGACATTTAATGTATTTTTTAGCTGTTTGCTTGACTTTTTTCGGCAAATCTGGGATATAGTATGCGTTTGCACTAGTTCTTGAGTCTTTCGAACTGCGAAATGTCCCTGGCCGTGAGCTATTCCAAGAATTTTCTGTTCCACTGTGTTGTGAACAACTATTAACTCTTTATCGGGATCTTTGTGCAAAATACCGAACTTCATGAAATAATCGCCATAATTTTTCTTACTGCTTTAATCCATTCGTCTTTTTGTTGTCTGTCTGAGTCTATGTCCTAAAGAATTCTTAACCATTAAACAAGCTAAACGGCTCAGGGCGTCTACATGCCTCATCTTTGATCCTGGCCTGTGTTCTATTTTGTAATGGAACTCTTGTAGAGAAAGCGCCCATCTAGAAACTCTAGACGGTACACCTTGCTAACGCATCTTTAATGCGAATGCGTTGCAATCTGTGAAAATCTAAATTGGTAGCCCTAATACAAAAATTCTCCATTTTTGAGGGCTCCTATTACGGCTAATATTTCTAGTTCATATGAGCTGTACCTCTGTTCTGTTAGTGTGGTCTTCCGACTTATATATTCTGCATTTTAACTACGCCATAGCCATAAAGACTAGCATCCGTATGGATCTTCGTTGCGGATTAAGGGTCAAAAATTTTCAACATTGGTGGGTTTACAATCGAGTTTTTTAGTTGAGTGAAGACTTAAATTTCTTCATCACCCATTTTAAATTTCACATCTTTTCTCAGCAAGTCTGAAAGTGCTTTCGCTATTGTTGCATAACCCGGTATGAAACGTCTCAAAAATGAAGTGAGTCCAAGAAATCTTTATAATGCTTTTACATTACAAGGTGGAGGAAAATTTCTTAGAGCACTGGTCTTTTCGGCTGAAGGCGAAACTGACGAATTTTCAAATGCGTAACCCAAAAAGTAGATTTTTCGCTGTAAAAACTGACATTTCCCCCATTTTATGTGTAGCCCGCATGATTCCGCGACCGATAAAACTTTATTTAATTTTGATATACCCTCATTCTCGTTCTTCGATGGTATAACGATATCGTCCATACAAATAACCAATGTATTGTCTCTTATTATGTATCTGCAAAATACAGCAGGAGAGTTTTATATCCCGATAGGTACAAATTTTGGCCACTATTGGTTACAAAAAAACTTGCTTCTATCGGAACGTGAAAAAATCCATTGCGTAAATCTAATGTCGTAGAAACTTTAGCGTCCTTTAATTTTTGGATGACGTAATCTATTAAAACCATTGGGAAATTATACCGAATGATTTTTTCGTTCAGTTTACGAAATCACAACATCTTTTTTCTTTACTAACACTACTAAACACTCCGAAGTTACTCCGAGTTATTATACCATCTGCCAGCCGTTCTTTGATTTGATTATCAATAAAACTTTGATTGGCAAATGGAACTCGAATATCATCTTTGAGTATTATTATTTAATTTTTATTAAATTATTATTTGGACTGCGAATATTATAAATGAATATAGGGACGTAGCGGTTCAGAAAGTGCAGCACGGCACAGCACGCATTCATACTTACCTCATAACAGTAAACAACAAGAGTAAACAAGTAAGAATGACTAAAAACAAAATTTGCATTCGTGTTCAATCGATGATTGGAACAAAAGCAAAAACAAATGTACAAGACGAAATACAGAGAGAACAGTAAAGAAATACGTTGGTTTGTGTGTAAATTTCATCTAACCAAATTAATATTGATATGAATATATCTCGTATTCTAATTTACAAAGTTAGTTAGTTAAATAGATGATGTTTATAAATTTATCAACTAAGGTAGATAAGCCATTATAATTTCAATTCATTTTTAATTAATATTTCTTTTAAAAATATGCCAAAATCTATTGTTTCCTACATTAAGCTTATCAAGATCTTTATTCCACCAAGACACCCCAAGTAAGGTTTTTATGGGATTGAGGAATGGATATATTGGCTGCCTCCATTATTATTTTACATATTTATTTATTTATTTCATAGAAAAATTAACAAGAAATTCTTAGACGCTGGGAAAAAAACTATTGCACAGAATTGGCTTTGCCTTATATCTTAAATATTAAAATATTCTTTAAAGAATATAACGTAAACATGTGTTGGATATTAATAAAACTGAAGGAAAACTATTAACAAAAACCTTCAATATAAGAAAAAAAGTTTAATAAATGTGATATTTAGTTAAACTAATGCTTTAATTAATCAATAATTGAATTTGTTTTAAAATAAAAGTAATGAAGTAGTTAGTATAGTGTTCGTATGAGAGGATTGTTGGAGTTATTGCATTTTGTCTTAAAACGGGTGTTTAAATTTACAATACATTGCGATACACTTTTGGTGTTGCTGTTTTTATGTAATCTACAGGTAGAAAAATGCCATGGTAATTTTAGAGCCATTTTCAAAATTTTATTCTGCGCTATTTGCAGGCGTTTGACGTGGGTTTAGGCACAGTTGACCCAAAATGGGAACCATAAAGAATTATAGTCTGAAAAATTGTTTTTACTATTTAAATTTTATTTGAGTTGTTGAGAAGAGACTTTCGGTTAATAAGAGGATACAGTATCCTTTTGTATTTATCAACTTTATTAATAACGTGAGAAATGTGTGCGTTAAAGGTTAGTTTAGGATCCAGACATATTCCCGACCAACTTATGTCTTTGCCCAAAAGAGTGAGATTGTGATTTGGTAGATAACAAGATTTTTTTTTCTTGTAAAAAAAGATGGCTTGTGTCTTCTCCGAATTAATTTTAATTCTCCATTTGTTATAACACTTTCCAACCGATTTAATGAGCATTGAATTTCGGTCAGTATATTCTGACTGAACTCATGCGTGAAATATACTGCAAGATCAACTGCATAAGCTGCAAATTTACTTGGAGAGATTGGGGGCAAGTCAGCACAATACAGGTTGTACAAAATTGGACCGAGAACAGACCCTTGTGGCACGCCTGCAAGAATTTGGGTTAAATCTGATAAGCAATTTCCAATAGAAACACAAAAGTATCTATTAAACAAGAAGTTGTTAACAATCTTTACAAGAAACATCGGAAAATTATACTGAATAAGTTTATAAAGTAGACCATTATGCCACACAGAGTCAAATGCTTTTTCAACATCTAGTAAAACAAGTGTTGGCCTACGGACAGGTCTTTTTTGACGTCATTACAAATTTTATTAAGCTGGTGGATAGTTAAGTGCGATGTTCTAAAGCCGAATTGTTCATCGGGAAAAATATGGCTATTAAAAATAACAACTGAAACTTTGAGACTTATAATCTTCTCCAGAATTTTTCCCAGGCTAATTAGCAGACTTATCGGTCGGTAGTTTTCTGGTTTATTGAGTATTTTGCCTAGTATAGGGATAGGTATAACCTTTGCTGTTTTCCATGTTGTTGGAAAGTACTGTCGACTTAAGCAAGAATTATAAATATTTGTTAGAAATCTCACAGCAATTTTTGGTAGGTTTTTTAACATTTGGTTATTTATCTCGTCTAGTCCACAAGATTTCCCTTTTTTAAGGTTTCTTATGATTATTCCGACATCACTAGCAGTGATATGTTCTTCGCTTGGAGTATCAAAACTAGAAGCATTAAAATTTTCGAGAGCTTGGTTAACAGAAGTTATGTGGGAAGGTACACCTAAGTTTTCAGAAACCCTATGATTAAGTTTAAAAATTCGTGTAAAGGCATTTGTTTTGTCTTCGTCTGATATTAAAATACCATCAGTTGTTACAAGAGAATGACATTTATTATTTCTATGTTTTAAAATTTTTGTGACATTCCAAAAAGGTTTGGATCCCTTGTCCATTTTACTCAATTTTTGGTTCCAATGTCGATTTCTATATGAATATATTTCGCTACGAATTAGATGTGTATATTTTTTCAAAAGATAATGATCAGAGAGTTGTCTATATCGAGCCCATTCTCTACGAAATTGATTTCTAAGACTTATTAAATACAAAATTTAATCGGGGAGTTTTATGCAATTAGTCTGTGGTGAGGATAATGGAACTGATTCTCTTGTAAGGTTTGAACTGTTTAACTGTTTCCTATAGCCCGGTTCTGTTTTTATACAGCTGCACGGGGATCAGCTTGATGTCAAGGCGTTCAAAGGAGCTGCCAGATGTGTTATGCGAATTTAAACAAGGCAGTTATGCCAATTCTGTTTAATCAGTTTTTCCTTATTTAATTTAAATTTACAAGGTCTTATATACTACTTATGAGAATAAAACTTAGTCTCTCTAACTTATTCTAGCTTATTGCAATATTATATTTGTCTCTGTTGGCGCCATGGAAATCCGAAGGAGTTGAATTACAAATTGATCCCAACGAATCGAAGTGCAACTACAATGGAATGCACTCAATACAAAGTGTGTCACTCAATTACTGATAACTCAGCACAATGCATATGACGATAAGTTTTGGTTATCCAATACACTGTTATTGGCTTGTTTTATGCATTGTACTTGCGTCAATGACCAGTGAGACACTCTACATTGTGTATGCACCAGTGACTGATGGGATACACTACACTCTTACCCTTAAGGGAAAAATTATGAAAATGATTTTTCTTTCTATCTCCATCTCCATAATACCGTTACAAAAGTTCTTAAATGTACGTGTAATTTGATTGTATTTTAATAATTACGAAAATTATTAATAATAGTGTTGTGATTATCGAATTTTGTAATATATAATAATGGTATAAGCTAGTTGCTCAAAAAAACATATTGTAAGGTTTTAAAGTATTGTTATGGATTTCTTTTTCTTGTCCGTTATAATCTATGATTGTATTAACACCATTTTTTTCCGATTATCTTGTAAGGTCCTTTATATGGACTTTGATATTTTTTTTCTATTTTCTGTTTTGATTAAAACTAAGTCTCCTATGTTTGAATCTAATCTATTGCTGTATCTATTACTCTTTTTTCCTTAGTTCTAATTGTTAATTCTTTAGCTTTGTGTAAAGAATATTTAAGTCTACGTTTAAGTTCTTGGGCATAATCATCGTAATTGTAATTTTTTGTTTCCTTTGTGCCATATATTTCAGTTGGCAAATGAGGTAATTTTCCATATACAAGTTCGAATGGCGTGTAGCCAGTGTCAATGTGGGGTGCCGTATTATAAGTAAAAGTAAAATATGGAATCCATTTATCATGTTCGTAGTCTGTTGCTGTTGTTAGCAAGAATTCGTTGAGGACTCTGTGATTTCTTTCTACTGAGCCTATTGTTTCATGGTGGTAGGGAGTCGAAAAGGTTTGTTTTATGTCAAGTAATGAGCATATGTTGCGCATCTGTCCCCCTGTCTGATTTGAGTACTTGAAATTTTCCAAATTTCAAAATTAGTTGTTCTACAAGTGTTTTTGCCGTCACAAGTGCGTCTTTTGTTGACATATGTTGTGCAATGACAAATTTTGTCAATTCACATTGCATAGTCAATATGTATCGGTATTCGTTTGAAATTGTAAGAGGTCCTACAGTATCAATTGATATTATTTCAAAACTGTTGATCGGTGTGTCTGTAATCGTAAGTCGTTCTTTTATGTATTTAGTTTGTTTATTTTTATTACAATTGTCGCAATATGATATGAATGTCTTTACCATTTTGTTCATGTTTTTCCAGATGTACCGCTGTTTTAATTTAATGACGGTTTTTCGTATTCCTAAGTGTCCTGCATGGGTGGTATTGTGGAATTGGTCAATTAGTTTTTATTTTAAAATGTCATCTGTTATTCTTTTCGGGGCATTGTATATTAATATCTTAAGTTGAGGACTTTTGTTATTTATTCTTAATTTTGCATATGCGTCTTTAAATTCTTCTTTTGTATACATTTTAAATATTTTATCTTCATTTGAGAGTGCTAATTCTTTAATATTTTCTCTAGACATTTTGGATGTCAGTTTCCTCAGAATCGAATCTAGTTTCGCTGAGTTATCGCTGAATCTTGCATGGATATTATCATTATTCATATCTTCTGTATGTAACTTCTTCATAATCGAATCTAGTTTCGGAGAATTATTGTTACATACTTTATTCACATCATTCTTATTAATCTTATTTTTGGCACATAACTTCTTCATGGTCGAAACTAGTTTCGATGAATTATCATTATGTCCAATGTGCACCATATTATCTTTAATAATTATATCTTTTTCTTCTATATTTTCAAATTTATAAAATTGCAATTTTTTCATATTTTTGATATCATTAATGGATATACATTCCCATATTTGAAGTTGATCAGACTTCTGAGAATTGTTCTCTTCTACACGTGTATTATTTTCGATATCATTTTTCTCCTTCTTTATTATTTTATTTACATCATTTTTAATTTTCAATTTATTTTGCATAGCCCTTGTCGTGATTAATATTTTTTTTCTTTTTTGTCATTTTCTTGTGGTATCATTTGTTTTAATATGTCCGAGTCTAATTTCATCCTGGAAAGTGCATCAGCATTTGTATTCATTTTTCCTTTTTTATAAATAATTGTGAAATCATAATCACTTAAACCTAGTCTTATTCTTGTCATTTTTGATGAAGGATTTTTATAAATAGTGAAATTAATGGTCTGTGACTGCAATGAATTTTCTGCCATATAAGTAAGGTTTAAAGAAATTTTCGCTCCAATGAGTAGCTAAAAGTTCTTTTTCAATTACCGGTTTGTTAATATCATGTTTTTGCAGTGATTTACTGGCGTATGAAATGGGTAAATCTTGTCCTATTTCGCCTTGAGATAAGACTGGCATTGTTCCGTCCATATAACTTTTGTTGATTTCTTTAATAGTGCGTTCAAAGTTTTGGCAATGTCCTAAAAGTTTGGTATGAATTTTCTATAGTAGTTGCAGAATGCAACGAATTGTCTAACTTCGTCCGGGTTCTTCGGTATTGGATAGTTTTTTATAACATCTGTTTTCTGTTTTCACACCGCCTTTTGTTATTAAATGTCCTAAGTAAACTACTTCTAGTCTTAAAAAAAACATTTCTTTGGATTCAGTTTCAGATTGTATTTTTGTAATCTGTCTAGTACTTTTATTAAATTTTGATTATGGTGGTTTAAACTACAGCCATATACAATTATGTCATCTACTTAAAGAAATGCTTCGGATTCTAATCCGGAGAGTGCTATTGTAAGCATTCCTTGAAAACTATTTGAAAAAATTTTTAATCCGAATGGAAGTATTTTAAATTGAAAATGGCCTTGTGGTGTAGAAAAAGCAGTTAGTGGTCTGGATTCTTTATTTAATTCAATCTGGTGGAATGAACTGGTCATATCAAGTGAGGAAAACCATTTTGCTCTACCTAATTTGTCTAAAATGTCTTCTAATCTAGTCAGAGGAAATTTGTTATTAACAATTTTATCATTAAGCTTTCTAAAATCTACAACAAGTCTCCATTTCTTTTTGTCTTCTATATGTTTCTTTGGTATCAATAGGAGTGGAGCATTATATGGGCCAGTTGATGCTTCTATTATGTCGTCATCAAGCAGTTTTTGTACTTGTTTATTTATTACGTCAGTATGTGAGTGTGGTAATCTATAGTTTTTTATGTAAACTGGTATGTTGTCTGAGATCGTGATTGTTTGTGTATAGAAATTGTTGACGGTTAATTTTTCGTCTTCTAAATAAAAAACATTTTGATATTGTTTAAATATTCCTATTAATTGTGTTTTTGCAAAATCGTCATTATGGTCTAACTGCAGCTCATTCACTATTCTTTCGAAACGTTTGTTATTGCTCACTTTCTTGTAACTTAATATCTCATAATTTTTAAGTGGGTCAGTCTGAAGTTGAATGCCTTTTATTGTCACTGTTTCGTTAGTTGTGTTTAAAATTTTTATGTGTGTCATGCCGCTTTTTGGTGTTATTGAATTACTTAAAAATATTCCCTCTTGTAATTGTTTATTAAATATGACGCAATCTTCTATAAGACCCAATTTTATAGCTTGAATAATTTCTGTTCTGGGTGGAATTATTATTTTAAGTGAAGAAATTGGTTTCGACTGCGTGGGAAAAATTATGGTAGAATCATTTATATATGAAGAGATTGTAAAAGTTTCGTAATCTATTTTACAAAGATAATTCTTTAAAAAGTCTCTTCCTATTATCCCGTCTGTTTCGATGGGGAAGTTGTCATTTACCATGTGAAAATCGTGTTTGCAATTCTGTTCCGTAAATTCTAGATCGAGTTCTATTGTTCCTAATGAGTGTATTTCCTCTTTGCTGATGCCTGTTAATTTGCATTTGTTCTCATCGTTTAATTGCTCATTATTGAAATACCCTCGCATGCGGCAAAGTGAAATGTCCGCGCCTGTGTCGACTAGAAATGTTAGTTGCTTATTTTTGTAGTATGCGATTATGAAATTAGCGTTATTATTTGAAATTTTGTAAATTTTTAATTGTGGCTGTCCGGAACATCTATATGTTCCGAGCCTTGTAAGTTTCCCTCATTCTGTATTGCATTAATACGTCTCCTGTAGTTATTATAGTTGTTATTGTTACTTGTGTTCCTGTTTGTATAATTTTGGTTTTGTCTATTGTAGTTATTATTTGCTTGGTTATTTCTTTTGTGGTTTAAAGTGTTGTTTTTGTTATGTCTGTTAGGTAAGTTATTGTGTCAATTATTGTTGAAATTGTTATTATTTCTATTGGAATTTGTGTTGTTGTTATTGTAATTTTGGCGAAAAGAAATGTTGTTTCTATTTTGAAAATTGTTGTTTCTATTTTTGTTGTTGTAATCAATGCTGTCGTTATTTACAGGTCGTCGTCTCTGAATGTGCATTATTGAGTTGTCATTTAACTTGGTTTCATTTTCTAATTCTATAGCTAGTTCCACTGCGTCTGGCAGAGTTTTGGGACGAGCAGCAAATATAGTCGTTTTTAAAATTTCATTGATGCCTTTTTTAAATGCATCCAATGCTAGTTTAGCGTTTAATCTAATGGTGACATTCTTTTCTGCCTCAGTTGTGTCATTTCCTAATTCTTCTATTTCTAGTTTATTTAGGTTATCTATTATTGTCGTTATTCTGTCATTGTACATATTGACAGATTGTTTTCCTTGCTGAATGTTTGCTCATTTTGTCTGTAGTTCTGATATTGTCAAAGTTGATTTGTATCTTTTCTGAAGGAAATTTTTTAGTGTATTAAAGTTTTCTGGTTTCGTATAACAACCTATCGCTGTTCTTATCCCTGAAGTCAATTTGGCATGGTAGACATATTTCAAGAAATCCTGTTTAGCTGTTTCTGCTAGAGTCTTCTCAATTAATTCCGCTGTTATAATGAAACTTTCTAGCTCTTCGTATTTGCCATTGAAGAGTGGTAAAGCTTTGGAAACTGTGTCTAAATTAAATGCTGTCATTTCTGTTATTAATTCTTTTTCTGGCTGTTTTAGATATTGAGTAATAATTTTAAAAATGCTGTTAAATTCTTTTTCAGTGCTATTATTTCTTCTTCATCTTATTTCTCAGTTTCTGCTATCAGAAATTCTTTTCTTATATTATGTATTAGATCTAGTTTTATCTGTATAGTTTTAGATGAGTATGTTCTTTTTGGACTTTTCTTTAAATTTTTCAGTATTTCTTTAAGTTCAAATAATTTTTCTTCCATGTAGACCTCTGTCATTTGTGATATTTTATTCTTGTTAATGTTTCTTAGATTATACAAATAATTGAAGATTTTAAATAATGAGAAAAAAAATGAATAGTATTATGCTTTATTTTGTGTACATTATATATATGCAAATATATATATATATATATATATATATATATATATAATTTGATTTAATGATAAAATATTACAATTTAATTCCTTTTTGATAGTAATGATCTTATAATATAGGCAATAGCCATTAGAATTAACATAACAATTATGATGATTTCGAATGTGTCTATATCATCCTCTTTTTCTAAATACTGTATATCTGGTTTTATGTATTCTATAATTTTGTTGTTTTTGTCTTGTTCATTTTCGTATTTGCCAACTTCGTATACTGCAAACAACGCTGGGATGGTTTTTAAAATGTTTTTCCACCACGTCATTTTACTAGATTAAGTCTATTGTTTTTAAATTAAGTTAATTTAGTTTCCTTTATTTTTCTTTTTAGGTTTATTTTTTTTCAGTGGTATCTGCTATGGTTAACTTATAGTATAGTATTGCTAGTTTCTTTTTCTTCTGGAACTTTTTTCCAGCGCGTTTCTTCTTTTTTGTAATAATTTGTTGGTACTGGTCCTTTTTTTTACCGTCCTTCTTTTGTATTCCTCTATACTGATAGCTTTAGGGCCTGCTGTTAATGGGGTGGGCTCGTATACTGGTGTTGACTCTAGAACTTGTTCTGGATGGTATTGCTCCAAGTATTTCTCCCAGCGGGATACTATTTCGTCTATTTCTGCGGACATGTATTGTTGATTTCTCAGAAATGGTCCGGGTTGGCCATGTGGTCAAAAATGTAAAATATTTTGCCGTGTTTTGGTCCTATTTTGCCGCGTTTGGTAGGATCGCCATGTAAGGTTTGAACTGTTTAACTTTTTCCTATAGCCCTGTTCTGTTTTTATACAGCTGTACGGGGATCAGCATGATGTCAAGTCGTTCAAAGGAACTGCCAGATGTGTTATGCGAATTTAAACAAGGTAGTTTTGCCAATTCTGTTTAATCAGTTTTTTCTTCTTTTATTTAAATTTACAAGGTCTATATATTTCTGGCCTAATAGTGAAAATGCGAATATTTATAATCAAAAAAGGTTTTATTGTTTTTCAAAGTATTCTCCAGCATAATTTGTACACTTTTGCATGCGCTCAAACCAGTTGTCGAAGCACTTTTTCCACTCCGATTGAGACACCTCGAAAACATGGTTTTTGAACACTTCAACAACTTCTTCTGGCGACGAAAATCGTTGACCACGCATTTTTTTCTTGATGTGCGGAAACAAGAAGAAGTCATTAGGTGCCAAGTCAGAGCTGTACGGCGGATGACCCATTAATTCGACATTTTGGCCGGTCAAAAACGCTTTGGTTTGAGCCGATGTGTGAGAGCTCGCATTGTCATGGTGAACAATGATTCGTCTTCTGTTGTTGGTTTTTCGAATTTCTCCGATGACTTCAGGCAAACAAATTGTAGTGTACCACTCAGACGTGACCGTCCTACGTTGCTCAAGCGGAACAGTCGCCACATGACCAGTTTTGCTAAAGAAACAGGCGACCATTTGCTTCGAAGTGCTTCTTCCACGAAACACTTTCGTTGAATTTTGCTCGTCTTTGAAGACCCACACGGTCGATTGTTGTTTCGTTTCGGGCTCATACGCATAGATCCATGATTCGTCACCTGTGACGATCTTATAAACGTCTTTTGAAGCACCGCAATCGTATTTTTGAAACATTTCTTTGCACCAATCGACACGAGCCTTTTTTTTAGCGACTTTCAAATTGTGCGGGATCCAACGAGTACAAACCTTTTTTACGGCCAGGTGTTCATGCAGTATCGAATGTATGCTGGTGGAAGAAATGTCCAAGGATGCCTCTATCTCTCGGCATGTCGCATGCCGATCTTGTATTATGAGTTCACGCACGGCATCAATGTTCTCTGGCACAACAGCCGTTTTTGGACGACCTTCACGGAATTCGTCTTTGAGCGAGCTTCGGCCACGATTAAATTCATTATACCAATTTTTCACAGTGCTATAGGATGGTGCTTCATCGCCACACAAAGATTTAAGTTCATCAATGCACTCTTGTCGTGATAATCCACGTCGAAAGTTGTGAAAAATGATGGCACGAAAATGTTCACGAGTTAATTCCATTTTTTTCTATATTAATTTTTTCAAGTCACTGTAAACAACACAAATAATGGTCGTACGTCAAAACGTTTTGAGTACGATTATGCTTAAAAATGACAAACTTTCCAATGGAAATATCAGATTGCACTTGGCAGCACTCGGTGTTGCCAGGCCAGAAATATATATAGTAGCCCTCGTACTTATGATAATAAAACTTAGTCTCTCTAACTCATTCTAGCTTATTGCAATATTATATTTGTCTCTGTTGGCACCATGGAAATCCGAAGGAGTTGAATTACAAATTGATCCCAACGAATCGAAGTGCAACTACAATGGAATGCACTCAATACAAAGTGTGTCACTCAATTACTGATAACTCAGCGCAATGCATATGACGATAAGTGTTGGTTATCCAATACCCTGTTATTGGCTTGTTTTATGCATTGTACTTGCGTCAATGACCAGTGAGACACACTACATTGTGTATGCACCAGTGACTGATTGGATACACTACACTCTTACAGCTCCTAATAAGGAACTCTTAAAAAATTTAATATTGCCATCGATGACTTCACAACTACTGAGAATAGAATTAGTATTAGCGTTATTCAAAGAATTTTTTAGAATATATTTATATTTTTTCCAGTTGGCACATTCTAAGTTATAAATTAAATTTTTTGTTATTGGATTGCTTGTAGAAAGGTTGAATGAAACTGGTGAATGATCAGAACTTAAGTCATTAATAGTACGAGGCTTGGAAATAAATTGAGGTATATTGGACAGAATTAAATCAAGAGTGGATGGAATATATGTACGAGAAGAGGGAAACAAAATAGGGACTGGAAAATATGAAGGTTGAATGAAACTGGTGAATGATCAGAACTTAAGTCATTAATAGTACGAGGCTTGGAAATAAATTGCGGTATATTGGACAGAATTAAATCAAGAGTGGATGGAATATATGTACGAGAAGAGGGAAACAAAATAGGGACTGGAAAATATGAAGTAAAATTATTAAGGATTTGGCCCCATTGATTAGCGCGTAAGCAGTTCCAATTTCTATGCCTGGAATTTAAATCACCACAAATAAGGTATTCATTGTTAGTACTTAAAGGTTTTCTTAAATCACTTTTAAATTTAGACCTACTTACACTATTATTTTGCCCGCCAGGAAAATATACACTATAAATGTATTTAATACCTACATTTTCGATTACATGAGTTTGAATTTTGGGAATTATTGTAAACGTAATTGTTTTTTTTAAAGTATAGCAACACAACCGCCGTGTTGATTTACACGCTCTTCTCTTATACATAAATAATTAGGATGATATAGAATATTTGATTGAGTGAGCCAAGTCTCACTCAAAGACAAATATCAATAGCATAAACATTTAAAAAATTAATAAATTCATTAATTTTGTTGCGAATACTTCGACAATTCCAGTATACTATTTTCAAGTTAGACAAAGCCATTTTTATAAATTTTTATAAGCGAACTTAAAAGCTAAATGACTTATTACACCAAATTGTTCTCTTTAGAGACTCTTGAACTGGTTTATTTGATTTGTTATTGTTGTTTAGTAGGTATGGAAAATTAACTAAATTAACTGTTGATATTAGGTTGATTTGGTTTGACAACTCTCCTGGAACGATTAGATCGATTCAAAACATTCTCTCTCATCTGAATATAAGCAGAGCGACTGGGACATGTATTCCATGAGCAATGCTTTCTTAGCAACATAAGTATAAGCAAATTTGAAATTTTCAACCTGTTTTTGTAACAAGCGTTATTCTAGTCAAACCAGACATAATAATTTAGTACACTATGCACATTGCTCTGTAATATATTTTTTATGTTTTGAGATGTTCCGTTTGTTGTGTGCTTTTATATTTCTTAAAATGGATATACATTTCTGATGGATATATCAGAATTTGTGAAGGTTTAATTATATCTATTATTCCGCATTAATAGCAAGATAATCGTAGCGCTATGCAACCAATAGAATATCGACTAAAAGTAAGTTCAATTAACACATTCGTAGAGTTGAAACAGTCGGCACTTTCATAAAAAATTCATAGATTTCTTGGTACAGATCCACTATATGTATCATAGTGTTAAAAGCGCTATACCCTATTCCAGTCATTTACTTCCGAAATATGTATATTGAAACTCCTGCGGAAAAAATATTACATCGCCTAATGCACAATTTGTAAGTGTGCTAAATTGATTAATTTTTAAATATAGTAGCTTATCCTGATTAAAGTTAAGTTAAAAGGGAAATTAAGTTCGGACTTTCCTGTAGCTTTTCACTAGCTAAGGATAATATACCCCTAGTTGTTTGTATAAGACCGCTGTGCAAAATATTTTATTGTTAATATACATATTTAATTTGTTTCATCTAATAGTCCGCTTCTTAATTTTTGTTACGAAGATCGCATAAATACAAAGTGCGTGATCTTTCAAAAAAATATTCGTCGAAGTTACACTATGGTATCAAAATATAGAAAAGGAAACATTTTTAAATTTGGTCAATACTTCTTTTCGATTTGGCACAATACTTACAACCTGATAAAGACGACAATTTTTTTTTGTTGTCGGTATTAACTTCGACTCTTGTTTCACTAATATCATTTAGTATTCTTCTTAGAATAGTGATAAAAGTTAAAAAAAAATAAATGTTAACGTTTACGTAAACAAATTAATTAATATTAATAATTATGGTAATTTATATCCAAGTAAGTAAACAGAAACAGCAAATCTTTCCCTTAGCATTTCCACTATAGTTAAAAAATTTTTATCATTTAAAGTGTGTATTGAAACATGTTTGGTGAGTTTATCAATGCATGTTAAGAATATTGTAGTTTTATTTAGAAACCAAATATCAATATGAAGTATTTCATTTGATTTAAAAGCAGTTTCAGTTATACATAATTTAGCATATTACATAATATGCAATTATTAATAAATTTGTGAATTTCGGTTCTTAAATTTGGGTCATAAATTATATTCTTTAATTCCGAAAATGTTTCTTCAATTCCACAATGATTTTTATCAGTGTGATATTTATCTATTATTTCTAGAAGTTTTTCGTTATCAAAAATATCTTTTATAAATTTTAAGCAATATAAAAATTTCATTTTAGGCGTGTTTAAAAAATAATGGACCAAAGTATCTTGAAAATTCTTAAATATATCAAAATTATCACAAAATGTTGACACAGTTTCTTTTATAGGAAATATCATCTTTAAAAAATGTATTATTTTTTCTTCAAAATATTCCTTTATTTTAATTATACATATGTCTTGTTTTATTTTCATATAGTATTTGCTTTTTGTATCTGTAATTATTTCCTAAAGTTACTATTATTTGATATCTGTAATTATATATATTCAGATTCTGATATCGGAATATGATCATTTAAATTTTCTTGTCCACTATGTACAGTTGCTAAATCAGACTGAATAGTTAATTTTTGCTCCTCTTCTGTTGACACATTAACATCAAGGTAATCAGCTACTTTATTTGTTTTACCTTTAATATATTCAACTTCAAAATCATATTCATTTAACTGTAATTTCCATCTCTGCAACTTCACATTGGGTTCTTTCATTGAATTAAGCCACTTGTATGGTTTATGATATGTTTGAATATTGAATTTCCTTCCAAATAAGTAAGGCCTAAAATACTTTACTGGTCATACAATTGCTAAAAGTTTTTTTCTATAGCACTATAATTTAACTCATGTTTATTCAATGTACTTGACGAAAAAGCAACAGGATGTCTATCTTGAGATAATACTGCACCTAATGCTTCATTACTAGCATATGTTGTTAAAACAAATAATTTATCAAATTTAGAATAAGCTAAAACTGGAGTATTACATAAAATTGTTTTTAATTTATTAAATGAATCGTTATATTTTTGATCCTTAATATTGATTGTTGATCCTTTTTTTAAACATGAAATCATCGCTAAAGCGATTTTGTTATAATCTTTTATGAATTTTCTATAAAATCCAGTTAATCCTAGAAATGATCCTATCTCCTTTATTGTTTTAGGTAATTTAATATTTTTAATAATTTTTATTTTTTCAGGATTTGGTTTAATTCCTTGAGAAGTTATTGTATGCCCTAAGTATTCAGATTCATGTATAAAAAAATTGCTCAAATGTTTTATAAAAAGCTCCTGGAACGATGTAATATTGATGCCACATGGGAACTTCTACGTTGGAAGGTAAGACACCTTAACGCTTCGTCAAAAAACTAATGACTGGCGGCAATCCAAAGGTGCTGGTCTCCTATCATCAGATGCTAGAACATCAAGCGTTAAAGGTAAATATAAATATGTATATTCGTAACACATACGTATACTATGTACATATTTATGTTTTTTGTAGAGTAGATCATCTATAAAGTTATTGACCAAACTTTATTTTTATTTTTTTAATTTTTAGGCAA
Organism: Gymnosoma rotundatum; assembly: GCA_916610165.2. NCBI lineage: Eukaryota > Metazoa > Arthropoda > Insecta > Diptera > Tachinidae > Gymnosoma > Gymnosoma rotundatum. The sequence goes on from OU744339.1 coordinate 65,807,020, forward strand.
AGTTCTCCAAATGTGTCCTTACTACCACCAACTGAAAGAAATTTTTGGTGAAAAGAATGTGGAAGGAGACTTTGTAATTATTGAATCCGATAACATTGTTTCATTGGAGGACTCTATGAACGAGTCTATGTTGGAATCAAATGCGATAGCTGACACCGTATACGAGATAAATGAAGTGAAGTCAAATTCCCCTTTAGGAGATTTTTCGGAAGTTCAAACAGCTGAGAAATCTACCACCACGCAAATATTTGTTGATTTAACTCAAAGTACATCAACAAATATTCCAAAAAAAGGTAAAGATTTTGCTAAGAAATTAAAAAAGAATGCTTCGAAAACCTCTGCCGCTTACTTAGCAGCCTTCCAAGCTGACAGAACAGAAATGCTTAAAATTAAATTAGAATGGGAAAAAGAAAAACATGAAAAGGAATTTACGTTAAGTGAAAGAAAATTAAAACTGAAGAAAGGAAAAACAAAAAATGAACAGAATTTTAAAATTTTACAATTAGAAAAAGAAAGAAAAACTTAAAATTTTAGAATTAGAAAAGAATGAAAAACTGGAAAGATATGAAATTGAAATGAGATACAAGTTTGAATTACAAAAGTAGTTAGTAATTTCAGCAAAATCAACATAAGACTGGCGTCTAGGGTATATATCGACGGCCTATATTCAGTACCCTCTATAAACCAAAAGCTTTCTATAAACCAAAAAAGTAAGGACCTGAAAAGTACCTGTTTAAATAAATACATTCGTACAAAACAAAAAGACTTTGAAATACCTTTTCATTTTCCTACGAATTTACTGTTAAGTTACATATGTTTTTTTAGTTTTTTTTTCAATTTAGATTTAGAAATTTATTCTGAAATAGAACTGAAAATGTTATAAAAAAATTTTAAGTTTTTATTATTTTTAAATAAAAGAATTTAAGAAAACAATAATGAATAAATGGCTTGTCGTTTAATTTCTCCTGAATTACTAGAAGATTCGTCGTCAGCGTCAGATGGATTCTCAAAAGTTGTTTCTTGGAATTCAATAGTTTCATTCAAGGTTGAGAGATCGTCGTCTATTAAAATATTGTGTATAACGCAGCAAACAAGAAACTAATCGCAGCAAACTTTATGATTTTCTTTGTTAGCAAGTCGCATTCTAAATTGTTTAAGGCTTCCAAACCTTTCTTTAAGAATTCCAAAAGTATGGTTCACTCTAACTCTATATTTGCTATGTTGTAAATTGAAAGCTATTTGGGCATTTTTATCTAGCTTCCGCGCTTTGCTTCTGTAAGATGTAATTAATGTTGTTGATAAAGGATAAGCTGAATCTCCAGCTATCCATTGATGGGATGAAAAATATTGGTCTTTGTTTTGAAATAGGGAGCTGTTACGAAAGATTCTGGCGTCATGCCAGCTTCCAGGGTAACCAACCAGCACATGTCAAATTTTACGTTTGTAGTCGCAAACTACTTACGCTTTTAGTGAATATATGTGATTTCTTGAGAAATATGATGTATGATCCTCGATTGGAGATTCAGCCAATTTTATCTCGGTCCTATCAATGTAGCCAATGCAGAATGGAAGTTCATCTAAAGTATCCGATACTATTTTGGATCGTTCATTTTCGCTTCGACAATATATATATTTTGCTTGTATACGTAAGAATACTTTGAAAATTCTCTTCGTTATAATGGATATGGTTCCCCCATCTCCAATGCCAAAAATAGTGGCGATTTTCTTTACTGATGCGCTTTCTCCCGATGAGCCCAACCTGTAAAAAACTATTGCAAGCTGCAATTCGACAAAAAATTGTTTGCAAGAATGTGCGTGTGTAAATTCCGGTTCATTTTTTATTAGATTACAAAACTTTTTGAATTGCTTTCTATTAACTCTAAGCATTTTCCGGAATCTATCTTCGTCCATTGTTGTCAGAATATTATTGCGCCAAAAATATGATTTTGGTATTGTGGTAAAAAATCCACGGCGGCATTCCATCACAACCGATAAAATTTCTACGAGCTCATCCAGAACATTTTCAACAGAGTCATCATCACATTCCATACTAATGCTTTCATCGGCTAAAATTTCTTCCGCAGCCTCATCTATTAATAAATTCACTAATTGTTCTTTAAAAGCTACGTTTGACATTGTTTAACGTTTGAAAGTAAACATTTTACTAAAAAATTAAAATTTTCTTCAGACAGCTTGTGATATTTTTGCAATACGTAATGCTATATGATATAAAAAATATCATTCACAATTTGTTGCAAATATTTACAATAGCAAATATATTCTACGTCAAATGCACAAAATTGTGAACTGGGCTATAGTAATGAGTAAAACATGCTACACATTTTTGCAAATGCTATGATGCAAGACCATTTGCACAAGATTGTGAATTGGGCTATTGTTTTTAAAATCAATTTTAGCTTGAAGAGGTTTAACTAAATTGCAACCAATAATACCATCAAATTCATCATAAATTTCTGTTTCTAACATCTCTATTTGTGAATTTGGACGATTAAATTCCTTAAAAAGCGGTATTATAATTTTCGAAGTTGTAATGGTTTTTAAGCAAATTGTATATAAAATTATCGGATGATCTAATTCACTTCTAAAAGATTTATGAAACAAACCTTTCCTGATAAGTGTTATCCCGGATCCAGTATCTATTAGTAATCCTATTGGAATAGTTTTCGTCTTTACTATTATTAAGATAAGAGCTCGTCGGCCACTAACTGAATATTTGAAGTTTGAATGTTGTCCACTTCCATTAGCATTTGATTACTTAAATCAGTTCGAGTAGATTTGCTTTTATCGCTTTTATTTCCAAAAAATCTCATATAATATGAATTATTTTAACTTCTTCTTAAAGAGTGACTTTGATTATTAGGAACATATTTGTTTTTTCTGTATTTATATTGATTTAAATTTGTAGAATTCTGTTGATTATTTTGAAAGTTTCTTGGTGTATATTTATTGTAATAGAAATTGTGATTACTGTTTTTGCAATTAATTTGTTCATTATTATCTTAAACATTTCTATCATTAACTGATTGAAAATGTGGTGATTCTATTATTAAAATAAAATTTTTGATCTTTAAAACCTAAATTTTTATTATAAAAATTGTGGTGAAAAGGGTGTAATATTTGATAATTTTGATAAAAATAATCCGTCTCAATCAATATTTCTTTTGCCTTCAATAAAGAATGAGGATTTCGAGAATTGAGAACTAATTTTGGTTTCTTATTTAATTTATTTATAAAAATATTTAAAACCACTAATTCACTGTTTTTACAGTTAAACCATTGGTTATCGCTATTAATACTACATTTTAAACTTAATTGTGTTAATAATTTGAGCATATATTCATAAAAATCATTAATATTAATTCTCATTTCTGCAGTTTTTATTCTATTTATAATGTTTTCTATACTATCGGAAATGTTAAAATTAATTCTTAAAACTATTTTCATTTGGTCCCAATTAGTAGGATTGTTGTTGTTATTTAAAGTCACATTAGCTTTTCCAACAATTTTGTTTCCTACCCTTAAATCAAATAATGGTAAAAGTGTTGCATTAATATGCTTTCTGATTTCATCCACATGCCTTGAAAAAATTTCTAGTTCTTCAGCCTTGCCTTCAAAATTCGGTACTCCTTCCAACAATTGAAAAGCACTAAACGCCATTGTTCATTTATTTGTTATCAAATTGAATAACTTTCAATAGTCTTTAATTATTTATTATTTTTTTAATTTTTAATTAAATGTTCAACTAATTTTTATCTGGTTTTAATTTAATTTTATTTTTATTTATTTATTTTTTATCAATTGATTTTAAATCTTATTTAATTTAATTTCAATTCACTTTCAGTTTAAATTTAATTTTGTAATTCAATTTAAGTTTAATTTAATTTAATTTTTTATTTTTATTTAATTTTTAATATAATTTTAATCGAATTTATTTTTGTTTAATTTTAATTTAATTATAATTTAATTTTAATTTCATTTTAATTGCTAAATTTAATTTAAATTTTTTCATTCAATTTTTTTTTAATTTAGTTTTTTTATTTAATTCATTTTTTTATTTAATTTTAATAAACTTTTATTTATTTTTAATTGTTAAATTTTATTTAAATTTTTAATTCAATTCAATTTTATTTTATTTTTTTATCAAATTAATTTTTTATTTAATTTTAAATTTAATTTATTTTCATTTAATTTTAATTTAATTTTAATTGTAAAATTTAATTTAAATTTTTAATTCAATATTTGTTTAATTTTTTAGTTAATTTTAATTAATTTAATTAATTTTTTTTATTTATTTTTAACTAATTTTCATTAAATTTAATTAAATTTTATATTAATTTTAATTTTTTTTTATTTTTAATTTAATTTTAATTAATTTTTATTAATTTTAAGATTATTATATTTATTTCATTTAATTGCATTTGATTTATCTTTAAATAGTTCAGTTTGTTCTCTTTTTTTATTATTTTTTTTAATATTTGAATATAACTTAAGGTTCCTTTATTTTTAATTTATTTTAAAATTTCTGTCTTGCTTCTCACTTAATATCCTCTTTATTGTATTAATTTTGATTTAAATGTCTTCTTTATTCTATTGATTATACAGTATATTTTAATGTACTAGTTCATTTGATATTGTACTTGACTTTGTTTTGTTTTACACTGTTATTCAATTAATTTGTTTCCCACTGTTGTTCACGTTCTTCAATTAAGAAAAAAATATTTTTTGATCAATTAAATTAAAGAATATTATTCTTTAAATGTTACATGAACGAAAAAAAAATTTTTTTCAATAATATTCAAAAGTATATACATATGTGTATGTATTTTTAATCAGATGTCTCCATCTTACGATTATTTCCCAGTAGGTAGCCACTCTGTTTGTTATTCCACAAATTTTAAATAATTGGTTTTTCTTTCACACCAATTTTTGTAATTAAATGATTTTTACACCAATTTCAATATCTACACAAATTTGCCACCAATTACTTTTAAAATTCTGTTCTGTTTTTGTTCAAGTTTAATGATATTTTTTCTGTTTATCTTTATTTATTTTTTTTTTATTTGTTCTTTAATCCATTTTCTTCAATTCTTTAATCCTTTTTATTTTATCTTTTATTTTTTCCCATTACAACACTTTATATATATATACATATATGTTTAGTTTATTTCAGAATTTTTATATATGTAAATAAATTTTTATATATTAATTATTTATAAACCGGGGCCCCGTGAGATTCGCAGAATTTTTTCTTTTAATTTTATATGTCCTTTTCAAAGGATTAGTCCGTAACCCCACTGCGCCAGTTAATTAATAGGAAAAAAAGGATATATTTTAATTATTTATTTATATTTTTTATATTTATTTTCTTTTTTTATTTGTTAACAAAATCGAACATAGAACTAAAAGTATTTGTTTACGTGCAAAGTAAAGAACTCACCTATTGTAAGCTTAACGAAATTCGCTTTTGCTAGTTCTCATCGCTTTAGAGATTTTCTTTTGTTAAGCTACATTTCATACTCTTGTATATCCCGCTTAAGGTACGTTGTACTTTTCAACCCCCGTATAGAAAAATAATATTAAATAAAAAGAAGTTTTATAACCTTTAACAATTCCTAATTTTTTGGTTGTTTTTTCTTTCTTATATATTTTTCGAAAATAAATTATTTTACGAGAAAAACATTTTTGGTCCTTCAAGCCGAATAAATTTATTCACTCGAAGAGTAAAATAAATTATTTCGAAAATTATTTTATTTTCAGAAAAAAAAAAAACATTTTTTGCGGTCTGTGGTTTTTGGAAATGATCATTTTTTATTAATTGTATTTTTTCGAAAGAAGGTATGTGTTTTAAAGTTATTAGTGCGAAAAAAGTGCATATTAAGTGAAAAAAATGAACAAATAAAAGCAAAATAATAAAGTGCAGTGTGAGTGACCATATAAAAAAAATACATACATACATAGGTAAATACATACTCGGTTTGAAACATTTATTAAAATCAGAGTTCAGAAAGTACACTCATTGAACACACAATGTTCTGTTCAAAACCAACCCGAAGTTTTTTTTCTTTTCATAACAATTATGTGTGTTACTAAATTTTTAAATTTTCCGTACACAACCCCGAATGTGTTCTATTAAAATATTTTTTTGCGTACGCGTACGCGAATGTTCCACTAAAGCTATTGTTTGCTTACGCGTACTCTACTTTTAGTACGCGTTCCGAAAAAGAAATTCATTGAAAAAGTAAAATAACTTCGTGGTTGAAAAACGAGTACAATGAAAAAGTAAAATAACTTCGTGGTTGAAAAAAGAGTACATTGAAAATAACTTCGAGGTTGAAAGAAGAGTACATTAAAAATGAAAATAATTTGGTGGTTGAAAAAATAGTACATTGAAAATAACTTCGAGGTTGAAAGAAGAGTACATTGAAAAATGAAAATAACTTGGTGGTTGAAAAAAAAAGAACATGGTAAAATTAAAATAACTTCGTGGTTGGAAAAAAGAAGCAAAAACATATGCGTGTATGGACGGCAAAATAGTACATGTTACGATAGATCAAATATAATAACATTTTTTATTGAAGGTTTTTTTAGTTAAAATTTAAGTATACCATTGCAGATTGTTTTTGAATATTGGTAAGTAGTAGAGTTCCTCGCAAATTCAATAAAATAATGTGCAATAAGTGGTGTTATATAAAGTAAGGATTATTGCAATTATACCTATGGAAAGAATTTTTTATGTTTGCTGGTATCATAAAATAATTATTTTTATTTGAGTTTTGTGTTTTGTCATTTAAGTTCCTTGTAAATTCAAGCGAGGGTCGTTAGTAAAAATATGCAATAATTAGTGATTTAAAAAGTAAGGATTAGGGTAATAATTTCCTCATCTTTAACACTATTGCAATTATACCTAAGGAAGGAATTTTTTATGCTTACGGTTAACATAAAATAATTACTTTATTTCGGTTTTTTGATTGTCCAATTGTTTTTCTGCTTTAAATTTGCATGTGTTATTTGTTGTTGTGGTTTTTTAAAGCAGTAGATGTGCTTTGCTCATAATTTAGGTATGGGATGTTTAGTAGTGCATTTGTTATTGTTTTATTACTCTCTTCATTGATGCTTTCCTTATTTTTTGTTGTTAAATGGTAACTGCGTTTTGCTTATGTTTTAGGTATGGAATTTTACTTGTGAATTTGTTATTGTTATCTTGATTACAGCTTGTGTTGTTTTTGTTTATAAACGGTAGATGTGCTTTGCTTATGTTTTAGGTAGGGGGATGTTTAGTTGTGAATTTTTAATTGTTTTATTACTATCTTTATTGTAGCCTGCCTTATTTTTTTGGTTGTTAAGCGGTAAATGCGTTTTGCTTATGTTTTAGGTATGGGATGTTTAGTTGTGTGTTTTTTATTGTTTTATTACTTCTTAATTGATGGTAAAACACCAAATTATTGGTACTAAAAACATGACTATAGAATTCGTGGTAAAAATGAAATTTTCTTGTTAACATTGCAAAATGCAAAAAATTTAGATCGTTTTTACTTTTTCTCATACATATGTATGTAAAATAAATATAAATTTTTAATATACCAAAACAACAAATAATACATAGGTATAAGGATATAAATAATAAAGCAAATTTTCATTCATGTTCAGGATATTCGACTGTTGACAGTGATCGTGCTTACAACAAGTGTGCAGTGAAAAAGAAAAACAAAGAAAAGTTGTGCGAATTTTAAGGGTTGTTGCAAAATTTTCAATATCCACAATATACAAACTAGTGGTGCAGGTAGAGTTTGTCAGCAATGGCGGACGACAGCTTGTATTCACACAAGCGAGCAAGGGTGGCTGGCGAATATTCATCTGACGACGAAGTAAGCCGGCTATTTAGCTTAAAGGATAAGGCAATTGAGGAACTTAGCCTCAAATTCAATGCCATTCTCGACGAAAATAAAAAACTAAAAAAAATGGTTGAAGAATTAAAAGGGAATTCAATGCAAGGCTTCGCAGGAAAAAATGACAAGGCATCTAGCGAGGAAGATGCTACTTTTGTAGAGGTGGTTCGGATGAAGAAAAAAAGCTGAGGAAGGTTACTGTTGTGGCCAGTTATCAGAACTCGGAAAAATCAATAAATGCTAATGCGGAAGAAGGTATGGATTTTTCAACTATTGACGCTAGCCCAATAAACAAAAATGACAACGCATCCAAGAAGGAAGTTGATAATGATAACGCGGAAGAGGTTCCCCGTACTCAAAATGGGGATGCCGGTAAAAAACTAAAAGGAAAAAGTAACATTGTAAGTAAGATAAGAATCCCAGTTATTATTAATATTATTTATAAGGCACTTGACCATACTAATTATAATATTAAGATTATGGGCGAAAATGCCACTAATATAGGGGTTTGTACTCTAGGCGACTTTGAAAAGGTAAAGGTTTTGCTTAAGGACAACGGGGTAAACTTTTATACATACACGCCAAAAGGAATGAGACCGTTTTCGATTCTTGCAGAGGGTCTCTCGCGTACATACACTGTTGAAGATAGGGTTGCCAGACGGGCCTGATTGTCAAGTTTTTTAATGCGCGTCAAGTGTCAAGTGAAAAAGTGATTTGTCAATGTTTTTTGTAAGTTAATTTTTTTTTCTCAAATTTATTCTAGCTACATATGTAATAATACTTAAAAAAGTAAGTTTATATTTCTAAAAAACATATCGATAGTGTTGAGGAACCATTCATCTTAACGCAACTCTGACGTTTCTTTAATACTTATAAATGCATTCTTTCAACTACATACTTTTTTATACATCTCTTGTAATTTCATGTTATATTACTTTTTTCTTATTAACAAAAAGACGGTCATACACACAACATCATACAGTCCACACATACGTATAACTTTTAATTGTGAAGAGAACAAGTAAAACTAATAAAGAACAGTATTAAATCAAATTAAACACAAGTTCTCTTATTCGGTTTTCCAACAGATAGAGCATATTTTTACTATCTATATTTCTTAAGATAGTACCTATATTTTTTTTAAATAACGCCTAAGTTTTCTCTAAAATATATAACGACTGAATTTTTATTCTTATATTGTTTTTTGTTTCTTTCACATTGTTTCTGTTATTTTTACTTTTAACGATATTTTTGTTTTTATTCTAATAATTTTTATGAAAAAAATAATAAAAAAAATTAAATAAAAGCCAATAGTATGAGTGTTTTTATTTGTCAAGTTTTTTTTTCAAAATCAAGTTTTTTTTTGGGCAATGTCAAGCTTTTTGGCAAATTGGATCTGGCAAGCCTAGTTGAAGACGTCATGCAATATTTGACTGGACTTCAAATTGGAATTAATATACTATGTCTTATTGAACTAGGTAATGATAGATGGCTTTTGAGGCTATCACGAGATTCCGATATTTCGGTCTTTTTTTAAGGTACGGTATATTCTTCGCTGCCGTGTCAGCATGAAAAAATATAGAAAGAAGGGTGCTGTCACCCAGTGTTTCAACTGCCAGAGATTTGGGCATACATCTTCGAATTGCCAGATGCCGTACCGATGTGTAAAATGTGGTGCAACCCATGGACCAGGAAAGTGCAGTATTCCCGCGAAGGAAAATAACTCAACCGAATTGTTGCTTACCGATCCTGTAACTGGACAGGTTACTAGAAAGGTGGGACTTCCGGTAAAATGTGTTAACTGTGGAGTTGAGGGGCACGTAGCCAGCTCTAAGCAATGCCCGCAAAGGCTAAGGCTTTTAAAGAAAATAGAGGCAAAAAAGGCATCTCGGGTGGAGCCCCAGGGACCACGACGGTTCTTTAGTAGTGGCCTTAACCCTGGAGTGTCATACGCATCTGCTGTGGCAAACAATCTTCCTAAAGGCGGTTCAACACCATGTAATTCTTTTGGAACGGCGCCGAGCAGCGCTGCGCCAACTCTTACAAGCGCAATGGCTCAATTCGCGATGATTGACAGTGACTGTAAACGATTCTTTGGAGGAGGTCTGTTGAACCGCATTAATAAAATCGGTGGATTTGCACGTGAATATCATGCAATTAAAGATGATGAGGGTAAATCTCGGGCTTTGCTTGGGATGCTAATGATGCTACAGAACAATGTCTAGGACACTTAAAGTAATTTTCGTTAACGTGAATTCAGTTGTCGCTAAACATAGGAGACACTATTTAAAACTATTTTTGGACAGACACAAACCCGAAGTTGCTCTAATAGTTGAACATAAATTAAGTCCTCGACACAAGTTAGACATTGCTGGATATATAATATTTAGACAGAATCGTCAATCTGGACAAGGAGGAGGGACGGCCGTTCTAGTGAAGGATAGTATTTCATATGAAAGGGTTATAGTTGATACTGAAACTTTAGAAAACACGATTGTGCGCATTCACAGAATAAATGGGTCCTCTATAACTGTAGTGTCGATCTATCGTAGACCAACAGCGACAATGTTAGCCTCTGATATTAGGCCTGTTTTTAACCTAGCTAATACTGGGGCAATGGTAGTTGGAGCCGATTTAAATGCTAGGCGTCCGTATTGGGGGGATTCCCTGGAGAACACAAGTGGTAGGTTGGTACTTGATTTATTTTTAGCGAATCCGAACCTAGAAATTCATCCCACTGATGGCCCGACAAGAACTACGGCCGTTTCCTCTTTATATATAGACATAATGATAACTTCTGTTGGCATGCTCCTATAATCATGAGAAATGGGCTTAAAACCCTTGATTTTGAATTTGATCAAAACGCTGTGGAAGCAGTTTTTGGCATTGTGGACTGTGTTGGGAGAATACGACCAACAAGGATAGACTTGATGGACAGGGCAAGATTTAATGCGATTCTATCCCGGGAACTTGCCGACTGTACGCTACCAGTAGATACGAACGTGTCCGAAGCGGAGATTGACGAGTGTATAGAGTCAATGACATATGCCTTTAAGAATGCTATGGAACTTTCTACTCCTAAGGTTCTAGTTGGAAGTAAAGGGCTTTTGAAGCTTCCACCTAATATACTTCATTTTATTAATGAAAAAAAAGATTGCGCCGTATAGTTCAAAGATGTGAGGACCCAGGACGTCGTCTTACCCTTAAAGCAGAAGTAAAAAACCTGGATAGAATAATACAGGGTGCTATTGCAGTTTATGAGCGCAAAAACTGGACGAGAAAATTAAGCAACATTAGGCTGAATGATAGGACGTATAGATCTTTAAAGACTGCGGCTGGTTTAAATAAAAATGTTGTCATCCAAGATCTGATCACTGCGGATGGCTCAATAGTATCTGATGACTTAGGGAAGGCTAATCTACTGGCAGACCACTTCCACAGCGTGCACGAGTATCAAATAGGTTCCGATTCTTTTGCAGTAACCGTCGCAAATAGAGTCTCCACTTTACAGGATAGGACACCTATGATGGTTTTTGATAGGACTACGACCGCAGATGGTAGCGGCTCGGACAACAGCCAGCTGATTAAAGCAGAAACCATTGGCGAAACTTTAAGGAGAAGACCAAACAAAAAATCGAGTGGTTGGGATGAAATTCCTGATCTAGTACTTAAGAGAACTCGTCGGGATACCTGGAGATTTCTGGCAATTCTAATGAACCACTGCATAAACTTGGGATACCGATATTGAAACCCAAATCTGACCCAAGGCAGAGCAGCAACTATAGGCCGATTTCTCTCCTATCTCCCTTTGGAAAGTTATTAGAATTCTTTATTCATTCCAAGATCACGGACAAAATATCAGACTGCAATATTCTTCCAGATTGTCAGTTTGGATTAAAAAAAGGATACTCAACCTCGCATGCATTGATGGTTTTTTCAGACTATGTTTCCAAAGGTCTGAACAAAAGATATCCTACAATTGCGGTTAGCTTGGCCTTTGCCAAGGCTTTTGATACCGCTTGGCAGGATGGCATTGTTTTTAAAATGATGGACTTGGGCTTCGATAGAAGTGTGTGTAAAATCGTCTCTAATTTTCTATCTGATAGGACTTGTGGCGTTAGAATAGGCAGAACTCGATCGATTGAAAAATCTGTCAGTGCTGGAGTACCACAGGGATCCTTGCTTGGCCCTGTACTTTATAATATATTTATGGCTGATATACCTAAACCGGCTGACGGCGATCTTTTGTTAATGTATGCAGATGATATACTCATTGCAGCTTCTAGGCCCCTCGCTCGTAGTGTAAACGAAAGAGTTAACAACTACTTGACTCCACTGGAGCCCTACTTTTGTAAGTGGCGGCTTCACTTAAATATGAATAAGACTGAGGCAGTTATGATAAAGGGCAAGCGTAAATTTTTATATCCCAGTAGCAGATCTTTCATACCAACTCTTAGTATAGGCAGCGAACTGATCAGGGTTTCGGACAGGATGAAATACCTTGGTGTAATTTTCCATGAAAATTTTGAGTTTTATCGCCACATAGATTTTGTCTTGGAGCGCGCAGGCTTGCATATCCCGCATATCGATCTATTATTGGATATAGGGGAGGACTCGATAGGAAAATTCGATTCCTTGTTTATCGCCAGATAATTCGACCTCTCATATCCTATGCCTTCCCAGTCTAGTCCAGAATTTCTTCTGCTCAGATAGAAAGGCAAAGGAAATGGGAGAGGAAAATTATGGTCCCTTGCCTTGGCCTACGGTGTAAGCAGGGACCTGATGGCATCTACCGCAAGCCATCCTGCAAATCAGTATACAAAGCAATAGGCTTTGATAGAATTGACTTTTATATGGTAGGGTCGGCTATAAAATTTCTTGAAAGGGCTCAATCCCTTGAAAACAGTCTTCTTGGACAGTGCTTTGAAAGCGCAAACAATCTGAGGACCATACGATTGTCTAACTACTTATCACCGATAGACCTTATGACATTGAACGGAGCTGGCCTCCTATATGAAAGTGCAAACCTCTTATATTACCATAGGAGAATAAATACCTTAGATATAGAAAATGTGGTGTATAACACCGCCCAATAGGCTATACCTATTCTTTTGTATATAACTTTATTTCCTTTTGTATATAACGCTATTTTTTCTTCTTTCTTGCCTTACTATAAGGTTTAGTTTAATATTAGAATTAAGCACAAATGCCTCCCTATTTACCTTTTTTTGGGGAAATTTTAAAACAAATGTTGTACCTACAGTAAACTTAACTTTAATATTATTATAAGCGGCCATGCTACAAATACTTTTATAAAATATCTTGGCAAGTCCTTGAAAAATACGCTAGTATGTAAGGAATAAATAATTAATTAAAATTAGTTTTAAGAAAACATGTAAATCATTAAAATTTTTGGAAATAAATATACTACTATTCATTCATGTTCAGTGTGAAAATATTTATCCTGGCGTAAAGTGTTATTTTTTGTGACGTGTAAAAAGCAATGGCAAACAATAAACGAAAAAAGCTTTGTTTTGAAAAATTCGCAGCTTTTAATGAAGAAACAAACAAATTTACGTGTCTCGCTGAAACCTGTAAAAAAGAACTAAGTGCAAAAAATAATGCAAATCTTAAACGTCATTATAAATTGCATTTTTGTATTTTAAAAGTTATAAATTCTCTTTAAAGTGTTAATTGTTTCGTTAATTACGCTGCTAAAAGTGCATTTCTTACACGTTTGTTTACAGTTTTAAAGCCACTGTTAAGCTTTTAATAATATAAAACAAAAAAGAAGTTAAAAAGAACATAAAAGCCATACAAATAAATATATTGGCGTTTAATGTTTATTTACTTGCCAATTTGTAAAATTTAAATTTTTGTGCCTTAAAATGTTTTAATAAAAGTGCTAATATAAAAGAGGTTGCTTTATTGCTGGTGGTTGGTGTATATCAGAGAACTGCAAGAGTGTCTGTTTTTAATACTCTAAGTATGCTCATCTTAAATGCGGTTGCGGTGTGATCGCCACCGCATTTCTTTTGTGCGAGTACTTACTATACCCATTCCATTTGAGTATAAAGGCCCAACTATAATGTGCATTAACTAGCTTATGCCAACTTGTACAACTGTGCAAATACATTAAATTATATGTGGTAAACTATAATGTGATTAAGATAACTTTTCGTCAAGTTAATTGTTAAATTTTTTAGTTTTAAATTCAATAAAAAATTTAGAAAAAAACAACATATTTCTTTATGGAAAATTTTTTACAATTATAATATATTTAAATTAAATTTGTATTTATATACACATATGTATACCATATAAACGATGAACATCGTTGCATATTTTAGTACGGTTGGCCACAAACACAAAACAGAAAATAATTTGTAATAATTTTTTTTTACATTTTCTGAGAACATAAACCAAAATAAGTAAATGTGTTTGTGAATGTTATTAAATATATAAAATATTTTCTTTAAAGCCTTTTAGTTTTAAAATTTTGTTGATTTATATAGAAATTATTTTTGGCAAAAGTACGAAATAAACATAAATGTGCAACTGTGGCAAATAAGTTACTAAATTTATATATGTACATTGTAGCCACATAAATTTCTTTGATAAGTTACCTAAGCATTTGACAGGCTTTTCGTTGAATTTTTGACATAAGCTAAAGCTAGCTTATGCACATTATAGTTGGGCCTTAAGTGTCTAGCATACTCAAGTAAAATGTTTGCGATGCTGGCTTTACCAGCGTTGTCAACTTTGAAATTTCAAAACGCACCAAAGTCGAGAAAAAAAACGCACCATTTAAGAGAAAATGCAGCAAGTTTTAGAATTTCTTTTTTGTTTGATTTTAAATTCTGATATTTTGTAAACATCATTACTATTAACGCGGCAATTAACACTATCTGGAAGTTCGTAAGCTTAAAAATAAGAATTTCTAATCCATTCTTAATTTGAAGTAATGCATTTACAGCACTTAAAAACATTCGATTAAGTATCTTAGATTTAAATAAATTCATTGAACTAAAAACGCGCTCAACTTCTACACTTGAGTATGCAAGTGACAGAATTTTATGCGCGGTATTTGCTAGTGCATGCAAAGGGTTAATATTAAGTGCGCGTTTATAACATTTAACTTCAGTCCAAAATTCTAATGTTGAATCAATATTGTTCATTGCATAAGGTGAACCATTCGCCACCCGTTTTCAATACTAGACATTATTTTGATATCGGATTCAATTTGTACTGCTAATGGCAGTAAAAACGTTAATTTTTTCTAAAATTTCAAAATTAGAAGGCAGTCTTTTCCGAATCTCGACATAATGTCAAATTTGCAACCGTTTGTCTATAACGGTTTAAAAGATAAGCCCATATAAGTAAATCTACATCAATTATGGGACACCCTTTAATTTCTTAATTTAAATTATAAACTCGTTGATATAGTGGGCTTTAGCAATACAAGTCCCTTTTAAGTTTCAGCGTTCTGTCCATACCGGTGCAAAAGTTAGTTCACATTCTTGAAATTACATCAACTATTGGGACACCCTTTAACTTCCAGCAGCAGCAATTCAGGTTCGTTGTAATTTCAAGCGTCTGTATACAACTGTTAAAAAATATGGCCATATACATCAAATTAAGTGAACTATAAGCGCACCCTTTAGTTTATAATTAGTATTATTACTTGTTACTATATCCGCCATAGCAATTGACATTCTATTCAATTTACAAGCATTTGACTATAACGGTTCAAAACATAGGCCCATATAAGTAAATTTACATCAATTATGGGGGCACCCTTTCATTTTTAGTTGAATTATTGTATAACTTTTTGTTATTGGGAGCCATAGTAATACGCAGTCATTTTATATTTTACAGAATCGTCCTTTACAGTTTATAATACACGTAAAAAATATGTATGGGGACACCCTTTAATTGTTCATATTATGAACTGTTTATTAAACGGGACCAATCTGTAAGCATAATCTTTCATATTACCAGCAATTTTCAAAATCGGTTCAGGAATGATTGAGTTCTGCAGGCACAAGCATAAAAAAGCAACATTCAGTCGAATTGTATAACCTCCTTTTTTTTTAATTCGGTTAAAATTAACTTATCACGACAAAACTTTGCTTTTGCTAAGCTGTTTAACAACAGATACGACAGCAGGCTTTACTATGTATATTCCATACAGTGAAATTTTTCTTTTTTAACATAACATAAATTAATACAACAACAATACCGTTTCATTTTGTGCTTATGATTTGGTACGTCTTAAACTAAATGGTATTAAAACAGGTGTATTTTTTGTATAAACATTTTTTGCTCACAATAAAAGAAAAGTTGGTAACACCGCTCAAGCATAGAACTGCAAAAAACGAAAGAAAGAAGCAGGAATGAGAGAAAAAACTGAAAAGAGTCATGAATATTCATTTCGTGCTACTTTTGCTACCCTGTAAGCTTCTCTACACCTCTTGCCAACAAACTTCTGCATCATGACTTTTGTAGCTGATACAATGCCCTTAATGTAAACTCCCTCATACTCACAACAAACACCAAGAGAGAGATTTTAACGCGTGTAGTGAGAGGAAAACAGAGTTATCAGATCAGAATTATTAAATCAAACACAATATCAAAATTCGCCAATGTCTAAATTAGCTAACATACATACTCCTTTGAAATTATGAAAGTTTATTTAATATATAACAGAAAATAAATTAAATAGAACCCGTAAAATTCGCTACATTTTCATTTATTAAAAGCACAACAAAAGTTTACTAATAACTCAAGAATAGTTCATAGTTTACTATACTCGTATTACGTTTTTGTTAGAGTTTTTTTAAGTCACACAGGATAGAAATTTAAAAATTCTATTCGTTAAGCAAATAGATTTTGAAAATTAATAAATAGGTTTAAAAGCAATAATTATATTTAACAAAATAAAATATGTAAACTAAAAACTTTATTATATTTATTATTATTTATGAGGTCTTATGAGATTCAGTCAATGCAATATTACATCTGTGTATATACAGTTTCGTTAAAACTAAAAAAATTAAGTAATTTTCCTTTTATTCACGGATTCATTTTATCATTTTGTTTTCCTAAATACCGTTAGTAGCACGTTTATGATAACAAGGCGCATAAACTGAAAATATTTGTTCATAAACAACAGCAACAAAATAAGTATACCTGCTTTAAATAGTGTACAAAAGCTGTGCCTTTAAGCGGTTTTATTGTATTTTATTCATATTTAATGTGTTGTATTTCATACCTATGAAAACGGTTGTTGTCTGTTTTTCTGCTTAAAATGTTTAAGCAATAGATTTGATTAAATTTTGTTTTTTTATTGTTTATAAATAGATCTGCATACAATGCAGTATTTCATAAAACGGCAGTAAAAAACTTTAATAGGGTAAAAATGTGGCAACATTGCTTACAAAAAAAGAGAATTAAAAAATTCTCGCGCACGAGTATAAAAATTACTTAAAATTCTGATTGCGTTATTTTTGATACTCGCTTTTACAAGAATGGGTAAAATAAACACCACAACTTTTTATTGCGGTGTTTAAAATACTCGAGAATGAAAAGTATAGAGTATGTATAGAGTAAGTATGCGGTGTACTCATGGTTGCAGTGTACTCGTGCAGTTCTCTGGTGTATATACATATGTATTAGTGTTGCAACATTTAATTGAACGAATAATCGAGTATTCCTGAATTTTATTTTTACAGATAAACTTACTTCAACTTTTTCCCGGTTTTGAAGTAAACTTTTAGTGAATTTATTAAATTGAATATAAATTTTTATCGGATTAATTTACCGGATGGAAATAAAGCAAAAAATAATATAAAAAATACACAAAATCTAATTGTTGTATCAAATTACTTTTGATTCTATTTTTTCTGATTAAAAGTGCTTTTACACTGTGCTTAATATTTTTTACGAAATTATTTAATACGAATAACTGCGCCAGTGTAATTTCACTTTAATAATTTTCAATATTAAAGTGTTTTTGGAAAAGCTATTGCTTTGAAATATTTGATTTTTCCCCGTTTTGGTAAAAATTTTAAAGTTTTATTATTAAAAAACGGTTTTTTCCTTATTAATCCACCGGTTATTTATTTTTTTGACTTTGAGAAATAGCGGATATCAATAATTTAATTAAATAGTGCGATCGTTTAGCCGATTTTGAGACTTTTATAGCTTTAATACCTCAATCGGAACATAGAGTTGGTACGTTAACCACCCATGAGAAAGAACTAAATCGTTTATGGGAAGAAATTCGTCAAGTTTATGATAATTTATTGAGCGAAGGGGATTCTAAGAAGATTCAGAAGGAAATTAAACAAAAATATATGTCTTCCTATAGTACCTACGTGAAAGGTATTTCTCTTATTTTCGATAATTTAGAGCGTTTAAATGCAATTTCTCAGAAGCAGACCAATGAATTAACACAAGTTATAGTTCCAAATATCCATTTACCGCCATGCGATACGTAGATTTTCTATGTAACTTGGCTTACATTTCGGGACATGTTTTCCGCTTTATATAAAAATAACCCTCGATTAAGGCCAGTAGAGAAATTGTATTATCTACTGCAGAAAATGAAAGGTGAAGCCCATTAAATTATTCGAACTTGTCCCTTGACAAATGATGGCTTTGCTCTAGCTTAGCAGAATTTAGTAGATAGATTTGAAAACAAGCGCGTTCTCATTAACGCTCAATTAAAGATTTTATTCAATATTTCCCCTGTTACCCGTGAAACCGGCCCAAATTTAAAATCGCTGCAACGCACAATTAACCATTGCATTACGAATGTTAATACGTTAAGATGTCAATGTTAAATATTAATACGGGAAGTTGGCATGTAATTTTTGTTTATATTTGCTCAATTAAACTCCAGAGAATACTTTAGGACTCTGGAAACTTTAAACATCTCGTTATCAGACCTTAGAATCCGTCTATGACATAAAAGGCCCACATCCGTTACCAAATCAGAACAAAAGTTCAAACTCCGGTAACTCGAATAATTCCAAAAGAGCTCATAATAATTCAAAGAGAATCAATAGTTTTGCGACTAAGACTAATACGAAACAGTCTGTTAGTCGTTGTGTTCTTTGTCAGAAACAACATCCGTTAAGATTGTGTCCCACCTTTTAAAGACAAAGTAGAGAAGATCGTATCTCAACAGTAAAACGATTTAAGTGTTGTACGAATTGTTTAGCAACTTCACATGAATTTAAAAACTGCAAAAGTGTACACGTTTGCTTTATGTGCAAACAAAAACATCATTCGCTCTTACATAGGGATAATCAATCGACTAGATTCACTTCTAATATGGTACAACACACTACTATATATAACACCCCCGTATTTGTACCAAGAGACTCTCATGCGCATAATTCTAGTCTAGCTACTATGCCCCTTAACGTTGACAATATTGCGTCTACTTCGGCAGGTACTCGTTCCTTTCAAACGTATAGTGCCCAAGTGGAATTAAATCCCGATCATACCGTCTTGTTAGGTACTACGTATTGCTAAGTGAGAACTAAGGATGTTATAAGTTCTGCTAGAGCATTAATTGATCCAGCTTCTCAAGCAACCTTTATTTCGAAAATACGGCAGAAGAAGCTTGCTATTTCAATACGAGCTGCTCCGATGGCTGAAATTACTGGTCCGAATGGCAGCGTAGCAGCAAAATCTTCGCAAATTTGTCTCATATCGATTGGTTCGCCAAACGACCCGAACTTTAAAATTCAAACTGAGGCTTATGTAGTTGCAGAACTTACAGGGCGTTTGCCTTCTTATATTCCGACTACAGATTTTAGCTTTTTCCCCGAAATATCAACAACAGACGTTAGATCTGTTAGAGTAGGTATACTCTTAGGCGGTAATGTTTATTCGCAAATATTACTTCCTGAAGTCAGAAAAAATCCTAATGCCAATCTAGTAGCGCAAAAGACAGTACATATTTGGCTGGATCGTTACTGGTAAAATCGATCGATCGGGACCACCTGTTCCCATTTTAACGTATTTTAACCGTATCGAGCTAAATACTCAACTGACCCGTTTTTGGGAACTTGAGGAAGTTCCCCCCGTACCGCGAACAACCCAAATAGAAGATTTCTGTGAGAAGCTTTACAGAAACACTACTTATAGAAATTCTGACGTCCGTTATGTCGTTTCTTTACCTTTTAGGCCAGAATTTCCAAAATATTTGCCTCTAGGCGATTCACGAAGTATTGCTCTCTCGCAATATAGAGGAAATGAGATACGGTTATTGAAAAACCCCGTTTTAAAATCCCAGTATGATAACGTTATTAAAGAGTATATCGAACTAGGACATATGCGTGAAACAAGTCCCCCAGATTCTGAGGCTACTTGCTATTATATGCCTCACCATGCAGTAATTAAGCCAGACAGTGTAACTACGAAGCTTCGAGTAGTATTTAACGCGTCTAGACCATCAGCGAGTGGCTTGAGTTTAAATAGTATTTAATAGCCAGGTCCGATATTACAAGCAGATCTCACTATTTGAATTCTCCGTTGGAGATTTTATCGAGTAGTATTTAACGCGTCTAGTCCATCAGCGAGTGGCTTGAGTTTAAATAGTATTTAATACCCAGGTCCGATATTACAAGCAGATCTCACTATTTTAATTCTCCATTGGAGATTTTATCGTTATGTGTTTAATGCCGACATAGAGAAAATGTACAGGCAAATTTTTATACATCCCATCATTCCATGTTTCAAAGGATTCTTTTCCGATGTAATCCTGATGATGAAATTAAGGACTACGAGCTTAAAACATTGACTTTTGGAGTCAATTGTGCGCCTTATTTGGCTATAAAAACTTTACTGCAATTGGCGAAAGTTCGCAGTCCCGCTGCGTCTGAAATGTTAACAGACAATATGTACGTCGATGACTTATTGGCTGGTTCGCATGAGCTACAAGATGGTGGTTTAAAAAGACGCGATGAACTCATTGGAGTTCTTATTTCAGCAGGTTCATTCCGCCGGTTGGCTTTCTCCGAAAACTGTTGTTGCAAAAATGATTATGCAACAAATCTGGAAGGAAAAGACAGGTTGGGATGAGTGTTTGAACTTTTCTACGTTGGTTCAATGGCACTCTTTTCTCGATGATTACCTGAATGTCGAGAAAATTTTTATTTCTAGATGGGTAAACTTTCACCCAGATAATGAGATTGAGATCCACTGATTTTGCGATGCTTCTGAAAAGGCATACGCTGCAAGTATCTATATTCGCTCTGTCTCTTCCCCGTTTGAGACTAAAACGCATTTACTTGCGTCTAAAACAAAAGTAGATCCAGTAAAATTTGAGTCTTTACTCCGATTAGAACTCTGTGGAGCAGTATTATTGGCAAAAATGGTAGATTCATTAAAATGTCGGCTAAAATTCCCTGAAGATAAGATTTTTTTAAGGATGGACTCTACTATAGTTTTGGCATGGCTAAATATAGAGTCATGAGATTTGCCAACTTTTGTTACGAATAGAGTTGCATAATTGCTAAATGAATAGGAGCAAAGAATTGGTCCCATATCGATTCTAAAAATAATCCAGCTGATGTAGCTAGTCATGGATCTTTGGCGATTAATTAAATAAATAATTCCTTATAGTGACACGGGCCTCATTGGTTGTATAAAACCCGTAAACGAATGGCCTTGAAAATTAGTTAGCATTCATGCGCACCTGGAATGTGTTAAATTGGATACAGAAACACAAAAACCAATTGATATACTGAGAAGGTTTTCAGAGCTACCCCGAGCAATCAGGGTTATTGCGTATTGGTTTCGGTTGCTGCGCTTTCTCTGTTTGCGCAACAATTTGTATCTAACTTTAGAAATATCGCAAACTGAAGTGAGATTTGTACGAAATCGCTTAATTATTATATGTCAGCAGGCTTATTTTGAAGAATATAAGTACTTGTCAAAAGATATATACTACCCTCAAAAAGTCGTTTGCTTTCCTTAAACTCCTTTATAGACTCAAATGGTCTTATTAGAATGAACGGGCGTCTTGTACAAGCTATAAACACATTCGAGACAGCACTTCACGCGACAGCACTAAAACCCGAGCTGTCAACAGCACTATTTCAGTAAGCGAATAATTATTTTGAAAGCAGCAGCAGCAATAAACATATGGTTTTGTTTTCTTAATATTTGTTTACAAAATTCTAAAGTATTTGTTGCGTAAAAAAGATGTATCAGGAAAATATTATTAATTGTATGGAAGGCCTCACTAAAATAGTTCAAATTGCCGCGTCAGTATATGAGGCAAAGAAAAAACTAAAAAGAAATAAACGAAGATGGTGGGTTCGCCCGGTAAACACAACTCGGGAAGAGGAAGGCTTTTTTGAGACAGACGTTCGTCAACTTAAGGAAAAAGATGATGAACATTTTTTTAAGGCAACAAGAATGTCTTTGTTGAATTTCAATTTATTGTTGAATCTTTCAAGTAATAAACTGGAAAGATTTTCAAATAGAACACCCATCGATCGCGAGACACGCTTAGCCGTAACAATTTTGTAAGTCGTTTTATGGGTGAGCAGAAACAAAATTAAAGAATTGCAATTTTTAAGTTATTTAGCGCAAGGCTGTAATATGCAAATGCTGGCTTGGGCATACAAACTTGGAATTTCCACTGTCCGCAAAATTATATATATTAAACGTGCGAAGCAATTTGGAATGAGCTACACGACGTGTATTTGTCACCTCCTAATGTGTCTGAACTTAAATCCATATCAGATAAATTCTATGTAAAAACAGGCTTGCCCAATTGCTTAGGAGCTATTGATGGCAAACATGTCCGTATCGTTTGTCCAAAGAAAAGTGGCTCACTATTTTATAACTATAAAAAAACTTACAGTATAGTGCTGATGGCAGCATGTGATGCCAATTATGTTTTTACTTACATAAATGTTGGAGCCTCTGGAAGCCAAAGCGATGGTGGTGTGTTTGCTAGAAATAATTTTGGCAGAAGATTGGTAAATGAAACTTTGGAGGTTCCTGCAAACGTCAACTTGCCTGGAACTTCCACCAATTTTCCTTTTTACTTTGTGGGAGATAACGCATTTCCATTAAAAAGAAATTTAATGCGACCATATCCAGGACAAAATTTGGCACAAGACAAAGATAATTTCAACACCATGTTGTCCTAAGCAAGAGTGCATATTGAAAATACTTTTGGCACACCACAATGCACGTTTCACCAAAAAATGCAGACAAAATTGTCTTAGCTACTGTAGTACTACACAATTTCTTAATGCTTCAAAAAGACATGAATTATTTTACTCTTCAACTTTTTGAATAAGGTTCTAACAATCAATTGATTCAAGATCAAGACTTAGATGATTTTCTTCCATCAATTCAGGGAAGAACAGCTAACCGCTCATCCTCAACAGCATTTCAGCTTCGCGATACTCTTAATCATTCATTTTAATTACACACATATTTCTGGTTTTATTAAAGAAATTTGATTGAAAAAATCAAAAATGTTTTTTTTATTGTTTAATTACACTGTACAACAAAATCAAATTTTTTTAAAAATTACAAGGTCCGGGCTATAAATTCTGATAGAGGAGACAAAAAAAAGATATACGTGTATCGGCGTTTTGAAAGTTTACATCTGGATTTCATTTGAGAGGGGGTTAAAGTTTTCCAGCTCTGGCACATTCTTATTGTTAAACGGCATAAGAAACCATGTGACCCTTACATTTTAGGTAAAAAATATGTTCAGCAGATTTATGTAAAATGTTACGGAGAACATTTTTGTAGAAATGTTAACCCTCTAACTCCTCAAGATATGGGTCTTTTTTGTCCTTCTTTTAAGAAATAGCAAAAAACAACATTAAAACAGGGTTTTAGAGGGTTAAAATGTTCCACAAAAATGTTACCCGTTAAATTTTACTATAAGTCCCTGAATACACCAAAAAGGAAAATTCAACCATTAAGTCAGAAATAAGACCCAACAAAAGACAGCTTAGGGTTAATTTCGCATTTATTAAGAATTTTGTTTTAAATCAAATTTGGATAGCATTAATTACATTTTTTTTTAGCTCTAGGCAATTCCACTTCATTATCATACAATGTCCAGCATATTTCAGCGATAAGCGAATGAATGCTTTTACCTTTATAGCGTTCTTCAATGAGTGCGCATGTCTGATGAAATTTTTCACCATGCTCATCAGATTCTGTTGAAAACTGGTTCTCAAAGTAATACATATGGGAATTTAAAAAATGAATTTTTGTTGACATATGAACGCAATAAAAGGTTCCTGTTTCAGCGATTGTTCCATCAACATAATGACTAGGACTTCGAAGTTGTAGCACAGGTACTGGGAGTTCGTCAGAATGCGGAAATGGCAGCATGGCTGATGGCACAGTTTTGTATACAAAACTCTTTCGCCTATATCTATTCAATTTTAATATGGCACACGTAGCACGTAGCGTCATTATGTTCACCTTTATCTAACCACCGCATAGAATACCAAACTGCATTGAATTTCGTTGACCTTCAGCGAGAGTTCAAAAATAAAACTATAGTTTTAGAACAAAAAAAAAATTTTATTACCTTTGGACCACAAAATTAAGCCATTATAACAAATAAAAAATAAGAAAAAAAACATCAAGTGAAAAAATTGGAGATCGCCCATATCTGCCGAGGTACAGAGCTTAGAATTTTTCCAATTTTTTTAAATATCAATATGGATATCATATTAAAGCTTTTGAAAAGATCTTTAAGGAAATAGCATTAAGAGTTGATGAAATTTTTATGTAAAATAATATATATGAAGTACCAATTTTTTTTTTTAATTCTCTGTCACCCCAATATTTGCTTTTTTATTGGAATTACTTCACTGAACTAGATTTACATATACTATATGGTGAAGGGTATATAAGATTCGGCATAGCCGAATATAGCGCTCTTAATTGTTATTTACAATCTTTAAGGGGAGAAATAATTTTGCGAAGTAATTGAAAATGTATTTATGGCCTCAATAAGGTGTTGTTTTATCATTATTTTTTTTTTATCATTATTATTTCTCCTCTTAAAGATTGTAAATAACAAGTAAGAGCGCTATATTCGGCTATGCCGAATATTATATACCCTTCACCATATAGTATATGTAAATCTAGTTCAGTGAAGTAATTCCAATAAAAAAGCAAATATTGGGGTGACAGAGAATTAAAAAAAAAAATTGGTACTTCATATATATTATTTTACATAAAAATTTCATCAACTCTTAATGCTATTTCCTTAAAGATCTTTTCAAAAGCTTTAATATGATATCCATATTGATATTTAAAAAAATTGGAAAAATTCTAAGCTCCGTACCTCGGCAGATATGGGCGATCTCCAATTTTTTCACTTGATGTTTTTTTTCTTATTTTTTATTTGTTATAATGGCTTAATTTTGTGGTCCAAAGGTAATAAAATTTTTTTTTTGTTCTAAAACTATAGTTTTATTTTTGAACTCTCGCTGAAGGTCAACGAAATTCAATGCAGTTTGGTATTCTATGCGGTGGTTAGATAAAGGTGAACATAATGACGCTACGTGCTACGTGTGCCATATTAAAATTGAATAGATATAGGCGAAAGAGTTTTGTATACAAAACTGTGCCATCAGCCATGCTGCCATTTCCGCATTCTGACGAACTCCCAGTACCTGTGCTACAACTTCGAAGTCCTAGTCATTATGTTGATGGAACAATCGCTGAAACAGGAACCTTTTATTGCGTTCATATGTCAACAAAAATTCATTTTTTAAATTCCCATATGTATTACTTTGAGAACCAGTTTTCAACAGAATCTGATGAGCATGGTGAAAAATTTCATCAGACATGCGCACTCATTGAAGAACGCTATAAAGGTAAAAGCATTCATTCGCTTATCGCTGAAATATGCTGGACATTGTATGATAATGAAGTGGAATTGCCTAGAGCTAAAAAAAAATGTAATTAATGCTATCCAAATTTGATTTAAAACAAAATTCTTAATAAATGCGAAATTAACCCTAAGCTGTCTTTTGTTGGGTCTTATTTCTGACTTAATGGTTGAATTTTCCTTTTTGGTGTATTCAGGGACTTATAGTAAAATTTAACGGGTAACATTTTTGTGGAACATTTTAACCCTCTAAAACCCTGTTTTAATGTTGTTTTTTGCTATTTCTTAAAAGAAGGACAAAAAAGACCCATATCTTGAGGAGTTAGAGGGTTAACATTTCTACAAAAATGTTCTCCGTAACATTTTACATAAATCTGCTGAACATATTTTTTACCTAAAATGTAAGGGTCACATGGTTTCTTATGCCGTTTAACAATAAGAATGTGCCAGAGCTGGAAAACTTTAACCCCCTCTCAAATGAAATCCAGATGTAAACTTTCAAAACGCCGATACACGTATATCTTTTTTTTGTCTCCTCTATCAGAATTTATAGCCCGGACCTTGTAATTTTTTGGTGTGTTGTACAGTGTTATGTATAAACAACGAACACATTTACTAATGACTTAAAAAAAATCACAAAACATGCAAAGCAGTAAAACATTCATATATTAATAATGATGTATGTATTTATAACACTTGTTCTAAAGTATATAAAAACTTAACAAAATTCATAGTATAGGTACTTTCGATATAAAAACGTAAACAGAATCAAATTCATTGTAAAACTAATATAAAACTTAAAACTCTAAAACTAAATTTTTCGGGAGCTCGGGATTTTAAGAAAGTTTAAAAATTCGTTAAAAAGATTAATTAAAAAAATAATTTTAATTGAAATTCTGATGTTGTAAAAACATATTTCTTTGGGA
This sequence comes from Gymnosoma rotundatum, assembly GCA_916610165.2. Taxonomy (NCBI): domain Eukaryota; kingdom Metazoa; phylum Arthropoda; class Insecta; order Diptera; family Tachinidae; genus Gymnosoma; species Gymnosoma rotundatum. The sequence continues at coordinate 65,833,761 of OU744339.1, forward strand.
TGCGGAAATAAATGTCCCGGGATACAGCACTTTTCGGGATTCGCATTTCTAGTGTAGACCGAAAATTGTTTTGAAAATTATAAAGTGGAAAACACAAATAAACAACATTAAATTGAATAGTTTATTGGTACCTTAAAAACTTGGGTGTGAAAAATATGTTTACAAAAGGTCGTACGGGTGCCTGCTCTCGATGTTTTTTTACTCCGTTGCACCCCACAAATAAACATCTTCGTTCACAAAATATTTTGTGCACTTTGCCTGAAACTAGCTAACAAACAAAAAGCACTTTTACCAAGCCACTCCTTGTTGTATTGGCATTACTTATTCTTTGTGCTGCCGAAAAAAATAGAAATAAATCTAATCTTGACAGCAGCAGCACAAAAACCCGAGCTGTCGAGCAGCATGCTGTCGTCAATATAATCATTCTCATAAGAATGCATGTATTTTAATTTTGACTTATTGCTGCGGGCTGTCTGCTGTCTCGAATGTGTTTATAGCTACAAGCACCAGGTCTGGTATATAATAAAAAAATTCCAATTATACTTCCATATAAGGCCACTTTTACAAAGTTATTTGTTCGACATGTCCATAAATGTACGAGTCATGGTGGACAGGCTTTGATAATTCATAATTGTAAAAGATGCATTCTCTTTAGAAAAGAAACGAGCCAGCAATTAAAGGCTTCGTTACCCCCCGAAAGAACAATTCTTTTCAGGCCTTTAATCATACGGGGTTAGATTTTGCCGGACCGTTGGAAATTAAATCTTACGTTGAAAGGGGTTGCAAAATAATGAAAGGTTATGTGGTTGTTTTTGTATGTTTCGCGACAAAAGCAATACATCTTGAGGCGACTAACGATCTGTCGTCTGAAACGTTTTTAGCCGCATTTAGTAGATTTTTCTCGCGATGTGGTTGCCCATCCCATTTATATTCCGATAATGGCACTGCGTTTGTTGGTGCTTCAAATTTACTTGAAGCTGATAGAAAAACATTGCTCTATGCCTTGAGAGAAAGGTTTATGCTCTACACAGCTTAAGTGCGATTGAATAGCATTTCATACCTCCAGGTGCACCACACATGGGTGGTCTTTAGGAGGCTGGTGTCAAATTTTTAAGACACATTTATAGAAAATTTCAAATGCTCAAAGGTTTACATATGAAAAATTTACGACCATGCTTGCTCGAATAGAAGCATGTTTGAACTTAAGGCCTCTTTGCCCTATGAATGATAGCCTCTATGATGTCACTCCGTTAACACCCGGTCATTTTCTGATTGGTGCTCCCTTACTTACTTCCCCTGAGCCTGACATGTCCGGTCTATCTTTCAGTCACGCTTACGGATGGCAAAAAATTAAGGTTCTTCACCACCAATTTGTGATTCGGTGGAAGAAAGAGTACTTGAAAGAGCTTCACAGACGTGTGAAGTGGAAGTATCCCAAAAGGAAGTTTAAAATAAGAGATGTTGTCTTTATCCGTCAAGACAACTTACCACCGAATGAATGGAAGTTAGGACGTGTAGAGAAAGTTTACTTAGGTACTGATTCTAAACCTCGTGTTTGTAATTTAAGAACAGCTTCAGGTATTTTAACTCGTCCTATTGTCAAGCTTGTTCTGCTACCCGTATCAGAGGAGTTTTGACCCGTTTTTTCTCTTCCATTTTCTTCTCCTTTTCGTTTAATAGCAAAATGACTGAATCTTGTCGCCTTGAGGTACATCGCCCATTGGAAGTCGACGTTCCCAGGACCGGTAAGTTGCACGAAGCGGCATGTAGGTTGTGCAAAAAAGATCACCCGCTTCGGAAATGCTACCGTTTCAAAAGAATGACGATCGATGAGCCCATTAAAACCGTGAATAGGCTTAAACATTGTTTTAATTGTTTTGCGACCACGCATATTATGCGTAACTGTGACAGTCGAATCGATGTACCGAGTGCTTGGAAGAGCACCATACTATGCTTCATCGTTTTAAACTTCAAGGAACATCTAGTGCTGTGTCGACGCCGGAGGGATAGAACGAAGTATAAGAAGAGGGTCCCAAAACAAGTGAATAAACACCATGCGCAGCGCCAGTGCGTTAGACAACAGCAACGCCATCCACAATATCAGCAAAACCAAACCTTCCAAACGCAGTATCGTGGCAACCAACCAGCCACGATTGTTATTAATGCCCATTCAGGGCAGATTGTATAAACTTAATATATATATTTTTTTTCTTGTAATTATATTTCGAATATTTGAAAATTGTTAGTTAGTTTTAAGAAAAATTAATTTGTAAAATAAATTTTTGAAATTGTATATTTATAATAATTGCATGTGCGTTTTTTCCTTAGATCCTCTTGTTGCAGCCGTACAACGGGGGCGGGATGTTTACGTGCAAGGTAAAGAATTCACCTATTGTAAGCTTAAAGAAATTCTCTTTTTCTAGTTCTCATCGCCAGAGCCTATGGACATAGATCAAAGTGTTCACACCAGAAACAAAATAACTTCTTCGGAAAAAGACCTCCACAACAAGAAAATTCACACCCTATTACACAGCAACGAAATTTTAACATTAAAGAATTCGAGCAAACCAATTATAACCAGAACTTATATGAAACTGATTACCAAAATATAGATCCAATAGAAAACTACGAAGATCTACAACTACATGTAAATTATGAGCACGTTGAACATAGCGACGTCCATTTTTTAATTTAAACCACTCTTCGTTACCATATATCGAATGCAAAACGAGGAGTGGAAATCTTTTACAATTGACACTGGCTCCGGAAAGAACTACATTCGCCCGGAAATTGTAAAAAATATATATACCCAATTCAAAAAACCTTTTTAGCAAAATCAGTAGGTGGAGATATCCACATTACAAATCACACCTTTATAAATCTTTTCAATATAGACATTCCAATAAAATTATTTCTACTACCCGCGTTATAAACATTTAATGCTATTATAGGTCATAGCATTCTAAAAGACCTTTCAGCCATTACTAACATAGCTGAAAACTACATGACTGTTGAAAACAAGTTTAAGATTCCACTTAAACAGCTATCACTGCCTGACGTTAACATGCTTAATATAAAAAATGAGCACGTGAGCAAAAATCAAGCAAGCGGAACAAGTCCTTTGGTAAAAAAAAGTTTCCAAAGCTTTTTGAGACCCGGATAAAAAATTAACATACACGAACAAGGTTATTGGCGAAATTAGAACATCAATAGATACACCGGCTTACTCGAAATTCTACCCATACCCTCTGTCGTTAAAAGACGAAGTGGAGTCACAGGTAAAAAAAATGTTGGATGACGGCATTGTACGACCTTCTAGGTCGCCATACAACTCTCCAGTATGGATTGTGTCAAAAAAATATGACTCACAGGGAACTAAACAATACAGGCTCGTGATAGATTACCGCAAATTGAACTCATTTACAATATCCAATATCTACCCAATACCAGATATAAATGAAGTATTGTCTCATTTGGGTCAAAATACATTTTTTGGTCTTAGATCTCAAAAGCGGATTTCATCAAATACCATTGAAAACATCAGACGTTGAAAAAATCGCATTTTCAATTAATAATGGGAAATTCGAATTTACAATGCTGCCTTTCGGTCTGAAGAACGCACCATCTATCTTTCAGCGTGCTTTAGACGACATTTTACATGAGCACATTGGAAAAATTTGCTTCGTTTACATCGATGATATAATTATCTTCAGCAAGCAGAATGCGAACACTTTAAGCATTTAGAACAAGCTTTAAGGACACTAGAGAACGTGAATATAAAATTACAGCTTGACAAATGCGATTTTTCAAAGACAATTTAGAACTTTTGGGATTCATAGTTTCATCACAAGGTATCAAGACAAATCCGAAAAAAATTTAAGCCATATCTAAATTTCCAATACCCAAAACTTTGAAGGAGCTACGCTCATTTTTAGGACTATCCGGTTACTATAGGCGATTTGTAAGGGATTATGCCAAATTGGAAACTTCTAACATCTCTTTTAAGAGGGAGGTCGTATTTCAAAAAGACAATCGGCAAAACAATATATTACTCTTGATAAAGCTGCGTTAGACTCATTTGAAAAACTAAAAAGGTCATTAGTATCGTAGGATACTATTCTTGCATACCCAGATTTTGAAAAGCCATTTGAATTGACGACTGATGCATCAAATTTCGCCTTGGGAGCTGTGTTGTCACAATCTAATCGACCTATTGCATTCATTTCGAGAACATTGAGTAAGACGGAGGAGCACTAGGCGACCAATGAAAAGGAGATGTTGGCAATAATATCGTCTTTGAATTCTTTTAGAAATTACCTATACGGAAAATCAAAAGTAATCATCCGAACTGATCACCAACCTCTTAAGTATGCTCTTAACAATAAAAACAATAATGGAAAAATGAAACGGTGGAAGGCTGCATTGGAAGAGTAGGACTATGTAATGGAATACAAGCCCAGAAAAGCGAATATCGTTGCCGACGCGCTTTCAAGGAACCCCTATATGACTGAAATAAATTCTCTATCGGTAAGCCAGCATAGCGATGATAGTTCTGGGAAAAACATAATTCCGAGTATGGAATATCCCATAAATGTTTTTAAAAGCTAATTATTCCTAAAGATTTATCAAACTCCATCTTATTTAAAATAATATTCCCTACATATCACCATCACATAATAAACGAACCTGATTATAATAAAGAAAAATTAATCTCTATTCTAAAAAGATATCTCAATCCATCCGTCATTAATGGTATTATAACTTCTGAACCAATAATGCATTTCGCTAATTACAAGGTGAGGTTTACACAAAGCCAGGTCAACGATTTCACTAGCGAACAGGAGCAAGAACGAATCATCATTGAAACGCGTAAGCGTGCGCATAGAAACCGCAAGGAAAACAAAGCCCAGATACTGGAAGAAAATTATTTCCCAAAAATTACTAAGAAGATAAAAAATCTGGATCCCTGTGCTCAGTTTTCAGAGAAAACAAATATGACCGCCATCATATCAAACCCGAATTACAGAAAACTCCAATCTCATAATTTCCTGGCCACATTGTTCATATCGATATCTACCACACGGAAGGAAATTATGTACTTACTGCTGTCGAAAAATTTTCAAAGTACGCGCAGGTAAACATTATTGGATCAAGAGCTGCCGAAGACATAAAAGAGCCTCTAAGAATACTGAAGGAAGTGGTTATGGACAAAGAAAAAGCCTTCAATTCTGCCTCAATTCTGTTTATGCTAGGAGACCAACTAGCCATTCAAGTTTACAAGACGCCACCCTGTAAAAGTTCAGTAAATGGCCAAGTATAGAGATTTCACTCTACCTTAGCGAAAATAATGAGATGTACGAAAGCTGATGGAATAGAAAGATCTACTCTACTAGATAGGTCTGTAAATGAGTCCATTCATTCCATACATTCAACGATAAATAAAAACCCTTTGAAGTTTTCTTTGGTAGAATAGTTAGCGCAGATCCAGAAAAGCTTGAAAACGCTAGACAGGAAAATATTGAGAAGATTAGACAAAAACAGAAATCCGATATAGACACTCATAATAAAAAGAGAACGCCACTAAAACGCTATAACTTTGGTGACATTATATACGTTAGAATAGATAAAAGGTTAGGAAGTAAAATCACACCTAAATAAAAGAAGGAAATGCTAAAAGAGGGCAAATCGACTACAATACTGACAGAATCAGGCAGAGTCGTTCACAAAAGCAACATAAAGAGTTAAATTTTTTCATTTTTATTTTTTTAGACTGATTATTGCTGCGTCAGTGCAGGCTGACGTACAATTCTATAACTATACATCATCTAAAATCGCAACGATAGACATTGGAAGTGCTAAAATCCAAAACGGTATTTTCCGATTCATACACAACTTTGACTCCAATAAATACGAACATTGCTAACAAGACTTCCAAACCTTTATTAATTCCTTTGAATCATCCCGAAATCCTCTACTTCCTATCCTCAAGGAGGAATTAACCAAAACATTTCAATTATTAGAAAGTATAACTGTAACAATAATTAAAAAAATAAGAGATCAATAAATATTCTGGGTACAGCTTGGAAATATTTAGCTGGTTCACCAGATCATGATGACCTAGAGAAAATAATAAAAAATTTAGATAAGTTAAATACATAAAATAATGAACAATTTATTATAAATGATCTATTTGAAACAATATTAAATAATATAACTAGGATGACAAATGTTCTCACTAATAATATAAAAAAGGTAGTATCCAAAGTGATGAACTTATTATAATTAATCAAAATAAATTTCGACTTTTGAAAGAAGAAATTTTAAATATAAAATATGCTATCCAATGCTCCAAGCTAGGTAAGATAAATTCATTCCTTTTAAATTATTAATATTAGAAATTAGATTAGCAACTGAAAAATTTGAAAATGAAAATATACCATTTCCAAGCCCAGGAGAGGCACTATAATTTACAAATACTAAGGTAATACATAATTCAACTTCGTCCATTCCATAAAAAATAACAACTTGATTGTGAAATTAAACATTAATGAAATATTATTAAACATTTGAAACACAAATTTATGGAAATTTGTAATAAAAATAACTTAATAGATCTATCTACAGACTCTTGTCTACCCAAAATCCTAAACTCTCTTCCATCTTCATGTTATACTATTAATAGTCATCACATCCCTTAAGTTGAAGAAATTTCCACAGGAACATTATTGCTTAATGAATTCTCTTTAACTATTAACGTTAACGAAGAGCATAAGAATATAACGGGAAGCTTTATCGTATCCTACACTAACACTACAATCCGTATTGCAGATAACATTTACAAGAATATTGATGCGAATCCACTAAAAGTCATACCGCCGGTAAATCAACTCACGCCAACAGAAATCAAACAGCTACAATTCCTATCATTAGCCTACATGAACTGCATATAAACAAAACCAAACGAATTTTTGACTTTAGTAGATCAACAGAGATAAGATAACTATGCCTGGCATTAGTAATTTTGGTAATAACAATTCCTCTTGTAACATTGATAATATTCCGAAAAAGTAAACAAAAACCATATATGTATGTGAATGAGATACCAAGGTCCCCTAGAGTAGGTAGTTCTATTCTCATCAATCTTGGAGAAGCACCAGCGGTACCATCCTACAGCAATTTTAGACTTAATGATCTACCATTTCTGTATTCGATTGCGGACAATCGAATTTAAGAGGGGAAGAGTTAAGAAACAAAACATTCATAATTACAAATTTACAATTTCGAAACAAATTCAAATCAACAGAAGCAATTTCATTTCGGCATTTTAAGCACTTTTTAAATCAAAAACAAAATGTAAATTTTTGCGAAACAATTAATTGTAATTGACCCAAATAAATATTAAACTTTGCAAATTTACCTTTAAAAATAATAAAAATAATAGTTGTAATAAAATCTAAGAAATTATTGTAAGTTTAGTTTAAGTCAAGAACTAATAAGTAAAAGACACATAGTGTCTAAATAAAGATAAATAAATAAAAATAAGTTTTTTTTATTAACAGAAACAATTATTAAATTAACTTATACACAGTGTTGCCAAAACTATTGAACCAATTTCCGCTAGATATTACTTTAAAAAACGCTAGAAACCGCTAACTAGTCGAAAAACACGCTGACATAAACCGCTAAGAAATTTCTTGAACAATTTATTTTTACACCCTTCACCGAGGCAAACTTGGTTTCACAAAAAAAAAAATAAAAAATAAATAAATAGTGTCGAAAGAGGTGCTATTGGAAATCAGCATGATCGGTCCATGTTCTTTAAAGCCGCAGGCAAAACCCACGCCTACCTCTAATGTTTTCATGTCATTTGGAAAAATAAAGTAACTCCAATCAAAAAAATAAATGTATGGGGTGATAAAGAATTAAAAGGAGTAAGAAAGAAACATTAAGTGAAAAAATTGGCGATCACCCATATTTTCTGAAATTTTCAAATTATTTGAAATATCAATATGGGTATCATTTTAAAGCTTTTGAAGAGATCTTTAACCCAGTAAGAGCCGATGGCATTTTTATGTAATATAATATGTATGCAGTACCATTTTTTTATTCTCTGTCACCCCAATATTTTTTTTTTTTGGAATTACTTCTCTAAACTTAATTTACATGGTGAAGGGTATATAAGACTCGGCATAGCCGAAAATAGCCATCTTACTTGTTTAAAACTGTTTTAAAATACTAACTGCCGTATTCATAAAATAAACTTATATTATTATTTATGAATATGGCAACAACTGATCATCTCCAGTTAAGATTTTGATTATCTATAGATATATTGAGAACTTGAATAAATATTAGAGGTTCCGATTAAGTTTAGAAATTTTTTCAGAACCTTGTAATCGTAGCAGTATTTGTTATGCCGACGGAGACCATATCTAAAGCAACAAAATAATTATAAAGAGGCAAATAAAAAAAAATTAAGGAATTGGCATATATAACTGTTAAAATAGCATCAACCATATTGGTTTGTCCTCTCTCACACACGTCAAGTTTACTTGATCATTTTTTGATATTTTCTTTTGAACCTGCATTTGTGTTTACAGACATTTTCAAGTTTGTTTCATCAAGTTTCGTTTTTTTGCTTTCAACTTCTGTAACTTCAAATCTGCAGCCATCTTCAAGTATAAAATTGTCTTAAGCTTGATGGTACGGTCAGGTTTGTACCTTTTTCTATTCTCTTCTCCTCTAAAATATATTTTGTTATTTACTTTTGGATTAAAAGTTTTAACAGTTAAAAAAAACAAGGCGGATAATCTATATATTAATATATTTAAAGGGTACAAAAACATAGTTGAGCTTACTTTGTAACAAACAAAACTTATTGTAGCCTAAAAAACGCTAAAAACCCGCCAACTAAAATTTTCCCAAATTAAAAAACCACTTAGCTCTTTTTTTCTAACTTCCCACTTTTAATATCAAAAAACCACTAGATCTAGCGGGAAAACCGCCGTTTTTGGCAACACTGCTTATACAAATGAATTTATGTGGGATGAGAATAACAAGTTGGCTGAGAATAATAATCTCTCTTTGTGAATTTCAGAGTAATACACAATTCACACAGGCATATTTTACTTTGCAAAGTTTTGATTTTATGTGAGAGAGAGGGAGAAAGCATGATGAGCAGTACAGACTTTGATGTACTCGCAAAGTTGCTTTGGTTTCCTTTTGTTGCTTATACATAGTTGTATATATTTACATATACATATAAGCACCACATACAAAATGTCCAAAAATAAGAAACGATTAAAGAGAAGAAAACAAAAATTTGTAAAAGAAAACTTTTCGTGTCTGAACACCAAACAAAGTTTAAAAGAAAATTAACAAAACTTTGTCAAAATAAAGAGCAGAGCCAACTTGTTATTGCGCATTGCTCTGCTGCGCATTAATTAAGATGCAATGCAATAAAACAATAACAAATGCACCAGTAAACATCCCCTACCTTAAACATAAGCAAAACAAATTTACCGTTTAACAAAAAAAAAAAAAAACATAAAATAAAGCAAGCTATAATGAAGATAGTAATAAAACAATAACAAATGTACTACTAAACATCCCATACCTTAATTATAAGCACATCTACTGCTTTAAAAAACCACAACACCAAATAACACATGCAAATTTAAAGTAAGAAAACAATTGGAGAAAATAATTATTTTATGATACCTACAAGTAAACATCAAAAATTCCTTCTGTAGGTATAATTGCAATAATGTTAAAGCTAAATCCTTACTTTTTATAACACCACTTATTGCACATTATTGTTAATGAGCCATTCATATAACCCTTGTTTAAATTTACAAGGGACTCCACTACTTACCAATAATCAAAAACAAACTGCAATAGTAGACTTATATTTTAACTAAAAACCCAATAATAATAATAACAATGAAAATTGTTATGACATTTGGTCTATGTACTATTTTGCCGTCCGTACATGCAATTTTCTTCATTTTTCCTATTTACTTTTTTTCCAACCACGAAGTTATTTTAATTTTTTAAACGAACCACTGTTACTATCAAAAAGAGCTGCTCTTTTGGCGCAGAGCAAAAGAGCCAAAAATAAAATTGAATGCGCATTGCTGAAAGATTAGAGCATGAAAAGAAGGAGGAATAAGCGCAATGCGCATAAACGATTGGCTCTTTTTTCCTGCTCGCTCTTTTGCGCATAGCTTGAAAAAGAGTGCGCATAAAAGAGCAGAAGAGCTAGTCAATCTGAACCCTGGTGAATTTACTCTTAAAGTGGCAGTAGCAGTACGTACATCGACAAATTATGCACTGGCTGTAGAATGTACGGCAGTGAAACATCTTAGTACATTTATAGCCAATGGTTTTAATTTACTATGCACATAATATATTTTCCCTATTCACAAGCTAGGGAGCTCGTGCTAAGTGCTAACAAAATACAACGGTGCTAGCTGTGTTGTTGGTAATTTTCATGCAAACATGCAATACAACACTTAGTACTTTTTTTCATATGTTTTTCAAACGTTGTATTTGTTTAAATGTTTTATGTTTAAATGAATTATTATTTTTGTGTTCATGTGTGAATTAAATTAAATTGAATTAAAAGATATTTTTATTAGTTTTATTTATTTAATTTATTGATTTGACTGATTTATTAGAAAGTTGAAGTTGAAAGTTTCCAATATAAAAACTGTTCTTTAAGATTTAATATTGCTTTAATACTCGATTTCTAATATTTTGTATGGTACCGCCATCACCTATACAAAAAAGAGATGCTACCTTACGAACACAAGCACCATTTCCTAAAGATCCCAAGCAGTAAAGTACAATTTTAAGCTGCAAGTCAATGCGTAGTTGGAGCCTTTCGCCAATTGTGTGAAAAACATCGTCATTTTTCATAAGGTTGAATATATAGGCAAATTCCTCTGGCCGTAGTCGTATCATATGAAGAAATCTGTTTTCATCAAAATATTTTAAAACCCGATTATGCCATAATGATGATTTTGGTAGCCCTAAATCTATAATTCTGCGACTGAAGAGCAAGTACATTAGGTTCATCCTAAAAATGTCTTGAATTTCATCCTCACACAAAAAATTTATTAATTTACTTTTTTCTGTTTTCTCCCCCATTTGACTTATAAATAACAAATGATGAATAGCACTTTTCTTCTTCTTATTTACTTTTTGACGTATGAAGTACAATGTACAATGGCACACTGATACAATGGTTGTTCACAAATTGAGCGAGGTAAGTTATTCCATTTTTCAATAAATTCATTAACTTATATTGGGCGTATAACTTAAACAAATGGTGGTTTGTTGGCAATTCGACATTTTGGAGGAAGGAAAATTTTAATTTACACTTTTTACACTTTAAAATGCAATAAACGTTGTTTTAGACAAAAGTCACATGCAAAAGATACGCCATCTATTGTAAATCCTTCATTTTTAAGTTATACACGCAATACTATTGTAAAGAGGAATTCACCACAGCATCGAAATTTTAACATTGAAGAATTCGAGCAAACCGAATATAACCAGAACTTATATGAAACTGATTACCAAAATATAGATCCAATAGAAAACTACGAAGATCAACAACTACATGTAAATTATGAGCATGTTGAACATAGCGACGTCCATTTTTTTTATTTAAACCACTCTTCGTTACCATATATCGAATGCAAAACGAGGAGTGGAAATCTTTTCCAATTTTTAATCGACACTGGAAAGAACTACATTCGCCCGGAAATTGTTAAAAAATCTATACTAAATTCAAAAAACTTTTTAGCAAAATCAGTTGGTGGAGATATCCACATTACAAATCACACCTTTATAAATCTTTTCAATATAGACATTCCAACAAAATTATTTCTACTACCCGCGTTATAAACATTTGATGCTATTATAGATCATAGCACTCTAAAAGACCTTTCAGCCATTATTAACACAGCTGGAAACTACATGACTGTTAAAACACATAAGGACATGAGCAAAAATCAAGAAAGCGGAACAAGTTCTTAGGTAAAAAAGTTTACGAAGCTTTTTGCAGACCCGGATAAAAAATTAACATACACGACCAAGGTTATTGGCGAAGTTAGAACATCAATAGATACTCCGGCTTACTCGAAATTCTACCCATACCCTCTGTCGTTAAAAGACGAAGTGGAGTCACAGGTAAAAAAAATTTTGGATGAAGGCATTGTACGACCTTCTAGGTCGTATGGTTTGTGTCAAAAAAACATGACTCACAGGGAAATAAACAATACAGGCTCGTGATAGATTACCGCAAATTGAACTCAGTTACAATATCCCAATACCAGATATAAATGAAGTATTGTCTCATTTTTTTAGGTCTAAGATCTCAAAAACGGATTTCATCAAATACCATTGAAAACATCAGACGTTGAAAAAATTAATAAAAAATAATAAATTAATAATGGGAAATTCGAATTTACAATGCTGTCTTTCGGTCTGAAGAACGCACCCTCTATCTTTCAGCGTGCTTTAGACGACATTTTGCATGAGCACATTGGAAAAATTTGCTTCGTTTACATCGATGATATAATTATCTTCAGCAAGCAGAATGCGAACACTTAAAGCATTTAGAACAAGCTTTAAGGACACTAGAGAACGCGAATATGAAATTACAGCTTGACAAATGCGATTTTTTCAAAGACAATTTAGAACTTTTGGGATTCATAGTTTCATCACAAGGTATCAAGACAAATCCGAAAGGGTACAAAAACAGTTGAGCTTACTTTGTAACAAACAAAACTTATTGTAGCCTAAAAAACGCTAAAAACCCGCCAACTAAAATTTTCCCAAATAAAAAAACCACTTAGCGGTTTTTTTTTCTAACTTTCCACTTTTAACAGCAAAAAACCACTAGATCTAGCGGGAAAACCGCCGTTTTTGGCAATATCTCTCTTTGTGATTTTACTCTTAAAGTGGCAGTAGCAGTAGAATGTACGGCAGTGAAACATCTTAGTACATTTATAGCGTTTGGTTTTAATTTACTTCTTTTTGCTTAAATTTATTGTTATTATTTATTGAACTATGCACATAATATATTGTCTACCGGCATTTTTTGTGTGTTTTTACAAAGTGAGTTTATTTTAGGGATTCTCAAAAAAAGTAACTGTTTTAAGGAATTTTGTTCAACTGATATGTAACTGTTTCTACGACACAAATTGGTTTTTTGGTATAATGAATTTAATCGTGGCCGAAGCTCGCTCAAAGACGAATTCCGTGAAGATCGTCCAAAAACGGCTGTTGTGCCAGAGAACATTGATGCCGTGCGTGAACTCATAATGCAAGATCGACATGCGACATACCGAGAGATAGACCCATCCTTCGACATTTCTTCCACCAGCATATATTCAATACTGCATGAACACCTAGCGGTAAAAAAGGTTTGTTCTCGTTAAATCCCGCACAATTCGAAAGTCGTTAAAAAAGGCTCGTGTCGATTGATGCAAAGAAATGTTTCAAAAATACGATTGCGGTGCTTCAAAAGACGTTTATAAGATCGTCACAGGTGACGAATCATGGATCTATGCGTATAAGCCCGAAACGAAACAACAATCGACCGTGTGGGTCTTCAAAGACGAGCAAAATCCAACGAAAGTTGTTCGTGGAAGAAGCACTTCGAAGCAAATGGTCGCCTGTTTCTTCGGTAAAACTGGTCATGTGGCGACTGTTCCGCTTGAGCAACGTAGAACGGTCACTTCTAAGTGGTACACTACAATTTGTTTGCCTGAAGTCATCGGAGAAATTCGAAAAACCAACAAAAGAAGACGAATCATTGTTCACCATGACAATGCGAGCTCTCACACATCGGTTCAAACCAGAGCGTTTTTGACCGGCCAAAACGTCGAATTAATGGGTCATCTGCCGTACAGCCCTGACTTGGCACCTAATGACTTCTTCTCGTTTCCGGACATCAAGAATAAAATGCGTGGTCAACGATATTCGTCGCCAGAAGAAGCCGTTAAAGTGTTCAAAAACCATGTTTTAGAGGTGTCTCAATCGGAGTGGAAAAAGTGCTTCGACAACTGGTTTGCGCGCATGCAAAAGTGTATAAATCATCCTGGAGAATACTTTGAAAAACAATAAAACCATTTTTGATTATAAATATTCGCATTTTCACTATTAGGCCAGAAATATATAGAGCAGCCCTCGTATAATATAATATTTGTTTAAGTTTATATAATAAAATAATTTTAAGTTTAAATATTAAGTTTAATTATAAGGTAGTTTAACCTTTTATTTGTAACATTAATAGGTTTAAATAAATTTAATGTAAATTTAACAGGTTCATATGTGTTAAGTTTAATCAATATTTAGTTTTAAACATTTCTATTTCTAATTAAAACACTTCTATAATGCTTAATGGCTCTGCGCACTGTACAAGATCTCGACCATTCGCTTCAAATTTTCAACTCACTATGCTCTTATTATCTCATGTCTTTTTCCTTGCAAGAATGATAGAAAAAAAGACTACGCCATGCGCATGATTTCCCGCTAGATGACGTATATTCCCCTAAGAAAGAGTTGTCAATCCATTCATTCCACAATGATTTTTAGGGCTGTGTTTTTATCTTGTATGATTAATATTTCTATATTTAATTACTAGTGTAATAAATTTTTTCGTATACTTTTTAAATAATTTTGGTCGGTTTCACAAGTTGATTTGTGTAGCCTTATAAAGTATATGAATTACTTCTCTAATTGACCTGTAAGTCTTAAAAATATAGAAAATAATATAAAATTCAATTTTTTTTTATTTTTTCAGGAAAAAAAACCCCTTTAAAAACTACTTGCAATAAACTGCAATGTAGGTCATTTTCGTTTTTATTGTGGAAGTTACAAGCGCTTAATGTTTGAAACACAATTTTTGAATGCTCCCTCAATAAAACGATTTCGCATTTTCTTAATTCCTCTAAAAATAAATTTAAGAAACTTTTTCTTTGCAACCTTTAAAATATAGAAAATGATTGTAACATTCCAATGTTTTCCTTTGTTTTTTATTTCATGTAGACAGATTTTTAAAGAGGTTTCCCTCTTTAAAAAACTACTTGTAATAAAATTCATTGTAGGAAATCTATTTCTTAATATACCCTCAATAAAACATTTTCTGTTTTTCCCAATCATTTATTAAAAAATAAATTTAAGCACCGTCAGAAATTTTTTTAAGTAATTGTAAAATGTTGCGTTTTTTAGGTTTTGA
Source organism: Gymnosoma rotundatum (assembly GCA_916610165.2). NCBI lineage: Eukaryota > Metazoa > Arthropoda > Insecta > Diptera > Tachinidae > Gymnosoma > Gymnosoma rotundatum. Next base: position 65,849,014 of record OU744339.1, read on the forward strand.
TGGTTTGATATGAAAATAATTTTTTAAGTGCACTCAAAAAAGTTTAACATTAACTGTTTGTGGTTTATTTAAGAAGTTTTCATTTAAGTTAAAAATAAATGAAAATATGGTTGTTTTAGGAAGAAAATTTTTATTTAACTTTTAACGTCTTTCGTTAAAAAAACGAACGACAATAAAATACTGTTTTACGGTGTAGTCAAAATTGTCAGTTAAATTGTACCTTGTTGCAGTAAAGATAAAAAACATGTTTAAAAAAAGTTTGTTAGCAAAAAAATACTTTTTTCTTTGAAATAGCTTTAAAATTAAATTTAAAAATTTTTTGAAAAATATGTTTATTTGTAACCACAAATGGTGGTTTGTTGGCACAAAATTCGACATTTTGGAGGAAGAAAAATTTTAATTTACAAATGACAAAGATTTACACTTCAAAATGCAATAAACGTTGTTTAAGACAAAAGTCACATGCAAAAGATACGCTATCTATTGTAAATCCTTCATTTTTAAATTATATCGTACACGCAATCCTATTGTAAAGAGGAATTCACCGTTTGTAGTAAATACTTACGAAGCCATTATGTGTATATCTAGAAAGTGTAGCAAAACCCAAATAATGTCTAATAATAATAAAAATAATAATAATAATAATAATAATAATAATAATAATAATAAAAACTTCTCCCAATTGCCTACTAACGATCACCAAAATTGCAAAAATAATAATTTAAGTGCTTTATCTTATGTAAGCAAATTGTCTTTATATGTACATGTATATGTATATGAAAAAATAATAATATTATTATTTTCAACGAATTTAAATGACGTTTTTAAGAACAATTAAATTTTTTGCGAACTAACAACTTTTTTCGATAAACATGGTCATTTAGGAAATACAGAACAAAACAAGTTAGCAAGAGCTGCTATTGATTTTTATTTTTCCAAAAATATACGTTTAGAAGTAAGGTTTTTTCAAAATCTAGAAGCATCCCAAATCCACCAGCTTTTTCCAAATGAAGCAGAGGAGATTTTCTTTGAAAAGCAAAAACACCACCGAGCAAAAGGCAAGCTTTTTTACCGGTATCAAATGCAACAAAAGCGAGTGCGAAGCCTTATAACAAGCCACAAAACTTATGGAAAAAGTGTTACTTTTCTTGGAAATGGTACTGGTCATTGCATTCATGATATAACATACAAAAACATAAACATACAAATAATAATTTAGGCTTCTGAAATATACTGCTCTTTATAAAACACAAATAACTTTACACTTAAAATTACATCTTCAGTTTTAAATTATTCATTTTAATTTTTTTTTTGTAGATCAAGAATCCTCTAAAATAATATCATATTTAAAATACAACTTTCAAGATAAAGAGTAGACATGCGAAAAATGGAAGCAGACTGCCGAATACAGTTTGAAAGAAATACTTAACTGCAGAGACAGTAATATAAAAAATATTGTTAATAGTTGGCCGGCATACAGACAGTATTTTGCTCCAGAATTTGTAGGGATATATTTCACATATAAAAATATTTTCAAGAGCTTTATAATTTATTTTATTTTTTAGATTTTCATAGATTTTGAAATACTTTATCCATTAAAAATTAATAATTTCTTTTTAAATTAAATTAAGCTCAATGAAATTTTGCCAATTTATATAAACCTTAATTTGAAGTCCTCACGACTTAAAGCACTCTGGGCTGAAGCTAAGGGAAAATGAATCAATTTAGATCAAAGTAATTATTCACACATGCTATAATAATATCATATACATGTTTATTTCAATTTATTTTAATCGTGCTTGATTCCTTCAAATATAAATATTTCATGATATTCTCATGAAATATGTTTTATTTAAAATTACAAATTGAAATGTATATCCATATGGCCATTCCACTACTGCTCATATAGCTCATCAGTGGATTTTACCCAATCTATATCTATATTCTATATATGAATATAAATAGTGTAAAAAATGTATAGTAATTCATAAAGTGAGAACAGCTAGGCCGATTTCTGTAAAATTTTTTGTTAGTTATTCGTGCTTTTGAGAAGAAGGTCTTTACAGAAAAAATTTTTGGAAAATACCTCCGGAAAATTGGAAAAATCCAAAATCGAGGTTTTGTGTGAAATTTTGCGTGAAATTATTCTTTAATGGCTTTCCAAATCAGAACATAAAACGTTCTTAGTGTAAATCATGTAAAACTAATAATTTAAAACTATACAGTTTTTAAAGTTTTGTTGGATTTCTTAAGGTGAAATACTTAAAAGTATTAATCCCAGCATAGAGCAAGACGATTTGCCGAAAGAAAATTATGAGGAGGAGCTAGAAAACCGGAATTATAATGGTTTGGAAAATTTTTCCTGCTATATTTGCAACAAATTAAAAAACTAAGATCCCAGTCTCGTCGCTAAATCTGTAAAGGACTCGACATACTCATGGGTTAGACATTTAAATGAAGGTGGGTTAAGTATTCCATCAAACACTTTAATGGAAACGTTAAAATCTTGTGATGAAATGGGGATAAGGAGTATTTAGAAAAGCACTTGGCGTAAGCAAGGAATATAAAAGCAAGTGAAGAAGTAAAAAGATTTTTTAGATGCAAAATGTATTTTAGAATACGGTCTCTTAATGCAGAAATGTTTTGAAATATGAATAAGAGTAATAGAAGATTAAATAAAACAACAACGTAATCGAAATTAAAAAAATTTTTTTTTTCATTTTATTTTTTTAACAAAAATAGTATTTGCCCCACTGTTATGTTTACATATTTTTTGAGAGTCGTGACGTCACATGCGCAGAAGAATAAAATTTTGTGTGCGTGATGCGTAATCTGTTTTCTATCATTTTTGTTTTCCTTGCAAGTCTAGTTTGTGTATATGTTTCGTTGTTCTGCTTTTGTTATCATTTGTTCTTTGTCAGTGTTGTCATTGTGGCGCTTATTAATGTTAGCATCTCACATCTATTTAATTCAAAAAACATTTTATGAGAAACCACTTTTTTCATTATTTGTTACACAACTTACATTAATTTTGGTTTTGTTTAGTTATATTAAACCATCAGGTATTTAATATTAATTAAAATAACAATATTAAACTTTACAAATAAACAGAACTTAAAACAACATTACAATAATTTTGAATTTAACACACATAAACACAACTTACATTTACAGTCATCAAATGGAAACAATACAGCAAGAATTTTTATTATCTGTATCCTCTTTGAGATTCATCGTCTGTTTCTACTTTTTTTGAATTCTTAGGCTCTCTATAGGATATGTTTTCTTTCCCATTTTTTCTTTATCTATAATTCTTACGGCTTCAAAATCAGCTGTGTGACCTGTTTCAAATATGTGTTGTGATAAAGCCGTTATTTGTTTATGTTTTTCTATGCCGTACTTATGTTCTTTCATTCTTGTTTCTAAATTTCTTTTTGTTGTGCCAATGTAAACAATTTAGTATGGTACAACTATAGTCGTTTTGATGTTTTTGTTATCTGTTAAACCAGAAATGTATCATACACTGTAAAACCGTGCATTATTATTGTTGCTATATTTTAAGGTGTGAATATATTGTTACAAAGATGCTTTATTTAAATCATAAAAAGACGGTAAAAATAATTGAGGCCAAGAAAGTAAAACGAAATGGCCTATTTTGTTTGTTTTCAAAGCTAGAAGTTTCTATAAAACATCTTTATTGCAAAACAAAAACAACTAACACAAAGCGATGACTAAACAAACACAATACACAAACATACACACACCTGCATTGTATAACAACTAAATAAAAATACACAACATGTATTTTTAAATAATGATTGAAGGTTCCAAAAGTAAATAACAATGCTCACTTATGTGTCTGTGATAAAAGTGGCAACGCAGCATTTTCAACTACGCAGTAGATGGCGGTAGAAATTCTTGAATATTCAAGAACGCCTAAAACTAGGGTATATAAAAGCAACGCCAATACGTGCTGATTCATTCGTATTGTGAGCGTCATCTAGTTAAGATCTTGTGGTACAACAATTAAAGTTGCCAGCGTGTGTTATTAATCCCGAATAGTTAAATCGTCAAATAATTAATTAAATAAAGTGAACTTATAATTAAAACTCTAAAAGTTGTGTGTGTAATTATTTTTCAAATACAGAACTCATAAATAAAACGTTTATAATTTAAATAAACGTAACAACTGGTGTCAGAAGTGGGATTGCAAAATAATAAATAAATAGTTAAAATGAAATTCGACGAGCTAAAAGTTGAGCAGCTAAAAATGGAGCTGAGTAAGTTAAATCTACCGACAGCTGGCAATAAAGCGGAATTGCAAAAGCGGTTAATAGATGAATTTAAGCAGCGTGGTATCGATATTGGCACATACGAATTTGGAGAAAAAGATGAAAAGGAAGAGATTGAAGTACGCGCCCCAGCAACAAACAGCGTTATAGACTTAAATTCAATGTTTGCCGCTATAATGAAGAAAATAGAAGAAAACAGCCAGAAGCAGGAAAACCACAACCAGAAGCAGGAAAACCAGATGAAGAAAATAGTTGAAAACAACCAGAAGCAGGAAAACCAGATGAAGAAATTAGAAGAAAAAAACCAGAAGCTTCAAGAAACATTTCAAGAAAGCTTTAGAGCAATGCAGGAAAGCTCTGACGTCAGCGGGAAAAGGCTATTAGCGAAGGTAAATGAGAAATTTGAAGAAATATCAGAAGTCTTCGACAAACGAGTGAACATCGTAGAACAAAAATTGTGCGGCCTAGACAGAAAAGTTGATGAAGAGTTACATAAATTAAAAGTGCAAATGGGCGAACTTCAAATTCGAGAGGGACCGGTGAAAGTTATCTCTGAGCATGGCAGCAAGATTAACACCCCGAGCTTTGACGGCAGTGCACCTTTTAATGTTTTTAAGTTCCAGTTCGAAACAGTGGCCAGCAAAAATAGATGGGGCAATGAGCAGCAGCACAGATACTCGAAAGCTTACCAGCCGGTTGCAGAAATAATTATGAGGACATAATGGTAGCCTTACAACGGAAGTACGGTGGCGAGCATAAGAGAGAACTCTACAGAATGGAGTTACGAGGCAGGGTGCAGAAGGCAAATGAGACGCTGCAAGACTTCGCCATGGAAATTAAACGTTTGGTGCAGCTGACTTACCCAGGCGAAGATCACCCGTTTTTGGATCAGTTTAAGATTGAAGCATTTGTAAATGGCATACGGGATCCAGATATTAAATATGCTGTTTGTGCTATGCAAAAATCATCTTTTGCAGAAACCATCTCGTATGCGCTAGCCCAGGAAACCGCAAAAGTCATCTCGAAGCCGCAGGTGTACAAGGTACGATGTCTTGATACTGAAACGTATAACACAGACAGTAGAAGCGAGATAAAGGAGTTAGTCAAACAGATAATGGAGGAGGAAAAAAGTAATTATCGCGCTAAGTGCTTTAAATGCGGTAAGGCTGGCCATTTTCAACGCAACTGTAGATCCGCAAAGAGAAGATCAAGATCTGCTTCGCCAGCAAGGGACAACAAGCGGGTTAACAACACCAAATCTCATAAGTCACCATTAAACTAAATCGAGCTAGCACTAAGGGGCAAGTGCTGGCTCCCACAACCGATGGCCCCACAATCTCCATTTCCATTGTACAACAGAAAAATAGCAACCTAACTGTTTGCGGTCTTGTAAACGGAAGAAAGCAAGTCCTCACCATAGACACAGGAGCATCTCAGTCAATTATAAGGCCCGATTTAGTAAAAGGGGCAGTGGAACCATTAAATAATGTACGACTGCGCACTGCTACTGGCGACTTAGCCACTGTCTATGGAAGAGCCAGGGTGAGAATGACTATTGCAAACATTAGCGCTGACCATGTATTTGTTGTTGCCGATATAGTTTCATCCACTATCATTGGTGCAGACTTTATGATAGCCCGATCTCTACCTTGGACTTGCAGAGCGGCTATTGACAAGTAGAGGTAGCTAGTAAAGACAAGGAGAAAACTGCCTTTAGCGCAAGTGGTGGTTTATGTCAGTTCAAGGTGATGCCATTCTGGCTCTGCAATGCTCCAGCTGCAGTTGTTGTGCAGTTTTAAATATGTATCAGGACGAGGCGAAGCCTTCACTCAAGAATTCCATTTGGTACAGTTTACATTGTAGCGTGGGAGTTAAGAAGGTAAACATCCCATAGAGTAGTAAAAGTATCAAAAAAATGTTTGTTTAAGTATTAGATTCAGTTTCAACTGTAAGTGTAAACAGAAAAAGTGGATAAAGTAGCCGCTCTAAAATTGACATTCAGGGGTCTGATGTACTTTAAAAACGTCGGTTTGCACTAACAGACAGAAAGTCCAAAGATGCTATGTGGTAACCGCTCTAAAAAGTTTACCGGAGGTCTGAAGTATCACAAGTATTTTGGAAAAGGCTGTGTTACAGCCAGACTATAAATTTCGCTTGCAGTAATCGCTCTGAGGAAGAAACTGGAAGGAAAAGGAGCTATGAACGATTTTTATATTCTGGTAATATTGGGAAAACATAGGCTGAGAATACTGTTGTTTATAATTTGACTTATGAAGCACGATTTAGAGGCCTTATGGGGCACTCAGCAAATATCTAGCCATACATAACACTCATCTCACATCGTTACAACTAAGCTCGAGAATTTTATAATTTATTTTTTTTGTATTGTCTCATATCGTAGAAATAATTGTTTGTCTATTACCTGCGTCAATCAAATTTTTGTAGTTAGTCTTTTTTTTTGTAAGTTGATTATCCAACCTTATTACTATTTTTGTTAATCTAGTTTACTAATTATTAGTTATTTGGTTTAGTGCAATTTAAAGTCGGAATTTATTTGTTGTTTTCTGTTTTTTTGTTTTGTTTACATACATATGTTTAGCTAATAAGCTCTGTTTTTTTTTTGTGTAATTGCCTTTTGTTTATTATTATTGTTTCAAGTATTTATTAATTATTTTTGTTTATCGTTAAATATCTTTTTTTTGGCATATAAGTTTTTTATAATTAAGCAGCAAATAAGGGCCACACCTTTAAACATTTTGTATGAAGCCTTAGGGAATAGATTCCTTCATAATATATGGCAAATTCACCTAAAAAATAGAAAAAGAGTTAGTAAGAAAAGTAGAAAATTTAAAAAGACATAGAGAAAGAAACTTGTGGTTTGATTTGAATCGTTCGACCCCTCAGGTGAAGGAGAAGTATAGGAAAAATAATAAATCCAATAGGATGGCAACTAGATCTCCTCAAATAGAGGATAGGTCAGCGACGATTAATGTACCATCAGAGAATCATGGCGCTATACCTAAAGAAAAGGGAAATAAAAATTTCAACAAGCGCAACAACTACCCGGTGCAAGGCGACATATCACCAGGAGTCAGGCAAATGGTGACAGAAAGCGTAGAAGGGATGAGAGCTAGTATAGACCGTTCTATAAATCAGCTAATAGGTGAAAGGGTTACAGTAGAAATGAGAAAGGTTCATCAAAGTATAGGCCAATTATCAGAAGCAGTGAGAAACCTGGCAATAAAGGACAGAAATCGCCACGATGGCATAGAAGAAAATTTTTTTGATGTGGGCAGAGAACGACCTGCTCACAGCTGGCAGGGTCATAGCTTAAATTTTCCACCTCCCATTCCGAACATAAATCACGAAGGCTGGAAAATTAGGGTAGATAAATTTGGCCTTGACTTTAAGGGAATCCAAGGTAGGGTGAGCGAGTGGAGAACACCAACATCTTGTTCTTCCTCTAACGTGTTTTGTTGTGGTAGTAGCTATATTTTATTTTGTTGTGTCCTTTTTTTTTTTTGTTGGTACTTGTCTCAGGCTATGGTCGTGGGTTGGAACCTACCCTGCTGGTGTAACGGTGAGCTAGCTGGCCACACGGCAATAGCGCTACAGTGAGACACGTAACAATATTTAAAAACAACAACACATATTTAAAACTGCGCAGTGTTACAAAGATGCTTTATTTAAATCATAAAAAGATGTTAAAAATAATTGAGGCCAAGAAATTAAAACGAAATGGCCTATTGTGTTTGTTTTTAAAGCTAGAAGTTTCTATACAAAATCTTTATTGCAAAACAAAAACAACAAACACAAAGCGATGACTAAACAAACACAATACACAAACATACACACAACTGCATTGTATAACAACTAAATAAAAATACACAACATGTATTTTTAAATAATGATTGAAGGTTCCAGAAGTAAATAACAATGCTCTCTAATGTGTCTGAGATAAAAGTGGCAACGCAGCATTTTCAACTAAGCAGTAGATGGCGGTAGAAATTCTCGAATATTCAAGAACGCCTAAAAATAGGGTATATAAAATTAACGCCAATACGTGCTGATTCATTCGTATTGTGAGCGTCATCTAGTTAAGATCTTGTGGTACAACAATTAAAGTTGCCAGCGTGTGTTATTAATCGCGAATAGTTAAATCGTCAAATAATTAATTAAATAAAGTGATGTTATAATTAAAACTGTAAAAGTTGTGTGTGTAATTATTTTGCAAATAAAGAACTCATAAATAAAACGTTTATAATTTAAATAAACGTAACAATATATATATATATATATATATATATATATATATATATATATATATATATATATATAGTTATATATATATATATATATATATATTTATATATATAACATCGTCCAAGAGATTATCTAGCACAACATCTGCGATTGTCGGAGAAAGAGGTTGTCCATTGGCATACCATAGATTTGTTTGTAAATAAAATAATTATTATCACATAAACAAAACCGAAGAATTTTGAGAAACAATGATTTAGAAATTTTGGTGTGATTTTTTATAATATTCCATTTTTCCATTATAATATTAATTGCTCTGTTGACAGGAATGTTTGTAAATAAGGATATAACATCCAGTGAAAGAAGTATTTCTCCTTTATCAATTTTTTTATTGCTCAGTTTTTCCTTAAGTCCAAGAGAATTTTTAATGTTGTATTCGTCCGAAATTATGTTCTTCAATATTTTTCCTATATATTTTGATAAATGATAGCACGGAAATTCCACTGACGAGACAATAGGTCTTAGGGGAGTCTCTGATTTATATATTTTAGGCAAACCATATATTATTGGAGTTATTGCTGCTGTGCAAAATAATTGTTTTTTATGAATTAAAAAAACCACACATACAAATTTATATCTTGCTTTTAATAGACAGTAGTGCAGGTAGAAGAAGCATTCAAAATATAAAATTCAATGCCATTAAACCAAAGTGCTAAAATAAAAAAGTAAAGAATTAAAAGCCCCCAAATCCCTCCCCACGAACTTGTATCCCCAAACTTATGTTGAAATCCCAAATTTGGGGAAATTGGGGAAAAAATCCTCTTATCTGGCTACACTGGTTGTGGTGGTTGAAGAGATAGTGATCGTCTTTTACTTCTCGTATCGCCATAATCCAAGTATATTTGGGCCCTTTCAGATAAGGCAAGTATACTTGCGCAAGTATAATTTTCACTTTTGTTTATTTTCTCTTGAACTTGCTTTATGTCCACATTCGGCAACTTTCTTGAGCAAGTTTAATTTTATTATGCTCGAATTTTCTTAATTTGTTGACGTTTTTGTAAACCATAAATTTCTTCCCGTTTTGGAATGTAGCTGAACAACACGCCGAAGAAGAAATAAAATACAATATAAAAAACTAACAAATCCAAGACAAGAATGACAGCAGAAGCAGAATTGCCAAGTACAAGCAAGTCGGTACTCAAATCTCGGCAAGTCTTTCCCCTTCAAACCGAATTTTCCTCTCACACCAGCAAACACAAGACTTGCGCAAGTAAACTTGCCTAATCTGAAAGGGGCCTTTCACAGAACAACATATGGCCAGGGGTGCCAGATAATTTTAAAAGAAATCTGCACTTTTGCACAAAAAATCGGCTTTATCGGCACCTTAAAAAATAGCCAAGCTAAAAATTACATTTTGAATACAATAAAACATATTTTTATTAACAAAAAGTATAAAATATACTATAATTTTTAAAGACTTATAACATTTATGCTCAACATCAAAGTATTTAAATATTTGAATTGTAAGTTCTAAATAAAAATTGATACAGTTATTTACCATTTTGTTTGTTTCGTTTTTGCTTTGCTTTGATTCTTATATTAACACTTGAGCCAATGAGTCCAAATACATCTCATCAAATTAAAAAAAAAATGCTCTCTGTTCATATATTCCGTTAAATAAAGTCCATCGATTTTTATAAAATTGCTTAGTACAGTTCTTAGAAGCCTTTCCATATGGCTGTATAGGTTGTGTATATCAGTTGACTTACTTTAAAATATTCTATTAATATTATTAGCAATTTTAAGTATATATTTAGATAGGATAAATAAATTTGATTTGGTTCGTTTATATTTTTTATAATTGTTTTCGCTGTATCGATTTGACCAATATTAGCAGTTATTCAAACAACTATTGCTTTAAGCGACAGCAATCTGATTTGACTTGGGTGAAGTAATTTATGTTTTTATCTCTGGTAATTTTAGAATTTTTTAAAATTAATGAAGTCTTTCTGTAATTAAAACAAGCCTATAACGCTAGTGAGTGTCAAACACAGTTTATAATAAATAAATCTGAAATATCTTTTTTTTTTTAATTTTTGCAACTAAATTACATTTAATTTAAATGAAATGTAAGTGGACCATTTTTTAAATGAAAAAGTAGTTATTAAAAGTGATTTTTCATTTAAATTTACTCACATAATATTTTGAGTGTAAATAATAATTGTGATTTGTGTTTTTATATTTTTTTAATATGATTATTGTTGTAAAATATGTTTGTTTTAGAATAATCCTTAAAGATGACCAACAAAGTTGGTTGGTCCGAAATATCGGACTAATAAATTAAAAATTTTTTAAAACATAAGGTTTTCAATTTATTAAGTGGACCTTAAGCCAAAAAAATAACTATAAATTTTTTTAAATCTTATTACCAGGACATAACTCGAAGCACTTTAAAAATTTTGAAAAGTGGTTTGTAGTTACTTCAATGTCATTTAAGTCTCGTGTTAACAATACGATTAGCCTTGGTTTCAAAAATCCATCACTTTTATCTTCTCTATTTCCCCTAACATTTTCGTCTGGCCACTTATCCTCCCTGACCAAATGGACCTGACCTTTTACGAACTTCCTTTAGGGTTATAATTAGTAGGAAATTTCGCTCTAGATGCCACGTCAGCAGGATTTCCCGATGTAGGACACCAACGCCTTTTGAAAATTTCCGAATTGTCTAGTATTTCTGAAGCGCGATTCGCAACATATTGTAAATATTTTCGATGATCTGATTTAATCCAACGTATAACTGTGAAAGTCAGTCCAGTATCTTTTAGACATGCTGAAATTACGGCTCCTTGCAATTCTAATTTTAGAATTGAATGGAAGCTTATTGGAGCACAAGTTTTTTGCCTGTTATAAGACACGCCAGTATCCAAACACCGCTAATGCTTCTTCACAGGCATCACAAAACACATGAAGGTCAATAATTTCAATTCCCGAAAATAAAATCTAGGAATTTCGTGCTGACCAATTTTCGGTATTTCTTGTAGCCACAGTTTAAACTTTTCGTAAATACCATTTGGCACTTTTGATTCCCAATCAATCGAACTTCTCCAAACTTCTTGAATTAAAATTTTAACAACTATCAAAAAATCCGCCACAAAACCAAACGCATAGAAAATAGACATTGCAATACTTAAAAACTTTCTTTTTGATGGTATTGTTTTTAACTCAAGTATATTTTTTTGAACCTTATGAAATTATTATACAAAAATGAAGCAATCAGAATGGGATGTCCCATGCATTCCTAAAATTCGTTCTATTTTATCGGAACTTAATTTGAATTCATCATTATATGAAATTTCTAGCTTTTAACAACTTTTTCGGAATTTGTAATAACATTATAACTTGACAAATTTTATAACGTTAATGGCTTCTTGTTCAGAATCAAAACAATCCACGTAACCATCAACGTAGTGCTTTTATATTGTTACGTTTATTTAAATTATAAACGTTTAATTTATGAGTTCTTTATTTGCAAAATAAATAAACACACAAATTTTAGAGTTTTAATTAAATTACACTTTATTTAATCAATTATTTGACGATTTAACTATTCGCGATTAATAATACACGCTGGCAACTTTAATTGTTGTACCACAAGATCTTAACTAGATGACGCTCACAATACGAATGAATCAACACGTATTGGCGTTGCTTTTATATACCCTATTTTTAGGCGTTCTTGAATGTTCGAGAATTTCTACCGCCATCTATTGCGTAGTTGAAAATGCTGCGTTGCCACTTTTATCTCAGACACATTAGTGAGCATTATTATTTACTTCTAGAACCTTCAATCATTATATAAAAATACATGTTGTGTATTTTTATTTAGTTGTTATACAATGCAGGTGTGTGTATGTTTGTGTATTGTGTTTGTTTAGTCATCGCTTTGTGTTAGTTGTTTTTGTTTTGCAATAAAGATGTTTTTAGAAACTTCTAGCTTTGAAAACAAACACAATAGGCCATTTCGTTTTACTTTCTTGGCCTCAACTATTTTTAACATCTTTTTATGATTTAATTAAGCATCTTTGTAACACTGCCGCCCACTTAAGCCTTTTCGTCCCGAATAGGCTCAACATTACCTCTGCCATATTTAGCCAGCCGCTCCAGGTGAACCACTTTCATTTTAGACCTCGGATTATGATATCTCTGTATCCGGTAAACCACGTCATTCAATTTCTTTATCACCTTGTACGGCCCCTCCCAGTGGGTTTGCAGTTTAGGGGATAACCCTTTCTTGCGTTGCGGGTTAAATAGTAGAACCATTTGTCCTTCGGTAAATCCCTCCGTATTTGCTGCTCGATCATATCTGGTTTCATCTTATCGCTGGTCATTTTAATGCGGTTACGTACAAACTCATGAAGCTCATGCAGTTCTTCTTGTGCCTGGAGAACGTTTCCATTGTCTTCGTGCACTTGTCCAGGTTTAACACCAAATTCTAAATCTGCTGGCAGTTTTAGTTCTGTCCCAAACAAAATTTTTGCTGGACTACGTGAGGTTGAATCGTGTACAGCTGACCGGTACGCCAGTAGAAATTTGGGTATATGCTCATCCCAATCCTTTTGGTGTGAACTGACCACTTTTCTGAGATATTCTTCTAGGGTACGATTGAACCTTTCTACCATTCCATCAGACTGTGGATGCAGCGGTGTAGTTCTCGTCTGTTTAATACCATAAACGTCACACATCTCTTTGAATATAGCTGATTCAAAATTTCGTCCCTGGTCCGAATGTAGTTCAAGTGGAACACCGTATCGACACACCCAATTGTTCACAAGGGCGTCTACCACTGTTTTAGATTCTTGGTTTGGAATGGCATACACTTCGGGCCATTTGCTAAAATAATCCATTACCACTAGTACATATCGGTTTCCAGCATCACTGACAGGGAATGGACCTGTGATATCAATAGCTATACGCTCAAAGGGTGCACCTGCGTTGTACTGTTGAAGTTTGCCACGACTTTTTCTCACAGGACCCTTGGCCTTTATGCACTCTTCGCAATTGGCTATCCAATCGGCTACGTACTGTTGGCAACCTACCCAGTAAAATCTCTGCTTTATCTTTTCCAGAGTTTTTGTTATACCAATATGACTACCGCTGGGACCGTTATGGAACTGCTTTAGTATCTCATTCCTTTTGGAGGTTGGCACGACAATTAAGTTCGTCGTAGTTTTGCCATCTGTACTTTCCCAGGATCGATATAAGCAGCCGTCTTCTACTTTCAGGCTATGCCACTGGGCCCAGTACGACTTGGCTAGTTGGCTCTCTGCCGATATTTCATTATGATTCGGTCTCCTGTTGTTTTGCTTAGCCAATATAATTTTTGCCAAAATTGGGTCGTCATTTGGCCTTCGACCAATCTTCCCTTGACCCAGTTTGGGTAAGCCGCACATCAATGACGCACTCCTTTTTCTCTACTTTTGTGCAGTGCTTGCACTCTACATTGCATGGCCGTCTTGATAGGGCATCAGCATTATTGTGCTTTCCTCCTTTTCTATGCACAATACTAAAGTCATAGCTCTGCAGACGTTCAACCCAGCGTGCAAGCTGGCCCTCAGGATTCTTAAATTGCATCAACCAACGTAATGCAGAATGGTCTGTCCGTAAGATGAAATGTTGACCATATAAGTATTTGTGGTAATGTTTAACACACTCCAGCACTGCTAAAAGCTCTCTTCGTGTAACGCAGTAATTTCTTTCGGGCTTAGAGAGCACCCTGCTGTAATAGCCAATGACCTTTTCTACTCCATTTATCTCCTGAGAAAGCACTCAACCTATTCCATAGCCGCTTGCGTCCGTGTCCAATATGAATTTCTGTCCAGCTATTGGATAGGCAAGGACTGGTGCCATACACAAAAGTTTCTTGAGCTCCTGGAACGCTTTTTCCGCTGCTTCACTCCAGTGGTATGGTTGCGACTTCCTGGTCAACTCGTGCAAGCTAGCAGCCACTTGAGCAAAGTTTGGCACAAATCTCCTGTAATATGTGCAAAGCCCCAGGAAACTACGCAGCTCATGAAGATTTTGTGGGCGAGGCCAGGTCTTTACTACCAATACTTTGTCTTCATCAGTTGACACGCCCTCTGCCGTTACACGATGCCCTAGGTATTTGACCTCCTTTTGAAACAAAGCACATTTCTTAACACTCAATTTTAATCCTGCAGCAGTTATACGCTTAAAAACTTCATCCAGGTTTCTGAGGTGTTCATCAAAAGTCTTCCCCATCACGATTATGTCATCCAGATACACTAAGCACGTCTTCCAATTGAGACCCTTAAGCACACGTTCCATTAAACGCTCAAAAGTAGCTGGAGCGTTGCAGAGCCCGAATGGCATCACCTTGAACTGCCATAAACCACCACTTGCGCTAAAGGCAGTTTTCTCCTTGTCTTTATCAGCTATCTCTACTTGCCAATAGCCGCTCTGCAAGTCCAAGGTAGAGAACCATTCCGTTCCAGCCAACGTGTCTAAGGTATCGTCAATTCTAGGCAACGGATAACTGTCTTTCTTGGTGACATCATTGAGCTTCCTGTAGTCAACGCAAAACCTGGTACTGCCGTCCTTCTTCTTTACTAAAACTATTGGTGAACTCCACGGACTCGAGGATGACTCAATGACTCCGTTCCTTTCCATTTCGCTGACAAGTTCTTTGACCTCGTTTCGCTTTGCTAGGGGAACACTTCTGGGTGCCTGTTTTATAGGCCTCGCTTCGCCAGTATTAATTTCATGTTTAACAACTGCCGTTCTACCTTGGCTTTTATTATTTAGGGCGAATACGGAGGCATGTTTTCTCAGCAACTGCTTTGCTTTGTTTCTGTCAGGAGGTGTTAGTCCTGCCATCCATTTTTGCACCTGTTCTGCTAATAAATCTCTTTCTGTGGCTGTTATTTTAGGACATACTGTATTCGCCGCACAACTAATTATGGCTTCTGCTGGCTCACATCGACCCATCTCAAAATTCCTGTTAATAGTTTTTTCGCTATTAGACAGATTAAGTACTCTCACTGGAACTTTGCCATCGTCGCAGATTTTCACGAGGGCTTTTGCTGTTATCATATCGTCTTTTAGTTCTTTTGGTTCCACCACCCACAACCGATTATCCTCACAATCTGTCTCCACACGTGCCCATACAATAGTTTCCGCCTGAGGTGGTAATTTCTGACGTTCAACGGCAAATAGCTTCCTTACTGTGGTCTTGCTGTCATATCCAACATCCAAGGGTATCTCTACATTACGCCAGATCATTATTTGCTCGCCCATGTGCAGATTAATACCGTGGGCTATCATAAAGTCTGCACCAATTATAACTTCATCCACTATATCGGCAACAACAAATACATGGTCTGCACTGATGTTTGCAATAGTCAGTCTTACCCTGGCTCTTCCATTGACGGTGGCTAAGTCGCCAGTAGCAGTGCGCAGTCGTACATTATTTAACGGCTCCACCGCCCCTTTTACTAGATCGGGTCTTATAATGGACTGAGACGCTCCTGTGTCTATGGTGAGGACTTGCTTTCTTCCGTTAATAAGACCGCTAACAGTTAGGTTGCTATTTTTCTGTTGCACAATGGAAATGGAGATTGTGGGGCCATCGATTGTGGGAGCTAGCACTTGCCCCTTAGTGCCAGCTCGATTTAGTTTAACGGAGACTCATGCGATTTGGTGTTATTGGCCTGCTTGTTGTCCCTTGCTGGCGAAGCAGATCTTGATCTTCTCTTTGCGGATCTACAATTGCGCTGAAAATGACCGGCCTTACCGCATTTAAAGCATTTGGCGCGAGATTTGCCCCTTTCCTCCTGCATTATTTCTTTGAGCATCTCCTTTATTTCGCTCCTCTCCGTGGTAACACGCATCAGTCTCAAGACATCGCACCTTGTATATCTGTGGCTTCGATATGACTTTTGCGGTCTCTTGGGCTAGCGCATATGAGATGGTTTCTGCAAAAGATGATTTTTGCATAGCACAAACAGCATATTTAATATCTGGATCCCGTATGCCATTCACAAATGCCTCAATCTTAAACTGATCCAGGAACGGGTGATCTTCGCCTGGGTAAGTCAGCTGCACCAAACGTTCAATTTCCATGGCGAAGTCTTGCAGCGTCTCATGTGCCTTCTGCATCCTGCCTCGTAACTCCATTCTGTAGAGTTCTCTTTTATGCTCGCCACCGTACTTACGTTGTAAGGCTACCATTATGTCCTCATAATTATTTCTGCAACCGGCTGGTAAGCTTTTGAGTATTTGTGCTGCTGCTCCCTTTAAGGCCAGAATTAGCTCAATAGCTTTTTCTTCATTGTTCCATCTATTTTTGCTGGCCACTGTTTCGAACTGGAACTTAAAAACATTAAAAGGTGCGCTGCCGTCAAAGCTCGGGGTGTTAGTCTTGCTGCCATGCTCAGAGATAACTTTCACCGGTCCCTCTCGAATTTGAAGTTCGCCAATCTGCACTTTTAATTCATGTAATTCTTCATTCACTTCTCTCTTTAGGCCGCACAGTTTTTCATCAAACTCGCTGACCCTCTGTTCTACGATGTTCACTCGTTTGTCGAAAACTTCTGATATTTTTTCAAATTTCTCATTTACCTTCGCTAGAAGCCTTTCCCCGTTGACGCTAGAGCTTTCCTGCATTGCTTTCAAGCTTTCTTGAAGCTTCTGGTTTTGGTTTTCCTGCTTCTGGTTGTTTTCTTCTATTTTCTTCATCTGGTTATCTTGCTTGCGGCTGTTTTCTTCCATTTTCTTCATTATAGCGGCCAATATTGAATTCAAATCCATTACGCTGTTTGTTGCTGGGGAACATACTTCAATCTCTTCTTTTTCCTCTTTTTCTCCAAATTCGTATGTCCCAATATCGATACCACGCTGCTTAAATTCATCTATTAACCGCTTTTGCAATTCCGCTTTATTGCCTGCTGTCGGCAGATTTACTTTACTCAGCTCCATTTTTAGCTGCTCAACTTTTAGCTCGTCGAATTTCATTGTAATTATTTATTTATTATTTTGCAATCCCACTTCTGACACCAGTTGTTACGTTTATTTAAATTATAAACGTTTAATTTATGAGTTCTTTATTTGCAAAATAAATAAACACACAACTTTTAGAGTTTTAATTAAATTACACTTTATTTAATCAATTATTTGACGATTTAACTATTCGCGATTAATAATACACGCTGGCAACTTTAATTGTTGTACCACAAGATCTTAACTAGATGACGCTCACAATACGAATGAATCAACACGTATTGGCGTTGCTTTTATATACCCTATTTTTAGGCGTTCTTGAATGTTCGAGAATTTCTACCGCCATCTATTGCGTAGTTGAAAATGCTGCGTTGCCACTTTTATCTCAGACACATTAGTGAGCATTATTATTTACTTCTAGAACCTTCAATCATTATATAAAAATACATGTTGTGTATTTTTATTTAGTTGTTATACAATGCAGGTGTGTGTATGTTTGTGTATTGTGTTTGTTTAGTCATCGCTTTGTGTTAGTTGTTTTTGTTTTGCAATAAAGATGTTTTTAGAAACTTCTAGCTTTGAAAACAAACACAATAGGCCATTTCGTTTTACTTTCTTGGCCTCAACTATTTTTAACATCTTTTTATAATTTAATTAAGCATCTTTGTAACAATATAATACTTGCAGCAGAAGTTGATGATATATTTTAATATAATCTTCTGCATTTCTATTTTTAACATATTGAGCTGTAGTTGGAGAGCAGGCTGGTCCAAACTTATTCTCTATTTAACATAAATATTAGGTGTTTTAAAAGTATCACCTTTTCTTCATAGAAATTTTAATGCATCTTGATCTTCGGACATAATACCTACTTGAAGTGTTGCTGCGATAAATTAAAAAAAAAAATACAATTAATTATTGTTCAAAATGTAACCAAAAGACGAAAAAATAACCCAAATTAAAAATTATTTTGATTTATTTAAATTTGTACTACACAACTGATTACTTCAGCACATATGTATATGTGTGTATGTATTATAAGTTCCCTGCAGGTCCTGCAGTGCAGGAGGATAAGCGTTAATTGTCTTTAAACTACTGCTACCATTACTAGTACTGCAAGCAGTAGTTCAAAAGGTGATAAAATGTATATAGAAAAATACTGGTACTTCAAGTAGTTCATTTTCTTGTGTGTTAAATTTGACATTTACAAAAATAAATTAAATTAAAAAATAATTTTAAAATTTTTTGAACATGTTTTTTGTTTAAGATTGATGTTCGAATGTAGAACTAGCGATCTTTTTTAAAATACTGAAGGAATTTTTCGACGATGAGTGAAGTAACACAATATTTAATACCTGCATGTAGTTGAAATTATGGAAATCAATAATATTGTGGAATATTCTTTTTAAAATACAGAAACTTAATTGTTTAGTTTATGGTGAAGTATCAAATAATACACATTTCTTAAATTAAAGGATTTTGGTATATGCTGGAGTAACAAACGTCACTCAAGTTGCACAAAATTGCTAGTGGAATGAGTGTGCCCTGAACAACATGTTGAAAATCCCACAGTGGCCTCAAAAGCCATAAATTAGTGAGCTTAAGAGAAACAATAATGTTAAAATGTGTAACACAAATAGATATTTTTAAAACAAATTAAAAAAATAAATTTTTTGTAAAAAATAGGGTACTGTGCAATGAAAATCCTCGAAAAAATTTAATTTGTGAAGAAATTGTAAATTGACTTGAACTATACTTTAAAGAAAAAATAAGTGATAAAAAAAATTAACCTACCGACAAAAGATTACGAATTATAAAATCAGTCTTTGAAAAAAGTAAAAGAAATTGTTTATACAGAAGAAACCTACTATAAGATGTGCTAAAAATTTTTGACAATTTTGCCTGAGGAAGGCTTGGTTTTTTTGCTATCTCTAAAAGGTCTGCTTGGAAAAATGAACAAAATTTAAATCCGAAGTGTTTCATCAGGCAGTTTTTACTATTTAGGAATAGAGAATCAGCTTAAAAAAGTAAAAAAATGTTTTCGGAAAACCAAATTGCATAGAAAATTATTTGCTATTTACCAGTTCCTAATGCAGAACTAATTGTATCTGACTAGAAGAAATGGCACTGACATCCACCTTGAATCTATTATACTAGTTCTTATTTAAAACCAATAATACTAGTTTTTCATGAAGAACTAATTGTACTAGTATCTACCTAGAATCAATTATACTAGTACTCATCTAGTACCAACGGTACTAGTATCCGCCTAGTATCCATCTAGTACCAATGGTACTAGTAATTTTCCTAACACACTCAATGTTAATTTGAGAATTAAGATGGTATAGGAAAGTTTACAGTTGGCAACTAATACTGGTAATTTTTGTACTAGTACAATACTCGTTTGATACTAGTTCGATCTCCTGCAGGGTTATTAAAAAATAAATAATAAGTAACAAAATAATAATATAAATGAACAGAATTGCATGATGGGTTTATATTTAAACTAAAATCCATCCTACCGGCACCATTTTATTTGCTACTGAAGTCATACTTTAAAAAACGCACTTTTTATGTTAGATACAATACTAAAACATCAAATATCTATGAAATTAATGCTAGAATACCCCAAGGCAGTGTTGTTGGACCTGTATTGTATACGATATTTACATCTGATATGCCAACATCAACTGATGTTACTGTTGCAACATACGCAGATGATACTGCATTTTTAGCATCAAAAGATTCATCGGTGGAGGCATCCAGGCTAGTACAGCAACAACACAATGCAGTACAAAATTGGTTAAATTCTTGGAATATAAGAGTAAATGCTCAAAAATCTTCTCAAATAACCTTTACTTTGAGAAGAGCTCACTGCCCAGAGGGGTACCTAAACAACCAAGTTATCCCCAACACTGATTCTATAAATTATCTTGGATTACAATTGGACAGAAGATTAACGTGGAAGAAACATATAAAAAGCAAAAGAAAACAACTCGATATCAAATTTAAGAAAATGTACTGGTTAATTGGACCAAGATCACAATTAAGTTTTGAAAACAAATTAATTTTGTATAAAGCCATCTTAAAGCCGATTTAGACCTATGGCATACAACTTTGGGGAACTACAAGTAATTCAAACATTGAAATCCTTTAAAGATTTCAATCAAAAACACTGAAGGCTGTGGTGAATGCACCATGGTTTGTAACCAATAAAACACTATATACTGACTTGGAAATCCCATATGTTAAAGACGAAATCAACAAACTCAGTGGAAGATACGTTCATTATCCATTAACAATCAGTTGCTTGATGAAATTGATGAAATTAGAAGACTGAAAAGACACCATGTGCTAGATCTCCCTTTTACAAAATAAAAAAAATTAAAAAATATATTATATTTTAAAAACCATATTTTTGATCTGATCGCTACATTATTATGTATGTATATAGAGTATTGGCTCTACTGAGAGTCCATATCTTCTGTAATTTTTTCTGTTATTTTTAATATTCATTTGCTTAATATTTTAAGACTAGATTGCAAATAAAATGAATAAATAAAAGAAATACATAAAAAGTAACAGTTTACAAGTAATTTTAAACCACTAAATTTATCTGTTCATATTCATTTTAAATAAATTAAAAATTTAGGTTTAGAGTCAGTTTTAAATTAATATTTTAAATTCTTATTGTGGAATTAAAAACAATGAAAAACTTATGTTTATGAAAAACAAAGAATTAAAATTTAAAGCTTTTGTTTCTTCGAAAAAGCTTTTTTCTTGTTTTTAACGAAATAAATACTTCACAATTATATAACAAGCAAAACAAATGGAATTAAAAAAATAAAGCAATTTTTTTGATGAAATCAATGTAAAATTCATGCTCTGTTGAGAAAAACAAAATTTTTATTATTATTTTTTTGTATTACTGTTTGTTTTTCACTTTTGCTTAATTGGTTAATCACTTGTTATTCCTTTAAAGATTAAAAATTTATTTGAATGTAAAAAGCCGCCATTAAAAGAAGAGATGTAGTTTTTAGTTTCCCATGGTAGATTATTACTAAAAGGTATTACATTTTGTTCTTAGTGTTGTCAAGAAGATGAAATAAAAACCAAGTACACTAAAGCGCGATATGAAAAAATAGCATATAAAATACATAATTTTATATACATTACGCTGCATATTATAATTTTGGTGAGAAAATAACCAAAATCAAGAAAAAGTACACATCTATACATAGAGAAAAAATAACCAATTTTCGTTAAAAGAAAACAAAAGAGGCAACGCTGCCTACTTGATGAAACATCTCTTTAAGGTCACCACATACGACTATAGGTACTTGTCTAAATTTAAAAAGTAACATATGAATCGGTAGATTAAGATCTGGACCTGCAAGAGTGTCTTATTAAGAGACATATTTTCGACTTCGACTGCAGCATCAAAAACTGAATAATTCGTGCGATGGCAACCCTACCCACCAAAAAATGTTGATATGACATCTTCCTACAAAGGTTTTATATTTTTAAATTTTCGTGGTAAGGCGGGCACATTATGGGTTTAGTACTGTCAGGCCTTGCATTTTATTTATTTTTAGAAGCTAAGGCGGGAACATGATAGGTTAAGTACTGTCCGGCCTTGCATTTTATTTACTTTTAGAATCTAAAACGGGAACATGATAGATCAAGTACTGTCCGGCCTTGCATTTTATTTATTTTTAGAAGCTAAGACGGACACATGATAGGCTAAGTACTGGCCGGCCTTGCTTGTTTTTTTTTTTTAAATAATTAAATGTGTCTATAGGGTGGAGCGGCTAACTGAAATTAGTGATCCACCAGGATGGTGTGTAGAAAGCCAATCTGTGGTGCAATCACATTCATAAACCTAAAGCAAGAATAAAAATTTCAAAAATATATCTGTGCAGAGGAACGATACATATATTACCACTTGGTGTATAAGACGTAGCCTTAGTTCCCAGGTTTAACAGACAATAAAGATTAACGCTGTGAATATAAAACGAATAAATTTACAATAGCAAATTTTATTTACCTCTTGTCTCGTGTAGAGCTGTGTCGTTCGCGAACGAACGGGTTCAATTGACCGAATCAATCAAGTGAACGGAATGATCCGGTCATTTAAATCCGGTCCTTTCGTTCAATAGTGTACGGGTTAAATTCAACGGATGACTTAATTGAACGAAATGAGGCTCCTTTCGTTCAAATTGACCGATTGAACGAATTGAACGAACGAATCAGTCTTTGATAATTGACCGAAAAAGACCGGTCACTGAAACGAACGACCGGGCGCATGTCTAGTCTCGTGTAAATGTTTTCTTTAAAGCAAACAGACGTTAAAATATAATGAGGTTGCCACACCGTTCACCCTGAATTTGCCAAAGTATACTGGAAGTAGAGTAGACAAAAGTGTATGCAGGGATTTGAATAAAAAGACTGTTATAAAATATAATTTGGCTCAAATAGGGGAAAGTATAATAGTTTGGATTAGGGCGATACGGGGGTTAAACAAATTGTTGTAAACAGGGGAAAATAAGTTAGAAGGCGATAAGTAATCAATAATATTGTATTGTAAAAATTATGGGGAAAAAGGACAATATATGTATATGTTCTTAATAAAAAGAAAAGAAGGTACTGGACAAATTTTTTTTACAACATGAAGTATAAGGGACCAGATGGAGCCATCTTTATTTGATAAAGTATAGAAATAGCCGCGATCATTAGCAAATTTTCCTTCTGGTAAAGAGGTGGTGTTTGTGGTTTAAAATAATTTTTGTTTGAAAACAGAAAATAAAATTTGAAAATAAGGTGGAAAAAATTATATAGACTGTGGCAAGTAAATTTAATAAAACGGATAGTTATAATAAAATTCAAGTCCAAAAAAAAAACCAAGAGCACATCAGGTGAGGCGTTGGCATAATAAGAATTAATATTAAAGATTGAAAGTGATCAATTAATGGAAAGTTTTAGATTGTGGGTAAATCAACCATCCTTTCCAGATATAAATGTATATTTACAAATACCCTGCGGAACAAATTAGTCGCATTTGAAGAACGTGAGTATTTTTTTTTTTTTATTATCAGTTATTCGGTTTGCAAGACAAATGGATTTCTTTTGCTTAGTTTGCATGGTGAACTCCGGTTGGAGCAGGGCCAACAGCCAAGGAAAAAATAGTTTTTGGATGGGAGTCATTTCTTGGATGGAGCACCTAGGAAAGTTCTTCAAAAAAGGATATTATTTAACCAAAAGGGACCAGGCTTAGAAAAGCGATATACCAGGTAACCCACATATAAATTAGTATTAAAGGAAATTGCCAGGAAAGAAATTTTAGCAGCCATTGTGTGGACGTTAATTTTTTTATAAACATTTAATTTTTTAAGTATTTATTTATTAATTTATTTCTATATTTTATTTTTTTTTATCTAAAAACTCCAATTTTAATTTCGTGTTAGTGATTAAGTTAATATTTTTATTCTTAATGTTAGTGTTAGTAAGTGTACAATTTATATTATTTTATATTAGTTATATTATTTATTTTAGTTCACATTAAACTTTAAAACAATCATTAAATAAAAATGCAACTTTTATTTTTAAAATTTTAACCAAACGCTTTGATCGCAATTCAAAGACTGAACTTTTATTTTCTTTAATTTCTTAAACTAAGCGACACAAAGTACTCTTAAAAATAACCCGTTAATTTAAAAACTTAAATACTAACAACAAAATATAAGAATTAAAAATGAAATGCAATTGCAATATTTACTTTAGAGGAGAAATGAAGGTGAGCATCAAGGACGTAGACATAAATAAATAATAAATAACTTAATATTAAAGTAATAAAGATAATAGAGAAAATATTAAAATTAGGAGTTCATAAGTGAGATTAGTCCAACACTCGTAGTAATTTAAATAAAGAAAACCTTAATAATATATAACTTTCCTCTCCTTATAAAATTCGAGTCCCGGCGAATTTTTAATATTAATATATAATTTGTTTATTATTATTATTATTATTGTTATTTTTATTTAAAATTATTTTAATAATGGATTAATTAAAAAAAAATAAAAAAGGATAATACAATTTCAATGATAAATTATTAAAATTTATATTTAACTTCATTAGTTTTTACTCTAAACTAATTTAAGTGAAATTATTCCTTAATGTAAAAAAATTAATAATACTACAGTTTTGTTCTCTAAATTGTAAATTGCATTTTTATGATTTTTCTCAGTATGTTGATAAAAAAGGTAAGAAATAATATTTAATTTATTTTACGGACCTAGGTGGTCTTCGAATTTGGGCTATATCTATTTTATTTGGATTGCTGTAATGGTATTTGGTGAATCTTTTTGCAACTTTTTGCCTAACAGCAGCTGGGTTTTTTAAATAAATAATTGGTTTCCTTAAATTTATGCTTATTTCTTCCCTTCTATCGTTGGCCCTGTCAATTGCCTTTCTTTTATTAGTTTCCATTCTGACTTTTATATCTTTTATATTTATATCCAAGGCAGATTTATTTTACTAGGTAGTATCGTCCGGCCAGCTGGTTCGTAGTTGGAAATGTCAAAAGTTTTTGTATTTTCCAAGCGTTTGCGAGACAAAGCAAGCATGTGTATGGAGAGCAATTATCTTTTATTTCTCTTTGTGTTTTTGACGTTTCCAACACACAAAACAACAATAAAAAGGCATGTTGTTTTTGTAAATGTTGTATTTGTTGTATTACCGCTACTACCTAGTAAAATAAATCTGCCTTGATTTATATCTAATTTATTTATAAAATCAATTGGTTTTACTTTCGTTGTAGCGTGAATCGTATTATTGTAAAAATTTACTGCTTTTAACATTAATTCCTCAGAGTCATTAACGCCCTCAGAGTTCTTAATTATCCTTATATGCTCTAATAGTGTGGAATGCAATCTTTCTACATCGGAATTTCGCGTGTGCGAATTCGGTGTCGTAAAATGGGTTTCAATGTTATTTTCTTGACAAAATAATCTAATTAGTGCGTTGTTAAATTCATTATCCATAATTAATTTTCTTGGTTTCCCTAAAAATGCTATTCTTTCCTAAATTTTTGTTTTGACAGTAACCATATTTTTATCATTAAGTTTATGTGCTGTACCTAATTTTGAAAACTTATCTATTGTTGTTAAAAAATATGTCTTTTGGATTTGAAAAATATCTATATGAACTATTGCATTCGGTTTATCTGGAGTAATGGTATATTTAAATTGTTTATTTATCGGCTTTCTATCATATTTATTTTCGTTACAAATTCTACAGTTATTGCAATATCTGTTTATTAATTTAAATAGTTTTGGATGAAAATATTCGTCGCGCATTTCCTCAAAGTTCTCCTGTATACCTCTATGGTTACCTTTTATATGAATATCATTAATGATATTCAATAAAGATTCCTCGGATTCGATATCAATCGCAATTTTATTACATTTTATAAAATTAAATTCGTTATTATCGGAGAATAATTCAATCAATTTATTTTTAACCATATTAAAAACGTTTTCAATTTCTACATAGATTCCAATTTTTCCTTTTCTAAGTTTTCGCCTAAATAAATCATTTAAATAATGTATGTTCGGCAAATCATCTTCGGCTAAGTATATTATTTTATATTTTTTAAAAAGTATTTCAATTTCTTTAGTTTTGTTTCTAACAATTCGAATTGATGATCCGTTTGAACTAAAAATTTTCGGCCATAAAGGTAAGGACGATAGTATTTTACTGCCCACACGATTGCCAACAGCTCTTTTTCCAAAGTTGAATAATTTTTCTCATGACCATTTAAGGTTCTGCTGGCATAACTTACGGGTTTGATAATCGGACTAGCTAAAAACGAATAATTTTTTATAAATTTTCGGTAATAACCAGTTAAGCCTAAAAATTATTTTATTTCCTTCACTGTTCTCGGTAACCTTAAGCTTTGTATGGCATTAATTTTTTCCGGATTTGGTCTTATACCCTTATCTGTAATTATGTGACCAAGAAAATCAGTTTCTTTTGACAAGAACTTACACTTTTCAATTTGCACTTTTAAGTTGTATTCATTTAGATTATTAAATATTTTCCGGAAACTTTCTAAATGCTCTGTTAGAGAGGTTGAAAAAACTAAAATATCATCCATATAGATTATACAAATTCTATTTATATATTCGGCTAAAATATAATTTAACATTCTCTGGAATGTTGCAGGCGCGTTTTTAAGACCAAAAGGCATTCGAATGAACTCGAAGTGACCTCTTGACGTAGAAAATGCCGTTTTTTCAATATCAGCTTCATCGCCAGGTCCAATGATGAGAAATATTGCGCTTTGCCTAGTTTATCGAACAATGACTCAATATTTGGCAGTGGAAATTTATCGTCCACTGTAACCTCATTCAATTTTCTAAAATCAATTACTAGACGCCATTTTTGTTAATTTAAAATATTTGATTTTTTCTTTACAATACATAAAGGAGAGTTATACGGCGATCTACTAGGACGAATTATATTCTGTTGCAACATTTCATTTATCTGTTTCTCAATTTCACTTTCTAATATTTGCGGATGCCTATAATTTCTACAATATATGGGTATATTAGATGTCGTTATTATTTTATGACGCACACATTTGGTCGTTGTTAAATTTTGGCCCTCAATATAAAACGTCTTTTTATTTTCGTACAAAAACTTTTTTAACAGTCTATTTTCTTCCTTATTTAAATTTTCAGGTATTAAATTTTCAAATCTATTTATTTCAAACTTTTCCAAATAATTTATTTCTTCATAGGATATACTAAAAATGTCATCAAAAAGTTTTATTTCATTATTATTTATTTTAAGCATATTTTCCCTAAAATCTGTACAGGCTCCAATAGGGCGTAAAATGTTTATTCCTATTATAGAATCAAAATTCTTATTATTAAAGTTAGTAAGCTTAACTGACATTGTATTGTTTTCCTCTCTAAATTCTTTGGGTACACCAACTATCACTTCATCTGTTACAATGTTTTCACCTACTAAGGTGTTCAATATTAAAGGTCTAGTTAATTTTTTTCTAACTCATAGCTTGGAAAAGAAATCATAACTACCTAGTGTAGTAGCTGCACCGCTATCAATTAAACATTTTGCCTTCTTGTTATTTATTGTTAAAGTAACTATTGGTAACGATGATTGGGAGGCCGTAAATGAAAATTTCCTGTAGTGTTAATGGCATCAACTTCCATTGACTCCTCATTATTGACATTCAAATTTCTATTTAAATTATCTTGGCTATACCCAAAGTTTCCATTGTTATAATTAGAATTTTGCCTTCCACTACTAAGAGGCAAAAATTGGTTATCGAAATTTCCTTCTTGCCTATTATTGTTGCTATTATTATTAAATCTAGTATGTCTATAAAAAGATTCACCATAATATCCATTAGGATTTGAAAACTGTGGATTATTTTTATAATTTAAATTATTATATCTGCTTGTATTTCTATTAAATCGTAAATTGTTTGACTTTGAACGTTGCGTATTATTGTTATTATTTCTTCCTTTACTGTTATTGAACTGAGAACTATCTTTTTTATCTAATAATTTTATATCTTTTAGTAAATTATTTTCTAAAAAGAAACTATACGATGTACTAATTGATCTAATATTATTTCGAATTAATAGTGTCTTAATACTAATTGGTATAAAATTAATATATATATCAAATATTATTTTTTCATTATTTTCCGGTGTATACAACTCATCCGGTTCCAAACTGTATTTCGTATTCATTAATGACAAAATTTTACTTAGCTTGTGATTCAACTCCTCAATATTGTTGGCCTCCACATTTAGCGCATCGCTTCTTAGATTAAAAAAACTTCGATTTACTCCAAATTCTTCCTTTAGTTTATTTAAAATATTTGCCCAAATAGGGTTCATCAACGTCTCTACAGCTCTCAATACTCTTCCCTGCAGTCTGTTGCTTAGCACTGCCTTAATCGTATTTTGATGTTCTGCCGGCGTCAGCTGCAACACAGTAGTGACGTCCCTCAAATAATTACTAAGCTTATAATCGCTGTCTCCATTGAATGCAGGTAAACTGCGCGCTTCACATAGACTCTCTGCTAATGTCAACGCCATGTTGTTGTTTTATGTATGTATGTATGTTATTGTATTCTTTTCTCCCCTTTTTGTTGTTATTTATTAAGAAAGTAATTCAAGGTTACTGTTTCTTAATATTTGTTTTAATGTTTTTTTTTTTAATAAACTTTTTGTTATTTTTCTGTAAGTTACAGTTGTAGTTGGTGTAATAATTATTATTCTCTTTTTCAATACCTTTTAGTAAATATTTTGTTGGTAATTTAAGTTCTTGTTAGTGATTGTTAAATATTTGATGTTGATGATTTTTTTTTTATTCTGTATGCAGTTATTTAAATTTTAAATAGGTATGTAGCGTTCAAAGGGGTTTTTTTTTCTTTAAAAAGTTTTAAATAAAAATATGATTTTTGCAAATATTATAACACTCTTATTAGTTATAGTGAAATCTCGAGTCGACGTGAACCACTTAGTTTTAAGTACATAAACCGTTTTGCTTATTTTAAACTTTATATATATACATATATATATATATATATACAGTGATGTGAAAAATAATAAGGACACAAATGTCCAGCAAAAATATTTGATCATAAAATAAGTAAAATGAGAGAAATTCTAAAAAATAACTGTATTAATTTTCAGCTAATATATTACAAAAACAAGTCCCGTTACAAAAATTCAGAGAATTTGTATACATTTAATAAAATTAGGTTGTTAGGCAGATATCAGTTGGTTTTGGTTGTGCGAATTAATAAGGACAGTTTGTCGTTTAACTAAAATAAATTAATATCTAAGCTTTTGAAAGTTATTTTGAAGTTTATTTTTGTGTACAATAGGTAAGAAACGTGATTTTAGTGAAACTTTAAATTCAATACAAACTTAAAAACAGCTTCATTTCGTAGTTTTTTAGAGCAAAATGGGAAAATCTAAGCACTGTGACCCAGTACTACGAAAAACTATTAAAGATTTGCATAAAGATGGAAATTCTTATAGAAATATTGCAAGGTTGCTTGGAATTTCAAAAACAATGGTAGAAAATGCAGTCAAATGGATTCCTATTAGAGAAACACGTGGCAGAAAACCAAAAATTACACCTGCAGTAAAACGTGGAATCATTCGATGTGTAAAAAAGAATCCATTTATTTCATCGAAACAGATAAAAATTGATTTAAACATTAACATTGACTCATCAACAATTCGAAAAACCCTAATTAAAGAGAACCTTAAAGCTCATAGTGCTAGAAAAGTACCAATGTTGTCGAAGAAGAACATACAACAAAGGCTAAAATTTGCTGAAGAGCACGCATGCTGGCCTCAAGAAAAATGGAGAAATATTCTATGGTCGGATGAGACAAAAATTAATTTATTTAATTCGGATAGGGGTCTTCATACTGTAAGAAGACCAATTAATACGGAATACAACCCAAAACACACCATTAAGAGGGTAAAGCACGGCGGTGGTAACATTATTGTTTGGGGGTCATTTTCCTACTATGGTGTTGGGCCACTGTATCGTATACAGGGCATTATGAAAGCAACAGATTATGTTGATATTCTACATAATTGTATGCTTCCTTATGCCGAAGAAAATATGCCACTGCAATGGGTGTTCCAACAGGACAATGACCCCAAACATACGGCAAAGTGCACCAAGACGTGGTTTGTGAATAATAAAATCAATTTATTAGAATGGCCTGCTCAGTCTCCCGATCTAAATCCGATCGAGAATTTGTGGAGCATAGTTAAAACTTCAATTAGAGGAAAGTTTCCCACGAATTGCGATCAGCTATGGGAATTAATTCAGACTGCGTGGAATGATGTACCGCTTTCAGTCTGTCAAAACCTTGTTGACTCTATGCCACGACGATGCCAAGCAGTTTTAAAAAACAACGGCGCCTCAACAAAATATTAACCACTGGAAAGCAGTATTATTTGTGGATCTCTTTTTTTTTTAAGTAATATAATTTTTTAGGCAATAACACGAAGTGTCCTTATTTTTTTTCACAGGGTGAATTTGTATTTTAAGTTAAATCTATTTAAAAAAATTTAAAATAAAAACAACAATTTTAAAAAACATAATGGATCTCGTTTTTATAATATATTACCTAAAAATATGTACAGTTATTTTTAGCAATTCTCTCATTTTAATTATATTATGATCAAATGTTATTACTGGACATTTGTGTCCTTATTATTTTTCACATCACTGTATATAAAGGAAGAAAAAAAAAAAAAAAAAAAAATATATATATATATATATATATATATATATATATATATATATATATATATATATATATATATATATATAAAGGAACAAAAAAAAGTTTAAAATAAGCAAAACGGTTTATGTACTTAAAACTAAGTGGTTCACGTCGACTCGAGATTTCACTATAACGAATAAGAGTGTTATAATATTTGCAAAAATCATATTTTTATTTAAAACTTTTTAAAGAAAAAAAACCCCTTTGAACGCTACATACCTATTTAAAATTAAATAACTGCATACAGAATACAAAAAAAAAATCATCAACATCAAATATTTAACAATCACTAACAAGAACTTAAATTACCAACAAAATATTTACTAAAAGGTATTGAAAAAGAGAATAATAATTATTACACCAACTACAACTGTAACTTAAAGAAAAATAACAAAAAGTGTATTAAAAAAAAACATTAAAACAAATATTAAGAAACAGTAACCTTGAATTACTTTCTTAATAAATAACAACAAAAAGGGGAGAAAAGAATACAATAACATACATACATACATAAAACAACAACATGGCGTTGACATTAGCAGAGAGTCTATGTGAAGCGCGCAGTTTACCTGCATTCAATGGAGACAGCGATTATAAGCTTAGTAATTATTTGAGGGACGTTACTACTGTGTTGCAGCTGACGCCGGCAGAACATCAAAATACGATTAAGGCAGTGCTAAGCAACAGACTGCAGGGAAGAGTATTGAGAGCTGTAGAGACGTATATATATATATGTTTACTTTATTTTAAAATATTTATTATTCACATTAATTTGCGTTATAGGTAATCATTTTACCTAAAACTACGAGTATACTTTATATGACTAAAGTTTTCTCTTTAAATTGTCTTTATTGTTTAACCATTTTATGTCTGACAAAGGTCTTATTATTTATTATCTTTTTTTTTAATAATTGAAGTTCTTCACATGAGGTAATGATCATTACATAAATGACTTACTAAATATATATGTATATATATATATATATATATATAGTATATATATTTTTTTCTTTTAAAGGTATAAAAAGCAAAAAATTCCAATAAGTTTATTTATTAAATTCCAATTAATTGTGTTGGATTCGTTCGGCTTTTTTAAAAAAATTTCTTTTTAATACCGAATTATCACTGGATACGTTTTTTCACTACATATCCCATCCTCGTCGCCAGTTATATTATTTTATATTAGTTATATTATTTATTTTAGTTCACATTAAACTTTAAAACAATCATTAAATAAAAATGCAACTTTTATTTTTAAAGTTTTAACCAAACGCTTTGATCGCAATTCAAAGACTGAATTTTTATTTTTTTTAATTTCTTAAACTAAGCGACACAAAGTACTCTTAAAAATTAACCGTTAATTTAAAAACTTAAATACTAACAACAAAATATAAGAATTAAAAATGAAATTGTATTGCAATATTTACTTTAGAGGAGAAATGAAGGTGAGCATGAAGGACGTAGACATAAATAAACAAGAAATAACTTAATATTAAAGTAATAAAGATAATAGAGAAAATATTAAAAATTAGGAGTTCATAAGGGAGATTAGTCCAACACTCGTAGTAATTAAAATAAAGAAAACCGTAATAATATATAACTTACAAGTATATCTCTGTGCATAGAGATTTTTATTATTTTTGTATGTATAGAAACAAATCTCAGTCTTTTCAAACTAAGAGAAACCAGCTAGGATTCATAGTGTAATAGTGTTGAATTGAGAAATTTTATCGTTGATCTTCCGAGTTCCAGTTGAGTGAGCTCATTTAGGGGAAGTAAAATAATATACAGGAAGTGCTAGTTTTGTTCATTTTGTTTCATTTTTTCCGGAAGCAGGGAAAAATATATTGTGGATCGTAGAAAATTTCTTTAATAGCTGTAAGGAAAGAATTTTTTTTCTATATTGTGAATATTCAATTTATTTAACACTCAATTTTAATTAAAGTTTTTCTTGTGGGTTTTTTTTTTTACAAAAAGGAAACTACTATATACGTATATAAGTGAATCTTTATGTCAACATTAGTACCTATATAATTTTTTGTAAAAATAAATAATGTGATAAGAAGGAAATTTTGATCATGATTATGGCTTAAACTACTTTATGGATTGTTGGTGATTGGTTAGTCGAATGGTGTGGTATAGGTGTCACTAAGATATCGTTTAAGGAGCAGTAATTAACCAAGGTAGGGTTGGGCGGTTGGAGGTGTCAATCTTCCTCCCTTCCTAAAATAGACATGATGTGTTTTAATTTAAGAGGTTTCATGAAACGTTCATCTATATTTTTTTATTGTTTTGTGATCCGTGGACTAAGATAAGGGAGGGAACACACCCGAGAAGTAGCCGCGTTGAGCTAGGCGGAATGTCATCTTAGTGCCCATAAACGGAAACGTAACAAATTAAGGAGTTTTGAATACGAGATTGGTGTTGAAGATGTTACTTATTTTTATAGCTGTTAGTGGACTGTGTGAAGATATGTAGACTTTATAAAACTAGGTTAATATTTGGACGATGTTAAGCAATGTGTGTTTGCTATTCAGATAAGCTCAAAGCGAACTCGTATGAATAGTTTAGCGTGTAAAAATAAAAGAAAGATTAATTAACATTGACAATAAAGAAATTTATTGTTAAATGAATATCTCACCTTTAGAAGCATATAATAAAATAATTGATGTAAACTTATTTATTAACAGCACAATTTAATGTTGATTAAGTGTAAGCAAGTATAAGCTGTAAATGTGCGTTACTTTAAGTTAAAGTACTGTTTAGATCCAAATGTGAGTCGAAAGTGTTTTTGGTTAAGCAAATAAGTGACCACGAAGGCGCGCTTAAAGTATACAATGGCCTTTTCATTGCTCGGTAAACCTGACATTCTGGCTATTAATTTTTTCAGTTTTATCTTTATTTTAGGGTTTCTTTTTGTACTTTTTTACACAGTGTTAAAATTTGCTTACACGTTATTTAATTATAACATGCATTTCATAGCAGTCATTTTAATATAAATGATACTTTAAGAATAATTCAAAGGTATAAAAAATTAATAATTTAAATTCAATAATAAGACTATTATTCTTTAAATCGTTATGGTTATATAGACAAAAACAAAACGAAATTTTTTCTTATTGGGATTCTTACCACCAAAATGCGAATAATAAAATGTTTTGTTAAAATGCCTTGATGCTTCTTCTTCAGAAAGAATTCGCGCATAACCTTTTTGTAGGTACTCTTCAATCTTTTCACAGTATTCCTTAGCACATATTGGGTCCAATAACATTTTTATTTCAACCGTAATTATGTTATAAATCGTATCGCTTTACTACATTCACGGGTGTGGATGGTAACGCCAAGAGTTTGGTCCGGTGGTGAGCGGCTCTTGGTAGTACCGCGCTGAGAAAATCAGCAAGACACTGTCTCACACCTTAGCTAATGCTGTTTCACACAAAAGTTGTCTACAAGCAGCTCTTGACAGAGACCACGAGCAACCGGTTGGAGGTATAACCTCGAGTTTTTTAACTATTGTAAGAGAACGGCATCAGTTGGAGGTATAACCTCGTGTCGAAATTATCCGGCTCTTGTACAGTAGCCAACTATTGCCTAAGAGTAAAAAAAACCAGTTGGAGGTATAACCTCGTGTCGGAATTGCCCACCTCCCCCACAGTAGCCAGTACAGAGACTGCAACAGTAACTGATTTATACAATTAGCAATTGGGTGTTACACGCCATTTGCGACACACTGAAACCCGTTACGAATTGTCACCGGAAGCAAAGCAAAATACGATCAAGTGGCATGTTTATAGATTTTCCCTGACTAGCAACGGTTACGGTACGGTTGGTTCTTGACCCTTAAGTTACGTGGCGCGTAAACAAATAAATACACTACAGATGCCATTTAAATTCTAATATTCAGTGTTCTTTTACCTCTCTTTTTACAGGGTTTGCCTCAGCTGGAGTTGAATTAAATTTAACTTAATGACTTTTAATATTTTCCTTTTTATTCTCCTCTATTACGATGCATATGTATATGTATTAAATATGCATTTAGCAATTTTCTTCATGTATTGTATAATATATTTATATAGCACCTTTATCATAAATATATTGCATTAAAAAAAATTTACTTCAATATATTGCATTTATATGCACATTTATATTTTCACTCGCGTCATACTCTTATAATAGTTGGATTAACATTGTTATAATATATGATATAATTAGATTTAAGCGTTTTGTATTAATCTTTATTGTCAACATTGTCATACGTCATCTCTGTACCGCCTTTTTTGCATTCCTCTTTGCTTATGAGTTTGTTCAATCATACGCCATATTTTAATTGGTATCTGGCTCTTATTAGAAACGGAGTGCAAAACTGCGGTAAGTGTCTATTTATTTTTATGTATTTTATATTAATTTTTGTGTTCTAGAAATAAACGACCTACAATAAACGTTTGTGCATTATTGTTGTTTAACGCAAGCTCCGTTTTAGTGGCCAGATTATTATTTATATCGCAGCCAGCGAGCATACTTTATTTCGCAGTCTTTTTGTATATTTGCTGTTTACTGCAATTTGCCTACGCCGTGTTTTTTGTATGTGTGCTGTTTATACAAAAAGGAAAACGACAATTTGCTTGTGCCGTCGGAATTGAGCCATAATAATTAAATCAAGGAGACAACATGTTACAACACTCTCCAAAACGCCAGAGTCCACGCCTACAAGGTGATAGTGTAACGTCCACGCCACATGTCCAGGCACAGCCAGTGCCTTTCGCAGCCAGCGGCATAAATAACCGCACAAGCAAACAGCCACAACATCAGCGGAATTAATTTGCCATCCATGCCACAAGTCCAGGACCAGCCAGTCGCCACAACCAATCCACTCAACAAAGCCGATGACAACCAACCAGCACCGACCATGTCATCAGCAGCCAGTTATAAAGCCGCCACGCCGGCAACCCCAACAGCCACCATCTGCTAGCCTGTTGGAAATGCAAAAGCAGATTGCCACGCTGCAGCGCCAACTATCAGATGTCCAGACGAGGCTCTTTGAGAGTAACCGTCAGTGCCAAAAGCTCCAGTCCACCATTACAAACAAAGATCAGGTAAGTGACCATAACCTTAAAAATATAAATGCTTCGCGATTGTCGACACCCGCCATTGACCAAATAACACCAACAACATTCGCATTGCAATACGCAAGTCAACCAACAAATACATCGACAACCTATACAGCCGCCATTTCTTGTATGTCAACTGCTGCTGCAGCCAGTAGCGAAGTCACGCCGCCGATACAAGCAGAACATACGGTACATAACTTGTTGGATTTGCCAATGTTTTATGCGAATACAAACACAAATACATCTTACGTGCAAACGGCACCAGTAATTACGGGCAGCATCAGCAACCCGACGCAAGCTGCGAATGCATCAAATCATTTGTATGTATCACCCGCCACAAATAATTCTTTGCCGCCATTTTGTGACTTAAATCAACAACCATCCACCGCAAGTGTCTTTTCGAATCCAGTCAACATGATGCCACGTAAAATTCAAGATTTGCCAGAATTTAGTGGCGACCCAGAAGACTGGCCTTTATTTTATACGGCATTTACCCAATCGACTACAGCGTATGGCTACACAAATTTAGAGAACAATCAACGACTTCAGAAATGTCTAAAGTCCAGTAATGTTCAGGAAGTTGAGCAAAGGCACCAGAAGCGTCGAGTCCTACTACATGCTGTGGGAAACCAACAACAGTGCCCTATATGTCAGGGCCCACATAAAGTTTATGATTGTGGACGATTTTTAAATTTTAATGTACAAGAGCGATGGAAATATGTAAAAAAGATTCGTGCTTGCTTTTCTTGTCTAAATGTTGGACATACTACCCGAGATTGCCGCCGGAAAAGACCATGTTCAAAGGATGGATGTCAACGAAACCACAACAAATTACTTCATGAAGATGTGCCCCGTGATCCCTCTTCTGTATTACCTTTCTGTACCTCAAACCGGCTTCAACAAAATGTTCTTAGCTGTTCTGCTGAAAATAGTAACAAACTACTCTTTAGAGTTCTGCCCGTCACATTGTATGGAGTAAATTGCTATATAAATACCTACGCACTTTTTGATGATGGCTCATCCATTACAATGCTAGATAAGGAAATAGCTGATAAGATTGGTGTTCGAGGGAAAAATAGTCCTTTAAATATTCAATGGTTTGGTGGTCGATCTGCCTGTGAGCCGGCTATATCATTCAACGTTACAGTAAGTAGGGTCGATAAAAAGACCCGTCATTTGTTGAGAGGCGTGTATGCAGTTTCTAATTTAAATTTGCCCATGCAAAGTCTGACAAAAGAAGACATTGGGAAGGTATTTAAAAATTCGTCCTGTTTGCCCATTGAGCCCTATACTAACGTTGTACCAAAATTACTTATTAGTTTGGATCATGCCTTCCTGGGACAGCCATCATTTACAAATAACAACAACTCAGCGGGACCCTTTGCCTGTAATACTGAGTTGGGATGGGTAATATTTGGACCCTGTCATAGCCCGCCGACAATTAAACAATCGTGTCTTTTTGTAAATGTTAACAGAGATAACGACCTCCATCAAAGTGTAGCCGATTATTTTAACATTGAAAGTGTGGGTGTAAGAGCAGCCCCTATTGTAGAAAGTCATGAGGACGTAAGGGCGAAGCGCATTTTAGAAGAGTCTACAAAAAGAGTTGGTAATAGATTCCAGACAGGCCTATTATGGAAATACGATGATGTGAGGTTCCCAAACAGTTATCCCATGGCACTGAAACGCTTAAAAGGAATTGAAAGAAGGATGAAGCGTGAGCCTATCTTCGCTAAAGCATACAAAGATATCATACGGGGCTATATAAATAAGGGGTACGTACGCAAATTATCTTCTAATGACATTAAAGTGGCTAGCCCCAGAAAATGGTATTTGCCACATTTTGGTGTGATTAACGTTAATAAGCCAAATAAAATAAGATTAGTTTTTGATGGTTCAAAGGGAGGCATTTTCGGAAGAAATTAAATGTATTGAAGATGGACGGGGAATCTCTAAAGCCAGTCCTTTGTTTAGTTTAGCTCCTTATATAGATGATTGTGGACTCTTAAGAGTTTATGGAAGAATAGACGCGGCTAGCTACTTGCCCTATAGTTCGCGGCGGCCAATAATATTGCCGAAGGTTCATCAATTTACATATCTTGTTGTTATGCATTATCATTGCCAAATGAAACACCAGAATTACGAAAGCACGATTTGCGAAGTTCGTAAAAGGTTTTGGATCCCTGCCTCACGATTCGAGCAATCCATCTGGAACTGGCATATGATCTATCGACTGACTCATGTATAATTGCCATGAGAAATTTCATGAATCGAAGGGGAGTTCCTGCCAGAATCCGTTCTGATAATGGAAAAAATTTTATTGGTGCTTGTGAAGAGAGTAAGCGCTTTAGCGAGGTGTTCGATACTGAGAAAATACAAGGTGAAATGGCGATGAAAGGAATTGAATGGATTTTTAACTGCCCGGCTAATCCGTCCGAAGGCGGTATCTGGGAAAGATTGGTTCAATGTGTAAAAAGAGTATTGCGGCATACACTGAAGGAAGTTTCACCCAAGGAGCACGTGCTACTTTCACTGCTTATCGAAGCTGAAAACATCGTTAATTCTCGGCCATTAACACATTTGCCAATTAGCCCGCATGAAGAGGAGCCGCTTACTTCCAACCATTTTTTAATCGGCTGGAGAAATCTTTACAGTACACCGTCTGGGAAATCACCCGATACAAAACCCTTTGCTTTAAAAAGGCAGTGGCGAGTCTCAAGATTTTTACGTGACCGTTTCTGGAAGAGGTGGGTTAACGAGTACCTACCCACGTTGACTAGAAGAGTAAAGTGGTGTGAGCGTACTGCCCCGATGAAAGTGGGGGATTTGGTGTTCATTTGCGACCCGAGCATTCCAAGAAGTCAATGGCGGAAAGGTTTGGTCACTTGTATTTATGCTGGAAGTGATGGTGTGGTACGGAGAGCTGATGTTAAAACGTCTTCTGGTGAGCTACAACGGCCGGTGTCCAAATTGGCTATTCTGGACGTTGAAGATGGTGAAGCTGATCGCTCCACGGGGGCGGGGGTGTTAGAATATATGATATAATTAGATTTAAGCGTTTTGTATTAATCTTTATTGTCAACATTGTCATACGTCATCTCTGTACCGCCTTTTTTGCATTCCTCTTTGCTTATGAGTTTGTTCAATCATACGCCATATTTTAATTGGTATCTGGCTCTTATTAGAAACGGAGTGCAAAACTGCGGTAAGTGTCTATTTATTTTTATGTATTTTATATTAATTTTTGTGTTCTAGAAATAAACGACCTACAATAAACGTTTGTGCATTATTGTTGTTTAACGCAAGCTCCGTTATATATATATATATATATATATATATATATATATATATATATATATATATATATATATATATATATATATATATATATATATTTTTTTTTTTTTCTTAGGTACAACACTTCCCGATCTCAATGCTCAACACAGACTGACTAATATTTTTTCTTTTTTATTCTTTTGTCAACTAACGTTTTCTTGTGTGTTCTTCTTTTTCTTCTCCCTTTTTTACGCATTGTCAATTGCAATGTATTATCATTGGTCAGTTTAAATAACGGCCAAGTCATGTGATGGTCAGTGCCGTCACTGTCGATAGTAAAATTTTGAGGGGGATTGTTGTCAGCTACGCTGAGTGTACAACAAAAAAAAATAATAAGAAGAACAAGTGCATATAATATGAGTAGTTATGTGTGTAACAAAATGTATCAGGCATGTTCTGACAATCGCAAATCGCTTAAAACTGGCGATGCGAGTTGAAATCGCATGAAAGGTGTTCTGTAGTTCACAATCGCAAGAAATTTGGCGACTTCAAATCGCAAGCACATACTGAAGTGAAGTTGCGAATTTTACTTAAAACAAACTTTAAAGCAACAATAAAATTATACACAAATGAAAATTTATATGTTTTCTTTACTTTTTAACAGAAATTATTTTAATTTTTACACAATTAAAGTCGCAAATAATTAATTTAAAATATGTTATTTATTCTATCAATTGTTTGTTTTGATTGTGTTCTTGCATACTGGCGATTTAATAGAAACAGCTGTTTTAATTGATGTTCGAAAATATACTTGCATTAGTGCGGTTGAACGTATAGTCGGTAGTCAAAAAAATATGTGGTTATTTAAATTTTCAATTCCTTTAAAATATTCGGTGCTTATTAAATGTACGATTCAAGTGTTAAGGGACCTTAAAAAATTTATTTAAATTACTTTTTGGACGAAATGAGTTCCGAACGTGCATGTTATAACTAACAAAATAAAAAAAATACTTATTAAGTACTGATTACTTACAACCTAAGTAACCTTTTACATCAAAGATGCTAAATGCAATATCACTAATAGAAAATCCATTTGTCGCCAAAATATTTCTTGGCTTGGGTTATTTTTTAAATAGTTAAATATACATTGGATTGAAGTATCCATTGAATTGTTACAATATCTAAGCATCCGTTTTTTAATTCGTTCCTTTTTTAATTGAAACTAAGCAAGGCAGCTGCAGGCATTTTGTTGTAATTTTCTTTTGTTTATTTATGTTTTGCACCGTAAAAACATATGTTTTCTTTTCGAACATAAGTTTGACAAAGAGCAAATCACAAGCAAAACGCGTGAGTTTCAGAACATGTAAAACAAAAGTTGGCGTTTTGCTTCGTTTTAGGCTTTTAATACGTTAGACGAAGAGGAATGGATTATTTTTTCTTTTCCTTAGGGTTCTATTTGCCAAAAGCTCGAACTGTGAGGCTGTGACGAAAGTGCAAAACGTGTGGCTCTACCCACTAAGCCAGGCAATCTGAAGAAATCCTCCCGTTACGTCTAGCGCAAATTTCCGCGGCATGGTATTTACCAATGTAGAGGTCCTCCAATTCGTAAAGGGCGTTTTCTAGTTTTTTCCGAATTCTACATTTAAGAAATTTTGGATTAAATTTATCACAAATTGCTCTTTTGAAGTCGCTCTGTGAACGGTTTCTTCTAAACACTCTTGACCCTCAACAAATTTGACGGGCTTGGTCCTCGTATTATACGTCTTACAAGCTCTTTCGTGTGCGGTATCAAGGTTCCTGCCTTTTTTCTCCTGTATGAGCTGTAGCCGGTCGTTCCGTTCAATTCCGGTGTCATCAGAGAGTAGACCTAATTGGTCTAAAACAGAATAGCTTGATCCGTTTAGAATAATTTTTTGGCCAAAAACTGCAAAGTAGGGTGAGCACTTTATGGCCGAATGGAAATCGCTACGTAATATTTGTAAAATTTTCGATATTTCTCTGTCCCAAGTTGTATGGTCTGTGCGGTCCTTGAGGAAGTATAGAATTTTAGAACCTCTCTGTTTGCCCTCTCAGAGGCATTTGACTGCGGTAAGTATAACCCTGTAGTCACGTAAGTAATGCCATAAGCATCGAGGAATTCTCCTATCTCTTTTGACGTGAATCGCTTAGCGTTGTCGCTATGTATATATTGCGTGCAAAAAACTTAATTTAAAAAAAAACTCTATTACATAGTCGAGGTCGCTACGTTCATGGGCTTTAAAGACAAGAATTTGGTAAGATGGTCTATCATTGTCAGCAGCTGACGATTTTTTAAATTCGAGCTCGGGTATGGACCTAAGAAGTCGCAATATAATCTTTGAAAAAGGCGCAAAGTCTGTATCTGTTTTCCCATAGGCAAACAGAGTATTTGATTCGTTGGTTTTATGGTCTTGCAGACATCACACTGATCGATATATGATCTAACATCCCGTGCCATTTGTACTTCTGTCTTATTCGAAAAAGAGTGGTATAAAAGACCTCCTACCCCAATTCGTGACGCATCGCATTGTATCACGAATTCGTTATTAAAATCTGGTTGGGCCAGAACAGGTGCATCCGATAAGGCCAATTTCAAATCGTCAAAGCACTTAATAGCTTGAGGGGATACCCCGAAAGGTATCAACTTATATTGGTATAGGGAGCGCCCCGGTACTGCAAAAGCTGTTTTTTCCTTGGATGCTTCTGTAAGTCTTATTTGGAAAAAGGCGTCCTTCAGATCGATACCACTGATGTAGTGTGTATCTTTGAGTCCACTAATGCTGTGTTTAGACGGCGTGTACAAGTCGTATGGAAAGTCAGATTTTCCATATGTAAATCAATATACACCGTGTAAATCTCATGAAATATAACATATGTTATTTTCCTAGTGTTATAACATGTGTCAGTTTTTTATTTAAAGCACGCTCTATTTTATTGTGTAAAACTATACGACAACAGATGTTTTCAGTGATGCTAACTTCAACTTTTGAAATTTCCGCTCAAAATATTTTTACGATAAAAAGTAGATTTCTTAAAATAAAAGAAAATATTTTATTATAAAGGAATTTTTCATAAACTTGTTAACCACGACAGAAATTACAGAAAGACTTGAACCTTTTTTTTAATATGTTTGTAAAAACTAATTATTTATATTTTTCTTCCTGTTTCCTGAAGATGAGACCAATCGGTGTAGCGAAATATTGAAAAAATTAAAGATAATTATCAATATTTTTATTTTAAAAACTGACCAAGTGCTTGAAATATTAGAAAAGATAATGATACAAAAGAAATATTAAAATTAAGTATCTCTAGATTATTACCGCTTATTGCATATTTAAAAATAAATTCAACTCCAGTTATGTATTTTATGGTAATAAATGAATAGAAATTTGAGTTATTGCCCTTATTACTATCTAATAATTCATATTTTTTTCTAAGTGGAAATGTATTTCAAAAATCAGGTCAA
Organism: Gymnosoma rotundatum; assembly: GCA_916610165.2. NCBI lineage: Eukaryota > Metazoa > Arthropoda > Insecta > Diptera > Tachinidae > Gymnosoma > Gymnosoma rotundatum. Next base: position 65,891,804 of record OU744339.1, read on the forward strand.
CTTTTTTTGTACGACGGGTATTTGAAAATTATTTTAAGTTTTCTTATGTAAAAGAAAAAATAATAATGGTGGCACTTCCAATGTAGAAATTTCTAACAAATAGCAGAAAGAAGATTTTTTTGTAGAAATAATTAGTTTTTTTGAGTTTGTAACAAATATGAGTTTAAATTATTGTAGCGTGCTAGCATTTTTTAAGATAAAGGAGTGTGTGCCCCTTACAGGTAGGGAAAAGTTAAAAATACGGCAAATACGGATTTGCTTACAACAATTTTGTATTCAATGTACATTTTTAAGATGTTTGTCTCTTTTATAACTATAAAAAGGAATTGCATACATATTATAATTTTGCCTGTACAGCAAGCAAGACTTATATGTTAATTATTTTATTAGGGCAACTAACAACCTAAAATTTAAAAATAAACAAGAAAAAACCATGGTCTCACCGCCGGTGAACTAGAAGAATCAGAAAGACTACTGTGCCGTCAGGTTCACAGGGAGGCATTTTCGGAAGAAATTAAATGTATTGAAGATGGACGGGGAATCTCTAAAGCCAGTCCTTTGTTTAGTTTAGCCCCTTATATAGATGATTGTGGACTCTTAAGAGTGTATGGAAGAATAGACGCGGCTAGCTCCTTGCCCTATAGTTCGCGGCGGCCAATAATATTGCCGAAGGTTCATCAATTTACATATCTTGTTGTTATGCATTATCATTGCCAAATGAAACACCAGAATTACGAAAGCACGATTTGCGAAGTTCGTAAAAGGTTTTGTATCCCTCATCTCAGAAGCGTACACAAAAAGATCGTTATAAATTGTTGCCAGTGCAAGATAAAAAATGCCAGCCCTCGAGTACCTATCATGGGACAGCTTCCGTTCGACCGCCTGGAGCCTAATATTGCGCCCTTTAAGTATACCGGTCTGGACTACTTCGGGCCCATAAACGTTTCGATCGGAAGAAGAACCGAAAAGAGATGGGTTGCCCTTTTCACCAGCCTCACGATTCGAGCAATCCATCTGGAACTGGCATATGATCTATCGACTGTATAATTGCCATGAGAAATTTCATGAATCGAAGGGGAGTTCCTGCCAGAATCCGTTCTGATAATGGAAAAAATTTTATTGGTGCTTGTGAAGAGAGTAAGCGCTTTAGCGAGGTGTTCGATACTGAGAAAATACAAGGTGAAATGGCGATGAAAGGAATTGAATGGATTTTTAACTGCCCGGCTAATCCATCCGAAGGCGGTATCTGGGAAAGAATGGTTCAATGTGTAAAAAGAGTATTGCGGCATACACTGAAGGAAGTTTCACCCAAGGAGCACGTACTACTTTCACTGCTTATCGAATGTCTCGGCCATTAACACATTTGCCAATTAGCCCGCATGAAGAGAAGCCGCTTACTCCCAACCATTTTTTAATCGGCTGGAGAAATCTTTACAGTACACCGTCTGGGAAATCACCCGATACAAAATTCTTTGCTTTAAAAAGGCAGTGGCGAGTCTCAAGATTTTTACGTGACCGTTTCTGGAAGAGGTGGGTTAACGAGTACCTACCCACGTTGACTAGAAGAGTAAAGTGGTGTGAGCGTACTGCCCCGATGAAAGTGGGGGATTTGGTGTTCATTTGCGACCCGAGCATTCCAAGAAGTCAATGGCGGAAAGGTTTGGTCACTTGTATTTATGCTGGAAGTGATGGTGTGGTACGGAGAGCTGATGTTAAAACGTCTTCTGGTGAGCTACAACGGCCGGTCTCCAAATTGGCTATTCTGGACGTTGAAGATGGTGAAGCTGATCGCTCCACGGGGGCGGGGGTGTTATAATATATGATATAATTAGATTTAAGCGTTTTGTATTAATCTTTATTGTCAACATTGTCATACGTCATCTCTGTACCGCCTTTTTTGCATTCCTCTTTGCTTATGAGTTTGTTCAATCATACGCCATATTTTAATTGGTATCTGGCTCTTATTAGAAACGGAGTGCAAAACTGCGGTAAGTGTCTATTTATTTTTATGTATTTTATATTAATTTTTGTGTTCTAGAAATAAACGACCTACAATAAACGTTTGTGCATTATTGTTGTTTAACGCAAGCTCCGTTTTAGTGGCCAGAATATTATATATATATATATATATATATATATATATATATATTTTTTTTTTTTTTTTTCTTAGGTACAACACTTCCCGATCTCAATGCTCAACACAGACTGACTAAAATCTTTTCTTTTTTATTCTTTTGTCAACTAACGTTTCCTTGTGTGTTCTTCTTTTTCTTCTCCCTTTTTTACGCATTGTCAATTGCAATGTCTTATCATTGGTCAGTTTAAATAACGGCCAAGTCATGTGATGGTCAGTGCCGTCACTGTCGATAGTAAAATTTTGAGGGGGATTGTTGTCAGCTACGCTGAGTGTACAACAAAAAAAAATAATAAGAAGAACAAGTGCATATAATATGAGTAGTTATGTGTGTAACAAAATGTATCAGGCATGTTCTGACAATCGCAAATCGCTTAAAACTGGCGATGCGAGTTGAAATCGCATGAAAGGTGTTCTGTAGTTCACAATCGCAAGAAATTTGGCGACTTCAAATCGCAAGCACATACTGAAGTGAAGTTGCGAATTTTACTTAAAACAAACTTTAAAGCAACAATAAAATTATACACAAATGAAAATTTATATGTTTTCTTTACTTTTTAACAGAAATTATTTTAATTTTTACACAATTAAAGTCGCAAATAATTAATTTAAAATATGTTATTTATTCTATCAATTGTTTGTTTTGATTGTGTTCTTGCATACTGGCGATTAAATAGAAACAGCTGTTTTAATTGATGTTCGAAAATATACTTGCATTAGTGCGGTTGAACGTATAGTCGGTAGTCAAAAAAATATGTGGTTATTTAAATTTTCAATTCCTTTAAAATATTTGGTGCTTATTAAATGTACGATTCAAGTGTTAAGGGACCTTAAAAAATTTATTTAAATTACTTTTTGGACGAAATGAGTTCCGAACGTGCATGTTATAACTAACAAAATAAAAAAATACTTATTAAGTACTGATTACTTACAACCTAAGTAACCTTTTACATCAAAGATGCTAAATGCAATATCACTAATAGAAAATCCATTTGTCGCGAAAATATTTCTTGGCTTGGGTTTTTTTTTAAATAGTTAAATATACATTGGATTGAAGTATCCATTGAATTGTTACAATATCTAAGCATCCGTTTTTTAATTCGTTCCTTTTTTAATTGAAACTAAGCAAGGCAGCTGCAGGCATTTTGTTGTAATTTTCTTTTGTTTATTTATGTTTTGCACCGTAAAAACATATGTTTTCTTTTCGAACATAAGTTTGACAAAGAGCAAATCGCAAGCAAAACGCGTGAGTTTCAGAACATGTAAAACAAAAGTTGGCGTTTTGCTTCGTTTTAGGATTTTAATACGTTAAACGAAGAGGAATGGATTATTTTTTCTTTTCCTTAGGGTTCTATTTGCCAAAAGCTCGAACTGTGAGGCTGTGACGAAAGTGCAAAACGTGTGGCTCTACCCACTAAGCCAGGCAATCTGAAGAAATCCTCCCGTTACGTCTAGCGCAAATTTCCGCGGCATGGTATTTACCAATGTAGAGGTCCTCCAATTCGTAAAGGGCGTTTTCTAGTTTTTTCCGAATTCTACATTTAAGAAATTTTGGATTAAATTTATCACAAATTGCTCTTTTGAAGTCGCTCTGTGAACGGTTTCTTCTAAACACTCTTGACCCTCAACAAATTTGACGGGCTTGGTCCTCGTATTATACGTCTTACAAGCTCTTTCGTGTGCGGTATCAAGGTTCCTGCCTTTTTTCTCCTGTATGAGCTGTAGCCGGTCGTTACGTTCAATTCCGGTGTCATCAGAGAGTAGACCTAATTGGTCTAAAACAGAATAACTTGATCCGTTTAGAATAATTTTTTGGCCAAAAACTGCAAAGTAGGGTGAGCACTTTATGGCCGAATGGAAATCGCTACGTAATATTTGTAAAATTTTCGATATTTCTCTGTCCCAAGTTGTATGGTCTGTGCGGTCCTTGAGGAAGTATAGAATTTTAGAACCTCTCTGTTTGCCCTCTCAGAGGCATTTGACTGCGGTAAGTATAACCCTGTAGTCACGTAAGTAATGCCATAAGCATCGAGGAATTCTCCTATCTCTTTTGACGTGAATCGCTTAGCGTTGTCGCTATGTATATATTGCGTGCAAAAAACTTAATTTAAAAAAAAAACTCTATTACATAGTCGAGGTCGCTACGTTCATAGGCTTTAAAGACAAGAATTTGGTAAGATGGTCTATCATTGTCAGCAGCTGACGATTTTTTAATTCGAGCTCGGGTATGGACCTAAGAAGTCGCAATATAATCTTTGAAAAAGGCGCAAAGTCTGTATCTGTTTTCCCATAGGCAAACAGAGTATTTGATTCGTTGGTTTTATGGTCTTGCAGACATCACACTGATCGATATATGATCTAACATCCCGTGCCATTTGTACTTCTGTCTTATTCGAAAAAGAGTGGTATAAGAGTGGTATAAAAGACCTCCTACCCCAATTCGTGACGCATCGCATTGTATCACGAATTCGTTATTAAAATCTGGTTGGGCCAGAACAGGTGCATCCGATAAGGCCAATTTCAAATCGTCAAACCACTTAATAGCTTGAGGGGATACCCCGAAAGGCATCACCTTATATTGGTATAGGGAGCGCCCCGGTACTGCAAAAGCTGTTTTTTCCTTGGATGCTTCTGTAAGTCTTATTTGGAAAAAGGCGTCGATACCACTGATGTAGTGTGTATCTTTCAGTCGACTAATGCTGTGTTTAGACGGCGTGTACAAGTCATATGGAAAGTCAGATTTTCCATATGTAAATCAATATACACTGTGTAAATCTCATGAAATATAACATATGTTATTTTCCTAGTGTTATAACATGTGTCAGTTTTTTATTTAAAGCACGCTCTATTTTATTGTGTAAAACTATATGACAACAGATGTTTTCAGTGATGCTAACTTCAACTTTTGAAATTTCCGCTCAAAATATTTTTATGATAAAAAGTAGATTTCTTAAAATGAAAGAAAATATTTTTATTATAAAGGAATTTTTCATAAACTTGTTAACCACGACAGAAATTACAGAAAGACTTGAACCTTTTTTTAATATGTTTGTAAAAACTAATTATTTATATTTTTCTTCCTGTTTCCTGAAGATGAGACCAATCGGTGTAGCGAAATATTGAAAAAATTAAAGATAATTATCAATATTTTTATTTTAAAAACTGACCAAGTGCTTGAAATATTAGAAAAGATAATGATACAAAAGAAATATTAAAATTAAGTATCTCTAGATTATTACCGCTTATTGCATATTTAAAAATAAATTCAATCCCAGTTATGTATTTTATGGTAGTAAATGAATAGAAATTTGAGTTATTGCCCTTATTACTATTTAATAATTCATATTTTTTTCTAAGTGGAAATGTATTTCAAAAATCAGGTCAACTTTTTTTGTACGACGGGTATTTGAAAATTATTTTAAGTTTTCTTATGTAAAAGAAAAAATAAAAATGGTGGCACTTCCAATGTAGAAATTTCTAACAAATAGCAGAAAGAAGATTTTTTTTATAGAAATAATTAGTTTTTTTGAGTTTGTAACAAATATGAGTTTAAATTATTGTAGCGTGCTAGCATTTTTTAAGATAAAGGAGTGTGTGCCCCTTACAGGTAGGGAAAAGTTAAAAATACGGCAAATACGGATTTGCTTACAACAATTTTGTATTCAATGTACATTTTTAAGATGTTTGTCTCTTTTATAACTATAAAAAGGAATTGCATACATATTATAGTTTTGACTGTACAGCAAGCAAGACTTATATGTTAATTATTTTATTAGGGCAACTAACAACCTAAAATTTAAAAATAAACAAGAAAAAATGCCATGGTCTCACCGCCGGTGAACTAAAAGAATCAGAAAGACTACTGTGCCGTCAGGTTCAAAGGGAGGCATTTTCGGAAGAAATTAAATGTATTGAAGATGGACGGGGAATCTCTAAAGCCAGTCCTTTGTTTAGTTTAGCCCCTTATATAGATGATTGTGGACTCTTAAGAGTGTATGGAAGAATAGACGCGGCTAGCTCCTTGCTCTATAGTTCGCGGCGGCCAATAATATTGCCGAAGGTTCATCAATTTACATATCTTGTTGTTATGCATTATCATTGCCAAATGAAACACCAGAATTACGAAAGCACGATTTGCGAAGTTCGTAAAAGGTTTTGTATCCCTCATCTCAGAAGCGTACACAAAAAGATCGTTATAAATTGTTGCCAGTGCAAGAATAAAAATGCCAGCCCTCGAGTACCTATCATGGGACAGCTTCCGTTTGACCGCCTGGAGCCTAATATTGCGCCCTTTAAGTATACCGGTCTGGACTACTTCGGGCCCATAAACGTTTCGATCGGAAGAAGAACCGAAAAGAGATGGGTTGCCCTTTTTACCTGCCTCACGATTCGAGCAATCCATCTGGAACTGGCATATGATCTATCGACTGACTCATGTATAATTGCCATGAGAAATTTCATGAATCGAAGGGGAGTTCCTGCCAGAATCCGTTCTGATAATGGAAAAAATTTTATTGGTGCTTGTGAAGAGAGTAAGCGCTTTAGCGAGGTGTTCGATACTGAGAAAATACAAGGTGAAATGGCGATGAAAGGAATTGAATGGATTTTTAACTGCCCGGCTAATCCGTCCGAAGGCGGTATCTGGGAAAGAATGGTTCAATGTGTAAAAAGAGTATTGCGGCATACACTGAAGGAAGTTTCACCCAAGGAGCACGTACTAGTTTCACTGCTTATCGAATGTCTCGGCCATTAACACATTTGCCAATTAGCCCGCATGAATAGAAGCCGCTTACTCCCAACCATTTTTTAATCGGCTGGAGAAATCTTTACAGTACACCGTCTAAGAAATCACCCGATACAAAATCCTTTGCTTTAAAAAGGCAGTGGCGAGTCTCAAGATTTTTACGTGACCGTTTCTGGAAGAGGTGGGTTAACGAGTACCTACCCACGTTGACTAGAAGAGTAAAGTGGTGTGAGCGTACTGCCCCGATGAAAGTGGGGGATTTGGTGTTCATTTGCGACCCGAGCATTCCAAGAAGTCAATGGCGGAAAGGTTTGGTCACTTGTATTTATGCTGGAAGTGATGGTGTGGTACGGAGAGCTGATGTTAAAACGTCTTCTGGTGAGCTACAACGGCCGGTGTCCAAATTGGCTATTCTGGACGTTGAAGATGGTGAAGCTGATCGCTCCACGGGGGCGGGGGTGTTAGAATATATGATATAATTAGATTTAAGCGTTTTGTATTAATCTTTATTGTCAACATTGTCATACGTCATCTCTGTACCGCCTTTTTTGCATTCCTCTTTGCTTATGAGTTTGTTCAATCATACGCCATATTTTAATTGGTATCTGGCTCTTATTAGAAACGGAGTGCAAAACTGCGGTAAGTGTCTATTTATTTTTATGTATTTTATATTAATTTTTGTGTTCTAGAAATAAACGACCTACAATAAACGTTTGTGCATTATTGTTGTTTAACGCAAGCTCCGTTTTAGTGGCCAGAATATTATATATATATATATATATTTTTTTTTTTTTTTTCTTAGGTACAACACTTCCCGATCTCAATGCTCAACACAGACTGACTAAAATCTTTTCTTTTTTATTCTTTTGTCAACTAACGTTTCCTTGTGTGTTCTTCTTTTTCTTCTCCCTTTTTTACGCATTGTCAATTGCAATGTATTATCATTGGTCAGTTTAAATAACGGCCAAGTCATGTGATGGTCAGTGCCGTCACTGTCGATAGTAAAATTTTGAGGGGGATTGTTGTCAGCTACGCTGAGTGTACAACAAAAAAAAATAATAAGAAGAACAAGTGCATATAATATGAGTAGTTATGTGTGTAACAAAATGTATCAGGCATGTTCTGACAATCGCAAATCGCTTAAAACTGGCGATGCGAGTTGAAATCGCATGAAAGGTGTTCTGTAGTTCACAATCGCAAGAAATTTGGCGACTTCAAATCGCAAGCACATACTGAAGTGAAGTTGCGAATTTTACTTAAAACAAACTTTAAAGCAACAATAAAATTATACACAAATGAAAATTTATATGTTTTCTATACTTTTTAACAGAAATTATTTTAATTTTTACACAATTAAAGTCGCAAATAATTAATTTAAAATATGTTATTTATTCTATCAATTGTTTGTTTTGATTGTGTTCTTGCATACTGGCGATTTAATAGAAACAGCTGTTTTAATTGATGTTCGAAAATATACTTGCATTAGTGCGGTTGAACGTATAGTCGGTAGTCAAAAAAATATGTGGTTATTTAAATTTTCAATTCCTTTAAAATATTTGGTGCTTATTAAATGTACGATTCAAGTGTTAAGGGACCTTAAAAAATTTATTTAAATTACTTTTTGGACGAAATGAGTTCCGAACGTGCATGTTATAACTAACAAAATAAAAAAATACTTATTAAGTACTGATTACTTACAACCTAAGTAACCTTTTACATCAAAGATGCTAAATGCAATATCACTAATAGAAAATCCATTTGTCGCGAAAATATTTCTTGGCTTGGGTTTTTTTTTAAATAGTTAAATATACATTGGATTGAAGTATCCATTGAATTGTTACAATATCTAAGCATCCGTTTTTTAATTCGTTCCTTTTTTAATTGAAACTAAGCAAGGCAGCTGCAGGCATTTTGTTGTAATTTTCTTTTGTTTATTTATGTTTTGCACCGTAAAAACATATGTTTTCTTTTCGAACATAAGTTTGACAAAGAGCAAATCGCAAGCAAAACGCGTGAGTTTCAGAACATGTAAAACAAAAGTTGGCGTTTTGCTTCGTTTTAGGCTTTTAATACGTTAAACGAAGAGGAATGGATTATTTTTTCTTTTCCTTAGGGTTCTATTTGCCAAAAGCTCGAACTGTGAGGCTGTGACGAAAGTGCAAAACGTGTGGCTCTACCCACTAAGCCAGGCAATCTGAAGAAATCCTCCCGTTACGTCTAGCGCAAATTTCCGCGGCATGGTATTTACCAATGTAGAGGTCCTCCAATTCGTAAAGGGCGTTTTCTAGTTTTTTCCGAATTCTACATTTAAGAAATTTTGGATTAAATTTATCACAAATTGCTCTTTTGAAGTCGCTCTGTGAACGGTTTCTTCTAAACACTCTTGACCCTCAACAAATTTGACGGGCTTGGTCCTCGTATTATACGTCTTACAAGCTCTTTCGTGTGCGGGATCAAGGTTCCTGCCTTTTTTCTCCTGTATGAGCTGTAGCCGGTCGTTCCGTTCAATTCCGGTGTCATCAGAGAGTAGACCTAATTGGTCTAAAACAGAATAACTTGATCCGTTTAGAATAATTTTTTGGCCAAAAACTGCAAAGTAGGGTGAGCACTTTATGGCCGAATGGAAATCGCTACGTAATATTTGTAAAATTTTCGATATTTCTCTGTCACAAGTTGTATGGTCTGTGCGGTCCTTGAGGAAGTATAGAATTTTAGAACCTATCTGTTTGCCCTCTCAGAGGCATTTGACTGCGGTAAGTATAACCCTGTAGTCACGTAAGTAATGCCATAAGCATCGAGGAATTCTCCTATCTCTTTTGACGTGAATCGCTTAGCGTTGTCGCTATGTATATATTGCGTGCAAAAAACTTAATTTAATAAAAAAAACTCTAGTCGAGGTCGCTACGTTCATGGGCTTTAAAGACAAGAATTTGGTAAGATGGTCTATCATTGTCAGCAGCTGACGATTTTTTAAATTCGAGCTCGGGTATGGACCTAAGAAGTCGCAATATAATCTTTGAAAAAGGCGCAAAGTCTGTATCTGTTTTCCCATAGGCAAACAGAGTATTTGATTCGTTGGTTTTATGGTCTTGCAGACATCACACTGATCGATATATGATCTAACATCCCGTGCCATTTGTACTTCTGTCTTATTCGAAAAAGAGTGGTATAAGAGTGGTATAAAAGACCTCCTACCCCAATTCGTGACGCATCGCATTGTATCACGAATTCGTTATTAAAATCTGGTTGGGCCAGAACAGGTGCATCCGATAAGGCCAATTTCAAATCGTCAAACCACTTAATAGCTTGAGGGGATACCCCGAAAGGCATCACCTTATATTGGTATAGGGAGCGCCCCGGTACTGCAAAAGCTGTTTTTTCCTTGGATGCTTCTGTAAGTCTTATTTGGAAAAAGGCGTCCTTCAGATCGATACCACTGATGTAGTGTGTATCTTTCAGTCGACTAATGCTGTGTTTAGACGGCGTGTACAAGTCATATGGAAAGTCAGATTTTCCATATGTAAATCAATATACACCGTGTAAATCTCATGAAATATAACATATGTTATTTTCCTAGTGTTATAACATGTGTCAGTTTTTTATTTAAAGCACGCTCTATTTTATTGTGTAAAACTATATGACAACAGATGTTTTCAGTGATGCTAACTTCAACTTTTGAAATTTCCGCTCAAAATATTTTTATGATAAAAAGTAGATTTCTTAAAATGAAAGAAAATATTTTTATTATAAAGGAATTTTTCATAAACTTGTTAACCACGACAGAAATTACAGAAAGACTTGAACCTTTTTTTAATATGTTTGTAAAAACTAATTATTTATATTTTTCTTCCTGTTTCCTGAAGATGAGACCAATCGGTGTAGCGAAATATTGAAAAAATTAAAGATAATTATCAATATTTTTATTTTAAAAACTGACCAAGTGCTTGAAATATTAGAAAAGATAATGATACAAAAGAAATATTAAAATTAAGTATCGCTAGATTATTACCGCTTATTGAATATTTAAAAATAAATTCAACTCCAGTTATGTATTTTATGGTAATAAATGAATAGAAATTTGAGTTATTGCCCTTATTACTATCTAATAATTCATATTTTTTTCTAAGTGGAAATGTATTTCAAAAATCAGGTCAACTTTTTTTGTACGACGGGTATTTGAAAATTATTTTAAGTTTTCTTATGTAAAAGAAAAAATAATAATGGTGGCACTTCCAATGTAGAAATTTCTAACAAATAGCAGAAAGAAGATTTTTTTTGTAGAAATAATTAGTTTTTTTGAGTTTGTAACAAATATGAATTTAAATTATTGTAGCGTGCTAGCATTTTTTAAGATAAAGGAGTGTGTGCCCCTTACAGGTAGCGAAAAGTTAAAAATACGGCAAATACGGATTTGCTTACAACAATTTTGTATTCAATGTACATTTTTAAGATGTTTGTCTCTTTTATAACTATAAAAAGGAATTGCATACATATTATAATTTTGCCTATACAGCAAGCAAGACTTATATGTTAATTATTTTATTAGGGCAACTAACAACCTAAAATTTAAAAATAAACAAGAAAAAATGTGCCGAGTACCTTAATTTTAAGTTTGTAACATGTACTTCATGCGAACTACCCCAAGTACCTAAATTGAACATGCAGCTTGAACGTGAGCTTGTGACGTGTTCTTATAACGAACACAACCTAAGTGCAATTTTATATTATGGCAAATATAATGTATAGCAATTTTTATATAAATATTAAGGAAAGACAGTGTTATGTTGTCGATGTTCTTTTTAAATGGTAACTGTTAAAAAATGATTAGTTGACATTATTGCTTTAAGCATTTTAGTTTTCTCTTCAATCATTGAAGGTTATGTCGTATGTACGTAACATATTCAAGTTTGAACATGATAATTATAAACCGTATGTTAAACACAGATTTTGACATATACACCAAATTACATATGGAGAGCAATTTTGACATTCTATATGACTTGCATACGCCGTCTAAACACAGCGTAACCAATCCGTTTATATGTGGTAGCGAATACGAATCCTTCTTTGTCAACGCGTTGATCTTCCTACAGTCGAGACAAAGCCTAACCTTGTCGCCCTTGCGCACAGACACCAAGGAGAGTTCGATTCCTCTATCACGCCAAGAGCTAGCAGCTTATCCAGTTCCTCATAAACTTCTTCTTGCCTCGGAGGTGAGAGGGGATAATGCCTCTGCTTAATCGGGGTCGCGTCGCCGGTGTCTATATGGTACTCGAGCAGATGGGAACACCCTAGACCAAGACTTTCGTAGGATGGAAATTTTAAAATAATGTCGTCTTGGCATATTGTTTGCTCCAGTGTTAGGTCGTGGAAGTTTTGCTCGTCTTTACGAACGAGCTCCGTGCACGAAACATCGGGGAAAATCTGAGGAGCCAGAGTCACCCCCCTGAAGGTTACTGGAAGTTCGCAATACCCTATACGAATAATGGAATTTAGGCATCCCTAACACAGAAACGTTTGCACCGGAGTCTAAGAGACAAAGGAAATTTTCCCCAAGTATTTTAATTTTTGCAAAGGGTCTGCCATCTTCACGATTTGTCAAATAAGTCGTTTCTATTGCTTTCCTGATCCTTTTTCTTTTCCAGTGTCTTCGCCTGAATTCCAGAATGCGTTTGGATGTCCTAGATATTCCTAATTTTCTTGCGGCAGGTAAGTTTATTTTTTGAACGGGCAAGGGTAAAATTGGTAAGTCATTTGTAGAATTTGTCGAGTTGTGAGATAAGTTCTTCTGTGAAGACCTATTACTTAAGTGGAAGGTGGACTCGGGGTTTGCTTTGAGGAACGAGCATCCCTGATCACCGACGTCTGTTTTCCGCGTGAGAGCCTATGCATTTGGGAGTAGTTACTACTCTTTTTCAGCATTTGTAGCAGAAAGCATTCAACGATTCCTCCGGGCAATAGATGTAGTTATGGCCGAATTGGAGGCAATTCCAACATTTGATCTTAGAATAGTCGTTGGTTGTCCAGTTCCTATTAATTTTGAGTGCCTCTATCTAGATATCTGGCTCAATGTCAGAGTTTTCAGGCGTTGGTTGCATTGATACTTCATTCACCTGATACTGTTGGCTACTAAACCTGCTGGTCCTATTCTCGGAAAGTATCTTTTCGGCTTTTTTGCCTAAATCACGGAGTCTTCCCAGATCGCGGGGTTCCGAAATATTATTGAAATTGATCACGAAATATTGTTGAAATCTTCAATAATTTTTCGTGATCGCTCTCTAAAGTGCCAAATTCTCTTGAGAAGGCATTTCTCAGGATTGGATAAGTCGCTCTCTGATTTTGCCTGATATAATCCCAATAAAAGGTCTCAGCTTTACCCATTTGAAATAGGTTGAAATTTGTCATCAGGTGATCATGGGGACATTGTGAACGTTCGGTCAAAGTTTCTATCTTGAAAATGAAATCAGAAACGCTGCCCTCACCGCTATATGAAATATTCCAGTCTTTCAATTTAAAATGCATGGCAGAAGAAGCGTACGAAAAAGAGTTTGCCCGCGCATTAATCCCAGGTGTCACTGAAGTAGCTCTATCATTGCAAGCCAAATCAACTGACTCCCTAGAAGCGTAGAATTTTCTTCTAAATTCATCTTGAGTATTCATCATGGCTTCTTGAACGTACTCTATTAGGTTTTCGACTGTAGCGACAGTTGGAGGCGGTTGGTTTTCGTTTTGACTAGTATCCTGAGTAGCCATTTCTATCCGATTTCCCAAATTTTCCTGGTTATTTCCGAAAGTTATCGATGTTAAGTCTTCTAGTGACCTTGTGTTAGTGTTCGGTATGTCCCTGTTAGTCATCTGTGATCAATATCGATTTCCCCGCCTTCGGCTTCGCCCGTTTAGAATGCCGCGAATGAGCGAGGACCAGACGAAGACCTCAAAGCTCTAAGGCTTGTGTTAGAACCCAAACCCAATGATACAGTAAGGGTTTTCCTACCTATAGAAGTTGGACCTTTACCTCTACTTGTTGACGACGATATACCACGCGCTGATACCTGTACTCCCTCTCTACCTGATAGCTCATCTAAGTTAGCATTAATTACCTAGTGACGCGCGGAAGTCTTAGCTGAGCCTTGTTTAGTGTTAGGTTTGTGCATAATAAATCAACAAGTAAGAAAAAAATATAGATATGTGCAATAATGGTCATTCAGCCAAAAAAAAAGCAAAAAAAAAGGAAAAAAAGAACACGAAAACGAAAAAATCACAATATTAGAGTTTAGCGCAACGACTTAATAAAACAAATGTTAACTTTAAGAGTTTTTTCAAAACCAACAGAAAACTGTAATATTTCCTATATATTCGTAAAAATAAATATGGGGGATAAAAAGATATATAACTATAAGAAGGAATGCTGGATAGAGTATATATCAGAAGGAAGACACAATATTTGATTTCAGTAACATATACAACCACAATCTACTTGACAGTTCAATATCCTTCCTACTTTCCCAAAGAAACTGGATGTCTCAAGCAGGTGTTACTGAAAAAAATCTAAATTTGCGAAAAATATTTTCCCAGTTCATATGAAATGCTTTATAATCGAAATGGTTCGTATCGCTACTCCACTCTAAAATATCATAAGGTGAGGACTTATACGAAATATTTCGATTGGGTAATGCCTTACTAAGAACCGAAACGCTATCGCAACGAAACACTGCGCGACGCCTTGTCGTCAGCTCGGACTTATAACGTTGCAATTCCCAGAAGCCAATACCTGATGTTGTTATCGGGTTTCAAAACTAACATATGCTAATCTATTCCTGATTCTCGCGTAGCGAATGACACTAGGTTTTAATGTCCCCAGAAATCATGACTTACGGAAAAATTAAAGAACGACGTTGCATAACAATGTTAGTGCTAGATCCTGTTGATAGCTTTGCATCTCAAATGACACTAGGATTAAATTCTCCCAGAAATCATGACTTATGCCAAAATCCAAAAAACCGTCCAAGCAGTATAATAAAAAAAGCATTAAAAATTTAAAAATATTTTTTGGTGCGTGACTGTCCACTGAGGGATAACTATGCACATTGACCATGTCATCGGCCATTTTCGTTGGGCACCATATTTGCTACACTCCATTTGCGACACACTAAAACCCGTTACGAATTGTCATCGCAAGCAAAGCAAAATACGATCAAGCGGCATGTTTATAGATTTTCCCCGACTAGCAACGGTTACGGTACGGTTGGTTCTTGACCCTTAAGTTACGTGGCGCGTAAACAAATAAATACACTACACATGCCATTTAAATTCTGCCATTCGTGTGTAGCTATATTGCCTTGGCCAGTTGTTATGCCAGGCTGGGTTATTTTTTTGTTCCATTGTTCACATTGACTTAAAGTCAAGCGCCATTACAGGCAGAATTCCCTAATTTTTAACCTGTTCCTAAAATATATGTGTCCGCCTCTAACTTAAGCTTATAGTTTCATTTTTATACAATTTAATTCAATCCGTTTAAAATGATGTACATTTATAAGTATGTACTAAAAATGTATAATAAATTTTCATTAGAGTGTACAATATATGTGGGAATAAAAATTTCTTAAGGCTACTGTAACATTATGAGATTAAACATAAAATACAAAATAATATAACATGATATAATATAATAATATTCAAATGAAGTAAGTTATAGCACGTTTACACGGCAATGTGAAGCACTTGCTTCGCTCTCTGAATCATGATTGCGAAGCATGCCGTTTCCACGACACATACTACATGCTTCACATTGACTGCTGTTCTAAAATTTTGTTTTTCGTTTCATTTTTAGTGTTTGTAATTAATAAAATTTTTAATTATAATATAATTATTTGTTTTTATATTAACACATATTCACACAGCACTTTTAATATTGGTTTACTTTTTTTTGTTTACATTTATATACAGCTAGTTCAGATAAACTTGCGATAAAAATTAGGGAAGACAGAAATTTTTCATGCTTCGCAAGTAGATTCAAGCTGAATCGTCTCAAAACAAAATGCTTCGCTCTCAAAATTTTATATGGCCAAGAACGTTGATTCGGTCGTGATTGAGCTGTGAATCATGAAAAGAGAGCGAAGCAAGAATATTGGGCTCCGTGTAAACATAGTATTACTTGTTTAAGGATGATGTTGTCGTTGCTGGTGATGTATATGTCGTTGCTGGTGGTAAAGATGTCGTTGCAGGTGATAAAGATGAAGCTGGTGTTAAAGATGTCGACGCCGTCGAAACGCTATATGCGACGCCCTGCGGATGGTCCCATTGCCGGGCACTGTGATTTGTTTTGTTTTTAGTTTGTTTTGTATTTGTTTTTTTAAGTTAATAAACTAGATTTATTTATTTTAATTAATTAATTTCCACATAAATTAGTTTATTTTTATTATGGAATATCTTTTTAATACTGACAATTACGTTTCAACCAATATCCAAAATAAGATAAACAGATGAATATTTGTACGTGTGCAATTTTTTTCCGATTATTTTTCTTACAATTTCTTTTTGTTATGAAATTGCATTTTGGTATTTCTAAAACTCATCTTCTAATTTTATTGTGGAACTTAGGCAAATAAAAGCTATTCAATTTAGCCCCCGCTAGACAATTTGAAAAATTAACATTCACAAATTCTTTTCTATGCTTGTAAATACATAGCTTAATTATCTTTCTTTTTTAACCGACTTCAAAAACAGAAGGAGGTTATACAATTCGGCTGAATGTTGCTTTTTTTTATACAGTAGCTCCAACTCGTACACCTATGAAAACAAATTTCTTTATGTTATATATGTTAAAATAAATAGGCTAATAAAATAAATTTACTTAATTTTAGTACAAAACTATGTACTTAATTAAATATCAGAAACGAAATTTTGAATATATCTTTGTTAATTAAAATACAGATAAATATTTTAAAAAGTGGCAACTTTCGACGCCAAAGCCAAACTCGTACATTCTTATTTAATTTGGCAACATTCTTTTAATTTATATCTAACTTCGGGATATTTCATAAAAATAATTTAAAAAATAGGGACTTTCCCCATATCACATTTTTTATTGTCATTTATTTGAGTTGTTGTTTGAAAGAGTTACAAAAGAGAACAAAATGTGTAGGCAGAGAGGACAAATTTCTGTTGAAGTAAGAAAATCAACATCATAATAATAATAAACCGCTGCGAGAAATATCTGAGATAGTTGATAGAAGCCGATGAACAGTGCAATATATTATAAAAAGGTATAAAATAGAAGAGAGGATTGGAAAAAAGAAGAAAAGTGCAAATAAAAAAATGTTCTCTGCTGGAGACGAGCAATATATTACGTGAAATAAAAAAGAACCCATTTTAAGTGCTTAAGTGGCTATGGCCATTATAGTAAAAAGTACTAATATTAAAAATTATAAATTAAAGGGTGCCCCTATAGTCAATTTCAATCTATGTTTGTTGCCATACTTTTTAGCAGTTGCAGACAGACACTTGTAATTTACAACGAAGCTGTATTGCTAAATCCGCTATAACAACAAGTGTAAAATTTGGGGTTGGAAGTTAAAGGGTGAACCAATAGTTGATGTAATTTCAATTATGTGACCAAACTTTTGAACCCTTATAGGCAGAATGCTGAAACTTAAAAGGGATCTGTATTGCTAAGCCCGCTATGCCAGTGAGTTTATAATTTTAATTTAGAACTTAAAGGGTGTCCATAATTGATGTAGATTTACTTATATGGGCCTATCTTTTGAACCGTTAAAGACAAATGCTTGCAAATTAGATAGAATGTCGATTGCTATGGCCGTTATAGTAACAAGTATTAATAATTAAAATTATGAATTTAAGAGTGCGAAAAAAATAGTTTATTTAATTTGATGTATATGGCCATACTTTTTAACAGTTGTTGACAGACGCTTGATAAACAACAAGTATAAAATTTGGATTTGGAAGTTAAAGGGTGTCCTAATAGTTGCGCAATTTCAAGTATGTGGCAGAACTTTTGAACCATTATAGACAGAACTATAAAACATAAAAGGGACCTGTATTGCTAAGCCGGCGACAGCAACGAGTTTGGAATTTGAATTTAGAAATTAAAGGGTGTCCCATAAGTTATATAGATTTATTTATATGGGCCTATCTTTTGAACCGTTATAGACAAACGCTTGCAAAATGGAGGGAATGTCGATTGCTATGGCTATTATAGTAACAAGTATTATTATTTAAAATTATAAATAAAAGGGTGTCCCAATATTTCATTTAATTTTATGTATACAGCCAAACTTCTAAACAGTTATAGACAGACGATTGAAATTTACAAAAAACCTGTATTACTAACACCGCTATAACAACAAGTATTAAATTCGATTTTCAAATAAACAGGTGTCCCAATAGCTGATGTAATTTGGTGAATAAGTTAATACGATTTCCTAATAGCCAGGCGTTAACTTAGCACAAGTTGGGTATAAGAAACTCCACCTAATTCCGTTATTGATTTCACAAATGTAAACAATGCATAAATCCGTTTATTGCTGTTGTTTATTATTCTTTATTTTATTTATAAGATAGTTATTCTAATTTATGTTTTAGTCTTAAATAGTCATTAACTGGTGGAAATAAACGGGTGTACCAATATTTGATTTATTTTGGTGTATAATGCCGAACTTTTGAACCATTGTAGACATACAGCTGAAATTTACAAGGGACCTTTTATGCTAAGTCCACCATAACAAGAAGCTTATAATTTGAATTTAGAAACTAAAGGGTATTCCCAAAATTAATTTAATTTGTTCCATATGTCCGAATTTTTGAACCGTTAGATACAAACACCTGCATTTTAGACAGAATATCCACTACTTTGTTTGGTATAAGAAATATAAAAAATTTAAATTAAAGGGTTTTACAATAGTTGACATAATCTGATGTATATTGACAAACTGTTGAACCGTTATAGGCAGACGATTGAAATTTACACAGAACCTGATTGCTAAATTTACTACAACAGCAAGTACAGTATTGGGCAAAACCTAAGAAACGTTGTCCAATATTAGCTTCTGAGTCAAATTATGTTTAAACGAACATATTTCAATTCAATGTTTTAATGCAGTTTTATTAGTTTCTGTGTCATACAATATTACAAAAAAAAAATTGTAATTATCTCTCACCTAACGGTTCTTTTAGTACAACAACAAAAATTACTCAAAAATTCATTGGGCAAAACCTAAGAAACTTTTAATATTTTGTATAATAACCCTTATTTTTTATTACTGCCGCGCACCGACGCGGCATAGATTTGATTAAATTATTAATTATTTTTGGATCTATGCGTATCCATTCATCTTCCAGACACGAAAATAAATCGTCTCTGTTGGAGAATCGTTTCGATCCAACATTCCTCTTCAATATGGAAAATAAATTTTCGATTGGGTTCAAATCGGGCGATTGGGTCGGCCAATCAAGCAATTGAATCCCTTTCGATTGTATCCAGTCCTTTACCAACTTCGATGAGTGTTTCGGATCGTTATCATGTTGAAACACCCATCGAAGTGGCATATTCGACTCGGCATATGGCAACATCTTATTTTCTAAAATGTCCCTATACACAAATCTGTCCATTTTGGTAGAAATTCTGTGGAACGGCCCTAGACCATGACCTGAAAAACACGTCCACACCATCACATTGCCACCCCCATGCTTGACAGTTTTTTTACAATATCGGGGTTTAAGCCTTTCACCAGTATTGCGTCTCACACGACATATGCCATCCGAGTTGAACAAATTAAATTTGCTTTCGTCGCTAAAGAGCACACTTTTCCACTTTTTAACTGGCCAATCAAGATATTTTTTTGCAAATTCGAGCCTAAAAAATCAGGCATTAATGGTTGACTTGTAAGCATATGTCGTGTGAGACGCAATACTGGTGAAAGGCCTAAACCCCGATATTGTAAAAAAACTGTCAAGCATGGGGGTGGCAATGTGATGGTGTGGACGTGTTTTTCAGGTCATGGTCTAGGGCCGTTCCACAGAATTTCTACCAAAATGGACAGATTTGTGTATAGGGACATTTTAGAAAATAAGATGTTGCCATACGCCGAGTGGAATATGCCACTTCGATGGGTGTTTCAACATGATAACGATCCGAAACACTCATCGAAGTTGGTAAAGGACTGGATACAATCGAAAGGGATTCAATTGCTTGATTGGCCGGCCCAATCGCCCGATTTGAACCCAATCGAAAATTTATTTTCCATATTGAAGAGGAATGTTGGATCGAAACGATTCTCCAACAGAGACGATTTATTTTCGTGTCTGGAAGATGAATGGATACGCATAGATCCAAAAATAATTGATAATTTAATCAAATCTTTGCCGCGTCGGTGCACCGCAGTAATAAAAAATAAGGGTTATTATACAAAATATTAAAAGTTTCTTAGGTTTTGCCCAATGAATTTTTGAGTAATTTTTGTTGTTGTACTAAAAGAACCGTTAGGTGAGAGATAATTACAATTTTTTTTTTTTTGTAATATTGTATGACACAGAAACTAATAAAACTGCATTAAAACATTGAATTGAAATATGTTCGTTTAAACATAATTTGACTCAGAAGCTAATATTGGACAACGTTTCTTAGGTTTTGCCCAATACTGTATATAATTTGTAAATTAAAGGGTGACCCTTTAGTTGCTGTAATTTGATGCATATTGCCAAACTATTGAACAAGTATAAAGTTTAGAGGTGGAATATAAGGCTGTCCCAATAGTTAATGTAATCTTATTTATTTGGCCATTTTACAATGGATTTTTGCGCACAACTGTACTTTTTCTCTATTTTTTTTCTTTTTTTTTTGTTCGCTGTAAAAAGTTTTTCGTTTCAGTGTTCTTTTACTACTCTTTTTACAGGGTTTGCCTTAGCTGGAGTTGAATTAAATTTAACTTAATAGCTTTTAAGATTTTCCTTTTTATTCTCGTCTATTACGGTAGTCAGTTTAAATAACGGTAAAGTCAGGTGATGGTACATGTGCAGAAGAATACAAACGAAATAACCAAATCGTAAATTTCAATCGTCAGTGCCGTCACTGTCGATCGCAAAATTTTAAAGGGGGATTGTTGACAACTACGCTGAGTGTACAAAAAAAAAAAAAAATAAGAACAAATGCATATAACATGAGTAGTTATGTGTGTAATAAAATGTATGGCTTATGCATGTAGGAAGTTTTAACGGGTACGTGTATATAAAAAATATTTACTGATGCAGGGTGAAATAGCGAAGGCAAAAGAACAAAAAATTTCATAACATGGGGATGTAAAAACGTCCTCATCAATTGCTAGTCGTTCACTAAATAAGATTCTTTTAATTGGGGACGTAGAAACCTCCGCATCAATTGTTATATCTTACTTCTGTGAAATCAGCAAGACAACTGTCTGCCGACTAATTAGTTACTTTGTTACTTTATTATTCCGGTGCTGTACACCAAGTCAGTTATGTCAAGGGTTTCACCCTCCTGTGATAAAATAAGAGGCCTGCATCCCCAAAGAGAAGACCTCCAGTATTCGAAGCCAAAAGGCTAACTGGGGAATGGTACTTATTTCCAAGCGAATTCTCCAGATCAGGGGCCCGGTGAAATCATCCCCTTACTAAACTATTATTTAATGAAGATGATTTGTCAAAAGTGCAGATCTCATGAGAAAAACATCAATCATCTCAAAATTTATACTACTACAGATTTTTCTACAGGATGGTTTTCGAAAAATGCCATCAGAGCCCACCCTGGGGTGTAGCCGTAGGCAGGAGCAGAGAAGTCGTCTCTCCCATATCCTAAGCCTTTCCATCTGGTGGGAAGATATTCCAAACCAGACTGGAAAAGCATAAGATATAATAGGTCTTATAATCTGACGGTAAATAAGAAGCCTGACTTTGGTACTTAGACCACCTCTGCGGCGTAAAATCCAATGGTATAAGAAATAAACCTTTTTAGCACGTTCTGTTATGAAATCTAG
This sequence comes from Gymnosoma rotundatum, assembly GCA_916610165.2. Taxonomy (NCBI): domain Eukaryota; kingdom Metazoa; phylum Arthropoda; class Insecta; order Diptera; family Tachinidae; genus Gymnosoma; species Gymnosoma rotundatum. The sequence goes on from OU744339.1 coordinate 65,913,690, forward strand.
ATGTCTATAGAACTCAAAGTTCTCATGGAATACTACCCCTAAATACTTCATCCTATCAGAGGTACTGATACGTTCGCTTGGCACAAAACTTCTTGCATTTTGGTAGATATTACCACGACTTAATCATTACCCCATCAGTCTTTTGAATATTTAATTTAAGGCCCCATTTCATGAAGTATTCATGAAGAATGTTCAGGTAATTGTTGACCCTGTTATTCAAATATTTCGCACTAGGACCACTAGCAGCAATCAATATATCATCAGCATACATGAGCAAAAGATCTCCCGCAGGTGGCTGCGGAATATCAGAAACAAAGATATTGTACAAAACCGGCCGCAATAAGAAGCCTTGAGGAACACCTGCCACCACTGCTCTGATGTCTGATAATTCAGTTCTACTTTTACTTTAAAAGAACTATCCTTAAGAAAATCAGCTACCATCCTACGTGTAGAGCGTTCAAAGCCTAAGCCCATCATTTTGAAAACAATCCCCTGTTGCCAAGCGGTGTCAAAAGCCTTTGAGAAATCAAGACTTACCGCAAGAGTTGGGTACCTTTTGTTCAAGCCCCTGGTCACGAAGTCTGTGAAGACCATTAGGGCGTGTGATGTTGAATGGCCTCCCTTAAAGCCAAACTGACAGCCATCTGTAATTTCATTTCGTATTCTAGATAACAAAAACCACTCCATCAGTTTTCCAAATTAGGATAGTAGAGAGATAGGTCTATAACTGCTAGCTTCCCTAGGGTCCAAGCCGGACTTTGAAATGGGAACTACTACTGCCTCTTTCCATTTTCTAGGAAAACAACCAATGTTGAGGCAATGGTTTAAGATTATTGCCAAGTAACGCCATGTGGTAACATCCGTCTTTCTTGGCCACATGGACAAGTAACGCCATGTGGTAACATCCGTCTTTCTTAGTATAAAGTCAGAAACTTCATTACCACTGCTAGATTTCTTATTTGATCTTATTTTTAGAAAACCGCCATCCATTAACCTGCCATCAGCCATGATTTCCTGCTCGAAAGTCAGGGATGGCAAGTAATCTGTCAATGCGGATACTTCCTCTGAAACCTTACTTTTAAAAGAAGGCGATCGTAAGTTATCGCCTCCTCTGTGAACTTCACAGAAGTGATCAGCCAAGATATTGGCTTTATCACAATCTTCTGTAAGAAAAAAATCACCAGAAGCCCTCAAACTAGAAATAGGCATCCGTCTCCTAAGACCGGCACCACTTTTTGCTTTCTGGAATGTCCTACTATTAAGGCGAATATTTTGCAGAAAATCGGTCCAATAAAGTTCCTCAAATTTTGCAATGGCCCCTTGAATAATTCTGTCTAAGTTTTTAATATCGGCTTTTAAAATTGAGCACCTGCTAGGATCAACAGTACGCCATAGAATCCTTCTCAGTCTCTTTTTCTCAGAGATAAAATGTAGGATATTATCCGGAAGTCTTAGTAGTCCCCTATTACTCGCAGGGATTTTTTAGATTCTACACAGTCATCTATTTCATGGGATGACACATTGCGGTCAACTGGAAGTTGACTATGCAAAAGGTCCCGGGCCAATAATCTATTAAAGCTATTAATATTCAAACGTTTTACGTCAAAAAATTCAGGCAGTATTCTTCTTTGCACGTTTCCTATCTCAACAACAATTTCTACCGCAAGATGATCAGACTGGAAATCCAGTGTTTTTAGTCCTGCAACTGCTACCGGTAAGATATAAGTTGATGACATAACTATGTCTATGTACGAAGATGTAGTTCCAGAAACTCGTGTCGCACCACTGGTGCGGTGTATAATTATATCATGGCACGTCAGCAGAAACTCACGAAGGGTGTTACCTTTAGAGTTGCATACGTTTCCATTAATGGATCTAAATCTGTAAGTGTGAATGTGTTCTGTGGGGGTGAGTACATCGAAACTACAATCATCCTACTGCCATCAGTCTTGTTTATCCTGACAGCTGTATTCTCTATAGAGCCTAAGTCGACAGTAACTCTATTACAATAAATACTTTCCTTTGCAAAAATGACAGTACCGCCGACACGACCATTTAGCCGATCCTGCCTAAAGATCTTATAACCCCTATGCTCTGCTATCAGCAGAACATCCGGCCGATGTTCTCTAAGAAATAAGTCCAAATAATAAATATGCATTTTAACAAGTTAGTCATCATGCTGTAAAGATATTAACATCCCTAGTAGCGCTCGAGATTTTTCGCCATCATTATTAAGTGCCCTGTATTCACGAGCAAAACCTTTCATCTTTTGTAGACAGCTAAGAAGATCACCGCCGAAAAAGCGCTTGCAATCTTTATCGAGAACATCGAAACCAGCCATTGCAGTGTCTGCCGACTAAAAAACAACTCCCCTTTTATACTGATCAGTGTCACACACACACACAAACTGCGTTGTGTGTGCACAGCTGTATTAAGTAGAGTTATTTTATTTTATGCTTGACTTATATTTCGACAAACAGGTGTCGCTACTTTTTAACAGGCCGTTAATTTTAAAACAAATTAAATTTTAAATTAATAAAGACATTTACTAAAAAATAATATATTAAATACACAAATTAATCATAATATTTAGTATTCTAATAAATTAAATATGAAATTAGCAAATAAATGAAGATGTTTAATATGATATTTAACAAGGAGTGAGATATATAAACAAAAAAAAAATAATGGAAAGTTAAAAAATAAAAATAAGTATTTAGTGGTGCCAAAAACGAAGGCACCGACTTTTGGCTTACAGGATGTATGATTATATATATTTATGTACATACCTATACATAAATAAAAATTAAAAACTATATTTTTTTTAAATGCAAAATAAAGCTTTAAAAATATATATTTTAATGTAATTACCAATAATAATTTATAACGCAATGATTCATGTTATGTTTTGATTCGATTCGTAACTCATTTTTTAATACGTGATTTGTTTCATTCGTTTTGAAAACTTCGAAACAAAACAAATCGTGACATGAAAAAAAACGAATGCATTCATGCAATCTCTAATGCATACTACCCAGGCGTCAATATACATATATATTTTTTGATAGAAAATCAAGTTAAAAATAAACGCTTGTATTAAAAGCAAATTTGGCAAGTTTAGTGCGGCTTTATTAAGCAGATTTATATGGAAAAAATAAGTCAGATTTATATGGAAAAAATAAGTCTTTGTATACAATATTTTTTGTAAAGATATCGGTGCATTTCTCACAAAGCATTCCCTGCTTTTCGTCTTCATAAATCACCACAACCATAACATCATCTATGGCTCTATCCATTGAAAATGCAACATACAGTTGAACATGACTAAAGACTGGCGTTGGCAAATATACCACTACCTTTTGTAATGTTTGATCTTGCGCCTTATTAATAGTGATGAAAAAGGCTAGCTATATTGGAAATGTGTTCTGTGCAAAACATATATAAGTTTCGAAGGAGACATTCCCCAAGGTGAAAAGGCTATTCAAAAATTAGGATAATTTTCTCGTTCGGCCTCGATATTGCAATCGGCATTTTCAATACTCAAGTAAGTATAAAGCGCTCTCTAAAATGTGTAATACCTCCTTATTGGTTTTGCATAGATCATCATTTCTAGGACAAAGAATTGCTGATTTTAAAAAAGCCTTTTACTTCAAAGGGTTTCAATCTGTCGCCAGAAATTTCCCTTATAATTGAGCCTTGCGCCAACATTTAATTTGGATTCTTAATGATGTCATCTGCAAACTCTCTACTGCGTATCTTTAGACCCCAATCTCTGTGAGATGTGTCTTCAGCTTTTATATTGGTTTTCGACATTAAACTCCGCCCAAAGAAGTGAAAATTTCAATGACGTTTGCACAATAGCAGCTCTGTGAGCATGTGGCACCAGGGGCAAACATTGACGGAAATCACCCCCAAACAGCAAAACTTTTCCTCCAAATGGATTATTATTTTTTATTTTGGCTTTTAATAATCTGTCTACCGCATTTAGTGCGTGACATGGTGCCATCATCGCCTCATCCCAAATTATAAGTTTCGCTTTTCTAATAATCTGGGCATCCATTGCGTTTTCTCTCATATTTGAAGTTAGGGTCTCTCTTCCTTCCAAGGAAATATGCCAATTTTCAGCTTTATACACCGACTGATGGGTAGAGAAAGTTCGGGAATGGCAAACAAATGAAGAGTGAGGAAGGTGTAAAAACTGTATTATCTCAAAAATGGTTTTTACCACGCCCCGAAGCCCCCAGACCGAATATCAAAAATTACTATAAGTATGCCTATTTTCAGCTTTCTAGCCCGACTAGCGGCTTCAGGAAGTTCCGGAAAGCCAAAAAGAAATACTGTAAAAAATTGAAAAATGTCAAAAATGGTTTTTGTCACGTGCCCCAGCCCTCAGGCCGAGTATTTAAAACCCAACTAGGCTACATTCTTCCTTGTGGTTACTTCTATAAATGCGCAAATTGTCAGCTTTCTACGCTGACTGGTGTCCTTAAAAAGTTATGAAAAGGCAAACACATTAGGTAGGTGAAAAAATAGCAATTCTCAAAAATGTTTTTTTTCACGCACTGCAACTCGCAGACCGAAAATAAAAAATCTGTCTTCGTTAGGTTCTTTGTAGCGATTATTACTATAAGTATACCAATTTTTAGCTTCAGAAAGTTCTAGAAAACAAAAAAAAAATTACGGAAATTATATATGTAGCTATATGATTGTAAATTCAAAAATCTTATAGCTAAAGAACAAGTACATAGCTTTCAATAGAAATAAGGGATGTAATGATGTACTTCTGCATATAGACTACCACAGCACAAAAGCTATATCTGCCAGAACGCACGTGACTATTTTATCGATTGACCTAGAAAGGACGTTTAATGGAACTGAACTTCACGTGATTTTTGATGCTCTAAAATCAATGCGTACTGGACCAAGAGTTTTAAGTTCGTCAAATCGTTTCTAACTAACAGACGTTTCAAGGTGAAAATCATTGGACTTATGTCAAAAGCCTCCTTAGACTGTATTTCTTAATCACCCATATTGCGAATTTATTCTACATAAAATTTTTTCATATTTATTTTTTGCAATCGTAAAAATAAATTTCCCCTTACTATGAATGTTTTCTTTTTGGGTGAAATGTGGAATTTTTTCATTATTTTGTTTCCTTTGACCTTGATAGTGGAATTTATATATCTTTATATATAATTTCGTTGACCTTGATAGTAGAATTTATATATCTATATATATAATTTCGTTGTATGTCCGGATGTATGTATGTACAATTCTCTTTCCAGAGCTTTCTGAAGCTGAAATTCGGCATAGTTTAAGTATTTTTACTCCGTTGGTGCAGGATGGAGCCTGATTTTTGATTTTCGGTTTGTGGGCGGTTGGTGTGCCTTTGGAATTTAGATTCGGAGTTACGGACCTCCAAAGTTTTTATGTATAATATGGTATATGTACAGAAGCCAGAAAAACTAAACACACACCAATATGTATTTTAAATTAATACAAAATTTTATTAGTTTCAATAAAAATATTAACACTAATCCACCACTTACTTTTAATTGTTAGGTTTTCTTTTATTTGTATTTAGAAACATTGCAACTTTTTACATGATACTCCAGATAAATCTGGCGATTTTTGAGTACAACCATAATATAGCAACGCAAAACTAAGAGCACACTTGGTTTGTATTTAGAATAACGGTAAAATTTAAAAAGCAAAGAAGAATAGTCAACTATTATTTTTTAAATACAAGAAGTGTAAATTATTTAAAGTTTTTAGTTTTTTCTTTAATACATATGTTTACAATAATGCCCCGTACGCAGCTAACCCTCGAGGAAAGAAAATTATAATTGATTTATTTGAAAAGCAACAAAAGTCATGTGAAGAAACAGAAAAAATAGAATCCCGTAGCCGTTTTAGAGTAAGAAATGTACTTCACTAAAAAATAAAAGAAAATAGTTTTGGAAATAAGCCCGTAAGTGGTCGTCCAAAAAAGCTAACTGAAAAAACTTAACGCTGTATAAAACGAGTAGTTGAAAACAATCCATTTACCAGTGCCAAAAAAATAGACGTTGAATTGGAAAAATATTAAAATTCCAAAGTTTCACACGATACTGTGCGGCGATGTTTAAATAGTTTTGTTATGTGTTCCAAGAAAAAAAAAAACAACCGTTCAATAACAAGGTTTATAGACAAAAGCGCATAGACTTCGCAAAAGAGTTTATAAGTAGCCCCAAGAGTTTAGGGATTAAGTAATTTCTACGGACGAATCAAAGTATAATATATTTGGTTTTGATCGGCGTTTAAAAGTGTGGCGCAGAGAAAGCGAAGCTTTAAACCATAAAAATGCGTTAAAGACGGTTAAACATTGCCGGGGAGGTGTTATGGTATGGGGGTGGAGGTCAGCTTCAGGTATTGGAAACCTTGTTGTTTAATCTTAAAATTTTTTAAGATTTTGTTTAAATTAATTAAATTATAATTTAAACGAAAGTTAGGGCACTTTGGTGAAGAAACTAAAACTTTCAATATAAACATAACCGTTTTAATTAAAGATTACTTTGCAAGTGCTTTTATTTTTGTACGTATACTGATGTATCAGTAATCAGCATACCCGTTACTTTTAACATTTTCAGCAAATAAACAAAAAACTTAAAAGTAAAGTAAATATTAGGGGTAAGTATTAGTTTTAGTATTATTTAATTCAGTTTAGTATTATTTTTCAGGTTTTATTAAATTCATTTATTATTATTATTATTAATATTATACTGCCTCAACATTCCGGCCCCATTGAAGGAGCTGAGGTCTTAAAACATCAGGTAGTGTAGCCAATTTACATACTGGGCGTTTAAATATGCCGTTTCTGGTCTTGACCTCCGCCACCCTGACCTTGCTGTCGTCTCCTTCGTAGACCTTGACGACTCTCCCGGTCAGCCATTGCTGTGGCGGGCAATTGTCTTCGTGGATTATCACCACTGAACTGACCTTGAGACTAGGCATCTCCTCGCGCCACTTGCCTTTGCCCTGCAGTCCCAGGATATTATTGCGAGACCAAGTCTGCCAGAATGTCTGCTTAAGACCGTAAAGCAGACGCCATAGCTTCCATAATTTCGCCTATTTGCCTGTCAAGTCTTCTGCGGATTCTGGCTGCAGCGAACGCAGACCCTCGCCTATCAGTAGGTGCGCTTCCCGTAGTTGGGGTCTGCAAACAACGGTGCGATTCGCCGACTGTTGAGCACCGCCTCTATTTCTGCAAGCATTGTGCCCGTCTCTTCTTGAGTGAGCGATGCGTTGCCCACTCGCAGAAGTAGGAACTTCGCCTGCTTCCCACAGCCCTCCGAAGTGTGGCGCCCGAGGTGGTATGAAGCTGAACTTCACCCCGGACGACGCTGTGTATGATGCGACGACCTGTCCCTTTAGCACTTTGCTGGCCCCGACGAAGTTCATCGCGTTGTCGCACCAAACTATTAGTGGCAATCCTCTCCTGGCAGCGAACCTTTTAAAAGGTATAAGAAAAGAATTAGTAGACAGGTCAGACACTAATTCTAAATGTACCGCCTTAGAAGTGAAACACACGAAAACCGCTATGTACATTTTATTTGGTGGTCTACCACGTATTCTCAATGATACGTTAATGGGACCACAGAAGTCTACGCCGAACGTTAAAAAGGCTCGGTTAGCTCTCACTCTACTAGTGGGTAAATTGAAGCATCGCCGCGAATAACGTTGCAAATGACAAAATAATAATTTTTCAGGAGAGCAAAAAAACGTATTTAAATGGTTTGATTATCTCCACTAACTGACTCATTGCAATTGCGTTTTGACGGTGATAAAATGCATAATTTTAATGTTTTGTTGTTGGAACAAATGTAAGAGAGTAAAATTAACGGTAATCTGCAAAAAAACAGGTTTTGCAAAATTTGTCTTTTACCACGTTATTCGCGGCTTTGCTTCAATTGCTCATTATTTGGGACATTAATTTTGTTTTATAACGGAAGCAATGAACACACCGGCAAACTATTCTGCTGCACTCTTCTTTCGCATTAATAAGCCATAAATTCTGCCGCGAAAGAGCTACATGTGCTTTTGTGCCAGTATCTAGACCCTCCTGAGTTCAGCAATTTCTGGTGTCTACCAGAAAACAGGTCGTCTCCTAGACTGGCGCGCTATACGCGGCATCGATGCGTTACAGGCCCGAATTATGCGCCGCATTATCGCATCTGCACGGGAACTAGCATCATCTGTGCCATGTGCAAATTATTATTATTATTATTATTATTATTATTATTATTATTATTATTATTATTATTATTATCATCCCTACCGAGAAAGCTTTTCATATAGATGGGGTAACATTAACTTCGAAGAAAATGCGTGTCTCGTCAGCATACCGCACAGTATCGGCAAACGCTGTTATGGTAATAGCAGGAATGATACCTATATATATATATATATATACAGATAACGAGTAGAAGAAAAATATGGCTTTTGAAAGAGGCCGGCGAAATAACAGCAGCAGATGAAACCCAAGTTAAACAAGAAATATTTCAGACATGGCAAGAAAGATGGGGAGCCGACAGACACGGGAGATGGACGGCAAAACTCATCCCAAAATCAAGAAATGGGTAGAAAGAAAATTTGGTGACGTAAATTATTTTTTAACGCAGATGCTGTCAGGTCACGGATACTTCCGGCAGTACCTACACAGAATGGGCAAGTGTGACTCTTCTTATTTTCTTTATGAGAGTGAAAATGTTATAGACGACGCTGAGCACACATCGATTACGTAAATCTTGTAGACAAAATGCTGGAAGACGAAGAAAAGTGGAACCCAGTAGTAAAATTATGCAAAATGACACTAAGGAGAAAAAAAGCCGACCTGGATAATGCTTGAGATGAAAATTAAATAGTAGGCGGTCGCCTGGATGTAAGCCAAAAATTTTAAGAGAGGGTAATAGTTTTCCCCCAAAAACGGAACCATCCTGAAATAATGCCAACGCTATTCCGGGATGGAGCACTTCCCATGAGAGAAATAGGGAGGGTTTTAGTCGGTATACCAAGATAGTGAGCCCGACATCCCACAGCGAATGACGATTCACTGTGAATGCAATAATGCATTTCCCCTCCTGTTCGCCAAAAAAATTAAATTATTATTATTATTCTAACTATTATTATTATTATTACCATTAATATTACTATTATTATTATTTTTTTTTTTTTGACGGGTGAGGTAGGGTTAAAAATGCCTTCGCACTTACAGTGACCGTCGTCAACTGCGTTGAGTGGTGTTTCCACAAAAACGTTCCCTCCTCCTTTTCTGGTGAGATTACCTTCCCGAAACTGCCTTCTATATTACCTCGGGTAGGCCCAGAAAACAAGCTATCCTAATAAGTACTATTCTCTATTTACTCACGTCTGGGTTCATCATGTCTGTTGGTGGCTTGTCGTTGCCGTCTGATCCTGAGTCCGTGCTCGTGGGGACTCGCTTTGCCGTAAAGCGTCGAGGTGGGTTTTCTTTGCTCTGAGGATACGCTTGACATATTTTCCGACAAATTTCCATTTATCGGCGGATTCAAGCATTTTATCAACCTCGTTTTCAGGAGCAAACTCTCCAATCTGCTCGATCAATAGTCTCCTCTCAGTATGCCATCTGTTGCAGTAGAAAAAAGTATGTTCAGCATCGTCGGATGGCGCGCCGCAGTAGATACAGCTAGGTTCTCCTGTTATACACATGTGGTACAGGTACTTCTGAAAATATCTATGGCCCGAAAGAAACTGGGTCAGAAAGTAGTTAACCTCTCCGAATCGCCTTTGCGTCCACTTTTATATGTTTGAGATAAGTCTTGACGTCCATCTGCTGGTCGTTTCAGCGCTCCATCTACTTTACCATCGCTGAACGGTTTGAGATCTCCGCTCTGCAGCACTCATGCTAGAGCTGTCTCCCCTAGAGTCATATGCTTCTTTCCGCTCACGTGCCAAGAGGTCAATGGGTATATCTCCGCTTATAACAAAAACTTCCGCACTCGAGACTGTGCGATAGGCAGAAGCGACTCTAAGTGCCGCTGTGCGCTGAACCACCTCCATCGCTTTGCGTTTTGTTTTGGCCTTTAGCGCATCTTCCCAGATTTCACTGCCATATAGCAGTATTGAATTAGTGTCGCCATAATTACACTTCTCCTACTCTGCGTTGGTCCACCGATGTTCGCCATCAGCCTGCTTAGCATGCCCGCGACTTTAGCTGCTTTGGTGACTACGTGTTGTATTTGAGCCCAATATGTTAGTCTGCTGTCGAGTTGGACGCCCAAGTATTTTATTGCCTTTTTAGTGACTAGCGGGGTGTCGTCTATTTGGATGCTGATTTCAAGTGACATATGCCCCCTTGTCATCAGCATAATCTCGGTCTTGTGTTTAGCGAGCTCCAGCCCATGGTCCTGTAGCCATGTTTGGGTTCTAATCATGACCTGGTTCAGCTTCTTTCTAGCGTCATCCATATCTCTTGCTGAGATGACCGCGGCTATATCGCCTGCATATCCTACCAGGTGTGTGTCTTCAGGCATCTCTATACTGAGTATTTCGTCATAGCTCAGGTTCCACAGGTCAGGGCCCAAGATAGATCCTTGAGTTGCTCCAGACGTGATTGTTTTTACTCTTTTGCCCTCTGGCGTATCATAAAGCAGTCTACGATCTCCGGATAACTTTGGAGAATTATTTATTATTATTATTATTATTATTTATTATTATTATTATTATTATTATTATTATTATTATTATTTTTATTATTATTATTATTATTATTATTATTACTATTATTTATTACTATTATTATTTATTATTATTATTAGTATTATTATTATTATTTATTATTATTACACAGTGCAGCACTAAAATCTTGAACCAATTGAGACCCCCAAAATCTGATAGCCTATGATGGTAGAAGAAAAACCCTAGCTGGGTTTTCAATTATTAGCTAAGGTTTTTTTTTAATTCATTTTTGAAATTTTCGACTAGGAGGTGGATTTCAGTACAATTTTCAAAAAACATGTACTGATTCTTAAGTCTATATCTCGCGATCTATTCGAAATATTGCATTTCTCTCTTCAGCAAAGTTTTACCTCTCGATTAGGTCTAAAAATTTTGCCTTGAGATAAAATCAAAAAAACATCAACAACAACATTATGCGTGTCATTCCAAATGAAGTTATTTTGACTTGAACCTTTTTAGGTTGAAGTCATAGGACAAATTTTTGATATGATCAAAATTTTGGATTTACTGATTTTGATTCAAATTTTGGACTTGCTTTTTCGGGTTCAGATAAAATTAATCCGAAAAATTCTGAAATCAATCCTAGTTTGGATAAATTTTTTACAAAATTTTTATATAAGATCAATACCAAAAATTCTGAAATCAAGCACAGTTTGCGATTGATTTTGATTCTCAGAAGGCTTAATGCTATTAATTTAGCGCTTAACTAATTCATTCTTATATCCATTATTTTGTACTTTATATAAGAAAAATTGAGATTACCCCACTATCGGTACTGAACCGAATTGATTATTTTTTTTGAGTGTAAACACCGTCCGTTTGAATTATTTTTTGGCGCAAAATAACGGCATTTTTTAAATGTCAAATAATTTACATTGTTTTGATTGCACGTTGGAATTAAACAAATCTGGGGAATTTAGATATTACGGAATACATTGCGGAAAGAAAAAGTTGATATGGAAAAGTGTTGGAAGCTGAACCTGTTTTGCTACGTTTGTGGTATTTATGTATACAAACGTTCAATGAAAACGCAAAAAACTAATTTTACTGCTGAATTTAGAAAAGCGTACCTGTTATATTATTCTGACCAGTTGGACTTATTCCATTTTTCGTGGACACCAGATGTAGTATGCAGACGTTGTTTTTGTTACATATTCAACTGGATAAATAGAAAACCAGGCCCACTGCCTTATGGAACACCAGTAATATGGACGGACCCAAAGGGCCACGATGAAAATGCGTGCTACGGATGCATAAATTTCAAAAGCGGAATGAATCGACAAAAAAATGTCATATGTAGTGTACATTCCTGGTCCTTATGCTTCTCTCCCGAAAGAACATTCCGAATCCAACCCACCTCCAATACCACCGAGACAATGCAGTCCAGATAGAGCAACTGTATGGACTGCGGAAACGTGGAGGCTGATCCACTCTTCGAGCCTGAAGAAACAATCAGCAAGCCTGAGCTGGTAACACAAAGCGAAATGAACTATGTTGTCGCCAAGTTAGGTTTGTCAAAGCGTAAATCAGAATATTTATCCGCATTTCTTAAACGAAAAAAGGTAACGGACACTGATGTTAAGACCTCGATACACCGCAGCCGTCAGGCACAATTTCAAAAGTTTTACAGCGTTAACGACGAAAACTCTTATGCCTACTTCAACAACATAAAAGGATTAGTCAATGAAATGGGAATAGAATAAAACATAAAACGAATCTGAAGCCCTTAATACCTTTAGCCTTTAGCACAGACTTAAAGGAATGCTATGCAACAATGGAAATTTTGCTAAGAGACCTTAAATACGCAGATCATTTATGGAAAATCTGTTGCGACCTTAAAGTTGTTAATATTTTGCAAGGCATAAAGGGTGGTTGGCCAAAGTATTATTGCTTTCTGTGCCGTTGGGACACACGAGCAAAAGTAGATCACTACTCGCATACTTGGGAAAAACGAAAGTCGGGAGTGAAAGATGCCACTTTAGAGATGACAGCGGAGCCACTAATAAAAAATATACGTGACATTTTGTTGCCACCACTGCATATTAAGTTGGGCAAAACGAAGAAGTTTATACAGACGGTAACGAAAAATAAGGACAACGTATTTAAGTGAATTAAGAAGATTTTCCCAAGACTCAGTGATCAAAAAATTAAAGCCGGTAAGTACTTCTTAACTAATTTGTTAAAATTTATATTTATTTTTTGTGATTGTTTCTTTTTTGCTTAAAACAGGTGTACTTAATGGACCAGACATCCGAAAGTTGCTAAAAAGTGAAGATTTTAATATGGTTTTGCATGGAAACGACTTCATTGCTTGGAACGCACTTAAGGCAGTGATAGAAAGAGTCTTAGGAAAAAATCGAGACGACGAATGGAGAGTACTAATAAGAAACATGCTTAAGACATTCTAAGAAATCGGTGTGACCATGACATTAAAACTTCACTTTTTAAATAATCATTTGGCAGAGTTTGAAAAGCAATTGCCGACGGAATCTGACGAGCAAGGTGAACGCTTTCATCAAGTAACCATCCCGATGGAAAAGCGGTTCAAAGGGAAACAAATAGATGCTATGCTTGGGGAAATATGCTGGTCTAGCCACAAAGTATTTTCATACGAAATGGTCATAAACATGTGTTCAGATGATGAAACTAGCTCCGAAAGCGACGACTAATGTTCAATACATGTATATTTAGAAACCAAATCATCAATATTTTTAGGTATCTATTTTAAAACATTTGAAGTGTCCTTATATTTCCCATCAATAATAAAAATATATGACGAAATTTTACGTTTTTTGGCAGTTTTACTATTTTGAGTAAGATGTTGTTGTTTTTCTGATTTTATGTCAAGGCAAAATTTTTAGACCTAATCGAGAGGTAAAAATTTGCTGAAGAGAGAAATGCAATATTTCGAATAGTTCGCGAGATATAGACTTAAGAATCAGTACATGTTTTTTGAAAATTGTACTAAAATCCACCTCCCAGTCGAAAACTTCAAAAATGAATTTAAAAAAAACCTTAGCTAATAATTGAAAACCCAGCTAGGATTTTTCTTCTACCATCATAGGCTATCAGATTTTGGGGGTCTCAATTGGTTCAAGATTATGAAGTTGAAAAATGCGCTACTGTGTTATTTATTATTTATTATTATTATTTATTATTACTATTATTTATATTATACTGGCGAAAGACTTGTATTTGTTGAAAATACAATGAAGCAATACATCTATTTATATATTTTAAAAAATAATATTTAAGCCAGTGCGTCAAAAATAGGTTTAGTGACAACTACTGCTTTCAACAAGATAACGATATTATTATTATTATTTATTATTATTAGTATTATTATTATTATTATTTATTATTATTATTTATTATTTATTATTATTATTATTTATTATTATTATTATTTATATTATACTGGCGAAAGACTTGTATTTGTTGAAAATACAATGAAGCAATACATCTATTTATATATTTAAAAAAATAATATTTAAGCCAGTGCGTCAAAAATAGGTTTGCTGACAACTACTGCTTTCAACAAGATAACGACCCCAAGCATATGGCCCACAATGTAAAAATTTGGCTTTTTTAACACCTCCACAAAGTCATGAAACATGAATTAAAATTACTTTCTTATAAATAAAATAGAGAATAATAAAGAACAGCAATGAACGGATTTATGCATTGTTTGCATTTATGAAATGAATAACGAAATTAGGTCGAGTTTCTTATACCCAATTTTTGCTGAGTTAACATCTGGCTATTAGAAAAACGTATTAACCAAATTATGCTGAGTTAACTTTACCTGTTGGAAAGTCGTGCTTAAGTGAAGGCAATCCCCGGTCTTCCTCAGATCTTCAATAGCAGATTCAATATTTTGCCGCTGACGAGTTTTCTTATGCTTCTGGTAAAATTTAAAGGCGACAAATAAAATAGTTAGGGTAGCAAAAATAGCACCGGTAGACAACAAATGTCCAGTAATGAGTTACTCTTTTATATCCTCGATATACTGCAAATTTCCAGCGTTCAATCTTTGTAGGTATGGTAAACTTAATATTGTTTGATGACTGGTAATGTTGAGGAGAGTAGACGTTGGCAATCCCGGTAACTTCTTTACAATATTCTTTTGATTTCTGTATAGGGAATCATTAATCTTTACTTCTTCACTGAAAGTAAAAAGATAAGTGCCCGTAACAGTCTTCTCCACATTATCATTTGTTTTTATAGTAACAGTGTTGTCGTTGATAATGATAACACCCTCGTCAATTATTGTGAGAGGTTCGAGATGTGAGGGCCGGGTGGTACAGTATGCGTGGCCACCAGAATGAAGCTGCTGGCCTCATGTTGAATAAGCCAACTTTCTGCAAAATGATGTTGTTAATAAAGCGCTGCAATTTTCGATTGCCACCACTTGATTTTCACAGTTTTCTACATTATTTTCGCCATTCAAATGAAGAATTGTGTTGTTATGTTGAACTGGGTATAAGGTGACCTTTTTGCAAACTAAATCAGATTTTGGATCCTTAATTAAAAAACGTAAATTCTTATTATCTAATAAAACTCTTATATTAGCTACTCGCATTAAATCTGCTATGGTTATATTGGTAGAGTGCTCATTTATCAGCATATTCAAATCATTAGAATCTAAAATTTGTGTATTCACTATACCAATCTTCGTGAGGGTAATTGATAACATTAAGCGCTCCAGCTCCGAAATTAAAATTCTACTTCTTGCAAGCAGAGTCTCACACAAATGTTCGCTATCAATTACTGTAGCTTTCGTGTTTTCGATAATAGAATTAACAATGTCTGTTAGGTTGTTTATTTGTTGCTGTGTTTTTGTTTTTATGAGAATCTGCATATTTTCCGCATGTATAAGCTCCCGTTGTTTAAACTTTAGATCTTGAAAGTCATTATAGCCCGGTGTCCCCGCAACTAATTTAAGGGCTGTTCTAAAATTGTTAAGCTTCTTGCGCTCCTGTGATGAACATTTATAGTGGCTAGCAGTGTCCTTATATGCCGTATGTCTGCATCTAGTATTTTCTTCATATGTGACTGAGGAAAATGCCTTTTAAGGTTTTCTGTATCATCAGCAATCTCTAAATACATCGTAAGATTCGTCGTATGCCGAAGGTAGTTAAAACTTTACCAAATTATGGCATAACCGTCCAACACAGGAATGTAGTCAGAACCAGAATAGTCAGCCAATTCTGCCGTAGTTGCCGTGACAAGAAGTAGCATCATAAGAATCCTAGAGTTAAGCATAAAGAATAATCAATAAAACTGCACTATCTTAAGTTGTCCTTATGGACCACCCTCCTTTTAATGAGGACCGTTGTTCCCACGTCAGCTTCAACAGTTTCTTCAACATATAATGGTGTAAGCTTATTGCCTAATCTCCGATTGGTTTTAACGAGAACTTTCTCATCTACATCAAATGTTCGATTATGTCTTTTCTCATTAAGTCGCTGAATTTGAACTTCCTGTGCCCTTTGTAACTATTTACTATATCGGTTTTAAACTTTAAAGAAGATGAGTGAATTGCATCAATAGGACGTTTGTTTGTGACACTATGAATTGTTTTCTTATAATCAATGGTTGCCATAAGTATTAATTGAACTGTATTATTAATAGATTTTTCAAGTTTAAGGCACCGTGCAATTTCTAAAAGTGTACTATGTATTCTTTCCACCTGCCCATTTGAAGTACTGTGGAGAGATGGTGCGTTTACTATTTGCACGTTAAAGTTATTAACTAAAAGCGACCTTATTGTTTTAGAATTAAGAGAAGATTCATTGTCACAGAACATTGTTTTTGTACGATAATAAAAGTTAATGAGTTGTAGAATTGGTAATTTTATCTTATCTTATCTATATGTATAATTTCTCTAACATATGAAGGAATAGGTGTTTCGCCTAGTTTTTGTTTTTGTAGATGGCGATCGTATTTTGCTTTTTTGCAGACTTTGCAATGTGCAAAAACCTCATTTGTTGCTCTATGAGCCCGGTTATGATTTCTTTTTGTTCATCTTTGTTAGTTACATCGGTTACCATATTTTTTGCGTAACGAAATATAGTTGAGGGAAATGATTCTACTAATCCAAGCTGAATAAATGCCAAAATTGGAAGTTCACAATGGATTGCATTTACTACGTCTTCTTTTACAACATCAAAAACTTTTTCCATTGGAGTTGCTCTATCTGAAAAACTTATAAGGTGTCTCGTTTTAGTTCCGAACATAATGTTTTGCACCTTCTTCAATTACTATTTGATTCCGAAAGCAATTGAGAGGCTTATCAGTAGATTCGATAGTATAAGAGAGAGAAATATCACTATGTATTGTAGCAATTTCAGAATCTGCATCTTCTTCCAAGTTAGGATCATTTTGTAAAGCGTGGATATTTTGCCGTGATAACGCGTCAGCGACGTAAAAAAAATTGAGCATTGTGCTCATCAATATAGGTTTTCCACCTTTTTATTTTAGCGTTTGGATTTCGGTCTGAAACCGCAAACGTAAGGTGTTGGTGATCGGCAAAGATACTTAAATCCTTTACCCCATAGAGATAATTTCTAAGGGTTTTTAAAGCCCAAACAATTGTGAGCAATTCGCGTTCATTGGTCGCAAAATTCAATTCTCTTTCTTTAAGGGTTCTTGAAATCATGGTAATAGTCTTACCGTTTTGAGACATAAACGCCCTCAGGCCGTAAGCCGAAGAGTCAGTAGTTTAGTCAAATGGTTTTTTATAGACGGGATAGAGTAACATAACATCCTCGGATGCCAAAAAAGTTTGGAGTTGTGTTCGGTCAATTCTACCTTAATTTTCTTTGACTGATTTGATCCAATTTTTCCATTTTTGCCCTTCAGGATGTCGGTCAAAGGCCTTGCTATTGAAGAAATATCCTTAATAAAACATCTATAATAACTTTCCAATCCTAGAAAGGATCTAACATTAAAAAGTGTAGTGGGTTTTTCGTGGTTTAGTATTGCTTCTATCTTCTATCTCGTTGTAATTCCCCCTCGAGATACCACAAAGCCTAAAATCTCTACTTTTTCATTAAAGAAATTCGATTTTTCACGTGAAACGCGCATATTAGCATCGTACAGTCTATCCAAGACCCAAGCGATATGGTTAACAGCGTCCTTTGTATTTTCTGAAAAAATTATTACGTCATCGACGTAAACATAGCAAAATTTTCTTATTTCTTCCCTAAGAACATCATCGATTGTTCTCTGAAAAATGCTTGGTGCATTTTTCAGTCCGAAGGGTAGCCTACAGAACTCATATTTGCCATTTCCGACTGAAAAGGCGGTTTTCTCTCTATCTTTTTCCGCTAGTAAAATTTTTTGTATATCCTAACTCATCAGTTCCTTTTTTGTCTACCACCCATACAGGGATACACCCATTGGATAGGGATAAAGCTTAGAATATATAGGATCTTCGTTTTCTGTGCGGATTGTTGCAAAAATATTTCTGATAAATGGTAACGCTTCGTCAGGTTCAGCAAAGACACCCATTCTTCTCGTAATTATTCTTTGAATTTCTTGAGGCACCTCAATTTTTTCTACAATTGTGAAATAATTATTTTTGCATTTAAGAAACTTGATAGGTTCTGATCAGGTATTAGTTTCTAGATTTTTATTTTTAAAATCAAGCTTTGAATTTGTGTCAGTTAGTAAGTCGAGGCCGATTATTCCATCCAATGTTGGTAGAATGAAAAAAGTCGTGTTAGTATTGAAAAGATTTAAAATCCATTTCTGTTTGATTGTATTAAAGGCATGACTAAAACGGTTGGTCTACTTGTTTTAGATGATGTAATTTTGGTAATGGCTTGATATAATTTTTCGAAGCACCTGTGTCTATCAACAAATTAATAACCCTTCCTGCTCCTCTCTTTGTACGGAAGTAGGGAGTCATGACTAAAAAAATTAATTTGGTCATATTATAAAAATGGTGGGGCCGTCTGAACCGTGATTAAGAGCCAACATCCATTTGTTCGTCTTCCTGCTTTTGTTGATACCTAGCACTTGGATTTTGGCGTTTGAAAAAAAATGAAGATTTTTTTCTTTTTGAGTAGTATTCCTATCTCTAATAAAATTTTTTTAATTTACTTGGTGTTTTAATTGGGCCCTATCCTCAATACTTTTAGCATAATTACTAGCAGAGGTATAGCGTTCGTGGTTGGACTCAACTTCTTGAGCCAATGCTAAGACAGACGAAGGGTCTTTCGGTCTTGTCGAGAAAAGTCCATCACTTAAAGATTTTCTTGTACCAATAATAAACACACGCAATGCGTCCATTCTATATTTTTCGTTCTAAGACGCAGCTACCGTACTATCGTACATCATTAATGTTTTGTTGGTAAGAACCGTAAGCATTCTTTCCACTTCATCGTAATATTGTAATCACAGATAACTTTGATTGTAATAGTATCATATTCCCTTGTCTAAGGATAAATAATTGTTGTTCTATTAAATATATGGGTCGCTTGTCGGCGTAAGTAAAATCAAGCCTATTTATAATAGCTTTAAATTTAAAGGGGTATCGAAGGATGCCGAAACTGTGTCGGCCGCACCCCTTATTTTATTTCTAATAATTCAAAGAGCCTGATAATGTGTATAAGTACCTAAATATTTTTCATAAACTTTGTATGCGGTGTGGGCCGGTTTTTTCCATGAAACGCATGTTTCATGTTTACCTTCGAAATTTGCATACTGTCCCGATTGTAATTTGTGCTTCCTCATATGTTTCTATTTCCGGTGAACTAACTAATAGGCTAGCTATTTTTTTATTTATTTCTTCTCAACTAGCATCAAATTGTCTCTCCTGCAATGCAAGAGCACTGCCAACAGCGCTTGTCCTCTGAGATTGCTAAATATTCTTTAAATAAAAAATCAATTTCACTACTCATAAAATTATCGGCCGTTACACAAAGATTGTTTATTTCACACTTTATTTTTAAGGGTGTGAATTTAAATACGTCAGATAAATACGTCCTACAAAAATGTTAAATACGTTCCACATAGTGCTAACTGCACTGTTAAAAAAAAATTAATATGAAAAAAGGGCATATTTTGAAGTGGAAAAAGTGAGTATTTAGAGAAGACATGAATCAGGTCACCGGCACAGTGGAAGTAGCCTAGGAGTAGTAGATTCCAGCGGTGTACAATCTACGTCTGGATTCTGCCCGATATCGGAGATATGAATTTTTGAAAATTGTGCTTTTAGGGAAAATTAATATGAAAAAAGGGCATATTTTAAAGTGGAAAAAGTGGATATTTAGAGAAGACATAAATCGGGTCACCGGCATATTGGAAGTAGCCTAGGACTAGTAGATTCCAGCAATGTACAATCTACGTCTGGATCCATCCCGATATCGGAGATATGCATTTTTGAAAATTTTGCTTTTAGGGAAAATTAATATGAAAACAGGGCATAATTTTAAGTGGAAAAAGTGGATATTTAGAGAAGACATAAATCGAGTCACCGGCATAGTAGGAGTAGCGTAAGACTAGTAGATTTTAGTTATGTACAAGCTACGTCTGGATTCAGCCCGATATCGGAGATATGAATTTTTGAAAATTTTGCTTTTAGGGAAAATTAATATGAAAAAAGGACATATTTTTAAGTGGAAAATATGGGTATTTAGAAGCAAAATTTTAAAAACTCCATATCTCCGATATCGGGCTGAATCCAGACGTAGATTGTACACCGCTGGAATTTTCAAAAATTCATATCTCCGATATCGGGCAGAATCCAGACGTAGATTGTACACCGCTGGAATCTACTAGTCCTAGGCTACTCCCACTACGCGGGTGACTCAATTCATGTCTTCTCTAAATATCCACTTTTTCCACTTTAAAATATGCCCTTTTTTCATATTAATTTTCCCTAAAAGCAAAATTTTCAAAAATTCGTATCTGCGATATCGGGCTGAATCCAGACGTAGATTGTACATCACTGGAATCTACTAGTCTTATGCTACTCCCACTATGCCGGTGACCCGATTCATGTCTTCTTTAAATATCCACTTTTTCCACTTTAAAATATGCCCTTTTTTCATATTAATTTTCCCTAAAAGCAAAATTTTCAAAAATTCTTATCTCCGATATCGGGCTGAATCCAGACGTAGATTGTACACCGCTGGAATTTACTAGTCCTTGGCTACTCCCACTATGCCGGTGACCCGATTCATGTCTTCTCTAAATATCCACTTTTTCCACTTTAAAATATGCCCTTTTTTCATATAAATTTTCCCTAAAGGCAAAATTATTAAAAATTCATATCTCCGATATCGTGCTGAATCCAGATGTAGATTATACACCGCTGGAATCTACTAGTCCTAGGCTACTCCCACTATGACGGTGACCCGATTCATGTCTCCACTTTTTCCACTTTAAAATATGCACTTTTTTCATATTAATTTTCCCGAAAAGCAAAATTTTCAAAAATTCATATCACCGATATCGGGCTGAATCCAGACGTAGATTCTACACCGCTGGAATCTAATAGTCCTAGGCCACTTCCACTATGCCGGTGACCCGATTCATGTCTTCTCTAAATACCCACTTTTTCTACTCTTTTTTCCTACTGTTTTACTATAAAAACATTTTTCCATGTAATTATGTTTTATAATTTTTACTGGGGACGAAGACGGTTTTTGTAAAATTTTTAATAAATTGTTATAATTTATAGCTACAGTAGCTCCAAGCGAAACTCGTACACTTTAGACTAATTTTTAAACTATCTTTTAACATTAAGTAAGAAGCTCTTAACAAATAAAACTGTATTTATTTTATTAGTTCATTTTATAACAAATTTAACAAAACATAAAAACTTTAAATTATTATTCAATAAAAAATTTTTTTTAATAAAAACATAAAATAATAGTAATTTCTGTGACAAAGCCAAACTCGTACACCACACTTCAATCAAATATTATTTTGTTGGTTTTAAATATTATTATTTGGTGTGCATGCCTTTATTTTTTATCACCATTTTTAATCTATTTGGCATACTGCGCACAAGGTTTTCGCAAAAACTCTGTTCAATTTTGCCCCATTCGTCCTGAAGAACTCTTTTCAAGCCATCCTTAGAACTTATTGTTTGACTACGAATTTTACGATCGAGATAGCTCCACAAATTTTCGACTGGGTTTATGTCTGGACTCTGGGCTAGTGTATCCATAACATGTGGACAATTATAAAGTAGCCATGATCGCACATTATAAGCCTTATGCTGGTTTCTGCTTACAAACTGGCAAACTTTCTTTTAAAATGTTCAGATACATATGCTGATCCATGGTACTATCGATAAATTGTAAAACACCGGGCCCAGATGCAGAAAATTATCCCCAAACCATTATTGACCCACCACCGTGCTTAACTATTGGTTTCATGTTTTAGACAAGCAACTCCTCATTGGATTTTCTCCATACAAAAGGTCTTCCATCTGAACCAAACAAGTTGAATTTACTTTCATCTGTGAATAATACTTGCTTCCAAAATGAAAAATCCTTTGTTTCATGTTCCTTGGCAAATCGTAACCTTCTCTTTGATTTCTCTTATTAAGCAGAAGTTTAACTCTTGTCCTTCTACTATTGAAATTAGCCCTTTTTAATATGTTTCTTATGGTCTGTGGGCAACATGTTTTTCCTAAGTCTTTCTACACAACTTCTACGAGTTTCGGAGCACTTAAAAATGGGTTCCTTTTTATTTGACGTAAAATATATTGCTCGTCTTTAGCAGAGAAAGTTTTGTTATATGCACTTTTCTTCTTGTTCGCAATCCTCTCTTCCATTTTACACCTTTTTATAATATATTGCACTGTTGATAGGCTTCTATCAACTATCTCAGATATTTATCGCAGCGATTTATTATTATTATGATGTTGAATTATTAATTTTCTTACTGCGACAGAAGTTTGTCCTCTCTGTCTACCCATTTTGTCCTCTTTTGTAACTCTTTCAAACAAAAAATCAAATAAATGACAATAAAAAAGGTAATAATGGGAAAACTCCCTAATTTTTTTAATTATTTTTACGAAATATCCCGAAGTTAGATGCAAATTAAAAGAATGTTGCCAAATTAAATAAGACTGTACGAGTTTGGCTTTGGCGTCGAAAGTTGGCACTTTTTAAAATATTTATCTGTATTTTAATAAATAAATTTATATTCAAAATTTCGTTTCTGATATTTAATTAAGTACATAGTTTTGTACTAAAATTAAGTAAATTTATTTTATTAGCCTATTTAGTTTTAGACATATAACATAAAGAAATTTGTTTTCATAGGTGTACGAGTTTCGCTTGGAGCTACTGTATATAGTTTTTTTAATGTACATGTAACTTTAACAGTGCAGTTAGCACAATGTGGAACGTATTTAACATTTTTGTAGGACGTATTTATCCGACGTATTTATCTTCACACCCAATTTATTTTTTATGGTCTAACTCTAACAGCTATTTATTTGGATCTCTTGCTTGTCGGCAATAAGATTTCAGATCAGGACACTGTAATTGGTGCGTTTGTTGATGTCTTTAGCCTTTCCTGTTGTTCGAAAACCCGTTAGGCGCCAGTAAAGAAAATTCTTTTGTTTATTTAGGTTCCTAAAATAAACTTTATTCTTATACCACCACCAGTTAATGACTATTTAAGACTAAAACATAAATTAAAATTACTTTTTTATAAATAAAATAAAGAATTATAAAGAACAGCAATAAACGGATTTATGCATTGTTTACATTTGTGAAATCAATAACGGAATTAGGTGGAGTTTCTTATACCCAACTTGTGCTGAGTAAACGTCTGGCTATTAGGAAATCGTATTAACCAACTTATGCTGAGTTAACTTCTACCTGTTGGGAAATAGTGTTAACTTATTCACCAAATTACATTAACTATTGGGACACCTGTTTATTTCAAAATCGTATTTAATACTTGTTGTTATAGCGGTGTTAGTAATATAGGTTCTTTGTAAATTTCAGTCGTCTGTCTATAACTGTTTAGAAGTTTGGCCATATACATCAAATTAAATGAACTATTGGGGCACCCATTTATTTATAATTTTAAATAATAATACTTGTTACTATAATAGCCATGGCAATCGACATTCCGTTCATTTTGCAAGCGTTTGTCTATAATGGTTCAAAAGATAGGCCCATATAATTAAATCTATATAAATTATGGGACACCCTTTAATTTCTAAATTCAAATTGCAAACTCGTTGCTGTAGCCGGCTTAGCAATACAGGTCCCTTTTATGTTTTAGAGTTCTGTCTATAATGGTTCAAAAGTTCTGCCACATACTTGAAATTACACAACTATTGGGACACCATTCTTGTTCTTAAAAAATCGGTCCAAAATAATCTTTGAATTAAAACCAAAAACTTTAAGTTAAGTTCACTTTTATTCAACTTATGTATGTAACTAAGATCTATTGATAATCGACTGAATGATACTTCTGTACAAAAAAGACTGATAATAAAGTTATGAGGAAAAATTAAAGAGCATCGTACAATACGGTTATTAAACACAGGGGTATAAAGAAGTTTTCGAACATTCCGCCCGCCTCGTAACCGAAGGGGACGAATGATTAAAATATTTAAAAAGCGTAGATAATTCGTAAATATGATAATTCAAAAAAATATTAAAATTTTTAGTGATATAATAAAATGTTAGGCAATTCTTAACTATGTTTTGATGGGTGATGCTTCATGCTAATTGTTTTTATCGTCTACCGGCAGTGGGCAAAGTTTAACTAAAGGACGCTTCAAAATTGATGCTGCCGTCTTTATCGTGGCGACTCGTATGAGACCATCAGGACCGGGATGAACTTCAAGCATGCGACCTAAAGGCCATTTAGTAGGTGGGTATATTTCATCTGAAACAATAACGAGAGAACCCTTCTTCAAAGAGTTTTCCTGTTGCCTCCATTTTGACATAGACTTAAAACGTTGCAAATATTCGTTTGTCCAGCGCTTCCAAAAACTTTCTACCATTTGCTGGATAAATTGTAGGCGTGATAATCGTGAAACTGGCAAATCTGACGTTGAAGGCTCTGGTACACAATTTAAGGGACCTCCAATTAAAAAATGAGCTGGGGTTAAAGCGTTTACATCCGTAGGATCATCCGAAAGAGGGCACAAAGGCCTGGAATTGAGGACAGCCTCGATTTGTGCCAAAAGTGTTGACAGTTCCTCAAAAGTCAAGCTCGTATCACCAATAATTCTTCGAAAATGAAATTTTACAGATTTTACCGCCGCTTCCCATTTTCCACCAAAATGAGGGGCGGAGGGCGGATTAAATTTCCACTCAGTTCCATCATTTGCTAAAATGGATGAAATCTCTGAGGACTGTTGAGACGATTGACTGAATAGGAGCTTAAGTTCTGCATCAGCGCCTATAAAGTTTGTTCCACAGTCGCTAGTCAGTGTAGAACGTATACCGCGTCGAGCTATGAACCTCTTAAAAGCCGCAAGGAACCCACTAACTGAGTAATCTGAAGCAACCTCGAGGTGGACGGCTGAAGTAGATAAACAAACGAAGAGAGCAATATATCCTTTATATTGTTTCGCTCCGCGGCCGCGCCAAGTTTTAATAGATAATGGGCCAGCATAATCGACGCCGGAATGAAGGAAAGGCCGTGCAGGCATTGCTCGGTTACGTGGAAGTTGACCCATAAGCTGTTTTGCAGTTTTACCTCTCATTCTTGCACAGCGCACGCATTTACGATTGAAAGATTTGATAGATGAGCGTCCACCAAGTAACCAATAAAATTGCCATAGATATACACACATTACTTGTGTGCCACCATGAAGAGTCTTTTCATGAGCTTCCCCTATAAGAAGATTAGTTATGACAGATTTTGATGGCAAAAGAATTGGATGCTTTGCATCTGGATCAATAAGAGCGTTTTTTAGCCGCCCGCCAACACGAAGCAAACCACAATTGTCAACAAATGGCGTGAACTTGCTAAGAGGATGGGTGCTTGACAAATCCTGACCCCCAATAAGAAGCTTGATTTCGGCCTGAAAATAAGAATTTTGTGTTAGCTTTATCCAAAACTTACGTTCACTGTCTAGTTCTTTTGGACTAATTTGCCGATAAACTATTGATTTGGGGCCGTTTTTTGAGCAAAATCTACGGCAGATGGCAGTCACTCTTAACAAACGAGATAATTTTGAAAACTTCGTTATAAGATCCCATATTGGTATTTCTTGATGGCGACGTACTATATTTATGACACGATAAGAGGCTCTTTCTTCAAGATTTGTGTCGCCAGTGTATAAAGCTGGAGCAGGCCATCGTAACGAATGTTGTAATAGCCATTCTGGTCCCTTCCACCACAGAGTGTGATTCAAAAGCTGCTGAGCTGATAGTCCTCTCGATGCACAATCAGACGGGTTGGTTTTTCCTGGAACATGGTGCCAGTTTGCCAGGGGTAGAGTGTCTTGAATTTTTTGTACACGATTGGATACATAATCTTTCCAGCGCGAAGGATGACCTTTAATCCATGTTAGCGCAACTAAAGAATCTGTCCATAAGTGCGTTGAAATTTGTTGTTGATTCATGGCAGCTTGAAAGTGAGCAACCCTTTTTGTGAGGATGAGAGCCGCATTTAGCTCAAGCCGTGGGATAGTAGTTCGCTTAATTGGAGCTACCTTAGTTTTTGATTCGTTTAAGTGCACTGATATACAATCGAGATCTGAAATTACTCGTAAATAGATGACAGCTGCCATTGCATTCTCAGACGCATCTGAAAAGCCATGGATTTCCAAACCAAGAATTCTTGAAGATAAACCAATCCACCGCGGAATGGAAATACTTTTGATATTTTCCAAATCGTTGATAAACTTAATCCATCGCTCTGCTAAATCTTCATTTATCACACCGTCCCAGTGAACTTTCGAGAGCCAAATATCTTACATTAATATCTTTGCTTGAATTGTTACTGGCGAAATCCAGCCAAGCGGATCAAAAAGTTTAGAGATATTAGATAATATAGAACGTTTTGTAGGCTTACTTATAGACTTTTTTGAAAATGGTGACGAGAAAACAAAGCAGTCTTTTTCTGGTTGCCAATAAATACCCAGAGCAGAAACATATGGATTTTCTTGCAACTGAATACAATTTTGATAGAATTTTTGCAATGCACAACTTGTTAAGTTGGATGACGATTTCTTGGGCCATTTCTATGGTGTCTGCTCCCCCAAAAGTATCATCTACGTAAGTACTACTATGCAAAATTTCTGCTGCTAGGGGGTATTTTGCTCCTTCATCTATTGCCAGTTGGTTTAACACTCGATTTGCCAGAAAGGGCGCAGGGCCAAGGCCATAAGTTACTGTTGTCAGGTAGTAAGCTCTCAATTTTTCTGATAAGTTAGACGCCCAAAGAATTTGCTGAAAAGGCCAGTCCCTTGGGTCGACTTTCACTTGCCTAAACATTTTTTCGATATCGGCAGAAAAGACGAATTGATGCTGGCGCCATCTTGTAATAACATCTGAAATTTCTAGTTGCAGTTTAGGCCCAGTATGCAAAATGTCATTAAGCGAAAGACCACTACTAGTTTTGTATGAACCATTAAATACAACGCGCAATTTTGTTGTAGTGCTTGATTGCCTTATGATTCCATGATGGGGAAGAAAGTATCCAAAATTTGGGCTATTAATTTCATGCGTTGGAACCATATGACCTAATGTTTGATATTGTTCAAGAAAATCTGAATACTTTTGAAAAAATTCTGGATTCGATTGAGATTTTTGAAGCATTTTAACAGCCATTCGTTCTGCGGCATTACGAGAGTCCCCGAGCTTCACGGGGGATATTTTAAATAGTAATCTTACTATATATTTACCATCTGAATCTCTGTTGTAAGTAGCTTTAAAATGTTCCTCACATTCCTTGTCTTCAGTAGATAAAATAGAGCTTGTATAAGTTCCTTCTTCTTGAGCCCAGAATCTCTGCAACAACTCATCAAGATTGTGGTCTATGCGACACTGGAAAGAGTGTACCCTTTGAGGTGAATTTTCATTGGATGTATTGGGAGTTACGCTGCCTGATAAGATCCATCCCAAAGATGTGAGTTGAGCAACTGGAAGGCTTTTGCCACTACTCTTTATTTGCCCATGCAAAAGATAACCGTATAGATCAGCTCCAATTATAAGATCGATTTTGCTTGATATCATAAATTTAGGGTCAGCAAGTTGGATGTCCTTAAGAAAAGTTGTATTATTAAAATTAATATTTAACGATGGTAACTGAGTGGTTAACTTTGATAGCACATAAGCGGACACGTTACACTCAAAATTTGAATTAAAATGAGGGCATAGCTTGAAGTGAACTAAACCTTTAGTGGCTCCCGACTTATGTGCCCCAATACCTATCAAGTTTAAATTTCCCTTATGTCGTTCTAGATGTAGTTTTTGTACCAATTCTTCACTAATGAGCGTTATTTCTGAACCTTGATCAAGTAACGCGCGCGCAACAACAAAATTTCCTTGAGGTGATACTATACGTACTAGAGCTGTAGCTAGCAGAATTTGAGAAGGGCAGTTGACGTCTCCCGAAGATGCATGATTACTGACAGCTGATAAATTATTTTTGCCAGCAGATTGAATGGGAGCAGTTGAAGATTCAGATCGTTTTAAACTTAGGCATTGAGATACCTTATGATGACCAAGGCAATTAAAGCAAAGATTTTTTGATGTTAGAACAGCGTGTTTCTGTTCGAGGGTCTTGTTGTTGTAATCGCTACAACTTGAAATGTAATGATTTGAGCTGCAAAGAGAACAAGAGATATTATTTTGTTGGGTTGGTATTTTATTTGAAACCTCAACAGAACACTTTTTATTTGCTGTCGTCACAAGAGAGCTGGCTGTTGATTTCTTTGGTACTCTTGGTAGATTTGTTTTTGATTCAACACTTTCTAGTGCTTAGATACGGCCACTGAGAAAAACTTCTAACTCGGAAAATGTTGCGGGCCTTTTGGATGAGCTTCGGCAAAGCTCCCATGCTTCGTGTGATGATGAATCCAAACGTCGTACAATCATATAAACAATTATATGATCCCATTGCTGCACTGGTGAGCCCAAGGCGTCAAGTGCACCGAGGGACTCTTTTACTACTGCTAAAAGATTTTTTAACTCAGATGAGGACTTTCGCTGAAGACGTGGTAGTTCGAATATAGCATCTAGGTGAGAGTTGATAAGCATTCGTGTGTTTTCGTATTGTGTGCACAAAAGATTCCAGGCGGGTGCAAAATTTTCTGATGAGACTGGTAGATTTGATATACATTTCAACGCTTCTCCGCTGAGACTGCTCTTTAGATAATAAAACTTTTCAACTGCTGATAATTCGCTATTTGATTGAATCATGGAGGTGAACAAATTGTGAAAAGGTCTCCAATCATGATAATTTCCAGAAAATTTTGGTAGGGTTATTTTTGGTAAAGAGCGCAAATGAGAAGAATGATTTTGCGAATGATCCATGATTGTAGTATCCACTACGGTATTACTTCGTATTTCTTCTAAGCAAGTAAGCATTATTGACCGTGCATTTACCTATGCTTCTTCACATTTAGAGTAGGTGTCATCAGTAAAATATTTGTTTTTCTTTACCTCCTCGGAAATTCTCGTACGCATTAGCTTATCGTGCAGATTTTTAAATTTAGTCCAGTTGGCATCTAATGTTGATAGTCGAGTTTCCACTTGAGCCTTGGTACAATCCTCTTTAGAAAGTACTTTAAAATTTGTAAAGGCTGATTCTATGTACGAGAAAGTCAACTCCAAACTGAGGAGTACTGATTCCTGGCTTTCGCTCATTTTATTAATTTTTTGGAAATTATTATATACACCTTTTCAGTTGTTGTTCAAATTCTTTATTATTTTTTATGATGATGCACAAGCAGCGATAACTAGTTATTTTGTCGATGTAAGAGTATATGCTGCGAATGTTAACTATATTCAGAATGATGTTTAAATAATTACAGCATGCAGCGAACGTAAGCAGCACAGAAGATTGAGCAGATTGTCGACAGAGATTGAGCATCGAACAAAGACAGCATAATTAAAAATACCGTAAGCAGCAAGAATTTTTATTGAACAAAATGTTCAAAGCAATATTGATTTTTTTTAATATAATTTAGCAAGAATATCTACATATGTATATTTTGCAAATATGTACGTAGGTGACACCAAATGTTCAAAGAGATTAACAAACGGCTCCTTTTGCTCATTTCTTCTTTGGAATATTACACAGCAATGCACTTCGTTAGGTGAATGATGAACTGCCACATCTTCATAGGATAAAACACATCCATAAGTTAAAATTAAATTTTTTATTATTTTTTATAGAAATATACTAAGGACCGATCCGGCTCGAAGGACCAAAAAATGTTCTTAAAAAATCGGTCCAAAATAATCTTTGAATTAAAACCAAAAACTTTAAATTAAGTTCACTTTTATTCAACTTATGTATGTAACTAAGATCTATTGATAATCGACTGAATGATACTTCTGTACAAAAAAGACTGATAATAAAGTTATGAGGAAAAATTAAAGAGCATCGTACAATACGGTTATTAAACACAGGGGTATAAAGAAGTTTTCGAACAAACTTCCAAATCCAAATTTTTTACTTGTTGTTATAGTGGACTTAGCAATACAGGTTCGTTACAAATAATAAGCATCTGTCTACAACCGTTAAAAAGTAAGGCTATATACATCGAATTAAATGAACTACTGGCACACCCATTAATTCATAATTTTAATTATTACTACTTTATAGTATAACGGCCATAACAATCGACATTCTATCCAATTTGCAAGCCTCTGCCAATCAAAAGATAGGCACATATAAGTAAATCTACATCAAATATGGGGACACCCTTTAATTTTTAGATTTATTTTTGTATAACTTTTTGTTATTGGGAGCTATAGTAATAAGCCGTCATTTTATATTCAACAGAAGTGACCTTTACAGTTCATAATACAATTTAAAAATATGTATGTTGTATGGGGACACCCTTTAATTTTTAAGATTATGAACTATTTTTAAAACAGGACCAATCCGTAAGCATAGTCTATCATATTACCAAAAATTTTCAAAATCGCATCAGAAATGACTGAATTCTGCAGGCACAAATATAAAAAAAGCAACATTCCGCCGAATTGTATAACCTCCTTCTTTTTTTGAAGTCGGTTAAAAAAATGACAACCGCATAAGTATGAGTTTTTTAATTTAATGAGCTAAATAAAAATTTGCTAAAAATGTCAATTAATTATAAAAATGTGCTATATTAGAACTTAGCACTTTTTTGGAGATTCTTAATGCTAAATCAGAAAATAAATTGCTAAATCTAGCACTAAAAGTGCTAAAATGGCAAGCCTGTTTATGTATGTAAAAGTTTGTCATTCCGTGTGTAATTTCTATAATATCCATTTCCGATCCCATGAAGTATATATATTCTTATGCATAGCGAAGACGATTGAGCAATGTCCCTCTGTCCCTTCGTGTTAGTGTTGAAATCAAGTTTGCCTTGGCAATCGATCAGATATAGTGTCGAAAGAGGTGCTATTCGAAATCAGCATGATCAATCCATGTCCTTCAAGGCAGCAGGCATAACACCGCGTCAAATCTAATTTTTTAATGTTATTTGAAATAATAAAGCGATTCCAATCAAGCAAATGAATATATCGGTCGAAAGAGAATTAAAAAATAACCAGCAAGTGAAAAAATTGGGGCTCACCCATATTTTTCGAATTACGGGACTCTGAATTTTTAATTTTTTAAAAAAATAGGGGTATCATTTTAAAGCTTTCGAAGAGATCTTTTAAGAAATACTAAAATTTTTTGCAAATGCTTAAACCATTAAGAGCCGATGGCATTTTTATGTAAAACAATATATATGCAGTACCAAATTTTTTATATTTCTTAATTCTCTGTCACCCCAATATTTACTTTTTTGATTGGAGTTACTTTACTAAACTAGATTTATATAGATGATGAAGAGTTTATAAGATTCGGCATAGCCGAATGTAGCACTCTTACTTGTTTTTTCCTTAGATTAAATTAAAATTATTTAATTTTTCGTTGTAAAGTGTTTTTAATTCTTTTTATTTTTTAAACAAAAATATAAACTAAATGAAATCAAAAAAAGCGCTGCCGAGTCCCTAGTTCTGCTGACCAAAACTAAGGTCACAAATTTTTGGGGGGTCAGTTCTTAGTTTCGCAGTTGCGGGCCACCAAAGTTTATATGTATTATTTGGCATGTACCAAGTATTTTATGGCGAAATGAGGCAATATACCGGTATCATTGGAAAGGTAATTTTAGCAAATATTTAATAAAAAAGAAAGAGTAAACAAAAAACTCAGGTAAAATCTAAAGAAAAACCTGAACGGTTAGGTCACACCGCCTTTTCCCATAAGTGGCTTCCTAAAAAATCATTTCAAGCACCTTTGTACGTTTTCATTGTAATGGCTACCTGAGCAAGAAAATATCTTATTGAAGTGTCCAATACTGTTTGAGCAAAGACGAAACATTTTTGAAAACATCTCAGCCCTGGAACTTCTCATTGATCCTTCTCCCGACAACATAAATAAAATCAATAAATACGTTAAACTTTCAAAGTTAAAAATTTAATTTCTCTTCTTACTACTCTAACTATTATTGTTGTACATAATGTATTCAAATATGTACAATCAGAGCTGATGCTAATGATAGCTAATGCTCTTAAATTACATTTAATCTCAGAATTTATTTCTTTAGATTAAATAAACTAATAATAATATTTTTGAAAAGAAGAAACATTAAAAACATTAAAAATAAAATTATATTCGTTGGTTAACGACGCACTGTGATCCGTGTGCTCAACTTCGCCTAAAAAATGTTATAATTCGGTTTTGAAAGCCATGCCATTAACAGATTTTCTCAATTCAAGTTTTACTCAAAACTATATTAATGGCGATGAAAACTTTTTAAAAACGTTATCGTTAGCGACGAAAGTAAATTTAAAATAATCGGATTTGATGGAAAACAAAAAGTTTGGCGCAAAAATAATGAAGTGCTGGAACTTAAAAACTTAATGCCCACAGTAAAACACGGAAGCGATTCAATAATGTCGGCGTCTGGGGTTGGATATTTACTTAATGTATTCCAACGTATTAAAAGATAATTAGAGTGAGTCAGCATCCAAAGTGGGTCTGTCTGGAAGCTGGTGCTTCCAACAAGATAAAGACCAAAGCACACTGCGGCCGTGTTATGCTATTTAAAGTGACTTAGCTTACGACTACTGGTAGAATCATAGTTTGTTTACAGTTTTCTGAGTTCTGATTTTAAACCACTCAATGCTCTACAAATTTCTTAACATCCCATACACGTATGCAGTAGTAATATTTATCGTCCATGTTCTGAAAAACGCATATCGCTTAAAACTGGTGTTCTGACAAACGAAAACGCTAGAAATTTGGCGCTTTCAAATCGCTCGTGTATACCGATGCGATCCGGTTTATTTCATATAAAAAGCATTTTGAAGTGAAATTTAAATACTACACAGATTAAATTGAATTTTTTTACGATTTTAATAAATAATTTGCAATTTTAAAATTTCCTCAGGAGTTTTTTAACTGTCTGTCTTAATTGTTACCTTTTGAATTGGCGCTTTATACAAACATAATTTCTCTTGACTGTAGCTTGTTTTTTTTATGACAAAGGCATATGTTTTTATTGTTCGAGCACAACTTCGAAAAAAGAAAAACTCCAGGTAATCGAAGCGATTTCAAAGCGTGCAGAGGTAAGCGATTTGAAAACGCAGCGTTTTTCAGAACGCAGTGTAATTTTTTTATAGGAACCATTTAAGTATGTTCCTAAATTGTTGAGGATGAAAAGTTTGTTATCATGGTATTACTAATATATGGTACAGTTGAGGAAAAGATAATTTCATATATTTTTGGATGTATCTATTCCGTCACGGATCATAGCATTGGACTTTATGCTTTATCCTCATTTGAAGGATGTCAGCGGGGTTACTCTTTATTGTTATCTAATTTTTTCTCTTTCGCAAATATGGTATTACATCGCTCAGTAATACGAAAGCTTATGTCAAAATCGTTTGTTATGCTCAAATATCTGGCGCTAACAAAATATCAAACGCTAAAAAAACGAATCATGTAAGTAAGCAAAAATAAAATTTTTATATTTATATCTAAATTGTTTTTTTTTAGGGAAAAGCGAAAAAAGTTACAGACTCAGCAACGGCAGTTCGAAACTTGGTTTTATGGTGCAACACAGCGGTTTTGCCAAGGCACAATTGCAGTGGAATGCCAAACAACCCACAAAAATTTATAGTCCAAACTGACGAACGACCTCAGTTCCAACGGATTTCCTATAAGGCAGTATAAATATTTTTGTATGCGGGAGAATAAGGTGAACACTGAACTGTTGCCAGAACTTTTATGTGTAAAATATACAAAATCCAACAATATTTCGCGAAAAAATCTGCACCTTATTGTAAAAATCTTCCAATGCATTCTTCAATTTATTTCTATACAATATGTCCCTATATTTATTACTTTAAAGGAATTGTATTTGCTTTTTGCCTTATTGATTTAATGGAGTTCTCTTTTAATCAACTTGGCTTTTGGTAAAGACTCTGAGGTTTTCTTTACAAAATTTGTGTAGAATCCACTGATGAGCTATATATGAGCAGTAGCGAAATGGCCATATTGATATGCTTTCCTGGCAGTAATAAATTTTTTAGTTTAAAATAAAGTACGTATTATTTAGAATACTTTTTTCAGAAATTAACTAAAGTCATTTCTATTTCATTTAGTATATCTTTCTAAACTCCGAATTCTGTGTTTATTTTCTTACATAAACTTTTTGGAAAATTTTAAGCTAAGTCTAAAACTGATTTGGTGTCACCATTTATAATTAAATTTGGGCTAATACGCGTAGCGATTTCATTATATTATAAAAATCAATAATTCAATATAAAATTTATGCTTAAAGCTATTTCAGCTGCATGAATGCCTAGACTCCGATTTATCTTATTTTTTGTATATGGGACGATAATAACAAAAGAAAATACACGTATTTTTTTGCTTTTATTATTTAAGGAAAAAATGATACAAAAAGGGTGTGTTGCTTTTAGGCAACATTGAGGTGAGTACTCGTAGCCGAAACTTACACAAAAATATTTGTTGCTTTTAGGCAACACAGAGGTTAGTGGTGAAAACTTATATTATTAAGAAAGGTGAGTCTCTGAAGCAACTTTTGGTTTTAGTAAAGCATAAGGCTACTTCACATTTTTCACACACGAATCGGTAAATCCGACACACTTTGGAAGCTTGCATCTGATTTTCTTATTAGATTTTGTGCCAGTGCGCAATCTGCTTTTGCGGTACATGCTGAGCCGGCTCTTTGTGCTTTTTGGCATCAATATCGCGTTGTAACGACTTCTGTGTACAAAGGGTCACAGCAACCTGCTGACGAAAATCTGCTGTAGATAAGCGGTTTGATGAAATACCCTTGTATTCAGCAGTTCTTTTATTAAGTATCCATGCGTTGGCCATCGTGACATCCAAATGTATTTAATATAGACCCATGATGCTGTCAAATAGATCAACGCCACCCATATGACGATTATACTCTCCTACCACATTAGGCCGCTTTTTGAAAATATACTTTGAGTTCTGTTTATCCATCTTCGCACATCAGATTCAGGTGTTTTCGCAGCAAATGTGGAAATGTGGATTCTGTTGTCCTTACATGCAATTGTTGAGATATCGATCCCGTTGGCGTTAGCTACGAAATTTTTTTGAATAGCCTCGTTCTTTCTTTAAAATTACTTTTTTCGACGACAGCTTACAATCAGGTATTCTATTTCTTCTTATTGTACTGAGACTGCCTTCTTTGGACAGATATTCCATTAAACGAAGGGCAGTGAAATAGTTATCAAAATAGAGTTTGAAATTCTGGTTTCTAGGAATCATACGCGCTAGCCTCATGACGACATTAGATGAGGCACCTAAATCTGGCTCCCCTTGCAAGACAATATTTTTTTTGCCTGTTTCGATTTCTGTTCTATAGGCAAAGATAGAAACACCACTCAATACAAATACTTTTTATGAGAGACATTTAACATGTCGCACCTATAAATTGCTTGATATCCTATTCATTCAGTCGAAATGTGCTATTACCCTAATAGCACTTGATATAAATTGGTCTCCTCAACAATTTTTTGATTAGTTAAGTTGGAAAGCGGTAAAAGTAAACTGTTCGGGAGTTTCTAGCGGAAGAAGATTAGGATTTAAATCTTTACTTCCCATAAACGTGAGCTGTTTCGCATTCAAATTAATATTCTTGTTCTTCCAGCGAAAATTCAGTTTAGGTGGCTTCTCTTTAGTATCCTTTCTTGGGTTCTTAACACTGAAAGCTTGAGAAGGGCGCTCGCGTGTCGGCACGGTTTCAGTGCTGCAGGAGGGTGTATCGTCAATTTTTTCGAGACTCTCTATGAAGTTTTAAAAATCTATATCTGGGACCTTATCCCAGTCAACAGTAAAGTCAGGATCGGCAATGCTGTCGTCATAAAAATCTAAGCCGTCTTCACTATCTTCGAGCTCGTTCAGAGTAGCAGTAATGTTTACGAGACATACTGAAACACTATAACTAAGAAACAATTAAAATGAAACATAAAAAAATAAAATCAACGAAATATCCGTTATCGAAAATTCCGCTACTTTTTTTCTTATGTAGCTTACGAGCAACACTCCTTATTTGCCAAAAAAAACAACCAAACAGAAAAATTATACAAGAACAGTGTTTCACCATAAAATTTAAGCACTTATCTCTCAAACTTATAAAGATAACACAAAAAACACAAGCATAACACTTTATTTTTGAAATCGCGGCTAATGGTGACTGTGCGAAAATACCATAGAAAGTAAAAGCGCAGCGCAGAGCCAACTTGTTATTGCGCATTGCCCTGCGTCATAAACGAGCAGCGCATTAAAAAAAAAACAGCGCGCTTGGTTCTGTTTTTGCGCTGCTCCTTTTTTGTGCGCAACGCGCAAAAGAGCCAAAAATACGCATAGCTCTTTTACTACGATACAAAACATATTTTTTAAAGTCAATATTATAATGTGAAAATAAAAAGTGTTTGGGACATTTTAAAAGATTGTTTATAGTTTTTTAACTATAATGAAGGTTGAAGGAACATATACACATGTATTTTATTTATATTATTGTCTATTTATGTATGTATGTATATGCTAATAGATATTGTAGTGTACCACCACAATCAATCAATCAAACAATAATAAGTTCAAATTGAGTGTCAAATTGAATTGAGTGCATTTAAGCAATTTGATTTGTGATTGGTTACTGTAAGCTAAATTCATGACACTGAATAAAACAAATGAAGAAGTATTGGTAAGCTAGAATAAGTTAGAGAGGCTAAGAGTTATTTTCATAAGTAGTATATAAGCTGGAACAAAACTTTAATAAAGCAGACTTTAAGAGTAGAAACATATATCGGCTTTAACAGCCTTGTTTTTAATTTTAATATCTCAATATTTTGGCAGTTCCTTTGAACGCCTAGTGTTAAGCTGTCCTCCTTGGTAGCTGTATAAATAAATATAACCAAGGACTATAGAGTATACACAAATTAAGGACTA
This sequence comes from Gymnosoma rotundatum, assembly GCA_916610165.2. NCBI lineage: Eukaryota > Metazoa > Arthropoda > Insecta > Diptera > Tachinidae > Gymnosoma > Gymnosoma rotundatum. The sequence goes on from OU744339.1 coordinate 65,951,115, forward strand.
AAACAATACCACAATATGTTTGTACGCATACATAAATGTATGTATGTATGTATACGTACGAAAGAATAGTGTTATGTATTTTTGTGGTGCGTTCGTACGAATTACCACTAAAAATATTTTAAAATGAATAATTTATTATTCAGTCCTAAGCTGCGTGTTTGTAGTGTTGTTGTTGGGAAGTGAAAAAATATGTAAGTATGTTGTCATTTAATGTACATACTTAAGTTTATCTTTGTGTGTATACAGATATTAGCTAAAATACCCACATAGATACTTCATCATAAAATATGTACATACATAGGTGCAGGTACTAGTGGCCAGCTTGCCGAAGGTTTTCGTTCGTTCCCATATTTACATTCAAAACAAGAACAAAATTCTTAATGTTGTTTTTATTTTCAATGTTGTTGTGAAAACGGACAAAACCCGTCAACGTGAATTAACAGACAATTAATGTGTACTTGTATTTCTTTGCTAACAGCCAGTTTACATTAAGGGCATTGTATCTGACTTTTTTATTGTTTTCTCTTTTGGAGAATCTCCGTATGTCATCAAGCGCTTACGTTATGACTCTTTTGTAGCAAGTGAGAGAATTTTATGATGTTTTATCAACCAATTTTTCAAGTGTTGCCATAAACTAAATGTATTAATTTTTCAACAATTTTTTAACAACATAGAAAAAAACAGCCGTTTTGGTAACACCGCTCAAGCATATAACTACAAAATAAGAAAGAGAGAAACAGGAATGAGAGAACAACGGAAAAGTCATGAAAATTCATTTCGTGCTACTTTTGCTGCCCCGTAAGCTTCTCTTTACCTCTTGCTTAGAAAACTTCTACATATGACTTTTGTAGCTGATACAATGCCCTTAATGTAAACTGCCTCTAATCGCTAAACGGCACTAAATTTTCCCTTTTGAATCAAATCCATACTATTTATTAAAACAAAAAAATTCTTGGCATTTCAGCATTTTGTTGTATTGCATACATATGTATATGTACATATAAAAATATGTAGCCCTCATAAATTACTTAACTCCAAATTTAGGGATGAAAAGATCATTTATTAACCAATTTAAAAAAAAGAAGGAGGTTATACAATTCGGCTGAATGTTGGTTTTTTTATGTTTGTGCCTGCAGAAATCAGTCATTTCTGATCCGATTTTTGGTAATATGATGGATTATGCTTACAGATTGGTCCCCTTTTAAAATCTTAAAAATTAAAGGGTGTCCCGATACAACATACATATTTTTAAGTGTATTATGAACTGTAAAGGGCACTTCTGTTAAATTTAAAATAACGGCTTATTACTATAGCTCTCAATAACAAAAAGTTATACAAAAATAAATCTAAAAATTAAAGGGGGTCCCCATAATTGATGTAAGTTTACTTATTTGGGCCTATCTTTTGAACCGTTATAGACAAACGCTTGCAAATTGAACAGAATGTCGATTGCTATGGTCATTATAGTAACAAGTATTAATATTAAAAATTATAAAATAAAGGGTGCCCCAATAGTCAATTTAAGTTTATTTTTATGGTCATACTTTTTAGCAGTTCTAGACATACGCTTGAAATTTACAATATACCTGTATTGCTAAGTCCGCTATAACAATAAGTATAAAATTTGGGGTTGGAAGTTAAAGGGTGTTCCAATTGTTGATGTGATTTCAAGTATGTGACCAAACTTTTAAACCGTTATAGACAGACTGCTGAAACTTAAAAGGGACCTGTATTGCTAAGCCCGATATGTCAGTGAGTTTGTAATTTTAATTTAGTAGTTAAAGGGTATCCCATTGTTGATGTAGATTTACTTATATGGGCCTATCTTTTGAACCGTTAAAGGCAAATGCATGCAAATTGGATAGAATGCCGATTGCTATGGCCGTTATACTATAAAGTATTAATAATTAAAAATATGAATTAAAGGGTGTGCCAGTAGTTCAATTAATTTGATGTATATGAGCATACTTTTTGACGGTTGTAGACAGACGATTATTATTTGCAACGAACCTGTATTGCTAAGTCCACTATAACAACAAGTAAAAAATTTGGATTTGGAAGTTAAAGGGTGTCCGCATAGTTGTGTAATTTCAAGTATGTGGCAGAACTTTTGAACCATTATAGACAGAACTCTGAAACATAAAAGGGACCTGTATTGCTAATCCGGCTACAGCAGCGAGTTTACAATTTGAATTTAGAAATTAAAGGGTGTCCTATAATTGATGTAAATTTACTTATATGGGCCTATCTTTTGAAGATTATAGACAAACGCTTGCAAACGCTTATAATAACAAGTATTAATATTTAAAATTACAAATAAAAGAGTGCCTCAATAGTTCATTTAATTTGATGTATATGGCCATACGAGGGCTGCTCTATATATTTCTGCCCTAATAGTGAAAATGCGAATATTTATAATCAAAAATGATTTTATTGTTTTTCAAAGTATTCTCCAGCATGATTTATACACTTTTGCATGCGCTCAAACCAGTTGTCGAAGCACTTTTTCCACTCCGATTGAGACACCTCTAAAACATGGTTTTTGAACACTTCAACAGCTTCTTCTGGCGACGAAAATCGTTGACCACGCATTTTTTTCTTGATGTGCGGAAACAAGAAGAAGTCATAAGTGCCAAGTCAGGGCTGTACGGCGGATGACCCATTAATTCGTCGTTTTTGCCGGTCAAAAACGCTCTGGTTTGAGCCGATGTGTGAGGGCTCGCATTGTCATGGTGAACAATGATTCGTCTTCTCTTGTTGGTGTTTCGAATTTCTTCGAGGACTTCAGGCAAACAAATTGTAGTGTACCACTCAGAAAAGACCGTCCTACGTTGCTCAAGTGGAACAGTCGCCACATGACCAGTTTTGCCGAAGAAATAGGCGACCATTTGCTTCAAAGTGCTTCTTCCACGAACAACTTTCGTTGAATTTTGCTCGTCTTTGAAGACCCACACGGTCGATTGTTTTTTCGTTTCGGGCTCATACGCACAGATCCATGATTCGTCACCTGCGACGATCTTATAAACGTCTTTTGAAGCACCGGAATCGTATTTTTGCAACATTTCTTTGCACCTATCGACACGAGCCCTTTTTTGAGTGACTTTCAAATTGTGCGGGATCCAACGAGAACAAACCTTTTTTACGGCCAGGTGTTCATGCAGTATCGAATGTATGCTGGTGGAAGAAATGTCCAAGGATGTCTCTATCTCTCGGTATGTCGCATGTCGATCTTGCATTATGAGTTCACGCACGACATCAATGTTCTCTGGAACAACAGCCGTTTTTGGACGAACTTCACGGAATTCGTCTTTCAGCGAGCTTCGGCCACGATTAAATTCATTATACCAATTTTTCGCAGTGCTATAGGATGGTGCTTCATCGCCATACAAAGATTTAAGTTCATCAATGCACTCTTGTCGTGATAATCCACGTCGAAAGTTGTGAAAAATGATGGCACGAAAATGTTCACGAGTTAATTCCATTTTTTTCTATATTAATTTTTTCAAGTCACTGTTAACAACACAAATAATGGTCGTACGTCAAAACGTTTTGAGTAAGATTATGCTTAAAAATGATAAACTTTCCAATGGAAATGTCAGATTGCACTTGGCAGCATTCAGTGTTGCCAGGTCAGAAATATATATAGCAGCCCTCGTACTTCTAAACAGTTGTAGACAGACGATTGAAATTTACAAAGAACCTGTATTACTAACTCCGCTATAACAACAAGTATTAAATTTGCTTTTGAAATATACGGGTGTCCCAATAGTTGATGAAATTTGGTGTATATGTCTGAAATTTTGAACCGTTATAGACAGACAGCTGAAATTTTCAAGGGTGCTAAGTCCACCATAACAAGAAGCTTATAATTTGAATTTAGAAACTAAAGGGTGTTCCCAAATTACTGTAATTTGATCCATATGGCCGAATTTTTTAACCGTTAGAAACAAACGCCTGAATTTTAGACAAAATATCCACTACTTTGTTTGGAATATGTAATAGTTAATATAATCTAATTTATTTGGCCATACTCTTGAACCGTTATAGGCAGACAGATGAAGTCTGTTTCGAAGTCAGTTTTTTTGCAAGAATTATTTTTAAATACTAATAACCATTAATCCCTGATTGTATTTGAAATTTATTGCAATGCATACAATTTATTACAATTGAGAAGAAATCAGTTTACTGAGCGTGTTTTTCATACTTTTAATATGCTCTGGTCTTTTGCGCATAGCTTAAAAAAGCATAAAAAGAGTGCGCAAAGAGCAGAAGAGCATACGAGTGAGCTAATCTAAACCCTTGAAAATACCAACGGTCAGATAACAAATGTCAATTTTCGGCAAGTAGTGCCAATTAATTGGTTTTTTGGAGCAAGTTCGTTAGATCACTTTGTATACTACCAGATACAGTTAGCGATTATAATAAACAAATTTATCTATTTAATTGTGAGGCACCCCAAAGGTTTGTTGTTTTAAAAAGTTACTATTACAATTTTTAATAGTTTTATCATCTGATTATATAAAATTCAAATCTCTGTCGCTTCGCTCTACAACAATTTATTAAAATTATTATACAAACCATGAATGACTTTTTTAAAAATAAATATATTTTATTAGCATCATTATATGAATTTAGCATTGTCGATTTGATTGATAATAACAGCAAATGAACAATAAATTTTTAAGCACTCATATAATTCTAATAAACGCGCGTTTGGGAAGGGTGCAAAATCTTTTTGGGAATAATATTTAATAAAATTCATATTTTATCAAATTGGTTCATACATCTCTAGCAAGCGTCTCCACAGCAGATAAAAATTTGAGTTATGCATACTACGAACATAATATCAGTAAGTGACATACATACATATTTATTCATTCTATAAATTTGGGCAACATAGTGTTTTATGTCTGTCACGACAGCAGCTCCATCTGCTGCAAATCCAACCATGTTCTCTTTATAGTCAACGTCATTGTCGAAAAAATATTTAACAATTAATTTTGTACTGAAAGCGTCACATTGGTCTAATTTTACTGTCATGCATAAAGTATTTTTTATTTGAAAAGAAGTTTTTAAATTTAATGTTTTTATAAAAATTAGCAGCTGAACTGTGGATAATCACCCTTATTCTAGTGGCCGTGCTTTCAATGACAAATTCGACTTCAGCAAGTTCAATGTCATTAGAATCGTTTTCCATGTCAACCATTTGAACTGCTCCTTCAGGATTCATATGCTTTTGGAAGTTAAGAAGGTTTGCCACAGCTTCTTTCAGCGGACTAAGTGAAAATTGTTTAAACATTCCGCTGCCAGTGGCTTTACATTCCGCTTTATTATCATCTTTTTTTCACTTTTAATTTCGCCATACCTTAAAAGTTATTTTTACAAACTTTTTTATAAATAACTTTTCAATGCTTTATTTTGTTACCTTTTGCCATTCATCTGCTAATCGTCTAGGCGGACCAAGAGAATTTAGATTTTTTCTAATTTCTTCACATATCTATAAAATGTAATTTCTTTAAAATTGCATGAAGCAGTGCCTCTGCTAAAATTTTTCAAATTGATTTGCATTTGTTACCTTCCCTTTTTTACATTTTCCATTTTATATTTGGTTTAAATTACTTCCAGCCGTTATTCAAAAAGGCGTCGACAAACAACAGTCACGTCAGTACAATATCGTCGTCACATTTGTTATAGAATACAAAAAATCTTTGAGCAATAATTGTCAATAACGACAAGTAGAATAACAAATCGAAAGCATCGACACACATCAACATTGATATATGACGACGTCGACAACTAGAATAAGGGCGATTATAAATAAATAAAAAAAAAACTAAATAAAAATCGATAAAAAAAGATTTTATTTTGAAAGAGTACTAATATAATAAAAAGTCCCTTTGTTTAATTTAATATTTGCAAAGTGTAAAGTAAATAAATTATCGAAGTGTTTTGTGATATTTTATTTTTCATCCTCTTTCAACTGTATAAAAGAGCCGAAAAAAAGTCAGCCGTATACAGTGGAGAAAGAAAAATAGAATTGCTGTTGGTTATTGTTGTTTTTGCTTAAACTTAGATTTTTGTCTTTGCTTTATTGTTTGAAATTTTAGTTTATTTAAAATGTTTGTCAGAAGTTTCCTGAAGAGTTAAGTAAGCGGTAAAGAAATGGCCATCGAGACGTGCTTTGACCCTTAATAATCAATATCGATAATTTAATTAATTAATTAATCGGGAAAATAGAAAATAGCACGCAAAAAAATATTTTATTTTGAAAATTTAGAAAATAGATTATGGTTTAAGTTATTATTTTTTTTTTTAATTTCTAAAAACCTTTTTTAGGAAGAAAAATTATTTTACAAATGTGTGCGGACGTTTAGTCAATGTAATAGAAGTTGTCACACAGATTTTAAAAAATCTTGGATTTTTGGCCAAAAATCTTCAAATCTGGTTTTTGACAATTTGAGAGGCGAAAATCTGCAAAATGGATTTCTGGCAACAGTGCTTGTGATTCAAAATATTGCCCGTTTTACTCTTTGGAGGAGCAGATAATAAAACTTCTGCATATAGAAGAAGCCGACAACGGGATGTTAACATCAAAATACATTGGGGCAAGTATTAATGCTACCCACGATGTTACAGCTATGTTGCAGTTATGTTCCTTTTCCGTCTCCATCCATAATGCCTCTGAATCCATCATTATTTTATTATATATGTATAATAAAAAAACAGACTAAAAAATTTGTGTATTATAATATTTTGTTCATCAGAGATATTTTTGTTTAACCGCTGCTGTATTGGCGTTTAATAAAATAAACGTTTTTGTTTACAAATTTTGACACTTCATTTTGTCATTCTTTCCTATTGTTTATTTTGTTGTGGCAATGTTGCTTCTTTTTTTTAAGTTTTGCATCGCAATAGAGTTACACCCCAGATTTGGTAGAATTTATCATTTGTGCAACTGGCACTGGTAGATCTACGAATTTACGATTTGTCTCGCAAATATCTTTATCTTGATCAGCAGTATGACAGTCTTACGTATCACCAACCACTCCAATATTACAGATTTCTCTTCATGCACTTTTGCTGCCTAAACAGTTTGAAAATACATCCCTATAAGATGTTTTTGCAATCCTAATGTTAATATTGAAACGTTTGTAAAGGCTAGAAAATATCTTCTAAATGGTACAAGCTTTATTTCGATGCTTTACTAAATGTTTGATTTCTGGCTAGAACCATTGACTTGTAGTTGATGTTGTTTTTTGTTTTCTGTTTTAAAGGGACCAATTTTTAATAAATCTGTTTCATATTCCCCTGTACAAAATGAAGTTGTTCACCCAGTTTTGGCATATAAAAAGTAGAATGCTATTGGATTTGAGATATTTTTTGATTAGAATTAAAATTGGTGGCAAATTATTAAATCGTGCTTTGCAAAAACACAGGAGATACTTGCTTAAATAAAGGAGTCTTTAAGAGATATTTGGTTTAAAAAATATTGATGGTGTTCACTGCGTCCAGAGCCATACATTTAACTTAATTTGAGAACTCTGATTCTCGAGATGTTAAGATATTTTTATGTAGACTGTGTTCGCAAATAATTTCGATATATATCGATTTGGTATATAAACATTTCCAAGTAAAAGTTTTTCATTCCTCTTATACACTACTTTTTTGATTTAATGCATTTATGCTGTATACTGTATTTATTATTCTAAAATCAAGTAGACTATAACTGCCATCTTTAATTTTTGGATCAAACAGGGTCACAAAAACGTAAAAAATGGAAACCACAAAGACCAATTATAGAAAATGAATTAATTACACTTTTATTATTATTTATTATAATTTTATCTGTTTTTAATATATAATTTTTTAATTTCTGTTTAATATCAAAACTGATATTTAAATAAATTGCTAAAGTATAAATGAATATGAGAATATCGTTCACTATATAACTGATGGATGTTTGTATATGAATATATAATAATAGTAATTTGTTTTTTTTTTATATCTATAAAATGTAATTTATATATAGTAGTAATATTTAGAAAAAGTTTGACTTTATAATGAAAACATAATTTTATATTTAATAAAAGTTAATTACTATAAATGTATATAATGCGTTCTATGTATATTTATAAATAATAAAATCTTTAATATAATTAGACAAGGAAACAAAGAAAAAAAATACTTTAAAAAGAGTTTTGTAAGTTAAATTATTGTTGCTAAAAGTTATATTAAATAAATGTTATAAATTTATTAAAAAAAAAGAAACAATTAAGATAAATCGTGAAAGAAAACTTTGGCGTGCTGTCTGCCTTTCTTTGTGTTATGTATTTATGTGTTTGTAAGTCATATTATGTATGCAGCATCTTATGCTAATTTAAAAATATTTATATCTAAATGTGTATGTAGGTGCTACAAAATAAATACATTTCTGTTACATTTATATTTGATTGGAAAATATTAGACGACACATTTAATCTTTGTGTTTATGCTTTACTTATCTTTTTAAACATAAATATTGTTTTAATTCTATTATATTTTTGTTCGAAAAGCATTTCTGATATACAAAGTTATACTTATTTGGTTGTATGTATAATTAATATTAGCATTTTATTATTTACTTTTACTGTTTTCAATGTTCTTTCCTAAGCATAAATTATAACTTGGTAGTCAACTAAAATATTAAAGGGTTAGGAATTTTAAAATTTTGTCTATTTGGGTAGACTTAATAATAAGTTTTGTATGAAATACACGCAATAAAATGCAACTTAAATGTTGTACAGTAGAGCATTTTTCTTCACTTGCGACTTTTTTTTATAGCTGTTTCTAGAGCTTTCGTTGCAGTTGGTGATGTAGTTAGTTTTGTTGTTGTTATTGGCGATGAAATCTTGTTTTTAATATTGAGTCGCGGTTTAATGGATGCTTGTTGTTTAGAAGCAGCATTAAGCATTTATCAGTATGCTTGCGCCTCTTTATAATCGCTCTGGTCTGATGTAAAGAAATCTTCCAATTTCCACTGTAGTGTCTCAAATGTTGGTCGTCTCATTGGATCTTTGTGCCAACATTCTAACATAATCTCATAAAGTCTTTGATCGCAGTTTGGCGGCTGAGGCATACGATAACCATGCTCTACTTGCGTTAATACTTCTGCGTTTGTCATTCCTAAAATCAAATAAAATATTCTATTAAAATCTATTTCTAAGAAACTTTGTAGCACAACTGAAATTAAGTTTGGGTAAAACACTTGCCTGGATATGGAATACGTCCATAGGTTACTAATTCAGTTAGTAAAATGCCAAAACTCCAGACATCTGATTTAATGGAGAACTTAGAATAGTTTGCTGCTTCAGGAGCAGTCCACTTTATGGGGAATCTAGCACCAACGCGGGCTTCATATTCATCTTCTTTAATAAGTCTTTAAATATAAGATTATTAAAATAATTATAAAAATCATTAACTTGCGAAGCCTCCTTCTTTACGTATAAACTTATACCGTATTAATCTTCAGATTAAAAGGCAATATATATTTTAATAAAAGGTAATAAATTTCATTGTTCTCTATTCGAGAGGCAAAAGTAAATTATATTCTTCATTTATAATTTTCCAAAATTGACAAATAAAAATTTTCAATAATAACAAAACTACTAGGTTTAAATTTAATTGTTGTGGCACCACATTACCCTCCTCCTAATGAAAATGTTACTCTTTTTGGAACTTTGCTTTTCTCCTTTAGTCCAGGAAAAACTTCATCAATAAATGCAGGTTTTAATCTGTCAATCGAAACCTTATCAGTGTTTTTTCCTTTTTTGATTGTAAAGTATTTTTCATTTCTTTCGATAACCTCATATGGTCCACTATATTTGTTAGCTAGTGGCTTTAATATTCCATCATTACGTACCCATACTTGTGAAGTTGTTGCTAAATCGACATATTTGAAAGGTTTTTGAGAGCAGTGATGAGAAGTAGCTACCGGGCGAATATTTTTCATGACTGATTTCATTTGATATAAAAAACTAGATTCAGATTGCTTGTTATTTATGTCAGAAAAAAATTGACCAGGCAGCCTTAGATTTTCGCCATACAAAAATTCAGCTGCTGAAGCTCCTAAACCTTCTTTGTGTGCTGTTCTCATTCCGAGAAGAACTGTAGGAAGAATTTTTGTCCACGAATGAGTATTATGACATGTTATTGCCGCTTTTAATGTACGGTGCATTCTTTCAACTAGACCGTTGCTTTGAGGATGATACGAAGACGTTTTTATATGCTGAGCACCAATCAACTGTGCCAATTCATTAAAAACACTTGATGTAAATTGTCGTCCACGATCAGAAACTATTTTATTAGGACATCCGTATCTAGAAACCCAACAGTTATAAAATGCATCACAAACGGTTTCTGCTAAAATGTTTGCTAGCGGAACCGCTTCAGGTAAATCTATCTATGCAGGTGAGGAGGTAAATCTTTCCATCACTTTGGGGCAAAGGCCCAACTAAGTCAACATGAACTTCAGAAAAACGCTCAGAAACAATTGGAAAAACTCCTATCTGTCACTTTACGTGCTTCGAAATTTTTGCTTTCTGACATGGTTTACATTGTCTTACCCACTGACTAATGTCTCGGTTCATTGACGGCCAAACAAAACGATCAGCAATAAGTTTACGGGAGGCACGAACCCCTGGATGACTAAAACTATGAAATTTTTGAAATATTTCAAATCGTTGGTCCTTACATACATAGGGGCGAGACTTCTGTTGGGAGACGTCACAGTAAATACTTTTGCTTGACCCTGGAATCTTTAACAATTTGAGATTTAATTTAGTAACTGCAGAATCAATAAGGAATTTTTTAAGCTCTTCGTCCTTGCTTTGTGCAACAGCCATGCTGTTGTAATTGATTGATTCAATCTCACTGGTTCTTGACAAAAAATCTGCTACTACATTTTTAGAACCAGACACGTATCGTATGTCTGTCGTGAACTGAGAAATGAAATCAAGCTGCCGGATTTGACGTGGACTTGCACGTTCCGGTTTCTGTCTAAAAGCATATGTAAGCGGCTTGTGATCTGTATATATCACAAAGTTTCGTCCCTATAGCATGAATCTAAAAGGCTTGACACTTGCATATGTCGCTAATAGTTCTCTGTCATAAGTGCTGTAGTTTTTTTTCGGAAGTTGAAAGTTTACGAGAGAAGAATGATAATGGCTTCCACCCATCTACTCCTTTTTGTTCTAAAGTAGCACCTATTCCTATGTTGGAAGCATCAACTCTAAGTGCTATTTCTGAGTCCATTTCAGGAAATGATAGCAAGGCTGCATTAGCACAATCAGTTTTTATTAATTTAAAAGCCTCTTCTGTTTCTGGGGTCCAACCAATTTTCCTTTTATCTTTATTTTTACATCCTTTGAGAAATTCATTAAGCTTTATTTGGTGGTGTGCAGCATGTGGCATAAATCTTCGATAGTAGTTGGTTGTTGCAAGAAATCTACGAAGTTGTTCTAATGTAACAGGTTTTGGAAAATCAAGAATTGCTTGAATTTTAGATTGCACTGGTTTAATACCTTCTGCGGATATGTGAAATCCTAAAAAATCCAATTCGCGTACCCCAAATAAGCATTTGCTGGGATTAATAACAATTCCGTTATCGTTAAGACTTTTGAATAAAATGTTTAAGTGTCTTAGATGCTCTTCTTTTGACCTTGACGCTATCAAAATATCATCAATGTATACATATACAAAATCCAAATCGCGACAAATATTGTCCATATATCTTTGAAAACTTTGGGCAGAATTACGTAACCCAAAAGGCATTTTTGTATACTCAAATAGACCGAATGGTGTGATAATAGCCGTTTTCTCTATGTCAGGTGGGTGTACTGGGATCTGATGATATGCCTTCACCAAATCAATTTTTGTAAATATTTTGTTACCTGCTAGATTTAATGTAAAATCTGTTACAAAAGGTATTGGATATCTGTCTGGAATGGTTATGCGATTTAATGATCTATAATCACCACATGGACGCCATTCGTTATTTGCTTTGGGTACCATATGTAGTGCATTAGACCAACAGCTTTTTGACGGTCTAATAATTCCGTTGTCGAGAAGATATTTAAACTCCTTCTTTGCAAAAGCAAGCCGTTTGGGATCCAGTCGGCGAACCTTGGCTTTTACTGGAGGACCTTCTGTCTCGATATGGTGAAAAACCTTAGGTTTTATTGGAATATCAGAAATCCTGTTAAGCGAATACAGCGCAGGATATGCTTTAAGTAGTTCGTGATACTCATTTGCTGATTGTATAATACTAAGCTCCAGTGAAGGTTCTGAAGAAAATTTAGCTGGTACAGATAAGAATGTTTTCCTATCTACCAGTGTAAAATTTTTAAGATCTGGTAAGAGATCAAAGTGTTTTAGAAAATCTGAACCAATTATAGGTTTGCTAACTTCCGCTATAACAAATTTCCAAACAAAAGTTCTTCTCAGGCCAAAGTCTAACTCTAAAATTTGTGTGCCGTAGGTTTTTATAACGCTACCATTAGCTGCATACAAAGAAAAACAGGGTTCGTAAATGTTATTATTTAATTTTTTACGATTAATAGGTGGCAAAACAGATATTGCCGCCCCAGTATCTATTAAAAAGGATAATTTGGAATTTTTATCTTTAATAAATAAGCGGCCATCACAATTTGGAATTTCAGCAGCCGCATCTGAAATTCCATTTAGTTTTTTGAATACGAACATGGAGAAGTACATTTTGTTGAGAGTTCTCCAAAACGACGGTGATACCAGCACCATCTACGATCACTCGAATTAGATCTGTTGTATCTTGAGGGTGATGGATTTCGAGATGAAGACCTTCCTCTTCTAGTTTGTAATTTCTCTACCTTATTTTCTAAGGCTTTAACTTGCTCAGATAGTTGCTTTAACGTAATATCTAATATTGACAATGATTCCGATTTCAGGGATATTGGATGTGAAGTTGAATCTACATGGCCTTTAATTTCACATATATTTTTATCATGAAGAACTTCAAAAATTTTGTCAGCTTGTTCTGCTAAAACTTCAATTGAGCAGTCCGTTACCGCTAAAATCGTTCTAATTTGATCTGGCATTTGTTCTAAAAAAATGCTTTTTAAAACTGTGTCACCAATATGTCCTGACGCAAGGTTCTTGAGCTTTTGAAGAAACTGAGTTGGTTTGTTATCTCCCATTGATTGTCCATGCAGAAGCTTGCGAATCCTTGATTCATCGGATTCGCCAAATGCACTTAAAAGAGTCCGCTTAACTGCAGCATATTGCGTAATATCCCCTGGTGGATTAAAAATAATATGGCTGATGTACTCACTTATTTGTGGATCCATATTGGCGACAATGTATTGAAATTTAGTTTCATCTCTTGTTATTCCTGCTATAGCAAAAACTGACTCTATTTGAATAAACCACAGCTTTGGGTTGTTTGTCCAAAATGGTGGTAATTTATGTACAGACGATGCTCCAATCTCTCTAGCATTAACTGTTGCTGCACCATCATTAGTCTCTTGACTTTGTTGTTGCTGCTGAACATTTTGTAAATTTTCTGGACAATTTCGCGACGGGGATTCTATTCTCACGTTGCGTGAGATACTCCTATCAACACTTCTTGATCTTCTGGGTGTACGTGTCAACATTTTCGGGGTCACCAATTATACCGTATTAATCTTCAGATTAAAAGGCAATATATATTTTAATAAAAGGTAATAAATTTCATTGTTCTCTATTCGAGAGGCAAAAGTAAATTATATTCTTCATTTATAATTTTCCAAAATTGACAAATAAAAATTTTCAATAATAACAAAACTACTAGGTTTAAATTTAATTGTTGTGGCACCACAAACTAATGGCAAGTTTGACATCAATACAAATAATAAGCCTTGAAAAATAACTATCAAATGCTTAAAAGACATTGAAGAAAATAGCCGAACGATATTTAATCACCTTAAAAGTCCTTTTTATACCCTTCACCTCAAAAAGCGTATATCTAAGTTTGTCACTCCGTTTGTAATTTCTACAATTCCATTTCCGTACTCATAAAGTATATATATTCTGACTTATGCATAGCGAAGTCGATTGAGTGATGTCCGTCTGTCCGTGATAGTGTTGAAATCAAGTTTGCCAAGGCACTAGGTCAGCTAGAGAAAATTTAAATACGCCAATCGATCAGACATAGTGTCAACAGACAACGGGTAAAACACCACGCCTGCCGCTAATTTTTCCACATCATTTGGGCAATGAAGTAACTCCAATCAAAAAACAAATATATGGGAGAGAATTGAAAAATAAGGCAAAAAAAAAAACTAATCTTCATTAAATTATCATCTGAACTGTGAATATTATAAATGAATTGCAATTATTTAAGCTTAAGTTCATTTTATTTTTAATTTCTAAAAATCTTTTTTTTTAGAAGGAAAATTTATTTTATTTTATTTTGGCCGACATTTTCCAAAGAAAACAAGAAAAATTAGACGCTAGCAGAATGAAATGCTGCACTTTCTGGACCGCTACGACCTTGATCAGCATTCTTCGCATCTATCTACCTTAGTTGGGTATTTTATAAACATCTATTTAACCAACTTAATTCATATTAACATTAATTTAATCTGAACTGTGAATATTATAAATGAATTGAAATTATTTTGGTTTAAGTTCATTTTATTTTTACGAGTTCTAAACCAAATTAATGTTGATATGAATATTCTCGTATTCTTATTTACAAATGTAGTTGTTTAAATAGATGATGTTTATACACAAATAAGGTAGATAGATGCGAAGAATGCTGATGAAGGTCGTAGCGGTCCAGAAAGTGCAGCATTTCATTCTGCTAGCGTCTAATTTTTCTTGTTTTCTTTAGAAAACGTCTACATACATTTGTAAAATAAAATTTCTTTCTAAAAAAAGATTTTTAGAAATTAAAAATAAAATGAACTTAAGTCAAAATAAATTCAATTCATTTATAAAAAAAACATCAAATGAAAAAATTGGCGGTCGCCCATATTTTCCGAATTACAGGCCTCTGAAATTTAAAATTTTTTCGAAATTTCAATGTGGGTATCACTTTTGATGAGATCTTTAAGCAAATACTAAAATTTTTTATATATGATTAACTCATTAAGTGGCGATGATATTTTTATGTAAAATTATATACAGTACTGTTCGAAACCTAAGCAACTTTTCCCCAGTAAATACTCATGGTCGTATATGTTCTATTTAAATAGATTAATGAAAAATTTCCCTTTTATTTATTATTATACATATAGTCTACATACTAATAATAACAACAAAAAAAAAATTTTGTCTTTGGAAGAATTTATAAAACAAAAACAAAATTAACTTAAAAATTCGCTGTTCGAAACCTAAGCAACTTTTACATTGTTGCATTTGTTGCAAAATATTAACCAAAACAACAACAAAAATTTTTAGTCCCGTTATGATTGCTATTGAAAAAAATAATTTTGTTTGATTTTATGCATTTAAGCAGTACCAATTCTTTACAAGTGCAACCATGACGCGAACACGTTTCAGCTTTTAAGCTAAAGATTATTGAACTTTTTAATAACGGTAAATTCCAAATTGCTATAGCAAACCAATTGAATATTAATAAATCAATAGTTTCCCGACTTATAAAAAAGTATAAAGCTACTGGGAAAGTAGAGAAAGCCAATAGCGGTGGGCGACCTCGAAAAACTTCTGAGCGAACAGACCAGAAAATTTTCCGTCTAGTTAAAAAAAATTCATTTATTTCGTCAAAAGACATAGTGAATGAGCTTGAACTTCAGATTAGTTATTCCACAGTAAGAAAACGTTTATTGGAACAAAACTTAAGGAGCTTCATGCCATCAAAGAAGCCTATGCTGACTAAGAAGCATTTGAAAAAAAGGTTTGTTTGATTGATTGCAACGTAGTCTCTGATTTTCTCAGCTTTTTGGTTGTTTTAGGTTGGATTTTGCTAGAGCACTTATAGATTGGTCTATATCCAAGTGGAGAACTGTTTTGTTTAGTGATGAATCTAAATTTAACTTACTAAATTCAGATGGAGTTTGCCACGTGAGAAGATTCCTTTTGTTCTTAACATCAAGCGGCTAAATCCTCGGTACTCAAAAGCCACAATAAAGCATGGGGGTGGAAATGTGATGGTTTAGACTTGTTTTTCAGCCAGTGGTGTTGGTCCTTTTGTAGAAATTTAAACAAAAATGGACCGTTTTCTTTACAGAGACATTTTAGCAACTCACATGCTTAACTATGCTGAGTGGGAAATGCCACTTCGATGGGTGTTTCAACATGACAATGACCCAAAACACTCATCAAAGTTAGTCAAGGATTGGATATCAGCTAATGGGGTTCAAGTTTTGGATTAACCACCTCAATCGCCAGACTTGAATCCCATAGAGAACCTCTTTGGAATTATAAAACGGAGTTGGAACTCGACGCTTTAAAAATAAACAGGAGTTGATGAACTGTCTAAAATCGGAGTGGGAGGCTATACCAACATCTATTCTATCGAATCTTATTGAATCTATGCCCAAAAGATGCGCTGAGGTCGTAAGAAACAAAGGATATCATACCAAATATTAAAAGTTGCTTAGGTTTTGAACAGCGAATTTTTAAGTTATTTTGTTTTTATTTTATTATAACTTCCAGAGAAATGGAATTTAATTTTTGTTGTTATTTTTAGGTTATAGACACATTGTGTAGTAGTAATAAAAAAAATATTTTCTATAAATTTATTTAAAGAAAAGATATGAGTCTATTATTACTTAGTGGGAAAAAGTTGCTTAGGTTTCGAACAATACTGTATATGTAGTATCATGGCGAAATCATGTACCAGGTGGTGGCAGTGGCGAATTCATTCATTGCCGTCGTTGCAGGAAATGTCAAACTCCATACATAAAAAATCAGCGCTGTTACATGATTTCGGCATGTTTAGTATATTCTATTAATTCTCTGTCACTCCAATATCTGTTTCTTTGATTGGAGTTACTTCAATAACCTAGATTTACATATATGGTGAAGAGTATATATGTAAGATTCGTCATAGCCGAATATAGCACTCTTACTTAATTATTACTTTTATTAAAATGTTTATCTGTTCTGACTTCTTTTGAATGCGAATTCATGGTACGATGTGCATCCTTTGTCTCACAAAAATGTGTTTAGCCTTATAACCGTTTTCAAAATATTTTTTATACGTTTGGTGAAAGGCTTTCGAATAATATTCATCTTTTATCCGTACGTTTTAGTTGCAACTAAAAATTTTGCATTTGGTAAATTTTGCCTTATAAAATATAAATATTTGCAGTTAAAGATTTAACTGATAATCTTTAACTGTAAATAATTAACTCACATAAAAAATCGTAAATAACGACACTACTTGCAATTAAAAAGCATGGCGTTGCCACCTCCTTAGACATTTTATATCTTTTCTACGATCACGTATGTTTGCATATGTTTTCTATAGCAATTTTGACTGCTACACGGGGCAGCTATAAGATCATTTTAAATTTTATATAATCAATACCGATGGTTAACAATGAGTTCCCTTTGTGATCTCAACACTTATTACAGAACTTTGACACTTACGACGCACAGTGTTTTGATCCCACACAACGATGTAACAAAAATAGAAGGAGTTGTCTCAAAGTGTTATAATTTGTTATATTACTATAAAATACCTTAATTAAGAAAAATACTGTCTATTGAAAAAATCGGAGAAACGACGCGCCTACCGCTCGTACTCGTATATGCCAAAACCAAATTTTCAATATTGGTTACATAACTGCAAACAAATCCGTAGATGTGTTACATCCCATGCTAGTAACTTGTTTGGTAGTTTTTACTGTGATTTAAGCAAGGACTCTAGGTCCTACCATATATCCATGTCAATATACAGAGTTAAGGCTTGCTCGAATAAAACTGATTTCTGCAGCTTTAGTTATAGCATTAGCCAACGTTGATGCAATAAGTTCATCAACTTGCCTCCTTTTAGTCCGTTGTGATGCTTTCCTATAACTTATATAGAGTCGATCTCTACGACTGCTTGTACTTGGAATTGATATTATATAATAAAAAAATAAGAAAAGTAAATACAAAGAAAAACTAAATATAAGAGTAGAAATACAACCACACGGTAGCGGCGACGGATACCGCATGTCAGAGAAAAAACAAATAAAATGAGTTGCGGCGACGGATGCGGTTTTTATTGTCATTTTTATTATTTGTTTACTAATTTTTTTATTCTTTTTTATTGAAATATATTTAAAAAAATTTATTTAAATGTAAATAAGCAATAAATTGAAAAATTTCAAAATTATTGTTGATTTTCAATGAATTTTTTGGTAGAAAAACAATAGAACTGTGGCAACATGCTGAAAGAGAAAAAATTCCAAATTGAGAGCTTGAGAGAAGACGCACTCAAATTAAAATAGATTCTAATTTCATGCGGATTCGTTGAATGTTTTTTATTGTCAAAACTCCATATAAAAAAAACAACCGCATCCGCAACCGCGAGGTTGTATTTCTACTCTAACTCTTAACGCAAACTTTTTATTAAATATTTCACTACCTAACCAGTTGCTCATCTCAGCTTTAAATCTACTTCTCATACGCGATTGTTTGGTCCGTTCACGGCTGAATTTTAAAACTGTAAAATTCGGTTTCTGCACCACAGTATTCAATAATACTCTTTGTATTACAGTACTTGTTTTATGTTTCTTTAACTTCAGCCATTGCTAACGGTACTTTACATAGACCAATATTCATCAGTGGTGTAATAATAAGCAGATACCAGGGTTGCACTTTTACTTAAATCGTTATCAAAAAATATTGAATTTTACTACAGTGACACGCAAAATGACAGTGACATTCTTTAAATCTATTACTTTGCATACAAACTCTAATTTTGAGATGTAATAACTTACATCTTTTACATGGCGGTTTACATGGTCACAGAAGTCTTACGACATGAAAAATTTTTGTGCAGAATAGTACCAGTGGGATCGTCTAAACAAAATACGTAATGAATCTGCACAAAAGACAATTACGAATCATTAGATCAGGGATGCATTTTTCTGCAAACCGCTATTTTAGATTTGTTGTGTTTTACCCGTACAAATTGTGTAAACGCAACAATAACCTGTCGTAAGATTTTTACTCTCAGTTTTAAACTACGGATGGAATTTTATATTATTTTCTCTTGGATTTTACGTACGTAAAGTCGTACCGTCTAAACCCCCCTTTAATAATTTCTAAACAATCTTCATTCATATTTTGCAAGTAATCTTATTAATCTAATTTCTTAAAATATCACTAAACTACATCATTTTACGATGTAAGGCCTTTTAAATGTTCTACTTTTAGTTGCAGGTATATTTTCACAGATGCGATTCTCATAGTTTCTTGTATTGTTTAGTCAGTTTTTTTTCGAAATCATCTTTTAAGGCGTTTAGCATCTGCAGAAAAAGTTAATTTTGTACCTGGTTTATCATAGAGTTTGGGTTGCATGCTAAACAAATTGTTTGATATCGTTTTCAACCAATAACACTGAAAGATTTTTCTTTCAAATGATGCGGGATCAAATTATCTTTATTGAAGCATGTGTTTTACCTGCTCAACAGTTTTTGGAAATATTTGAAAGTTTTTTTTTTACTCATTTAATAAAAAAACGCTATGTGGTTACCATTGTGAAAAATCGTGAAAGAAGAAAGAATTAGTTCCTTCCTTTAAAAAATCAAGTGACAGCTGAAATTTTTAAAAAGCGGAAAACAAAAAACGATTTAACCAGTAAGGAAAAAAAAAATATTTACATTTTTTTATCTTATATAGTATTTGTAACAAACAAAAAAACCTTCTTTTTATGTTTCATGTAGTACTCATATTTTAGAGAACCTTCTTCATTTTGTCCGTTTCCTAGTATGACTAAATCTAAAATATGTTCGACTCAAAGTGAGCAGCATTTTGGTCTGCTCCAGAGGGATGGAGGTAAAAACCTCATTGAGTCAACTACTCGCTTTGCTTTGAGAACATTAACCAGAAAACATAGAATTCGAGAGCTTTGTTTACTAAATATGGGCAGTATTGACCTGGAATTTTCAAAAGAGGTCAAATTTATTTGTGCAAACATGGATATGAAAGCCGTAGATGGAAATCATTATATACATCTCATTATTAATACGAGGCCAAAGCCTATAATGATTGAACTCAAAAAACCCTCTAGATCTTTTTCACTGTATATTCTTCAGAACTCGATTCTCATGGTGACTGTATCATCAAGCCTGCAATTTGTGATATCGTCTAAACAATAGTGGAATCGTAGATTGTGCCAACATTCAGAGTACTATTCCCCCAAAAACTAACTCTAATTATTACCGAACAGTGACCCGTAACTATCTTTACTGCCCAAACTTAGAAGTATATTTGTTCTTGCCATGTCTAGTCAGTTCTAACTAGAATCAGTTTATTGCTATAGAGACAGATCGATGGCTACACCGATCTCTGCCTCAATTAAGAACCTAACTCCGTTAGTTCATTACCAATTCCCTCGATCAAAATAATGATCCGGTACCTAGCATAAACTGAGATTAAGTTGTTTGATGTAATTTGTTAACCGGGTTTCGAAGTAATTGTGAGTGAGTAACCAACTAAATGGAATAATAATAATAATAAACAGAAAATCGGAAATGCACTTGAATTTATTGGTGTAATACAAATTTATTGCTATTAGTACTTTTTGAAATGTGAAGATAGTTGTGATAGCTGCATAGCTGCAGCTGTTTAAACTTGAAAATTTATTTAAGATAATATTTAGACCAACCAACCTCGACCAACCTTAATTTTATTATTCCAAATATGAAATTTCTCCATTGCTGCTAATATTAGGTAGAATAAATTTTTAATGTTTCGAGAAGCTTGGAGAGTTGTCAGAGTTAGCCAAGGAATGTACAAATTTGAAAACTTTTTCAAAATTTCACGGATAGACTCTAAAATTTTGCCTGATAACAACAACAAAAATTGTTTCATGATGGCTTCATTCATAACAGAGTTATAACTATGAAGGTTAAATTTGTAATGTAAACTTACCGTGCTAAACCAAAATCTGCTATTTTTACAATATTGTTATCCCCAACTAATACATTTCGTGCAGCCAAATCTCTGTGAATGTAATTCTGTGATTCCAAATAAGCCATACCAGCGGCTATTTGTGCAGCCATATCAATTAGCACCGCCATTTTAAGACTTCGACCTTTACCTGCAATAGCTAAGCAAATAAATAATACTGACAAATTAAACATGAAAATGAGATACTGAATGAAATGATATGTTCAATAATAGTAAATTCCTAGAACACTAGTCCGCATGTCTTTTGTTTGTTTTTGTTTTTGTGTTTTTTTTTCAATGGGTGTTTTATTTCAAATATTTATTAAAGCTTAGCTAATAGGGATGATCATGCACTATTTAAGCTATTTACTTAAAATGTTGTTTTGTAATATTCAAATGAAAAACAATTTATTCATCACAAAATAAAAACTTATTAAAAAAAACATTTTTTCCTACAAATTTAACTTACCTTGTAAATATTCCAGCAAAGATCCGTGTTTCATCAATTCAGTTATAATATAAATTGGTTCCTCAACGGTACAGACTGCATACAGTTGAATTAGTTTATTGTGGCGAAGCTTTTTCATAATTTGAGCTTCTGCTAAAAAGTCTTTTGGATCCATTGTGCCTTAAAATCAAAACAAAAATACAAAAATAGTTTATTCTTTAAAACGCATCCCTTAAATCTACCTTACCTGATTTTAGAGTCTTTATAGCTACCGATGTGGTATTATTCCAAAGACCCTCCCATACCTCGCCAAACTGCCCGGAACCCAATTTCCGTACGAACTTAAGAGACGTTCTATCAATTTCCCATTGATCTCGAGTTCGATGTGACAATCCTTCAGTGACAGGCTTTTCAATCTATATTAAAATTATTTTTATAATACTTTTCAGTAAATTTTTTTCCTAGTCTTTTAATCAACTTTAGCACAACTATCTAAATAAAGGTGGAAGTATTTTTATGATGTAAGTTAATGCTTTAATTGTGCGATTTAATAAATATTTTTATGTACATGTAGATGGGTATGATCTTACCATCCGAAGAGTTTGGATTTTCATTCTTGCATGGTGCTAAACTGTTAAAAATTTTCAGAAATAGTCTTCATAGAATGCAATTATAGACTACGTTTGTTTTCCTTACAAAGAAGATAGAAAGAATAAAGCTTCTAAGACGTCTAGAAAAGTTCAGATATTCATTTGCGCAACTCTAGCTTTACGTCTAAAATGTTTGCTTTTCATATTTAGCAAGAAGTTAAATTATTCTAAATTCATAAAAACAATTTATAAAAGCTTTTATGTTTTACAACAAAAAAAAGAACGTTTTTTTTTTGTTATAATAAAAAAAGTCTCAATAACTATGTAAAGATAGCAGCAAATAGTTTTATTTTCTGTAGATTACTTAATTCTGATTTCCGGTATTTTTTTTTTATTAAAACCTATTGTAATCTGTTTGTGTTTCTTACTCTGTGGCTCTATTTTTGGCTATACTTTTTGATTCTTCGTTCTCTTGCTTATTGAACAACCGTTATTTCATACGCATAAGGACAACAACAGGAATAACCAGAACTGTTTTTTGTAACAGTATTTAAGGATTTGCATAAAAATAATAATTGTACATGTAAGACGAGAGTTTGAAGACATTATTTTTTAATAAATATATTATTTATTTTGAACTTTTTGCTTTACTTGTGTTTAAGAATATATAAACTGTAACATATGACAATTTTTTTGTACTTTACGAAGTTTTAAAGTAATCATCTTTTTCTGGCAGTGTGTGCCATTCATATTTATCAATAAAATCAAAATATTAAAAAATTTATTGTGTTGGTGGTTGTGCTTTTAAACATATATTGAATAAGATGGAACTGATCATGTAAGAAAATTACAGTATACTTAATGAATCTGAATCTTAAAAAAATTTATAACGATAGAAAAAATGAAACGTCTAACAAATCGTTTTGCATCTATGAAAAATTAAACTGCAAAAGACCATGTATTTCTAAGGGAAACTTGCTTGTATATATATATAAGAAAAACATTTTGTTCGCTATTCTTTTACAAAAGATGAAATTATCAAGTATTTTAGGATTCAGTGATGCTCTTCTTTCTACTGGGTGCATTCGTCGTTGTACGAAGTCTTGTTTAACTTGTGGTCTATGAATCTATGTTTAATCAACAGAATAGCTCTCTACAAAGCATAGATTTTATTGGTAATGTTTGAATACGACTAAGAAAGCCCTTTAACTGACATCCTTTACATAATTAACTATTAAGATGAATTTAGAATTCCTGAATAATGTTCGTTCCTGATCAATGTTCGTTTTATTACCGAAGTCCAAGTATAAAGTTGCTCAAAATGAAACTGGGACAAACACTTATATTTTATTGATATCAACAAAAATTAACAACAAAATAAATTAAATTTTTTTAAAAGGATTTTAAAAGGTTAACAAAAAATATACAAATTTTTAGATAAACAAAAACAAAGATATATTTTAATGTCAAAATGAAAGTGGGATATTTTAAACTTATATGTGTTTTAAAGCTGTTTTTTTTATGTTTAATACGTTGTAGGTAGTCGCTTACTGGTGTTTACTGATAAGAGTCGACGCGGCATAGATTTCACTAATTTAAGGCAAACCACTGGATAAATTTTTGACCATTCTGGTTTTTATAGTTGCAACCAACTGACTTTTGTTAGAAAAACTGTTGGCTTTTAGTTTTTCTTAAAGATGAGCCTATAGATGTTCTAAAGAGGTTAAATCGGGGGACCGGGCCGGTGTTTCCAACAAGTGGGGACAGTTGTATATAAGCCGCATTCGCTTTGTGCTTATGATCGATCTTC
Source organism: Gymnosoma rotundatum (assembly GCA_916610165.2). Taxonomy (NCBI): domain Eukaryota; kingdom Metazoa; phylum Arthropoda; class Insecta; order Diptera; family Tachinidae; genus Gymnosoma; species Gymnosoma rotundatum. Next base: position 65,975,086 of record OU744339.1, read on the forward strand.
CTAATGTTTCAGCAGATTCTTTTCAATTATTTGTGAGAATTCCAAATACATCATCTGGGGCATATTCTAATTAATAACACACAAATTTCCCGTCGCAGCAGCCGACATGCAACCCAATACCATTACTGATCTACCTCCATGCTTCACAGAAGGCCGGAGATTACATTGTAGGAACTAATCCGTTGCTTTCTACAAGGTACTCCACCATGAAAATTGTGTTTTCTTTAAGTCTCTTACAGTTTTTCACCTTAAAAATGCTTTATAACGAATTTTCTTATGTCTACTAAAGTTTAACCTCGCTGCCCGCCATTTATTTAATTATTTTTTAGTATATATTAATAAATTTTTTTCACCTACTATTTTAAGACGATAAATAAACTTGCCGGTTGTCCTAGTTTCGTTTTGACATTGCACCTAGTAATTTTTGAGCAAAAAGAAACGGAATTTTGGTACTGCTTGTTACGTGTCTTCATAAAAGACAAAATAACCGATATTATACATTTAATTTAAACAAATTTATAGTTATTTTTGATTTTTTATAAAAGCAAAAAAAGTATCAATTGATAATTCAGTTTCATTTTGAGCAACTGTGTAATAATGTTAACTGGATATCACCAACGATGTTCATAATTAGCTTATGGACGGTCGGTCTGTCATGTTTAAATTTATTTATCCAAAGAACGAAACGTTAATAAATAATTAAGAAGAGAAATTTATGTTTCGATGAAATTTTTATTCTCTTCGAAGTGAGATTAATACAATGAATGGGTTTAATGAAAATTAAAACTAATTTTTGTATTAGATTTATTTATTTATTTTTAATAAAAAAAATACACTGTTGAGCTCTTTTCTACATTCTTTCTGCACGTTTTCGAAAATAATCTTACTCTTTGCTGCAGTAACTGAACTTAAATTTATAAATGTGTTAATATTTTTAAATATTCTAATTAAAATTGATAAAAACATGCATGGAGTATGCAGTACCCCAGCAAAATCTAAGTGTACAAATCAAAGTGAACAAAAGCGAACAAATTCCAGGGGAACAATTCTTTCTAGATAAGAAAAATTTTTGTTAATATAAAAAATAGTTCTCGTGAATTCTTTGCGATTGAAATTTAGAGAAAAGGGAAAACATTTCAAACAAAAAGGGGTGGTTATTTAAAGTTTCCACAAAAATGTTTTAATAAAATATTACATTCAAATTCATGACTTATTTAAATAATATTATTTTATAGTTAAATTAATGAAAATCTTTAATTTAAGTTTATTTTTGTGTCCAAAGTCTAGGATCTAATATAGGAAGGATTTTACCTATTTGACTTTCCTAATATACTACATATTATCGGTTTATTAGATACTCCGTATTTTTTCCAATTCAAGATCCTTTCACCTCTTATAAATCGTAATTTGTTGTAATCTCTGATTATTTATTTGATAAAAATCAAGATTTTGAAAATGTATGCCTTTTCGTTTAAGTTTTGTTGTATTTTAAAAATATTGTATGTGTTTGATTAAGTTAAGACAAAAGTTTTTTCGGTTCTTATTTGTAACCCGATGAACTTAAATCGCTTTGTATAGAAATTGGTGCCTTGCACTTACGAACTATCAGGGCTTTATCATACTTTATAATGATTACATAGTGTGTAATTAATCAAAACGTATTTTAATTCAGAATAGATATTTTATCACAACTAATCTTTCGCATACATACGAGGGCTGCTCTATATATCTCTGGCCTAATAGTGAAAATGCGAATATTTATAATCAAAAATGGTTTTATTGTTTTTCAAAGTATTCTCCAGCATGATTTATACACTTTTGCATGCGCTCAAACCAGTTGTCGAAGCACTTTTTCCACTCCGATTGAGACACCTCTAAAACATGTTTTTTTTAACACTTCAACAGCTTCTTCTGGAGACGATAATCGTTGACCACGCATTTTTTTCTTGATGTGCGGAAACAATAAGAAGTCATTAGGTGCCAAGTCAGGGCTGTACAGCGGATGACCCATTAATTCGACGTTTTCGCCGGTCAAAAACGCTCTGGTTTGAGCCGATGTGTGAGAGCTCGCATTGTCATGGTGAACAATGATTCGTCTTCTCTTGTTGGTTTTTCGAATTTCTCCGATGACTTCAGGCAAACAAATTGTAGTGTACCACTCAGAAGTGACCGTCCTACGTTGCTCAAGCGGAACAGTCGCCACATGACCAGTTTTGCCGAAGAAACAGGCGACCATTTGCTTCGAAGTGCTTCTTTTACGAACAACTTTCGTTGGATTTTGCTCGTCTTTGAAGACCCACACGGTCGATTGTTGTTTCGTTTCGGGCTCATATGCATAGATCCGTGATTCGTCACCTGTGACGATCTTATAAACGTCTTTTGAAGCATCGCAATCGTATTTTTGCAACATTTCTTTGCACCAATCGACACGAGCCTTTTTTTGACTTTCAAATTGTGCGGGATCCAAGGAGAATAAACCTTTTTTACGGTGTCCAAGGATGTCTCTATCTCTCGGTATGTCGCATGTCGATCTTGCATTATGAGTTCACGCACGGCATCAATGTTCTCTGGCACAACAGCCGTTTTTCGACGACCTTCACGGAATTCGTCTTTGAGCGAGCTTCGGCCACGATTAAATTCATTATACCAATTTTTCACAGTGCTATAGGATGGTGCTTCATCGCCATACAAAGATTTAAGTTCATCAATGCACTCTTGTCGTGATAATCCACGTCGAAAGTTGTGAAAAATGATGGCACGAAAATGTTTACGAGTTAATTCCATTTTTTTCTATATTAATTTTTTCAAGTCACTGTAAACAACACAAATAATGGTCATACGTCAAAACGTTTTGAGTACGACAAACTTTCCAATGGAAATGTCAGATTGCACTTGGCAGCACTCAGTGTTGCCAGGCCAGAACTATATATAGCAGCCTTCGTACAATAGTTTATTTTATTAAGAAATGCAATGCGGCCTACGAAACAAAACAACAATAACTTCCTTTATCTTTTCTATGTAAACCTTGACTAATATACCTTGACTATTATATGAAAGAGCGGATTTTTTATTAAAGAAATTAAAGCTGTTTGGAATTGTCATTTACTAGCACAATTGCAGGAACTAATACTGTTTTTGGTGGTAATGGAAGAATGGATGGATGACAATAAGTTATTGTGATTTTGTGTCTGCAGATTGTGGTTACGAAAATTAAAGAAAAAGTATTACGACAATTATACTTATTTATGTTTCAACAATCCTACCTCGAATATACCCGCAAATTGACTGGTCTTTTTGGTTTTGTGTATGAATTTTTTAATTATAACAATAACAAACACAATATCGTTAGTTAAAAATTAATAATACAATTTCTCAAAAATATAATACATAATATAAGAATGAAAATACATATAAAAATGAGAATTAACCTTAAAATATTAAGGGCCATTATTACAGCTTACTGCCTGATAAATAGCTTTGCATTATTAAAACAGCCATTCTTTAATGTTATTATTAATAATAATAATATTTAATGGATATAAAAATTATAAGCAAAGTTTTTACAATGCAAATCTATTTATCGACTTGACAAAATTCCGCCTTTAACTGAAAGGAAGCAGTAATATTGACCCTAACTTTTTTTAAATTGATTTGAGTTTTACATATGTATGTATATGCCCTCCACGTTAATAGTTAAATTTTATTTAAAGACGTGCACAGATATATCTGTTTATATCAGTTTTTGTGTCTACTCTTATGAATGCGTATAGATGAGTACTTTTGTGTTTCTGATATAAGTTGATATTGTTACTTTTTTCTTTGGATGGATGCGAATGAGTAAAGAGAGAATGAGAGTAACATATCTGTTCGTTCTCCTATGTTTCGCACAAACGGGTATAAACAGATATTGATGGTTGTACCATTAGTACTTATTGTATGCTGCGAATCAATGTCCATTCATACGTACATATATATTGGTTTATTAAAATTAAAAAATAAAATTATTGTTTCTAAACATGATCAATATTTTTAATTGTTTTATTGTGTTTTATTGAAGTTGAATATACAAAACTGAATTCTTTAACAAAAATTTATGAATCTAATGCGTATAATTGTATTAAAATTGCTATTATGTTTTTGAACAACTTTTACCAACAATTACAACAGTTCTAAGGATACAAAAACTAAATATATATATGTATGCGTGTTTCTATATTTAGAGAGACGAAAAGCCTGATAATATAAAATCAATTAAAAAATATTTTTATGTTAAGTTTAAACCTTTTGAATCCAAATTATTTTTAAAATACTAAAATGAAGTGTGAGTATTTAAATATTTTTAGCAAAAATAAAAATAAATTTTTCATTACCATTAAAATTGCATTGGCCTTAGTTGAAATAATGAAATAGGATAAAAATAACTACGATATCATGCTAATAATTTTATTTTAATTATAATTGTTTTAATAATGGTAATGAAATGGAATTACAACTGGAAAAAAATAATTGTTTTTATGAAAAATAAAATTATAATAGCAAAACCTTAAAAAGATCTATGCATAAAAAATAAACCTTAACCCTTTCGTTGATGGATATTCATTCGAAAATTTTAATTATTTATTAAATTTAAATGAGATAGGATTAAAACGTGATGTCTGATATCTAAATTTAACTCAAACCCCAGCTAGCAAATCTTATTACTTACTTCGAAAACAAAATATATTCTTATAGTGCCTAATGTTAAAACGTACATATTTCACCAGATTTTTGTGATAAAAATGTAACTTTAAAATATTGCTTTATTATGCTTAGTGTACAAAGAAACGAAGCAACGTTAGATGATGCTATGTTTTAAAGCCATTTAACTAATTATCGATCAAAATTTTTCATAAAATTACCGCTAGTGAAAATATTAACAACATCATAAGCATTTATGAAATTGTCAACGAGTTAGTCCATCTAATTAATTGCTCCCATTTATAGTAAGAAACTTGCATTTTTTAACAATTTATTTTTCAATCAATTCATTATATATTCTAATTAGTGGTTGACAGCCACTTATTTACGCACACTAGTAAGAGATATACTATACTGTTATAATTTATATGTCCCGTTGTTAAGCTGACTATCCTTTGGTAAGCAGTTACAACGAGTTTGTCCATTTTACTCTCTTATTTTTAGAAAAGAGGTCAGAAATTTTGAATGCACAAACAACATAACTATAATATATCCTTCTAAGTGCATAGAAAATAAAAATTGCGTTATTTAATATGTACATATATAAAAGGGACAATATTTTTACTGGGTGTATTCTAGAAGTGTAAATGTTTTCCCAAATTTTTTTTATTGAAATTTTTCGGAACTTATATTTTTAGGTACATATGTATGTACAGATGTATGTAATAAACCTTTTTTATATATTAATTTTAACTATTTACTAGTTTTTATCAAAAAGGAATTAATTTTGTTTAAATAAACATATAATAAATTCCTTAATTGAATTAATTCTATCCTCATAACTCAACGCGCGATTAGACAAGAATTTATTAATTTTTCATTTGTTTTTATAAAATAAAATTATCATTAACCCTTATCGGACGAGACTTTTCACACGTTTGATTCTCACCAGGTTGTAGTTATTTTTAACAAATATGAAAAAAACAATAGTATGTTATTATACATTTATATTCATTTCTTTTCAGTTTTGTTACAAATTATTTATTTTTTGTACAACTACTACATGTCTGAGTTTCTGATAATTATTTATATACTTGTAAGGTATGGTATTTTGTAGGAACTATATGAGTATTGTATAGGAACTATAACTCTTCTTTTCTTAGAAAATAACGAAGCGTTATTGCTAAACTCATCACTAGAGCTAAAATCACTTTCAGAAATTTCTTTGATATTTTTAATATTTTCTTTATTCATTTTATGGGCAAAAAATAAATTCAGACATTAAAAAAAAGAATTGAAAGTTTTTTGCACAAGTTAAATGCTCTGCTGATAACGACAAACTGAAAAGATTCTTATGCTCAAACGGTAACGGTAAATACGTATTTTCAAATGTTAACGGTAAATTGAAGAAATGAATGCATTTTAAAAACAAATCTCATCAATAGACAGTATGTTTCGACATAATTCGCCTTGTCACTTCACACGTGCCATACGACCGTTGAAGAAAAGTACTGTTGTCACGTCAGAGGTGACTTACGACCGATAAGGGTTAATATTATAAGTATTGCTAATTCATTTAAAATTACTAAAGCTAAACAATAATAATTACAGTTGGGGTTATTACTACTACGAAGTTAAAATGCTGCTTATTAGTTCTCGCCTCTATCATAAGCTGCACACAATTATCTAAAATATCCGTTTCATAAACAAATATATCCAAATACTCATGGTACAACAGATATTTGAGAGTAAACAACTGATAATTTTCTCACTCTATGCAAAACCATAAACAACTGTATCTGTTTATATCCATAGTGTGAGTGCGCACAAGAAAGCATACAATAACAACTACGCTCATGCGTTCTTTTGTATCTGTTGTAACTGATATGTATATGATATATCTGTTTTTGCCATACTGTTGGATATACTAGTGCACGTCTTTAGCTTAGATTCAAGTGTTAAAACAGCTATATAAAAATAATGGAGGGTATATCGATTGTTGATGATATTGATAATTCTTTATGTGTAGTATGAATAACTATAAGTAATTTGGATGATATATTAAAGAAAAAAAAAAAATAATTTTCAATAACATTAGAGTGGTTAATAGTTGATATAATTGAAAAATACTGCTATTTCGTACAGATCAACGCTTTAATTTCATACTTAAACGATGTTTATAGAATTAAATACAAATAAAAATACTTATAAGAACACCTACTGAATAGAAAATATAAAAAGAGAGTTAGGTGTTCAATGAAAATACATACAATGTCTACCACGTGAATAAAGATTTACATTTTTTTTAACTTCAATTAAGTATATCTCATAAACATCAGTTCAGAAAAAAATCCTTTTTTGGACAACCAAATTTCAAGGTGTTGGCTTTAGTTTTCTGGAGAAATACATATTTTTATTATACTAAAATTATGCATTTAGTACGTCCGAGGTATGGTTTCAAAGAAATCATTAAATTTTAGAAATGCTTCCTCCAGAATTTTTTTGTAAGTTATTGCAGTCATTTTGTGGGATATAAAAACCAATTCTATGGTACTGTAACAAATGTCACCCCATACCATTATTGCGCCATCTCGGCTGCGGCTCAAAAATAATTTCTCCTTATTTAGGTCATGGAAGTAATATGTAGTTATACCCATTACGACCAACAATATTAAAGTTTTTTTTATCGGGAAATATTTTTAGTAAAGTGTAGACGTTGTGATTTGCGATTTTCATTAAGTGGTGTTTTTTTGTAGTTTTTGTCGGACTAGCACTGACCCCACTTTTTTCACATATTTTTGATACCGACATAGCAGAATTTGTTGCAATTCTAAAAATTTTTCGTCTTTCTTTTGGAGTTGTTGCCAGGGCAGAAGACTTTCATGTTTTTTCCTTATCTTTTCACCTTTTTTTTAATAATTGTACACAACTGCCCTTTATCTGTTAATGTTTTTGGCTATATGGACCGGATTCTGACCCTGAGATTTCAAAATCAGAATTTTTTCTTTTTCTGAGTTATTAAGAGCCATACCACGTCCCATTTTGAATAAAAAGCATCTTAAACTAAAAACTATCAAATTATAAATTATCTAGCCGTTTATATTGAAAGAAATTCCTGATTAATATTAAAAAAAGAATTCCTTATTCAAGTAACACACGAAATAGTACCACAAAGTACATATCTTTAAATAAATGCATAATTTTAGTACAATAAAAATATGTATTTTTTTTCTTCAGGAAACTAAAGCCAACACCTTGAAACTATAGTTTAGGAGATATACTTAATTAGAGTAAAAAATTATGGTTCCTTATTCAAGTGACGGGTAATGTACTCATACAAGAAGATTATTCTTATATACGTTAATGTTTTTTGTGATAATTAAGATTTTCGTATTTTGTACAAATTTGACCCACACGGAAATTTAGCAAAATTACATAGAACTTTGTTATCACCAAGTTTACTGAAACCTTACTTAATATGGGAAACGGAAAATTTAATAGTAAGAAATTAAGGAATAAATATAAGAAACATGCCGAATATCTGTGCTTTTGCTAAACGCACAAAAGGTTAAAACTTTTTTTTAGCATTATGAATCTAATACAAATCTTTTTTCTGTTTTCTGAAGTTTATGAAATATTTTCGGCATTTCTTAAAAAGTGGGTGTAGGTTGCCTAATAATTTGGCAAAAGCAACAAAAGAAATACATTTAGATATCAGCTTTTTCCCTGATAAATTTCTTTCTATAAAACGTTATGGGTTATTAGCATCATTGCTATTCAATCAAAATCCATTAATTTTAAATGGCACAGAATATTTTGCCTAAAAAAGATTAACAAAAAGAAACCTACTTATATAGTACTCGTATAAAAGTTGACAAATATCTTTTAATACCGATGCGGGCAAGAGTTTGATCGAAATCGAATTGCGTGTATTTTCTAAACAGTTAAAACAAATTTATTATATTCGATAAATCATAAAAGCATTTTAATGAATTTCAAATAATTCCACTCTAATGTTGAGTACAGGTTTAGTATAGAAAAAATGGATCTTACCTGTACACACGGTTTACATAAGTTAACGCACAGGCCATCAGAATCCTTAGAATAATGTTCAACAAGTTCCTGGAGAGTTCTGTTATATAATTTTCAAGTAATTAATATATATAATCATTAAATTAAACTCGTTAGATTATATTTAAATGTAATTATTGTTGTGCAATTTAAAAAATAAAAATAAACAAGTAAGAGTGCTATATTCGGCTATGCCGAGTTTTATATACCCTTCACCATATATGTAAATCAAGTTTAGTGAAGTAACAATAGTCAGTATTTCCTTAAATATCTTTTAAAAGCTTTAAAATTATACGCATATTGATATTTAAAAAAAATTTAAAATTTCAGACCCCCGCAAATCGAAATATATGGGCGAGCTCCAATTTTTTCACTTGATGTTTTATTCTTATTTTTCAATGGGGCGATAGAACCATTTTTTTATTTTTTTGATTGGAGTTACTTTATTGTTCCAAACGACATGAAAAAATTAGAGGTAGGCGTGAGGTTTTGTCTACTGCCTCGAAGGACATGGACCGATCACGCTTATTTCCAATAGCACCTCTTTCGACACTATATCTGAAGGTCCATATTCTTCATGGCAGCAGGCAAAACACCTGCTGGAACAATAAAGTAACTTCAATCAAAAAAAATAAATGTAAGGGGCGATAGAGAATTAAAAAAAAAACATCAAATAAAAATATTAGCGTTCGCCCATATTTTCCGAGCTACGAGGGTCTGGGTATCATTTTAAAGCTTTTGAGGATATCAACACTAACACGGACGGAGAGAGGAACATCGCTCAATTGACTTCGCAATGCATAAGAAGTCAGAATATGTATATATACACTGGTTGACAGCTAATTAGAAACCCTTCTATTAAAAAAAAACAAACTCAATTCTTTTTATAAAACAAAGTAAATATTCATTTATTTCATATTATTTTAATTAATTGTATTAAATATTAAAAAAATATAAAGTAAAACTTAAAATACTTCTCACTCTTAAAAATATTTTGCGAACTTATTCTATTTTGGTAATTATATCTGCGACACCTAATTAGAAACGATTTCACATTATGAGACAAAAGAAAAAAATTAAGCTATTTTACTTACTTTTCGTTAATACTTTGTTGCAAAGCCCTTTTGCTTTATGACTACCTCACATCGGTTCCGCATTGATAATATTAAACGTCGATATCGCTCTACAGGTATTGCCTCCCACGCTTTTTTTACTTCATCAAAAAGAGCCGCCATATTTGTAATATTTTTGCTACTAATGGCTCTTTTTACGTCCCCCCATAGATGTTCTATGGGCTTTAAGTCGGGACTGGACGATGGCCACTCCAAAACATTAATAGAATTATCATTGAAGATTTTTTTTGTGAGCCTCGCCGTGTGCTTCGGATCGTTATCCTGCTGAAATTGCCAGATTACAGTCAAATTTTCCTCAGCCCATGGGAGCATCACATTATTCAGGATTTCTACGTATTTTTCCTTATTTAATATCCCATCAATTTTGTGAATTGAGCCAACGCCATTCCAGGAAAAACATGCCCACACCATAATAGATCCTCCACCATGCTTCACTACTCGTGAAACGTAGCGAGGATTATATTCCTGGCCAATGGGGCGTCCAACGTACCTCTGAGCATCAGGACCAAGGCGATTAATCTTGGTTTCATCGCTCCAAAGCACATATTTAAATTGGCTGGCACTCCAGTTCCAATTGGACTTGGCAAAATCCACACGTCGTTTTCTTTGAATTTTAGTCAAAAGTGGCTTCTTTCGTGCTGCTCCTTCATGTAGCTCCGCTTCCACCAAACGACGTGCAATAGTCCGCTTAGACACCGTGACATTTAAATTTTCCTGAATATCCCGTTGAATGTCCGCTGATGTCTTCTTTGGGTCGGATTTAGAAATTCGTGCTATTATTCGGTCGGTATGCGCTGCTGTTTTTCTGGGTCTCTTCTTCCGTGGAACGTTGGCTACAGTCTCATTTTTTTTAATGCTGGAGGGCATTAAATACCATTTTTTTGGAACACTCCAATAACTCAGATATTTGTCTATAAGATTTGCCAGACCTCCAAAGTTCAAAAATTGCGCTCCGTTTTTCAGGAGTACAACTTTTTGCTTTTCCCATCATAAATCTTAAGAATTATAATTCCTTATTTATCAGAAAAACTTTTAATTTAATTTACTTACCGTAGAAAGATATTAAATTTATTTAAATAGATATAAACAAATAAAATTTGTATAAAAAATCACACGTTTCTAATTAGCTGTCGCACCTATTTGTGACTTTACTAAACTATATGTAAACAACTTTCTGAAATTGTAACGGATTTTAAAATTAAAAACAACAAAACTGAGTTCATATGAAGACAAAAAGAGTGATAAATAAAATACAATTATTTTAAACAAGAAGTATAACGGTAAATTTGCAAAAACTTCAATAATGATAAAAACTGCGTTTCTAATTAGCTGTCAACCAGTGTATATATATATATATATATATATATATATATATATATATAAATATATATATATATATATATAAATATATATATATACTTTATGGATATTATAGAATTTTCACACAGAATGACAAACTTAGATATATCCCTTTTCCACTTTTTGTGGTGAAGGGTGTAAAAAAAATCTTTTTTGAAATATACAAACCTAAATGTTGTGCGTCTTGCTATAAAGAAACCACCTTCGTCTAGTTGTCGAATACGGTAATGTTTTACTGTATCCCCATCACGAACTAAAAAATAATAAAAAATTTTAATATTTACATTAACAGTCATTTTATTTTAAAATAAAACCACCAAAACATTTACAAAAAGCTTCATAATTGAATAAAATTTAATAACAAATTAAATTTCTATTCGTTGCCATTCAAATAGCCGACGAAAAAATATCAAGAATTTCTTATAGACAAACTTCAGAATGTTGTAAAAATTGTAGAATGTTGTCATAATATTAATAAAGCCCAAACTATAATACTGAGTATTAAGACTTGTCAAATACTTAAGTATTATGAAGAAGTGTGATAGTGTGAAAGCAAATAATCATCATATATATTATTTCTAAAGCACTTTTTTGTCGGTTGCAAATATCTCTCATACCACCGCATCAAATTTAATGAATGATATCTAATTTTAAAGCTTATTTCTAACACTAGTGACGAAAAATAATTAGAAATTGAAAAATTAATATTTTCATTGATAAAAATTATATTTTATATAGAACTGCATGATAATGCAGTCATTATATGTTTTTTACCAAGTGTGGTAATGCAGGGTAGCTTCTGCATGATAATACTGTTGTCATTATGATTATATGTTTTTGTTCAAGTGTGGTAATACAGGGTCGCTTAATGGTAATGCAGTTCTACATAATAAAGTATGTATTAAGATCCATTTTGGCAATACCGCTATTTACTGTAATGTCGTTTATTAACCGACTTCAAAAAAGAAGAAGGTTATACAATTCGGCTGAATGTTGCTTTTTTTATATTTGTGCCTCCAGAACTCCGTAGTTTCTGATTCGATTTTGAAAATTTTTGGTAATATGATAGATTATGCTTACAGATTGCTCCCGTTTTAAAAACAGCTCATACTCTTAAAAATTAAAGGGTGTCCCCATACAACATACATATTTTTTACGAGTATTATGAATTGCTATAGCTCCCGAAAACAAAAAATTATACAAAAATAAAACTAAAAATTAAAGGGTACGCCCATAATTGATGTAAATTTACTTATATGGGCCTTTCTTTTGAACCGTTAGAGACAAACGCTTGCAAATTGGACAGAATGTCGATTGCTATGGCTGTTATAGTAACAAGTATTAATATTACAAATTAAAAATTAAAGGGTGCGCCTATAGTTCATTTAATTTGATGTATATTGCCATACTTTTTAACAGTTATAGACAGACGCTTGGAATTTACAACGAACCTGTAATACTAACTCCTCTATAACAACAAGTATACAATTTGGATTTGGAAATAAATGGGTGTCCCATTAGTTGATATTATATGGTGAATTTGGCCGGACTTTTGAAACGTTATAGACAGATAGCTGAAATTTACAAGGGACATGTTTTCCTAAGTCCGCTATAACAAGAAGCTTTTGATTTTAATTTATAAATTAAAGGGTGTTCCCAAAATTAATGTAATTTGTTCTACATGGCCGTATTTTTTTACCGTTGTATGCAAACACCTTAATTTTAGACAGAATGTACACTTCTTTATTTATAATAAGATGTATAAAAATGTTATATTTGAAATTAAGTAGCTATAATAATCTGATGTATATGGGAAAACTGTTGAACCGTTACAAATAGACGGCTGAAATTTACACAGAATCTGATTGCTAAATCTACTATAACAGCAAGTATATAATTTGAATTTGGAAATTAAAGAGTGACCATATAGTTGCTGCAATTTGATGTATATTGCCAAACTATTAAACAGTTGAAAAAGTATAAAGTTTGGAGATATAATCGTTAATGTAACCTAATTTATGTGGCCATATCCTTGAGCTGTTATAGGCAGACAGATGAAATCTGTTTTGAAGTGGGTTTTTTTTCGCAAGAATTATTAAAAGATATTTTGTTTGAATTAAGGATTCCTACGGGCAAAAAGTTAACGATGATCATGTCATTACCTCTAACATTGTATTCAAAGACGTATTATAAAAGCATTTAAACATAAGTATGTATGTATGTAAATATGTATGATATATTATGATTTCTAATATTTTTAAACTTTTAATAAAATGTATTAAAGTTACTAAATTGCTATTAACTATTTTCATTTTATCTTACAAAAATGACCACTAACACTACGAAATATTCGCACGGGTCATCTAGTATAATTTATATGTCAAATAATACGGAAATGAATTTGACACCCCATAATACATGTGTATTAATTTTTAGAAATTTTTCTAAACACTCTGATTTTTTATTTTATCAGATTTCTTTTGCTGCTCGTAACCCAGCTAACGATTAAAGAAGCACTACGGAAAAAGAGCGTTTTCTGAGCATCCCATAAAATGGCTGAAGCTAAGACCACTTTAGATAAGACCACTTTAGTAAGACCACTTTTAGAGACAAAAAAGCCATCAAAAATAGAGTAATCTTTTTTTTTTAATAAATTAAGAAAGGGCTCTTAGTTTAGTAGAAAAAAGTTCTAATTTCTGACGGTTTTCGCTATGCAAGTGATGGTTTTTTGTACTCCTTGTGAGCGTTAAAGCTCCGAGAAATAAGTTAGTAAAATTGGTTTTATGATCCATATGGTTTGCTGGGAATTTTCATTCTGCTTGAAGTGATATATTGCAGAAGCAAAATGAAATGTTACGTTGGATTTTTTGATAAACATAACAATTCTCATTCGATTTGCTTCTTACAAAACCTAATGCAAATCTTAAGACTTGTATAATAGTGTAAACGGGCTTTAATGCTGTGTTTAGACGGCATGTACAAGACATATGGAATGTCAGATTTTCCATATGTAAATCAATACAAAACGTGTAAACCTCTTGAAATATAACATATGTTATTTTCCTATGTGTTATAACATGTGTCAGTTTTTTATTTAGAGCACGCTCTATTTTGATATGTTAAACTATATGACAAAAGATGTTTTCAGTGATGCTAACTTTCACTTTTAAAATTTCCGCTCAAAATATTTTGACGATATAAGTTAGAATTTTTAAAATAAAATAAAACATTTTTTGAACTTGAATCGTAAGTAAAAAATTTTTTTTGGGCATTTCCATAAACTTGTTAACCACAACAGAATAAACAGAAAGAATTGAACCTTTTTTTAATATGTTTGTAAAAACTTATTATTAATATTTTTGTTTTCTGTTTCCTAAAGATGCCATCCAACGGTGTGGGGAAATATTGAAAAAATAAAAGATATCACTATCACTATTTTTATTTTAAAAACGGACTAAGTGCTTAAAATATTAGAAAAGATAATGATACAAAAGAAATATTAAAATTTAGCTTCAGCTTATTACGGTAATAATTATTGTTTTAAGTTTTCTTATGTATATACATACGTAAAAGAAAAAATAATAAAGGCGACACTTCCAATGTAGGGATTTCTAACAAATAGCAGAAAAAAGATTTTTTGTGGAAATAACTAGTTTTAATGAGTTTGTAACAAATATAAGTTTAATATAATATAAGTGTGTGATCCCTACAGGTAGCGAAAGGTTGAAAAATACGGCAAATAGGAATTTGCTTACAACAATTTTTTATTCAATGTACATTTTTAAAATGTGTGTCTCTTTTACAACTTATAAATAACACTTGCATACATATTATTATTATTTTGGGTGTACAATAAGCAAGACTTATTTTATTAGGGCAACTAAAAACCTCAAATGTAAAAATAAACAAGAAAAAATGTGCCAAACTACGCCAAGTACATGAATTGAACGACAGTTTTCAGCTTGTGACGTGTTCTTAGAACGAACACAGCCTAAGTGCAATTTTATATTATGTAAAATTTAATATATAGCAATTTCGATATAAATAATAAGGAAAAGCAGTGTTGTGCTTGTCGTTGTACTTATTAAATAGTTACTGTTAAAAAATGAATAGTTGACATCACTGCTTTAAGCATTTTAGTTTTCTCTTCAACAATTAGAGGTTATGTCGTATGTACGTAACATATGCAAGTTTGAACATGATAATTATAAACCGTATGTTAAACACAGATTTTGACATACACAACAAATTACATATGGATAGCAATTTTGAAATTCCATATTACTTGTACATGCCGTCTAAACACAGCATAAGCGGAGAGTGTTCATCCAATTGCAATGAGCTTTATTTAGGATTTGAGGAACGCAATATCTGTTTCCGTTTGTCAAAATAATCTCGGCTCAATGTCATAACATTTAACGCAACAAATGACTCTCTAACAAATACAAATTGAAATATGCTGGAAGTTTTAGACCAAGCTTATTTTATGCATCTTGTTTCCGTACTTAGCTTTACAAAAAAATTTTTCTCAGAAGTCGTACTATGTAAAGTGTCAAACCTATCTTCATAACTTTTCTCTTAATTGAATATTTTCCAAGATATATTTCCTAAAGCCTAAAAAAATAATAATTTTAAATTGCAATAAAATACATAGATATCATCATCTTAAAGACCTAATAACATATCTAAAAAATTACAAAATTGAGTTTTTTATGGATTATTATTACCTATGTGTATGAGAAGGCATATGTGTGATTTTTTGTAGTATTTTTCATTTATTATTATTCTATTATTATTATTTATTCAATAACGTTGGAGTAAATAAAAATGGTTTTCGAAATAAAAACACTTATAACTGTTTTTAACAATTTTTATCCATAGAAGTTAAGCACTAAAAAGAAGAGAATCATAAAAAATCAAGATAAAAGTTTAATTTTGTTGCAATGTGTAATTTAAATAAACATTACGTACTTATATTGCTTAAACCAGTAAGAGAAACTATAACTCTTCTTTTTTAATTTATATAATATTCAAATATATAAGGAAATTGCAATTTATTCATACTAATTAGTAATGCTAATGAGGTATTTAGTTTTAAATTTTTACAATTCAAATTAACCTAAGTGCCATAACATAAGCTGTGTTTAGAAAAACAAAATTTTCTCAACCGATATACATTCCTGGTTTTATTTTAATCAAAAAATGTAATTTTCGTTTCAATATTGCAAATAGATCCAATTTTATAACGTTTTTTCTTCTCCCGTAAACTTTTGAAAACTGCAGATATATTATTTCGTCTATAGGGTGATGATATATTTCTAACTCACAACAAAACAAGATTTTTTTTATGAATCTCTTTTCAAATTTGGTTTTACCGTTATTTTTATTTAACATTTTGTGGTAATTTGAAATCGCAGTTATCGGCTAAATTCTATATTTTAAGTTATATCTTGTAAAATATTCGGTTTTTATTAAGGCAAAACCTATTTTGCACCTTATATAGTTGTTCTAGTTGTTTTTTTTTAACCGTATTTTTTGTAAAGCTAATACTTATTAAGTAAGCATACAAATACAGATAATTCTTGCAAAAAAACCGACTTCAAAACAATATATTTCTTAACATATATTTCTTTGTAACTTTCAACCGTCTGTCTACAATTGTTCAACAATTTGGGCATATACATCAAACTACATCAACTAGTATAATACCCTTTAATTTATAAGTTTAAATATTTATACTTCTTATAATACCAGACGAAGTGTGAATGTTTTTTTTTTTTTTTTAATTTTCAAGTAATTGTATACGGTACAATAGATAGGTCATACAGGTCAAATTGCATCAATTATGGGTATGCCTTTAACTTCTAAATAAAAATTGTATACTTGTTGTTATACCGGACATATCAATACAGGTTCCTTGTTATTTTCAACTGTCTGTCTATAACGGTTTAAAAGTTCTGTCATATACATCAAATTATATCCAATATTGAAACACCCTTTACTTTCCAAATCTAAGCTTTATACTTGTTATTATAGCGGACTTAGCAATACAGATTCTTTGTAAATTTCAACCGTCTGTCTACAAGTGTTCAAAAGAATGGCCACATACATAAAATTAATTGAACTATTAATGCACCCTTTACTTTATAATTTTGAAAATTTGTGCTTCTTATTTTAACGGTCACAGTAATCAGCATTTTGTCCAATTCTCAAGCGTTTGTGTATAACGGTTCAAAAGTAAGGCCCATATAGGTAAATTTACGTCACCTATAGGACACTCTGTAATTTTTAGATTTATTATTCTATTGCTTTTTGATATTGGGAGCCATAGTGATACTCAGTTTTTTAATTTATAATACACTTAAAAAACCTGTATGTGGTATGGGAACACCCTTTAATTTTTAAGATTATGAACTGTTTTTAAAACGGGATTAATTTGTAAACAAAATCCATCAAATTACAAAAAATTTTCAAAATAGGTTCAGAAATGACTGAGTTCTGCAGATCTCTTCAAAAGCTTTAAAATGATATTTAAAATTTTTTTAAAATTTCAGAGCCCCGTAACTCGGGAAATATGGGCGAGTGCCAATTTTTTCTATGGAAATTTTTTTCTTATTTTTAAATTTTCTATCGCTCCATATATTTATTTTTCTTTTTATTGGATTTACATTTTTGTTCCAAATGCAAAATGAAAAAATTAGAGGTAGGCGTGTTGTTTTGCCTGCTGCCTCGAAGGAGATGAACAGATCATTCTGATTTCCAATAGCACCTCTTTCAAACTATAACTGATCGATTGACATATATATTTTTTTGTAAATTTTAACACTAATACGGAAAGACAGACGGAAATCGCTCAATCGACTTCGCTATGCATAAGAAGTCAGAATGTATACACTTTATGGGGTCGGAAATAGATATTGTAGAAATTACACATGGTATGACAAACTTAGATATACCCTTTTTTTACTTTTTGTGGTGAAGGGTATAATAAAATAAAAATTTTATATTTTTCATGGGAGATTATAGAAATAAAATAAGTATATGTACAACAAACAACAACGATCTTGGGCAAATATGAGAAAACAAATTTGGACAAATATTTGACTAATATGACCGCAGCGTTACTCATAAAAATTTAAATTCCTTATATTTTAGTTCTGAAATTTATACATTATTGCAGTTTTTTTAAGTTGATCGAGCTTGTGACGATGATATCAACACTTGTTAAATTAATCATTTAATTTAGGCAACTATTTATCTGTCTTTAAAAATTAATGATAAATATTGTCCCGAATTTTAAGAAAATTGTATCTTTTATCTTTCAACATGGTTAAATGAAATTTTTTACCTGATAATGAATAATCATTATGACGACTCTCAGAGTCTCTAATTAAAAATGCTCCATGCTCATTTTCTGGCAGTAATAATTTCTTTTCAGCCTCAATACGTTTTATTTTGCGGAAGTACCAACTGCAATAAACAGATAAAATTTAATTAGTTTTTTAGTTATAAATAAAAATAAAAAAATAAAAATTTATTTTTAAAGAAATACTTATATACATATGCTTTTTTTATTTGTTTTTTATTTAATAAAACACAATTTTTAATATTGTACAATTGTACGAAGGTAAGTCACAATGCCTTTAAATAACTTATAATGAGAAGTAAGAATTAAAGCAAGCAAGAGTGCTATATTCGGCTATGCCGAATCTTAAATTTCCTTCACCATCTATGTAAATTTTTTTTGAACACTTCAACAGCTTCTTGTGGCGATGAAAATAGTTGACCACGCATTTTTTCTTGATGTGCGGAAACAAGAAGAAGTCATTAGGTGCCAAGTCAGGGCTGTACGGCGTATGACCCATTAATTCGACGTTTTGGCCGATCAAAAACGCTCTGGTTTGATTTTTGCAACATTTCTTTGCACCAATCGACACGAGCCTTTTTTTGAGCGACTTTCAAATTGTGCGGGATCCAACGAGAACAAACCTTTTTTGCGGCCAGGTGTTCATGCAGTATCGAATGTATGCTGGTGGAAGAAATGTCCAAGGATGTCTCTATCTCTCGGTATGTCGCATGACGATCTTGCATTATAACTAATATAATAATTATTATATCACGCACGGCATCAATGTTCTCTGGCACAACAGCCGTTTTTGGACGACCTTCACGGAATTCGTCTTTGAGCGAGCTTCGGCCACGATTAAATTCATTATACCAATTTTTCACAGTGTTATAGGATGGTGCTTTATCGCCATACAAAGATTTAAGTTCACCAATGCACTCTTGTCGTGGTAATCCACGTCGAAAGTTGTGAAAAATGATGGCACGAAAATGTTCACGAGTTAATTCCATTTTTTTCTATATTAATTTTTTCAAGTCACTGTTAACAACACAAATAATGGTCGTACGTCAAAACGTTTTGAGTACGATTATGCTTAAAAATGACAAGCTTTCCAATGGAAATGTCAGATTGCACTTGGCAGCACTCAGTGTTGCCAGGCCAGAAATATATATAGCAGCCCTCGTACTGCATATATGTATATAATTTTACATAAAAATGGCATCGGCTCTGTGTTAAGCATTTTTAAAAAATTTTAAAATTTCTTGAAAGATCTCTTCAGAAGCTTTAAAATGATACAAATTTATATTTAAAAAAAACTTAAAAATTTCAGAGCCCCGTAACTCGGAAGATTGGGCGAGCACCAATTTTTGCATTTGATGTTTTTTTTCTTATTTTTTTATTCTCTATCGTCCGATATATTTATTTTTTTGATTGGAATTACTTTATTGTTCCAAATGACTTAAAAAAAATTTGAGGTAGGCGTGGTGTTTATCCTACTGCCTCGAAGGACATGCTGATTTCTAATAGCACCTCTTTCGACACTATATCTGATCGATTGAAATATATATATATTTTTTTTTTAATTTTTGGCGAGGCAAACTTGATTTCGAAACTAACACGGTCGGACAGATGGACTTCGCTCAATCCACTTCGCTATGCATAAGAAGTCTGAATATTTACAGTTTATGAGGTCGGAAATGAATGTTGTAGAAATCATGTTGTAGAAATTATGTTCAAAAATGCAAACAAAAGCAACACTACAAATGTAACACTGTCGAAAATGCAACACAGCAGTTTATTATGCGCAAACGACTGCAAACACTAATCATAAAAGTAAGTACTTAAATGTAATTTTTTCACTTTTTTTTTAATTTTATGTGTTTAGTGCCACATTCGATGAAGGAAAACTAAGTAAGCTTTTAATTTCAATTAATTAATTAATAATTTTTCCATTCTTAACTTATGTCGTTCGTAAATGCACAGCTGGTTAGCAAAATCATCACATAATAATCATATTATGCAGCGCATTGCTGCTCTTACGAACAGGCCCTTAGTTTTACCTTTTTTCCACTTTTTGTGGTGAAGGATATAAAAAAGTGGATTTCTGCAACAACATTTTCATAAAAACCAGTATCAGCAACTAAAACTATAAAAACCTAAAGGAGTCAAAGATAATTTACATGATATATGTAAGGCGAACAAATTTATTAGAATCACGAAAAAAAGCTGTAGTAAGCTATTGAGAAAGCAACACGATAATGGTTATACTCAATTGCATGAAAACAACCGCATTTATCTTACCGATAGCATTTTCTTGACAATTTTTAGTTTAAAACAAGATTAAAAATAATAATAATAATTTATTTTTAACTTGAATCATTTTGGTAGCCAAACAATTAAAATTTCAGAATTGCAATGTAGAAACTTAAAACGACCATAAAAACATATGGAGGATTTATATAAGTATAATTTTTGGCAGCATACACAGTTCTATTGTACAATTCAAGTGAAAAAGATCGTCTACAACATTGCTTCCATGACTTTCAAAAATGTTGTATGTGGAGTATGTCTTAATTTGTCTTACGTTAAAGACGTTCGGATAATTTTTAACCGACTTCAAAAAAAGAAGGAGTTTATCAATTCGTCTGAGTGTTGATTTTTTTTAAGTTCGTGCCTGCAGAACCCAGTCATTTCTAAACGGATTTAATTTTTTTTTTATTTACTCCAATCGGGCATGATTCCTTTAAATATAAATATTTCATGATATTTCTATCTAAAACTACAAATTGAAATGTAATACTGTGGGGAAAGCATATCCATAAAGGTCATTTCACTACTGCTCACTTAGCTCATCAGTGGATTTTACCCAAAGACACTACTTAAAAATTAAAAAACTGCGTATCACTATAGCTTCCAATAGAAAAAAGTAATACAAAAGGAATAAATTTAAAAATAAGTGGTGTCCCCATAGGTAACGTAAATTGACCTATATGGTCCAACCTTTTGAACCGTTATAGACAAACGCTTGAAATATAATAAGTATAAATATTTCAAATAATAAATAAAAGGGCGCCCCAATAGTTAATTTAAGTTGATGTTCTTTGGAAGAGTTGTAGAACACGGTTAAAATTTACGAACAACCTTTATAACTAAATCTGATTTAACAGCAAATATAAAATTTGGATTTAGAAATTTAAGGGTGTCCGAATAGCTGATGTAATTTGACATATATGGCCAAACTTTTGAACCGTTATAGACAGACAGCTGAAACATACAAGGAACCTGTATTGCTAAGTCCCTATTCCTCTAATCGATATATTTTGACCTACACGGCCTTATCTTTTGAACTGTTGTATACAAACCCTTGAAAAGTAGACAGAACGTCTACTACTTTGTCTGATATAATAGGCACTATAAATATTTATTTATTTAAAATTATAAATTAAAGAGTGCCCCAATAGTTCATTAAATTTGATGTATGTGACCAAACTTTTAAACCTTTATAAACAGACAGCTGCGTAGCCCGCTATAAAAACAAGTATACAATTTAAATTTAGACATTAAAGGGTATTTCCTTAGTTGATGTAATTTGACCTATATGGCCCTATTTTTCGAACCGTTATAAAAAAACACTTCATTTAACAGTTGAAATTAGAAATTAAAGGGTGTTTTAATAGTTGAAGTAAAATGATGCATGTGACCAAACTTTTAAACTGTAATAGACAGACAACTTAAGTCTGTTACAACAAAATGAATAAAGGCAAATATCTGAAAAGCCTTAAAAAAGAAAGAAAAAGTATCACGACTTTATGATTTTAATATAAGGAATATAATTTTTATACGAAATATAACAGCTACCGTATTACATCATGATTCATAAGTAGTCATAAGTAGATGTGTCAAAAGGTTCAGAAGAAATCATTTATGACAATAAATAAATGATCAAATTTCCTGTGTAAAGATTTGTTGAATGACAAAAATTTAAAAAAGAATGGAACATAAATTTAAGGCCTTTGAGATTAACTATTTCTTATTTGCGGTGTAAGTTTCTACTGCTGTATTTTTGATTTTTCACTTTTTAGATGTTTTAAACAAGACTGTTTCTGGTGTTTTGTTGTTATAGAACTTTTAATAGACTAACAATATTTGCAAGGATTGCAAAGGCAGTTTTCAATGAAGAGTGCGTTTTGCTTATATCTTAATCGTATTTCGAATTCATGCGAGATTTTTTAAAGAAATTATTTTGATAAAGATTTTTATCTTAAAGAAGTACGTAACTTAAATGTAAATATAAGTAAATTCTCAGGAAAGAACCTTCAACTAATCTTGATAATAATACTAAATATCTATTTAGTATCATTATACGTACATATGTACTTGGCATATGCATTCAAAACAAGAACGTTAAACTTGTTTTATGAAAAAAATGTTAATTGGTAATAATTTCTTATTAACAACAGTAATTTCTAGTATAATCAATGCTTTAAAATCTTAATGACTAATTGTTAAAAAAAATGTTGAAAATTTTCTAATGACACTATAAAAAGCACAATTAAAAAGTTTTTATTATAAATCGAATTGTAGTGTTTTTGTTTTTCTTCATTAGAGGTATTAACTTTGTTAATTGCAATTTGGAAAAAACGAGCAAATTCTTAACTTAAAATTAATGTAATTAAGTAAATTTATTAGTAATTTTTTCATGTCAGCTAAACAATGATAGTAAAATTAGTTAATTTGAATGATATAAATAATAAATCAGCCATTACGAGTTGGCCTTATATATAAAAAATTCCTTACAATGTTTGGGCCACCCTTTAACTCTAGTTTTTGTTGTTAAAAATTAAAAATGTATTCTTATTGTAAAAAATTAAAAATGTAGTCTTTTTCGAATCGATAAGATAATATAATGGAGCACCCTTTAATTTTTTTTTAATTACACTTTTAGCGGAGACAGTTCTTCATACTCTGTATAAAATTGAAGTAAATATACCACGCCCTTAAACAACACATCACGTATATATGGGACACCCTTTAATTTTACTTGTTTTAGTTGTTCTTATTGCTGACATAGTACTACATACTCTTAATTCTTTGCAAAGCAGAGCTTTTTTTCTTGTGACTTTGATAATTTATTTGTTTTAGACATGTGTTTATTAACTAAAGAATGGAACGGCGCACTGTGGTCAATATTTTGAGATAGCGGCCAAAACTACTTTTGGTTTTTGTTCTCCGATTTTAAAGTTATTAGACTCATATGAAAGTAGACAGTAGTAAACCTCGGGAGCCAAAAAATTAGAACTCTATTTCAACTATTTCACTGAGAACAGGGTGGTCCAAAATGGGCTTTTTCAGAATTTAGTAAATTTATGATATTTTTAGATAATTTTTAAAGTTTAAATGATCATAACTTTTTTGTTTTTCAAGATTTTTGGACGAAATAAATTTTGTGTTGTAACTTAACTTATTTCCTATTACTGGTAAAAAAAATTGAAGCTCTACTGTTTTCAGAACAATTTAAATATTTTTTTTAAAAAGGTCAAATTTCTCGGAAATTTCCTACTTCATAGAGCACAACTCCTGTGAGTCAAGCTGAGTCAAAACACAAATTTACTATTTTGTAGTCCTAACTCTCCCCTACATTCCTATATATACATGTCCATGCATCGGGACTGCACTTTTTGAGCTACAGCAATTTTTCTGACCCAAGGTAAGATATTCGGTACAAATGAACGTCATATTTTTTGAGAAGTTATTTGTATGTGAAAGTGGCTATTATGCATATATTTTGATGAAATTTTGTACAAGAGTTCTTATTGATCCAAAAAATAATTCTGTTGAAATTAGGAGAAGTTGGCCCATATTTGGACCTAGTCCACATAGAAGGGTGTATCAAAATTTTGACAAAAATGACAATAGAACTCACAAATTATGTGGTATCTAGCAATTAATTTGGAAAAGGTAAAAATGGTTTTATTGCCATCTAATATTACATAACTTAAATACCTGAAACTTGCAAATAAATTTAAAACCAATGGAAATAACTGGTAAAACCAAGTACCTGTTATATTATGTTTCAAAGAGGAAAAAAAGATCATGTTGAAACTTCGAGCAATAGTATATTAATCCATGCATTCATTTTTTTTTCTTCATTATTGTTTCAACAATGGCTAAATTCAGTTATAGTGTTCTATCTGATATATATTTTGAACGGAAAGATGAAAACGACATTATTTTATATAATGAATAATCCATTCTTAAAAATATGCAACAAACAAGAAATTAAAATTCATAACTTAAAAATAAAAAACTTTTTAAATACTTTAAGAAAACGGTACAATCAATGTTCCAGAAACAAGAAATTGTTTTACTCACGCAACCAAGAATGGCTAAGAAATAAACTTATTTTTAAAAAGCCATCAGTAACTACCACGGAAACTGGAAAAGGTGGTCGACCAGCAAAGCCAATTGATAATTGTAGTGAAAGATCACGAAGACGCAAGCTTAAACATATCAATGAAGAAGTTTCTTGTAGCATCATAAAGGATTCATTTCTGCATCAAATTCAACCATCGAAAACTAAAAAGAGTAAAATTGCTATCATTAAAAAAATAGTGGAAGCAAGCCCCAGACGCACAAAAAGAATTTTAAAAAGTATGCCGACACCAACTGAAGAAAATAAATTTACTCCAGAAGAAGCATTTGCACTATTTTTGGATTTGAAAATGACTAAAAACCAATATACAGAATTGCGGAAGCGAACCAATGAAAAAAATTGTGGAATTTTTCCTTCATATCGAGATATAGTTTCTGCCAAAAAAGATTGCTTACCTTCACTAACTGCTATTAGTGTAACTTCAAGTTCAGCAGAAATAAAATTGCAGGATCTTCTTGAACACACTGCAGAACGATTACTAAAGACATTTGATGCTGACTATTTAAAGAAGTTTAAAAATTGCAGCATGACTTTAATTTCTAAATGGGGATGTGATGGGTCCTCTGGCCAGAAACAATACAAACAATGTGTTGCGGAAAATTCATCAGATGCCAATTTATTCATGATTTCTTTCGTTCCATTACGTTTAAGAAAAACATTTATTGGTTCAGAGCCGTCAACTAGTAGAGCTGCAGAGATAGATGTATGGAAGAATGAAATTCCATCGTCAACAAAATTTTGTAGACCAATAAAGTTTGCTTACAAAAAAGAAACTAAAGATGTCATAACTGAAGAAGTTGGCAAAATAAGAGATGAAATTAAAGAACTTAAACCCGTGATATTTGAATTTAATGCATCGAAGTTAACTTTAAAATGTCACTTACAATGATCGATGGAAAAGTTGCACAAGCTTTAACCGAAACAAAGTCTTCGTCAAGCTGCACCATATGCCAAAAAACATTAAGTCAATTGAGCCAACCACCAACACAAGACGATAGTTTTAATGAAGCATATGAATTTGGAATGTCACCTCTTCATGCTAGAATTCGTTTTATGGAGCATATTCTTAAATTGGGATACGATTTGGAATTTGGCCCGTTAGGCGAAACAGTGAGAAACAACAAAGAAAATTTGGGAAAAAAGAAAGCAAAAAAAAGATATTCAAGAAAAATACCGTGAGATAGGCCTTATAATTGACCAGCCAAAGCAAGGAGAAGGAAATTGTAATAATGGAAACACAGCAAGGAGATTTTTTTCCGATCCAGAAATTGCAGCTTCTATAACTGGAGTAGATTATGATTTAATACGACGATTCCAAATCATATTAGAAGTTGTAGCATGTAGCAAAAAGATAGATGCAAAAAAATTTGGTCAGTATGCTAATGAGACAGCAACCCTTTATAACCAAAAATATTCTTGGAGACATATGTCAACCACAGGGGAACAAATAATTCAGCACAATATGCTTCCAGTTGGAGATCTCTCAGAAGAAGCGCAAGAAAAAAGGAACTAGGACTACAGATTCTTTCGCGAGCACAATACAAGAAAAATTTCCAGATATTGTACTAATGAAGATCTTATTAATATTTTGTTGTGCACATCAGACCCGTATATGTTCAGTATTCGACAAAAATGGAAATCAACCTCATTAGAGTTAGATGAAGAAGCTAAGCAACTACTGCAAAATGAAAATCAAAGCTATTTGGAAGAAATTTTTACTAATATTGTTTAATTAATACTAGTTTAAAGATTATAATTTGTTTCTAATTTTAGTATAAATTTTTATTAATACATTTAAATATAATATATGTGCACTTTAAATCAATAGTAAAAGTTTACTAAAAATTTTATCGATGTTGTGTTCTGTATATAATATATCCAAATGGTATTGATATTGTTGGGAATTTCAGTATTATTTTTCAGTTTAATCCTCACAAGAATTAGCTTTCTTCCAAAAAAAAAAACCTACCTTTGGCCTCTGTGAATATTGAGACTAAATAAATGTCAGGGGCCAAATGTTGGCATTTTCTGACCAAAATTAAGTTTAGGAATAATAAATAAGTATTGGTTGTAAAATACGATTGAGGAAAATAAGAAATTATAAAAAAATACCTATTTAAAATGTCAAAATTTCAACATGGAAACTCAACAAAAAATTAAAATGCATTTTTAACTCCACATTACTTATGTTCCTATCGGTCGATTTTTACGTTTGAACACGCAAATTGAAGCTTAAAGTCCCTCCTATTGAACAAAACAAATTGCGTAAAAAAATACCAATCCGGTCAAAAGTTATAGAGTTTTGACCGCTATCTGGCGAAATTGACCACTGTGCGGCGCTTTAGGAAATTAATATTAAGAATTTATTTATAAAAATAAACAATACAATACTATCGCTTTTTAATATTCAGCAAATGTTAAACAAACTACTTAAACTAACATATGTGTGAAGATATTACGTCAAGTTAAATACTTTTTCTTTGTTTAAATAGAGCATGCTATAAATATCCACCCCATATATACAGTAAAAATTGTATAGTGAATTCAGGGCTTTTATAGCAAATACAATTTCAGCGGCAAAACCATTCGATGTAGAAGAATCAAACCTATTGGACAATCAGGAGCACTTACTCTCAAATTGAATTTGAGAAAATTTGTATAAAACACGGAAAATTGGCTTAGTGCATTTTACGCAGACGACCTCTATGTTGTTACAAAAGACCAAGCTCAAGAAAAAAAAAACATTATTGGTCAAAAAACTATGGCGATGATATCTCATATGTAAAAAACACTAACGTACAGAGGTGGCATATGAAAATAATATAATCAGGTTTTCTGCAGGTTCTCAAGAAAGAGACAAATATAGTGCTATATTGTTATGAACAAAGCATAATAAACAAAACAAAAACTAGATATTTTACAAGAAAACATACAGCACAAAAAGTTTTTGCCACAAAAAAAAAAAAAAAATATTGTTTATTCGCGTAAATAAAGAAATCATTTACAATGTATTTTTAATTTGTAAAAAATGTGATATGGTGTGGTCTTACAAGATAAAAGAAGTGAAAAAGTCTTTAAATCTGCAGTGTTTTTTGAATGCAGAAATTGTGATTTGTGGCAGAAATGCAGTGTCATTTTTTGTGGACGTGTTAAAATTAAAAACTATAACTTTAGCGTCAAATGATTAATATAAATATAACTTGATCAAATAAAAACACATAAATATCACTTTTTTTTAATTTTATAAATTTTCATTAAAACATTTAATTTTTCTTGCGCCAGAAACACAAATCAAAACAAAATTGAAGTCGATAGGATGTCAAGAACGAGACGACTATAGTCTCGTGACACCTCTGTATACTCGGTGGTAAAAACTAACTGAATTGTCGAAATAGTAAAATATTACTAATGCATGTAAACTCAAAATATAATTTAAATCAACATTGTAACTGTTAAAAACTGTGGAAAATATATTTCACGCGGCCGTCAGAGCAGGCCTGAGATCCTTTCAAACCACAACAAAAACAATTTAAGGGCAGAGGGGGGCTTCTTTTATTCCTGCGTGTTTAAGCCAATCGTTCTTTTACACCCTATCCCTGCCTTACAAGACTTTGACTTTCACATACTAGACTAACGCATCAGTTTTTTTTAAATAAAAGTTCCCAAACCTATCTGCCCTTTTTGCAATAGATTGCCATTAACAACACCTCATCTTGTTTCAGGCTACTAAGCATTAAAAAACATGCGCTTAAAAATGTGTAAGCCAAACAATATCTTTGAACTATTATCTGATCCATAAAAAATATAAGGGATGAACATAAATTTTTACAAGTTACTAAATAAGATTAAAAAATTTAAATTATTGCTTTAAGCCAAGTTGCTAGTGCTTGATGAATTTGTGTTAATAATAATTTAAATTAAAATTATAATATATTTGTAAATAATAAATAAAAACAAGTAAGAGTGCTACATTTGGCTATGCCCATGAATCTTATACACCCTTCAACATCTATGTAAATCTAGTTTAGTGTAGTAGCCCCAATAAAAAAACAAATTTTGGGGTGATAGTAAATTAAAAATAAATAATTTGGTGCTGCATATACATATACATTTTTTAATAAAAATACCATCCGCTCTTAATGGGATAAGCATTTAAAAAAATTAGTATTTCCTTAAAGATCTCTTCAAAAATGATACCCATATTGATATTTTAAAAAATTTGAAAATTCCAGAGCCCCGTAACTCTAAAAATAAAGGCGAGCGCCAATTTTTTCGCTTGATGTTTTTATCTTATTTTTTTAAAGTTTCTATCGCCCCATATATTTATTTTTTTTTATTGGAGTTACTTTATTGTTCCAAATGACATGAACAAATTAGAGGTAGGCATGGTGTGTTGCCTGCTGCCTCGAAGAACACTTTCGACATTGTATCTGATCGATTGATATTTTTTTTTTGTGTCTCGGCAAACTTGATTTCAACACTAGCACGGCGGACAGACGGACATAGCTCAATCGAGTTCGCTATGCATAAGCAATCAAGCTATAATTTTCGATTGAAAAAAAAAAATATTAAGCATTGTAAGTGGCTGTATTTAGTTGTTGTTTTCGCCATATAATTTTATGATCGTTGTTGCTGCTTTTTTAACTAGATTTGATAATACAAACATAATTTTTCTTTATAGACCTATGGTTGATGTTCTGTGGTCCATATTTTTTGATATTAATAAGCAGTGCACAAGTCTGACATCAATAAATATTTACAATGCACGAAAACAATCTAGTATATGTGACAACCTTAAGTTGGACGTCTCTTCATGTTGTATTCAACATAAATTAAATGCATATCAATGCGCAGAAGCTGCTTAAGCATTATGTTTATTGATATTTTATATTAAAAGGGTGGCCGTCAAGCAGAGCTGCCATGGATGGAAAATAAAGTTGTTTTAAAAGTTGTAAGTTATAACTTTCGATTAGGGATTTTGGGGAAGTTAGGAATCTTTGTAGAAGTCTTCATAAAAAAGAAGTGGACTTAGTAAGCTGCAAAAATATTGTCAATTAAAAAAATATCTTGTTAATTTGTTTTCGACATAAAAAAAATTAATTTGCAAAATCAATGAAGTTTGATATATAAAACTGCATAGTTAATATTGAAATATTCTTTACTTAAATACAGTGGGGAGTGATGTGTAAACTACATAATTATCCTATCGTGGAACAATACACGAACTCAGAACAGTTCCCACTCGTTGGAGGGTTTCTTTTCAGACCCAAAGAAGAATATAAAATAAACAAAGTTGCGAAAAATCTCATTTATCGGGTATACGAAATATTTAAGCACATATACAATTTTTGTTGTTGGGCAATAAAAAAAATTATACGAAAAATACTCGACTCTATTCAAAATATCAATACTAAAACAATACTTGTTTTAAGACCGTTCTTTATATAGTTATATTTTGTTAGGTATCTTGTTATATAACTTTAAAATAGCTTTGAATGTAATTCTTGTTAATATGATCATCTCTTTCAAAAGTAGGGAAGACCCCAGAAACACTTTGCATTTACTTTTATTATTGTTCTTATTTTCATTCATTTTTATAGTAGCTTTTGACACGATGTAGCATTTAGAGATTGTTACTATTAGAGACATTAAATTATTAAATATTCATCAAGGCAGGTTTACTGTACATTTTTATTGTGAATAGTTGCTTTTACTTGAAATTTATCAGTAAAGATAAATCATAAGATATTCTGTTGTAATAAGATTTTGTTTTATTATTTTTAATGTCTAATGTGCTGTTTCATACAAACGTGTTGATCGCTGTATTGGATTAGAAGGTAATTATGTATAAGGTTGCTTCAGACTATTTCTTGATCAACAAGAATCGTATATATCTGGTACACCTTTAAAGTTCAGCAATCTATCACTTTGTGAAGAAAAAACCATTACTTACCTTCTTGTAGCAATTAATCAATTTTTAAAAACCAAAAATTATCTCTATTGTAATAATGCTAATTTATCTAAAAAAAAATAAGGGGGAAGGGAGTGTTAATTTGCAATTTTTTTCTTACAGAGCGAAAAACGCATTTACACTCTCGCCCCAAACAACAAATGTACTCACTAACTCAATTTTTTGTTGTTGTTAGTGTGAATATCTATGCACTCAAAATCGCATGTCTGTGGTTCGATGAATACGATACACATGCGAGTACTTCCAAGTACAGACTGGTCTTTTCCAATAACTAAAACACTTGTTTATAAAAACGAAAAAGTTTCTTTAAAAACATACTAACCGAACAACTATTTTTTCTATTTAAAGTTTACATAGACTTTAGTTGTTTTCGATTTAATTATATATTTTCTACCAACAAACTATTTTTAAACCGATACCAAATGTAATTTTCTAAAAATAACAGCAGCAACTTGCCAGCTTGCGGGTATATGTTATTTAGATGATATTTAATCAACAAACTATTTTAACGTGTTTAGTATAACTCTAAATTTGATGCAAAGTTTTTTTTTGTCATTTTTGAATACACACCGTAGATTGTGCAGTTGCATGTTTTATTCATATTGATGCTCTTACAGCCAATCACTTACATCAACCTAGAAGAGCACCAAAAACTAGATTTTGATTCATGTTTTCTCATTCATCTAATAAAAACAATTTCTTCTAAGAAGAAATTAATTACTGTATTTATTTAAATTGTCTTTAAATCGTTTCTTTCTAAAAATGAAAAAGCTTCAAATGTATACTGCGTAAACTGAGAACTTCTTATGCTATAAAATTACTGTAAATATTAGAAGGTGAGCCAAAATGATTTTTAAAATCATACAAAAACTTAAAAAAACGATTGGCAAATTTTTAGAATTTAATTATTTGAGACAACTATTTCCGTGAGTATTTTTTAAAAGGAATAGTTAAAGTCAGATACTAACAGAACGGAAATCATTTTCTGGACCACTTGATAATTCGTTAGCATTCCTCGCGCCTTCATAAAAGGTAGTTGACAAATTAAACCTTTGATGCAAGAGAGTCATATCCGTATTATATGAACTGATACAGATAGATATTTTCTTAAGCAAATTTAAAAAGTTGAAGACATTTTCTGAAAGGGGTACATCACTAAAGAACTGAGACCACACTTTACTATTACAATTTAATTATAAAGTATTTGCTGATAACCACCTTTAGTTAGATTAAAAGAAAGCTACAGAGAAGAACAGAATTACGGAAATGCATTACATTCTCTTTACACTGAAAAGTGATAAGTAATTGTAATTTGATAATTGGCAGGATGAGTGCCGCTTTTGCTTAACAATTAAGCGATAATAGATTTGATTTGAGTTTTGGATTGTTGCCGCACTTAAATTATCCTCCAGATTTGGATCGCAGCGATATTTTATTTTTCAGGTTTTATAAATATTTTTGCAAAAATTTTGATTATTAAGTATTGGGACTACCAAACTTGATGTAAAAAATGCTTCAGAGATGGCTCAGTCATTTTTAAATAATGTCAAGTTAAGATTAATGATCAATAAAAATCTTAAATATAAGCATATATAAAACGTACATCGCAACTTAAGCAAACAAAGAAAAAAATTGAGTTAATTTTGAATAAGAAAAATTATGCTGGTGTTCTATTATAGTTGTGCAGAATCTTTCTCAATTTTCGTTTTCCAGGCTTTTTAAGTTGTTGTTATAATTGATTTTTTATCTTTATAAATAAATATGTATCATGTATTTTTTTAAATGATAAAAAAATTATTATTAGAAAATATTTTTGAAAAGAGAATGATTGTTTAGGGTTAAATTAGACGTGCCATACCATAACGCCATAGCCGTAACCATGGCCATAACCACATCATATTTACTGCCAGCGAATAGTGGTGCCATAGCCATAAGCAACTATTATTTGATTTGCCGTTTGTTAAGAAAGCAGCGCAATGAAATATATAAATTAAAACTCGCCAATACAATGCAGCGACCGTGAAAAATAAGAATAAGATGAAAATAAACAGTTAATACCTAATTTTTATATGGTTATGGTAAAAACCAAAATTTAATTAATATCTATGGTTACGGTTATGGCTATGGCATTATGTCATGTCACCAATAAGCAAATACAACGTTTCCCATAAGGTTGGTTTAAACAGCTGTTTTACATGGTTATGGTCATGGCACGTCTAATCGAACCTTTATGTAACAGTCTCAGCTTTTAGGGAGCCATATGTATGAATATGTACATATTTGAGATCAGTATTGGCTACACCCATCTTCTTATGCTCATAATTATATGGTGATGTTTTTCTTTTTACTACCAGTCAAATAAATATGGCATCGATTTTTATTCCGCTTTGGCAAATATACACCTTTAAACCTGGATATAGGAGGATTTTCAAAATCGTTTATTTACTATAAAGTAAATTTTGTAAAATAAAACAAAAATTAACCTTCAAATTAGATAAATTACTCTTTCAACTGTTTTTAATTTTAATTAATAAAAAAATATTGTTTTAAAATTTGATTTTCTTTTAAATGACAGCACAGCCTTTCGCAGCAACGATTTTAGTTTTTACCTTTGCCTAATGTAACATTTATTTAAATTGGTTCAGTTTAGTAAAAAGTTGACACTAATACATTGCAAACGATACACAATTCATGAACATACCAACATCTGAATTTAAATGAAATGAAAAAATATGTTTCTATAATTTAGTAATGATGCCGCTTAAAGTTCGGTCGAAAGAGTCGACCGTCAGGCACGCTAGTATATGTATAATAATTGTACAAGGTTTGCGTTCCAAATATATTGTGTAATAATTACAACGACCGTTTGCTGGACTGAAAGAATACTAGTTCTTTTGCCGTACAAATTATGTGGTTGAATGCTCCGATTAAATTTTCAAGGACAAGCGGAATGAAATTCATTTTCCACCAAAAAAATTATTGCCCTATTCACAAGCCCCCTAGTACGTGCTAAGTGCTAACCAAATACAACGGTGCTAGCTGTGTTGTTGGTAATTTTCATGCAAACATGCGATACTACACTTAGTACTTTTTTTCATATGTTTTTCAAACGTTGTATTTGTTTAAATGTTTTATGTTTAAATGAATTATTATTTTTGTGGTCATGTGTGAATTATATTAAATTAAATTGAATTAAAAGATATTTTTATTTGTTTTATTTATTTAATTTATTGATTTGACTGATTTATTAGAAAGTTGAAGTTGAAAGTTGCCAATATAAAAACTGTTCTTTAAAATTTAATATTGCTTTAATGACTCGATTTCTAATTCCTATACCAAAAATAGATGCTACCTTACGAACACAAGCACCATTTCCTGAAGATCCCAAGCAGTAAAGTACAATTTTAAGCTGCAAGTCAATGCGTAGTTGGAGCCTTTCGCCAATTGTGTGAAAAACATCGTCATTTTTTATAAGGTTGAATATATAGGCAAATTCCTCTGGCCGTAGTCTCATATGAAGAAATCTGTTTTCATCAAAATATCTTAAAACCCGATTATGCCATAATGATGATTTTGGTAGCCCTAAATGTATAATTCTGCGACTGGAGAGCAAATACATCAGGTTCATCCTAAAAATGTCTTGAATTTCATCCTCACACAAAAAATTTATTAATTTACTTTTTTCTGTTTTCTCCCCCATTTGGCTTATAAATAACAAATGATGAATAGCATTTTTCTTTTTATTATTTACTTTTTGACGTATGAAGTACAATGTACAATGGCACACTGATACAATGGTTGTTCACAAAGAAGTAAACAAAAGGTAGTATGCAATACTACCTACACATTAGCAGAGCTTGTGAATACGGCATATGTTTTTATATCTGTGTATCCAGTTAAAATAAAGCAATTAAGATTATAATCAGAGTCGTTTAAAAAACTTATGAATCGTAATGTCAAAACTATCGATGGCATAAAAGTTTCGGTCAGCAGCTTTACATGATTTTTAAAACACCAACCTGGTCCTTCCAATTTAGTTTACCCCTAATAATAAATTATTTGTTTAATGAAAATTATTTTCTATTAGTAAAAAAAAACTTCACTCCTATCTGAAAAAGAAGCAAAACTTATGTTCCCAGTGTTTCTGTAATATATTTTCCTTCTTTATTTAACAGCTGATAAAAATAAAATAATCTATCAGTGCACATTGGATGAATATAAGAAAACACGCACTGCAAAACGGTTAATGTAAAAATTGAAAACGATTTAATAACTTTATTTCAAGAAGGAGGTTTGCAAGGCACATCTAAAGCCTTGAAGTTTCCCGAGACCCAGTTTTATAAATAATAAAATTTATAAATACAAAAAGTGGAAAAAGAGTATATTTAAGTTTGTCATTCCGTGTGTAATTTCTACAACATCCATTTCCGACCCCATAAAGTATATATATTCTGATTTATTATGCATAGCGAAGTCGATTGAGCCATGTCCTTCTGTCCGTCCGTGTTAGTGTTTAAATCAAGTTTGCCAAGGCAAACAAAAAATATGTCAATCGATCAGATATAGTGTCGAAAGAGGAGCTATGAAAATCCTGCAAGATCGGTCCATGTCCTTTGAGCAGCAGGCAAAACACCGCGCCTACCTCTAATTTTTTCAAGTCATTTGGAACAATAAAGTAACTCCAATGCAAAAATTAAACATATGGGGCGATAGATAATTTCAAAACAAGAAAAAACACCAAGAGAAGAAATTGGCGCTCACCCATATTTTCCGAGTTACGGGATTCTGAAATTTAAAAATTTTTTAAAATATCATCAGGGGTATCATTTTAAAGCTTTTGAAGAGATCTTTAAGGATATATATAATATTTAAAAAAATGCTTAATCCATTAAGAGCCGATGCCATTTTTATGTAAATTATCTATCAAATTTTTTTTATTTTTCAATTCTCTTTCAATATTTATTTTTTAGATTGGAGTCACTTACTGGTGAAGGGGCCGAATATAGCACTCTTACTTGTTTTTATTAAATTTACTGGACAAATTATACTTTTTCTATTTAATGACAATTTGAATAAAATACTACACTGTTTAGTTCTTCCCATAACGTGTGTTGAAATATTCACGAACTTCAGGCAATAGATCTCTTTATTCTGCATCTTGCCAATCTCTGCATTGTACTAACAACAAAATAATTAAAGGAAAAGTGCTAAAAACTTTTGAACTAATACATATTTATTTTCAAGTTAAAAATGAGAATATTCATCGTTTTTTTATATTTTTATATATATTCCCGATATTTCGCTACTCCATTGTGTAGCATCATCAGGAAAACAAATATTTATTTAATTAACAAAAAACAACAACAAAATGTAATAATTTTTTTTTTCAAACTAACATATTTCAACAAACAAAAAATTATTTTGTCAAATAAAAAATTTTTTATAACAAATACAAAGTACAAAATTATTTCTTATTATTAAATGTCTATAAATCTAAGCTACATTATCTGTGTCTGCCTTAAAATTAATTCTTTGTGCTGTTGGTGTATTAATAATTTGTAACATCTCCAAAATATAACGTCTTTTATAATTATTTTCTATGTTTATTACTGAAACATTTTCAAAATTGGGATAGTGATTTATTCTGGCACAATGATCAGATTTATGACCAGCAATTCTAGTTTTTAGTTTATTTTTCGTTGTTCCTATATATACTTTATTACAAATCACATTACCGTTTCCGCTACATGGAATCTTATAGACTAAATTTATTAGTTCTTGAATTGGTATTTTATCTTTAGTTTTGATAAATAACCTTTTTAATGTGTAGTGGGTTTTGTATGTCATTTTATATTTATTACAATCAACAATTTTTGATTTCACTAACCGTTCTGATATTCCTGGTACATAAAGACTTATAAATCATTGGCTCAATTATATGTCTTGTATTTATATTATTCCTATTTCTATACTGTCTTATTAATCTATTAGTAAGATGAATAGGAAAATTATTATCATTTAATACATTTCTAATTATCTCCTTATTCTTTTTATGAAATTCAATATCACTTATCGTAAGTATCCTTTCTATCAAATTATTAGCTGCATTTATTACAATTCGTTTACTGTGTTTAGAATAAAAGTTAATGATTCTCCAGAAGATGTTGGTTTTTTGGTACCAATCTATTAATAAATAATTTCCACTCCTAATGAGTAGAGTATCTAAATATGGAAGCCTTGAATCACATTCTATTTCTACTGTAAACCTAATGCTAGGATTAAATTCATTAAAAGTTTTAAGTAAATTATTGATGCAAATTTCTGATATTATACAAATAAATCGTCAACATATTTGGTCACTATTATTGGTTTATTACTAAGCTTTCCAATAATTTTAATTTAATTTAACCACTTTTCCTATATTTGTAAAATATGTGTCTGTAGTTGCAGCAGCACTAATGACACATTGTTTTGAGCTATACTTTATGTGGCAACAAATTCTATTTTCGTTGCCTACATATAAGTTTATGTTATTTTAATAACTACAATAATACCAAACAAAATACGAAGGGAATTCACTAACGCTTAAAATACTTCATCCAGCGATTTTTAACTTTTTAAATTTGCAAACAGTAAGTGTCAATGGTAGAAAAATATAAAGAAAATACGAAAATAATAAAAAAGGAAAAATTGGATAAATTTCTAGACTAACATTCTAGAAATATAGATTAAAAAAGATTGAAATCTTTAACCCTCTAGTGCGCAAGAAAACCAAATTAAGTAAAATACTACTTAAACGAAAGGAAATGGTTTAAAAGCAAACTTTTGTTCTAGCAGTTTGTATAATTTTCATTTATATGGGCGCAGGAGGCGAAAAATCCTTTGATGCAAATTTGCATCATTGCGCATTTAGCTCAAAGTACTTACCATAAAAAACAATACACACTATAACATTGTAATAAAAAAAGAGTGTAACTTATTTAAAACTCAAAACTATTTATAAACTTGTTGAACTTAATAAATTTTAAGGTCAGAAAAACACACTGTTTCCTCTATGAACAACAAACGAATGAGCAGGCACTTCAAAATTGCACAACAATTCAATGCTGCTATAACGGTACTTCAAAAGCAGAGAAAACGACGTCTATTAAATGGAGACAACATATAACGAACATTTACATAAAACTGTTTTCAAATTTTGAAGCTACAGAGAGATATTCGGTATGATTCAAATTTGCATCACGGCGCACTAGAGGGTTAAAAATTATATTCTAAGTTTATTTATTTATTTGGGATTTGGAAGGCCCCGAAATATAGTTTTAGGTTACAGATATTGTTTTATCATGCAATAAGTTGAAACAAGATTACGTTTATTTTTAAGTTTTAATAATAAATATTGAATCGTAATATATAATGTTATTTCTGTTAGGTGTTTGTTTATTCTTCTAAATTTATTATTGTTTGCAGGGCCATTGAGCTATACTCAAAATTTCGGCACAAATGCAATAATCAATCCTATTATTTATATTTTTTTTATTTTCCTTCGAAATTTTTTTCCTTTTCCCCAAATTGCAATCGTGAATAATTTACGTGAACAATTTTTCACGTAAACTAAAATTCCCCTTATCGTGATTAATTTTTTCCCTCGAAATTTTTTTTTACTTTCTCCCTTGGATTTGTTCACTTAAATTTTGCTGGGGATTTATTGCTTGTATATTTATGAAGATTTTTTAAAAATATCTTTAAATAAGAAATAGAGATATAAAAAAACTCATACAAAAATTTATTTTATTGAAATGGGTCAGTAGCAATGCCTAGGGTAACTTCAATAGCTTTTGAGCGTCTTGCACATCACATTCTTGAAATAAAATTGTTAATTTGTATCCAAAAACTTTATTTATTTATTTTTAAACTTCAGGTTATTCTTCTTATATATATATAATGTGCATTTATAGCTTATTTATTTTGAACAGCTGTTCAATAAAGGGAACAAATATTTCATGGAAACTCCATGATACTAATCTTCACCTCGAGGATAATAAAAATTTCATGGAAACATAAATTTCTCTTTTTTCCCTTTATGCGTCTTAGCTTTAAAAACGGACGTTGCTTATTGGGCTATATAGTTAAGGACTTAACTATTTTTAGAATTCCATCAAAATCGATTTACTTTTTTAAGCCGGTTCAGACCCATAAAAACCCTGGAAAAGGAGAAGGCTTTTCTCCACTCCTGATCCGGAATTTGAAAATTTAAATACCCTTTTTTTACCATGAGGACAAATATACATATTTTATTAAAATCGGTTCAGTAGTTTAGACGAGATTGACGCACGCAAAAACAAACTTACAAAGGGATTTAGAATATATATTAGATATTTTCATTTGAGGTTTATATATGTATTAAAAAAGTATATTAAAAGTAAATAACAAATTGCGTCTCACAAAAAAAAAAAATAAAAATAAAAAATAAATAAACAGTAGCCGACCTATTTTTAGTCTAAGTAAGTTTAATACAAACAGACTTAAGTGTAGTAGGAACTTAAAATGAATGATTTTATGTTTCTTGGAACTTTTTATAGTTTAACGTCGGTATTGCTCTTTCACAAATCTTCCCAAGTATTATGTATATATTTTACTATTATGTGTCAGCAGTCTGAGAATTGAAATTTAGCTTCCGAGCAGGGGGCTAATTCTTGCAGTCGATACCATGCGAAGTTTACTCGAAGTTGGATTTTTTTATAATTTTGGGATTCTCGCACTCGATAGCGAGTGTACGAATGTAACCGTGCGAGTTTTATTCGATACCAAATTTGGTGTCGAAATTTTATTTTTAAATAGTTCGTTGGATAACAAGTGTTTATTTAAGATTTTAATTGTTATATTAATTAATCATTCGTATAGATTTTCGTACTTGGACACAGTTTCATTTCCATTTCATCTAGAACTCTTGAAACTATTTTCGAAAGTGCACTTTGACTTATAATAAAATCGTTGCCGACAGTATTTTGAAAGCCTCCGGAATCCAAAATCAATAAAGTGGTTGCCAATTGTATTTTTGGTGGTACGGCAGTTGTCAAATGTCCAGCACATCCTAACTCCTCAAGAATATAGTTAAAAGCTTCCTTCTAAACTCTAAAACGTTTCTTAAACCTGTAAAAATAATTTTTTACACGTAATTTTTACAATCCAAGGGGATGTATACGTACTCATTGTTTGGCAAGCACAATGGATCACTTGTTAGTCGGATTTTCCTTCTGATTGCATTTATATCAAACTCATTCTCATGACGAAGAATAAAAAACTTTCAAAATTCTTTTGATAAATTATTTAATTTTCTTTGTAAGCATATGTTTTTTGTTTACATATTTGTAGTTTTGGTTAAGGATTTTTTTTTATCTTTTACAACACTTTATTAAAAAATCGATTCGTAACGAGTGCCATCATCAGAAAAACTCGCACGATAGAAATTAATTTCGATACGAATTTATTTCGATCACGAGTCCCGGAATTGGCCCCCAGGTGTTTGTTAATAGAGGGTGTTTTGTCACTTGGTCGAATTTTTCGTTTCCTGTAATACTTTAAAAATTAAGAACTCATAGAAAATGAATTTGATTTTGAGGGATGCAAGAAATCGATGATCTTATTTGGTGTGCAAAAAATAGTTCCTAAACCGTCTTCTAAGGCTCTTTTGCTGCGGATATAAGCGATTTTGATACAATGTTACATGGATTTTTTACACATGTATTGAATGCAGATAATTCGCTTACAAATCTCAGTCGATTTTTGTCATGTAGCTACAAAATCGAGCTAATATTAAAATAAAAGTATTTACATACGAGGGCTGCTCTATATATTTCTGACCTTATAGTGAAAATGCGAATATTTATAATCAAAAATGATTTTATTGTTTTTCAAATGGTTTTTGAACACTTCAAGAGCTTCTTCTGGCGACGAAAATCGTTGACCATGCATTTTTTTCTTGATGTGCGGAAACAAGAAGAAGTCATTAGGTGCCAAGTCAGGGCTGTACGGCGGATGACCCATTAATTCGATGTTTTGGCCGGTCAAAAAACGCTCTGGTTTGAGCCGATGTGTGAGAGCTCGCATTGTCATGGTGAACAATGATTCGTCTTCTCTTGTTGGTTTTTCGAATTTCTCCGATGACTTCAGGCAAAAAAATTGTAGTGTACCACTCAGAAGTGACCGTTGCTCAAGCGGATCAGTCGCCACATGACCAGTTTTGCCGAAGAAACAGGCGACCATTTGCTTCGAAGTGCTTCTTCCACAAATAACTTTCGTTGGATTTTCGTTCGATTGTTGTTTCGTTTCGGGCTGATACGCATAGATCCATGATTCGTCACCTGTGACGATCTTATAAACGTCTTTTGAAGTACCGACACGAGTCTTTTTTTGAGCGACTTTCAAATTGTGCGGGATCCAACGAGAACAAACCTTTTTTACGGCCAGGTGTTCATGCAGTATCGAATGTATGCTGGTGGAAGAAATGTCCAAGGATGTCTCTATCTCTCGGTATGTCGCATGTCGATCTTGCATTATGAGTTCACGCACGGCATCAATGTTCTCTGGCACAACAGCCGTTTTTGGACTACCTTCACGGAATTCGTCTTTGAGAGAGCTTCGGCCACGATTAAATTCATTATACCAATTTTTCACAGTGCTATAGGATGTTGCTTCATCGCCATACAAAGATTTAAGTTTATCAATGCACTCTTGTCGTGATAATCCATGTCGAAAAATGATGGCACGATAATGTTCACGAGTTAATTCCATTTTTTTCTATATTAATTTTTTAAAGTCACTGTTAACAATACAAATAATGGTCGTACGTCAAAACGTTTTGAGTACGATTATGGTTAAAAATGACAAAATTTCCAATGGAAATGTCAGATTGCACTTGGCAGCACTCAGTGTTGCCAGGCCAGAAATATATATAGCAGCCCTGGTACGAGTAATAAATTCGAGCAAAACTATCTATCGCATGATAAGAAACATACGTATTTATAAACCGAGAGTTACTCGAAATTCAGTTTTAAGAAACATTTTGAAAACTGCTAACGCTCTATCGTGTATGCATGAACTATTTTTATTTATTTTTATTATTATTTATGAGTGCGTCTGCCCGGCTAATAATTTAGAAATGGAATTTTTATGCACTTCATGATTTGGATAGACTAAATAACCGAAAATAAGAGAAGAGCAAGTCCCATGTATTTATTTAGTGAGTATACTATAAATTTAATAAAAGCACTTTTTTCAATGAATTTGTTTTTAAGAATTCGGAAGAATTTACGTAACAAATTGAGACGACCCTATA
Source organism: Gymnosoma rotundatum (assembly GCA_916610165.2). Classification (NCBI taxonomy): domain Eukaryota; kingdom Metazoa; phylum Arthropoda; class Insecta; order Diptera; family Tachinidae; genus Gymnosoma; species Gymnosoma rotundatum. The sequence goes on from OU744339.1 coordinate 66,017,410, forward strand.
GCGGGCCACCTTTAGAAAGTGGCTATTATCATTCCCATGAAAATAATTTCTTCTTGTGTTTTGAAATGTTAAAAAAACGTTGCAAATTAATTCGTCTTTATTAAATTGATTAGTGGCGATGCTAGTGAAAACTCAGGTGAAGAATACAGAGAAGTGTAAACGAATCGAGTTACACATTTGTATAACGTTGCACAGCTTGTTTTTCTCGCATCAAATTAATTTAAAATAAGTAATTATTTTTCTAACCATAAGACACAAGGAATGCTTGATTTTCTTTTAGCGCTTTTTTTGCATAGCGATGGCATGAAAGTGTCAGTTTAATCAATTGAATATTATAATTATTTTACAAATTTAGGTGGTAATAAAAATTATATACAGTGACGAAAAGAATTAGAAGTTTTATTAAATACTCTAGATAAAGCCAAGAAGACTTTGCAAACTTATTAGAGAACTAATTCATATGCAAAGCAGTTACGAACTAAAAACAAGGGGTATTTAACTTTAAGGGGTGCGGTAAGAACCGCATGAATTTAAAGTAATGATGTAGTTCTTTTCAAGTGGTCAACCCCATAAAAAAATTGTGGAAGAACAGTCGAAGTAAAGACATAAGCATAGTAATAAAAAGGCCATTTTATTGTACTGATGCACCGTCTCCATAGCAAAGTTCAAATATCAACCGATTTATCACAAGCCACTAAATGTTCAGAGGATATTAAAAAAACTAAAATTAATATTCCCGTGTTTTTAATTTTTAACTAAAATTTAAATTTTCTAAATCTTAAATGAAGGCTAACAGTTTTCACTGATTGTAAAGCTTTTCTCGGAAGTTTAAAAAACTAAAATAAAAGTTAGATGTAAAACTTTTAATTTTTTTAATACGATAAAAATATTCGTGTATATTACGTTAAAGATTTTTTTAATTAAGATATTCATTCGTGCTACGATTTCAACATCGGCAACTATAATTATGATGATTAAATATTTAATAATCCGAACCCAAGAGAAAATAAATTAATTGGTAGAAATTACTTCGATTTTTAGTTAAGGAAACCTATGATTGCTACGTTTGAAAAATTGTTTTTATTTTTTCCATTACTTAATTGTCACAATTTTTTTTGGTAAAGAAATTAATTTTTATAAAACCCCACCAAGTACAATTAATCAATTAAATCGTTTGAATAGTTTACTGACATGACAAGTAGGCTTAATAAAATATATCAATTCTCTATTGACTGACTTTAGCAATCTATGAAATGTTACACGACACATTTAATACATTACACTGTACAACACACCAAAAAATTACAAGGTCCGGGCTATAAATTCTGATAGAGTAGGCAAAAAAAATATATACGTGTATCGGCGTTTTGAAAGTTTACATCTGGATTTCATTTGAGAGGGGGTTAAAGTTTCCCAGCTCTGGCACATTCTTATTGTTAAACGGCATAAGAAACCATGTGACCCTTACATTTTAGGTAAAAAATGTGTTCAGCAAATTTATGTAAAATGTTACGGAGAACATTTTTGTAGAAATTTTAACCCTCTAACTCCTCAAGATATGGGTCTTTTTTGTCCTTCTTTTAAAAAATAGCAAAAAGCACCATTAAAACAGGGTTTTAGAGGGTTAAAATGTTCCACAAAAATGTTACCCGTTAAATTTTACTATAAGTCCCTGAATACACCAAAAAGGAAAATTCAACCATAAAGTCAGAATTAAGACGCAACAAAAGAGAGCTTAGGGTTAATTTCGCATTTATTAAGAATTTTGTTTTAAAGCAAATTTGGATAGCATTAATTACATTTTTTTTTAGCTCTAGGCAATTCCACTTCATTATCATACAATGTCCAGCATATTTCAGCGATAAGCGAATAATGCTTTCACCTTTATCTTACGAAAATTGTTATTACTTTACTGCCCTGTTCGTATCGACAATCGTACGAAAAAAAAATTACGTGATACGTTAATCGTATGAACTAAATGACGTTATGACATACGATTGTAAACGGATCGTAATTTTTTAAATGAGTCACAATAGTTTTAAAATTAAAATATTCTAAAGCTAAAGAAAGAGTATTGAGGCTGGTCAGTTTATCAAATTTTGTTGTTTCCAAAGGTCGAAACCGATTTTTTGCCTATAGCGCTCGATTAAAGGACTGCTGCTTCAATTAACACTTCTTCACTTGGCACCAGCAGCTTTTCTTCATAAAGGCTTCCTTCATTCTGGTTTTTCAATTAAAAAAAAAGCTTTTTTCTTTGCTTGATACCTAATTTTGATCAGCCAAAATTATAAATATAAATATTTTCTTGCAAAAATATAAATTGCGAATTTCCTATTTTAAAATTATAACATCATTAACTGGTGGTACTAGTGCGTCCATACATTTGGATAGCTCATCCCATAGTCTGTTAGCATTAGATTTTAATATGCCCAATTAGGAAGCATGTTTTTTGCCAAATTTTTGTGTTCATGCATGAATCTTAGATTTAACTTATTGTAATAATAACTTTATCATAAACTAAAATTAAATTTGTTTAATTCGCACTTTTTTTAGCGAATTTGTTGCATTTTTCATCTTATTCGAACTAAGTTTTGTTAACGTATGACAGTTCATAAAAAATGTACATTCATGTATACGATAACGTATGTTATAATCTGCGTTATTGTTAATTACCATCCGTTAACGTATGTCATAATCCGAAAAACGTATTTTTACGATACGTGTTGTACGTTCACGGATGTAACGATTCCACCCCAAAAGCTTTAAAATGATATCCATATTGATATTTCAAAAAATTGGAAAAATTCTAAGCTCCGTACCTCGGAAGATATGGGCGAACTCCAATTTTTTCACTTGATGTTTTTTTTCTTATTTTTAAAAAATGCAGTTTGGTATTCCTTTGCGGTGGTTAGATCCAGGTGAACATAATGACGCTACGTGCTATGTGTGCCAAAATATTTCCATATTAAAATTGAATAGATATAGGCGAAAGAGTTTTGTATTCAAAACTGTGCCATCAGCCATGCTGCGATTTCTGACGAACTCCCAGTACCTGTGCTACAACTTCGAAGTCCTAGTCGTTATGTTGATGGAACCATCGCTGAAACAGGAACCTTTTATTGCGTTCATATGTCAACAAAAATTCATTTTTTAAATTCCCATATGGATTACTTTGAGAACCAGTTGTCAACAGAATCTGATGAGCATGGTGAAAAATTTCATCAGACATGCGCACCCATTGAAGTACGCTATAAAGGTAAAAGCATTCATTCGCTTATCGCTGAAATATGCTGGACATTGTATGGTAATGAAGTGGAATTGCCTAGAGCTAAAAAAAAAATGTAATTAATACTATCCAAATTTGCTTTAAAACAAAATTCTTAATAAATGCGAAATTAACCCTAAGCTCTCTTTTGTTTCGTCTTATTTCTGACTTTATGGTTGAATTTTCCTTTTTGGTGTATTCAGGGACTTATAGTAAAATTTAACGGGTAACATTTTTGTGGAACATTTTAACCCTCTAAAACCCTGTTTTAATCGTGTTTTTTGCTATTTTTTAAAAGAAGGACAAAAAAGACCCATATCTTGAGGAGTTAGAGGGTTAACATTTCTACAAAAATGTTCTCCGTAACATTTTACATAAATTTGCTGAACACATTTTTTACCTAAAATGTAAGGGTCACATGGTTTCTTATGCCGTTTAACAATAAGAATGTGCCAGAGCTGGGAAACTTTAACCCCCTCTCAAATGAAATCCAGATGTAAACTTTAAAAACGCCGATACACGTATATCTTTTTTTTGTCTCCTCTATCAGAATTTATAGCCCGGACCTTGTAATTTTTGAAAAAATTTGATTTTGTTGTACAGTGTTATTAATTACATACAAAGAAACAGGTGTATCTCTAAGATTGCAGTTCACATTTTTTATTTATTCATTAAAATGAATAAATGCACTGTTGTGTTTTCTTAGAAATAAATCATTAAAAAATATGTAATTGCATTTATACCGGAGAAGGAAACTTCAGCTTGTAAAATTTCAACAAACTTAATTTATATTTTTGCTTGAAAAACAAATACCAAATAAGTAGCAGCACACCTATCCGGAAAGGTATATATTTCCCATCCTTTAAGTATTATAATGAACTTAATAATTGATCTGAATTTATTTATCATAGCAAAAATATTAATCTTAAAATAAGAACATTGAACATCCACTATAAATTATTTTTACAGTTTTTCCATTCCTGGACCCACAAATTTGTTATTTAAAGACAAATTACATAGTTTATTTCAAAATATTTAATATATTTTTATATTTAGTAAATTTTTGTTTTAAACAAACAAGAAATAAAAACTAATAAACAAGATTATTTAAACTTGCCGAATAATAGCGACAAGCATGTCAAGCAACATGTAATGCAACTACAGTACAAATACAAGCAGTTATTAAAGGTAATATACGAATATTATTACAAAAAACACAGATATAAAACATACGTACGTATATATATTAAGCATGGGTCCTCAATAGCGATTCGATTTAGGAAATATCCATAAATATTTAAGAAAAAAAAGGAAAGAAGAACGAAAAGATCTGCTGGCCGAGTAGGACCGAGAAATATCAGATAAAAAATCGTTTTCGTCCAAAGGAACACACGAAAAAAGAGTTAAAACAAGTAAGAGTGCTATATTCGGCTATGCCGAATCTTATATACTCATCACCATCTATGTAAATCTAGCTTAGTGAAGTAACTCCAATCAAAAAAGCAAATATTGGGGTGACAGAGAATTCAAAAATAAAAAAATCGGCTTAATGGGTTAAGCATTTTTTAAAAATTTAAGTATTTTCTTAAAGATCTCTTCAAAAGCTTTAAAATGATACCCATATTGATATTTTAAAAAATTTTAAAATTTCAGAGCCCCGTAAGTCGGAAAATATGGGCGATCGCCAGTTTTTTCACTTGATGGTTTTTTCTTATTTTCTAATTCTCTATTACCCCATGTATTTATTTTTTTTATTGGACTTACTATATTGTTCCAAATGGAAAAATTTGACGTAAGTGTGGTGTTATACATATAAATTAGAGGTAGGCGTGGTGCTATGCATAAGAAGTCAGAATATATATACTTTATGGGGTCTTAATTTGATATTGTAGAAATTACACATAGAATGACAAACTTACATATACCCTTTTTCTACTTTTTGTGGTGAAAGGTATAAAAACAAAAATTGGGGTGACAGAGAATTTAAAAATAAGAAAAAAACATCAAGTGAAAAAATTGGCGCTCGACCATATTTTCTAAGTTCCGACGGACATCGCTCAATCGACGTCGCTATGCATAAGAATTTAGAATATATTTACTTTATGCGGTCGCAAATGGATATTGTAGAAATTACAAACGGAATGGCAAACTTAGATACACCCTTTTTTCCGCTTTTTGTGGTGAAGGGTATAAAAATGGCAAACAATTCTGTCAATATTTTGTTTAACAATCAGTAGGCATTATAAATATAACAAATATGGTAACACTTTTTAAGAGATGCCATATATAGTGTGCGTTATCAGCAAATCATAATATCACAACACAATAAATTTCGGGAAGCGATAAAAGAAAATTGTTTTTGCAACATTATGTTAACTTAAAATTTAGAACGTTAACTACATGTTACTACTTTTGAACCCGAACGTTTTGATTTGGGGTGAAATGTGTACATAGATAAATATTGTTACGAATGTGCGGTGTAAAAAAAGAGGTGAATAAGTTACTTTAACCCTTGGTGTGTGTATAGAATAATACACAACAGAAGTTGGGCAACCTCAATATCTGCGTTTGTAGAGGTGAGTACTTGTTCTAAAGCAGAAGATTCCAAATTCCTGAGTTCAAGTTCACCTTCGGACATGCGTAAAAAGGAAAAATAATAATTGTTGTAGTATAAAGTAATAATAATAATAATAATAGTAATAATAATATTAATAATAATAGTAAGAATAATAATAATTAAAAATAAGTAAAAGACAATGGTTTTGTGAAGCTTATGGCAAATAAAATAGTGAAGACGTCTATTTAATATTAGAGTAGCAGAGATAATTGTCGAGGCGCTCTTTTTAATAAAAAGAAAGAGCTTGTAGCGAAGAAAATATAGCAGCAGAGCAACAGTGTATGGCAGACGTGTATTGTGGATATTATATAAAAGCGGACTACTGGCTTGGTTTTGGGCTGTGATGGTTAGTTTACAAAAACAAGGCATCGAGTAGTTCATGTCTCGCCGAAAGAACACAGTAGTGTAGCGTGGATGAATGCGTTTAAAATAACGCATGTTTTGTAAGCAAGAGACCGTAGGATTAAAAAATATAGCCAGAAATGGGGCCTCAAAGTAAGAAATAGAGAATTTATTATGTGTCCTAGTGGTATTTGCAATAAAGAAGTCAATAAGTTTACCTAAACAGAACACATCAATTTCCATGTCTTATTCAAATGTGTGACCATCTTAAGCAATTTACAACCTAAGTAGTTTTTAACACTGGTTTCGTGTTCATGCATTAATAGTAAGCATTTAAAACATTTGTCAAAAGTGCATTCTGCACCTCTTCGTGTTGTCGTTCAGAAATGAACTCTTAATAGGTCATGTAACTGCTGTGGACTCTCTCTATATAACAGACTTACCTATATACAGACTTACTTGTGCTAGCATAAACGTATAAAAATCATATATAAAAAGGATCATCAACGTTGTGTTCTGAACAGAAATAATAAATTGAGACTAAATCGTTAGATTCATCTAAAAATCCCTTAACTTTCATTACTTTTTAACAATAAGAAAAGTAGGGCTAAAAAATACACAAATAAGTAGCCAACATCACTACCTGTTAAAATCGGATTTTCCAATTGCTAAGCCTTGACGCCAGGCTATTTAGGTTTATTTCATAAATTTTTGACAGACGTACGACGCCTTACACACTGAATTAAGTGTGGCTGTAAGTTGGGCGAAAGAAAAATTGCCTTCTTTAAAATAACAACAGCGTATTCTAGGGATGTATGGCCACTATTGAGATTGGTCTCTAGTATGCAAACATGAGCTACCTGTCGACAGTAGTTTACTTTGGAGTCCTGCGCAATTGAAGCGCCGAGGACGTAGAAAGACTATTCTACATTACATACATCATATTACATAAGCTTCATAAGTTTTTTTTCTGGGGATACTGGAAAATTTAAAAATATAGAAAAAACATAAAAATTCTAGATTAAAATTAAGATTAATCTTGTAAAAATAAAATAACACAATTTTAAACGCCTTCAGCTATTGTTTCGAAACAACTACTGATTATTAAATATAATAGAAAGTATTGAAATCATTTACTAGATTTGTTCTTAAGATGATTACATGTTATAAGTTTATACGGGGACTTCTTTATGTCTCAATAATCGAGGTAGACATATCTGGTTTCATTGACATTTTTGCATCTTAAAGAAAAATAAATCAATTTATACAAAACCAAAGCAGATGTTATTTATCCGATGTGAAAAACACAAACAACACAAAACTAAGATTGATACTTAACCCTGCTGTAAGGTTTGGACCATTTTGGTCAATTTTTTTCTTCGTTTTATTATAAATTTTAAACGGCTAAACCTATCTGTCTGAAATTTCAGCTCAGGTGTTATTTTTCTTCTAAAATGCTTATATTAAAATTTCAAATTTTAAACATAAAAGGAAACTGAAGAGACTAAAAAGTTACAAATCATAGGTTAAGGACCATTTTGGTCCATTGCTTTATTTTTGTAATTATTTTAAAAAATTACGGCAATTTTACATTTTTTCAAATATGCAAACACATCAGAGGCTAAACGCAGACTAAACTAAAAGTTCTTGTTTTTTTATATGTCTATACATTAGAGAATTTAGAGGATTTAAAAAAATAATTTTTATAACGAATTTAACAGGCTTACCCCAAACTATTTAAAACACTACTACTTTAGTTTACAATGTACTGAACGGTCGATGCAAAGATTTTTAAAATATGTATATTATAACAGTCAAATAAATATAAATGTAATATTAACAGGGCAGTACCACAGGCCGTTAAAGTAGGTAACCTCGAATTTGAAAAATGTTTCAGAGCTTATAACTTTATCAAAAGTGAACCGATTTAAAATAATTCTTTATTTTTAGTAATGTACATAGACAGATAAAGGAAAAACGCGCTTGCTTACTTTTAGAGAAATTCGACTTTTAAATTTAAAATACGAAATTTTTACCTTGGCATTTTTTAGTTTTTCACCTGTAGCTTTTTAAAAATGCAATGTAGAAATATTTTAAAACAGATTTAAAAAGCTAATACTATAAGAAATAACTTGTAGAAGAACTTTTTTCTTTGACTTCATTATTTTAGTGGTAATAAATTTTTTAATTTGAAATTTCTTAAAAAGTTTAAAAAATGTGAAATTTTGGTCAAAAAATACTTTCAGTTTTTTGGTAAATTTATAAAATTTTTAATTTTTTCTTTAACACAAGGCCTTGTGTAATCCATCTAATGTCTTTTTATGGAATTTTTGTGAAGCACCCTACAGTCAGCATTGTGCGAATATGGCCAATATTTAACAAGAATCTAAATGTTCGAGACTGTAAAAAAATTGCACGCGAATTTTCATTATTTTTATAAAAACTATTCTAGTACGACTAGTTTTCAGTAGTTTGCCAAATTGTGTAGACATGGGGTCTGGGCAGGCTACTGAAGAAAAAATAAAAATTTTCGGAAAGAAATTATTTTTTTTTTAATCGGTTCACTTTTTATAAAGTTATAAGCTCGGAAACATTTTTCAAATTCGAGGTTACCTACTTTGACGCCCTGTGGTACTACCCTGTACTCACACAGGGTTTATCCAAATGCAATGTGCGAAAAGCTTAAGACCTCCTCTATAAATCGCAGTTTGTGTCATGAAATCGGGCAAATAGTTTAGAAGCTCCAGACTTTTATTCCATTTTTTTTTGTATTTCACGCCACTGTGCAACGCTTTATTAAGTATTGAAAAATCTATTAAAAGCAAGTATCAACCGACAGATTAGTGTTTGTTTCTTGTTGCTTAAAAGTGTACAGATTAATTTCATAAAAACATCTGTGATAAGACACCACACATATTTACTTCACAAAACAGTAACACCAATGAATGAACAAGTGGCATTCTAGAAAACGTACCAATTTACACATACAGCAGGATATATGTATATTACATTAAGTTAGTGGCAGCAAACAACTAAAACAGCTAGTGTCATTATAATGACAATTGTTTTTAATTGTTCCAACAAAAACCAAACCAAAAACTATTTTTTTTTAAATTCTTACTTAAAAGAAATTTTATTATAAATGTTGAATTTATTTGTTGGGAGTAAATGAAAAAATGCTGGTTTTAATGCTTTTTTTATCAGCTTATCACACTTGGAAATTATGTCTGTTGACGATATGCCATGCCACCGTTTTAAGGAGCTTAATAAAAAAAATGGAGCTAAATAGAAAATGTTTATTAATCAAAAACGTTCAGGTTATCTCTACTTCTCTGTATTAAGTTATGCATTTTTAATAGTGGTTCTTAGCTGAAGTTTATGAGTAATTTGTATTATTCTTCTTTTTTTAATTTTAGACAATTATACAAGGAATCATCAAACTGAGTTTACTATGTCATTTTATCAAGTAGTGCATTTATTGAATGGAGTACTATAAAACACGAAAAACTCGTTTAAGGAAATAAAACTCAATTTATTTTAATCAGAGTAAGTAAATGCGCAACGCAGCTCTTTTCTGATCTTTTGGCTCTTTTGCGCAAAGAGCTGAGCCAACTTGTTATTGCGCATTGCTCTGTGCCAATATGTTTGCTCTGCGTCATAAAGGAGCAGCGCATTAAAAGGTTCTTTTTGTACTTTGGCTCTTTTTTTGTGCTGCTCCTTTTTTGTGTTTGGGATAGTTTAGAAGATTGTTGATCATTTTTTAATTATAGGTAATATTCAAATGAAGGTTGGAGGAACAGATATATATGTATTAGGGGTACCAGAAAATTTTGATAAAAAATCGGCAGTTTTGCACAAAACAATCGGCTTTATCGGCTCTTTAGTTTAAAAAAATCGGCAAAAAATAGGCAAGTTACAAAACAGTCTTAAATACAATAAAACACATTTTATTAACAAAAAGTATCAAACAATTGAGCATTTTTAAAAGCTTTATACGATTTATGTTCAAAACCAAAGTGTTTTAATATATGAATTGTAAGTTCTAAATAAAGATTGATACAGTTATTTACAACTTGGTTTGTTTTGTTATTCTTATATTAACTCTGTAGTAGTTAAATAAAGTTCCTCGGGTTTTTATAAAATTTCCGTGTATTTCCGTTGACTCATTTTAAAATATTCTGTTTATACTATTAACAATTTCAATGATATATTTAAAGAAGATAAATATATTTATTTTGGCTTCTTAAAATTTTTTATAACTGTTTTTGCTGTATTGATTTCATCAACATTAGCAGCAAATTAAAGATAAATTTTTAAGGCCTCATACAAATCTAGTCTTAAAAAACTACTGCTTTAAGTGAAAGCCATCTGGTTTAACTTGGGTGCAGTCATTTTTTGTTTTATTTCTGGTAATTTCTGAATGTTTTGAAATTGATGAAGTCTTTCTGTAATTAAATACAAACGTATAATGCAAGCGAGCGCCAAACACATTTTATAATAAATAAATCTAAAATATCTTTTTTTAATTTTTTTAACTTAATTATTTGAAACTTTCATAACGGCAGCACCGAATCCTATCACATAGGCCTTGTAGTTTTCGTGATTTTGTGTAACGCTTGTTCAAACATTTGGCATAGCATTATCTACTTTTTTCAATCGAAAGAAATAGTACTGTATTTTTAATTTAACGTACATCCAAACACAACGACTTGGTGTTGCATAGATCGGTTGAGTCACTCACGCCACCGAGTGTTTTTTATTCTCTAATAGCTCACGTACAGTTAAGAACTGTATGTGATGTTTTTTATAACAGCCAATAAGCCTTACCATTTTTCTGCTTAGAAGCGCTGACTTATTAACAGTTGTCTCTTTCTAATGTTACAAGTATTCTAGAGTTGCCCAAAATTAATAAATTATTCTAAAACACACAAAAATCGGCATTTTTGGAGTCAAAATCGGCACTTTGATAAATTTGAGGCGAAAAATCGTCAGTGATTTCTGATCCGATTTTGAAAATTTTTGGTAATATGATAGATTATGCTTACAGATTGGTCCCGTTTTAAAAACAGCTCATAATCTTAAAAATTAAAACATACATAGTTTTTACGTGTATTATGAACTGTAAAGGGCGATTCTGTAAAATTTAAAATGACTGCGTATTACTATGGCTTCCAAAAACAAAAAATTATACAAAAATAAATCTAAAAATTAAAGGGTGCCCCCATTATTAATGTAAATTTACTTATATGGGTCTATCTTTTGAACTATTTTAGACAAACGCTTGCAAATTGGACAGAATGTCGATCGCTATGGCCCTTATAGTAATAAGTATTAATATTACAAATTATACATTAAAGGGTGCACCAATAATTCATTAAATTTGATGTATATGGCCATACTTTTGAACAGTTGCAGACAGATGCTTGAAATTTACAACGAACCTGTATTGCTAAGTCCGCTATAACAACAAGTATAAAAGTTGAATTAAGAAGTTAAAGGGTGTTCCAATAGTTAATGTAATTTTGTGTATGTGACCAAACTTTTGAACCGATATAGACAGAACGCTAAAACTTAAAAGTGACCTGTATTGCTAAATCTGCTATATCAACGAGTTTATAATTTGAATTTAGAAATTAAAGGGTGTCCCATAATTGATGAAGATTTAGTTATGTGAGCCTATCTTTTGAACCGTTATGGACAAGCGCTTGCAAATTGGCAGAATGTCGATTGCTATGGCCGTTACAGTAACAAGTATTAATATTAAGAATTAAAAATTAAAGGGTGCGTCAATAGTTCATTTAATTTGATGTATATTGCCATACTTTTTAACAGTTGTAGACAAACGCTTTGAATTTACAACGAGCCTGTATTGGTAAGTCCGCTATAACAACAAATATAAAATATGGATTTGGAAGTTAAAGGGTGTCCCAATAGCTGATGTAATTTCAAGTGTGTGGCCGTAGTTTTGAACCGTTATAGACAGAACGCTAAAACTTAAAAGGGACCTGTATTTCTAAGTCCGCTATATCAACGCGTTTATAATTTGAATTTAGAAATTAAAGAGTGTCCCATAATTCCTATAGATTTACTTATATAGGCCTATCTTTTGAACCGTTATAGACCGACGCTTGTAAATTTGACGCAATGTCGATTGCTATGGCCGTTATAGTAACAGCTGATAATATTTGAAATTATAAATTAAAGGGTGCACCAATAGTTCATTTAATGTGGTATATGGCCATACTTTTAAACAGTTGTAGACAGACGATTGAAATTCACAAAGAACCTGTATAACTAACTCCTCTATAACAACAAGTATAAAACTTGGACTTGGAAATAAACGGGTGTCCCAATAGTTGATATAATATGGTGTATGTGGCCGGACTTTTTAACCGTTTTAGACAGACAGCTGAAATTTACAAGGTACATGTTTTGCTAAGTCCGCTATATCAACAAGTTTATAATTTGAATTTAGAAATTAAAGGGTGTTCCCAAAATTAATGTAATTTGTTCTATATGGCCGTATTTTTTGAACCGTTGTATATAAACAACTTAATTTTAGACAGAATATCCACTACTTTATTTGGTATAATAAGAAGTATAAAAATGTTATATTTTAAATTAAATAGTTGATAAAATCTGATGTATAAGGGCAAACTGTTGAACAGTTACAAACAGGCGGCTGAAATTTACACAGAACCTTATTGCTAACTCTGCTACAACAGCAAGTATATGATTTGAATTTGGAAATTAAAGAGTAACCCTATAGTTACTGCAATTTAATGTATATTGCCAAACTATTGAACAGTTGAAAAAGTATAAAGTTTGGAGATATAAGTGTGTCCCAATAGTTAATGTAACTTAATTTATGTGGCCATACACTTGAGCTGTTATAGGCAGACAGATGAAATCTGTTTTGAAGTCGGTTTTTTTCACAAGAATTATTTTATTTATATTATTGTCTATTAATGTATGTATATGCATATAGATATGTTTGTACGCATACATAAATGTATGTATTAGGTTATGTGTTATGTATTTTTGTTGTGCGTTCGTACGAATTATCAGTGGTAATTTACCACCAATAACATTTTAAAATGAATGAATTTTATGAGCACTCAAACAGTGGCGTTTATATTATAAGTATTTATACCCGAAATAAATTTATTGCACTCAAACACTGAATATTGTTATTATTTTTAAAAATTGTGTAGTAGGTGTTTTTCACTTTGGCTTCTTTGTCTCTAGTAATTTTTACACCAAAAACTACCGCACTTTTATATTAAAATTTTAAACTTTTCCATGAGCACATCAGTACGTATGTGTGTAAAAATTCATAAGTACGCAGGTTCATATATTCATACATATGTATTTATATAGGTATATACAATTATAGCCTAAAACAAATTAATTTTTGCACATAATGCAGGTAAAATTATCTCGTTGATTAAGGCCTGACTTTACAATTAGTAAGAGTGAACGTAGTAGAGAAAGGCTTTACATATATTTCTCTCTGATTAAATATGTAACATGAAACAAAACAAACGTAACGCTTGTAGGATGCCGATGTTTTTAGTTACACAATAAAGTAATGTTGTTAAATTTGTTTGGAATTTCAAACAACACTCTATCTATCGGTTAAAACAACGTTACCAAAAATTTAACCGTATATCATCCAAATTTCCTTAAATTGATTATGAAATCATGTTGAATTCATACTTTTAATATAAATATCAACTTTAAATCCAACAAGAAGCAAATCTTCAAATAAATAATAAAATAAATTCAAATAAACAAATTCTTCTTTAAATAAATATACAAAGTAATATTAATATTAAACAACATACTGTTACGAAAACTTTTTGTTTAACTAAATAAAAGCCAAACGAACCACTGTTACTATCAAAAGGAGCACGAGCAAAAGAGTTGCTTTTTTAGCTCAATGCGCAGAGAAAAAGCGCCAAAAATAAAATTGAATGCGCATGGCTCAAAGAGTAGAACATGAAAAGAAGGAGCAAGCGCAATGCGCATACGCGAATGTCTCTTTTTTCTGCTCTGCTCTTTTACGCATAGCCCAAAAAAAAGTGCGCAAAGAGCAGAAGAGCAATAAAGTGAGCTATTCTGAACCCTGATTTTAATTGAAAACTGTGTACAGCAATTACAAGCAATTACAATTAAGAGTATTAAGGTTTGTAATAAATTATTTAAGGTTAAACTCATTTATTTAAATCTGGAGTGGTGTATCCCAATCAAGTCTTTACTTAACTTTATTATTATTTTTAATTAATTAATCATAATTTAAACAAGTAAGAGTGCTAAATTCGGCAATGCCGAATCTTATATATGTCTATGTATAACCACACGTACATATGTATATGCATTAGTATATGTGCACAAGTATATATATATCGAAAATTGTAAGTTTTGCTTAGAGTTGCTGTCCAAGCTAGTATAAGCAGTGGTGAATAAGTGGTAAGTAGTGAATAGCGCACCATTTTTTCTTACCTTTTTTATTAATCTTATCGTAAACACAACCACCTGTAGAAATACAAACGGAAGTTAAAAAAAGATATAGGAAATTGTAGACAGGCGTGGTGTTTTGCCAACTGCCACGACGGACATCGACCGATCTGATTTTTAAAAGCACAATTTTCGAAGCAATGTTTAATCGATTGGCTTATTTATATTTCTACCTCAAACAATGCGAAATTACATACGAAACTAATGCAACAATAATTAGAAGATCAGGGAACAAATTACTGCATTTAATATCGATTGAAAAGTTAATGCAATAGTTAAAAGCAATAGTTTTTAAGTTGTCAGTTGCCATAATTAAAAAAAATTGTTTCATTTATTTCTTTTTATAAAAATAAATGAACTTAAGCCAAAATAATTTCTATTCATTTAAAAATTGTTTTAGTAACACTTAAAATTTCAGTTCGAAAGCCTTTTTACAATAAATGAATATTTTATATAGGATAGATAAAAAATAGTATTTAAATCAAAACTTCAAGTAAAGAAGAAATTAGTTTAGAAGAAATTCAAAACAGCGATAATAGCGATATTATAGAGGAAACGACATTTGTGGAAAATTAAATTATGCAATATGGAATGCAACGAAAAAAAAAACAACTAAAAAACAGAGCTATTAAAATGTTCCATTAAAAAAGACTAAAAGTTTTTTGAAGGATCTGGTTAAGAAGAAGAAACATTTTCGAAAATTCTTTCGATGCTCTTTTTACAATACTACCAACTTCTGTTGAAAGTGAACGAGGTTTTTCTCTGACCGGACATTTAGATAATAAACTTAAAAATAGGCATTCAGATGAATCTATTAGGATATATGTGTTTTAAAAGCACACTTAAGAATCAAGGACTAATATTTATATCTTTTTAATCTAATACACACATTAATGATTAATCTTATACATGCTAACATTTGCGTAAATAGAATTTTTATATTTATCTTGCTTTTAAATGTTTTTGTTAACGTTATGCTTAAAAAATAAGTTGTTAATTTTTTTAACATACCTACAAAAGGAGTTTGATCTCATAGATGAAAATATATATTTTTTTAACTTTATGTTTATACTTAATTCTAAATTTTTTGACTTTTGTATGTATTTCTAAAAAATTTAACTGTCTTTTAAAGTAGTTTTAACTAATGAATGTGATTTTAAATAAAATAGACTTACTTTGAAAAGCGTTTTTAATCACCGGGATCCTGGGAAATTGCAAAATGAGTGCCGCTCTTCCGGGAAATAAATAAGTCAGTCTTAAATTAGGTTTAAGTCTTTTAATTTAATGTGCTGTTTCTGCATTACAGGCAATTAACGCGTCTGAAAAACTTATATAGAAATAACTCAAAAAACTGAGTGCTTTTCCTACAAATTTTTAAGACGAGTCTCTTGTAACTTAGAAACAACAACTTAATGGCATTTATTTTTACTTTTAATAATTAAAAAGTCACCTGCAAAAATCTCTCTTCTTTTTTGATTAAGCAGAGCTTTTCACCGAAGAATTAAACAAGGACCTAATCTAGTAGCAACCTTTTTTTAAACTAAGCTGGGACAATAACCTTAAGCAAAATTTACAATTTTCAAAAAAAAAGCTTTTTTAAACATGTGCATATACACGTATGCCACTGTTGCCAGAAGTGCAGATTAATCTGCATTTTGCAGATTTTAGCATCTCAAATTGCCAAAAACCAGATTTGAAGTTTCTGGCCTAAAATCGAAAATTTTTCAAATCTGTGTTACAACTTCTGCTACGTTGATTTTAGCTCATATGCTATTTTTGACCTTTGTCTTTGAAACCAAAATTATCATCCATTCTTTTTTACTGAAATTAAAGAAACTTTAATGTTGCAATTTTATGTACTAAATAAAATTATAAATAAACTGAAATTGATTTTGGCTTAAGTTGTTTTTTTTTTTAGTTTCTAAAAACCTTTTTTTAGAAAGAAAATAAGAAGGCAAAAAACATTCCGTTGCTCAAATTTTAAAAGTAAATCCTCAGATTTATTTATTTAAAATGCATATGTATGTCACGCAGTGGTATTTTGTTCGTCGTATGCATACCTCAAACTTCTATCTGGTGTGGAGACGCTAGCTAAAGATGTTTTCAATTATTTGTCGAACAGTCTAATACTTCATAACCAATCTAATAAAATACATAGTTTATTAGATATTAAACCCAAAGATTGTACACACATCCCAAACGCGTTTACTTTCCTTAAAGTTGGTTCTTAATTATGAAAGCGCATATCCTGACCACTGCGATATAAACAAAATATTTGATGATTGTATTAAATTTTATGTTGAATTATGGGATATTGAATTATTGATTTTTATAATATACTGAAATCGCTAGGCGTATTAGCCCAAATTTATATTTTTATTTACGAGGGCTGCTATATATATTTCTGGCATGGCAACACTGAGTGCTGCCAAGTGCAATCTGACATTTCCATTGGAAAGTTTTGTCATTTTTAAGCATAATCGTACTCAAAACATTTTGACGTACGACCATTATTTGTGTTGTTTACAGTGACTTGAAAAAATTAATATAGAAAAAAATGGAATTAATTCGTGAACATTTTCGTGCCATCATTTTTCACAACTTTCGACGTGGATTATCACGACAAGAGTGCATTGATGAACTTAAATCTTTGTATGGCGATGAAGCACCATCCTATAGCACTGTGAAAAATTGGTATAATGAATTTAATCGTGGGCGAAGCTCGCTCAAAGACGAATTCCGTGAAGGTCGTCCAAAAACGGCTGTTGTGCCAGAGAACATTAATGCCGTGCGTGAACTCATAATGCAAGATCGACATGCGACATACCGAGAGATAGGGACATCCTTGGACATTTCTTCCACCAGCATACATTCGATACTGCATGAACACCTGGCCGTAAAAAAGGTTTGTTCTCGTTGGATCCCGCACAATTTGAAAGTCGCTCAAAAAAAGGCTCGTGTCGATTGGTGCAAAGAAATGTTGCAAAAATACGATTGCGATGCTTCAAAAGACGTTTATAAGATCGTCACAGGTGACGAATCATGGATTTATGCGTATGAGCCCGAAACGAAACAACAATCGACCGTGTGGGTCTTCAAAGACGAGCAAAATCCAACGAAAGTTGTTCGTGGAAGAAGCACTTCGAAGCAAATGGTTGCCTGTTTCTTCGGCAAAACTGGTCATGTGGCGACTGTTCCGCTTGAGCAACGTAGGACGGTCACTTCTGAGTGGTACACTACAATTTGTTTGCCTGAAGTCATCGGAGAAATTCGAAAAACCAACAAGAGAAGACGAATCATTGTTCACCATGACAATGCGAGCTCTCAAACATCGGCTCAACCCATAGAGTTTTTAACCGGCCAAAACGTCGAATTAATGGGTCATCCGCCGTACAGCACCAAATGACTTCTTCTTGTTTCCGCACATCAAGAAAAAAAATACGTGGTCAACGATTTTCGTCGCCAGAAGAAACTGTTGAAGTGTTCAAAAACCATGTTTTAGAGGTGTCTCAATCGGAGTGGAAAAAGTGCTTCGACAACTGGTTTGAGAGCATGCAAAAGTGTATAAATTATGCTGGAGAATACTTTGAAAAACAATAAAACCATTTTTGATTATAAATATTCGCATTTTCACTATTAGGCCAGAAATATATAGAGCAGCCCTCGTATATATTTGTTTTTTAATAACCTAGCCTCTTGGCCATAATCGGTAACAATATTCTGCTTAAGTAATATTAATAAATAACAATCAATTTATTATGTAAAATTAATAAAAAAGAAAAATATTAAATTAATAACAATACTAAAAGTAATAACAGAAGAAAAAAAAATACATGTATAAAAATTTTCTTTTTGCACTAATTTAAATAAATAAATATATATATCAGAAGTCAGTCGCAAAAAATTTAGAAAACAATTGTTACGCTACTGGAGACAAAGATAGATAAGCCACATAAATAATAGAAGTAATTAATTATTCATTCCTTGAAAGCTCATGAAATAGTTTAATCTTATAAGCATTGGCAGAACAATCAAACATCCTCAAAGATATTGGTAAAGCATTATAAGCTCGTGCCACTCTCACGCTGAATGAACGCTCCAATATGGGAGTTAATGTAGGAATTTTCAATTGTCTATTTCTAGTCGATCTACAAAACTGGAAGAGATTAACCAAATACCTAGGTGTTTGTAACCTATATGATCTATAAAAGTGCAACAATATCCTAAACTTAACAAATTCCATTAACGAAAAACCACAAAATTTCAAAACGTAGGGCGAAACATGCTGACGTATTCTAAGCGAGTAAAGATACCGCATAACTCCATTAAAGGATAATCTAACCTTTCTCATGATATAACCAAAAGTACCAGAATATACATCTAATGCATATAAGAAAATTGGCATAATTAAACCATGTACAACTCTTTTTTTAATATGAAAAGGCAATAGCAAATTCAAATCATATAATTTACGTAAAGTAAAAAAGAAATAAGAGAATTAACATGACATTCAAAACTTAAGGCTGTGTCAAGAATCACACCAAGACATTTAAGTTTATCAACAAATTCAATAGAATTGTTAATAACTTCAACTGAAAATGTGTTACTTTTACATCTACCAAACAACATAGCCTTAGTCTTCTCAGTATTGATCAACAGACAATTTTCAGAGACCCAAGTTTGAAGTAAACCCATAGTGAAATCAATCATGTTTTGCAAAACATCTGGAAATTCCGCATTAGCTCGAAATAGGAGCTGCACATCCTCTGCAAAAGGAAATGGAAGACACATATTACTCGAAACTACATCAAAAAGATCGTTCATAAACATGATAAAAAGTAATGGTCCAAGTACGGATCCTTGAGGAACTCCACTGTAAACATGTAGCAACATCGAAGAACGACCATTGCAGAAAACATATTGCATTCTATTGGAGAGATAGGAATATATCAACTTACAAGCAGTTGACGAAAAACCATAATTTATATGCAGTTCTTTAATCAGAAGGGAGTGCTTAATTCTATCAAACGCCTTAGAGAAGTCCAAAGATAATAATACACAGACTCCTTTTTTAAAAATATTATTTCTAATGTTGTCAGTCAGACCAAGGACCAATGATGTTGTACTTCTGTTACATCTAAATCCAGACTGACAATCGTGAAGCAAGTTTACGATTTGAGTTTTTATTAACAATAAATGGATCACAAAATAAAAAACAGGACTTGGACTCGGGGTTTAGATATTTTAAAGTATTAGATTTATAAGATATATATAATAAAAAATAAATGATTTAAATCGACAAATGTCGAGAGAATATTTAGTCAGGTAAATTTAAATAAAACAAAACTTCGCAATCGCTTAGAAAATGAATCTTTAGTAGAAATATTGCTTGCAAAATATTATTTAAAACTTTAAAACTTCCAATGTTTCGACACACTTATATCTTCAGATTTGCTAAAATTATTGTCATCTGATATTTATGAGCAAAAAGTTTACAACATCTAATAGAACTTTTACATGTGTAAGTAACTTTAACATTATTTATTCTGTAAGCAAATACAATTCCTGTTAAGTAATAAATGGAATTGTATAGTTTCTGTTTCTTTTTTATTAATTTCATAAATATTGTATAGAAATAAATTGTCTTTGTTAAAATAAAAGAAATTGCATTTGAAGATTTATTGAAGATTTTTCAAATAAGGTGCAGAATTTGCTGATTGTTTGCGAAATATTGTTTGATTTCACAGATTTTACACATAAAAGTTCTCGCAACACTGATTTATGCATAAACATATGTACATGTGGTTATACACAAGTTTACTTGTTGTTAATAGATTTGTAGCACAACTTTTAGAATTTATTACTCGATATAACTATTAGCTGTTATAACAGTAGTTTTGCAAATTTATTCGAACACTCGATCATTCGACTAGAATATATAGATTAACTTTTTATTCTGACTAAAAATAATTTTTCAAATTGAAAATTTATATACAACGAGTATTAGCCTTAAATTTGAAATTGATTTTATATATTTTTATAGCTGTGGAAATTCTATAGCAAATACCTAGTTAATTGATTTTGGCGTTTTTTAGGCAATACAACGGATTTATTTGATGGCAAATTTATTATTGAAAAACAATGCAACACACAAATTTTTTCTAAAATCTTCAAATTTTAGTTTAGCTTAAAAAATATTTTACTAAATGTTGTAAGTGTAAATTATAGGGTATCTTACTTATCTTAAGTATAACAACAACCTCTGATTGAAAAGGAAGTATTCAATGAAATTATTAAAAAAAAATAGTCCACCAAAAGAAGAAGAAAAAAGCAGACACAAACACTGGATTTTCCCTTTGGGTTGGGTGAAGTAGAAAATAAACTCGGACTTTCACTATGAATATGAGTTTTTTGTATTTTTTAATTAAAGTTTATTTGTTTATCATATTTCATTCTCCATACTTAAATTAATAATATAAAGGGAAGAATTGTATTAATCGATAGTTATTGAGTTGAACTCTTAACACAAGCACATTTTGTAAAACTAAACGTGACAAAAAAACAAAAAAAAAAAAAAAAACTTGTAAATAAAAAAATTTAAACAAATAAATAACTTACGGTTTTTCATTTAAAAATTCTCCTCTGGTAAATTCCGACAGTCGCCGTGATTTACCTTTTTTGATCGATATTGTACTTTTGGTATTAGACATAGCAGCTGACGTTGTTGTTGGCGTTGTTAAGTTTGAGGTGTTTCTGCTAGTCAAATGTAGGCATGGTTTGTCTGAATGAATTGAGCACGTACTGTGTGTTAACTGGGTAGATGAAGAGAAGCTGGCTGATGGAGGAGAAGCATGGTCGCAGAATGTATTATTGGATAATAATTCATTACTAATTGTATCAATGACACCACCACTATTGCCATTATCACGATTGTTGTGGTGTACACCAATGGTGGCATGCAATTTCGATTTCGACGCGTTTAGGTTTGCAGCGTGTGCTTCAGTGCAGCTGCAGTTAGATGTCATTTTTATTGATAACTCCCATAAGTTGCAAGGATTGCGATTAGTAAGAGAGTTGTCGTTGAAACTCAGAGAAGATTTTAAATCACAGCTACATTTCGAAGGAATTTTATTGGACCAATTACGAAGTGCTTCTTCTTTATCTTTAGTCGTTGCATTATTCGATGCGGGTGGCTCTTTAGAGGTTACTGAATTATCGAGCGATAATTTGTTGACCAACTGCATTTCTTTCAGTTTTTGTTGTTCACGAAGCAAGCACTTGTGTTGTTTTAAGCTTCGTCGTGGTATAGGCGGGGAAGGTGAGTCAGGTGGCGAAATTGCTACTGGCGTTGATATTGTATCCAGGGAGTTCGATTTCTGTATGAGACTTCCACCACCAGAAAAAACATTTTCTAGATTTTTTGCAACTAGTCGAGAATATAGTTCCTCACTATCGAGCGGAGCTAAATTTGAATGTAGTACTAATTCTTTGGACTGCTCTTTAAAGTTTTGTAATATTTCCGAATTATTGTGGTCTAAATTTGAGTTGGGTTTATACGCAGGCGATGATAACAATTTTGTTTCGGCTGCCTTATAGTTCAGCATGTTTGAAAGTCTTCTAATTTTATTTGGTTTTGTAGCTTTAACTGGTGTATTTTTAATATCTTCTACTTTTTTCTCTTCGGCCTTGTCCACAGTACATTGTGTTTTGCTATCCTTCAGTTCATTTGACTTTAATGGTTCCTCAATTTTACTGACAACAAAGCGATTATTTACAAGACATTTTGCTTGTTGCCTCTGGTGTTGCTTAAGTGGTTGTGTTGAAATTGCTGTAGCTTCCTTATTGGCATCCGATTTCTCTTCTTGTAAGATGTCATATATGGTGCCATATTTATTAGCAACATCAGTGTTTGCAATTTTGCCTTCAAGTGGAAGTGAAATCTTGTCCGTTGCTTTTGTTAAAATTTGATTTTTGGCTGAAACTTTTTCTTCTCTATTTGATATTTGCTTAATGTTTTCTGTTCTCGCGAATTGTTGTAGCTGCTGATGCTGTTTTTGTATAACATCATAAATCAAGCCAGACTTTTTTAATTTATCAAGATCATTATTGTTCTTATCTGTTGAGAGTAAACCGTCCTTTTCTACAATTGCAGACAAAATTTTTCGTTGAAATAGTTTCTCGTTGCTAGAACAGTTGTAAGTATTAGAAGATGTTACTGTTGATAGCTGTGATGATTTTCGATGGAGTATTTCATATATGGTTCCATAGGTCATATATTTGTCATACCGTTGGCATGTTAAATTATAAATATCGTTTTTACGTTGCATTATATCGTATATGGTACCGTACACCAATTTATCGTAGATTTTAAAGTTGCGCCGGTAGGTTGTGTTTCCAGAGTTTCCGTTAGGTCCACCTATTAGGTCAGTAACTTGCCGCAATTCTAGTCCAACATTGTCCATATCATTTTCTGCTACTGATTTTTTCACTTGTTCACTGTTCTGATCTTTCATATTCGAGTTTCGTCGCATCAATAAAAATGAAGCATAACTTTTGTGATGCCTTGAATTTTGCCGTTTAAATGTCGTTGCAGCAGTGGCAGGCGCGTTAATACTTACAGTTGATGGTTTAACGTTTCCAATTTCACACTCGCGTACAAGACGCTTAAACTCCTCATAAGATTTTCGACGCATACGAGCTTTTTCTTTGCTCATTAATTTACGATCGAGAATTTTTGATAGGCAGTCAGAATTTTTACGTAAAATATCTGTGGTAGTGTCGCTATTTTCACAATTGCATTTTTTGTCACCTTTAAAAAATTCTAGACAACACGTTTTTATTTTATTACCATAACTATCAACAACACCATCACCATAACTCGTTTTGTTTGTAGTTCCTGATATGTTGTTTACAGCAAACTTGTTTGAGAAAGCCGGTTTATTATTGCTGCCAACGTCACTAACACTACGATAACTTAAAGCAACAGTAGGGTTTAAGTCTACAAGAACTCTGTTGTCTGTGCGTAACGTCATCGCTGCTGTTAAAGCTGGCGACCCCGTTGTCGCGCAGTCTTGCTCTGATATTGATTCCAAACTACTGATTATTGTTGCTGTTGTTATCTCTGTTTGATTTTTTTGTTGATGAGTTTGATTGCTAGTTGTGACCGACTGTTGGCTAGTAGAATCACAGCAGTGTATGTCATTTTCATATGGTTTTTTTAGATCTGCAGGATCTGGTAATATTGACGTAGAGCATAAAGTTGGTAAATCAGTGCTTGGGTTTGGGTTGGCAAATATGGCTTTAAATTCTTCATAAGACTTACGACGATTGCGCGATTGTGTTAGACATTCTTTATAGTTTAGACGAGCTATTTTTTCACATCCTTGTGGATGGCATATAGAATCGTCGCGTGTGGATAAAAATGAAAGATTAGTAGATGTCGCACCCGTAAACATACTAGCCAAGGGTAGGTGGCTAACGGATGCTGTGTGATGTGAATTTTCTAGTTTATTTTGCATTTCAATAAAACCGGAATCCATTGAACTAATGGTACAAGTAGAATCAAAACTAGTCTTGCGACTCGATGCTTTGCTACGTGTTGGAGAAGCTGTTTTATAAGCGGGCAAAATGTCTACAAGGTCTTCAACAACTTCCGATATGAGAGGTAAATCGACGTTAGGCTGAGACAGTAAATCTATCTCTTGACTACTGCTGTTATTAAAAATATTTGATATAAACATTTTGTCAGCGGCCTTAACAATTTCATTATCATCGAAACTAATTAAATCCTTTACTTCTAATAAAGAGTCCATTTCAATATCACAGTTAATTCGCTGACTTTTCAATTTATGCATGAAACTGTCGAGTTCAATTTTAACCGTATCTTGTAGGCTGCCTTGGACGGCACCCAATTTTCGATGGCGTACAGTGTGTTCATTTTCTTTTTGCTCCTTTTTCTTTTGGTCGATCGGTTTAGCTGACACAGTTTCATGAACGGCACTTACCGTTATTACCTTTGGTTCGCTTTTGGTTTTACCGTATTTTTTATTAACAGTTGCATACATAGGAAACAATTGTTGGTCGACGCCTAATGGTGATTTTGTCAAAGATTTTGCTGCAGCTGCTGTTATTGTTGTTGTTGTAACACAACAATCACTTAAGCTATTGCCATTACAATAACTCGGGCTCAGAAGGTTAACGCCACCAGTAGCAACGTTGTCACTTCTCAAACTGATGGACTTTGTTAAAACTCTATCACAGAAAAAACTACCTCTGGAACCATCAGAAACAAAAGTGCTATTACTTTCATCTCGATTATTACACGCGTAATTGCGTTTATGAAAAATTTTAAAATTAGGCATTGGTAGTTTATGGCGATTATTGTGATGATGATTACGTGTAATTGCGGTGGCAGACGCATTGTAGTGTTTGCGTTGATATCGACGCGTATTCCTTTTGGAAATTGTGTATATCCGATCAAATAATTGATACGAGTTGTTGACTTTACTGCTATTGACGCAACGTTCAGATAGATTGCAAAGTTCTACACTCAGCCGCCTTGAGGAAGAACTCTCACAGGATTTCAGTAACCGTCGAAGCTTTTTTTGCGATTGTGCTTTGCGGTGCTGATATCTCGTTACTTCACTTCCGGAACAATGTGAGGTGTTGATATCATTCATACATTTGGCGCAACACAAGAACTCATAAAGAATATCTTCATCCTCTATTGTTGATGCTGGTGGCGTAAAAGTAGAGTATTTTCGTTCTAACTCTAAACAAGTGTTAGCCAGCGATTCAGGAGTTGTTGTTGTTGGGAAGTGGGCATTGGTATTTTTCTGAACAGACTTTGTAACCGGCATTAGAATGTAAGTATTTTTTAATTTTTTTTGATGACTACGGCCGCTATCTGTATCGCTATTTCGGTTTCTATGCCGATTTTGGTCGATATTTTCTTTATTATTAATATCGTCACCATTATCAAGAAGAGGTGAAGTTGATGATACTGTTTCTACAGTTGATGATGTAACTGTTGATACGATGCCGCTAGCATTATTAACAATAGAACTTTCAATACTTATTCCACTGTCAAGAAGCATAAACGTACCATCTGATGGAAGTATTAAACGACCCTCAGCTGCTGCATTAACCAATTCGCGTAAGGCCAGGACTTGTTTTTCAGTAACATTTCCCTGCAACTGAATGCCCTGAAGAGCGAATGCTGTGGGTTTATTATTAACCGAATTTGGATCGGTACACCAAACGACTGGCACTGCTGTCATATTTAAAATAATGTATTTCAAAAATTTAATCGCAGTTCCTGTGTATGCTAAGTTTATAGATATTTAATAATATTTCAGGTCTTAGAGCAGTGTCGGCAATTTCATTTGGAAGTTTTGTTGAACTGTTGAGTCTTAGTTGTCTATATGTTTATACACTCTTTTCAGGCGAAAAATGTGTTCTTTCAACTAGCAGTTTTGCAAAAAAAAAAAAAAAATAAAAAAAGAAAGAGGAAAATAAAATGGTTTCAGTTGTATTTAAAAAGTTATGTTATCGCACTTTACCAACGTTTCTGTTTCTTTATACTTCGCTAAACTGAAATTTGAGGTGTTTAAGCAAGCACTTTTAAAAGTATTAAAAAAATCTGAAATGTGTTTCGTTCTACTCTTGTTTAAAAAAGGCTGCAAATATTTAAACTTAACTTTAAATAAACAAACAAAAAACATAAAAAGCAAGTAGAATTTGCATTTTAACATTTCTTGTGTTCAGATAATATAGTTATAAAGAACAAAGGCAAGTTTTCTTTTAAATTAAATATGATATATCGATCCTTCATTATTGGATCAACTAAGTGTAGAAACGAATTTTATTCAACCATAAACTAAACACGACCCTCAATTAAGATATTGTTCGAGATTTCACTTGGACACAAAAAAAAAAAAAGAAAAAAACAAAGAAAAAAACGAAAAAAAGAAGAAAAAAAGATTCAATTATCGAATTGTTTCTTTCTTGTTTTCAAATTCAAAGAAATGCATTGACAAAATATCTGAATGTAGAACATTGATATCCATCCATTACACTACTAGCTAAAGTCACACACATTCCTATGGTCAATTATTGCGAAAATAGCACAACTTCAGCGGTTTTTTTCAAGATACCCTAAATAAAATTGAAACCGATAATTTTGGTATTTTTCTATGCCTCGTAGGTTATAGAAGATATTAAAAATAAAAAGGCATTTCGAGTGTTTTAATAATAACATATGGTTGTTTAAAGTAGAAAATAATGAAGAGAAGTCAGAAAACCAAAAGTGAAAAATGTAAGCATCAAGCTTCAGATATTGCTATTTACAGATTTCTTTTCAATACATTTTTGATTTTGAAAGTATTTCTCCATTACAGTTTTTTACTTTTTTTTATTTCTTAGAGCAGTTACGTAACCACTTAATTTTTCAAAAATATAATTAAAAAGTTTTTTTTTTTTTTGGTTTACCATTAAAGTTAATCTCAACATAATACAGAAATTTTGATATTTATTACTATATACTTTTTGCTTCAATTTTGCATAATAATTACACATGTTTTTTGTAACATTGTTAATAAGATAAAAAACAAATAGTTTTTCTTTTAAATTACTCAACTTTTTTCACAGTGCAACTTCCTTGTAATGACTAAGAGATAGAAGGATAGTTAGGGCTGGATGAGAAATATTATTACTTTAGAGACTTTTTTAAATTATATATTGAAAAAAATTTTTGAAAATAGTTTTTTCTGTTTTTTTTTTAGCTTTTTGTTCTTTCCCTCGATCATTGAACGTTAATGAGAGTCCTTCCATTTCCTAAAGATTTCTTCTGTAATCATATGTAATCATTAAAAAAAATTAAAAACAGAAATAAAAAAAATTTAATTGACTAGACTGTTTATCGAGGTTTGTTTAATAACACTATATATGTGTTTAAATTGTATAGGTTTTGCAAACAATAAAGTAATAAATAATGTATGCAAATATTAAATTTCGTACAAGTATGTTATGTATGTAACGGTATGTGTACGAGTGTGTATTCTTTTAGATGTTGACGCAAACTTTTTTGCAAAGTTAATAAATATTTAAAATTGATTTTGTATTCACACAAAACGTAATCGATAATAACGAAATAGCGTTCAAGTTAAAGTACTATACTTTGAACACAATTTATTTCAATTAGTTTGTCTGTTTGGCCTGTCTCTTGCTGAATGTTTTAGCACTATTTTTATGATAAATTTTTGGTTTTTGTTATTGTTTATTCCAATAAATTAAATAATAACTCCCTGTTTTTGTCATCCGTCATATTGTACATGTATGTCAGTATATACATTTTTGTTATACAATTAGAAAAAAGTAACACGTCAACTGGTAGTTTGATTGAAACCAACACAGTTTGAATTTTAGTTAAAATCAAGGTTGTTCAATATTAATTAAATTTGTATAGATGAATCGGATAGTCTCCTCTTTTCGCGTCCAACAAACATACACTAGCAATTATTTACCTATTTTAATATTGAAATGAAAAAGCTTTGTACTTTAAGCTTTTATTGGGGAAAAAATACACCAATAATTGTTATAATCATACGAAAATGTAATTACACTTATGTGAATACCTTCAGTTGCGCATTCATAAAACGTACGAGGGAAGGTCAATAATTTTGAATTTATTTTTAATTGGTTCTTCATGAAAGTCAGGTTAGGGATTTATAAAAATAAAACACGAAAAATGTTTTACTAATATTTTTTATCAATGCTTTAATAACATATAAATACTAAAATAACAACTTAATTTTTATTAATTAATTAAAAAAATCTTTTTTTGCTATTTTCTATTATCCCGATTAATTATTTAAATCAATGATATTAATTATTGAGGGTGAAAGCACGTCTCGATGGCCATTTCGCTACCGGTTACTTAGCTCTTCAGACCGCAACAAAAGAAGTCTCGCGCGTCTACGAATTTCTCGCAGCGTTAAAACAACAGACTAAAACTTGTCAATAAGCTGTACCAAATATTTTACGTTTTTCAGTTGTGTAACGCTCCATTTACATCATAGATGTCAATGCACAATGACATTTGATGTGATGTAAAATAATTTGGCCACACTCAGATGATCACAAGTCAAAATAAATGAGAAACACCTCAAAAGTACAGGGACATGTACGAAATACAGCAATGCAAATAAAAAACATATTACTTTAGCCTCCATTAATTACACACACTAATTCATTAAAAAAAACTTAAATTTAAGTCAATACATGGGATATTTAACCAGAACAGCTGTTAACCTGCTATTTTTACTGTTAAAAAAAACAACAACAACAACAACGACAACTACAAACAGAAACCAAAACTTTTGTTTCCAAATGGCATTATTTTTTTTTTTTTTTTTTTTTTTTTTTTTGTTAAAACATAATAAATAATACACGTATGACGATGACGACTATTCATATTTTTACTGTTGAAAAAGGAACACCCATATTGAAAATATTTCTTTGTTTAATAAACCAGTACATGGGGGGATCCATGAAAAATGCATTACTGTTCGATAACGTTAAAAAGCGAATGCTCAATAACTTTTGAGCATTTCAATTTATAGAAACAAAAACTTTTCACATGACACATGTAAAACGTAACAATAATAATTTTTCTCATTTCAGCGTAATTGTACTTTTTACATGTTAAAATTCTGTGTCACGTACGGTATTTTCCGTTAATTGCGAGAATAAATGTTTCTGTATAGTTTACACTCAAGAAAATTTCACAATAAGCCACTAAAGCCACTCGAAAATTAAAAATTTTTAAAAATTTTAAATACTTTTTTATCACAAATTAAACAAAAATAAAAAATAGATATAACAATACCGAAACAAGAAGTTTTTTTTTATTATTTCCATGTATTGTCACTTAACAGTTTTTAACTTTGGAAAGGACCACCCACGCTTTGTAACAGAATTTATGTTGTAATAAAGTTTTCGAACATAAAATTATACATACAGGAAGTTTTTGAACGCCAAACTCAAAATCCAGCAAAACTTTGTTTTTATTGTTTTGTTTTTATTTTTCGCAAATTTTTTTTAGTAAGTCGATTTTTTGACAAGCTGTATGGCATTTCGTGCTGTTTTATTGAAATTACATGACTCTTTTAAGCAGCCCATCAATCTACTGTGGCCCGAAATAATTACTAATCAAAGTTCTATAACGCTGGTCATTGACAGTTAAGTTCTCACAGATCTCATGTTAAGAGCAATAAGTTCTAATAATTCTATTGAAACTAATGTTTGCCATTACGAACGAGTCTTTTGTTTTTTTAACATCTCAATCTCATAAGCAAATCTTTACATTAAATATTCCATAAAGTGCATGAATAGAACTCCAATGCTCGATGGCGAAGAATTTATTTAGATTGTCCTTAATACAACGTTCTATGAAAACAACTGATTCTTCGGTATGCACTGTAGGTCGTAGTCAACATTATATTTTTTTTTTTATCATTTTTATTCCAGGCTGTAAATAGGATCGTAAGAAGATTGACGCCTATACCTGAAAAATCTACAGCTTTTGCAATGTTGTGCTGTACGTCGAATATAACTGTGTTCTTCCGTCTCTTCCAAATATTTAATAATCTTCAAATTTATTTTTAATGAGCTATTTTGCTATCTAGTCTTTTATAAGAAAGTGTATTTTTTTTAAATTATAAAACAGAACTACTCGTAATATTCTGCTTGTTGGACCTTGTAGATCAGGACATATGTATTTTTCAAATATCTTTAAAATCGCATTTTGTTAATATCGGGTTGAGATACATAAAATCGCACGTTTGTCCCCCTTCTATTATTTTTTTTAATTAAACATAGAATATTCTACCTTCTACATAAATATCCAACTATGATTAAAATTTTATTAAAGTCGGTACAGCAGTAAGTGCCCGCTTTTCCCCTTTTTCCTCATCCTGCCTTAGAACCAGATAAGTATTAGACCTTAGAGATAAGGAATATCTATGTTTCGAAATTCATTAAAATCGATTAGCCGAATTAGCTTCCCTCTTGGTCCGGTATTTGAAAATATAAATACCCTATAGCGCCATGCAGACATATATCTACCCTTGTTTTAAATTTCATTAAAATCGGTTCAGCCGTTTAGCCGTGACTGACGCACCAATAAAGAATCAAACAAACCTAACAAAGTGATTTATGGTATAAAATTATTCTCTTCAAATATAAATATAATTAAAAGTGTCAAGTCAGGAAAAACAAATGCATGTGTTCCATGAAAGCCTTTCGACGAAATATTTTAAAAGACATCCAGCAAAACAGTTTATAAGAGGCGAGCCAGTGCGGTTTGGATACAAGAACTGGATAATTTAAAGTGTAGATGGCTATTGTTATGCTTTCGACGTATATTGTGGCAAAGCATCGAAGGAATAAGTTACGAACCTTTGGGGTCGAAAGAGGTAAACAGCTTGTTGAGCATAACAATTCATTGACAAAATTTTTTTATTAGCTGGTTATCCTGCTACCGGTACTGTGAGAGAAAATAGAGCGAAAAGATACGAACAAGGAATATGAAAAGTAAAATGAAGGCAAAATTTGACTACCAATTTGACGCAATACATCAAATTTTGTTTGTTCGTTTGTACCATGACTATAAATTACGACTAGTGAAGGTGAAGAGATGGAGCTCAGAAGAAGTCTCACAAAACTACAACAAACAAAGCCATGCGCGGAGTTGATCATGCTGACCAATTAGGTGCAGTGTACCAATAAGCTATATAAGACAAAAACAGGTGGTGGGTTTTATTTACATATATGCTACACTTCGCTGTAGCTTTTGAGTGGCGTTTCTATATCTTGACTTTCGGAGATAATATGAACCAGCTTCAGTTTCGGCGAAGTATAAAGCGATTTTATTTAATAGTCTAAAGGAAGACGTCGCAAGCCGCTTTCCCAGAAGTTTGCAAGCTAACTACGATGCCATATAAATCCGTTGGCAATGTAAAAAATGAAAAAAAAAACTCTATGCATCGTAAAACATCGTTCGATGTATGAAAAACATTATCAATTTTTTCAAAACGGAGAACTTTTTTTCGGATTCAAATCGTAGTTGCAACATGGGAAACATGTAAAATAAACTTTTTAATTTATACGAATAAATGTCTTATCACATTCACAACTATAAATCTTTACTTCCCTAAGTTTACAGTCTGTTAACACTTTACACTTTTCATGGTACGTTTAATCGGTTTAACCATTTAGCCACACTACTAATCGGGGCACTTGGGTCCTATGCGCCTGAAGGTTACGAGATATGATGTTGATATTCGAGTCAAAAATCGATGATTTTTTACATATACATAATTAATAATTTTATTAAATACAATATATTTAAAAAATACAAAATTTTTATTTTGAACATAAAATCTTTTGTAAGTTTTTTCCAAGAACAGTTTTTTTAGGAAATTTTTAAACCTTACTGAAACCGTATAGATCGAAGCAGTAGTATGCAAGGTGTTCCTGTATACAATTTTTATTATGTGTAAAGTTCTTTATTATCACCAGAACATTTATGGCTAAACAACACTTCAAATAACTAGATAATTACTTGTTGCTTGTTTAAAAATATTAAAATATTTTTTATCTGTATAGCAAAACCGAAGGACTGTTCCTGTTCTACTTAAAAACAATTTTGCTTAAATTCTTTACAAAAAACACAGGATTATATTAATTCCCTCATTCATCTCTATTTTTTGTAACATAAAAAAATACAAGAATAATAATAACACACATAAATATGGCAGTTATAAGCCAACCGGTTTGCGAAGATAAATTCATTCTTCGTACATCATGAATACACATCAGGCATGGAAAATTTAAAAAATTCCGACTTAAAGCAATTTAAGAAAATATTTTAAATTCTAATGTTATAAGTTAAATAAAATTTTGCAAAATTACTGTGTGTCAAAAATTTAAAGTTTTTTTGAACAGAATTTTAATTTAACATTTGATACAAGTTTTAAAAAATACTAGGTTTTCCAGCTTCGCAGCATACTTTAAACACAAAGAAACGTGCTACAAGCTTCATTGTATTGATGAAAAACTTATAAATATGTTGTACTGCTGCGACAAATATTCAAGCGCTCATATCTTTTCTGTTTGTAACTAAATATGTATCCGATCTTTACAGATACAAAATTATAAAAAGTGTCTTCGCATTACATTGTTAGAAACAAGCATTTTTTTCTTTGTTTGCCACCATTTTCTATTTTATTTTTTTTTTTTTTTTAATTTTGTATTTAATTTTAGTTTGATTTTCTTGTTGGGTTTATTGTGTTGAAGATACAATGTTTTGTTTTAAAGTTAAAGTTTTCAAAAACCAGCTTAAGTTCACTTAGTATTAGTATGTACATATGAGGCATGATGGTGAGTGAACAAGTATGTTTGTAAGCTGGAGCTAGTGCCCCTATTAACTTGTTAGGATTGTATACAATTTTTTATTTTCTTGTTTTATTTGCTTTTATATATATATTTAATTTTTTTAATACAATACGTTTTTGTCGAACCAGCACAATATTACTAACGTGGATACTTAGTCACTCAGTCGCTCACTTGCTTCGATTGTGTGAATAATACACAAGTCTTCGTACGTACAAAATGTTGAAAGGTCAGTAAACCTACAATCTAAGTTGACGGTTGGGTTGTACTCGTATCTTAAACATTTTCTGTTTCTTCTTCAACTCTTTTTCTTCGGGCTTAGCATCAGTTTGGCTACTTGTTTTTTAGTTATTAGTATTCTTCAACGTAATATCATCATAAATAATCTTAACTTGTATTCTTGCTTTTTGTTTGCTATAAACTTAAAGTTTGTAGTAGAAAAATTAAAATAGAAATGGTACGACTCGCTATAATTCATTCTACGAAAGCCAAATTTAAAATATAAAAAACTGCAATATAAAGGGTGTCCCTAAACATTAGAAT
This sequence comes from Gymnosoma rotundatum, assembly GCA_916610165.2. Lineage (NCBI taxonomy): Eukaryota > Metazoa > Arthropoda > Insecta > Diptera > Tachinidae > Gymnosoma > Gymnosoma rotundatum. The sequence goes on from OU744339.1 coordinate 66,051,150, forward strand.
TATGAAGAAAACAGTCTTGCGAACGAAGAGTCTTTATATGATATGTTTTTTCCGGATCTCCATTTGCCTTTATTTCAAACAATAAAAATAGCAAGTGCAAAGCCCAGATCGAATGAAGTAACCACATATTCCGAATCATACCATTGAAAAATGGATAAAAAGTGTGCCAAGACGAGTCGAAAGCTTATTTAAAGCAAAAATGCCCTGGCCAAAATATTGAAAATTGAAAGACAAAATGTTTTTTTTTCAAACGTGCAGAGGTCGATACTTAGGGCTTTATAATTTATTTCCTTAAATTAATATTTTATTGAACAGTTTAATAAAAAATTTGAACTAGTTTCCTTTGTTTGATGTATTTCATTCGCATTTAATTAATAATAAGAAAACAAAGATCTTGTTAAAAACGCTAATATATGTTAGATACTGAAATTCAAATAAAACGAAACCTACAATAGGATAACTCCAAACACAGCAACATTTCCAATCTATCGGCAAAATTATCCTGTACAAACTAAAAGCTATTAGACAATATATAAGGTTTAATCTAGGAATTGGATTTACAAAGATACTTGAAACGAAAACCGAAAATACAAATAATGACTTCGCTTGACAAAACACCAGAAAATTCATCACTTAAACTATATTCTTTATGTTCCATTTTAATTTTACTCTTTTTTTCTTTCATTTACTAAAAACTTTGCAGCTGATTGTAAATTGTAATTAGTTTAGAATTAAAACAAAAGTTTTTCTTAAAATTGTGGTAAATATTTTTCTGGTGTAGACTGTATTTGCAAGTTAACTCTTGATGTATTTTAAATAAAAGGCAAACAAAATAATATCGTCGTTGCAAAACAAAATTATTTACCTGCTAAATTAGACAAAGGAACATTTTACTACTTTTTTTTTTATTAAGAGCGTTCGTTATTTGGCTTTAACCTGTATTATTTGTTATTCATTACTTTTTTTTTGAAAAGTTTTTAAAACAGCACATTTTCCAACTAGATTAAAATTTTACGTGATTAAAAACAAATTCATAGAAATCATCGAAAAAAATAAGAAGTTACCGTTATCTTCACAAAAAAAAAACAAATTTATTGTACAAAAGCAAAAAGTTAGGTTTTGCCCAATGAATTTTTGAGTATTTTTTTGTTTTTGTACTAAAAGAACCGTTAGGTGAGATAATAACAATTTTTTTTTGTAATATTGTATGACCCAGTAACTTATAAAACTGCATTAAAACATTGAATTGAAATATGTTCGTTTAAACATAATTTGACTCAGAAGCTAATATTGGGAAATGTTTCTTAGGTTTTGCCCAATACTGTATACATATATAGATTTTATATAATTCCGTTTTTTAAACACAACATGTTAGGAAATTTATTTTTTTTCTTACAAAACTCACTCCTTTCCTTCTATAACTATTTTTGACACATGACATTTATAAATTTACTAGCAGTGCCCACGACTTAGTCTGCGTGTTATTTCTAATTTTCCTAAAATTTTAATTTAGAAAAATTAGTTTTTAAGTATTTATTGAAGAATTCTGTAAACAGTGTTAAAAATTTTCCATCTACGAAAAATGTGCTAACAATTATTTTAGTACCATTTTACCGGTAAGATTGGATACTTTCATATTTGTATCTGTATTTCTCTACGAAATGACAAATATTTACGAAAAAAACATTCTATATTTAAACCAAGGTTCTAAGGGGCCACTCACAAAATTTTATTCAAATCCATCTAGCAGTTTTTTCGTGATGCGAATACAGACACCAAAAGTCCAAAAATAGGTGTTCTGTAGTCCATATCGATTAATATCTACACCAACACAAAAATTTTCAAAAAAGTATTTCATGTATAGAACTATAACTACTCATACTTGGAATTTTTTGGTAATGATTTTATTTTAATTATAATAATAGTAAAGAATTTTCAATGAAATCGTTTCATTACCAATTACAATTGAATCGAAAATAATTGTTTATATGAAACACAAATTTTTAATCGCGGAAACTTAAACAAACTATGCATAAAATAAATAAATCTTAACACTCTTGTACATAGATCTGTATTTTAAAATTTTCAAATCTATCATTTTTAAATGAGCTAGGTGTAAAACTTGGTGTCTAGATCTGAAGTCACCTTTAACCACAACTAGCAGCTTTTATTATTTACACGAAAATAAAAATAGGTTCCAATAGTGCCTGATTTTTCATGAGAAAGTGAAAACATAAATATTTCACTAAATCTTTCTGATCTAAGTGCCATTTTAAAATATTGCTCTACTATGCTTTAAGATGTATATTTAGTGTACAAAGACAAGGAACGTCTTCATTAATGATAATGATTTTAAACCATTTAATCATTACTCAATGGTATTGATTTTGTTTTTAAAATAATGACCAATGAAACCTTTTCATTAAAAAGCATTACCATTAGTAAAAATAATAATAATGCTAAAAAATAATTAGTTTTTTTTCATTCAATGCCAATTAAATCGTCAATTAATTAGTCCATCTAATTAATTACTCCCATGTATGATACTACTATATTCTTTACTGTGTCTGTCTATTGTCAGTACTTTTTAATTTAAATTTCGCACAGAATCAAGTAGGAGTAGAATTTCGCAATTATAATTGATGCTTTTTAGCAATAAAGAAATAAGTTTTTAACCGAACAAGAATTTAAAATAATTTTACCTATCTTTTTTACAAAAAGTAAAATTCAATACGCTTCTGTATTTAGTTCAAAAAAATGTTGACCAAAACTTCTTTTTTTTTTTGTTTTTGAAGACAGGCATTCAATGATTACTGTAGATAATGTATCACTTGCGATTGGGAATATTGCATATCTTTCAAAATTTTACAGACTCAAAATAAATTTCTGTTTCCAGGAAAAATATTATTTTTTACCTCAACATGGATTTGTGATTAAAAATAGAAAATCTAAACTATCAACCTATTAAAAAGTGATGACAGATCTCTCTACAGCAGAAAAATCTTCATTCGCCGAAAAAAAATTTAATTTTAGAAAAAAAAACTCTTCAATACTTTATATCCTTTATTACTTTAAGTGAGATTACAATAACTACATGAAACAAAAATCTACATACAAATGTTAATAAAAACTAACATGTACACATAAAAATCAAAAATTTTATTTAAAAATAATTTTTATATGTATATAATATCATTGTATGTCTTGATGAATGTACATATGTCCAATTCTCTTTCCAGAGCTTTCTGAAGCCGTCTGATATCGCAGAAAGCTTTAATTTTAAATAGTTGCAGTATTTTTGTTCAGTTGGAGCAGGACGGAGCCAGATATTTTATTTTCGTTTTGTGGGCGGTTGTCGTGGCTTTAAAATTTAGTCACAATCCTCTAAATTTTTCCTACGATTTCTTTAAAGAAACCTATGTTGCTTATATTTTAAGCTTTTTAAAACATTTTTTTACCTGGCAGGGACAGGCTTTGTGACTAGGATTTTATAATCATCCTTATTATATATATTTAATAGTTTCATTTATCGATGACTGCCAATATGAATTTGGTATTTTATAAGGAAATGTGACGTTGATATTGTCTCGAATTGCCGTTAATATTGTCGTCTGTGATTTTGGTATCGTTAACAAACAAAAAAAATTAAAAAACTATAAAAATAGTAGAAATAAAATTGAAAATGGAGAAAATAAAGATTACCGACCCACCCCAACCATTTAAAAAAATTAGTTGCAGAGTTACAAACAAATAGAATATACTAAGCTCCTTTGAAGAAAGTAGGACAAATCAGCTTCACTGCCAAAAGAAAGTCAACCCTAAGAGTATGGTTCAGGGAGTCGCAAGTGAATGGGAACTTCTTGAAGTCACAGACAACGTCTATTTAAACGTGCTTAAATCACTTCAAATGGTAAGCCATGTTCCCCCAAGAAGTCCACTCGTTGTTGTTGATTGCTGTTTAATTCAGCAGGAAATAACTTTCGAACCTTAAATGAAAAAACAAAGCACTAGTTTGAAATAGATCACTTTGAATTTATCACTTACTTTTAGATTTATGTCTAAGAAGTCTTCTTTTTACTTATTCTTATTGCTTTCTTTATCAGTCAGGCTGCCTTCCTAAATGTATTAATACAAAGTTTGTATACAGTTTTGCTGCCGTATTTAAATCTTGTAATTGCGACACAAAGCATCAATGTAGAAACTGATGCTCTAGTTGCTCGGTTTCAACGTTTCTAATACTTTCTGCGACATTTTGGAATGATATGCATTGTAAACATTTAGTACCACGGCATTATGAAACACAATACATTGTTCGAATACAATGCAACTGACGTTTTGGAAGTCAGCCTCAGTGTCGGAAGGAAATTACGTTTTTCAAATTTTCACAGAATTGTTATTTTTAACACAATTAAAAATTAACAAATTGATCTACTGACTCAAATATTAGATATGTGTGTTATTTTTTATCGACATTATCGATAAGCAGGCAACGTCGACAGTACACTGTCGGGAGTACCAAATATGTTTGATATTGTGCTAAAGTGATGTTGACACTAAATTGACGACGATGTTTCCGACGCCAAACAAAATAAGGGTGAATATAATTGAACAAAAAATAGTTATAATACTGTAAAGATTTTCAATTTTTATTATAGCACGAATTTTTAAATTATAGCGCGAACATTTGTTAACAAACAAATATCTTAAGAATATAAAATACCCTCTAAAGAGGCGTTGCAAGGCAAAATTTATTAAATGTAAAATTTTAAGTATGCAGCTCGACAGACTCGAAATTCTGCATCGTTTAGTGAATTTTCAAGGCTTTTGCTTTATATTTTTCGTTTTGGGACACTTAAATTTAGAAGTAAATTGCATACCCTTTTTAACTTTTTACGCTGAGAGGTTTGCAATAAATTCTATGAAAGGCTATGTTTTCAGCTACTTGTATTAATTTTTAGAAAAATTTTACTTCAAATTTTTACGATAACAAATTTTGTTTGAAATTAAAAAACAAATAATTTTTGTGTTTACTTTTTTGCAAAAAATACGATGTGACGCGGTTTTTGAAAGTGAAGGCAGTCGCGATCCTAAAAATGTCTTATATCTCTATAAAATTTAAGCTTTCTACTGGTATACTATAAAAAACCGTTGCGCACATTCTCGCCATTCTTTTTTGAACTTTTTTAATTTCCCCTTTTTTCTCTTTTTGTTTACAAAGATTTAGAAGTGAATAACGGCTAAAAGTGAATGAGTCGAAAACTGGACTTTAGAAAACACTTATGACGGTAACACTCGCAAACGATTTTTTTCTAATCCTGAATTGGTTGCAGAAATAAATGGAATTGATTTTATCTGCGGAATTTAAGTTATTATTGAATAACATCAAGTGGTCGTAAAATCCCTTTGCAGAATGAGATATTTTGCCAATTGGGCTTTTAACATAAAAAGCGGCCTCATATTTGAAAGAGGTTTTGGAGAAACAAAAGAAGAAAAACAATGCCACTCATCACCATCATAGTGCAAAAGAGAAGTTGTTCTAAATTAAATTTATTGTTACTATTATAAATAAGTTATTATTATGAATAAATTAATTACTTTCAAATATATGATACTGTGATGATAAATTACAAAAATTAATTTTTAGTAATATTGTTGGCTGACGGCATTAATTAGGCATTGGGAGGTTAAACAAAAAAAAAAAAAAAAACAAAAATCAAAAAATTAATTCACAGGGTATTTCGGAGGGGCTGAAATGGAATTTTAAAGTATTCTTCGTCCAAGTTAAGGTTTTTGAACTTTCATTGAATTTAAAGGTTGCATTTGCTAAACAATAATATGGGAAACTCCTAATGCAGGATTGGTTCGCCTAAATTAAACTTTTTTCTCCTTGGTCCGATTTTTTTATTTTTAAGCTTAAACAGCATATGACTATAAGAATTTTTCTGACAAGTTTCATTGTCTTAGGTGAGCGCAATATTTTTTTAGATTTAATATAAGCCAAACACAAAAGTAATGTCAGACTAGATTGCCCAAATACGTCTGCTAATCTATTTCTGTATTTCATTATATTTATGCTTACTTTTGATAATATTCGTCCAACGCTTGCAGATATATGAGTGAGACATATAAAATTTAATGCAAACTTCGACAAAGTTAGAAACACTAACTTTCCCTATCCGCTCTTGAAAATTTTCAGATTGTGTGCGAAAACACTGTAAAATTTTTTTAAATTTTTATTATATTTATTAAAGTCCATGTGGCGGATATTCCTAAATTCGTCATATAAATTTTGTATTTCACTTTCTTAAATTAAATTTGGAAAAGTTTTATTACCCCTGCTAGTGAAAAAACTTGTTTGTTTATAAAGTTATGCGGGTCAATATAAAAAAGCTTTTTTTAAGGTTGCGTCGTTAAAGTAAAATCGTTTTATTATTTGTTTGTAGAACTCAATGTAAAAGTCAACACAATTATCAGTAGCATTCATTAATTTTTGAATTGGAAATTTCAGTTTTTTTTTTTTGTTTTGACTCTTGAAAACAAGATTTTTTCAGTTTTTAAACATCGTTAATAGAAAGTACTAATGACCCATTTTTATTTAATTGCTATTAGAAATCTTAAAAAATAATTGCAATAAAAATGTTTACAGACGTTAGAAAAAATTGTATATTAAATGTTATTCTACTTTGATTTGGCCGATTTACAATCGTTAGTTGGTGAAAATATAAATGATTAAATTTAATCTTTATTTGGAGATATTTCTTGTTTCTTAATATTCAAAATATATATATATATATATATATATATATATATATATATATATATATATATATATATATATATATATATATATAATTTAAATATATACATAAATAAAATAATAAGAATAGTGAAGGAGCGATTATGATTTTAAACATATTTATGCTGGATGAGAATTAAAAGAGATGAATAAAACAAAAAATATTGCAAAAATTCTGTAGAATGAAAAACTAAAATTGAAAACAACGATTGATCATCGAAATCAAGTCATCTCAATTCATAATAATTATGGTTTGTTATTTTAGCCAGAAGCTTCCCAACAATAAATTTTAGAAAAGGTAATCAAGTGTGGATTCAAGCAATTTTCGCGGAAGGACTTCCCAACTAGATTACCAACCTAATGACTTTAACAAGACATAAGACTTTTATAATCAATTACTGAGAATTGATCACATTAATTATTTTTGGAAATAACGATGATTATTAGTATTCTCTTTTAATGTAAATAACAAGTTCAATTACTACTTCCCTTTTTGAAAACTTATTTAATGTGTTTTGTAAGCGGGTAATAAAATATGGCAATCACAAAAGTAAGTCATTATATGGCATGTACTTTTCAAGGTAATGTCTTATATTTTGCTCGGTTATATTGAAGTGCAAACCTTTAAATATCTCTCTTTATATTACTTAAATACAGCAGCTAAAATAATATTTTTAGCTCACTTACTGTTGCGAAACATAAAATTGTGACTTAAATAAAATTGAAATAAATGAATTTTTCACGTTAACAAAAAATTCTTTTATTTTTTAAAAATGTTATATTTTTTTATGCCTCTTAAATTATTAAATCACCGATATTGATTATTAAGGGTTAAACCACGTAGCAAAAATGGGCATCGATTTTAAAAAGCGATATTAAAAAAAATAATTAATTAAATTCAATATTCCTGTGGTTTAATTTAAAAAATACTTGAATATAGAAAATAAAAAAATTCAATTGCAAAAAGAAACTATGTCAAAAGAACAATTGTCTGTTGTAACATTGTAAATATTACATAAAGTTTATAGAAAAGCAACGTAACGGTCGACCTTAAAAAAACAACAACTATAGAACAAATACAAAAAAGTAAATAAGTAAAATATTTATACCGCGTTTATGGCTCTATTCTTATGAATATTTTAAGCACGAAACGAATACCCATTTGATTATTGCACAGCATACTTAAACTAGCGTTAAGAACTATTTAAACAATTTACCCTTTATTGATTCATTCTAATGTTCGTTTCTTTCTAATAACACGTACTTATTAGGAATTTAAAATAGAAAAAGATTTTGGTATAAAAACGTTTAATGTTATAATGGTTTAAAGACAGGCTACTGAGAAAGACAACTGGTTTCACAATATTTTAGTAATTTTGCTAACTAATGATAAGAAAAAAAAGAAAAAAAAATTTCTTCGTCTCTACATAATACAAAAAACAGATTTTTCCCTACAATTCCAAACGGCCTTTGAATTATAAATTATGTATATGAAATTTTTTTAAAAACAACAGATTGGCCTGTTGACAAAATGGGTTAAACGGCAATCAGTTAAGTTTAGCTGCAACATATTTGTTATTTGATTGAGTGCTTAAACAATAAATAAAACTTTAAATTTTATCTCTTACACAAAAATATTTAAATAAAATATTCTTCAACGCTAAAACGCAAAAAATATAAATAATACTATGCATCAAGGAAAATGTTATTCAATTAAAAAAATAACGAACATGAATATTTAATAAAAACAAACTTTTTGTCTATGAAACCATAATAACATTAAGCGTAAACACATCAAAAATTCCTGAAATGCAACTTTAGTTTTTATTGGGCTCTTATTTATTTATTTATTTTTTTTAATAATCTTTTTAGTTTTCTAACAAAAATTTGTTTTCTATAAATCGAATTCGAGTAACTTTTTCGGTTTCAAAACAAATGTACATTTTTGTTGTTAGCAAAATCGATACTCGTACCTGATATTTTAGGCGTTTTCTTTATAAAGCTTAAATAAATTCGATGACTTAAAGGAATTGCCTGAGGTTGGCTTGTATAAAATTTATGACTTTAAAACTTAGTTTCTTATACATTAAAAAGCTCTTTTTACAGAAAACCAATTTGTAAGTTTTTGTTTTTCGAAAATACTCTATTTTAATTTTCCATCCCTCATTTGTGTTTAAAAATATCTCTTATAAGACTATTTTTTCTTATACATATCAATTAGTTCGCTTGAACCTAAAACCTATTTAATCATGTCACATAAATTGTAAAGCGGCTATTAGACGATCAAACCTCGCCTGTGAGCACGGCCTGGTTAGAGAGAGTGTTTTGCTATTACACGATCAGTCCAAGTTTGTCAAACATCAGTATGCAAGCAGATTTTGAGCAGTTCGTATTTGTGATAGCGCATGAACTAGTTGCAATATGTTTATTTTATTTTATAACTTTAATTATTGCATTTGGTTGTACTTTTTTTCAATTTTCTAAAAACTTTTTCAAGACTTTTGTTTTACATTTCTATTATTATAAAAATCACTTTTCAGTTGCATAATTCCGGTAAACTTTTATAAACCTTAATAAATTCTTTAAAATTCGAATGAAATTATGTTTTTTTTTATTTATTTCAAAAAGAAATATACTATTTTACTGTTTATTTGTTTTATTAAAGATTTTATTATGATATTAACAGACGAAGATAAAACTTAAAGCTAAACTTACAAATTAAGTTATATTTACCTATATTCAAACTTGCATTATCATAAAAAATTCACTTACTTATTGTACTGCATTATAAAAATATGAGTGCAATATCATTTATTTATAATAAAGCAAGGTTTAAATTGATAATATTATATTTTTTTTTCAACCTAGCAATCAATAAGAATTTCAGTGTAATATAATTTACCTATTAATTCTAATAATTTTTCAGTACATATTATCTTTACTTAACTCATGCGGTCTAGCCAAGCTATCTTTACTACTCGCCGACAAAAACACAAATGAAATTTACACTGTGTTTGAGAAACACGCTATCAAACGAGAGGCAAACACAAAATATTAAAAATTTTTGATTTTCATCCAGCGCGGCTGACAAACAAGAAATTTACCCTATTACATGGGTTTGATGGCTTGTCATCAGGCCGTGCTCACAGGCAAAGTTTGATCGTCTAATAGCCGCTTAACGTGTTCAAGAAAATACAAAGTCTTAATTAACAGAAAAAGCTGTTTGTTTACAATTTTCAAACAATTATCTTTTACTTCTTTTTCAAGCTACAAAGCAACAATAAAAAGCCATGTTGGTTTTACAATGTTGTATTTCTTGTAGGCCCTCCTTTCATCTAATTATGTAATAACTCTTGCAATAAAACCGACTTCGAAAGAGATTTTAGCTGTCTGTGACGGTTTAAAAATTTGGTCATATACATCAAATTATATCAATTACTGGGACACCCTTTAATTTCCAATTCCAAATTTTATACTTGCTGTTACAGCTGACCTATTAGTAGAGGTTCTTTGTAAATTTTAACCGTTTGTTTAAAACTGTTGAACAGTTGGCTATATATGTGCATCAAAATACATCAACTATTGTAATAACCTATTTAATTAAAGACACGGGAATATTTTTTTTTTAATTTAATTTTCACAAAAAACTTCGTTCTGTTTTTTATTTAATTATCCCGATTATATTAATTACCGATATTGATTATTGAGGGTCAAAGCACGTCTCGATGGCCATTTCGTTACCGCTTACATAATTCTTCAGGAAACTTCTGACAAACATTTTAAATAAACTAGAGATTTTTGTCCAAACAATAAAGCAAAGACAAAAATCAAAGTTTAAGCAAAACCCTTTAATATACAGAATTGGATATTCTGTCTAATTTTCAAGAGTTTCTATAAAATGGTTCAAAAGATAAGCACATCAAGGTTAAATTGCTCTTAATTAACTCTCTTAGCTCTTTAATTTCTAAATTAAAATTGTTAACTTGTGAATTTTAGCAGTCTGTCTGTAACGATTCAAAAGTTTGATCACATAGATCAAATTACATCAACTATTCGGACACCCTTTAATTTCCAATTCCAAATTTTATAATTGCTGTTATAGCGGACTTAGCAATACAGGTTCTTTGTAAATTTCTATCGACTGTCAACTGTTTGTAAGTGTGGCCATATACATTAAGATAGGTGAACTATTGGAGCAATCTGTTATTCATAATTTTGAATATTTATACCTGTTCAAATTTTCAAGCGTTTGTCTTTAACGGTTCAAAGCATAGGCGCATATTGGACAATGTACGTCCCCTATGGGGACATCCTTTAATTTTTAGATTTAAATTTGTATTCTTTTTTTGCTATTGGGAGCTATAGTGCTACTCAATTTTTTTAATTTTAAAACGGTGTCCTTTACGGCTCATAATACGAGTATTAATAGTAAAAAACATGCGTGTCGTATAAGAACAGCCTTTGATTTTTGAAATTATGAACTGATTTTAAAACGGTACTAATCTGTAATTAATACCTTTCAAATAAAAAAAGCATGGCGTATCAATACCAGGTGGTCGTGATGGCGAATTTATTATTTTCGCCGAAACCCTAAATGTCAAACTCCATATAAAAAAAGTATCTATAATTAAAATGAAGATGTTCACAGTATAGAATAAGTTTTTGAGATTAAATCAGTTTGAAGTATGCGGTTTGTTTGATCTTTAAATATGTTTTTCAAATCACTGTCCAAGCTAGGCCACTATTCTTAGATATTAAAGCATTTTATTTTTCTTACATTCTTTTTAACATTCCCTCAAATACAAATGTAAGATATGTTTTTGTATAGTTAATCAGCGTTAACATTTCTGTAAAACTACTTTTTGCATGGAAATAATATTTAATTCCCTTAAAGAGTATCAAATCCTTAAAAGAATAGCAGACAAACTATAAGTCATTTTTAGATTAATTTACTCTAAATAATAATAATAAAATACCCATTAAATACTACTTTAACTACAGAAAAAAATTATGTTTATTAATAGCTTCTTTATTTACAATTTTTTTATCTCTCTTAATGAGGATACTATTATTTTTTTTTTCTTTTGCTGTTCACAATTTTTAGTTTTGCATTAGATAAATTCTTTTCAATATTTATTTCTGAATAAGTCAAATATATCGGTACACAAAACTATTATTATTTTCTTAATAATTTTGTTGTACACTGTTATAAAACAGAAATATAAATCGATTTGTTTCGAAGTGTAGTTACGACTGTAACATAACAAACCGACAGACATGAGAAACTAAAATAGAAAGTTCTGTGTGTAAACTTTAAATTAACGATCTTGTTACACGACATTTATTTAAGAGTAGATTTCAAATAACAATGACAACTTCAACTAATATTTGTACAAAAACTTGAACAAGAAAGGAAATTTTTTAAACAGTTTTATTTGCAGAAATATGTAAATCCAAATAACAAACAATGATTATTTGTTTGTTATTGCACAGTTGAAGAATTCATATTCCGCTTTACTTTAGGAGAAAAAAATTAAATAAAAATAAATAAAAAAGAATCCTATCCATAGAAAGAAAGTGTTGTTTTCTACCGAGTGTCTAATTTAGTCTCCGTTTAAAAATTTAGAGGTATGAAAATTGTATTTGTATGTTTGTACGTATATATGTTTGTATGTACATATGTTTGTATGTACATATGTTTGTATGTATATATGCTGGTATGTATATATGTATGTATATATCTTTGTCGCATTTATTTTTTTGTATGATTAAATATTTTTCAATAAATAAATAAAACAGAATCATTGGTAAATGTACGATTATTATTATTAGTTTAAAATATATGGCAACACTAGCATATACTAGAGAAAAAAATAACAAATAAGCTCACCATTCATCAATGACCTACCTAAATACAAGTGAGTAACTATTATCAAATTATTGTTTAAAAAAATCGATGCCAATAAAAACCCTTTTGGCCGCACAAAGGCTGTTTAAAGAGATAAACTTTATTAGGAGAATCCGGTTTTGAACATACCTTCGAAGACGAAAAGGCTCGCTCTCGGCCGAATTAATATTTTTATATAAAAATTTTCAAATAAATTTCCGATATTACTTTAGGAGTAAATTCTGTTAGCCTCTTTTAAATTTTTCGTGAATTTGTTTCCACTTTGCTATTATTTCGAACAATTTCGGAAGTTTTTTTTATTTTACAGTATGAGTTTTATTTCTACATTAATGGCTTGGAACTGCTTTTATTTGGGATTTTTATAAGAAGTTATTACGTAATCATGATACTGTTATCAGCAAAACAATAAACAGTTCGCCATGGGCTAATTCGAAAAATAATAGGTAAGTTCAGAAAAAGAACTTATGTTTACGGTACTTCTAAATTAAAAAAAAGCTTGTTATTTTTATTTAAACGCTTAAACTAATAGTATTAAATATCACTTTTTTTTGAAAGTTACCGCTTAACAATTAGGCCAATTTTTAAATTTACTTATGAGAAGTTGTTACTCATTAATTAACTATTCCATCACCAGGCTGAAGAGAAATACTAGGGAAAAGAGGCCGAGCTAAATATTTATTTGTAGTAAAAAGCAGGACACTGAAAATATAAGCATATTTTATCGTTGCCTCGTAAATGTTGTATTATTAAGTGATTCTGTGAAAATTTTAAAACACAAAAAACGTTACTACTCGGAGGACTTAATTTTTTTTATATTTCAGTGCCTATGCAATCGACACAGATACTGAAAAATAAAAGATAACTTAACTTAACATATCATATCATATAATTATGTAAAGCAAATAAATTGTTAAAATAATCGGAAGTCATTGGATGTATGGCGGGTTGTTTATTCATTATTTTGACCTCTAATGTAACCTCAAACGAAAAATAATAAAATAAATAAGAATAAAACTGAGCAAAAAAACTCATTGATAGTTACCTTGGTTTCTTTTAAAGAATAATGGATGTAAAATTATGAATGTTGGCTGAATGCAGCAAACGAAAAAAACAAACAAGAAATAATAAAAAAAATAAAAAACTGTTGAAAGTAGAAGCTTTGGTTTTATGTTTTCATATTATAACTCTGTTGCGGCTGCACTTACAATAACGACGAATGAAATATATTCAAAACAATCATTGTTGCAACACTGTAAATATTTACTTTTCTTTTCTTTTACTACAAACTTGGTTGTTTTGGTTTATTTCGTTTTTTATTATATTTTTTAATATTTTTTTATTTACCTTTCACTTGCTCTATTTTTCACTTTTGTTGTCACTTTTCTTTTTTTATTGGTTTTCAGAAACTGTTGTTTAACGAACAATTATTGTCGCTGCAACATTAAAGGTTTGAGTTGTTTTAACTAATTTTTCAGCATAAAGATTTTAATTCTACATCATTAAAAAATAAAAAGTTAATAATAAATGAGTACGACTAATGTTTTAGTCCCTGTAATCAGAAAACAAAAGAAACAAAAATGACAAAAATAAAAATGCATTTTAATTCCGAATCCCAAGTTTGTTTTCTGAATAACTTGTATGTTTACAGCACAGAAACACACTAGCAAATACATTCGCCACAAAAACGTCTCAAGAGAGGCATTAAATGGACGAAGGTAGTTAGCAACACGCGTTGAAACTTTTTGTCGTTATAAGGTTTATATTATAGGCCGTGTTTTTTTTTCTGTTTTTTTTTTTATTCCTTTCTTGTCTTAGATTATGATGAAATGATTAACTATTGACTGTAGTAAGAGTAAGTATGATAATATGATAACTAAAGCCCTTGACAACAGGCAACAGGTTGTAACAATTTGTTTTTGTTTTTGTATTTGCTATTCGTTACTGCACGAAGGAGGGTATTTTACTTTGTTTATGTACATATTTGGATTAAAATATTTGTTAATATTACTATCAACATGCATTTTTCTATTCTGTTTAAAGATCTTTTTCGTATATTAGGTATGTACATTTTACTGATGTCACTGTTTCAACGATCGATCAGAAGAAGAAAAATTAGTTTAAAATGTACTTGTGGCTAAGAAAACATTACATTTTTTACCATCTGATTTTTAAAAATAGATAATAATACTAAGACCAATACGTTTGGTAAACCATACAATCAAAGTCATTAATACAAATAATAAGAGAAAAACCGTACATTTTAGCCAACAATCTTTTTGCAAATCAATGAACAGTGCCTTAAATAACTGAATTCTTTTTAAATTTACATTTGTAGCAAACTCGATAACTTAAGCTATTGAATAAGTTATTTTCTACTAGTTGTAGAACGTATTAGATTGCTTGATCGCCTGTTTTGAATCCGAATGTAGGTGGTTCGAAATTAAATAGAAATAAACTTTAATTTATAAAAAATCGAATAGCAAAACAGCACAAACGTATAGAATTCACTAGAAAAAATGCAGAGAAGTAAGAGTGTGAATTCTTATGACTGAGATTTAAAACTGAACTTTGTTACAAACGACACCACTTTGCTTAGTTTTTAGTTTCTCTCCATTTATTGCGATTTTTTTAGCAACGGGAGTTGCGCTAAAAAATAAAGTAAAAACATTATTTCAAGTTTCAGTAAGTATGTCATTAGTTGAGGGATTAACAAATTAACATTTCAATTGATGAATTTATTCTTTTAAGTTTTCTAGTGCATAGAAAAACGAAGACAACAAACAGTAGCAACATAATGACATAAAACTGAAACAAACGTATTTATACAGATTCGTTCGTGATCGCGTTTATAAAATAAAAAATAAAAATAAAAAAATACAATTAATAATGGCAAAATTTAGCAGAAACAGTTCGTTAGTTAACACACAATCAGTTTATATCGGATTGTGTTTAATGTATATGTGTGTGTTTAAAAGTGTACTCGTATAACTATACCGATTAACAAACACATTTTTCTGTATTTAATTTCGATTATTTTCCATTATTTTTTATTTAACTTTTTGTTTTTTAATCAACGGAAATAGTTTAGTAACCGTAAAAAACACTGTCATGCGAATTTCCGTGCAATTTTTAAGGAAAAAACAATTTTTCCCGTCTTCCCGTTTTCCTTTTGATTCTCAATTCTTTTTGTCGTTAAAAAAATTTGTAACTAACGCTAAGTATCATTTATTTATTTAGCTAACTTGTTTTTAAAACAAAAATTAATTTTCTTTTTATTTGATACTTCGAAACAAATAAAATTTATTGTAATTTTCTTTTTAGTGATTGTTTTTAGATTTTGCTGCTTTAGAACTCACAATGATAAAGTATTTTATGTATTTGTTATTCTTCCAATATTTAAAAATTTAATGCGTGTCACACGTCCGTTTTCTTCACCGTTTCGTAGACAACTGAATTAATTTTCAATTTTATAGAAGAGTATAATTGGAGTTTTGCTCTGGCAACATTATTTAGCAGGTTTTTATACTATGTTATACAATTTTTGCGCTTTGAGCCGGGCTAATGGAAACTGAGATGCAATTAATGTGAGTAAGTGAGTAAATTACTGAGTTATTGTGAGTAAAGAATTTTAAATTGTGGTTTAAACTTTTGAGTTGCCATTAATGGCTGAAGATCAAAAAATGAAAGAAACGAAATTCCACAAAAAAAATCGGTCTGGACGTTGGTATAGTGTCTGTAGTATTTATGCAAATGCACAGTGGGTGCAGTATCAAAGCAAACGTCTTGCTCCACAATTTGAACCTTAATAGTTCAGAAGTAGAGTTTTTACAAATTATTCGATTATATGTACGATTTAGGATAGTGGGCCGAGTGTCCGAAACTTTACAGTAATTTAATTTTTTTTTAAATTATAAATGATTCGAAAAATATTATTTAATGGAAAAACTTACCTAAATATTATACGATTTATTTAAGCTGAGCCGAAGCCAATGTTTAAATACCAATGCCGCCATTACTATCTTCAGGCATATGATTTTATTTTAAGTATTGAAGATATTTTAAAATTTTTTTATAGTTTTAATTTAAAGGCAACGGGGCAACTTTTGCGCCATCCACCGCCGTCGTAAAACTTTGCATTATTAATTTCTGTAAGAATTGTTTGCGATGAGTTTAGTCCTGTCGTTGTGATCCTTGAAAATAGCAATTTGTAGCATTTTCGCTAGACTTTTCACACCTTACAGTGCAAGTTCTACGTGACTCACGTTTTTAAACCCTTCACCACAGGGGAAAAAGCGATAAATATAATTTTGTCATTCCGTTTGTAATTTCTACAATATCCATTTTCGACCCCATTAAGTATATGTATTCTGAGTTTTTATTCATAGCGAAGTCGATTGAGCGATGTTCGTCTGATTGTCCGTGATCGTGTTGAAATCCACTTTGCCTACCGAGAAAGAGGGCAAAACACTACGTCTGCCTCTAATTTTTAACCGACTTCAAAAACGAAGGCGGCTATCAATTCGACTGAATGTAGTTTTTTTTATATTTGTGCCCTTATAACTCAGTCACTTCGCTTTTTGAAAATTTCTCTTTCTTTTTAAAGGTGGTGCTTACAGATTGGTCCCGTTTTAAAAACAGTTCATAATCTTAAAAATTATAGGGTGCCTCTATACAACATATAAATTTTTTTTACCTGTATTAAGAACCGTAAAGGGCACCACTATAAAGTTAAAAAATTCCGTTTCACTCTAGCTCCTAACGGCAAAAAGTAATACAAAAAAAAATTAGAGGGTGTCCCAGACGCTTGAAATTTACAAAGAACTTGTATAGCTAACCCCGCTATAACAACTAGTATAAAATATGGATTTGTAAATAAAAAGGTGTCCCAAAATTTTATGTAATTATACCTGTATTTCTAAGCCCGCTTAAACAACAAGTTTATAATTTAAATTAAGAAATTAAAGGCTGTTCTCAAAATCCTTTTTTGGTAGAAGAGAAGTAAAAATATTTTAAATTATAAATTTAAGGGTGCTACAATAGTTGATGCATATGGCCAAACTGTTGAACCGTTATAGACAGACGGTTGAAATTTACAAAAAACCTGACTGCTAAGTCTACTACTAAGTAAAGAGTGCCCCTATAGTTGCTGTAATTTGCTGTATATCGCCAAACTGTTGAACATTTGTAGATAGACGTTTGAAATTAACAAGAAGCTGTAGTGCTAAGTCTGCTAAAACAAGCATAAAGTTTAGACATGTAATATAAGGGGGTGTCAATAAGTAATTTAATTTAATGTATGTAACCATACTTTTGAACCGGTATAGACAGACAAGATATCAATCTGTTTTGAAGTCGGTTTTTTCGCAAGATTTATTTCATATATTTTTTCAACTTTCGTTTGTATTTCTGCTGGTGGTTTGTATTTCTGGTTGTGTTTACTACTTATTCACCTCTTGTTACTTTTTCACCACAATTATACTAGGATCTGAGACAGCAACAATTTTACGTGGCTGGGATAACGACTCTAAGCAAAACTAAAAATTTTCGACGCTTTTTTTGAACAGAAAAACTTAATGGTAGTTCGTAATTTCTTATGCCGTGTCAAGTGGACGTTTTTTTTTGGAATTTTACACGTAATAACTTAAATTTGATTTTACTGTATGCAGGAAAATATTAGTTCTTTCGACACTTTTATTCTTTCATAACTCAAAGCAGTTTCATTGCTGTGTAGCATTTTTTTGCTTATTAACAACAGCAATTTTTTTCAAACTTTACACAAACATACGTAAAAATGTGTGCTTTTTTTCAACCTATAATCAATTTTATTTCTGGGCAAATTTAATTAGAACTGCTTTGAATGTAGATATCAAAATAACTATTGGATTATGGTTACTGTTTGCATAAAATATTATTTAATATACGGTCTAGGAAAAAAAAACTCTACATACAGCCCAATATTTTTAGATTTCAACTTTTACAGTGCGGAATCACCCTTAGTTTTTGTGAGAATATACAGAGTAAACATAAAAAATACCATTGTTTTCGCATATTTGACTTCTTTGAAAAACAATGTTTTATTACTCAAGTGTAGAAAGCCAAAGCTAAAATCTTTTAAAATATAAAAAAAAAAAATGAAAAAAAGAAAAGACATACAACATTCCGTTCACAATTTAGTGGTAAAACTCCGAAATGAAAACAAATCCTACGTGCTACTGTCTAAACTATTATAAAAAACTATGAAAGCATAAATAGCACCGAAATAAGCCAAGATCTGTCTGGCCAAGTAAGCTTTCGTTTCGGAAAGTGCGAGGTATTCTTAAAGAAGTGTACCAAAATCCACGAATAATTGCTCCGAAATTGGCGAAACACATGAAAAAATGTCCTAATGTTTCTGTGACATCACGAACAATTATAAATACTTTGCATCGAAACAGCTTTATAAGTAGAACGCCGCGAAAGAAACCACTAATTTCTGCTAAGAATCGGAACCTACGGCTCGAATTTGCAAATTTCTAAATAAGCTATCTGCTGTGGAAAACTGTTTTATTTACCGATAAGAGCAAATACATTATTTTTGGAAGCAAAGATAAAAAAGCACATCGCTTACATAGTTCGAAACTGGCTCCTTTATTATAATCCACGACAGCTTAATTCTTCATCTCAGTCACCAGATCTTAACCTGATCGAGCACGTTTGGGATGTTTTGGAACGATTATAGCTTTTATAGCTGTATGTTGACTTTTTTCTTGTGAATCTTATCTTTTTTTGTTATTTTCATTCGTTATATGCCTTTAAATAAGCTTTGTTTTTAATAAATATATGTAATTCTTTGTTGACTCTTTACCAAATAAAATTTATTTGATTTAAATAAAATTTATAAATACCCAAAAAACTCAAAATTTATGGTTGCATGTAGAGTTTTTTCCTTCATTGTATATTGTATATACTTCCAATATAAACACGTATGCTTGTATAAAAAAAGAACTGCAAACGGTGATCACGATAACTATTTAAAAGAACGGTGATTTGAAAATCACAGTCACTGGTAACGACGTTCCTCAAAACATTTTGTTATACATACACTCTCTACATATTATATTGGCAATTCTTCTTCCTTACGGTTCTGACGATATTTTTACTATCCTTTCAAATGCAAGCTTAAGTTGTATTATCAATGCCTTTTACTCTGTAAGCCTTTTTTATGTTCAGGAAGATGAAAGTATTTTTACTATGATTCGGCTTAGTTCGTAAACATACACTCTCAGCCTGTTACCCATTTCTTAGCCACCGATATAACTTCAAGGCATTCTACCCGTTCTGGTATTTTGGTATTGCAATTAAAGTTCTCAGAATTTGTTTAGATCCCATCACATCTATAGAAGTGATATTGCTCTCTGATAGATATCTATTAATATAAATTTTCCTATCAGTCCCACCGTGCAGAAAATATTATTTTACGAGAGTCTATTAGAATGGTAAATTCTGTTTGTTGATTTTATTGTTTTCTACTTTTTCTTGTGCTTTCGATATTTTATTTTGTATATCCATTCGTAGAGTTTTGGTCAAAGTTATAAAAATATTAGGAGCAGAACAATAACTGCATTGTGCGGTGCTCATTATTTATTTTTAACACATTAATTTGAATCGCAGAGTTTAACGCGATGTTGTTCAGTCTGGTCAAAAATATTTAGAGGTCTTTGCATAATTGGGTATACAATCTTTGTTGATATTTTGCTGTTTAGTTTAATTACACAGAAAGAGATTGTAACTGGTAATAATTCTAAACGCAAAAATATACCTGGATTTATCCTTTGTATTTGGTAGTACAAGTTGGATTTTGATTGTTTTGAGTTGTGGAATTCATACAGGCAAACCTTACTGACTAAAAATAAAGCCTTGCGCGATAAGTTATTATTTAACGCGAAAGTGGCGATTCAGTCATTCGATTTTGTCGGAAGTTTGCAGAAATCTTCGAAGCTATTGGTTTAGTGATGGCCAATACTTTGAATAACGTACATGATAGCTGAATATTTTTTTCGAAGAGAAGACATTTTCCACTTGAACTCATATATATACAAACATCAAAAATATTCTCAATTGAAGACTTCCAATTATTCGGCACAGCTGATACACATACATACATAATAGACATTTTGTTAAAGGATAGTAAGCCTTTCCTTGGAGTTTTTATTTCACACTTAATGAAAACATTAAGTCAAGACTTTAAATATTTATTAAAAATGCTTTCTTAATAAACCAGAACTAAAGAAATTTGTACATGAGTCTAAAGCTTTTTAAAATCAGTAAATTTTTCATTAAATTTTTTTTTCAAATTTCTTTTCAATATTTCTAATCCGTTAAAAATAATAATATAATTAAAAAAAAATCAGAATAACTTCATTCGTTTTGATTATCAATCACCAACAACTTGATTTAAAACTTTTTTATTATTTATTTTGTAGTTCTTATTGTTATTTCTACTTACTTTTTAATTTTTCTCTATAATTTTTATTTTTTATTTTTTACGTTATTAAATGATGATAAACATGAAACAGAGCAAATGTCGTTACAACGATTGCAAAAACAAGTAACACATCATCCAGTTAAATCATGCCGAATCTTTCTGATTAAGGGGCAGGTAAAATTTATTCATTAAACATATGGCATTTAGAACAGAGGAAGGGGCAGCGAGCCTTTCTTTATACAAACAAGAAAGAATTGTTGTTTTAATAATATTTTTAATAGAAGTTGTTAGATACATATTTTCGTTGAAAGATAGGTTTTCTATTTATTAATTTAGCACATAAAGAGAATAAAATTTCAAAATGTACTTCATATTAATTAATTCCGTGGACTCATTATATAAGACGTTACGAAGATGTGTTATGTGATTTGATTTTAAAGACCTAAACCGTATCCTTGTTTTCTCTCAAGTATAAAATATATAGTTCTGTAGGTCTTCTGTAAGTGGCAAAAATTGACAGAGAGTCACCATCACCTGTTGTCAATAGCAAACTACTAATTACACAGCTTTACAAATTTTTTATTTGGAAAAATACCAAGAACACCACTTGGCCAGATAAGTTAATTGGGACCTCCTGAACACGAAAAACGCTGTAATTATTTTTTTCTAAGTACCCTTTTTAAGAGAACGGTACTTTTGTGTTTTTCGGTGTATGGTCCCGCTCAAAACCTTGTAGAGCCCAACCGAGAAGTTCGATCAAGATAAACGCACACCGTTAGAAGGCTAATTGAATGCCTTTTCCGTCGATATGCTGCAACTTTCTATCTGCCAAGAATTGGCTGAGTTATGGCACCTTAAAGTTCAAAATTTGCCTATTTTTTACTTTTTTTTTATAAAATTTTATATTTTCATTTGGTTTTTTTTCTACACTATAGTAAAAATCTGGAATGTTTTATTTTTTTACCAAATAGTTAAATTTATTACCAATATTTTAAGCATAATTTGACTAGCTTATCTAGCCATGTGGTGTTCTTGGTATTTTTTGGCTGTAAACCAGTGTTATTATGAATAAATGATTTTTATTAAAATTGTCTTTTTCGAGGTAGTTCCTGATAAAATATATAGCAAGCCTTAAACAACAGGCCTTCTTTTTGTTCATTCTCATTGTGAACTTCACATAGTTTAAATCAAATTAAATTTCTTCTATTAAATATTTTAAACTAAATTTCAAACCAAAATAAAATTTATCAGGTTATGGGCCCAGAACCCTATAGCGCACTCCATTTTTAAAAAATAAAAAGTGTAAAGGATAAAGTTTTTTTTTAATTAGAAGCAAAATGAGTGCTCCTGGAATCCGAATTGAAAAATTGGATGAGCATACTTATGACAGTTGGTCTATTCAGATGCGGAGTGTATTGATACATAGTGGTTTTTGAAAATCGTTAATGGTGTGGTTAAGAAACCAGCAGAGCCTTTAGAAATATTCACATGGGAATCAACTGACGAGAAAGTTTTGGCGTCCATCTTTTTGAGTGCTAAGCCAACACAATTGGGGTACATACGAAGTTGTACAACGTCTCATGAAGCATGAAAAAAATTGGAAGGGATATAATGCCTCGTGGTCCAATACAGAAAGTTCTCTTATATAAAAGATTAGTTAACGTGAAGTTGACAGAGAATGGTAATGTAGTTCAACATGTAAATGAGTTCACAGAAATCTGTGATAAGCTGGAGGAGGTGAACATAAAAACTCAGGAGGAGCTTCTCGTAATTATGGTGTTGTCAAGTCTTTCAAAAGAATTCGATAATTTTATCATAGGAATGAAAACGCGTGACGATCTTCTTAAATTGCATATTTTAAAGCAGAAGCTTTTGGAAGAAGGAAAAAGGCGGTATGAAAAAGAAGAACCAATAAAGCAAGAATTTACAGCAAGAGCGTTCACTAAAAAAGACGATAAGAAATTGAGAAATAACAACAGCAAGAATTTTAAAGGTAAATGTTTTGTGTGTGGGACAACGGAACACTACGCTAATAGATGTAAAAAGGTAAAAAATAATTCATATTTTACCGTTTCCTAAGGAGTCAGATACAAAATCAAAAGAGTTATTGGGACTTGTTTACTGTGATGTGTGTGGACCATCTCGTGAAAAATCTGTAGCAGGTTCGAAATATTTTGTTTTTTTCATAGACGAAAAGTCGAGAAGAATTTTTGTTTATTTCATTACAAACAAAAGGACGTGTTTGGGAAATTTAAGACATTTAAAGCTATGGTCGAACGTCAAACCGGATATAAAATAAAAGCAATACGAACTAATAACGGGAAAGAATTCGTTAAATTCAAGTTTTAACAACTTTTTAAAGAGAGAAAGACTCAGTAGACAGCTGAACTGTCCCTTATACGCCCCAGCAGAATGGAGTCACAGAGCGAGAAAACAGAACTCTGTTAGTGATGGGCCGAGGCAGTAAACACCGCAGTTTACATTAGAAACAGGTGCCCAACACGATATCTTCAGAACATGTCACCATACGAAGCATGGACTGGGGGAAAGCCTAGTATTCAACATTTAAGAGTTTTTCGATGCTGTGCTGTTGCTCTTGATAAAACTGAGTCTAAATCAAAGTTCGATGCTAAAGGAAATAATTACATAATGGTTGGGTATTCAAACGTTCGAGCATCGTGACGTACGTTTTAATGAAGTCGAAACCAGGGACGGTTATGCTAAGGACTTGATGAGTCTTACGTTTGAGAACAAACTGTTGATTCTGTTGGAGATAACACTAATGTGCTAAATGAAGATGAGGACGATTATCTTGATGATAGTTTTAATACTGCTGATGAAGCTGATAAAGAAGATGAAAACAATAAACTGGCGACAATTATAGGGCCAGGTAGGCCAAGAATATTACGAACGGGTAAGCCTGGAAGACCAAAAAAGCAGTACAATGAATTGTGCACTGCTATTGATGAAAACTTACCACAATCGCTTGAAAAGGCACTTTCTAGCAAAGATAGCGAGAAATAGATTGGTACCATGAGTGCTGAATTTGATGCTCTTCGAAATAACAAAACGTGAAATGGAAAACTAATTTTAATGCAGTATATGTTCACGATTTAATTGTGGGCTGCGCTGATAAGTCTATTGTTATCGACATAAAAAAAGTATTTTTCAAGCATTTGATATCAAATACAAGGGTAAAAAAGACAAGAGAAAAAATATATAGCAAGCCTTGAACAACTTTCTTCTTTTTATTCATTCTCATTGTGAACTTCATATTGTTTAAATAGAATTAAATTTCTTCTATTAAATATTTTAAACTAAATTTCAAACCAAAATAAAATTTATCAGTTCCAAAAAGTTGTTGACAAATACAATTGTTCTTTAAATTTAGATTAAGAGATTATTTATTTGTTGTTTTAAAAATAGAGCAACTGTCACTGCCAGAATAGAAAATTGTTGTGTTCATGTCTGTCATTCGATCAAGAATAGCACTGTACGAAACAAACTTTAAATTCATTTAGAAACCGTTATCTTGTTTGTTGAAAATAAAACTGAACAAAATATCAACGCTTCTAAGTTAAACATGCTTTATTAGTTTAGAATACTTCATCATATATTTGTCATACATGGGAGTAATTAATTAGATGAACTAATTAATTGCCAATTTCATTAGCACTGAATGATAAACAATGCTAATGATTTGTAAGCATCACCATTATTTTCACATGGTAACGCTTTTTAGTGAAAAGACTTCATTAACAGTTAGTTAGAAAACAAAGCTATTATCATTAAATAATGATTAAAAAATTTTTGCCATTAATAAGCAAACCTTAACCTAAACCTTAATGTATAGTAGAGCATAACTTTAAAAAAGCTTTTTTATGACATAAATTTGGTGAAATTTTTAATATTCACAAGAAAAATTACACAATTTTGGAACGTATTTTTTGTTTTCGTGTAAGTAATTAGATCTGCTAGTTTAGGTGTTATGTGACTTTAGATATCAGACATAAAGTTTTACAACTATCTCACATGAAATTAATAAGTTATTAAATTTTTCAAATGTACATCAATCTACAAAAGGGTGCAAGTTTATTATTTTTATACAAAGTTCTTTTTAAGCCTCTGTCAACATAAATTTGTGTTTCATAAAAACAATTATTTTTTTCTCAATTGTAATTAGTAAATTAAACGATTTCACTAAAATTTCATTACCATTAGTAAAAACAATTACAATTAAAATAAAATCATTAGCACTAAATGGTAGTTAAATATTTTTCATTATAATTATTTCAAATAAAATTTCAATGGTATCGAAAAAATTCCAAGTATGATATTTGTTAAAGAAAATTATGAAAAGTTTTTTATTAACTTGGAAAATATGTAAATAAGTAATAACTCTTAAATAGTTAAATTCATAAGTTTTATTAATGTATGTATTTATGTATGTATGAAACAAAATAGATTGTTTAGTGGAAGTAAGTTGTTTTTATTATCTAATGGATTATTTAAACTTAAGAAACTTGGTTTTCATGCAGTTAAGTAGAGTTGAAAGTATCCCGATTTAACACCTGATGAACTACTTTCTTAAAAAACTAAAAGTTTAGTATATTTTAGTTCATACCATTGTTAAAAATTATTTTTTTAAAGGCTACCGAAAATAGGAAGAGAAATTTATGTTTATATATTAAGTGAAAATTAGTATCATGAACTACTTGTAGGATTTATCTTAATAAATTAAAAAATCAAAATGTTCAAAATCTAAAACTTTCTGCATAACAAACCAGATAACATCGAGGGGAAGTCGTACATTTTGTACATTTTGTAAACCCTTCACTACTAATAGTGGAAAAAAGGTATATCTAAGTTTGTCATTTCGAGTGTAATTTCTACAATATCCATTTCCGACCTCGAGGCAAACTTGATTTCACAAAAAAAAAACTAAATTTGTCAATCGATCTGATATAGTGTCAAAAGAGAATTGAAAATCAGCATGATCGATCCATGTCCTTTGAGACAGCAGACAAAACACTACGCCTACCTCTAATTTGTTCATTTTTTATGGAACTATAAAGTAACTCCAATCAAAAAAAAAAAATAAATATAGGGGACGATAGAGAATTAAAAAATAAGAAAAAAAAACATCAACAAAAATATTGGCGCTCGCCTATATTTTCCGAGTTACGGGGCTCAGAAATACAAATTTTTTTAAATGTCAATATGGGTATAATTTTAAAGTTTTGAAGAGATCCTTAAAAAAAAATGCTTAACCCATTACGATATCATGTTATGTAAAACTATATATGATTTTTTATTTTTATTTTTTCATTATCTGTCACCCCAATATTTGCTTTTTTGATTGGAGATACTTTACTTAACTAGGTTTACATAGATGGTGAAGGGTATATAAGATAGCCGAATATCGCACTCTTACTTTTTTACTCTGTTCTTGTATGTGTTGTTATTTGCAATAATTATGGTTCGAATGAAGATATTTAATTAATGAAATACTATTTTTACATTTTGAAAAATATTGTTCAACTTTAATTAGTTTTTGGTGCATAGTGATTAATTGTTGCTTCGTCCGCGATTAAAAACCAGAAAAAAATTAACCTTCTAATTCAGATATACCAAGAACTTCGACTTACTTTTTATTGATTTCTTTAGATGATGTTAATACATAAATTTTTAACAGTTTTTTAAAAAATTCAGGTTGTTTTTTACTACTTGAAGTTTTTGTAATAAAAAAGTATACACAGAAATAAATGAACGTTATTGAACTTGTTACTGTCCGTTCATCGATTTTAAATTTGTTCAATTTAATTCGAAAAAAAAAACAAAATAAACTCTGATTAGATTAAAATTAATTTTTGGAATTTTTTATTTCTATTTATTATTTATTTTTCAAAGATAAAAAAATCAAACACGATGCAAATATTTGTTTAAAATTTTTCTTCAAAAATATAATTTTTCATTGACGTTAAAACTTTTAAAGCCGTTGAAATTTGTAATATACATACGTACACTTTTAGTTCAAGTAAATTTGATAAATAATTAATAAAATTGTACGTGAGCAAAGTTAAGAGTAATAAGTACAAGGTGTATGAATGACGTATTAACGACTTCGACGTCTTTACCTAAAAACCTACAAAATAAAAATTGCAATTTAAGTTGAATGAACTTAAAAATTTAAACATATCAAGGTATATTATATATAAAAGGTTTTCCAATAAATAATGAGATTCCTGTATTTTTATATTTGTTAAACTTAAACCCTATAATAAAGGCTTAAAATACAAAACTAATTGAAAAAAAACATGTTTTTAACAGGTCAAAATAAAGTTATAAGGATCCCACAAGTCTTTGCCGCATACATTTCGAATAGTTTGGGTGATATTTTAGTATAACTTCTTTTTAAAAATGTAAATTTTATTTTTTAATTTAAAAAATACTAAAAAATATTTTTGTCAAAATAAGGAACATTATGTGGGTTTAAGTTTTTGGTGCACATAATTTTTTTTTTTCAGTATATAGATGCAAATAATTCCAATGAAGTGTGTACTTTTCTTGGTTTCTTTAAAAATTAACACATCGCTTGAACGAAATTTTGCTTTCTTAATAAGATTTGAAAAAAGTAAAAAATTAATAAGCTAAAGCCAAATTATAAAATTTGTTACTTGCTTTAAATTTTTCTAAAAAATTGTTTAAGATAAGATAGAAAAATAATTAACTTTTTAAATTTTTCCCAATCAGGATTTGAACCTTCGATCTTAAAAATTAATGAAAATTTACTTATTTTCGGCTTTTTGATTCATTTTTAATATGATATCTAAACATTTTTAGAAAGAAAAATTATTTACAATTGTATGCGGACGTTTTCCAAAAAAAAAAAAAAAAAAAACGAGCAAAATTAGACGCTAGCACAATGAAATGCAGCATTTTCTGGAACGCCACTCCTTCATCAGCATTCTTTGCATCTATCTACCTTATGTTATGTACGTCGTAAACATCATCTATTTAACCAACTAATCTTAATGTTAATTTGGTGAGACGAAGTCAACACAAACTTAATGCATTTCTTTGTCGTTCTCTTTGTAACTCGTCTTGTACATTTGTTGTTGCTTTCGTACTAACCTTCGGTATAGCCACGAAGTGCAAAAAAATATTTGTTAAAAGTAAGGTTGAATAAGTGACGTTGTTGATGTTTTTGGCTTTCTTTTAATATTTTCTAAATAGCTTTATGGGAAAATGTGTATTAGAGGCACAAATACTTTTGGACACACAGTCAAGACGTGGCATACTTTTTAAATGCTTTACTGAAGTAAGGACGCGACAAATATATACTCTCAAATATCGTAAAAAAAAACACAACTACTGTCAAATACTGTAGAAATAAGACACAAAATACTTTCTTGTGTGTAATTGAAAAATGTGTTGATGTCTTATTATGTCAACAAGATGTCTTGAAACGTTTCAAGACGTTTTGATGGTCAAATACTGTAGAAATAACCACATATGTAGATATATTTTCTTGTGTGTACTTTAATTTTAACTGCATTGCACCATATGCTTAGTATACGTGAGGGGGACAAAACACACAAAAGCAAATTATATACTTTTTATACCCTTCACCACAAAAAGTGCATAGCGAAGTCAATTGAGCGATGTCCGTCCGTGTTAGTGTTGAAATTAAGTTTGCCTTAGCAGTGTCAAAAGAGGTGCTATTGGAAATCAGCATGATTGGGCCATGTGCTTCCCGGCAGCGGGCAAAACACCACGCCTTTCTCAAATTTTATCATGTCATTTGAAACAATAATAGAGCATTAAAAAATAAGAAAAAAACATAAAGTGTATAAATTAATGCTTGCCCAAGTTTTCCGAGTTGCGGGGCTCTGAAATTTAAAAAATTTTTTATATATAAATTTGGGTATCATTTTAAAGCTTTTGAAGAGATCTTTAAGGAAATCTGAAAATTTTTTTAAAATGCCTAACCCATTAAGAGCCGATGCCACTTTTGTTTAAAATAATATCAATCCCCTGTCACCCCAATATTCGCTTTTTTGATTAAAGTACCTTTACAAATCTAGATTTACATAGATGGTGAAGGGTATATAAGATTCGGTATAGCCGAATATAGCAATCTTACTTATTTTATTTTCATCTTATAAGAAATTTATTTAAAATTTTGTATGCATATTGTTTGGTATTTTTGTTGAGTAAAATTGGATTTATTATTGAAATATAATGCACTGTTACTTTTGAAATTATTACATACAGTTGCTCAAAATGAAACTGGGACAAACATTAATATTTTATTAGCATTAAGAAAAAGCTAACAGAAAATAAAATAATTTTTTTTTAATAAATTTGTTTTAAAGCTTTATTTATAAGGATTTTAAAACATAAAAAAAAATTTTAAAATTCATTAATATTTATTTTAAAATAACAAAAACAATAGAATAGATATATTTCAATGTCAAAATGAAAGTGGGACATTTCAAACTTAACGGTGTTTTGTAGCAGAAACGTTGTATTTTTGGATTGGTTTTTTAATTTTAGTACTTTGTAGGTAATCCTTTACTGGATTTAACTGCTAAAAGTCGACGCGGCATAGATTCCACTAATTTACGGCAAACCCGAGGGTCAATTTCTGACCATTCTTCTTTTATAGCCGCTTCCAACTGACTTCTGTTCGAAAAACTGTACGCTTTTAATTTTTCTTCAAGGTGAGCCCATAAATGTTCTATGGGGTTTAAATCGGGCGACTGGGCTGGTGTTTCTAACACGTGGGGGCAGTTGTATAAAAGCCACATTCGCACGTTATGAGCTTTGTGTTTAGGATCGTTATCTTGATAATAATAAAAATTGTTTGCGATTCCTAATTTTTCTGCAGATTCTTTTAAATTGTTTTTGAGAATTTCTAAATACATCATCTGGTCCATATTTCCATTAATAATACACAAATTTCCCGGCCCAGCAGCCGACATGCAACCCCATACCATTATTGAACCACCTCCATGTTTCACAGTAGGCCGGAGATTAAGTTGTAGAAGTTCTTGATTTGGTTTTCTCCACACGTATGAAGGGCCGTCAGATCGAAAGAGATTAAATTTCGACTCATCAGCAAACAAAACCGTTTTCCAGAAAGAAAAATCCTTATCTTTGAACTCATTAGCGAACTTAACTCTTTTTAATTTGTTTTGCTTGCTGATCAGTGGCTTTCTACGAGGCACTCTACCATGAAAATTGTGCTTTCTAAGAATATTTCTTATAGTTTCCGGGTTAGCGTCTTTTTTAGGTATAGCGATGCCAACTTTGCCAACTTTGGTGCACTTATTCGTGGGTCTTTCTTAATATGTTGAACAATCCACCGCTCATCTGAGTCGGAAAATATCCTTTGATTTCCTAATTTTGTCTTGTTTTCGACAGATTTTGTTAATTTGAACCGTTTAATAATATTGTGGACCGTGGAGTGACTTCTATTTACTAGTTCACCAATGGCTCTTATTGTTTTTCCATCTTGGAAATGCTTTATCGCTAATCTTCTTATGTCTACTGAAGTTTGACCACGCTGTCTGCCCATTGTTTAAATTTTTTACTATTTATTAATTAAATTATGTTGAATTATTATTAAAAGACTGTAAAACTTATTTTTTGCAATTTTTTTTGGCAAAAAACACCAATCTCTCTTAAATCTTAAATAAATTTAATGTTTGTCCCACTTTCATTTTGACATTGAATTTAGTAATTTTTTGTTGTTGTTGCTTTTTCAAAAAAAGTAACGGAATTTTGGAGTTGCTTGTTAGCGGTTTTGATGAAGCGCAAAATAACTAAGATAATTCATTTTAGTTAAAAAAATTGCATAGTTTTTTTTAAGTTTTTTATGAAAGAAACAAAAGTATTAATAGATGTCCCAGTTTCATTTTGAGCTACTGTAAATACAAAAGTATGTTGTGCATATGAACAAAATCTATATATATAAAAATGAATGTCTGTCTGTTTGTTTGTGCTTTATAGGAGGCCAAACCCGTGGACCGATCTTCCTGAAATTTTCACAGCATGTTACTGTGACTCTGGAAAGAATAATAGGCTATATGAAGTTTTAATTGGACTAAGGGGCGCCCCTTTTTAGAAAAATTAAAAATCGTTATATAGTCTTAACTACTGGACCAATCGTCATTAAATTTTCGCAATAGGATATTCTTGACTATATAAAGTTGGGAGTGGACAAACGGGCGTGGCACCGCCCATATAACCCAAAATTTAATATCGTCATATCTTGGGCATTTTTTGAAGTAAATATATAAATACTTTTAATTTTATTTAATAACGAGGGGGGTAGCGAAGCACACCGGGTTCATCTAGTTTTTTTATAAAAATTCATAGGTATATATTAAAAAGTATTTAAAGTAAATTACTGACATATCCATAAAAAATAAACCAATATTGAAATGCGTTTTATGACAAATTTTCTATACAAATTTGGCATTAAATACATATCAAATCTATTTTAATATTTTATGAATACGACAGGTAATGTATAAAGATAGTATCATACATATGTTAAATATCATACATAGAGACCACAAAATAAAACAAAAATAATTATTAATCACTGAAAATGAAAATGTTAAAAAAAACTTTCCTATGCAAATTTCTATTTTAAATTTTCTAAAATTTAGTAAACTTTCACTGTCGATTTAAAAAAGAATTAGATTTTTTTTTTATTTATAAAATAATATTTGTACGAAAATTTAATTTATAAATCGCAATATGTATACATATTAAAAAATTATTTTAAGATTAGCTAATAGTTCATTTGATTGAACGCAACCATTGGTTAATTAGTTTTAGTGCTATTTATTTATTTATTATAAAAATCGGTACATGTTTAAAAATTTTTCTTTTTTATTTCCTTCTTCAGTAGAACAATTGTATATCTGTACATATTAATTTTAATAAAAAAAAAAACAATACTGAGTTTATGACTAATATAATTTAATTTAATACATAAAATTTTTCCAAAGTAGTTTTCTTGTATTTATTTTTATTTAAGTTAATGACACATTGACCTCTACAAAGCATCTAATCGTTCATATGATACACACATTAGAACAACAGAAGCATTAAAGAAAACACATAAATTACACGAGAAGATGTTGGTATTCAGTTGTATTCTTTCAAATACTTGAAGTATTTAATATTTTTTTCTACTGCCACAAAATCCTTTGTTAGGAACACATACTGTCTTGACAGTATTTAAAAATAATCATCAACATGAACTTCTCTATACACTTCGTGCTACGAATAGTGTACGACAGTATTTTATGTTGTTGTAATGCGGGGAATATGTGTGCAAGCCATTTAAACATAAGAGTGTGTTTGATGTTTAAATACATTTGTACAGGCCTCTAATACGTATAAAAAAGAAAACAAAAAAACACATAAAATGAAAAAGTCTATCTTTATTAAATAATAATTTTATTTTGTTTATTTTAAACAATTGAAAATCTCTTGCAGGTCCAAAGAAAATCGAAATTAAATTTGAATAAAATGTTTGGACCTTTATTTTATTTAAGGGTTTTCGTATTACTACGTTTAAAAATGTAGATGCTAAGTTCAAGAAGATTTACTTGGATTTATTAACTCAGGTACTTTAAGTTATCTCAGAATAAATAGTTTCGTAAAGTTCGTAATCTTGAAAAATCACTAATCTTCATTACGGTAAAGTGACTTGTGACACTTTCAATTATATAGAAATTTTGAAATAGTTTGCCGGCGGCATATCGCACGATCTTAGAGGTCCATTCACGTGTCCAGAACATGAAACTGTGCGGTTACCAAACGTTTCCTTCAATAAATCAATTGTAGCACGAGCACGAAAAACTCAGTAATCATAGCTTTATAGCGTTCACCATTAACTGTAACGTTCTGAACAGCATCGTTTTTAAAGAAGCAGACCAAACAGTCCAGAAAAACTGGATATAATGGTTGCCTAGCATATGCTTGAGGATTATCATCATTACAAGTACGGTAGTTTCGTTTATTGACGTATCCATTCAACTAAAAGTGAGCTTTATCGCTAAACAAAATTCGCTTTTGAAACTCAGGATCAACAGTAGTCTTAATTTTGTCGTATTCAACGAATCTCCGCCTTGTTAGGAGATCGTTTGGCTTCAGTTGTTGCATGAGTTGGATTTTGTAAGAACGCAAGCCAAGATCTTGTTCTTCCCTTTGAAATAAAATTTTCCAATGATTGGGTAAAAATAAAATCTTCTTTTTTCATCTTATGTACAGTAAGCGTGATAGTCGCCTGCGGCGGAATTTGCATAAAAGATTTTGTTTTCTCAAGGCCATTTCTGTTACGCCATAGTCACAGTTATTGCATAATTAGAAATACCCTAAACTCAAGATTTGTGAAAACAGTGACTTATGCCATTTTAAAAATAAACATCTTTGTTATAACTTCTCTCTAACAATATCATTTGATTACATACTTTTTACCCTTAAACTTTAATCAATGCCACTTTAAAAAGAAACGCCTCATTTAAAGTTAAATACATATCTCCCAAACTGTGTAGAACACAACCAGAGAAATTGATATAAACGGGAATTTTAAAAATCGCAAAATAAGAACTCGTATTATAAAGTTTCCTTTTAGAAAATTTATTCCAGTTATCTTTTTGTGGATTCAAAGGGTAACACAAAAGACGTTCAATTGTTTTTGCATTTATTTAAAAAAAATCACTAAGCAGTT
Source organism: Gymnosoma rotundatum (assembly GCA_916610165.2). Lineage (NCBI taxonomy): Eukaryota > Metazoa > Arthropoda > Insecta > Diptera > Tachinidae > Gymnosoma > Gymnosoma rotundatum. Next base: position 66,085,075 of record OU744339.1, read on the forward strand.
TCTTGATAAATAATTATTGCCCCTATTGCGGTTGACAACTTTTTTGACAATTTGGTCGTCTTTCACAAATCGGTATTGCCATTCTCAACTCAAATGCAGTTGACTTTTTGGTTGTGTTTTTTGGTATTGCGGTGGTTCACCACTTTGTATGAGTTTGGTTGACAAAAACCATAAATTTTCACAACTGATTGTTAACAGTTTGGCCTCTGTCGGTTAATAGAAAAATATATAAAAATGGAAAAATCGTAAGTAGAGGTGTTTGTTCTGTTTAATATAAATAATTAAATGTTAAATACACATATGTAGGACTTTGAAAATAACAACTAAATCCCAATTTGAACGTCTTGTGCAGCTGATGAAAAAAATTCGGAAATTGCTAGAGGAAAACAAAAAGTATCGGTGGTATAGCGACCATACGCACAGGTTTTTTAAATGGTCCTTTATCTTTATTTTTTTCAGCATTTAACAAAATGTTTTTTTTAATCGAAAATAGCTAATAAATCTATGCAAAATCTTTTGTTATTATAAATATCTATTAATTATTTTGAACATTTCTTACCTCGCGCTGAGTAGTTTAAGAGGATTGGAATAATTTTTTTAAGTATTCGTAGAATATTTATATTTATTAAATCCATTTTTGTTTGATATTTCTATAAAAATATGGTTTAAACTTACTTCTCGTCTTTTCTCTTGTTCTATTTCCAAACATACTTCAGGGTATTGCCAACATGAAATTGACATTCCATGTAGGCAACACCACAACAATTACAACCAAAAGTCGTTGTGTTTCACAATACCAAAAAATAATTTGGTTGAGTAAAAGTTGAGTTGACTGATAGACGACCAAACTGAGTTCAGTTGACAACGGCAATAGGGGCATATAAAAAAGTTTCAAGACAGTTATTCTAATAGAAATTCACAATACAAAGTTTGTTGTTTCTTCGAGTCCGATTAGTAGAAATTAGAAAAAAAATACGTTTAGGGAAAAATATTATTTGTTGCTCATTTAATGTGTAAAAATATGAAGAATTAAGGGAATAACAATTTATATAAAAACAATAAGTAAGAACAACCACAGCAATAAGAGAATTCTTCAAATTTGTTGTCAAGGTGTGTGAGGGAAAGGAGGAATATTAAAATAAAACAACTAAATAACATACATACATACATACATACATAGAGAAAACGAAAACTAATACATTTTGATAACATTACATTTTAATATGCAAACAGTAATTTAGAATTAATGTGACATTGGATTTTGTCAATTAAGTTTTAATAATTATATAAATTATATATTTAATTTGTTTAGTACGTTGTTAATAATAAAAAAAAAGTATGAAAATAAAAAATATATACATTGTAAACAAAAACAATATATTTAATGTTTTCCGCAAATATAAATATTAAAAAAAACAGCAAAATCTTTGTAATACGAAAAAATTAACGTTGACTTAGATTAGAAACAGAAAAAGTCGTAAAAAGCAAATTCCGTTCAGAATAAATAACTTTTTTTAAAATTTTGGAAATAAACATACATATATATGTATACAAATTACATCGATTAGACAAAATTTTCGCATTTTTTAATCACAAGAAGAAGTCGTTAAGTCTGTGCAAAAATAAAATATATTATTTTTTCGAATTTATTTTTAATACAATTCTCTCGGTATAGACCAAAAGTTAAAACATAACATACTTCAATTAGTGATTTTTTAGCCCTCTGTTAAATTCGATCATATAGTCCTTAAAAACTATCGCTGAGCTATTTATGTTAAGATTGAAACAGGAATCTGGTGCCGGAAGCCAAATATGGTGAATAAGTTGAACGGGCAGTAATAAACAACACAAATTGTGTACTATTTACGAATTGTGTTCCAATTACATTACTCAACCATTTATCTGCATCCAACGTTTTTAGTTTTTTGCCATTTCGAGCACAGGTTATATTCATTCTTAAGTTGTCAAAATCTAAATAAGCTACTGAATCAGTAGCATGATTGCGTTTGTTCTCGTTTGTAAGAAGCCTCGATCTTGCCATAGATTTTAATTCTATGCACTTAAAACTATATCAAAGATTTCACAATAATTATTCAAAGTTTAAAATACTGATAAAGACCTGGGGGCAAATTACGGCACTCGATATCGATCGAAATTTCGATAGAATTTAAATGTAAATTTCGATCGATATCGAGTGCCAAAATTTGCCCCCTGAATTGGATTTTTTTCTTAATTATTTGTGATTTGTTTAGGAGTAACATTGTAAAAAAGTAACGATTTAAATAACAATCGATAACACAATATTTTTCAATCATATTTTAAAATTTAACACTTTCGTTCGACATTTTTGATGCTCTCTTAGTTAAACTTTACTTCGATATCTTTTAATTATCTTTGACATAATTCTAAGCTTGTTGAAGATGACGGTGACTGTGGTCTTATAATTTAAAAATTCGTTTAAATTTCTTAAAAATATCACAGTTAGCATTTGGAAGATTGATTTTACAAGAATCACCAAAGTGAGTCTTTTAAGACTACCCAAGATGACTTGAAACTGATTAATCAGTTGTGCGCTTAAAGAGAGACTCGAATATAATTCAAACAAACGCAAAGAAAGCGACTTGTTTAAAAAACAAAAAGTACAAAAAGCAAATGCTTGAAATTCGACTGTTTTTAGATTTATTTTAGAGACATATTTACCGCAGCCTAACGATAAAAAAATGATTCAAATATTTTATTTTTTTATTTTTCGTAAAAATGTCATTTAGTAAAGAAAATGAACTGTTTTTAAATATATGTATTAATATATAGAGACCCGCACAAAACTATTGGCACAGCAACACTTTTTGGTATTTCACTGTTTTAAAGTCATTTAAAAGACATTATTATGCAAAACTATTTGATAATAAATATTTCCTACACTGGCTAAGCTCATATCATTGTTTTTTATTTTTAATTTAAATGCATTTAACAGTTTTGTTATAACATATTTAGTAGAAAGTCATAATTTTGATGCACAAAAGTTTTGGCACACCCAGAAAGAAATCTGGCTTCAGGCCGAAATTTTCGAGATCTGGCAAGGATGTTAAAATAAAGTCATACATGCATTTTCTATAAATATTAATTGAGCCGTTACTTCAGTTTTTTTTTTTTTTTAATTTTTCTTGAAGAAAAAATTTAAATTTAGTGCTGCACTTGCATAGCCAAGGCAAATCGTACGCTGAAATATGTGAAATAATGAAGAGAAGTCGTTTCACAATTAAATGCATCATTAAACGTTTTAAAGGGGAGACAATCTTCAATAATGCTCATCGAACAGGCCGTCCTTGTGCTTTAAGTGACGGCGAAAGCAAACAAATAGTAAGAAAAATAAAATAAAATCCCAAGAAAATATCGACTGAACTTGCTGCTGAAGTTAAACAGGAATTTGGTAAGGATATTCATCCCATGACCGTTCGAAAAGTGATTCACAAAGCTGATTACACATCAAGAGTTGCTAGGTGTTAACCCCTTGTTTCTTGAATCAACCAAAAAAAGAGATTAGACTACGCAAGGGAATTTCAAAGCAAACCCGTCAGTTTTTGGGATATGAAGTACTCTTCTCGGACGAGAGTAAATTTCATATTTTTCGCTCTGATCGCCGTATTACCGTATGAAGAAAGCCAAATACGGCATACGAAAAAAAAAATATTTTTCCTACAATTAAACATGGTAGTGGTAGTATAATGGTGTGGGGGTACATGTCATCTGTGGGTGTTGGTGAGTTGGTATTTATTGAAGGAATCATGGATAAATCCGTTTATCTAAATATCCTAAAAGAAAACCTTAAAAAAAGTGCCGAGAAACTAAATTTGCCAACATCATTTACATTCCAACACGACAATGACCCAAAACATTACGCTCATGATGTGCGTATGTGGTTAGCGTACAACGTGGCTCATGTTCTTCCACACCCACCAAAATCCCTAGATCTCAATCCTATTGAAAATTTGTGGGAGGAACATGACCGACGGGTCAAAAAGCGATCAATTTCGACAAAATCGCAGCTACAGCAGGCCTTGAAGAAAGAGTGGTTAACTATTGGGCAAGAAGTAACCAAAAATCTGGTGCATTCTATGCCTAAACGCTTGAATAAAGTAATTAAGCAAGAAGACTTACCAACCAAGTATTAAATAAGAAATATTTTAGAAAAAAATCTGTATTTTATAAGCTTTTAAACTACTTGTGCCAATACTTTTGTTCGACGAAGTCGCGCTAATTTTTTGTTAAGTTTTTTATTAATTAATTAAAAAAATAAATGTTTATATAAAACCAAATGCATTAGTTAATTCATTGAATTAGCTAACATCAAAAGCATTTAATTTACTTCTTATAGTTTTCCAATGGCCGTGAAGCTGGAATGAATTCAAGAAAGCTTGCTGTGCCAATACTTTTGTGCGTATCTGTACATATTTAAGCAGAAACGTCGCAATTACAAAAATTTTATATGACTGTGAGTTTTGCAAAACATTAAAATATTGAAAAAGAGGACTTGGAAAATTTCAAAATTATTGAAACAGAATTACTAAATTGATGAAGAAAGTGATGAAGAATTGTATCATGTGTTCAATGATATTAAGAATGAAAATCCAAATAAAAATGGTAATGGCTTAGGAGAGCCTGAAGACCATCACTCAAAGCAATATGTTGCTAGTGAAGCAGATGAATAGATAGAGAATGATATTAAAGATTCATTAATAGTACACTTGGAGGAGAAAATACATGATAATAAAAATCAAGCTCAAGTCAGTTTAACCGTAGATACAAACGATGATAAGAGATCATATACGTAATATTTTTGATTTTTTGGTAATGCACCATAAATAGTAAAATATGAATTATATTTATTTTGCACTTTTTTCAGGTGTGAACCTTTTGGAAAATCTTTCAAGTTTCCGCATCATTTAAATACTCATCAAAATACATCACTGCAGAGATCTGTGCTACGAAAAGAAGAAAATAATGAAAATTAAGTTAATGAAATATTTTTCACATTTTTCTCATTTAATAAAATTAATTGGACGTTCTAACGCTACGTTTACATTAGACAATGCTGTCATGACAATAAAATAATACACATTAGTTGTCAAAAATGCTGACAATTGCTTCTGTAGTATAGGCGTCCAGACAATAATTATGACAATTCATTATGAGCACGTTCTCGTAAAAATTTAAAATACCTTTAGAGTTTCTTCTTGCTATTTTTCCATTTCTATTGTTATATGCAAAGAAAATTTTAATAATTAAAATAATAATTTAATTAAAATTTCATTTAGTTAAAGCAATTATAAGAAAATTTCTCGGCATACGTCAAATCACTGTCCTGTTTACTGTCTTCAAAATATTCAAGACAGTAATTCAGACAATTGAAATGTGAACATGTATTAGTGAAAAACTGTGCATGTATTTCTATTGTCATGACAGCATTGTCTAATGTAAACTGGGGGTAAGGAAAAAATGCGTTTTTTTTTAATAAAAAAATAATCAAAATGTTATTTTCCGTGTTTGATTTTGAGAAAATACAATTAAAAATCTGCGTATAATATAATTTGAAGAAGACCCGCACACGGATAGTAACATGATCAAAAAATGACTCGAAAAAGTTTCGTATTTGTTATAAGTTCGATTAAAAACTTTATCGAAAATGGCTCAAAAACGCGAGTCATTAGGGACTCGTTCAGAAGAGTCGCGGCTAGGGTACCATTTTATCCCGAAAAAAAAAATCATTTTCGACTCTAAAACGAGCGCATAAACGATTATCACAACCGTGTAGAAGAGTTAAAAAAGACTCGAATATGAATAATAATAAAAAAAAAATGCTAATTGGGTCAAGGCGTATGTACATATATGTATATATATATATCACGAAATATTGTTTGTTTTGAAAGAGCTATAGTTTCAACCAAAAGTGTCCCCTTTAAATTTGTATTAGTTCATAAAATAATTAAATTTAAAAAACAATCAGTTAAAAAGGGAATGGAATTTCGTTAAAAAGATTTGGCTTGAGCTACGTATAGATATTATCTTATCCACCAACAACTAAAACTATGGATAATGTTGGTGGCTACGGTTACAGGGCTAAGCAAATTTAGGGCGCATGCTCGTAGGATGGGTCAGCTCTTTAATGACGTTTTGCAGGATATGTCATTATGTTGAGAAGGAGACGGTCATTCGTTTACTCTGCCTCTGTCACAAGGGTACCTCCTAAGGAGCATTTCCGATGAATCAATCATCGATTTACATCGAACTAGAGTAGTGAATGGTTTCATCCTACACTTTACCAAGTTTTACGTATCTTTTATGTAGTTGAAACAAAATAATAGATTTATCAATTAGCTAGTCAAGCATTAATACTTTTTCTTCGAAAGGAAAGAATACACTACACAAATATTCGGCCAGATGCCAGAATTGTTATATTTTGATCATTCTCTTTTATGTTCTAAATTACGGTTACAGGGCTAAGCAAATTTAGGGCGCATGCTCGTAGGATGGGTCAGCTCTTTAATGACGTTTTGCAGGATATGTCATTATGTTGAGAAGGAGACGGTCATTCGTTTACTCTGCCTCTGTCACAAGGGTACCTCCTAAGGAGCATTTCCGATGAATCAATCATCGATTTACATCGAACTAGAGTAGTGAATGGTTTCATCCTACACTTTACCAAGTTTTACGTATCTTTTATGTAGTTGAAACAAAATAATAGATTTATCAATTAGCTAGTCAAGCATTAATACTTTTTCTTCGAAAGGAAAGAATACACTACACAAATATTCGGCCAGATGCCAGAATTGTTATATTTTGATCATTCTCTTTTATGTTCTAAATTAGTTGGGTTTATTAAATAATATTTTTAATTTCCAGAAACCTATGCTTACGATTAAAGTTGTTTTAGGTTATTTTTAGGCTTAGAACTTTGATTCTGGCAATCTAGCCGGACATTACTTTTGTTTTTTGCTTATATTAGCTCTGAAAAATGATTGAGCTTACCTAAGTCTCTGAAACTTAGCAGAAATATGTCTTATAGTCGTATGCTGTTAAAGCTTGAAAAGAAAAAATCAGACAAAAGAGAAAAAAAATCCCCTAGGAAGAACTAATGCTATATCTCAAGTTTTTCATATTTTTGTTTAGCAAATGCAACGTTTAAGGTCAGCGAAACTTCAAAAACCTTAACTAGGACCAAGGAGACTCTAAAATACTATTTTCGCGGTGGGCGGTGACATAAAATATTAATTTAAAAATAATGTAAGTGTTAAAGAAAATGAAATACACACGTCGTGACATCATTAAAGGTAAATTTTTTGGTTATGCGCAGGCGGAGGTATCCATCCAACCTCACCCCAGTAATATCCCTGTGATTTTTTTTTTTGTGGAAATTTTCGAAAAATATTTATTTCGAAGCATTTATTTCGATGTTAAGGTATCTTCCCAATGACTTACTAATCCCAATATATATATGACTTTATTACCCAAGAACGGTCATACCAAATTTGATAAAATTTTTAAGGGTTTTTCGTTTGGTCATGTAGATGGTTTATCGACGCGTTCGTGAGTTGCGACTCTTCATGACAACATGTGATTTTGTCCCTATAAAAATAAAAAAAGACCTTAATTTTTGTGCTAAAAATTTCCCTACTAATATGCATTGTTTAGAGAAATACTTTATCGATTGGGAGAGTGGTTGTGGTACCTCCCATACAAAGTGAAACGTTTTTGTCATTTACCTAGGGACTGTGAGGAAAGGTGTTTTAAAATTTCGTACAAGTAATTTTCATATTAGCGTGCATAATCAATTAAAAAAAACTGACTGGATTATGGCAGCGTAGCGCACCCGGAATAGCTAGTTCATAATAATTTGTAATAGTAACAATAAATTTTATTTTAAACAACTTCTCTTTTGCACTAATATTCTGATGATGAGCGGCATTGTTTTTCTTCTGTTTTTTCAAAGACCTCTTCTCAATCTGAGGCCGCTTCTTCTGATAAAAGCTTAATAGGCAACAATTCCTCTTCTTCAAACTCCGGCAAATAGACTTTATAACCACTTGATATTACTTTAATAGTGACTTTAATTGAGTAGATAAAACCAATTCCAGTTATTTTTGCAGCTAATTCAGGATTGAAAAAAAAATAATCCGTCGCCTTACCATCGTTGGTGTTTGAAACATGCTGTTAATCTACTTTAAGTATGATTAGGCAAACATCTAAAAACCAAAACATTTTATGACTGACAAAAGATTTATACTTATATCTTCTTACGCAAGATAAGAAAAAACGAAACAAGAGTACTACATTCGGCTATCGCGAATCTTATATACCCTTCACCATCTATGTAAATCTTGTTTAGTGAAGTAACTCCAATCAAAAAAATTGGTACTGCATATATATAATTTTACATAAAAATGTAAAGCATATTTTTAAAAAATTTAGTATTTCCTTTAAGATCTCTTCAAAATCCTTAAAATGATAGCCATATTGATATTTAAAAAAATTGGAAAATTTCAGAATCCCATGACTCGGAAATTATGGGTGAGCGCCAATTTTATATATGACACTATATCTGATCGATTGTCATATTTATTTAACACTAAAACGTATGGACAGACGGACATCGTTCAATCGACTTCGCTATGCATAAGAAGTCAGAATATCAGACATGTCACGCGTTCCGATCGGAATGGTTTTAATTCCGTATTTATGATTCCGATCGATTTCGTTTTACCTTCTTCAGATTCCGATTGATTTTGTTTATTCCTAGACAATGCAAAATCTCCACTCTTGAATTTAAATTTGTCAATATTGCGCAGAGTTAACAACAAGGCTAATCTAAGTAAGGACACAAAATAAAAGTAAATTTAAAAACCGCAAATTAAAAATTCCAAAAAACTTAATTCCAAGTGGTTAAAAGTGGTTTTATTCCGAAGAAATTTTTCGTTTTTTGTTTTCTAAAGAACCAATTTGCGGACTTGAAACCACTTTTGACCGTAATTAAATTCTGTGACATGCCTGTTTATGGGGTCGGCAATGGTTATTGTAGAAATTACACACGGAATAACAAACTTATACATACCCTTTTTCCACTTTTTGTGGTGAAGGGTATAAAAAGGTGAAATTTCAAAAAAAAACGCAAAAAAATTCCCAACAATGGTTTTTTCTACAGCATAAAAGTATAAATCTTAATTTTATAGTAACATAAAACATTTTTATCATGGCGACTACCTTTACTCCCAAAAATATTTTCACATTTTTTTTACAAAACAGTAAACCAAAAAGTTTTTTTTTTAATTTCGAACAAAATTTTTTATCAAATCAAATGCATCGTTTAGTTTGGCTTTTGAAATATTTACAAGTAGAATACACTTTTTAAAATATTAGTGTTTTAATGCACACAATAATTTCTAATAGTTTTAAAAACAGAATTCTAAGACAAATTAATAAAACAACGATTATTACTTTCCGCCTTCTACCTGGAAATTAAATTTGTACCTTAAAATGGTTTTAAAATGTATGATTTAGGACCTATCACTTTTGTTTGTTAATTATTAAATAAAAAACATTCTTTATTTACATAGTTAATGAATAAAAATTCAGGATTTTTAAATTGTGTCAGATCAGAATAATATAAAGCTTGTTTAGCGAACCTATACATATGTATACATTTGTATGTATGTAAGCAGTTGCTTCTATTGAAAAAAACAACAACAACAATAACTTTTTTTTATAGCATTTGCAAAAGTTCAGTGGCTTTAAATTGCTAAGATAATACGATAAAATAAAAAACTTTGACAATTTTGCAAAATCATGTGATAAATGCTAAAATAAAACATAAATAAAAGTTTATTTACTTCCGTTTTAACAACGATACAATGTGTACTTCCACTTAAAACATAATTTGTAGTCACCGGGTAGAATGAGCAGTATTTAAATTTATTTTTAATGCACATTAAATATAATTTTTAGCAAACTGACGCTACTCTACGATAAGCACATGTACACAAAAATGTACAGATGCTATTTAATAAAAATATTAAATTGGTATTTATTTTAATTACTAAATAAAATTGTAAAATGTACACATAAGATATCAAGCAAAATGTTTGGTTACATTCAACGGTCAGGCGAAGCCAGATAAATGTTTAAATAGCTTTATTTACAAGAATTTAGAAAAAATATTCATTTTGCACAAAACATAAACAATTTCTGTTTCTCTTTAATTAAAATGTAGTTTAAATTACAACTGCCATTTAAAGTTGTTTTGTTTAAAAAAAAAAGTAAAAATTTTTTAACTTTAATAAGCAATGACAACGCTCAATATTTAAAGTCATATTTCTGCTAAAGTACATTCAGACTGTTGATTAAAAAAAAATACCAATTTATTGCAAAAGTTTGTACATAAATTAAAATTAAAATAATTTGTCAAAGCGTAAATTTGCAAACATACATAATCATGTCACAGAGCTAAATTCCGTTTGGAAGTTGAATTGATTTTGTATTTTTCTAATATAGAAAACATAAAACGGGAAAAAATTCAGAATATAACCACTTTCAGTTTGCTTTTTGAAATTATTACATATTTTAAGCATTTTGTTAACATAAACCATTCAAAACATTTTTTCTTGTTTTCTTATTTATCCAAAATAAATTTATTTTAATATGATGTTAAAAAAAAAGAAGCGGAATTGGTTTAGAAGATATTGCCGTACTTTTATTCTTGTTAGTTTTTACAAAAAAAATCGTAATGGCAGTAAACAAAACACACGAAAAGGCACAAAGAAGAATAAAACAGTTACAAAAAATGCTGTAACTACAAAAACTTTTAAATTAATTGGGTTGATTCCGCCAGTATATAATAAACTGTTGTTATAATTTTCGGTAATAACCGTCGTCACTGGCTGTGTACTTTGGATTTTCGGCGAGCGCTTTCGATGTGATAACATCATTTTCAAGCCGCGTGTTTATTAAAACTGAAGAGATAGTGTTAAAATAGACAGTGTTAAGAATAAAAGGTGGTGGGTTTAGGTAATTTTTGTCCGTTTAAATAGTATTATGCAGGTAGATTCCCTGATATCTGTCTTGTTTATTGGGGTAAATATTTAATATTTGGGTCTTTTATTATTGGATAGGTAAGTGTGACGGTCTGTGGGTGTTTTTCGTTTGTAAGAGTAATTTTAGTGGTGTAAAAATCGTGTCAGAGGTTGTGTTTACCTGTTCGTTAATAATGTCTCTGTTAAACGTTCGTGTTTTGTAAATTTCCATGTTTTCAAGAATGTCTAGTCTTCGTCCTTTTTTACTTGGGTGTAATACTGTCATACATTCATCTATTTCCTTTGGTTCGTGTCCATGTGTGTAAAGGTGTTTTGCGAAATTGGAGTCTTCCCTTTTCCTTTTGTATGATCGTATGTGTTCTGTAAACCTTGTTTTTAATGTTCGTCCAGTTTGTCCGATGTATGTATGGTTGCAAGTACAAGTAAGTCTGTATACTCCGCTGGTGCTAAATTTATCCGTTGTTTCTATTGATGTCTTGAGATTGTTACGTAGAGTGTTGCTCGTTTTTAATGTTGTGTGTAAACCTTCTTTTCGGAAAAGGTTAGTTAATCTATATATTTCTGGTCCTGTGTAAGTAAAGATGTGTCGTCGTGTTGTGTCGATTGTTTCCTTGTCTTCTTTTTTCTTGTTTTTGTTGTTGTATTGTCTGAGTAGTTTGTCGATGGTTGTGTGGTTGTAACCGTTATTTTTAGCTATAGTGTAAATTGTATCGAGTTCTTTGTTGTATTTATCTGGAGCGAGTGGGACTATTTTAAGTCTGTGAATCATGTGTCTAAACGCTGCGAGTTTATGTTGAGTAGGATGGTTTGAGGAGCTGTGGATAGTTGTGTCTGTCATGGTTGGTTTTCTATAAATGTCAAAGTTTAAGGTATCAATTCCTCGTGTTATTGATATGTCAAGATAATGTAAAGTTCTGTTTTGCTCTTTTTCCATTGTGTATGTGATTTTGTTGTGTATTATGTTTAAGTCTATAATAATTTGTTCGGCGTTGTCTCTTTCTAGGATGCATATAATGTCGTCTACGTATCTGTAGTAATGGGTTATTTTATGTTTTTCCATCAGTTTTTTGATGTGTAGTTGTTCTAAGTGTTGCATGAAAATCTCTGTGAAGATTACGGATGTTGGGTTTCCCATGCCGAGTCCATCATGTAGTTTATAGAAGTTATTGTTGAATCTAAAGTAGTTTTGTTTTAATATCGTCTTTGTAATATCCATTATTTCATTGATATATTGATTGTCGTATATGTTGGAAAGTGTGTTACGTAGGATAGTCAAAGTTTCGTATGTGGGTATTGATGTATATAGATCCTTTATGTCGAAGGAAACGAGTCTCGTATTATCAGTGATTTTGATGTCCTTAATTTTGTTTATGAGGTCTTGTGTATTTCGTAACATGTATGTGTTCTGCAAATTTATTTTCTCTTTTAAGAATGTGGCAAGGTGTTTGGCCAAGTTATATGCAGGCGCAGGTTTGTAATTTACTACAGGTCTGATTGGAATATTTTCTTTATGAATTTTGGGTTGTGCTCTGAGTGTAGGGGGTCCTGGGTTCATGTTCATGAATATGTATAACTTTCCGTCAGTGAACGTTTTGCAGCGTTTTATTAGGCTTCGTATTTCCTTTTGGAATGAATCGGTTGGGTCATTCTTGAATTTTGTGCATTTTGCTTGTTGAATGAATTGTTGTGTTTTCTCTATATAGTCTTTCTTGTGCATTATTACAGTTGTGTTCCCCTTGTCTGCTTTAGTAAGTAATAGATTATTATTCCGAAGTTTTGCTTTTATCTGTCTAGTAGTTTTTTGTTCGTCAGGATTAGTTTTAGATGAAGTGTGTTCTCTTATTGTTTTTTCAAGTACATCGGCTATCTTATGTCTCATGTGTTCTTGTCGGTCAGTTGGTAAGCGTGTAATAGTAGCTTCGGCGTCTACGATTTGGGTTTCAATTGTTTTTTCTATTTTGTCAAAAGGTAGATTATGTTTTAGTCCCTTCTCTATTAGTTTTGTTTCATTGTCGCTGAATTCTATGTTTGTCAGGTTTTTCACTGGTGGGTAAAATTCTGAGTTTGTACGTTTTTCAGTCTGTTTTGTGAGTTTTGTAAATTTTCTTTCCATTCGCTTGTATTTGTCAGTCATCTGATTTTGTATCCTTTCATGTAAGTTGTGTAAAAATGTGGGAAATAAATGGTAAAGAATATGTCTTGTTAATAAGTCTGTTACTTTTAAGTAAAGATGATAAGTTTCCTTATTGAGTTTGTCTTTTTTAATGTAAAGTGATCGTATTTCAGTCTTTATCCATGGTTGTTTCGTAATGTTAATAGTTATGTATCGTGGAGTAATGTTGTTTTTAAGACATTGTTTGTTGAATCGTATGTTTGCTATTGTCTTGTGTAGTTGTAGTGTCTTGTTAGTGAGTCTAGTTAATAGTACCTTAGCTTGACTAGCTGTATCCGGTATTAAATTAATTGGGTTGATTCCGCCAGTATATAATAAACTGTTGTTATAATTTTCGGTAATAACCGTCGTCACTTGCTGTGTACTTTGGATGTTCGGCGAGCGCTTTCGATGTGATAACATCATTTTCAAGCCGCGTGTTTATTAAAACTGAAGAGATAGTGTTAAAATAGATAGTGTTAAGAATAAAAGGTGGTGGGTTTAGGTAATTTTTGTCCGTTTAAATAGTATTATGCAGGTAGATTCCCTGATATCTGTCTTGTTTATTGGGGTAAATAGTTAATATTTGGGTCTTTTATTATTGGATAGGTAAGTGTGACCGTCTGTGGGTGTTTTTCGTTTGTAAGAGTAATTTTAGTGGTGTAAAAATCGTGTCAGAGGTTGTGTTTACCTGTTCGTTAATGTCTCTGTTAAACGTTCGTGTTTTGTAAATTTCCATGTTTTTTAAAGAATGTCTAGTCTTCGTCCTTTTTTACTTGGGTGTAATACTGTCATACATTCATCTATTTCCTTTGGTTCGTGTCCATGTGTGTAAAGGTGTTTTGCGAAATTGGAGTCTTCCCTTTTCCTTTTGTATGATCGTATGTGTTCTGTAAACCTTAATAAACACGCGGCTTGAAAATGATGTTATCACATCGAAAGCGCTCGCCGAACATCCAAAGTGCACAGCCAGTGACGACGGTTATTACCGAAAATTATAACAAAACTTTTAAATATTTAAACAAAAGTGAACAGGCAATGATGTAATGTACATAAAGGATTCTTTTTTTGTATTTTATTTTTGTATATGAAGTCTTATTGGACTAAGCTGGTGAGCGAATTAATTTAAGTAAACTACCAACAAAAGATGCTAATGGCTGGAAAAAGGCATAGGCAGATTGGAAGACCTACGTAAAAAAAGATGTGTCACAACAAAAAGAAAATCAGATATTCCACCGAAATTAAAGATATTTCGAGCATGTTTGTTACTTTTTGTTTTTATAAACTCTTTTTTAACTATTGGCACCAAAACACAAATATTTCTTGAAATTGTATTGTCTTTTAAGTCATCTTTAAGTCATCATCGATAGTAGTTAAAAACATTTCGATCGTAATGGTAACTTCACAATCATTTGGATTCCTAATGGTATTTGTGACATGCCTGATAGTTACAAAAATACTATTCCAAACAATTTTACATGAGACGAGAAGCACGTCTAATAATAATAATAATATGGTAAGGCTTAACAAATGTAATCGTGTGGTGCACCCTCTACAAAAGAAATAAATATCATCCGTAAATAAAAATAAGAGTAGGGGTTATCAAATATTTAAAATTTTAAAAATTTCGTTTTCGAATAATTTGAAAAAAAACAAGACTAGCGTTTTTTTTTCTTAAAAGAAATGCGTTTGAATAATCGGGTTAAAAAATATTCATATATTAATAAATATTTCATTTATTGGCAAAAAAATAATCTGTTCAACAATTTTGTTTAATAAACAAAAACTTAAGCAATAATAAAATTTGTTAACGATTACAATATAGAGTCACATAAATAATAAATAACATGTAAATATACATGAGTCAATACATTAAAATTTCAATGAGTTGAGTTTTTTGAAAGAGTATTTTAAAAAGAGAATACAGTTCAATATAATTGTAGACATGACATTCCTTAATTTATTTTTTGTTAAGTAAAAAACTAAAAAAAACACGTTCAACTATAGTAAACAGTTGAAATTGCATTGAAATTAAATTTAAATCAATTGATATTCCTAAAAGTTTGTCCGAATAGTAAAAACCTTCGTGTAGGTCGCTATTTAATTTTTTTTTCTTTTTTTGTATTATCAAGTTCTCGCAAAGGTAAACAAATATTCTCCTCTAAGTTTGCAAATCGTTTTCTAAATGTTGTAACTTAGAACTTGAGAAACTACGATTTAGTTTTAACTGCTTTAAAAGAAGGTTGATTTAAAAATTTTTTAGCATAATACAAAACTTTAAACTTTGGTGAAATATCATACGTGGAATTTTTTTATTAGCATTGGCATTTTATGAAATAGTAAAAGTGAATTGTTAATGAAACTGCTATTTAATAATTACAATTAAAGAAAAAACAAATATTTAAGATACTTCTTGTATCTTTAAAAATAACTTAAACTTCAACAATATAAAAATTTTAAGAAAAACTAGATGTCTGCGATCTGTAGTCAATAAAAAAAATGTTCCTCTGGAGTGTCATTGTTCCTGAGAATGTCGAAAACATATATATTTAACAAAATTGCCATTTTAAAAATGTCCTACTATCCTTTGCGCTGTTTATTTAGTGTGCCAAGGAAAGGAGTGACGTTTATTAGTGGTGATGCCTTGAAACCATTTAATCATTTGTTAAACCTTTTTATTAAAGAGCATTACCATTATTGAAATAACTATGATAATAAAATTGAAATTTAATTAGTCTATTTATTAAAATACTCCCATCTATGGTGAATTTAAAATAAACTCGCATGAAACTGAAAACGCGTCCCTTATGTAAGTTCATAAGCAGAATGTTTATTACGTTGATGTAATCTTTGTATTAAAGCGACAACTAATTTCTGTAATGTGGAATTGTTTTATTAAATGTTTTGCATAAAAATATAAAAACTGTTTGAATTTCGAATAGGATGACTGTGTCCCTGCAATTTCTAAAGGCTGCCAAGTTTGCTAAAAAACAGTTTCTATTGCCTCTGTTCGGATAAAGTTTCTTGACCTAAATCCAATTAAGCATGATTTAGTCTATCCTTTGTCTTTAAAAATCTAATAATCTTTAAAAATGTTGGGATAAAACATGACGCAAAGTGGTGTTGAGGATTGTAAACAAATGCGCTTAAACTCACATACATACGCGAGTAGTAGCACTGTTTTAAATTTTTATTAAATAAAAGACGATTTTAGATAAGATTCTGACCACAATAATGAATAAAGGAAATTGTGAAAAAGATCTGTACTGGCACTCCCAGAGCAAAGTGATGCTGCATTTCAAAACACTTCGTATCTTTTATATATCAATGATTTTTAGATAAGGATGTGGATATAATGATTTAGCCGTTAGAATCCCAAGAATAAAATGCAAATAATATTATTGCATTCAAAGGCCATACCAATATTCAGGAGAATCTTTTTATTGTTATATCTACCAGTGGTGTGTGTATAGCAAGGAAGAGAAAAGTCCGAGTAAGAAATACAAAATTTATAACAGGCCACAGTAGAGCGAAATAAATAATTTCTGAGCTAGAAATTGCAATCAAAAAGAATCCAAAGAATAAATCTTGCAAAAATAAAACCCGACTTCAAAACAGATTTTGGGTAT
Source organism: Gymnosoma rotundatum (assembly GCA_916610165.2). NCBI lineage: Eukaryota > Metazoa > Arthropoda > Insecta > Diptera > Tachinidae > Gymnosoma > Gymnosoma rotundatum. Next base: position 66,101,937 of record OU744339.1, read on the forward strand.
CTGTCTATAACGGTTCAAAAGTTTAGCCACATACATAATTTTATATCAACCATTGGTACGCCCTTTACATTAAAATATTATTTGTTTATAATTCTTACTATACCAGACAAAGTAGTGGACATTCTGGCTAACTTTTAAGTGTTTTTGTATAACGGTTTAAAAGATAGGGCCAATATAGGCCAAATTACATCAGTTGGGAACATAATTTATACATTCAAATTATATACTTGTTCTCCTAGCGGAGTTAGCAATTAAGGTTCGTTGTAAATTTCAGGTATCTGTCTACAACGGTTTTAAAGTTTTGCCACATACAACAAATTACATCAAGTATTGGGGTACTCTTTAATTTCTTAAGCCAAATTTTATACTTGCTGTTATAGCGGGTAAAAACGTAACAATATTTTAACTAAGACAACCGATAATATAACTCTGATATTTAACTTAACACCTGCTTCGTTCGAAAAGCCCTACATGAATTTATTAGACGCCAAAGTTGCATGTAGGCTTTTTAAAGACTAACAGGGGATTCGTATAACAAATTTAACTTCAGGACCTAAATCTCACGAGTTTCTAAGATATTTAGGGCAGCAGCATTTTGTTTTATTTTTGTGTTAAGATCATGATTAATAAATTGAAATTTGATGACGCTTGCAATGTTGCATGCATTTCGACATTTCGGTAATCATAAACACATGTTATGAAATAATTCACAGCTTCTTTGAATATATTTAAAGATCTAAAAAATTGTGTCATATACAAATATTTATTGACACTGAGAAAAACCAAAAAAAAAAAAAAAATTTTAATATAATCGAGCAAATTATGCAGATTTTTGTCTCATAACATCAAAATGTGAATTATAAAAAACCTGAGTTTGAAACTTTTTTTAAACAACAAAAACATTAGAGAAATTAGTGCTTTAAAAAGTGAGTATTCTAGATAGCACCTCCATTAGATAAGCTTATAAAAACTACAGCTGTAACAAGTTTACGATTAAAGCATTTGTTGTGTTACATGGTCACTTATATCAGAAAAAATGAACCCTGCAGTCCAAATGACATGATTTTACGCAGTCAACAAAAGAAGTGATTAGAAACTTTTTTAAAAAGTTTCTACTCATATAAAGAAGCGACAATCCGGTTTTATCGTTCAATTATTCAACTAAAAATCTATAATGTAGATGAATCGTTTTTAAAGACGCGTTAATGTAAAATTTTAATTGTTTTTTATTCCAGCGAATAACGAAACACGCTGATATATCAATATGTGTACAAAATCTTTACAAAGGAGCACCAAGAATTTAAAAAAATAAGAGTTCTGAACAGTGTCAAGTTTCATTAAATACGCAACTAGCTTTTTTACAACTTAGATGTACAGAAGATGTAATAAACCAAATGTGAGGTTCACCTCGATACACCAGATTACGCCTATGAAAAATACAATTATTATCAAAATTAACTTATTAAAAAAAGCAATTTCGAAGAATACACTAACAAAAAATCAAGAAAATATTTTTGTATAAAGGTAATGTTCGGATCAACACTAGTGTAGTTTTGAGAGTTTAGCTTCAAATTGTAGCATCTATGTACATTTATAATAACTTATTGAGCTTACCTCCTTTCAACACACTTTAATGATATTAACTGAAATATATGCTGTAAAACATACTGAATTGCAAGTTAAAGATGGTTTGTCTGGTGCCGCTTCTAGTTATTGAATACAAGTTGTGTAGGATAAACTTAATACACAGCAAAAGAAATATGAAGATAAATAAAAATTTCATATTACGATTGATTCGCAGAAAATTTTGAAATTCTCAGTGTTGATTTTATATTTACTAAGAAATCGACAGAAACAAAAACCATTTTAATGACAAAGCGTGTAGAAACAATTTCATAAAAGTCTATAAGAGTCTCTTAAACTGGTTTTTTTATGAAATAAAAAAATAACCACAGGTTAATTATTTTACGTCAGCAAGACAGACAAATTTATTGTCAAATTGATAATATATAGGAAGGTGATATTTAAAGAAATGAGAAAAAAGAAGAAAAAGCATTTGTGACCCAATTAAAAAAATGCCCAACAAATTTATTAAAGTCACATTTATGCACCTGTCGTGGTCCGAAATGTATAATAAAGTATTCATGCAAACGAGTCAATCTCATGTAGAAAAAAACATTTTAAAATTTAATCTATTGTTTGAGACTCAATAAAAGTTTTTGATTAGATTTAATCTCACAAAATGTTAATGACATGAAATAGTAGAAAGTTTTATTTAGAAGTAATTAACAAGTAAAGTCTTCAAATGTGTATTATGTGTTTCGGTAGACTGATGCAAAGTTGTGTAATTAACACTATGTCCGGACGAGTCATGCTTTTCTGGCGCACGAATACAAAACGTCAGCAGAATAAAATAAATTAATATATTGAGAATACGTTTCCATATTCGTGTTCTGCTTGCGCATAATTTTAATTTGTCATCACGGTTTTATGAACGCTTTTTAACAGCATATATTAATTTTTTTGCTTTTTAAATAGAGGTTATAGTTTTTCATTTTATATCTCTTAAATAATGAACAAAAAAGCAAACTCTAAGCTGATTGAGATTTGAAAACGTTACTTAACACATTTCCCGGGTATAAGGTGGACGCAAACTGGGCTTGGAGGAGCGTACAGTGGGAGATGAAGACTTTCCTAGACAAATCAGTAGAAAACTGCTAGTATTACGGGAAGCTGGCAGGAATTACGAGCTCTGTACGGGTAATTGAGAAGCTAAATATGTGGTTTTCCACACTCGTTAAAACATGCCTAACTACGTAACGTTTATCGTGATTGTCTCTGTCAACTGAGCAAGAGAAAAGTGGTGTATTTTTTCAGTAATTCAAGTAAATTGTAGACTGTATCTTTTATTTTGTAAATTTAAGTAAAGTACAAGATATAAATACAGCCTCAAAAAGTAGGCAGCCTGGGCGGCACAACAAATAAGGCTAATGTTTTCGCCTGTATATAATTATGTTAATTTTGTGTTACCTAATTTCAGTGCCACAATATAAGGGCGAGTATTTGCAATTTTGCGTCTTTAATAATGTACTTCTAAATTTTAAGAAATTAATTTATAACTTAATTTAATAAAATAATAAATTTATAGTTTTTCTTTTCATTTTACATGATTTTTGCCAAGGAAAGGAGAATGTAAGAACGTCGGGAACTAAATAAGTATTTAATAACAAGTAAGTTTTCGAAGAATTTGAAGTTACTTAAAAACAAGATGGGAAAATCTGTCATTAAGTAAAGGCAAGTTTCTTCATTTTTGAGGAACAAAAAAAGTATTTTTATATCATCATGAAATACTCCAACTTGAATGTGAAAAAAGAAGAACCTGTAAAACAACTGGTTTTGAGATGCAATGGTTATTAAAGAAAAAAAAAAAATAAACAATTTTAAAAAACATTTAAATCATCTTGTTTTTCTACAATAAACTAATTTGGAACTCGTCTTTAAAAACTCCCCTCATTTGGCCGCTAGAATTTGTTTTAAACATTCTTATCACTCTTTGATTGCTGGGTAAACCCTTGTTATAATATGTTATTCCCTCTCATAATGGCGACCATGAAAAGCTGATTTATAGGTAACCTTAAATGATGCTTAAAGTCGAAACAAAGTACTACGAGATTGAACATATTAAAGGCTGGAATAATGCCAACTGTGTGATGAGAATCGAGATCGGCTGTTAAAAATTTCTTTAGCAGAAATATGGAGTACTAAGTAGACAAACAGAAAATAACAATTCAGGAATCTTAATAATTTTTAAAACTTAAGACCAAAAATAGATTTTAACTTGCAAGGGAATTAAAAAAACCTTTTCTCGAAGGAAACCATTTTAACATTGTTTATTTATTGCATTTGTTAAATTTGCAACCCCGTTGTCTAGTTACATTGTTTGTATTTTTGCATTATGATACAGTAACGTAAATCTGTGCTTGGAAGTTTTCATTTAAAAGTATATATTTATTAATAATTTCAATTCATATTCATATTTTTCCAATCTTGTATTGAAGCAAAGACTGAGAAAATTTTAGTTACATAAAACCTTAATATGGGCACTTTCAATGTGGCGAGATGTAAATTTGTGCGACAAAATGTATAAGACGAAATACAGAGAGAACAGTAAAGAAATACGTTGGTTTGTGTGTAAATTTCGTCTAACCAAATTAATGTTGATATGAGTTATGAGTATTCTCGTATTCTTATTTACAAAGTTAGTTGGTTAAATAGATGATGTTTATAAAAATACACAACTAAGGTAGATAGATGCAAAGAATGCTGATGAAGGTCGTAGCGGTCCCGAAAGTGCAGCATTTCATTCTGCTAGCGTCTAATTTTTCTTGTTTTCTTTGAAAAACGTCCGCATACATTTGAAAAATAAAATTTCTTTCTAAAAAAAGATTTTTAGAAATTAAAAATAAAATGAACTTAAGCCAAAATAATTTCTATTCATTTATAATATTCACAGTTCGAAAAAATAATTCAAAAATTAAGTTATAAGTTTACTTGATGTTGTATAACATTGAATATATCGTATAAAAACTATTTTTTCATTGTTCATAGTTATTTATTAAATACCTAAATTAGTTAAAAGTTCACAATGCATGAATACAACTTTAAAAATGACGAAATAAAATTGTGAATTCAACTATTGAAAAATGTAGAATTTCAACAACACTGATGATGATAACAAAAAATAAATCAGAATTCATGAAATCATGTCTTTGATAAAAACAAAATAAAAAATCCATATATATTTGTAAAAAATTTTTGGAAGATATTGCTGTGGTTTCCCAAGGTCCCCTGAGATTTAATTAGATGCTTTTAAAAATATGTGATTTTATATTTTTGGCTTAAAATCGACATTTAGTCAGGAGTAACCGAAATTTTCATAAGTTCGTTTAAAAGTCACACTGAGAAAGAATATGGACTTAAAAAAAGGTGGTTTCAGAGCTTATAATGATAGTGATGTATATGTATCACATGTATTGCAAACACTTGTAGCCAAGTAGTGGTTCATTCAATATGGTTAAGCAAAAACATACAAATGTAATTTTTTTTTTTTGAACAATACTATTTTATTCTTTCACGCCGTCTTCTTTCAGTTTAATGCACTTCATTAACCCTTTCGGGACGGAGTTTTATTTTGCAAACCAAATTATGTATGGTAAAATTTTTTCATATTCTAAAAGGTATGATAAAAGTATTATGTTCACCATACTTAAAAATTTTAAATTCGTCCTTTTATCCTGGTACATACAGGGTGTTTTTTATAGACGTATAGAACTTTAAGTTGGCATCACTTTTTTAACTGGCGGCCATTTTGTCAGCTGTCAAGTGATTAATATTTAGTTTGGTTTGCCATTTCATCATGAATAGGTTGACAAAAGAACAACGCTTGCAAATTTATTTCGAAAATAATGGTTCAGTTCGCGAAGTTTACCGCAAGCTCCGTCCATTTTATGGTCGACATAATCGGCCATCAGAGCAATTAATTCGGTTAACCATGGATCGTTTTCGCACTACGTTTACTCTATGTGATAATACGCATCCGCAGAGACGTCGAACAGTGCGCACCGAAGAAACAATTGCCGCTGTAGAGCAAAGTGTTGAAGAGGACCCGAATGAATCGATTCGCCACCGTGCACAGCAATTAGAGCTTTGTCCATCAACTTTATGGAAGATTTTGCGCAAAGATCTTGGCTTGCGACCTTACAAGATCCAGCTTGTGCAAGAATTAAAGCCGCGAGACCATGCAATGCGTCGTGATTTTGGTGTATGGGCCGAAAATGAGATTGATCTCGATGCTGATTTTCATAGCAAAATTTTGTTCAGTGGTGAGGCTCATTTTTGGTTGAATGGCTACGTCAACAAGCAAAATTGCCGCATTTGGAGTGAAGGGAATCCACATGAGACCCTTGAAACGGCATTACATGCACAAAAACTGACTGTTTGGTGTGCTCTATGGGCTGGTGGAGTTATTGGGCCATACTTCTTCCGAAATAATGCTGGAGAGTCAGTTACCGTTAATGGAGACCGGTATAGAGCCATGATAACCGACTATTTTGTTCCCCAATTGGATGGCATGAATGTGCATGAGTTGTGGTTCCAACAAGACGGCGCTACATGCCACACAGCGCACGTTACAATCGATTTATTGAAGGAAACATTCGATGAGCGCATAATTTCGCGGAATGGACCTGTCAATTGGCCACCAAGATCGTGCGATTTGACACCATTGGATTATTTTCTTTGGGGATATGTGAAGTCGCTCGTCTACGACAACAAACCAGAAACGTTAGGGGACTTGGAAGCCAACATTCGTGGCGTTATTGCCAACATACGGCCCCACATGCTCAAAAAAGTGGTTGAAAATTGGACCTGTAGAATTGACTTTATTCGAGCCAGCCGCGGCGGCCACATGCCCGAAATCATATTTAAACATTAATGGCATAAAATTATCCTTCCAATAAAGCCAAATTGATGGACATTAAAACGATTTTCTTGTGTTTTATTTCAATTCGAAGTTCTATACGTCTATAAAAAACACCCTGTATAATCCCAACAAGTGTTTTCATCGGGCATAAAATCACAATCAGTGTTCTCGAAGAGCGATTCGAAATTAAAAAGACAACTAAAATATATATATTATTAGATTGAGATAAAAGTTTACATTTATTTTTAACATTTTAGGAATGTAATTAGGTATTTATTTGTGGAATGGCCCAAAACACTTTTAACATAAGGCGTTGTTACAATCTGAGCATATCATCTTTGTTCGCTTTTCTATGCCAAGTGAAGAACAGCGGACACAATATTGATGCTATCCGTTTTTGGACGTTTGGCAGTTCTACCTCCCTGGCGATTGCGTTGAAAATAAAGAAAAAAGACAGTTTGAAAATTGCTGGGACGTATTATCCCAGTAGTCCCGAAAGGGTTAAGTGATTGATCAACTTTTTTAACCCAATATAAAGAAAGATTTTATACAGCCCACAAAAAAAGCGCCTTATTCGACTTTAATCTTTTGTCCAGAATAATTTATCATGGAAAGCAAGTGCATTTTGGTATCTAAACATCACAAACGCGGTTTCGAACATTTTCTTTCTTTTTTTATGTGGTTATGTGAGCTTTTTTGTTATTATTTAATAACTTCACTTAATAAATAATATTCTCTATTTTTTCTTTTTTTTTTTTTGCAAGTAATCAACGTACGAGAAGATGATTCCATGCTCCTAATAAAAAACCATGGCCATCAGAACTGTTTAAGCAGTTACTTGTGGGTACAACCACTTTTTAAAGAACGGTCAGTTTGATTGTTGTAATTGCAGATCGTCTGTATTTTAAATGAATTGTATAAGTAATTGAATGTGCAATTTTAATAAGGGACGTACAGTTTTTTTACAAATATGTTTTCTCATATTAATGATTTTTAAATGTTTCGCTGCATACTATGCTTGAAAAGCGAACATCTCTAGTATTCGTTGTTGTTTTTGTCATGCCGTGTGCAAAAATAATTACGGAAAGTCTGCAAATCTATAAGATGTGCTCTCCTCAAAATTACTTATTAAACATAAGAGCATTAATCTCATTATACTTTTGTGTTTTTTTTTTTTTTTTTTTTTTTTTTTTTTTTTTTGTGAAAATCATGAATTCATCTATTCACAACTTATTGATTTTATAGTAGTGCAGTAATATCGAGCAAACGGTTTGGTGAAAATTTGGGCAAAAATATACCAAATGCCAAAAAAATTATTTTCAAGTACCGACTTATTTATTTATGGTTATTTTTGGGTATATAGACTTAATATTTTAGTTTTGAAAAAGAGTACATTGACACAGAAAACGTTTTAAAAAATAAATTTGAAAATTAAATTTAATGGCGATATATACATATAAAATAATAAATCCGTCATTTGCAGAACGCTAAATTCTCCTTTATTTTATTTATGGTCGGTTATTAATTTTGCGATTGTCATTAACAACAACAACAATGAAAATAACGTATTAAAACAAAATTAATGTTGCAAATAATTTTTCTGCTATATAAACACAATTTATTTGCTGTTCATTACACATGAACATTTAAAATTTAAAAAAAATAAATGTCATGAATATATGGCCAGAAATAAAAATTAACGAAAACAACAACAAAAACAAAAAATATTATACCGTAATCATAAAATATTAAGGCGACTACATTCTTCTTACTTTTGTATTTTATTTTTATTTTTCTGTTTCTTGCAGTTTTCGATTTTCGAAGAGTAATGGATATAAAACAAGCAGAATAGTATTGAGATAATTTTTTAACTTTAATAATTTTCACTTTAAAATTTAACATTGGATCTTTGGAACTTTATCTGTTGTTTTTAAATTTCTTTTTAAAGGAGTTATTGCCAAAAAAAATAAAATAAACTTTCATAAAATTAAATTAAATAAGATTACAAATTTTAAAAGGCAAAATAAAAAAGATTTAGTGGCTGTCTGCTTAATTATTTCAGCAATAAAACACCAAAGCTGATTGTCGACAGAAGCGAGCAAGAAGAGAGTGATGCTACACTCGAGAAGCAATTAAAGACATGTACGAAATCACAAAGCGTGAGTTAAAAAACGATTTTGCTTGCATTCGAACATTAAAAAAAAATGCACAATTTTTTATAAAATTTTCCCCGAGCCTTTTTGTTTATTAAAAAGAAAACCTATCGAAACTAGTTAAAGATGATAAAAAATCACCTTTTCGCTAATGCATTAAATCCATCAGTAAAAGTTCTAAACAATCTAGTGGCCCAGTCAACCGATTGTGAGCACATGAGGAATTCACCTCTTCTACATCTCTTCAATGTCCAATTTTGAATGCAAATCACTAAACTATGAAGGATTTCAATTTGTCGTTCACTCAAATGATGGTCATTAAGTGTGGATGTACGCCGATTTACGTTATAAATAGTCACCAGTAGTATATATATATTATATATTATATTATATTATATTATATTATATTATATTATATTATATTATATTATATTATATTATATTATATTATATTATATTATATTATATTATATTATATTATATTATATTATATTATATTATATTATATTATATTATATTATATTATATTATATTATATTATATTATATTATATTATATTATATTATATTATATTATATTATATTATATTATATTATATATTATATTATATTATATTATATTATATTATATTATATTATATTATATTATATTATATTATATTATATTATATTATATTATATATTATATTATATTATATTATATTATATTATATTATATTATATTATATTATATTATATTATATATTATATTATATTATATTATATTTCCAAAATGTAGTAAATAATTGACAAATTTTTTATTACCGCGCTTAGCTTTAGCTGAATTTGGCATGGCGAACCAGTATAAAAAGCACAAGATAAACTGACAATCTCATATATGCATATATGCCGAGTTGCTTATTAGATCAGTGAAAGTACGCTTTATAAAATAAAAAATTAAATAATAAAATTTTAAAAATAATATATTTTAGAACGAAATCATAAAGTTACTTTTTTAATACTTTAACCATTTAACATTTATTAAGTTATTTAAATTTACAGTATGGAGAACAACGACGAAATTTTAAGAAAAATCAATTGTGGAGAATACCAGTTTTTAAAAAAGACAGGAAGAAGCATTATCTGGACTTGCTTCTCTGAAATCCAAAAAGACGATGGTACAGTTTTACACTATAAAGTATACTGCTGAGAATGTCACAAGCTTTTTAAATATACAAAGAGACAGACGTCAAATTAATTAAAACATAATTGTGTCCACTCTAAGCCAGACGAGAGTACATCGACACAATTAAACACGGAGGATAAAGACGCTTGCTTTGAAGCATTTATTGGATTCGCAATAGAGGACTGTCGTCCTTTTACTGTTGTTAAAGGTTCGGATTTTCGCAAATTAATAGAAAAATGTGTAAAAATGGGAGCTAAGTACGGCGAAAATATTGATTTGGACAATTTAATTGCCAGTCCAATGAAGTTATCTCGGAAGTCTAAATTAATGGCTGAAGAGAAAAAACAAGAGGTTAAGCATCAGGTACAGCATCTGATTACCAATAGTGAGGCTGCGGTTACTATTGATATGTGGACTGACGATTTTATTAAAAGAAATTTCTTGTGTGCCACTTTACATTTTGAAGCTAATTTCAAACTTAATGATATAATTCTGGGAATTAAATCGATGGATTTTGCGTCTCATACCGCAATCAACATTAGAGAAAAACTATGCAGCCCTTTCAAAGAATTTGGGGTCTCTGATATATCAAAGGCTGTGTTCGTCACTGATCGCGGAAGTAACATTGTAAGCGCCCTTAAAGACTTTACAAGATTAAACTGTTCAGCCTATCTTTTTTCTAATGTGTTAAATAAAGCTTTTGAATCACCAATTGAATTGGAATTACGTAGGCTTGTAAAAAAATCGTAAGCTCTTTAAAAAGGCCAACAAGCAACATATGCTGGATACAACTTTGAAGAGTCATTGTCCTACAAAGTGGGATTCAAATTTTACAATGTTTAAGTCTATTTTAGACAAACGATAATGTTGAAAGAAGTAGTATGCTAAACTTCAATATGTCCGTCCTGCAGGATTTAGTCAAAATTTGCAGACTTCGAAATTATTTTCAAAAAATGTCAAGCCAGTGTACGATATCACCAACAATTTGCTTCGTAATTCCTTCCATTAACAAAATGAAAACAATTTGTGTTGTGCAAAATAATGAAGAATCTGCTATTTCGGCTTAAAAAAAAAACATTCTTTCCAACTTGGATAATGGAACTCAAATTTAAATATTCTTCATAAAGCTGCATTATTCTTATATCCTCCAGCTATATCTTTGCAGCAAAATAAAATGGATGAGATAAAGGAATTCTGCATTTCAGAACTTAACGAAAAACGTACAGAAGTTTTATCCGAAGTTTACAGCCTGTCAACTCCTTTTCAAGAAATACATTCACCTGCAAAATCTGATTCACCAATGAATCCTCTTTCACCACAAACACCGCAACTGCTTTCCCCAATGTTTTTACCCAGCAGCTCGTCTGCAGCAACTTTAGAGGCAGTTACTAAAAAAAAAAATTTTTTTTTCAACTTTAGCAAGCTCGTCAAATGCAAGTGTGGAAACTGGAAGGGATGAACTCGAGCATTATTGTACTGAAAAGGTTAGGCTTATAGTCGAGTTCGATGTTATGCTATGGTGAAAAAACAATTCTGGCAAATATCCCAAATCATCAAAACTAGCTATGAAAATATTATTCATTCCTGCAAGTAGCGCAGCATCCGAACGAAAAAACTTCTTTAGCTGGAAATATAATAACCGAGAAAAGAAGCAGGCTGGAACCTAAAACAATTGACAATATTATATTTTTGAATTCTTTGTATAAAAGAAATATTTGGTAAAATTTTTGTAATGTTACTAGACATATACATATATGTACTTAGTTAGGTTTAATTCTTTTGATTTCATACACACCTTTTTTATATATTATTATAATCTTAGTTTAATTTTGTTTATTCTACTGTTGTTATTAATTAATTAATAAATAAATTTAAAGCTGATTTTTTCTTGTCTTTAGTTTTAGAAAAAAAATTATTTCAATTTATACATACATAATTTTTTTTTATCATTTAATGATATAAAATATATATGTATGTACATATGTGTGTACATTTCAAATTCAACTTCACCGAGTATATGCTTAGTGGTCAACTTATGACTTGTTTACTTATTTATACAGTTTAGGGTCGAAAATTAACAGTTATTTTTTTAAATAAATTATTTTAAATAAATTATTTGCGACTTTAATTGGCTAAAAATTAAAATAAATTTTGTTAAAAATAAAAGAGAACATGTTAGTTTTCATTTGTGTATAATTTTATGGTTGCTTTAAAGTTTATTTTAAGTAAAATTCGTAACTTCACTTCAGTATGTGCTTGCGATTTGAAGTCGCAAAGTTTCTTGCGATTGTGAACTACAGAACACCTTTTATGCGATTTCAACTCGCATCGCTAGTTTTAAGCGATTTGCGATTGTCAGAACATGCCTGATTATTTTTATTATATACATATATATATATTTTATTCTTTATTTAAAATTTTATTATATTTTTTTATACTTGAGTATTTACATACTTATACTTATTTCTACTCAATATTTAAAAGTATGAGTATAGAAAATACCCAATTCAACTTATAGTTTTTTGTGCTGCGTGCAATAAAGTATGAGTATGCATACACTCATTGGCTGTCAATACTTGTACATATTTAAGTTGAAATTGGATGAATATGTTGTGTATGGTATGTTGTTGAAGCTGTAACGATACTCATTCATACATGTTCGGCCTCAAATACCTTAAGAGTACTTAAAATGACACTTTTGTCATTCTCTGATACACACACATTAGCATATAAATATATAAAACTACAACAAAGAAAAAGAGTAAAAATTTTAAATAAAAAAGATCATTATAATTAAAAGCGTAATAAATTAAAAGCTAACAAGAGAGTAAAGAAAATGGTTATCATTTTTTATTTAGGTTAATTTTACACTAAAAAATATAATAACTTATTTGGTTAATTTGTCAAACTTTTGCGTTAAGCAAACAACAACAAAAATCAACACAACGAAAATTGAACGTAACGAAAACCGTAAAATAGGCAAATACGAGGTTAAGTCAATTTGTTCTTTTTAAAACAATAAAAGGAGCTCTAACGGTTAACAAAAAAATTGTGTTTCTGAGAAAGACAAGAGGTTTTGCTACTTAAAAAAATATTTAAATGATAAATTTAGGGCTAGCGCCAAACATAACTTCTAAGGCAAAACACGTAGTATTTCACAGATGTGATAAATTAAGAGGATAAATTTTTGATATTTTGTTTTCGATATATAATTTCACATTCCGTCGGCGCGTATTGGCAGAATTGACAGCATTGTTTCCCCATATTTAAAAGGGAAATTATAACTGACCCTAATAACAAGCGAAGAATAAATTTAATGAACTTTTTCAGTGAAGATTTTATTCAATATATACTTAAAATTATAAAAAAATAATACTAAAAATTAAATTTTGATGAAATATTTTTTCTTATTATTTCCAGTAAACTCTGGCCAATCATAATGAATAGACTATTATATGCGCCGTTCTTTCGTCGATGGGGCTCTAGAGCAGTTAGTACCTGATCCGTTGTTTTATCGCCAAATTGTGTTCATAGGCTCATTTTTGCCTTAACGGGGTGTTTAATCAGCAAAATTACCGCATATGGAGTGAGACCAATCCACAACGTACCCTACAGACTCCAATGCGTCCAGAAAAATGCACCGTTTGGTGTGGTATAAACGCTGGTGGCATCATCGGACCTTATTTCTTGAAAAATGAGGCCGGATCTCTCAATGGAGATCGTTACCGCACCATGATTAATGATTATTTGTTTGAAAATATGGATGGCATTGATCCGGACGAAAAGTGGTTTATTTCCTGGGGGCCACGTGAAGTCACTGGTTTTTATGCTGATAAGCTATCAACAATTTACTCAAGCATACACTCGACTTTTCAAAAAACCCCACAAAAAAAATCTAATGGTGTTAGATCACATGACCTTGGAGGCCAATTGAAATCTGCATTTCGTGAAATTACACGTTGAGAAAATTTTGATCGCAAAAGCGTAATGTCAGACAAGTTTGTCCATAAAAAGTCTCTCAACATTGATTGGTATTGCTCAGCATTCACAGCATTTCCAGCATCATCTTCGAAGAAAAATGGCCCAATGATTCCATTTGCCCAAAATGCACACCAAACAGTAACTTTTTGTGGGTGTAGAGAATTTACACGAGGATTTTCATCAGCCCAGATACGACAATTATGCTTATTGACGAATCCATCCATTCTGAAATGAGCCTCGTCACTAAACAAAATTTTGCTTGAAAACAATAGATCTGTTGTTCGTATTTCAATAATCCAACTAACATTGTTGCAATGTGTACCTGTCCATGGTTAAAACTGTACTACCTTTTAATAAAACAAAATGGCTTATGTCATTTGAAAAGATGTCACGTGTAAAAATTATATAGTGCTGACATCTAGGCGTCACATTTGGATGACCCTTTATTTACATGATGAATACTTAGAGGAAGGTTTGCGGGTGCAAAAACAAATGTTAAAAAATTAATTAAAACCATGCTGACAAGTCCAAAACAAACATAAAAAGGTGTAGTATGATTTCAATAATTTTTAATGGGTGTTCTGGAGCAAAAAGGACTTTGGTCCTTTTCTCGAAAATGAAAGAAAGACACTACTAAAAGTGTTCTCCAATAATTTTTTTTCGCCCACTCTCTTTCATTTTCGAGAAAAGGACCAAAGTCCTTTTTCAAATTTCAAAAGTGGTGTTTTTGGAAAAATCTCTATAATTTCTTAAAAAACAAAATGTTAATATATTTGACTATTGGAGCTTAATAAAGACACTACTAGAAGTGTTCTCCAATAATTTTTTTTCGCCCACTCTCTTTCATTTTCGAGAAAAGGACCAAAGTCCTTTCTCAAATTTCAAAAGTGGTGTTTTTGGAAAAACCTCTATAATTTCTTAAAAAACAAAATGTTAATATATTTGACTATTGGAGCTTAATAAAGACACTACTAGAAGTGTTCTCCAATAATTTTTTTTCGCCCACTCTCTTTCATTTTCGAGAAAAGGACCAAAGTCCTTTTTCAAATTTCAAAAGTGGTGTTTTTGGAAAAATCTCTATAATTTCTTAAAAAACAAAATGTTAATATATTTTACTATTGGAGTTTAATAAAGACACTACTAGAAGTGTTCTCCAATAATTTTTTTTCGCCCACTCTCTTTCATTTTCGAGGAAAGGACCAAAGTCCTTTTTCAAATTTCAAAAGTGGCGTTTTTGGAAAAATCTCTATAATTTCTTAAAAAACAAAATGTTAATATATTTGACTATTGAAGTTCAATAAAGACACTACTAGAAGTGTTCTCCAAAAATTTTTTTTCGCCCACTCTCTTTCATTTTCGACCAAAGTCCTTTTTCAAATTTCAAAAGTGGTGTTTTGGAAAAACCTCTATAATTTCTTAAAAAACAAAATGTTAATATATTTGACTACTGGAGTTTAATGAAGACACTACTAGAAGTGTTCTCCAATAATTTTTTTCTATCCACTTTTATTTTATTTAAAAATCGTCCGGAAAGTTTTATACCTCTTAGATTTTTTGTATTAACATTGGTTATGTTAAGTGATTAACACAGCTCTGTTATCATACCAGAATGTGGCTAGGGTTATAAATTTTAAAATTTAACTTCACACACATGAAAATAATTAGCTTTCTTAAAAAAAGCTACAATTCTGTTTTTCTTTGAGTTTTTTAAAATGTCCTTGAAATCATAAAATCTTTTTAAAAACAGTTTATTAACTGGTTAATTAATTAAAACAGGTGTTATAATTTTTAATACATTTTCAAAGGCAAATAAAAAAATATATTCGCTTTACCAACCTGTATTTAACTTCCTTACAATTTGCTTTGTTTGGTATGCATCTCAAAAATATGCCTAGATCAAAACATTTTCAAACAATTTATTTTAAATTCAGCCTAAAATAAAACAAGAGTTATA
Source organism: Gymnosoma rotundatum (assembly GCA_916610165.2). Lineage (NCBI taxonomy): Eukaryota > Metazoa > Arthropoda > Insecta > Diptera > Tachinidae > Gymnosoma > Gymnosoma rotundatum. The sequence continues at coordinate 66,117,670 of OU744339.1, forward strand.
TTCAGCAATGCCGAATCTTATACACCCTTCACCATATATGTATAAGCAGTATTTGAAAAACTTAAGTTTCATTTTATTTGGTTTGGCTTCTTAGGCTTCAATACAAAATCTATAAACAATTTATGACCAATTAAGCATCACATTCAGCAGATATAAGCTTGTATTTCTTTTGCTTCCGCTGGTTCGAAAATAGAAACAGAAACAGTATGTAACCCCTTTTAAATGCTTTTTGATTTTGCTTCTAATGTTACTTTAAGAAATATTTTGATGTATTAAGATAACTATGGTGCCTAACAATGAAATTCTGAATTATTTTGAGAATTTTGTACACGAGGGTTTGGATTTGTGAAAAATTGTAAATACATGCTAAAAATAATTGAGTGTTAAATCTAAAAACGCATGTAATGGAACTACATAAATTAATTTAAATGAAGAGGAATCTGAGTCAGGTTTGTCTGAGAGTCTTAATAATTCGAATAAGGCAAATAAAAGCAAAAGTTAATAAAAAGCAACTGTAAAGGTAATATATTGGGGTGATGACAGAAGACTGCATTTCGTTTAATGTGTTAAATCCCCCAGATAACCATAATCGGCTTTGTCAAGAGGATCTTGAAAACATTATGCTGGTTAAATCAGATCCAAGTTTTCTTGGCACTATCATGAAACGTTGTCTGTGTTTGAAGATGAAGAGGAATGTGCATGACACGTTTTTATTTATTATTGTCTTATTTTGTTTTTATTATGTTTTACATATGTACTTATATTCGTTTACTTTTTTTTTTTTTCTTTTGTTATTTTAATTTTAACAATGCAAACATAAAATGTTTTTTTTTTATTTTGTTTAATGTTTTTTTTATTTTGTTGAATAAAAACTAAAGTTTGCGGCAGTCGACTCATTCGACCAACTTTTAAGCGCCAATGCTATACGTATAAAGTCATACAGCCGTATGCATAACAAAAACTTAGAATGAGTTTAGCATGAGTGAAGAAATTGATAAGGCTCCCAGGGTGTTATACCGAACGGCCTGGCACTTAAAATCAATACAGATTGTTGCGTTGACCCATAACTATATTTTGTGTGTTTTTTCGGTTTCAGATCGTGTGGGGAGCCTTGCAGAGATCCTGCTTAGTTTCGTCAGTTATGCCAGCATGATGCTAAGTTTTTGTTATGCATACGGGTAATTTTTCATCGAAATCGATTGTTAAATGGAAGCACAAATTGTAGAACAAAAAATCGTCTTGCATTTTATTTAAAAAGATTTTAAAAAGCAAATCTTGGGGTGACAGAGAATTGTTCCAAATAATATGGAAAAATTAGAGGTAGGCATTGTGTTTTGCCCGCTGCGTCTAAGGACATGGACCGATCTTGCTGATTTTCAATAGCACCTTTTTCGACACTGGCTCAGTCCATATGAAATCAACACAGAAATTATGGTTTTTTACCCTGATGTTTTCAGAACATAATACATAAAATTTTGTACATTTGTTTTACACTAAAAAATAAGTTTATTTACGAAGTTTCAGAATTTGTTCTCAGGTATCTTGTAAGTTATTTAACGGTAAAGATGGAAAAAACCGAGGATTTCGGGAGAGGTTACCATCTTAAAATAATAATATCTCAGCTTCTGATTAAAACAGAGACATAAAATTTGCGCCAAATTATAGCTTTTTATACTTTAAATGGTGTGCAAGACTTTTGAAAATAAAAAATTTTAGTCATAAATAAAGTGTACTTTTTGTGTACTATAAACACGTAAAAGTATATCTTATAGGTAAAATTCGGTTTTAAATTTAAAACCAGCTAAAGTTGTTTTTAATTGACTTATCAATGTAATGCTACGACATAAACTTACCTTTAACGTTTTTATTTTGAAATTTATTCCTTTTACTTTAAAAAAAATTGCACAAATTTATAACAAACTGAAATTAAACTTCAGGTTTTGTTTATTTTCTTAAATCAAAAAATTTTACTTTTTACATTTATTTTATTTTATTTTTTTTAACAAAAAATCTAGCAGCTAATCATTTTTTTTAACATTTTTTTTAACACCCTATACACATGGTGGTCTGAAGGGTGCATAATAAGGCACTACTAGTCCAATATCTGAAGTAATTTTGGGATTTGAGAAAATTAGGTTTTAAAAATATACTTTTTCAGCGAAATTTCTTGAAAAGATAAACGACCATTTTGGTCAAATATGGAATGGCACATATATTACACCCTATACACTTGGTGGTCTGAAGGGTCCATAATAAGGCACTATTAGTCCAATATCTGAAATAATTTTGGGATTATTGGACTAATAGTGCCTTATTATGGACCCTTCCGACCACCATGTGTATAGGGTCTAGTATATGTGCCATTCCATATTTGACCAAAATGGTCATTTGTCTTCTCAAAAAAAAAAAAATTTCGCTGAAAGTCTTTGTTAAACCTAATTTTCTCAAATCCCAAAATTATTTCAGATATTGGACTAATAGTGCCTTATTATGGACCCTTCAGACCACCATGTGTATAGGGTGTAGCATATGTGCAATTCCATATATTTATCCTCTTAAGAAATTTCGCTGAAAAAGCATTTTTTTTTAAACCTAATTTTCTCAAATCCCAAAATTATTTCAGATATTGGATTTATAGTGCCTTATTATGGACCCTTCATACCACCATGTGTATAGGGTGTAATATATGTGCCATTCCATATTTGACCAAAATGGTCATTTATCTTCTCAAGAAATTTTGCTGAAGAAGCATTTTTTTTAAAACCTAATTTTCTCAAATCTCAAAATTATTTCAGATATTGGACTAATAGTGCCTTATTATGGACCCTTGAGACCACCATGTGTATAGGGTGTAGTATATGTGCCATTCCATATTTAACCAAAATGGTCCTTAATCTTCTCAAGAAATTTCGCTGAAAAACCATTTTTTTTAAACCTAATTTTCTCAAATCCCAAAATTATTTCAGATATTGGACTAATAGTCCCTTATTATGGACCCTTCAGACCACCATGTGTATAGGGTGTAGTATATGTGCCATTCTATATTTGACCAAAATGGTCATTTATCTTCTCAAGAAATTTCGCTGAAAAAGCATTTTTTTTAAACCTAATTTTCTCAAATCCCAAAATTATTTCAGATATTGGACTAATTGTGCCTTATTATGGACCCTTCAGACCACCATGTGTATAGGGTGTAGTATATGTGCCATTCTATATTTGACCAAAATGGTCATTTATCTTCTCAAGAAATTTCGCTGAAAAAGCTTTTTTTTTAACCTAATTTTCTCAAATCCCAAAATTATTTCAGATATTGGACTAATAGTGCCTTATTATGAAAACATCAGACCACCACGTGTATAGGGTGTAGTATATGTACCATTCCATATTTGACCAATATGGTCATAAATCTTCTCAAGAAATTTCGCTGAAAAAGCATTTATTTAAGACCTAATTTTCTCAAATCCAAAAATTATTTCAGATATTGTACTAATAGTGCCTTATTATGGACCCTTCAGACCACCATATGTATAGGGTGTAGTATATGTGCCATTCCATATTTGACCAAAATGGTCATTTATCTTCTCAAAAAATTTCGCTGAAAAAGCATTTTTTTTAAACCTTATTTTCTTAAATCCCAAAATTATTTCAGATATTGGACTAATAGTGCCTTATTATGGACCCTTTAGACCACCATGTGTATAAGGTGTAGTATATGTGCCATTCCATATTTGACCAAACTGGTCATTAATCTTCTCAAGAAATTTCGCTGAAAAAGCATTTTTTAATACCTAATTTTCTCAAATACCAAAATTATTTCAGATATTACACTAATAGTGCCTTATTATGGACCCTTCGGACCACCATGTGTATAGGGTGTAGTATATGTGCCATTCCATATTTGACCAAAATGGTAATTTCTTCTTCTCAAGAAATGATGCAAAATGAGTGTTTTATTTTAACCCATTTTAATGCTTTTCTAAACATTTTTTTGATACCAAACTATTATAGTTTCATAATATATCCCTTGAAGCAACATTTTCATAAATTAGATTTATAAGTACTTGTGTTTTTTTACTTAAATTATCATTCAGAGGAAAGGAACCCAAAAACAGAACGACTGTTAAGTGGCTAACAGTATACTGTTAACTGTAAAAACGGTAATGTTAAAAAATGGTTTTTGTCTCCACTATTTAAATACGTATTTATCTTCACACACATAATGATTAATATAAAATTTATTCTGTTAGTAGTGGATTCAGATACTTCATATTTCAATTTCAAATACTGTGAATACCTTCATTCTGCTTTGGCAGGTACGAATTGCGAAAATTTTGACAACGTCCATGAACTTATTTGTTAATAACTTAAAAACTTCTTAGATTACCAAAATAAAATTTTACATGTATTTTAAGCTGACATCAAGCAATAACATATATGTATATAGATTTTTTTCATTAAAAACGGTAGCTTTTTTTAAATTGTATTATTTTTTAAATTTTTTGGAAAAAGATTTTTTATTTTTAAAAGTACTTGAAATGCACATTATTAAAGCTTATTTAAAAAGCTATTCAAGCAAATTTCATGTCTCTATGTTAATCAGATGCGGAGATATTATCATTTTAAGATGGTAACCTCTCCCAAAATCCTTGTTTTTTCCCAACTTTACCGTTAAATAACTCACAGGGTACCAGAGCGAAAAATCTGAAACCTCGCAAATAAAATTTTGTAGTCTACAATATGTGTACAAAAACTTGTGTGATTCTGAACAGGTCGGGTTGAGAACTGTGTTGATTTTATATGGATTGTCCCCACTATGTCTGATCGATTGATGTATTTGAATTTGCTCTAGCTGATCTAGTGCCTCGGCAAACTTGATTTCAGCACTAACACGAACGGACAGAAGAAGAGACGAATCGACTTCACTATGCATAGGAAGTCAAAATATATATACTTTATTGGATCGGAAATGGTTATTGTAGAAATTACAAACGGAATGACAAACTTAGTTGTACCTTTTTTTTTTTTTTCCTTTAACCCTTTCGGGACTACTGGGATAATACGTCCCAGCAATTTTCAAACTGTCTTTTTTCTTTATTTTCAATGCAATCGCCAGGGAGGTAGAACTGCCAAACGTCCAAAAACGGATAGCATCAATATTGAAGACCACTTGCCAGTAGAGCAAGAGAAGCGTTGTCGCTGTGTCCGCTGTTCTTCACTTGGCACAGAAAAGCGAACAAAGATGATATGCTCAGGTTGTGACAACGCCTTATGTTACAAGTGTTTTGGGCCATTCCACAAATTAATACCTAATTGCATTCCTAAAATCTTAAAAATAAATGTAAACTTTTATCTAAATCTAATAATATTTATATTTTAGTTATCTTTTTAATTTCGAATCGCTCTTCGAGAACACTGATTGTGATTTTATGCCCCATGAAAACACTTGTTGGGATTATATGTCCCAGGATAAAAGGACGAATTTAAAATTTTTAAGTATGGAGAACATAATACTTTTATCATACCTTTTAGAATATGAAAAAAATTTTACCATACATAATTTGGTTTGCAAATAAAACTCCGTCCCGAAAGGGTTAAACTTGTAAAATTAAAAAATAATTTCTATTTTTCGTGTTCCAACTTCTGATAACTTGCAAAAGCAAAGACATTGCTGTGCGTTTTTTACTGACGGCACCCAAAAGCAAAATAATATAAGACTTAATTTGTTTACAACTGATTTTTTTGTAAGCAAAAGCAAAATTATTGGCTTATTTAATTCAGGTACAAATTGTGAAAGCATTGAAAAGTTCAAAATTTACCACTTTTGCTACTTCGACTTAAGTTATTTAATCACTGTGTATAACTACGTGTACCAGACGCAGATTTCCTCTTGAACTGTTTACGTTCTTTCCTACCATAAAGTTTTTGTGTTCAACGAGTTTTTTTTTTCCAAAATTAAAAGTTTTGCTAGGGATTGCTGCATTAGGTAAAAGCTATGTTTTTTTTACCTTTTTCATTAATTTTTTATTATAAAATGCAGGCGTTGTGTTTTGCCGGCTGACTTGAAGGACATGGACCGATTCTGCTAATTTTCAATAGCCAAATTTTCGAAACTATGTTTGATCGATTTTCTAAAGCTAACATAGTGCCTTGGCAAGGTTGATTTCAACACGAATTCCGACGGTCAGGCGGAAATTTCTTGACTTCGCTATGCTTAAAAACTTATAATATATATACTTTATGGCATCGGAAATGGATATTGTAGAAATTACAAACGGAATGACATACTTAGATATAACCTTTTCCACCTGTGGTGAATGGTATATTTAAAGATTTCATTCTAAATTTTAAAATTATCATTTTCAGTTTAATGTTGCCTTTATCAGATATTTGATGTCAGGAATTTTAAAAGTAAGAGCGACACATGTTAACGTAAAATATCCTATTTTCTGAAGGATTTTTTTCTTTCACGTGTAATCTGGTGTCAACGAAGTAAAAATCACAAATTCGAAAAACTTTCGGCCCCCATATTTTAAAGAGAAGTAAATAAAAACAGTACCAAACACTAAGATAATATAATCAATTAGGTGAAACAAAATCGATACATAAAAATATTTCAATTTAATAACCCAATTAATACTGAAAAGCCAAGTTAAAGAACCAGTGTTAAATTTAAAATACATTTTGTCATTTTTTGTTTCTTATTTACTTATATTTCAATAATGTGTCCTATAAGTTATAAGTTATTATTGTTTGTACTTGATATCTATTGTTTAATAAATTTAAAACAACCCATACATGCTAAATTTCATTGCAAGTAATTAACAATATAGCACAAACACATGCAAATGTGCACCGTAAATATGAATGGCTGCAGTTAAATCTCAATAACAACTGTTTATTTTATTTAGTCATAAGAATATTAATTTTTCTTTGTAAAATCTAAATTGACTTGAAATTAAATAAAAAATAAATGCCGGCATTATTATAAATGTTTACACAAATATTTTTATATAAACAAGTTCTGTTTATAATTTTGACATTTTTCATTATATTTTTTACGACTTTACAAACGTCGAAATTAATACAAAGTGAATCAGATCACCAAGGAATATGTAAGAGCACAGTATTTTCAGTTGATAGGACTACATAACCTAACTTTAATATTTGCTATAAATTTTTATAAAGACCAGTATCAAAAAACGGAGTCAAACTGCGTATCACATAATACATTACGTTTTCAATTAATTCAAGGATGGAAAAAATTTATAAAAAAAAATCCTTCGGATAACTGCAACAAGATATTAAAAGCTATTTTGATATATTCTGCCTTAAGATAACTTTTTAGAATTTCGAAATTTTGTAAATTTATCTGTTATAATTATTTTGGTTCTTTTTACAGAACTTCCAAAATATTCATAAAAAACGACCAGGTAAAAGTCAGACTCACAACCGGAGGGTTCCGAACTACCATCTTATTTTTTTTTTTTTTGTTATTTATTATCGAAAATTTAAAGTGCCTGTGGGGTAACCCTTAAATTTTCACATTATTTCCTGTTACTGTAGCGGCCATAATAAGTCAAAAATATACCAGAAATATGTGACAGACGGCAGTCGTTGGAGCGATAATAAATTTAAGACGTGCACTAGTATATCCAACAGTATGGCAAAAACAAATATATCATATACATAACAAGTAAAACAGATACAAAAGAACGCATGAGTGTAGTTGATATTGTATGTTTTCGCTTGTGCGTACTCACTCTATGGATATAAACACATACAGTTGTTTATGGTATTGCATAGAGTAACAAAATTATCAGTTTTTTACTCTCAAATATCTGTTGTACCATGAGTATTTGGATATATCTGTTTATGAAACAGATATTTTTGATACTTGTGTGCTGCTTATGATAGAGGCGAGAACTAGTAAGCAGTATTTATTTCAACTTCGTAGTAATAACCCGAATTGTAATTATTATTGTTTAGCTTTAGTAATTAGTTTATACGATTTTAAATGTAGAATTAGCAATATTTATAATATTAATGATAATTTTATTTTATAAAAACAAATGGAAAATTAATAAAGTGTTGTCTAGTTGCGCGTTGAGTTATAAGGATAGAAATCATTCAATTAAGAAGTTTTATTGTATGTTTATTTAAAAATATTAATTCCTCTTTGATAAAAACTAGTAAATAGTTAAAATTAATATATAAAAATAGGTTTATTACATACATCTGTACAAACATATGTACATAATAATAGGAGTTCCAAAAATTTCAATAAAAAAAAATTAGGGAAAACATTTACATTTCTAGAATACACCCAGTAATAATATTGTCCCTTTATATATGTACGTATTAAATAACGCAATTTTTATTTTCTATGCACTTAGAAGGATATTATAGTTATGTTATTTGTGCATTAAAAATTTCTAAAATTTCTGACATTTACTAAAAAAAACTCCTTTTCTGCATTAAAGAAAAGTCCTACAGCTTAAATAAATAGAGAGTAAAAATTATTCGAAATTAAAAAATTATTGAAAAGTTTTTAATAAAAAAAAAAAAAATAAAAGAGTACAGTGGACAAGCTCGTTGTAACTGCTTACCAAAGGATAGTCAGCTTAACAACGGTAAATATAAAATATAACAGCATAGTATATCTCTTACTAGTGTGTGTAAATACTCGTAAGTGGCTGTCAACCACTAATTAGAATATATAATGAATTGATTGAAAAATAAATTGTTAAAAAATGCAAGTTTCTTACTATAAATGGGAGCAATTAATTAGAAGGACTAACTCGACTAACAATATTTTAAAGTGACATTTTTATCACAAAGTTCTGGTGAAATATGTATGTTTTAACATTAGGCACTATAAGAATGTATTTAGTTTTCGAGTAAGTAATAAGATTTGCTAGCTGGGGTTTGAATTAAATTTAGATATCAGACATCAAGTTTTATTCCTATCTCGTTTAAATTTAATAAGTTATTAAAATTTTCGAATGCATATCCATCAACGAAAGGGTTAAGGTTGTAATTCAATTTCATTACCATTATTAAAACAATTATAATTAAATTAAAATAAAATAATTATTTGGTAAAAGTTGTTAAAAAACATAAAAGTAATTTAAATACAATTATACGCATTAGATTCATAAATTTTTTTTAAGAATTCTGTTTTGTATATTCAACTTCCATAAAACAATTAAAAATATTGATCATGTTTAGAAACAATAATTTTATTTTTTAATCTTAATAAACCAATGCATATGTACGTATGAATGGATATTAATTCGCAGCACACAATAAGTACTTATGGTACAACCATTGCTTTAGTTTTGAGGGAATGTTACTGTTGCTAAAGTATACTTAGGGATAGAACGATACCATTTTTACTCGATACAGTAGTATCGATCGAAAAATTTCAATACGTACTCAATATCAAACAAAAAGTATCACTACCTACTCGTGTCGGTTGACTATTTCATAAAATTAAGGGAAAGAAAAATACATATCGCTGGTCTCATGCAGCGTGACCGTTGTTGCTACTTAAGTACCAAGTTCCTATTTTTTCGAATGCTTGACCCTTTTTTTGATATATTTTACCCTCTTTTGCCCCTTTTTTGTTATGTGGCACTTATTGTTTGCTTTTCAATTTAGGTGGTTGTATTTTGAGTCTGTTGCAAGAAGAACATTGGAGCAATGGTGAATTTTGCTATACTTTTTTGTTATATCCTATTAATAAAATTTATTTAAAATTTTTGTTGTTTATTCTTAAAAGCATGAACAAATTGAAGACAAATTTTTAAAGTGCGTTTTCTTATATAATATATATGTTGTTTCCTCCACGAAAAACATTTTAGAATTGTTTTAAAACTTTGTAAAAAAGAATATATAAGTAACTCAAAAATAAAAAACATACTTTCTTAATATTTTGTACTTTAAAGATATTGTTAACATACATATACATACATATACATATACATATCGGTTATGAAACTGAAAGTGTAAAATGTGCTGAAGAGTTTTCTAAAATTTTTATAATTGATATTAAAAGTAAAATATTAATATTTTATCAAAAACAAGTAAAAGTGATTATATACCCTTCAACAATCAAATCAAAAAAGCAAATATTGAGGTGACACAGAATTAAAAAATAAACAAACATTTTGGTACTGCATTTATATAATTTTACATAAAAATGACTTCGGCTCTTAATGGGTTAAGAATTTTAAAAACATTTTAATATTTTTATAAAACTCTTCAAAAGCTTTAAAATGATGCCGAATTTAATATTTCAAAAAATTTAAAAACGTCAGAGCACCGTAACTGGGAAAATATGGGCGAACGCCAATTTTTTCATTTGACGTTTTTCTCTTATTTTTTAATTATATATCGTAGATATTATTTTTTTTTTTTTTTTTTTTTTTTTTGGTGGAGTTACTTTATTCTTTCAAATGATATGAAAAAATTAAAGGTAGGCGTGGTGTTTTGCAGCTGTCTCGAAGGACATGGACCGATCATGCTGATTTCTAATACCACCTCTTTCGACACTATATCTGATCGATTGCATATGTATTTATTTTTTTATGAAGTCAAGTTTGCCTCGGATACAAATCATGTAGCAGGTGGTGGCAGTGGCGAATTTATTCATTGCCGTCTATGCAGGAAATCAAACTCCATCAGCGTCAAATTTATTATATATTTCTATAATATATATATATTTAAAGAAATTGTAAATTGAAATGCTTGATCAGCTTCCAGAAAACATGTCTATTTTCGAAGTTAATTGTCAATTTTCAATTTCATAATGCCGTAACTCTGTAGGTATCTCAAATTAAATATTTCTACTAGACTCAATATTTCGATAATAAAGTATCAAAACGTCTATACAAGTTCTGGCCTCTTAATTTTTAACCGCACTACAGATAACTAATTTATTAACATTTTATTAAGATTGTAACGGCGTAGCGTTCAACATAAACCTCAAGTCAATATGCAACGAGTATTTTTGACCGATACGAGTACTTTTTTACCGATACTTACTTGGTACTCGGTGGTAAAGTATCGATGCTAAAAGTACTTGTTATCGAGAGGAAAGTATCGAATATGTACTTGTATTTACTCGTATCGTTTCATCCCTCAGTATACTTTTAAATAACGCATAACGCTGTAACTTAAATAGAAAATTGAGAAAAATGCATCAACAAATTGCATAGTGTATCTCTGGACTTTATCAGCCCTTTATTCTTAAATAGTTTTCGTAAAGTTCATGATACAATTTGAAGTTTCCTTTTTTATCGTCAAAATTTTCAAATGGCGGCAATTTGTCGAGAAGGTTAAGTTGAGTCTTACTAATCTTTCGAATTGTGTTGCATCCATTTTCCAAATTACTTTTTTTATTTAAATAAAAACTATAAGATATACATGTTTCTTTTTCCTATACACCACTTTTCTATCCCGTTTTGAATGATTAAGTACTACTATCTATCCCTTTTTGATGATCAACTATCTTATAAAAGTAGTAAAATAACGAGCAAATTATTAACAACATCGGTATGGCCTAACAAGCATCCACCAATTGTGAAAAATCAAAATTTTGTACTAGTTGATGTAAGAGTTTATTTGTTCAACAATAACGCATATAACAATGCAAAATAAGAGAAGTCATTTTTTATTAACTTTTTTAAATTTATCCTTTAAAAATACCAAATGAGGGATAAATATTTTTTGTAGGTTTTTAACTTGATGCATCATTAATTGTAATTGAAAACAAATAAAAAGCCTCTTTAATTTTGGCTTGTACAGAAAAAAGACGCAAGTGTTACGGTTAACTATTATCCTATAATCTCCACTAGCCTAGGTAGAACAACAAGATACAACAATGACAAAGAAATATGTTCATTATGTTTTTGTACAAATCGTCTTTAGCTGTCAATAAGGGATTACAACTTTCTTATGATAGGTGTACCACTTTAAGGATTATTCACGCTATTATACAAGTCTTCAGATTTGCATTCGATTTTGCAAGAAAGAAATCTAATGAGAATTGTTGTGATTGTCAAAAAATTCAACATAAGATTACCTTTTGTTTCTACACTATCACAATTCAAGTAGAATGAAAATTCCCAGCAAACGATATATGTAAATCGGAAAGGAAACTTTACGAACTTTTTTACGGAGTTTTTACGCTCATAAAGAGTAAAAAAAACAATCATTTGTCATTCGAAAACCTTCAGAAATTACGGTTTTTTTCTACTAAACTAGTTCTGCTTTTAATGTTCTTAATTTGTTTTAGAAAATACTTTTTTGTCTGTAAATAAGCTCTTATATTTATAGCTCCGAAGATACAGATATTTGGTCAGAAAAAGCTTCCTAGGTGGGTTCTTTTAAGAGTCTTTTTTCGGATTGCTCATGTAATAGTTGGCTGAGTTATTAGCAGTAAAACAACCCTGATAAAATGAAAAATCATAGAGTTTTTAAAAATTTCTAAAAATGAATTTGTATTATGGGATGTCAAATACCTTTTCATAATACTTAGGTATTTGACAAGTATATACGTAGGGTTATATACTTTTTAAAAAAAATGTAATTTTCTGTAAAGTTGGCTATAAAATTGAACTGACGTGGAACATTTGTTTCGTGCGAAATTTAGCACAGATTTTACGCACTTGGTTATAGGTAACGGGAAATGCAATAGTAAATATGAAATTATTTTTTAAGGGTTTTTTTTATTTGAAAAAATTTGGCGCTACCACAATTTCGCAAGAGTAAAATTGGTAACGTGAATACCTTTAATGTTCCACTGCATTGCATCACAACAATAATAGGATATTTGTCTCGGTATTCATTTTTTTACCTCAATAGGTTATGAACTGCTCTGACAAAACTAGCATGAATTTTAAAAATTTAATTTATTTCAGACAATTTATTTCATTTTAACATCTTAGACCAATGAGGGAGAAGTATGTACGAATAAATAATTATTATTATTTTATTCCTTTAACTCCCACTAGAGCATAGGGCGCCAATAACAGCAGTTCTCCATCTGATCCTGTTTTGTGCAATAGACCTAAGTTAATTTCAAGATATACCCAGTTGGTTAATTTCGGATTCCGTTGAACGTCTTTATATTGTACGTGGTCCGCCGCTTAATCTACCATCTTGCTGAAATGTGTTCCGTCTAAGAGCTTGCTTAAAAACACCACTGTCCATTCGACGAAGTGTGTGTCGTATCCACTGCCACTTTCGTTTACGAATCTCAGTAGCTACTTGTATTTGATTTGTCCTTGCTAGCAACTCAGCATTTAAAATCGTCCTAGGCCAAAAGATGCGTAATATTCTTCTTAAGCAGCGGTTAATAAAAGCTTGAAGTCGCCTTGTTATGTCGGGTGTAACCTTACAGGTTGCACATCTACATAGGGGCACCGACTTAACATTTGCTTCAAAAAATTCTCAGCTTTGTGGATTGGCTTTTTTTATTACTTTGCCATACTAGCGATAATGTGCCAAAAGATGATCTGGTCGGTTCCTCCATTTGCAGTGATCTTGCTCCCTAGATAGCAGAATTGGTCACATGTCTCAAATGTTTGGTTGTTAATGGGCAATGGAACTGTTGTTGTACCGATGCTTAGTGTTTTTGTTTTGGTTGCATTTGTTTTGAACCCTGTGAATTTCAGTTGTTCCTGGACTTTTATAGTTGTTTGTTAAAGATTCATAAGCCTGTGAGAGTAAGCAAATATCATCTCAACACCTTTGAGAGAATCTTCAAACATGTTCTTTGAATATGTTCTTAACTGTAAAACTTAACCTACATGTTCTTTTAAGGACAACTCAAATAGGGGGCAAATTAGACTTTTTGGTCAAGTATAAGGCTAATCTGGCTGTAACTTAAGTACACTATGTATGTGTGATTAGGTAATCATTAAAGTCTAAATATTTTTAGACTGAAAACAAATTAATTTAATATTTGAAATGTAAAAAATTTATTACGTTTTATCTTGTTTTGTTTTTAATTTTTTGTATATGTATTTTGCCTATAGGCAGTTTTATTTCTTTTTTGATTGTTATTATTATCAGTGTTTTCAGGCAAAGACAGAAAAAAGTTACGCTTTTCCTTCACAAAAGTTAAATTTTTTCATCAAAAATTACATTTGAAAATTTTTCTTAAATAAATAGTAATTTATAATAAAAATAGCATAAAGTTTTATTTCACATTTTAGGAAAAGTAACAGGAAGACAAATTCATTTACTGAACTAAAACAAAACTAAAATAAAAAAATAAATAAAAAAGTATGAAAAAAATTTTACCCGATTCTCATGAGTATTTAGGTCAGGGGGGTTACTCTCTATTGCGATGCGAAAGCGAGTTCGATGCGACAGGTAGATGTGATAAAGGTACAATTTGATACTCTGTACTGTTTACGAAAACACTTTCACATAATAATTTAAAAATAAAGCAACAGTAGCACAAAAAAATTAAAAATAGGGAAGAATGACAAAATGAAGTGTTAAAATTTGTAAACAAATCATTTATATTATTAAACCAAGTCCCGCGGCCAATAAAAAGTATTATTACATACAGCGTTCAAAAAAAGTATTCGACATCTATATAAAATTTTATTTGTGTTTCAATAAAAACAAATAGATTTTGTTTAGTGGTAAAACTCACATAAAATTTTATTTATTAAGGAACAAAGAAGATAATTCAGTAAAAAAAATTAGATCTTTACAACTACTAAAACAAAAAACATAATATTTACAACTTAAGTTTTTAACAGGAACTTAAGTTAAAACAGGAACAAAAAAGTATTCGACATTTAAAAAACTATTATAAAATTAAACTCTTATTGACATTCTAGTAACGAGTTACTCTTCCTTTGCGCCGTATAACATCTTTTAAACGCTCGGGAATAGACTTTACTAATGACATTGTACATCCTGGCTCAATTTTATACCATTCGTCCTGCAATATTGCCCTCATTTGGTTTTCATTTGTAAATGCACGAGATCTAATTTTTTTTCTCCAGATGACCCCAAAGATGTTCAATTGGGTTAAGATCTGGAGATTGTGGCGGCGTTTTTATCAAATGCGGGCAGTTGTACAAAAGCCATAGTCTTGTATTCATTGCGGAATGTTTTGGATCATTATCTTGATGGAATTTAAATTTGCCTGCAAGTCCTAATTTTTCTGCGCTCGGACGCAAATTTTACTTCAAAAGGTCAATATATTTCAAATGATCTATTATTCCATCAATGAATGATTAATTGACAACTCCTGATGCCGCCATACATCCCCAGACCATAACACCACCTCTACGGTGTTTAACCGTTGGCACCATATTTCTTTCCTCCAACTCTGTATTTGCTTTTAGATATACTAGAACCTTACCATCACATCCAAAAAGATTATATTTACTTTCGTCAGCAAAAATTACATTCATCCAGTACTCTTCTGGCTTATTTACATACTTTTTAGCAAACTCTAATCGCATAATTCCATTTTTCTTTGAGATGTGAGGTTTTTCCTAGCTGATCGTGCCTGAAATTGGTGCTTTTTTAAAACATTTCTAATTGTATGGGGAGTAACTTCAATGCCTACGTATTCCTTGTTATTTTTGGCTAATGTTGATGCACTGACTCGGGGATTTTTTTGACTTCGCGCACTATTTGCCGCTCATGTACCTCTGTAAGTTTCCGTGGACGACCACACCTGGGCTTATTTTCAACTGTTTTTGCAGCTTTGTGTTTTTTACTATATAATGGACAGTAGTTCGTGGCCTTTCAACGATTTCTGAAATATAATTTTCCGGTTTGCCTAATTCAAAATGGTGGATTATTAAATTTCTTATTTCAATAGTGGTTTCTCTTCCTTTGCGCCCCATTTTTGTAACCACGTGAAACTAAATGAAAACAATGCATGAAAAAAGCTTCGAACTAAACTCCTAACGGTATTAAAAATAGCAGCAACAAGCATAGTCAACATATTAACGCAAAGGCGACAAAAAATGAGTGATGTCGAATACTTTTTTTGCTTTGCAATTTTAGCGTTTGTTATAAAATACGCTCAATTATCTCACATTCTCAAATATAATTAAGTTTTGTAACTTTTAATAAGAAATTACCTCCACTGTAATAAAAAATTACAGCTAAATGCTTTAAATTCTTGTCCGCATGTAACACACTTAATGATTTGTAAAAATAAGATTGCATGTCGAATACTTTTTTGTACATTAAATGCAGATAACAAAGAAAGATCTTTGATGTGTTTTGTGTCATTAAAAATGAAAAAATATAAAATAGTGATGGATTCAGTGCCACAATGTCCATGTTTATACGGACGAACATTTGGCAGAAAAGCATTTGAAATTCCCTTATGTTTTTTCATTCCCAGGATTCCGTAAATAAGTAGTGCATTCTCTTGCCATTCAATATCGTTAGTGAAAGTAGATTTTTTTTTTAATAAATCCGTTTACTATTTTTTTTTTTTAATAATTTGTTGCTGTACTTTTTCTGTAATATTACTTTATTTCGTGTCTGTACCAAAAGTTACGAACATATAGCCAAGGAGCCCTTAAAAGTTAAAAAATGTAACCAAGGCGAATAAATTACAAGGTGGCAGCGTAGGCGAATTCATTAATTTTCGCCGTGAACACTACTGTCAAACTCCATATATAAAAAATCAGTGTACTATTTTTTATATATAAAGTTTGACATTCGTTTCTACCAGCAAAAAAATAATAAATTCTTTAACGCTGCCACCTGGTAATTGATTCGCCTTGAATGTAACCAAACGACAGCACTGATTGTTATTGTTTAGACAGTTTTCTGTTTTCACCATAATTTTGCGACGTATAAAAGGAATAAAAATGCACAGATAGTACTTTTGTAAGTGATAACCAAGAAATGTGTAGTATACCTTAAGGCTTCTATTTATTTTAGCAAAAGCGAACACCGATGGGTCAAGTGACAATTTTCTGTTAATAAATTAACCACCGAAATTCGAGTAGTATTTTAAGTGTAATTAAAAGGTATCAAGCAATAAATGTTTAAGAATTATGTTATTGCTATTTAAAAAGCAAGATATTGTTCTCGATTTTTTCTTTTAATTGTTTTTTTAGTTTTATATTCTTCATAAATTCGGTTTTTTTTACTAAGCATCTTCTTGCCTATGAGTTTTTAATGTTTTTATATCGATTTTTTCGACTTTACTACTACTTTGTGTGTATGTGTCAAGTTTTAAACTATATGAAAGGAATATTACTTAAAATCAATAATTTACGGAATTAAAAAAGATTTTTAAATCGATCAAAAACGTTTTTTCTTTTTTAAAATTTTACATAATTCTAACTTTGTTTCCTTTTGTACAAAATATTCGTTATATGTACATATATTGTTAATTGTTAATATAATACTATTTTTAAATATTTGCTTTTATAACAATTATTAAATTTAATAAACTTACGGTTCAGCTTCTATAGATTTTAATTTGGCAACATAATTGGAGGGTATATAGCCTTCTTGTCTAGTCTTCTTGCTTCGTGCTAACCACCAGTCACCCTATAATATAAATTAATAAAATTTAATAGTTAATAAACTAACATACAGGAAAACAGTTTAGATTACAATTTCATATTTTTTTAATCATATCTTCCAGAGTGCAAAAATGGGAGTAAAAAATTTTATGTGTGTGAAGATAAGTTCGTTTTTGCAGTAAACATTGTACTTAACTGTTAACCACTTAACAGTCATTGTGTTTTTTGGCATAAATTATGTGTTGTGGTATAAATTAGGAAAAATGACAAAAGTCTGAATAGAAAAATGTACCTTATGGAAAAATGCTTCTCTAAAAAACAAGCATTAAATTATACCTTATTTTGAAGACATTTTGGATAAATATGGAATAGCTCATATACTACAACATATGAACATGGTAGTGTAAGGAGTCCTTAATAAGACCCTATAAGACCAAAGTCTAAAATAACTTTGGAATTTGAGAAAATTAATTTAAAAAAAATGTTTTTTAGCAAAATTTCTTGAGAAGATAAGGGACAACTGCAAAGATCCCACTTTTGATGGTTGCTTCTGTTAATTATTTTAGGTGGATATCGTTTAATCATTTTAAGAATTTTTTAAAACCGACTTAAAAAAGATTTTAATTCCGTGTATTTTTTTTTTTTTGTACTCCTAATCTCCGTTATGTCTTTACCGATCTGATTTCTTGTTTATTTGAAAGGGTATGCTTGCAAATTGGTCTCAATACTAATAAGTAAGATTGCTATATTCGGCTATGCCGAACCTTATATACCCTTCAACAGCTATGTAAATCTAGTTTAGTGAAGTAAGTCCAATCAAATAACAAATACTGGGGTAACAGAGAATTAAAAATAAATAAATTTTGGTGCTACATTTATATAATTTTAACTAAAAATGCCATCGGCTCTTAATTGGTTAAGCATTTTTTAAAGAGTTTAGTATTTCCTTAAAGAGCTCTTTAAAAGCTTTTAAATGATACCCATATTGATATTTTAAAAATTTGAAAATTTTAGAGCCCCGTAATCGAAAAATATGGGCGAGCGCCAATTTTTTCACTTGGTGTTTTATTCTTATTCTTTAATTCTCTATCGCACCATTGTTAATTATATTGATTGGAGTTACTTTATTGTTCCAAATGACATGAACAAATGAGAGGTAGGCGTGGTGTTTTGCCTGCTGCCTCGAAGTACACGGACCGATCATGCTGATTTCCAATAGCACCTCTTTCGGCACTATATCTGATCGATTGACATATTCCTTTATTTTTTTTTTTTGTGAAAAAAAACAACACGGACGGACAGACGGACATCGAACTCAGAATTCATACACTTTATGGAGTAGGAAATGAATGTGTGTGAAGATAAATTTTAAAATTTTTAGCTTTGCCACAAACCTTTTAATTTACCAGAGCTCTGTTAGAAATATAACATAGCGCTGTTAAAGAAATGAAAATTCGGTTTATGCATCCAAACTGTAAATTTTATGGAAACGGCGAAATATGGCAAAACCAAAATGAATGGGATTTGCTTGCGAAGTATCCTTTTATAGCTCTGCATGCTTAAAATATTTAAAAGCGCATGTTGGGACGGGTTTGGGCACTTATATTTTTAAAATTTATATTTCTCTAAGGATTGAGCCCATTTTTATGCAAACAACAAAAGATAGCACAATCGTAATAATACAGAAATGTGTGTGATGTATTCCTCGTTAATTGTCCATACTTGGAACTTTTAACAGCACGAGTTGAAACGGGGTTTGGGCATTTTAAATTTTTAAAATTTGGGTTTCTCTATGGAAACAACAAAAGATGACAAAATCGTAATAATACAGAAATGTATGTGAGGTATTCTTCTTTAATTTTCCATACTTTGAATTTTTAACAGCGCGAGTTGGAACGGGTTTTTGGCATTTTTAAATTTTTTAAATTTGGGTTTCTCTAAGGGATGAGCCCATTTTTATGGAAACAACAAAAGATGGCAAAATCGTAATAATACAGAAATGTGTGAGATGTATTTCTCTTTAATAGTCCATACTTGGAATTATTAACAGCGCGAGGTGGAACGGGTTTTGGGCATTTTTACATTTCTAAAATTTGGGTTTCTCTTAGGCATGAGACCATTTTTATGGAAACAACAAAAGATGGCAAAACGTAATAATACAGAAATGTGTGTGATGTATTCCTCGTTAATTGTCCATACTTGGAACTTTTAACAGCTCGAGTTGAAACGGGGTTTGGGCATTTTACATTTTTAAAATTTGGGTTTCTCTATGAAAACAACAAAAGATGGCAAAATCGTAATAATACAGAAATGTGTGTGAGGTATTCCTCTTTAATTTTCCATACTTTGAATTTTTAACAGCGCGAGTTGGAACGGGTCTTTGGCATTTTTAAATTTTTTAAATTTGGGTTTCTCTAAGGGATGAGCCCATTTTTATGGAAACAACAAAAGATGGCAAAATCGTAATAATACAGAAATGTGTGCGAGGTATTCCTCTTTAATCGTCCATACTTGGAATTTTTAACAGCGCGAGTTGGAACGGGTTTTGGGCATTTTTAAATTTCTAAAATTTGGGTTTATCTAAGGGATGCGCCCATTTTTATGGAAACAACAAAAGATGGCAAAATCGCAATAATACAGAAATGTGTGTGAGGTATTCCTCGTTAATTGTCCATACTTGGAACTTTTAACAGCGCGAGTTGAAACGGGGTTTGAACATTTTAAATTTTTAAAATTTGGGTTTCTCTAAGGGATGAGCCCATTTTTATGGAAACAACAAAAGATGGAAAAATCGTAATAATACAGAAATGTGTGTGAGGTATTCGTCTTTAATTTTCCATACTTTGAATTTTTAACAGCGCGAGTTGGAACGGGTCTTTGGCATTTTTAAATTTGGGTTTCTCTAAGGGATGAGCCAATTTTTATGGAAACAATAAAAGATGGCAAAATCGTAATAATACAGAAATGTGTGTGAGGTATTCGTCTTTAACTCTACATACCTGAGCCCATTTTTATGGAAACAACAAAAGATCTCAAAATCGTTATTATACAGAAATTTGTTTGAGGTATTCCCCTTTAATTGTCCATACTTTGAATTTTTAACAGCGCGAGTTGGAACGGGTTTTGGGCATTTTTAAATTTTTAAAATTTGGGTTTCTCTAAGGGATCAGCCCATTTTTATGAAAACAACAAAAGATGGCAAAATCGTAATAATACAGAAATGTGTGCGAGGTATTCCTCTTTAATCGTCCATACTTGGAATTTTTAACAGCGCGAGTTGGAACGGGTTTTGGGCATTTTAAAATTTTTAAAATTTGGGTTTCTCTAAGGGATCAGCCCATTTTTATGAAAACAACAAAAGATGGCAAAATCGTAATAATACAGAAATGTGTGTAAGGGATTCCGTTCCAACTCGCGCAACATTAATTTGGTAAGACGAAATTTACACACAAACCAACGTATTTCTTCACCGTTCTCTCTGTATTTCGTCTTGTACATTTGTTTTTGCTTTGTTTTAATCAACGATTAAACACGAATGAATAGAAATTATTTTGGCTTAAGTTCATTTATTTTTAATTTCTAAAAATCTTTTTTGGAAAGAAAATATATTTTTACAAATGTATGCGGACGTTTACCAAAGAAATCAAGAAAAATTAGAAAATTAGAAATTATTTTTGCTTAAGTTCATTTATTTTTAATTTCTAAAAATCTTTTTTGGAAAGAAAATTTATTTTTACAAATGTATGCGGACGTTTTCCAAAGAAAACAAGAAAAATAATATAATTTCTATTCATTTATTTAAAATGCCCAAAACCCGTTCCAACTCGCGCTGTTAAAAATTCCAAGTATGGACAATTAACGAGGAATACCTCACACACATTTTTGTATTATTACGATTTTGCCATCTTTTATTGTTTCTATAAAAATGGGCTCATCCCTCAGAGAAATATAAATTTTAAAAATATAAGTGCTCAAACCCGTTCCAACACGCACTTTTAAGTATTTTAATTATGCAGAACTATAGAAGGACACCTCGCAAGCAAATCCCATTCATTTTGGTTTTGCCATATTTTGCCGTTTCCATAAAATTTACAGTTTGAATGCATAAATCGAATTTTTATTCCTTTAACAGGGCTATGTCATCTTTCTAACAGAGCTCTGTTAAACTAAAAGGTTTGTGGCAAAGCTAAAAATTTTAAAATTTATCTTCACACACATAGAGATGAATATTGTAGAAATTACACACGGAATGACAAACTTAGATATAGCCTTTTTCCACTTTTTGTGGTAAAGGGTATAAAAATTAAGAGTTAAAAATTAAAAGGTGTCCTGATAAAACACATGTGTCTTTGACGAATCCTTTGAAACGTAATTGGCATGTTAATTTTAATTTAAATAATTACATTTAAGTTTAATTAATTAATTATTTTGAAAGCACTTTTAATTATTGAAAAATTTTCTTTGCTAAAAAAGTTTCAGAAAAAGTTTTTTCTTTGTTTTTCTAGTGTCAGATAGATTTTACATTCTTATATTATTCTATATTTTAAATTCTAAATATGAAAATGTATTATTCGGAATCTTTTTTATGTTAATTACACTACTCAAATCAAATTTTTGGTAACAATGCGTTCAAAACAATTAAGTCAAAAATCCACTATAGAATGCCTCCTAAACGCAATCATTTAAGGTTTAATACGGAAAACATCTAAATGTATTTACTAAAAAATGTGTCAATAAATAAAGTAGAATTACTTCTCTATCTCTAAAAGTAATTTAAAATGTACAAAATGACATAAAAAGTATACAAATGTTAACAATTACAACCCAGACACCACTAAAGCTTTAAAAATAATTTTCAGAATATATTTTTAATGAATTTATATGAAATAAAATCGCAAGTTATCAGTTATATTTTATTTTAGTTTACTGTTAACTAGCAAATATAGTAGTATATAAAAATATTTGAAGTGAAAATGGTGTTTGCTAAATTAGTTTTCATTGAGAAATTCAACTTTTATTTAATGCACAGTAATATTCGGTTAAAACCAACTCCATGCAACCAGCAAATATAATTCCGTATTAGAATAATATAATATAACGTATACAAAATAAAAACGAGTTAAAAATCTATTTTGCCTCTTGTTTTAGGAAACACTAAAAACTAAAACATAATATTAAATGCTTTGGGGAAAAAGTAATTGAAATTGAAAGAAAGCATAAAATAAGGTGTCAAACGTTTTAGTTTGTTATTGCATTTAAAATACGTGGGAGCAATTAATAAGATGGATTAATTTATTGACAATTTCACTAGTATTGGTTGATAGGTATTGCTAATTATTTTTTAGCATTACCACTAATGGTAACGCTTTCTTATGAAAACGTTTCGTTGGTAATTAGTCAGTCAACTATTATTAATCGTCACTTGATGTGTTTGTAAATTAAATAAATAAACACATAAAAATAAAGTAGAGAAATATTTTAAAATTACATTTTTATCACAAACATTTTGCAAATTATATATGTTTTGGCATCTGAGGAAAAATGAGAGACTATCAGGCAGAACTTAATTCCGAGCAAAAGTGATTTCAGTTCCAAAATTGTTTCTTTAGAAAACGAAAAAATTCTTCGGAATGAAACCACTTTTAAATTTCAAAGTGGATTTTAGTTGCTTTAAAACTTAATTTGGGGATTTTAAATTTAATTTTATTATGTGTCCTTATTTAGATTAGCATTGTTGTTTACTTTTCCGTTCGCAATATTGCCACATTTAAATTAAAGAGTGTAGATTCAGCATTTTTCATGTATGAAATAGGGACAGCTAGCTGGGGTGTAAGGGACCTTTCTCGCATAAAATTTATAAAATTTTTAATATAGACTCATTTACAAAAGGGTTATTGTTCTAGACAGAATCATATTAAAATGCTAATTTTTTCTCCCCTCTGTGATTGAGTTTGGAAAAAAGTCATTGGCAATTTCACCCTGTTTAATGTAAAATGTCTTCACTTTGTTGACTTTCCTCATTCGTCTTTTTATTACTCTGTTAGGATCTAAATTATACTCCAGTTTTATCAACTTTGTATTTTCGGAGTATTAATTTGGATTCTAATGAGTAAAACCGCTAACGGTTTAATTAAACTTGTGTCGCCATCTTCCAATTGCTAAAAAATATTCATTCGTTGAGAGCAATTCGAACGATTACAAACACCATTGTTGAAAAAAGGTAATATTTAAAACAAATAAAACTATTTATTACAAAATTCTTAAACCTTGCTTTTTATTTATCTTTTTTCGTTCTTTACACAAACATTTTGGTCCTTTGAGCCGGATCTTGGGAAGTAATATTCTATTGGAGAATAACCACCCTTATTTTGTTTACATTTAAAGATCCACAACTTCATTTTCGCCACACCAAATTTCATCCTCATTGTTTGGAAAATTCATTTGAAAAAAAGGTGCGTAATTTCATTTTAAATAAGTGATTTTTAATTAAAGTGAAAGTGGGATAATTATTTACAAAAGTGTAAGGAATAGATAAATAAGACACATACATATATACGACTTGTTTTATTTGTTTGCCTTTTTAATATATACATACATACATACGTATGTGCGGTGGTTGATCGTATTGCAGTTCATTTTTTTGACGTTTGTTTTAATTTATTTTCTTTTGCTACGCAATAAATCGACGGTGTGTTTTTTTCTATTAAATAGTGAAAATAATTATTATAAAAGTAAAAATAATTTGAAGCCTACGGAATATAAAGAAATAATATATAAAGTGTATGAAATTCTATAATAATTACAAATAAATATCAAGTGCATTAAATAGTGGTGTGTTTTTTGTAAGTAATAATAGATATTACATACATACATACATATACGTACATTAACATTACATCGGTGCTTGTTCTTGAATTTACAAATTGCACCCTATTGTCGGTCGGTTTGACTATCATTTATTTTGTTTTAAATTGATAATATTGTTTTGTGTTTCATTATTAATTATATTTAAATTAAAAATATTTTTTTTTATTTAAATATAATTTGATTGAAATTTAAGAATAATTATTGATTTTTTTCAATAAGTGTTAAAGTTAAATTTTTTGTTTTGATTTACCGAAAATTAAGAAATAATGTCTATTACAGCACTTGATAGATTTATTAGAGCTTCGGATGCTCTTATAGAATTTGAAGCTTTCTTTAATGATATAAAAGATGAAGAACACACAGTCGATACATTAGAGCTTCATGGCGAAGAGTTAAGACTTTTGTGGGACAAAGTTAAGTTGACACAGGAGGAGTGTTTAGATTTTTTAAAAAGTTGTAAGGATACAAAATTGGATCAGGGTGATGCTATAACGGCAAAGTATCGCGCTACATTTTTGTGTTTAGGCAAAGTAAATAGAAAGAAGCGTGAGTTTGAATCGGAAATTAAATGTAATAGTTCCCAGATGGCACATCCGTGCAGTGCTGATGTTTCAGGTCACACTTTGTCGTTACCACCTTGCGACGTTGACACGTTTGAAGGGGATTATCTTTCTTGGGCCACCTTTAGGGATTTATTTACTGCGTTATATGTGAATAGTGCGCGTCTTAGTAATATTGAGCGGCTATGCCATTTGCGGCGAAAAACCAGTGGCGAGGCGAAAGAGATCGTCTCTAAATGTGTAAATCTTAAGTCGTTACAAAGGGGCATAAATAGCTGCCTGTCTGCCTTGTCCATTTATGATGTGTCGACCGAGAATTGGGATCCAATTATTGTTTTTGTTTGTGTTCAGAGACTTCCAGATATTACTGTTACTTTGTGGGAACAAAATATTAAGGACAAATTTGTTTTGTCTAAATGGGAGGATTTGGATGCCTTTCTAACAGAAAGGATTCAGACATTAGAATGTTTACGCGATACCAGGGACTCCTCGCATGAAAAGAAGAAAGTTATACAGAAGGTAAAGGCACATTATGCGAGTTCATCAACGTCAAATAATTGTGTTCTTTGTAAAAATCAAAGCCATTTTTTGAGAGATTGCAAACGATTTAAAAATCTTTCGATTTCGGAAAGATTTTCAACAGTTAAAAAATTCATTGTTGCGTTAATTGTTTATCGCGCGCACATGAAGTTAAAGATTGTAAAAGTATTCATAATTGTTCAAGTTGCAATAGGAGACATCATACCCTGTTACACAGGAATGCGTCTCCTTCGGAGGATTTCATCAGGAATTCCTCTAATTCGGCTGCGAGTTCAGGCGTTCATTTTACGCAGGATAACCCTGGACCCATAGAGCCAGCACAGCCATCTACCTCTCGCGGTACAGTATCTTCGGCTCCTGTAAATCGTCAAGTATATCATGTTTCTCAGAGTCGGACTGTTTTATTAGGGACGGCAATGGTGAATATACGTCACCAGGGTATTACGTACCCAGCTCGCACCCTGATTGATCCCGCTTCAGAAACATCATTTATTTCTGAGCGATTGCAGAACTGTTTAAAAATTTCTGCGCATTCTACGAATGCCAAAATTTCGGGTGTAAACCAAACAGTCTCTGCCACTATTCGGAAACTCTGTTCTATTGAAATAGGGTCTCTTTTGGACTCTTCGATTTGCTTGACGACTACGGCACTTGTTTTACCAAAAATCTCCGGTAATCTACCATCCTTTGTAGTAAAGGATGAACTTCGCAGGAGCTTGCCAAATATACGTTTGGCAGATCCTAAGTTCTTTGATTGTAGGCCTGTCGATCTATTACTAGGTGCGGATTTGTATCCTTTGATTATTACAGGTGAAATTCAACGGAACATTTTAGGGTCGTTAATAGCTCAGAACACGGTATTTGGATGGCTTATTACGGGGCCTCTACTCCAATCTTCGTTGCAAGTTTATTCAACTAGAGTAGAATTCTCTGAGGAAGATAATTTGAACAGAAATTTACTTAGATTTTGGGAATTAGAGGAACCACCAAAAAAGAGGATAATGTCGCCTGAAGATATGATTTGTGAGAGGAATTTTACGAGTACCACTAGTAGGGATCCAGATGGTCGTTATGTTGTAACACTTCCATTCAGACCGGATTTTCTTTAGGTTCATCTAAAGGGAATTCTATGTCACAGTTTTTAAGAAACGAGTCTTCTCTGTTACGAAAACCTCTAGTAAAGAAAATGTATGACGACGTTGTAAGCGAATACTTATCTTTAGGTCATATGAAACCTGTGACAGATAATTACCCTGATATGGTTTGTTATGATGAGGTATCATCCGGTGATAAAATTTGATCGCAAAACCATGAAATTGAGGGTAGTATTTAATGCATCTAATAAAACTTCTAGCGGCAATAGCCTGAACGACTGTCTTTATGTGGGACCCACATTACAGGCGGATCTAGTCTTGCTTATACTACGTTGGCAACTTTTTAGGTTTGTTTTTAACTGTGACATAACTCAAATGTATCGGCAAATTATATTGGATAGGGCACATACTCCATTTCAGCGTATTTTTTTTTTCGAAATTGTCCTTCGGAGGAAATTACGGAGTATGAATTGCAGACAGTGACCTTTGGGGTCAATTGTGCACCTTATCTTGCCATTCGTACATTACTGCAGTTGTCTGAAGACATTGAAAATGAGTACCCGCTGGCAGCACATATTTTGCGAAAATGTATGTACGTTGACGATGTACTCACTGGGGCTCATGATGTCTCCACTTCGTTGATCGCTGGTGATCAACTCATAGCAGCTTTATTATCAGCGGGATTTGAACTTAGAAAGTGGACATCTAATGAAAAGGCCATCTTGGAGGAACTTCCTCCTGATCATTTGGTTGATGCCAAACTATTGACTTTTATTGAGTCAAGTAGTTCGAAAACTCTTGGTCTTCAGTGGAATGCTCATTTGGACGCATTTTACTTTAAAGTGGATCCAATTACGTTGCGATCTGAATATACCAAGAGAGAAGTTTTGACCATTATTGCTAAGCTATTTGATCCCGTAGGATGGTTAGGTCCGGTTATTGTGGTTGCAAAAATGATCATGCAAAGGTTTTGGGAGGATAATATAGAGTGGGATGACTTACTTAGGCCAACGACAAAGGCGGAATGGGGAAGATTTGTTGCTTCATACCATGAGGTTAATTATATACAGATTCCAAGATGGGTTCATTATGAACCTGGGTCTGCCGTTGAGCTTCATGTTTTTTCTGATGCCTCAGGGAAGGCATATGCGGGGGTGATATACATACGAATTGAAAAACTTAACGGCGATATAATTATTAATTTGTTAACCTGTAAGACCAAGGTTGCTCCCATTAAGTCAGTTTCTTTACCTCGCTTTGAACTTTGTGCTGCAGTTTTAGCATCTAATCTTTTAAAAACGGTATTAGGTGAAATTGACGTGCCACTTCGTCAGATTTATTGTTGGACTGATTCTACGATCGTCCTTTCCTGGCTTAGAAAAGACGCTTGTTCTTGGACAACTTTTGTTGCCAACAGAGTTTGTAAAATTCAGGAAATTGTAGGCAGTCATAATTGGCACCATGTTAAATCAGAGGATAATCCTGCTGATCTAGGGAGTCGAGGCAAATCGCCCTCAGACTTAGCACATTGTGATCTTTGGTGGCATGGGCCACATTGGCTTCAGAAAAATAAATCTGAATGGAATCTGAGAAATTTGACTATAATGGACACTGATCTGGAGGCACGTGCAGTAAAATCTCATGCTTCATTTTTTGATGATTATGATGATATTTTGGAGAGATTTTCTTCTTTTGATCGTGCCCTTCGGGTAATTGCATACATATTTAGATTTTTTAATAATTTGGCACAGAAAGGTCGCTATTCATATGAGTCAATTAGCATCTCTGGCGTAGAAGTAAAACGGCTAAAAATTCGTTTAGCCATTATTGCCCAAAAAGTACATTTTTCTGATGAATATAAGTGTCTCTTGGAGGTGAAACCTCTTTCTTCAAAGAGTTCTCTTTTAACTCTAAATCCATTTCTGGATAAAGAAAGAGTTATGCGACTTAATAAACGATTAGCAAAATCTCCATCTTTAGTATATACGGAACGACATCCGATTTTGTTGCCATATTCATGTCGTTTTACATTTCTTTTAACTCAGTTTGTTCATTTAATTTCAATTAATGGAGGGAATCAGTTAATGCTAAGGATTTTACGAATCGAATATTGGATTCCAAGATTGAAAACATTGGTCCGCACAGTTGTCGGCCGTTGTAAGCGTTGCATTCTTGATCGTAAGCGCTCATGTAGACAGATAATGGCTGCCTTGCCACCAGAGAGGACGGTTTTAGATCGGCCATTCACGACTACTAGTGTGGACTTTGCAGGTCCATTTGATATGAAAAGTTCGAGCGTTAGATCAAGTCAGGTTTTAAAGGCATACGTTTGTATTTTTGTATGTTTTTCTACGAAGGCAATACATTTGGAAGCAGTATCAGATTTGACCACGGACAGGTTTTTGGCTGCTTTTAATCGCTTTATATCCAGAAGAGGTTGTCCGAATACAATATTTTCCGATAATGGTACCAATTTTGTTGGCGCTTCACGAGAATTGGAAAGGGATTTTAAGACGTTTTTATTAGAGAGTCAGTCAAGAATGTGTTCTACGTTTAATGTTAATGGTTTGTCATGGCGGTTTATTCCTGCTGGTGCTTCCCATATGGGAGGTTTGTGGGAAGCAGGAGTCAAAAGTTTTAAACTCCACTTTCGCAAAGAAGCTCAAGGGGTCAAATATACGTTTGAGGAACTTTCAACGGTTCTGGCTAGAATAGAAGCTTGTCTTTATTCTCGGCCGCTTTGCCAGTGGCTCTTACACCAGGTCATTTTTTGATAGGATCACCAATTTTAGCTCCTCCTGAACCGTCAATTTACGAAACGCCTATTAGTATCGTTAATCGCTATAGGAAAGTTAGGGCATTTACTCATCACTTCTGCTTTCGATGGAAGGATGAATATTTGTCAAGTTTGCATAAACGGTATAAGTGGAAGTTTCCTGAAAGAGACATATCTGTGAATGACTTAGTCGCTATTCGCCATGAACAGCTCTCTCCAACGTCTTGGAAATTAGGTCGTGTTGTTAAGACATATCCTGGAAGTGACGATCACATTCGCGTGGCGGACATTCGGACGGAAAATGGGATTGTAAGACGACCTATCACTAAACTGGTCATTTTGACCAACTAAAATTTATTATTTATCATATTTTAACCTTCATTATTTCCTAGTACTATGGATGCCTTACCTACATTTTTTGAAGACGCTTTGCTTGAAGATTATGAGGAAGCGATGGAGGTATCCGACGCAAGTGCGGTGGCAACGACGACTCCGTCTTTGGATGCGGCTCCCGAGCCCGTTTCTGTAAAACCATCAGAGACGGCTTCAAAGGTGGATTCGCCGAATGTGCGTACTTTGGATGATGACAAAGTTAAAACACCACCAGTAGACAGCGCTGGCTGTAAATCTGCTTCTAAAGCCACTTCTGGAGCAAAGCCCAGTGCACCATATTGCGTCCTTTGTAAGAAAAATCACCCGCTGAGAGGTTGTTTCCGTTTTCGTAATTTAGCTCACGAAAAAAAGTTGCGATACGTTTTAGTATTTGGCTATTGTTCGCGTTGTTTATCAAACAACCATTTGTTAAAAGACTGCCAAAGTACCGGAAAATGCTTCAAATGGCAGGGAAATCACAAAACCCTTTTGCACTCCCCTACACGCAAAGTGTCTAAATCCGCCGACGGAAAACAAAAGAAAAAAAAACCTGCTTCGTCACGTGCTTGTGCAACCATTGCCACTTCGTCATGTGACAACCCTTTCGCCGACGCTTCAGGCTAAGCTGGTAATAGGGAGTCAAAAGTATCAGATTCGCGCAATAATAGATCTGTGTTGTAGCATTAGCTACATAAGTGAAGATTTGGTTAGGAAGTTAGGGATACCTATTTCCAATTCATATTGCCGCATCCTGATCACGTCTATTTATGACTCCTCAAAACAAATTTCTATAACAGCAAAAGTAAAGAAAATGCACGGCATTAAAACCCCTATTATGGACGTGGCGGAGATTGTGCGGGACCAGTTTCCAGGTTTTCAGTACGCGGATCCGACATTTTACCATTCTGGTCAGGTGGCTTTAGTTCTCGGTCCTGAGGTTTGCTCCCAAGTGCTCACAGGAAGAAGTTTTTCGAGCCCGGGTTGTCTACTGGCGCAATATACCATTTTCGGTATATATCGCCTTTATAAGCGAAAAATGTTATTATTATCAGTTTATGGATCTGTCAAAACCATCCCGCAAGGGTTCAGTTTATGGGTCTGTGGTAAAAACCATTACTACGTAGTTACAATTTTCAGTTTATGGATCTGTCAAAACCATCCCGTAAGGGTTCAGTTTATGGGTCTGTGGTAAAAACCATTGCTACGCAATTCAGTTTTTGGGTCTGTCGTAAAAACCATAAAATTTTAACTTTATGTTGAAAATATAATTTTATTTAATAAAATATTTTAATACATTTAATTCTTTCTTTTAAATTGCTTCTAACGATGTTAGTGCAAGGTGGCCGGCAATGTTTAAAGTAAAATGTCTTCACTTTGTTGACTTTCTTAATTCGTCTTTTTATTACTCTGTTAGGATCTAAATTATACTCCAGTTTTATCAACAATGTTTGAATTTAATTCATAAAATATTTTTCTTTTAAATATAAAGTGAGTTTAGGTAAGTTTTCATGACTAATGATTTCAGTATAAAAATGGCAGTAGGATATTATGGGTCTTTACCAAGTATTTTGTAAAAAGCAGATTTTTATCCCAGTCCGTTTTAACCGAGTTTTACTGTTACTGTACCCGATTTTCTAAAGTATGTGCATTGAATGGAACCTTACAAAAACAAAAATCAAAAACAAAGTTAGTTATTGCAGTTAAGTTAAATATTGCAAGCAAGTAAAAAAACAAAAGCCAGTACACTTTCCTAACAATATTTAAAGAAAAATTAATTTGCAAATTTTGCTATTAATTTGCAAACACTGTTATTATACTAGGGGCGTTCGATATTGATCGAGATTTCAATAGAATTTAAATGTAAATTTCGATCGGTATCGAATGCCGTAATTTGCCCCCTGGATATAGTAATGAGCTTTCTGTCCAATTTTCAATGTATACAGGTCGAAATATATTAGTTATGGGAAGACCCCTTTAATTCCTAATTTCAAATTTGCTCTTTATTAAAGAGGACTTAGCAATAAATTTCAACTTCTGGCTAAAACAGTTCAAAAGGTTGGTCACATAGGTATATTTAATTGCATCACCTATAGAACACCATTTAATTTCCAAATTCAAATTTTATACTTGCTGTTGTAGCAAGCATAAATTATAATTTTTACTGCTTCAGCTGGACTCCAAAATAGTAGTGATTAAAATTTTCAAGTGTTTGTATACAGCGGTTCAAGAGATAGATGGGTAAAATTACATTAATTATGGGAACAGCGTTTTATTTCTACATTCAAATTGTATACTTGTTGTAATAACGGAGTTAGCAATACAGGTTCCTTGTAAATTTCAGTTGTCTGTCTAGACCGGTTCAAAATTTGGCCGTATATATAAAATTACAAGTAATTTACGTCACCTAGTGTGACACCCCTTAATTTTTAGACTTATTTTTGAATTAGCTTTTGATATTGAGAGCTATAGCAATACGACATTTTTTTAATTTTAAAGTGGTCTCTACAGTTCATAATATACCTAAAAAATATGTATGTTTTATAAGTGCTACCCTTCAATTTTTTAAATTATGAACTGGTTCCAAAACGGGACCAATATATCAGCACAACCTTTCAAATAAGGAAAAAAAATTTTTAATTAGTTCAGGAACAAGTAAGAGTGCTATATTCGGCTATGTCTTATATACCTTTCACCATATATGTTAATTCAGTTTAGTTAAGTAACTTCACTCAAAAAAAAACAAATATTGGGGACAGAGCATTAATAAATAATAAAAAAACAAATTAAGTACTACATATAATTTTACATAAAAATGTCATCGGCTCTTAATGGGTTAACCATTTTTAAAAAGTTTTAGTATTTCCTTAAAGATCTCTTTAAAAGCTTTAAGATACACCTTAAAAAATGTTGTGCACAACCGTTTTTTCTAGTTCAGAGGCCCATAACTCGAAAATTATAAGCGAGCGCAAATTTTTTCTCTTGATGTTTTTTTCTTATTTTTAATTCTCTATCCCCTCATATATTTACTTTTTTGATTGGAGTTACTTCATTATTCCAAATGATATGGAAAAATTAGAGGCAGGTGCAGTGTTGTGCGCGGTGCCTTGAAGGACATAAACCGATCTTGCCGATTTTCAGAAGCAACTCGAATGGCGTTTTTGGCTGATCTAGTGCTTTGGCAAACTTGATTTCAACACTAACACGGGCGGACAAACGGGCAGACAGACATCGCTCAATCGAGTTCGCTATGCATAAGAACTCGGAATATATATACTTTATGGGGTCGGAAATGGATATTTTAGAAATTACTAACGGAACGACAAACTTAGATATACCCTTTTTTCACTTTTTGTGGTGAAGGCTATATTGACAGCAATCTGCGGGCATAAAGATTAAAAAGCAACATTAAGGCGAATTGATAACTTCCTTGTTTTGAAGTCGATTTAAAAAATTAAAATCATAGAGCCAACAATAAGTTAAGCAAAAAGCTCCAAATTTTTTGATATCATATATGATTTTTGCTCCGTTTTTAGTTAATTCATATCTTCTTGTAAATTGTAGCTTGTTTAAATACCAGTTAACTTAGTGTACATTTTATAATTATCTTTCGTAGTTTTTTAAAGTCAATTAAGACTACCTTTGATTTACATCCTTGTTGGAAATCTTCTTTTTGTTCTTTCTACGAGTAAACCGCTAACGGTTTTTACACATTGTTTGCCACTTTTCATTTTTTATAAGTTTCTAACGAGTTTAAATATCATTCGTGTTGTTGAGTTTTTGCTAGAAAAAATTTATATAAATATACCAATAAAGACATTAATTTTTTTTTGCATATTAAAAATTCTTGTTTTATTTTTTTATGAATTTTTTCCTATCGGATATACGCCGAAACATTGGTCCATACGAACCGGATTGCAACAAGAATATTCAATCGCCTTCTAGAAGGAAGAAATAAGTAGAAACCTTTTACGAGGATTAATTAATTTTCAACCCCCATTTTTCAATTGTAAAAAGGTTAGTAAATTGATTTAAAAAGTGAAGTGAGAAATAACATAACTATATGTACATACACACATACTTACGTGTTTTGCATGGAAAAATCAAAGTTTGGTTATAAAAGAATAAATAAAAATTAAAAGATCAGTTCCGTCAGGGATAATTGAGTAATTAAAGTACCAACGAGGGTACTGTTGTATTTGAGTGCATTTCGTGGAAAAGTTTGTTTATACAAAAGAATAAATATTTCATTCGATTAAAATTGCAGTAAATAAATAAAAAAATTTTATTCACAAATTAATTATACCATAAATAATTTAATAAAAAGTGCCAAATATAAAACAAATAAATGCATGTATATAAATATATGGGAAAATAACCATACAATAAATAGCCTTTGTTAAAAAAAAGGCGAAACCTGAAGTTTTAGAAGTGACTGAAGGTAAATATCAAAGCACTCTTAATACGTATGCTTGATGTATGAGGACAATGAGAGTGAAAAGTGATGAATTGGGTGCTAAGTCTGAACCAAAGTGTCCGACAAGAAGTGGTGATACTTCGGGTATGGATATTTGTCATAATTTACCCCTACCACCGTGTGACACGGACATTTTCAATGGTGACTATCTTTCGTGGCCAACCTTTCGGGATCTTTTCACTGCTATGTATATTAATAATACCCGTTTGAGTAATATCGAGAGATTATGTTATTTAGTAAAGAGAACTGGAAAAGAAGCTAGGGAAATTGTGTCAAAGTGTCCGCTTACAAATTCCGGGTTTGAGATCGCGTGGAAGAGTCTAAAGGATACCTATGAGAATCCACGCATGTTGGTAAATAACCAATTAAAATGTTTATTTAGTTTAGAGTCGATCTCAAAAGAGACTAGTGCGGCTTTGAAAACTTTGCAAAGGGGTATTAATAGTTTTTTGTCTGCTATGTCAATATATGATATTTCTACGCAGAATTGGGACCCGATGATAGTTTTTATTTGTATTCAACGATTACCAACTGTAACAGTTACGCTATGGGAACAAGGTATTAAGGACAAAACTGCTTTATCGTTGTGGAGAGATTTAGATATGTTCTTAACGGAACGCATTCAAACTTTAGATTGTATACGCGATCTAACAAGTTTAGAAACTGATAAGAAAATATCAGAACGTAAGATAAAATCTCATGTGTCTAGTACAGGCTTCACAAATGCATGTATTTTATGTCCAAATCAGTCTCATTTGCTCCGGTTTTGTCGTCAATTTAAGAAAATGTCTTTTTCAGAGCGTTTTCTACTGTTAAAAAAATTTCATTGCTGCGTCAACTGCCTATTAAAATCACATGAGGTCAAGGATTGTAAGAGCGATAATAACTGTTTTATTTGTTATCAAAGACACCATACTTTACTTCATCGCAATTCGCCTACTGAGAATATGGTGACTCATAATTTGAATTCAAAGTCAATAGTGCATACTGCAAGTGTAGAAGATGAGATGCCCTCGACATCGGCCGCCGCTCGTGTGAACTCAAATCGACAAGTTTTTCACCTTTCACAGAATTCGTCTGTTTTATTAGGAACTGCAGTGGTTTCTATTATTTGCCACGACACTACGTATCCAGCTAGGGCCTTAATTGACCCCGCATCAGAAGCTTCTTTTATTTCAGAACGTTTGCGAAATTAGTTGCGACTTACGTCACATTCTACGAATGTCAAGATTTCCGGCGTGAATAAAGAAGCTTTTGCAACCTCTAGAAAAATTTGTACGATTTGAGTAAGATCTCCATTGAACGAACATATTGAATTGGAAACTCTGGCACTTGTGTTGCCATCAATTTCAGGTAATTTACCTTCTTTTCTTTGTCCTTCGACTATTACGAGTGAATTACCTGATATAAAGTTGGCGGATGTGAATTTTTACAAAAGTAGACCAGTTGACATTTTGCTTGGTGCCGATTTGTACCCAAAAATAATTCTTGGTGAGGTTCGCAGAAATGTTGTTGGGTCTCTTATGGCTCAGAAAACTGTCTTTGGATGGATTCTGACGGGTCCCATTGATGTTTCAGTTAATGATTCTATTAACGTTTTTCCGACTGCAACAGCCTTTACTGATGAGGATAATTTGAACCAAAATCTTTTGAGATTTTGGGAAATAGAAGAGACACAAAAAAGGAAAATTATATCTCCTGCGGATAAGATTTGTGAGGAGATTTATCAGAACACCACTGTCCGTGATACTACTGGGAGATACATTGTTTCGCTACCATTTAAACCAGAATTTCCTCGTGAAATTAAACTGGGAATATCAAGGTCTGGCGTAATGAAACAATTTATTAGAATGGAAGCTTCACTATCTCGTAGGCCAAAAATAAAGGTCATGTATGATGATGTCTTAAACGATTATTTAGATTTAGGCCACCTTCTGCCGACTGAAGTTAGTAGCGGAGCTCTCACGGATTCCTGCTATTTGCCACATCTTCCCGTAATTAAACTGGAGAGAAAAACGACAAAATTAAGAGTCGTTTTTAATGCATCAAATAAAACATTTAATGGCAACAGTTTAAATGATTGCCTTTTTGTAGGGCCTACCCTTCAGGCTGATTTGGTAAATTTAATTTCGTATGTACGAATTTGTATTTAACTGTGATATTTCGAAAATGTATAGGCAAATTCGTGTTCATTCGTGCCATACGCCATTTCAGAGGATTCTTTATAGATCGTCCACTGACGATCAAATAATAGACTATGAATTACAAACGGTAGCGTTTGGGTTGAATTGTGCCCCTTATTTGGCAATTAGAACTTTATTGCAATTGGCTGATGATTGTGAAGAAGAATTTCCCTTGGCTTCAAAGATTTTGAGAACAAATATGTATGTTGATGATGTGTTGGCTGGAGCACATGATATTTGTAGGGCTTTGTTGGCCAGAGATCAGTTGAAGGATGCGTTGTTATCAGCTGGTTTCGAATAAAGAAAATGGCCATCAAATAAAAAATCGATTTTGAATGATTTGCCTCCAGATCATTTAGTGGATGCAACAGTTTTGTCATTCGAAGAGGCTAGTTGTTCAAAAACTTTGGGGATTTTTTGGAATGCCCAGTTAGATTCATTTTTTTTTTTTTTTTTTTTCAAAAAGAAAAGATAAAAGATAAAGTCTGAATATACTAAAAGGGTAGTACTGTCAATTATAACCCAATTTTTTGATCCCGTTGGCTGGTTGAGCCCAGTAATTATTACAGCTAAAATAATAATTCAACGAATTTGGCTGGATAATATCGGTTGGGATGATTTACTTACATCCTCTACGGTAAGGGAATGGCTAAAATTCGTTGAAGTTTTTTATCAGGTGAATTTCATTAAAGTGCCAAGATGGGTAAATTATTCCAGATACCCGTCTGTTGAACTGCATGTGTTCTCTGATGGCTCTAAAAAAGCATATGCTGGGGTAATTTATATTCGAAGTGAAACACAACATGGGGATACAAATGTTCATTTGTTATCCTTTAAGACAAAGGTCGCACCTCTTAAATCTGTTTCATTACCCCGTCTGGAGTTGTGCGGAGCGATTTTGGCATCGGAATTATTGAAGGGCATCCTTAGCGAAATTGAGATAACGATCGAACGTGTTTATTGTTGGACAGATTCAACAATTGTATTGGCTTGGCTACGGAAACCTTGTACGTGGACCACTTTTGTTGCTAATAGGGTTTGTCGTATTCAGGAAAATACTGGAAATCATAATTGGTTTCACGTTTGCTCAGAGGATAATCCTGCTGATCTGGGCAGCCGGGGGGTGAACCCACTCACCTTATCTCAAAGTGAATTGTGGTGGCATGGGCCAACTTGGTTGAGGGGAAAAAAGGAACATTGGCGTGTACATACCCTGACGAATATCGATACTGACATGGAAAGTCGGAAAGTAAAGGTTCATGCTTCCTTTTTTTTCAGAATTTGAAGACATTTTAGAGAGATTTTCTTCTTTACACAGGGCCATGAGAGTTATTGCTTACATACTTCGGTTTTTCTATTCCACGCACTCGGCACATAAAGGTCCCTTCAAATATGAAAACTGTTTAGGGTCTAGTAATAAAATCAGCATGGTAAAAGTACGATTGGCTGTGGTTGCTCAGAAGGTCTTTTATGCCGATGAATATAAATGTCTTGTTGATAGAATGCCATTGCCATCAAAGAGTTCGTTAATACCCCTAAATCCCTTTCTTGATGAACAGGGAGTGATGAGACTAAATTGGCGACTGGTAAAATCACCTTCGCTATCATATCGTGAACAGTATCCGATTATTTTACCTTATGGCTGCCGGTTCACGAGGTTAATGGCCGAATTTATACATTTACTTACGATTCATGGAGGGAATCAATTAATGTTGCGAATCTACCGATGTTAGTATTGGGTACCTCGATTACGAACATTGGTCCGCTCTATTATTCGACGATGCAAACGTTGTATAGTGGATAGACATCGATCGTGTAGTCAAATAATAGCTGCTCTTCCCCCTGAACGTACCACTTTAGATAGACCATTTACGACAACAGGCGTTGATTTTGCTGGACCATTTGATGTGAAAACTTATAATGGTAGATCGTGTAAGATTACGAAAGGGTACGCTTGTATTTTTGTCTGCTTCTCTACGAAAGCGATACACCTGGAAGCTGCGTCCGATTTATCTACTGACACATTTTTAGCGGCTTTCAATCGTTTTATTGCTAGAAGAGGATGTCCTCAGACCATATTTTCGGACAATGGTACAAATTTTGTTGGCGCGTCGAATGAGATTTCGAGAGAATTTAAAACTTTCCTCAAAGAATGTCAAGCTAGATTGTGTTCCACTCTTGGTCATAAAGGTGTAACATGGCGATTTATACCGGCTGGTGCCCCTCACATGGGTGGTCTTTGGGAAGCCGGTGTACGAAGTTTCAAGCTTCATTTCAAAAAGGGGGTGCAATCTTGTTCCTTCACCTTTGAGGAATTTACTACGATTTTGGCGAGAATAGAGGCTTGTCTAAATTCTCGTCCTTTATGCCCTATGCCTGATAATGCTAACGAGCCAGTTGCTCTGACACCTGGACATTTCTTGATTGGATCGGCTATACTGGCTCCACCAGATTTACAATTTATGATAGCACGATAAGTATAGTTAATCGATATCGCAAGATGAAAGCTTTGATTCATCAATTTTGTAAAAGATGGAAGGAAGAATATCTCGTAGGTTTACACAAACGCTATAAATGGCAACATCCCTAAAGGGAGGTTTCGGTGGACGATTTAGTCGTAGTAAAAAATTAGCAGTTACCTGCAACTTCATGGAAATTAGGCATAATAGTTAAAATATATACGGGTACTGACGGTCATGATCGCGTTGCCGATATTCGTACTCAAAACGGTATAATCACTCGTCCTATAACCAAGCTTGTTGTTTTAACTGCATTATAAAATTAAATCACTTTTTCTATCAATTTCAACTACTAACCTTTCTTTTTCCTAGTAAAAGGAATTCCACTCTTGCGGCTATGCAAACCGACCATCGTATTAGAATTTATTTCTTAATTGGTCATTGACCGCAACTGGGGCCCATCATGGCTCATTAATTTGTAATAAAGCAACAGGTGTCCTTCATGACCCATTGAAATTTACGTATGAACAAAATTAGTTTATTTCCTACAGTCCACAGGAGTCCTTAATGGCTCAATTATAATAGAATACATATAGATACTCAACAGGAGTCCTTACTGGCTCATCTTTTCGATTCAAAACTTATTTATTTGTAACACTATTATTGTTGCAAGGTGGCCGGCAATGTTTAAATACCAGTTAACTTACATTTTATAATTATTTTTCGTAGTATTTTAAAGTCAATTAAGACTACCTTTGATTTACATCCTTGTTGGAAATCTTCTTTTTGTTCTTTCTACGAGTAAAAACGATAATTATCTGTCATCTCTGCTTCATAACATTGTGTCTTCGATTATACGGCACTGACCACTAACTACGACCTTCCATCATCATTATTTTAGTAACTTTCACACAAAGAACAATTTTTCCGACACCCAATTAATAATCTTATATATTTTTTTAATTTCTCTTTACTGTGTGAATTTATATACCTTTCTATATATTTTACGTTTTAGGCTGGGGAGCCAATAGATATACAAAAAAAAAAAAAAAAAAAAATATATATATATATATATATATATATATATATATATATATATATATATATATTATATCTTCAAAGTATTGTGAGTTAGTTGAACTAAGATTATTATTCTCTTTTTGTAAATATAAGTATGATCTCAGACTTAAATCTATTGTAATATTATTATTTTGGCCCATTTGGGCTTTATATTACGAAATAAATGAACTAAAGAATAAAAAGAATAAACCGCTAACTGTTTTTACACATTGTTTGCCACTTTTCATTTTTTATAAGTTTCTAACGAGTTTAAATATCATTCGTGTTGTTGAACTTTTACTAGGAAAAAGGTAATATATATTTATATACCAATAAAGACATAAATTCTTTTTGCATATTGAAAATTCTTGTGTTTTATTTTTTTATGAATATTTTTCCTATCGGATATATGCCGAAACATAGCTTGTGTCAAATGCAACCAGCGATATTCTTAAATCTTCATTAATATTAACGCTTAAGATAAAAAGTTTGCTTCTATGGGTCTAATAATATCGCAGGGCACTGCGTGCAAATAAAGAAAAATCAGTTCATATCTTGTTTGCAAGTAATTAACACACAAAATTAGGTCGACACAAAAAAACTGTTTGCAATAGAACTCCCTCCGCTATTTGCATTTAGGTTTATGATAGCAATATTACCAATTTATTACAATTTTGCTATCCGGTACACAAAAAATAATAGCCACGATGGTTTTCTCGATTCCAGCTACAATTAAAGCAAATAAATATAACTTATAACACTTACCTGTGTATCATTTAAAATTTCTAAATGTTCCCCTTTGCGAAAACTTAAATCCTCATCGGTACGAGCATCGTAGTCATACAAGGCAACAAATATCTTTGCATTTGCATTTGAAGTTTCATTCTCTGGTATCTGAGGCACAGGACGTATTTGTTCCTGTGGTTGCCCAATCGGCAACGTGATTTGAGGAACTCCAGTTACACCAACAGCAGCCGCATCATCAAGGGGAATACGTTGATCGACATGTGTCTTATCGATATCAGATTTTTCTGTGCGTAAGCAGTTGCCCATGATGAGTATAAAAGGATAAAAACTTCGCGGCAACAGTAAAAAAATTTTTCAAAAATCTTAGAACAAAAATAGAAAAATGCACTTTTAATACAAAATAGATAAGATTAAAACACAATCGTTAACAAAAAAGAAGCACTTTAAAGAATATTGTCGTTTCTTCTTCTTGTATTTTTTATTGTGATGATTGTGTTTATCATTGATGGTGATATTGCCGATATTATTGAAAATATTTGATTTCTTATACTAAGGATTTGGCACAATGTTGTATTTATCTATTTTCAGTTGTAGTTGATTTTGTTGTTGATTAAATACCGGATGTTTAATGTTAGTTTCCATTTAGTTTGTTTTGTTTCTTTTAAGTTTGGGTTTTGTTTCGTTTTACATGAAAAATGTGTGTGCTTTTATT
Source organism: Gymnosoma rotundatum (assembly GCA_916610165.2). Taxonomy (NCBI): domain Eukaryota; kingdom Metazoa; phylum Arthropoda; class Insecta; order Diptera; family Tachinidae; genus Gymnosoma; species Gymnosoma rotundatum. The sequence continues at coordinate 66,159,047 of OU744339.1, forward strand.
TAATTTGTATTTTAAAACTCAATTTATTTAACTTTATTCTGGAAATAAAAAGATGCAAAACAGTTATAATCTTAAGGTATTTTATAATATTTTTAATTTAATTTAAAATGTTTTCAAAATTAGATGAAAACTTTACACAAGGCCTTTTATCTATAATACAAACAAATAATCGTGCATTTAAGTACTTGCAGCTTTAAAAAAATATACAAGCAAATACAAGATTATTAAAATCTGACTTTAGTGTCCTGACATAAACACAAAAAAAAATTATTATTAAATGTGTCCATTCTTAATGGGTAAACAAAATTGGAACAAAATTTGTACCACCTGAAAAAATCTTATATATTTTTATTTATTTATTTAGCTGTCATGACTTTAAGAATGAAATTCTTTTACAGTCCAGTGGTATTACATAATGGGCACCATACGTTTACAAAAATTAAGTTTAACAATTACTAAAACAAATAAAAACTACAACATAGCAATTTGTATTAAAAACTAACAAAAATTTAAAACTTACAATCCCTGAGGGATTTCTTAAAACTCTGTCTGTCAGCAATGAGTTTTATGTTTGCGGGTAATGAGTTCCAGAACTTGATGGGATTGATGAAGAAGAATCTACTAACTTTTTAATGGCCCTAAATTAACTAAAGTAAATCGTAGTAAATTCACAAGAATCAGAACACATTTGCACATGGTCACAAGAAACAGTGAGATATGGTATGATAACACATCATTTATGACAATGAAGACATAAAGGATATATTATAACGTAAAACAACTGTAAAAATTGAGTTTTCAGCAAAATGACTTTAATCATGGCAAATATAAGAAATCGTATACAAAGTGATAAGGTAAATTAAAAATGGCAAACAACTCAATTTTCTTTATTTATTGGATATAATTCTCATTCATTTCGTTAAAGACAGTGAATTTGATTTCATACGAGATTTTCTTAACATCTAGCAAAATGACCTACTGCAAAACTTTACATGCCTTTTGAACATTTTGAAACAGTGTTTGTGTAAATCAGGTAACTAAATTTGAATTATAAAGAGTTCTATTTTTAGTAGTAAAAGCACTTGATATTATTTGTTGTGAATTAAGTATTCAGTTTATGTCAGATGTAATTACAATCTAAAGATTTTCTACGTACTATACACTTGTTTCCATCAGAAAAAGTTATAGGTTCCTAATAGGTTAATTTTTAACCGACTTCAAAAAAAGAAGGTTATACAATTCTGCTGAATGTTGCTTTTTCTATATGTGTGCCCGCAGAACTCAGTCATTTCTGATCTGATTTTGAAAATATGATAGATTATGCTTACTGATTGGTCCCGTTTAAAAAAAGGTCATAATCTTAAAAATTAAAGGGTGTCCCCATACAACATACATATTTTTTAAGTGTATTATGAACTCTAAAGGGCACTTCTGTAAAATTTAAGATAACTGCTTATTACTATAGCTCCCAACAACAAAAATTTATACAAAAATAAATCTAAAAATTAAGGGGTGTCCCCATAATTGATGTAAATTTACTTATTTGGGCCTATCTTTTGAACCGTTATAGACAAACGCTTGCAAATTGGACAGAAGGTCGATTGCTATGGCCATTATAGTAACAAGTATTAATAATAAAAATTATAAATTAAAGGGTGCCCCAATGGCCAATTTATATTTATGGCCATACTTTTTAGCAGTTGTAGACAGACGCTTGAAATTTACAACGAAACTGTATTGCTAAGTCCACTATAACAACAAGTATAAAATTTGGGGTTGGAAGTTAAAGGGTGTTCCAATAGTTGATGTAATTTCAAGTATGTGACCAAACTTTTAAACCGTTATAAGCAGAGTGCTGAAACTTAAAAGAAACCTGCATTGCTAAGCCCGCTATGCCAGTGAGCTTATAATTTTAATTTAGAAATTGCTAAGTCCGCTATAACAACAAGTATTAAATATGGTTTTAAAACAAACGGGTTTCCCAATAGTCGATGTAATTTGGTGTATATGGCCGAACTTTTGAACCGCTGTAGACAGGCAGCTGAAATTTACAAGGAACTTGTTTTGCTAAGTGCACCATAACAAGAAGCTTGTAATTTGAATTTAGAAGCTAAACGGTGTTCCCAATATTAATGTTGAACCGTTATAGACAGACGGTTAAATTTACACAGAACCTGGTTGCGAAATCTACTACAACAACAAGTATATAATTTGGAAATAAGAGGGTGACCCTTTAGTTGCTGTAGTTTGATGCATATTGCCAAACTATTGAACAGTTGAATAGGTATAAAGTTTGGAGGTGGAATATAAGGCTGTCCGAATAGTTAATTTAATCTAATTTATTTAGCCATACTATTGAACCGTTATAGGCAGACAGATGAAGTCTGTTTTAAAGTCGGTTTTTTTGCCAGAATTATTTTTAAATAAATTTGAGCACCACGTAATAGAAAATTTTAAAAGCTTTATAATGATATCCGTATTGACCCAATTTGTTCAAAAATGTAGTGTAAAATAACAGTTTATAAAAGTAAAGTTCAGAGGACCATAACTCGGAAAATAAGGGCGACCGTCAATTTTCTTATTTTTTTTATTCTCTATCGCCCTGTATTCCTTTTAAATATTGAAGCTTCACTTGTCCAAAAAAACAAAATATACTGTCAAAATAAAAAGTGAAACGAGTTTTAAAGTTCCTTTTAAAACGAAAAGAAATAACATTTATTGCAAGGTTCAAATATGGTGTAGTGGGGCTGCTCATATGACTATGTTTTCCAACATTTTTTTTTGATGTGAATTTAACAGTTAAGAACATTTTTAAAATAGTTAAAATGTAAAACATTGTTTTATATTATACCTATGTAAGTAGTTGCAAGTTGCGTTTCATTTACGATTCGCATAATTTTTTCAGTTTTTATAAGTATGTTAAATACAAGGACAATAAGATAACAAAGTTTTACTATGTTTAAAACTTTAGCATTTAACATATAACTGTAAAAAAGTAAAGGCCACTAAAGAGAAGAAGAATGCAGAATCAACTCAATACAAGAGTTTTAGTGTTAGATATCTTTTTTTTACAATTAACTAGACAAATAAATATATACACAATCGAAAGATAAAACTAGTTATTGCCACAAACACAATATTATTTCAACTCCACTATTAAGGTAGAAAAGCAAAAGACAAAATCATTCACAATGGAATGCATGAATTTTTTTACACTAAAATTGATAATTGCACTTCAGATAAATAACGCAGGAATATGGCATTTCCAAATTTTTCTATAATTTATAACAAATTATATGATGCATAAATAAACAAGATAAGGAGTGCTATTAAAAAGTACAAGAAAAAGAGGCAGTCAGATTTAAAAACAAATGAAATTTATAAATTTTTAGAGACATTTCAAGTCATTTATTATTATTTATAACATTACTATTACAATTAAAAGTGAATTCGGGTGTGTTTTCAAAGTTTTATTACTTTGTATGGAGTTTTCTTGTTAATTCATGTTTTTTTCATTTTTCTTTTTCAACCTTTATCACAGTTTTTTTGTTTTTCTTATTGTGCTATTTAGATAAGTTGCTCCACCTCACTATATTTCACACAATACACGCACACGCATATACAATAAAAATTAAAACTTTTAGATACGACCTTTGCTTAACTCACACTTATTTTTATAATCCACTCCACAAATATAATTAAAATACACTAACTATCAAGTAACTTTTTTTAAATCCTCTTTTATTTTCGAAAATATTTTGCCATTTTTGTGCGGAATTTCATGCAACAAACAGGACGGTACGCAACAACACCAACAACAAATTGACAAATAAGTGTTGAGTGGTGAAATTGCAAGGTGCCTGTGTGTTGAATAAAAATACAATGCTTTGTATCAGTGTTGCCGTTTGCTTACATTTTGCAAATTTTTTTCAACTTTTCACGACTTCACATAACTTATAATTTGTTATATCAGACCAAAGGCGAATTAATACAGGTGACCGCACGGCTACAACAATCCAACAACACAAAAAACAACATGCAATTTGTTGCTACAAAATTTAGGTATGTTGTCAAAAAATATTGTAAAAAAAAAAACAAAATAAAAAAATATATTTGATAAAAAAAAGTGGTTGTAATTTTCAGAATAAAAAAATTATAAAAATTAAGTTACATAAAAATGAAAATCCAGGCAAAGTGTGACCAAAATTCTATTGTACCACTAGTTTGCCCAAATCACATGCATCGTTCCATTCTTGTACGATGACCATTTGAAGACTAACATAATCTTCCACAAAAAAACCAAGAAATTATAAATGTGTTAACAATAATTTCTCTATCTTTTTACGCATATTTTGATTATACACATCAGGAACTGCAAATATGGCTCCATATTGTGGTAGTTTTCTTTAGGAATTTAAAAAGCTACTTTGTTTTCAATTAGCAATCAAAAAACTTAAATTAAAAAAATTTAACAAATAATTTATTTTTGACAAATTTTTTTGACAACTGCAATGTATACAGCTGATGGGCTTTTTCTCCCGTGCGTTCACCTGTATTATTTCGCCATGATCAGACCCAATGTATATCTATAACAAGTATCAGTTTTTGTGTCAAAATTTGTTTAAATTTTTTTGATTTTTATTCTGCTCTTGTTTGTTCACGTTTTTCTTTTAATTTTTATTATTTTATTCATATTAATTTTTTAGTTAAAAAATGATAAAATGTCGCCCACTTTGCCATCTCTGAACTGTTTTTTGACATAATACATGATTTTACACAAACAAAATGCCTGTTGTTGTTCTAATCTTGTATTTGTTGTAGACTTGCATGTACTTATATAGATATACTTTGATCAGTATATTTGGTACAGACAAGAAATAAAGTAACATCACTAAAAGAATACTTGTTTTATTAAGGCTGGTTCACCCACAAAAACTTTGTTCCGAAACATTTTTTTTTATATGTAGTTTCTCTCTCTCTCAAAAAATAAAATGTCAAACTACATATAAAAAAAAATGTTTCGGAACAAAATTTTTGTGGGTGAACCAGCCTTTAAAGGCCAGGATTCACTATCATACTCAGTCGTACGATCTGTCAAAAATTGCATGTGTGCTCAAAAAGTATGATAGTGTGAATTAAAATTGTATGTGTGTAACAGAGTTTTTGACAGATCTGTACGATTTCATAATCTTTTGAAATAATTCATAAAATTTTTTTCTTTATGCGATCAGGGTTGATTTTTTTAAGACGATGAGGAGAAAAAATAACAAAATATTAAAATCATATGTTTTTGCATCTTTTTTTGTATAATAGTGTGGCACATACGACTCCATTTTGGAACGATTTTTAAAGTAGGACAGAATTCTATCAGATTTTTGTGTGATTAAATCGTATGATTGTGTATGATAGTGAATCCTGGCCTTAACGTATCAATTCGATTTCAATAACAAAGGTTACCTGCAAATCAAAATCCCGTGTAAAAAATTAGTTTGAAATAAACAAAAAATAATATTGCTGAAGTTTACCTTTGTTCAAAGCCTGGTCTCTATTCAGTTTTTCATGCGGAATGCTGTCAAACTACATGCATACAAAATTTGTATAAAAAAGTCATGAAAAAATGTTGCAGAAGTAGTACTCTATTTTTACTGTGGAAAAAGAAATGAAATGTTTCTGGCAACATTTTATCAAAGCTGTGAAATAAAGCAAGTAGACATTATTTCATGCAGCTGCTGATCATATGTCTTTTGCTTACATTTTTAAACTCTAAATCGCAAGATAGACACCACATATTAAATGTAAAATTTTTCACATGAAATAATACATGTTTCTCAACAATTTTCACAAAACCGTTCAGAGTACCAGGCGTAATTCGTGAGAAATCACAAAATATTTCTTGTTTTATGTTTAGAAACAGCAAAATGTTTCTGGCAACAGTTCTTTCCAATTGTAATATAATATAAGCTGCTTTTCGTGCGGAAAACTAAGCATTATTTTCAAACTTGCGAAAATTGTAAGCAACTTCAGTTAATCCGCTTGAAAAATTTGATAACCGTATCAATATATTGATTTAGAAGAAAAGTGTGTTTTGATTTCCTTTAATTTAAAGATAAATTGTCAGTAATTTCATGTTGAAGTTTTAAGCAGATAAGACTCAAGTTTTTTCTTAATAACGATATTTTTAAAATAATTAGTGTAGTAAATTCTATCGAAGCTCAATCTTTCAAAGGAAAAGGTAAAACGGATTTTTTAACTACTCTAACTCTACTCTAACTAATTTTATTGAATGGTGATAGCATGCACGTTTCCATATCAAAATATTAGTATTGAGTCCTAATTAAAATCCTCATAAGTATCATCAATTTAATTTTTCATATGTTTTTGTTCAGTAAATGAATTTGTTGCCTTGTTACTTTACCTGAAATATGGAATAAAAATTAACATTTACATTACTTCGTTTAGACTGTATTTCTTTGACACTAGCAAGGTTTCATATCAATAAAAAATCGAAAAAATGGATATTAAACAAAAACTACAATATATTTATAATTTACACATCATTCATTTTTTTACTTTTGTTTATATTTTCATTTTATTACTATTTGAAATAAATTTCCTTTTATTGTTTTAATAAAACTGTAATTTTTCTTCTACAGCGTAGTATTTTTTGGTTGCATTGTTAATCACTACTAGATTTTGAGTAAATTTCGTCAAAATCTAGTGGCGAAGTAGATTTTGCTTTGTATAGAAAATCTATTCAAAATCAACTAGATTTTGCTATACATCTCGTTAGTACTAGATTTGGGTGTAATGTAAATGCACTATTACTATCTATATATTTTATATAAATTAGTATTTATTTAAGGAAATTTTCAAAATGTAACTTTTAATAAAAATGTAACTTTTTTGAAGGAAACGCTGTCTTTTCCTGGCATCACTGCTGTGGATGTACGAAAATTTATACTTAAATACAACTCTTACTTCAGGGTGTACCAAAATAAAAGTTTCTTAATCTTTTATCTAACTGCTCTTTACTACAAATTAAAGTGTGTTTTTAAATACAATTTTCGTTTTGTACAGTTTACCATATTTTTGATTAGATGGTTCGGTAATGCAGTAGCTTTCCAAACACCTCAAATCAAGTGTTATGAAACAATCAAACATAAAATAATATTTTAAATTAATTTTTTGCATTTCTTAACTTGATAGTATTAGATTAATAAGTAATTTTTTAAGTTGGACCACATACATTCACAACAATACTTCAACACATCATCAATAGGTTTTCCCTAATATGCCGTTCACACTTACATATTTGTTTACAACGTGTTTAAGCGAGATGTTTATAGCATGTTTACACGGTAAAATGAAGCTCTTGCTTCGCTCTCTGAATAATGATTGCGAAGCATGCCTTTTTCACGACACATACTACATGCTTCGCATTGACTTCTCTTCTAATTTTAATTTCTAATTTAATTTTTCGTTTAAATTTTAGTGTTTGTAATTAATTAAATTTTAATTATAGTATAATTATTTGTTTTTATATTAGCACATATTCACACCGAGCTTTTAATATTGTTTATATTTATTTATTTTAGAAATTCATTTGTAATACATATGGCTCCATGGCCAATATTAAAATATTACAATAAAAAAATATATATGTATATGCTATGAGGAAGCATTTACAATATAACATTATAAATATAATTATATAGAATGCAGTTAAACTGCAATAAGACATTTACATTTTCAATATATTACAATTTGTATTTATTACGAGGGCTGCTCTATATATTTCTGGCCTAATAGTGAAAATGCGAATATTTATAATCAAAAATGGTTTTATTGTTTTTCAAAGTATTCTCCAGCATGATTTATACACTTTTGCATGCGCTCAAACCAGTTGTCGAAGCACTTTTTCCACTCCGATTGAGACACCTCTAAAACATGGTTTTTGAACACTTCAACAGCTTCTTCTTGCGACGAAAATCGTTGACCACGCATTTTTTTCTTGATGTGCGGAACCAAGAAGAAGTCATTAGGTGCCAAGTCAGGGCTGTACGGCGAATGACCCATTAATTCGACGTTTTGGCCGGTCAAAAACGCTCTGGTTTCAGCCGATGTGTGAGAGCTCGCATTGTCATGGTGAACAATGATTCGTCTTCTCTTGTTGGTTTTTCGAATTTCTTCGATGACTTCAGGCAAACAAATTGTAGTGTACCACTCAGAAGTGACCGTCCTACGTTACTCAAGCTGAACAGTCGCCACATGAGCAGTTTTGCCGAAGAAACAGGCGATCATTTGCTTCGAAGTGTTTCTTCCACGAACAACTTTCGTTGGATTTTGCTTGTCTTTGAAGACTCACACGGTCGATTGTTGTTTCGTTTCGGGCTCATACCCATAGATCCATGATTCGTCACCTGTGACGATCTTATAAACGTCTTTTGAACCACCGCAATCGTATTTTTGCAACATTTCTTTGCACCAATCGACACGAGCCTTTTTTTTGAGCGACTTTCAAATTGTGCGGGATCCAACGAGAACAAATCTTTTTTACGGCCAGATGTTCATGCAGTATCGAATGTATGCTGGTGGAAGAAATGTTTAAGGATGTCTCTATCTCTCGTTATGTCGCATGTCGATCTTGTATTATGAGTTCACGCACGGCATCAATGTTCTCTGGCACAACAGCCGTTTTTGGACGACCTTCACGGAATTCGTCTTTGAGCGAGCATCGGCCACGATTAAATTCATTATACCAATTTTTCACAGTGCTATAGGATGGTGCTTCATCGCCATACAAAGATTTAAGTTCATCAATGCACTCTTGTCGTGATAATCCACGTCGAAAGTTGTGAAAAATAATGGCACGAAAATGTTCACGAGTTAATTCCATTTTTTTCTATATTAATTTTTTCAAGTCACTGTAAACAACACAAGTAATGGTCGTACTTCAAAACGTTATGAGTACGATTATGCTTAAAAATGACAATCTTTCCAATGGAAATGTCAGATTGCACTTGGCAGCACTCAGTGTTGCCAGGCCAGAAATATATATAGCAGCCCTCGTAATACTCCATACAAACATATGTACTATGATTCCAGATACATCCTGACTAAGAATTAAGAAGTTCTAACATTTTCTTTTGAACGTTACAGTTGGTATCTCAAAGGTACGCAGGTTTCTGGGTAATGAACAACAAATGAAAGTTCAAACGATGCGTTACGCATACGTGGAATAATAAGTTGAGGATTTCTAGTTGAAGTAGCAAAAGAAAATAGTTGAGCGATATGCAACGGATTTTGGAAGTTAATAATTCTATAATGAAAGATTTTTAAAGCTCTTAAATTAGTTAGACACATGTGCTCTAAGTCTTAGACCTTAGATAAATCTAACAATCCTGTTCATAATTAATCTGATCATATTTCTATTACTAGCATTGCAACATGAATAAACTTCAAAGCAATAATTAACTTGTGACATCCATAGCGCATGAGCAGTGGTTTTGCGAACATGTAAGGGAAGAGAAAGATTTAAATGATATAAATACCGCAGTATTATACTAACTTTACAGCTGATACTGTCAATATGTGGACCAAAAGATAAATTATCGACAATAATTACGCCCAAGCATCTCGTACTATTCACAATTGCTACGGTAGATTCACAAAATTTCAACTCTAAGTTAATCATTCCTGCTGCATTCGGTTTGAAAATTAACCCCTTAGTCTTTTCCGGATTAACCTTAAAAAAGTTTACCATCATCCAACTATTAACCATAGAAAGATCATGATTGATTTCATGTTGTAAAGAATCTAAAAACTGAGTTTCATCGGGCCAAAATAATTGAATATTATTTGCAAAAGCTTACCTAATCAAAGAGGCCATTAAGAAATAAGGTAAAAAGAAAAGGTTCCAAAACCGATCCCTGGGGTACCCCTGATCGAACGTTTAACAAATCCGACGCAACTCGATTATTAAAAACATATTGTTTGCGGTTATTTAAATATGACCAAAGCAACCGACAAGCTGGTACTGAAAATCTGTAAATGGAATTAAGTTTGGTTATCAATAAAGAAGGACATAGACTCTGTGCGTTCACATGTGCTATTTAAATCAGTACTAAATAAATTTCGAAGCGATTTAACACCGATAATTGAACCAAGATTAATATTAGAAGCCATAGTATGTATGAATTATATAAATAAACCAATAATTTAATTAGCAAAAAAAAAAACCAAAAATGTTATTTCGTTCACGGGTAGTAACAAAAAATATCTACAAAATTCAGTAAAATATAATATTCAAAAGGAACGATTATAAGAAAATCATCTTATAAATCAATAATAATAGAAACCATAGAACATTATAGTAATGAACAACTAGTTCCATTAAAGATGTTCATGCTTCCATCCGGCAGCTTAACTTTAGCCAAAGCTGTGTCCCTATTTAAGATGCCGAACCATGTTATTTTATTGTTTTTACGTAGCGTATGGCAGAGATTTTCAACTGTAAAGCAGCAGGAATTAAATTATCATTTAGAAAGATTCTTAAAGTGGCATCAGTTTTGATAACGTTGTTTATCTGGATTTTGGGGTTCTTAAAATATTTTTTCATTAAGTTATCTCACAAACTAACATCACTAAATTTGACAATAACGATTTTTCCATTACTGGTGTAAGAACAGTGGTTTATAACGCTAACCTCTACACCCACATCATAGAAAGAACATATAGCAAGCATAGCACCAGTGAGATCAGCTATCCACATCGGTAGACCTGTGATGACAATATCACCACAATTCATTCTTTGTTGTATTCTGTTTAGCTCCAATTCGAGTTGCGAAAATTTTTCTAAGGAATTCTCCTCGACAGCACATCAACAAGTGACTTTTCACCCCTTACAGAATTTTTACGAAGAACAATTAAAGCCAATGTTATTGTTAGTCCCAATAAGGTTGTAAATTTCGTCGGGAATGTTGACGCACCCAGTGTGAAACCATTTACTACATGTATCACATTCAATTCCCAGGTCATTGGACATAACATTCTTGTTACACTTAATACATTTAGCGGCCAGCGCCATATTAAAAATTGCAAACAAAAACACAAATAATAATCACGAGGAATAAGTTTATGTGTATTTATTATCTATGTATATAGTTCTATATAGCTATCAGATAAACTTGCTAGCTAGTTCAGGAAAACTTGTGATAAAAATTAGGGAAGAGAGAAACAAACAAAATGCTTCGCTGTGAATCATGAATGAGAGAGCGAAGGAAGACTATTGGGCTCCGTGGAAACATAGTATTAATCACCGAGTATACAGAGGTGAAACCCTTGGCTATTTATTAATAACAAGGCATAATAAACAAAACAAAAACTAGATATTTTACAAGAAAACATAAAGCACAAAAAGTTTTTGCCACAAAAAAGTAATATTTATTCGCGTAAATAAAGAAATTAAATATAAATGTGATATGCTGTGGTCTTACAAGATTAAAGAAGTGAAAACGTCTTTTAATCTGAAGTGTTTTTTGAACGCAGAAATGTGATCTGTGGCAGAAATGCAGTATCATTGTTTGTTTGACGTGTTGAAAATAAAAACTATAACTTCTTTCGCCAAATTATTAATATAAACATAACTTGATCTACTATACGAACAAAGCTTTAGCGGGAAGTCTTTAGTAAGCGAAGCCGGTGTTTTTTTGTACCACAGAAGAGCAAATGCAGACAATTTTTAGTAAGCAAAGTCGCTGTGTCATATCATAGAGGAGAAAATAATTGAGCCCGACCTAAGGCCGGCTATCATTTTTATCTTTTTAGTTAAATAGTTATTACGCATAGCGAGTGGCTGTATGATACCTGTAATAAAAACTGAGCATAACGCCACTGTCAAATGTTTTTTTAATGTTAATAAATTTTAATAAAATATTTTCGAAACCCTACAATTTTAGCTCCCACTCGTAAAGGTCTGAAGCCACAACACCTGCAAAGAATAATTTCATTACAAAATCTCAATACTCATTTAAAATTGTAAAAAATGAGCCGAAAGTTAAACTACTTTGCCATATAGCTGCTAAAGATAAATAAGATGAAAACCTATCTTTATAGTGTAGTAAAAAAATTACAATCAGAGCAAAATTAATGCGTCAAGCAAAGCACAACAACCCATCATATGCAACGTTATGCTGTTTGTTTTGGTGGCAGTATGTTAGCGTCAACGGTAAATTTTTTTACTTTAATTTTTATTTTAAATTATTGAAATCAATTTTATATTTTGTGCTTGGAAATTATATGTTTATAAAACAGTACCACCTTGAATAGGATGTGGCTCTTCACCACACATGATTATCGCACGCATAAATGCGTTTAGCCGACGGTGTGACGCATAAAAGCTCCAGCTACTGCGTACGTTTAGAAAAAAAGGACATTTTTCAAATTCAGTGTTCAAGTGAGACAAAATAAACCAGACAGAAAAACACACAAGGTTGAATAATTAACAAAAGGGGTTAACACCTTTTAGAATCCCTTGGGAAGATGTGGAACTTCTCTCCTGGTGAATATCCCTTTATGCATCTTACACTCCTTAAATTTAAAAAAAAATGTAAACTTTTGTTAAAAAAATTAATTTTAAATTTTGTATGTTGCATACTTACATGTTGTTTGCCAATTTAAAGTTAGTTTTCGAAACAATTAACAAAAATAAAATTAGAAATACAATCAAATAATAATATCAAAATGTACTTACGTTAAATATAAACACAATTGGATTCTGCTGTAAATAAAAATATATAAAGTCCACTTATTTTTCAAAAATGTTATGAATGAAACATTTCTTTCTTGCCTATATAAGAAAATATACATCAATTATGGGACATTGTAAATTTCAAGTGTCTGTCTATAACTGTTCAAAAGTATGAGTATATACATCAAATTAAATGAACTATTGGCGCACCCTTTAATTTGTATTTTTTAATATTAATACTTGTTACTATAACGGCCAGAGTAATCGACATTCTGTCCAATTTGGAAGCGTTTGTCCATAACGCTATAGTAATACGCAGTTGTTTTAGACTTTACGGAAGTCCCCTTTAAAGTTCATAATACTCGTCAAAAATATGTATGTTGTATGGGGACACCCTTAATTTTTAAGATTAAGAACTGTTCTTAACGGGATCAATCTGTAGGCATTATCTATCATATTGCCAAGAATTTTCAAAATCGGTTCAGAAGTGACTAAGTTGTGCAGGCACAAACATAAAAAAAGCAACATTCAGTCGAATTGAAAACCTCCTTATTTTTTTGAAGTCGGTTAAAAATGTGCTTTCTTTCTAACATTGACTCTAGAGATGAAGAAAGTAAGAAAAAGTTATAGGTGTAAAGAAGTTAACTGATGATAAGTTAGTGATAAATTCAAAGTTATTCATTTCAAACTAATGATTTTATTCCTTGTTTAGTACTAGCAGACTTAATACATCGCTTTCAGTAGCTTTACATTCTATTTTGTTTGTAACCACCTTTTTTTATTTGTTATTCTAAGTCGCGCCAAATCTGTAAAAAAAAAAATTTGTCAAACATGAATTTGTATAGCATCCACATCCAAAAAAAAAATTTATACTACAATATTTAAAGTAATAAAATACGAAATATACCAAATAACAAACACGAATTGGAAATAATTCTTGCGAAAAAAAACCGACTTCAAAACAGATTTCATCTGTCTGCCTATAACAGTTCAAGTGTATGGCCCCATAAATTAGAGTACATTAACTATTGGGACACCGTTTTATCTTCAAATTTTATACTAGTTCAACCGTTCAATAGTTTGGCAATATACATCAAATTACAGCAACCATGGGGTCACCCTTATATTTAAAAATTCAATTTATATACTTGCTGTTGTGGTAGATTTAGCAATCAGGTTCTGTGTAAATTCAAATCGTCTGTCTATAACAATTTAATAATTTGCCCATATACATCAGATTATATCAAACATTTAATTTATAATCGACATTGCGTCAAATTTACAAGCGTTTTTCTATAACGGTTCAAAAGATAGTCCTATATAAGTAAATCTACAGTAATTATAGGACACCCTTTAATTTCTAAATTCAAATTATAAACTCGTTGATATAGCGGACTTACAAATACTGGTTCCTTTTAAATTTCAGCGTTTGTCTATAACGGTTCAAAAGTACGCCCACACTTGAAATTACATCAACTATTGGAACACCCTTTCCAAATCCATATTGTATACTTGTTGTTATAGAGGACTTACCCATGCAGGTCCGTTTTAATTTTCAAATGTCTGTCTAAAACTGTTAAAAAGTATGGCAATATACATCAAATTAAATGAACTATTGGCGCACCCTTTAATTTTTAATATTAATACTTGTTACTATAACGGCCATAGCGATCGACATTCTTTCCAAGTTGCAAGCGTTTATCTATAACGATTCAAAAGTTTGGTCACATACACAAAATTGCATTATGGGACATCCTTTAATATGGGACACCCTTTAATTTCTAAATTCAAATTATAAACTCATTGATATATCGGATTTAGCAATACATGTCCCTTTTAAGTTTCAGCGTTCTATCTATAACGATTCAAAAGTTTGGTCACATACACAAAATTACATTAACTATTGGAATACCCTTTAACTTCCAAATTTAATACTTGTTGTTTTAGCGGACTTAGTAATACAGGTTCGTTGTAAATTATGAGTGTCTGTCTACAACTGTTCAGAAATATGGCAATATACATTAAATTAAATGACCTATTGGCGCACCTTTTTATTTATAATATTAATACTTGTTACTGTAACGGCCATAGCAATCGACATTCTGTCCAAATTCCAAGCGTTTGTCTATAACGGTTCAAAAGATAGGCTCATATAAGTAGATCTTCAGCAATTATGTGTCACCGTTTAATTTCAAAATTCAAATTATAAACTCGCTGATATAGCGGATTTAGCAATACATGTCCCTTTTAAGTTTCAGCGTTCTGCCTATAACGATTTAAAAGTTTAGCCACATACACAAAATTACATTATGGGACATCCTTTAATATGGGACACCCTTTAATTTCTAAATTCAAATTATAAACTCGTTGATGTATCGGGTTTAGCAATACATGTCCCTTTTAAGTTTCAGCGTTCTGTCTATAACTATTTAAAGGTTTGGTCACATACACAAAATTACATTAATTATCGGAACACCCTTTCACTTCCAAATCCATATTTTATACTTGTTGTTATAGCGGACTTACCCATGCAGGTTCGTTTTAAATTCCAAATGTCTGCCTATAACTGTTAAAAAGTATGGCAATATACATCAAATTAAATGAACTATTGGTGCACCCTTTATTTTTATAGTTTTTAATATTAATACTTGTTACTATAACGGCCATAGCAATCGACATTCTGCCCAAGTTGCAAGCGTTTGTCTATAACGGTTCATAAGATAGGCACGTATAAGTAAATCTTCATCAATTATGGGACACCCTTTAATTTCTAAATTCAAATTATAAACTCGTTGATATAGCGGATTTAGCAATACATGTCCCTTTTAAGTTTCAGCATTCTGTCTTTAACGGTTCAAAAGTTTGCTCACATACACAAAATTACATTAACTATTGGAACACCCTTTAATTTCCAAATCCAAATTTTATACTTGTTGTTATAGCGCACTTAGCAATTCAGGTTCGCTTGCTGTTATAGCGGACTAAGCAATACAGGTTCGTTTTACATTTCAAGCGTCTGTCTACAACTGTTCTCATATTTTATGAACTATTGGCGCACCCTTCAATTTATAATTTGTAATATTAACACTTGTTACTATAACGGCCACAGCAATCGACAATCTCTCCAATTTGCAAGCGTTTGTCTATAACGGTTCAATTATGGGGGCACCCTTTAAATTTATTTTTGTATAACTTTTTGTTATTGGGAGCTATAGTAATACGCAGTCATTTTAAATTATACAGAATTGCCCTTTACAGTTCATAATACACGTAAAAAATATGTATGTTGTATGGGGACACCCTTTAATTTTTAAGATTATGAACTGTTTTTAAAACGGGATCTGTAAGCATAATCTATCATATTACCAAAAATTTTCAAAATCGGATCAGAAAAGACTGAGTTCTGGGGCACAAATATAAAAAAAAATCAACATTTAGCCGAATTGTATAACCTCCTTCTTTTTTTGAAGTCGGTTAAAAAAGTAAGAGAATTAATTACCTTTTAACGACTATATCAGTGTATATTTAAACAAGAATTCAATAAAAGGAGGTTTATTGCAATTTGAGCTGAAAAAATGTATTTGTAGATTTCGTTTACCATCCCTGACAAAACAATAAAAATTAAAAGAAAAACGTGAAGAAACAAGAGCAAAATAAAAATTAAAAAAAAATTAAACAAATTTTGACACAAAAACTGATAAACACGCACACAAATAAAACTTTCACCTGAACTCCTGCATGTTCTTGTTATAGATATACTTTGGTAACTTCACTTCAAATATTTTACATAAATTCAAATACAACTAGGGCCTGTTCGTAAATGCAACACTGCGCTGCATAATATGATTATTATGCAATGATTTTGCTAATCAGCTGTGCATGATGTTTTTATTTGCACATTTGTTTATTTGCATTTACGAACGACATAAGTTTTACATAAGTAAAAATTATTAATTAATATAAATTAAAGGATTACTTAGTTTTCCTTCATCGAATGTGGCACTAAACGCACGAAAGTTAAAAAAATATGAAAAAAAATTACATTTAAAAAACCATTATTAGTTTGGTAGCACGAAAAACGTATAGGAAATCAAGTAGTAAAACACTTGATTTAAGCTTAAATGAAGTTAAAAATAATTATAAAAAAGAACAAAGCCTTTTTTGATTTTTTAGAACACAATGTTTACCGACACAAAAACATGTTTGTTTAAATAAAAAATTGAACCTTCAGTGGCCATGTTCCAAAAATTATAAAAAAAAGCTTGGTAGCGGGTTGAAAATGCTATTTTAAGATATTGTAGTAACCCCTTGTTTCGAAGTTACTTACAAAATTCCTGCTTGTAACAGGTGCGTCCCCGTACTCAACTTTGGGATCCCGCGAAGAGAGAGAGCTTTTTACAGAATAAAATTCTCCTTCTTTCTGCACGAAACAGCCCAGACTTTTTCTTTGGGTAGATTGTGTAAACTGGACAACAATAATCTGGTTAAAAAGTAAACAGCAGTAAATACAAAAAAATCTATCAGCGTTATGTATAACTAAAAATTAGCATAAAGTTAGCATAGAGTTTAACTATAACTAGCAAACAATCTGCGAATAACTTACTGCTAAACACTTGTTACTGCCATCCCTAAATTAGCGCGTAAAGCGCAAGATAACTGTCAAAATTTCTCATGTTCATACAAAATGTATGAAGCATCCCTAAATAGCACGGCGTCAACGCTTAGCAATTGGAAAATCCAATTTTGACAGTGCGTTAGGAAGTGAAGTTGGCTGCTCGTTGCTTTGTTTTGTTTTGTTATGGCTGAAAAGTAGTGACAATTTAGTTATTTTTAAGGCAATCTAGCGGTTTTATCTCCGTTTTTATTTTTATACAGCGGGTTTTATAAAATAAAATTAGTTAACATTACTGTTAAAGACACAAAGTTGACGCTGTTATTTAGGGATGACATTCTAGCGCAAAAGCTATGAATTACATTGCTTTGCGTCTTACGCGCTAATTTAGGGATGTCAGTTAGTGAGTTGTCAAACACTTGCCATCTTCCGTGCAACAGCTGTTTAGTGTCAATTTGTGAATAAAGAATATGGTGAATAAAAAATATGGAGGGAAAATAAATGTATGTTCAAACGTGAAAATCAGGGGTGATATAAGGAAAAAAAAGTAATTTAGTAGGGACACAATCCATTTTCAGAGTTGATTTTCTTAAAGTTAGCAGTCAGTTACAAATCGTTTAAGAATAAACATTGTGCCAAGAAGCTGCTAAGGCAAATCGATTTGCTAGTTGGCAGCTATTTGACTACAGTTTATAAACAGTCGCCAACTTTTGGTTATACATAACGCTGTATGTTTCAAGCACGCGAACGTCTACCAAAAGTGTTATTTAAAAGTATTATCCCAAAAAAATATACGTTGGAAACGTTTTAAGTTGGAGTTTCTAAAGGTCGAATTTCGCTCCGCTAGGAAGGAAGCCAATAAAAAAATTAAAATTTTTTAAGTCTATCTATTACACTAGGTAATTTGGCTCTGCCCTTGAATATAACGGACTTGCAAAACTATTAGGGACATCGGAATTGGTGTGTCTGTAGCTAAAACAAACCCATCTATTGAATCTGACAGTCTCAACAATTTGATTGCTTGTAATTAAACGGTAACTGTAACAGATGAATCAGTTACTAATAACACCTCTTACACCAACCACAACAATATGCTTGATCGAAATATTTTCGAGTTGATATGCGTCAGCCAGTTTGATGTCTTTAATATTTTTAATCAAATAAAATCCAATACTGTAGGATAATCTTCATCCCAAATTCATTAGAGTTATTTAACCAGTTCTTTTACCATACATTACCCATTTTTTAAACACCATAATTACTACAAGTTATTTTCCAGAGAAGTGGAAGCATGCAAAAATAATTCCAATTCCAAAATCAAAAGCTGAATATCGCCTAATTGTTATTCCTAGTTTTTGTCCAAAGTCTTGGAAAGGTTGTTGCACCACCAAATATGCTCATATATATATAATAATCATTTACTCTCTGATAAACAGCCAGGATTTCGCCTCAAACACAGTTGAATAACCACTCTAATGGATGTTCTAAACATATAGACCACAGCGAGCTACAGACTACACTCTGTCAAAAGTAAAATACACTCTTTAATATGAAAGCGATTTTTGGAGGCATCTCAGCTACATCAACTATCTTCCATTTATATGTATGTCTAGCAATATTGTTGTGGGTTTGTTTTTGCTTATTGAGTCACAACAGTTTACACCAGCAGATTTAAGTGGGTTAAATATATGTTTTTACTAGATACATGCGAGTCTTTCTTGGCAAAAAATACTGCGACATCCACAGATTTTTAACATGCTGCAGAATTTACCACATTCAGCATGTACATGATTTTACCATGTATATTATTTGACCATGATAAAGATAACTCCAAGATTTTTAACATTTTCATCGACAATGGTGTAGTCACCAATAAGTTTTGTGAAATGTTTGATTTTCATACATCAATGTTTTCGATTTTTTTCCATTCAAAGAATGTCCATTCGAAGAAGCTTACCTAAACACATTATTAAGATCCTTGTTTAATTTACTAATGAATTCATTGATATCAGACTTATTGGAACCAGAATATAGGAATTCTTCGTCTTCAGCAAAAAATTTGACAATGCTTAAAATACTTGCCATATAATGACTTACTTTCGTGATTGCCATATTTTGTTACTCGCTTACAAGACACATTACATTAGTTCGCAAAAAATGAAGTAGTAATTGAACTAGTTGTTTAAGTTAAAATACGCACTTATGATCATCATTATTTTTAGCAATAATCAATATAATCAACTCTCAGTAATTGATTATAAAAGCCTTCTTAAAATCATTAGACCCTTAATATTGTTGGGAAGTCCTTTTACCAAAAATTATTAATTCCACACTTAATTGCCTCTTCTAAATTTTTTGCTGGCTTTTTATCCAAATTGATTTATTTTAACCTGATACAAAATTACAATGCTATTTTTAGCTACCCTAAGCAAAACTTACAATTTTCGGAAAGAAAACCTTTTTTTAAACTTTATCATAGGAATAAATTTCTTATTTCGATTTTTATTTAAACTATCCATTGGGAAATCTGCAGTATAATATTTGTATTTAAACATTTATGGTTTTTCAATAATTTTTTTTCATTATTATTTTAACCTTTAATTTTTGTAACATTGCAGACAATCTTATACCATATTTCCTCATTATTCGCATATCTTCTGCTTCAGACTTATGGCTTCTAACCTTCATAACTTTCCGAATAATGGAATCTATTTGCCGCTTACCTACTTTTATTCACAAACAAACTAAGTTTGTTAGCCGTCAAGGATTAAGTGTTCCAAATTTTGTCTTGTTATTACAAAAAAAAGTCTAGACATTAATTTTCTTGTGCATTTCCTAATGATTTGAAGTACTGATATAATTTAGTAATTTTTTAAAAAAGGGGTAAGCTAAAAATATTATTTATTTATTTATTTATCATAAAATTGAATTATAATTACAAATTAGAAATTAATATAATTGAAGCAATAGCTGCTGTGGTATATTTTTAGAAAAAACCAAACTTATCTGTATTATTAATCTTAGTTATTTTTAAGAAATTAATGATTTTAATAATATTTTCTTTTTATGGTATGGATAAAGCGGTTAATCGATATAAATTCTTAATTTTGAGTTTTCTCTCGTTAATAATTTACTAGTAAATGTGATGGGTACAGGGTACAGGTTTTTTCATCAGATGTCCATGGATTAAGTAACAGTGTCTGAGTCTTACGCGCATAAATTTAATAAGGTCTCTTCCTTCCAGAGATTTGTTGATAGTTTTGTGTATCTGTGTTTAAATGGTTTCAACTCTTAAACCACGTTCTTGTAGAAGTCAAAAGATTACACCTGTGTTCCTGAACCAGACTGTTTATAATATATTTATTCCAGTCCTTGTAGTTTAGATTTTGTAATGTGATAAATGGAGAAGTCAATGCTTTTTCTGCTGTAAGGTCCGCAAACTCGTTTCGGAATGTCTAGGTACCCATATTAATTTGTATTTTATTTTATTGTATTTATTTCTATAATAAATTGTCATGTTTAAAATAAAGTAAAACACATTTGAAGATTTATTGAAGATTTTTAAAATAAAGTGCAGATTTTCCAGATTTTTTCCTAAAATATTGTTGGATTTCGCTGAAAGTTCCGGCAACACTGATTAGCACATAGGTAAACACTCTTGACTTTGCCTTTTTCAACCGATCATCTTTACAAAGCAATTACTGCTAGCGTGTTCTCAAAGCTAATCTTATACAACGTATAGCCAACCGCATTAATTTTCCTAATACCATCAAAACAAAAATATTTAATATTTCCATGAAGAAAAAGCCCGTTTTCATATTTTTATTTTCAGCATCAATCCCAAAAATATCAACCAAAATACTGCACCTACCAACAGGTTTATTTTTTCCAACTGAATCCTGCATTGTATCATTTTCTTTAAAAAATTCATTCATGCTACCAACGTCATCGCCAGCCATATTATCATTATGATTTATTTAAATAAAAAAAAAATATTGCCCTTGATAAAATTCATCCATGGTACCAACGTCATCGTCAGCCATATTATCATTATGATTTATTTAAATAAAAAAAAAAAAATATTGCCCTTGATAAAGTCGACAAATAATTTACGAAATCTCGGGAAAAACAGTAATTAAATTGGATTTTTAACTACTTAACAACTGTAGGCCTAAATAGCTTAAAAATAGAATCTATAACCACAAATAAAATTATTGGCCAACTATAATCATCATAAAAAATTAAACCTATTCACACACTTCCAATAATTTACGCCCAAGTTAACTCAACCAAGTCACACCGCCGAATGGTGCTTTGATTTTTATGTTGACTTGTTAATTTTTATTTACGTTTGTATATTTTTTTATTTCATGTAAGTAATTTTGCTCTCTACTTGCGATCTTTTATTCTATGCTTAAGTTCCTTAGCTTTTAAGTATCAGTCGTTTTTATACCCTACACCACAAAAAGTGGAAAAGGGTATGTATAAGTTTGCCATTCCGAGTGTAATTTCTACAATATCCATTTCCGACCCAATAAGGTGTATATATTCGGACTTCTTATGCATAGCGAAGTCGATTGAGCGATGTCCATCTGTCATGTTTGACATGTCAAATTTCCCACTGTTAAACAAATACATGTCGTGTTTCACATTGCTTCTGCAAAATACATGTGAAAAGTCATCTGACAAAATTTCGTTTAGAACGTGTTCAATTTTGATCTGACATCAGCTGTTTATATAATTCTAAAAAGTATTGCCAAAATCTTTGCCGTGTGAACACAATCAACGGCGGTTGACCATCGGCGATAGCATTATCCGATGGTAATATATGACCAAAGTCTGAAATCGCTTTCAACTATTTGATAACAATTATGTAAATTCTGTATCATTATTCAATGCAAACTGATCTTGTTCATATTTGGAGTAAAAAGAAAATAATAATTAAAATTGACAAGTCTTCAGTAATTCCGTAACGCACGCAAAAACATTTTAAGACGACTATAAGCCCTTTTAAAACCAGACGGCTTGGATACCTGTACAGTGAAAAAAGCGAATTTAATAAACTTTTGTAAACAAATAATAATTATGTCAGACGTAATTATACATGTACGTTTGTGACTAAATACAAAAAGTCTTCTGTAAAGTACTAATTTTGACACACATACAGAATTTCATATGACTTCACAAAAATTTAAATATGTCAATCGATCAGATATAGGTCAAAAGAGGTGCTATTGGAAATCAGCATGACCGGTCCATGTCCTTCGAGGCAGCAAGCAAAACACCACGCCTAACTCTAACTCTTTTCATGTCATTTGGAACAATACAGTTACTCCAATAAAAAAAAATGTATGGGACGATAGAGAAGTGAAAAAATTGGCGCACACCCATATTTTCCGAGTTACGGAGTATCGTTTTGAAGAGATCTTTAAGGAAATACTACTATTTTTTAAAAATGCTGAACCCATTATGAGCCGATGGCAATTTTTTGTTAAATAATATTTTTTTTATTCTCTGTCACCCCAATATTTGCTTTTTTAATTGGAGTTATTTCACTAAACTAGATTTACATAGATGGTGAAGGGCATATAAGATTCGGCATAGCCGAATACAGCACTCTTACTTGTTTTGTTGAGCAATCCCCATCCAAGAGAAGAAATTTAATAAAATAAGTAGATTTGAAAATAATCGTTCGTCTAAATTTATTATCAGGCATGTCACAGAACTCAATTCTGATCGAAAGTGGTTTAAATTCCACGAATTGGTTTTTCAGAATCCGAAAAACGTAAAATTTCTTCGGAATGAAACCACTTTTAAAAGTATCTCTATTTACATTAGCTAAGGTTTTTTACTTAGGTGTGCGCAATATTGCCACATTTAGATATAATGGTAGAGATAAAGCATTTTTTTTGGAAATAAGCAAAATCAATCGGAATCTGAAGAAAGTAAAACAATATAGATTGGAATGCAGTGTGTAAAGAAAAATAAAATCAATGTTGATTATTGTTGTTTTTGCTTGAACTTTGATTTTTGTCTTTTCTTTATGGTTTGGACAGAAATCTTTAGTTCATTTAAAATATTTGTGAGAAGTTTCCTGACGAGCTAAGTAAGCAATAGCGAAATGGCCATCGAGACGTGCTTTCACCTTCCATAATCAACACCGGGAAAATAGCACAGTAAATTTAAATTTAAAGTTTAATTTATAGATTGGAATTGTTAACACGGAATTAAAACCATTCCGATCGGAATTTGTATTTATATAACGATTATTGTTAATAAAAGAAATTAATAAATAATATTTATTACCACAAAGGTAAAAATTAAGTGGCCTTAATTCGCCTTCTTAACTATGGCTTGAATACAGATGATTAATTAAAATTTAATTTAAAAATTAAAACAACAAACATTAAAACATTTAAAACAATGTGACACAACAAAGTGTTAAAAAATTTATATGGAAGAAATTATCATATATTAAAAAAAAAAGAAAATTAGTTGCAGTCAATCTACCTGACACATGATATCTACTACTAAAAACTAAGTTGCCTAAACATCATTTAAAATAATTAACTTTAAAATACTATTTTTGCAAAGATATATTTTCCAACTTTTTATGGGAATAAATTATTATTTATTTATTTATTTAAATTAATGAAATTTTACTTTATTTTCGGCTTTTTGGTTCTTTTTTAATTAATTTTCTAAACATTTTTAGAAAGGAAAATTATTTACAAATATATGCGGACGTTTTCCAAAGAAAACAAGAAAAATTAGACGCTAGCAGAATGAAATCCAGCATTTTCTGGACCGCCACATCCTTCATCAGCATTCTTTGCATCTATCTACCTTATGTTATGTACATCGTAAACATCATCTATTTAACCAACTAAGCTTAATGTTAATTTGGTGAGACGAAGTTCACACACAACTTAAAGCTTTTTTTCTTTGTCGTTCTCTTTGTAATTCGTCTTTAACATTTGTTGCTGCTTTTTGTGCTAGCAATTTGATAGCCACAAACAGCGTTGCCACACAAGAAATTTACTTCCTACCAATAATTTTCAAAAATCCTACCAAAATCGTTAACAGCCTACCAAAAATTTTAAAATGCAATTCTTCAATAAAATCAAAATTTTTATTTTAGCTTATATAGTAATATAATAAAAAATTCCAGTTTTTATAAAAAACATAAAAATATACATAAAATAACAACATAAAAGCAATATTTCATTTAAAATAACGGATGTATGTATGTATATACAAAATGTATACTGATAAAAAAAACAAAAGGAATTTAAAATACAAAAAATATCACATATAATTCATTGGTTTCAAAATAGTTTTAGAGCATACTATGCAGAATTAACACCCATTCCTTTCCTGGAGCCAATCAAATTCACTCAACCATTCGGTTCTAAATTTTCTTTTGACTGTTTCTTTACAATGTTCACTAAAAGTATTATATTATTTAAAAATATTTTAAAACAAAAATTTTAAGAGTGGTTCTACCTGGTTGATGGAATGTCGTTTCTGAAATTATATTATTTTCATTTAATTTTGGAGTTTTTGATAAAAATCTAAAAAAAAAAACACATGCAATATTAGTAAATATTTATGTAATTAATTGAAACATATTTATAATTAATAAAGTTTAATTACTTTTCCATTTTGTCTATTAATTTTTTAATACATACACTTGAAAATAAACTTTCACTTAAAAATATTGTTAATTTCAATTTCATAAAATAGTTCGCGTTTCTTAAACCAGAGATGGTTATAGCTTTAATCATCTCTATGCAAAAAAGCAGAGATGTTTTTTAGTACACCCAAAACAGTTTTTGAAAATAATGGTAACACTATCAAAGTTATTGTTTATATTATTAAAAGTTACATTTTTTTATTTTATGTTCTGAATTATTAAGATGAAAAATTTACTATGCTAAAAAATTGCTACAGGAGGAAAGCCTACCAAAAATTTAAAAAAATTCAACAAACCAACCAAACTACCAAACTGTTTTTTAAAAACAAAAAACTATCAAGTTTGGTCCGATTGGACCAAAGCGGCAACGCTGGCCACAAATGCAACTTTTTATTTTTAATTATTCATACTTGTTTTCTCACAACATTATAGACACTGTTTCAGTATCATATCACCGAGTATACAGAGGCGACACGAGAATATAGTCATCTCGTTTTTTCTATGCATCTCTTTCTTGACATCCTATCGACTACTACAAAATAAAATTGAAGTCGATAGGATGTCAAGAAAGAGATGCATAGAAAAAAAGAGATGACTATATTCTCGTGTCGCCTCTGTATGCTTAGTGATCATATTGACTTTTATGAGTTAAGTATGAATGTAAATACGCGGTGCCTAGCGTTTGTTTTAGTTTTTAATTTTTACCCTGACCAGGATTCGAACCATCGATTTTATAAACTAATGAAATTTTACTTTATTTTCGGCTTTTTGGTTCTTTTTTAATTAATTTTTTAAACATTTTTAGAAAGAAAAATTATTTACAAATGTATGCGGACGTTTTCCAAAGAAAACAAGAAAAATTAGACGCTAGCAGAATGAAATGCAGCATTTTCTGGACCGCCACATCCTTCATCAGCATTCTTTGCATCTATCTACCTTATGTTATGTACATCGTAAACATCATCTATTTAACCAACTAAGCTTAATGTTAATTTGGTGAGACGAAGTTCACACACAACTTAAAGCTTTTTTTCTTTGTCGTTCTATTTGTAATTCGTCTTTAACATTTGTTGTTGCTTTTTGTGCTAACAATTTGATAGCCACAAATGCAACTTTTTATTTTTAATTATTCATACTTGTTTTCTCACAACATTATAGACACTGTTTCAGTATCATATTGACTTTTATGAGTTAAGTATGAATGTAAATACGCGGTGCCTAGCGTTTGTTTTAATTTTTACCCTGACCAGGATTCAAACCATCGATTTTATAAATTAATGAAATTTTTATTGAATTATTATTTGAACTGTGAATGTTATAAATGAATAGAAATTATTTGGCTTAAGTTCATTTATTTTTTACTTTCTAAAAATCTTTTTTAGAAAGAAAATTTATTTTACAAATGTATGCGGACGTATTCAAAGAAAACAAGAAAAATTAGACGCTAGCAGAATGAAATGCTGCATTTTCTGGTCCGCTACGACCTTTATCAGCATTCTTCGCATCTATCTACCTTAGTTGTGTATTTTTATAAACATCATCTATTTAACCAACTAACTTTGTAAATAAGAATACGAGAACACTCATATTCATATCAACATTAAATTGGCTAGACGAAATTTACACACAAACCAACGTATTTCTTTACTGTTCTCTCTGCATTTCGTCTTGTACATTTGTTTTTGCTTTGTTTCAATCATTGATTGAACACGAATGCAAATTTATTTTTAATCATTCTTACTTGTTTACTCATAACATTATAGATGCTGTTCCAGTATCATTTTGATTGTTATGATGTAAGCATGAATGCTCGCTGTGCCTTGCGTGCTTATAATTTAATTTTTATTGAATTATTATTTGAACTGTGAATGTTATAAATGAATAGAAATTATTTGGCTTAAGTTCATTTATTTTTTACTTTACTTGTTTTTAATCATTCTTACTTGTTTACAGTAAAGAAATACGTTGGTTTGTGTGTAAATTTCGTCTAACCAAATTAATGTTGATATGAGTTATGAGTATTCTCGTATTCTTATTTACAAAGTTAGTTGGTTAAATAGATGATGTTTATAAAAATACACAACTAAGGTAGATAGATGCGAAGAATGCTGATGAAGGTCGTAGCGGACCAGAAAATGCAGCATTTCATTCTGCTAGCGTCTAATTTTTCTTGTTTTCTTTGGAAAACGTTCGCATACATTTGTAAAATAAATTTTCTTTCTAAAAAAGATTTTTAGAAAGTAAAAAATAAATGAACTTAAGCCAAATAATTTCTATTCATTTTGGTTCTTTTCATTCTGCTAGCGTCTAATTTTTCTTGTTTTCTTTGGAAAACGTCCGCATACATTTGTAAATAATTTTTCTTTCTAAAAATGTTTAGAAAATTAATTAAAAAAGAACCAAAAAGCCGAAAATAAAGTAAACTTTCATTAATTTATAAAATCGATGGTTCGAATCCTGGTCAGGTTAAAAATTAAAAATTTATTTATTTAATTAATAACTTAGAAATAATAAATTATTACAAGTTACTGAAGAACTACGAGCACTAGCTGCTGGGGCCATCAGCTCAAATTATTTTACATTGTTATCAAAGTTAACATAATTGAATACATATTTTTAATAAAGTTATATGTTATTTTCTAATTGCTCAAGCACTAGGTCAGTTTTTTTAAATATAAATATATTGTTTATTCTTTTATTTTCGATATTTCGCTAAACCGTGTGGTGGCACCTTCAGGAATAGGAAATTAAATTATTAATAATATGTTTTTTCAAACATAAGCAAGTTTAAAGTGAAACAAGTGTCTGTTTCGACCATTCTCCCCCTCGTTAAAACCTCGTTTTAACCATCTCAATTTTGAGAATCTCCTGATTGTATAACATAAAGTTTGGCTAGCTTTTCTACTGGTCTGTTAAGGGTACCATATTTTTTTTAACTGTGTCATTTCTGACGGTTCCATCATTTGATCTACAAATTGACGTTATAACTCCTTTATGCCAATTATTTCTATGCAATACCATAACCAGGGTTCAGATTGGCTCGCTCTTTTGCTCTTTGTTTTTATGCTCACTCTTTTTTAAGGTATGCGCAAAAGAGCAGAGCAGAAAAAAGAGCCAATCGTTTATGCACATTGCGCTTGCTCCTTCTTCTCATGCTCTGCTCTTTGAGCCATGCGCATTTAATTTTATTTTTGGCTCGTTTGCTCTGCGCATTGAGCCAAAAGGGCAGCTCTTTTGCTCGTGCTCCTTTTGATAGTAACAGTGGTTCGTTTGAAAAATTAAAATAACTTCGTGGTTGGAAAAAAGTACATGGAAAAATTAAAATAATTGCGTGTACGGACCAAATATAATAGTATTTTTTACTGTTATTATCATTATTGGTTTTTTTAGTTAAAATTTAAGGCTAGTAGTAGTGGAATTTCTTGTAAATTCAAGTGAGGGTCATATTAATGGCTCATTAATAAAAATGTGCAATAAGTAGTGTTATAAAAAGTAAGGATTAAGGATAATAATTTGCTCATCTTTAACATTATTGCAATTATACCTGAGGGAAGATATTTTGATGATTACTGGTATCATAAAATAATTATTTTCATTTGGGTTTTTTGTTTGTCCAATTGTTTTCCTGCTTAAAATAGCATGTGTTATTTGTTGTGTTTTTTCAAAACAGTGGATGTGCTTTACTTTTAATTTAGGTATGGGATGTTAAGTAGTGCATTTGTTATTGTTTTATCACTATCTTTATTACAGCTTGTGTTATTTTTTGTTGTTAAACGGTAGATGTGCTTTACTTATGTTTAAGGTAGGGGATGTTTATTGGTGCATTTGTCATTGTTTTATTACTTCTTAATTGATGGTAAAACACCAAATCATTGGTACTAAATAATGCAAATTTTCATTACCTATTAAATGCAAATGAAAACACTTGTTTTAATTAGTTTAAAAAATTTATTTATATTACTAAATACTAAATTTATTTGTACTATGACAAAGGGGAAACGTCAAAACAAAATTAACATTGACTCACTTCAAACATCCGCGTGCCAGATTTACTGCAGTCTCAATGTTTCAAAGTGTCATATGCATTTGTTGCACCTGAACTGTGTGAGGTCTAGTATCAACAGACACATTACTTGACAATGGTCAGTACTACAAACAATGTAATGTGAAACCCTTTAGTACGTTTTTACTCATGGGTATTCATAATTGTTTTATGAATTTTATTTAGTTTTATTAGTTCTGACTAATTCAACTTAAGGTTGAAATACAAACTGTTGTTTTCCCTTTGTACACTATATACCGTAAGTATGCACACTACACCCTCACCCTCAAGAGAAATCATCAAATTTCTGTAAAAAGAATATCAACAGAAATTGGAGGATTTAAATAAGTGTGTTGTTTACTGTGCATACCCATTATATTACATTTTTTATTATTTAATTACTTGTCATTTGAGCAACTTTATAATTTTATATACACGTATTTATTTAAATATCCTTCTTTAAAGTTTTTATTTTGGTTTTTTTAAAGTTTTTATTTTGGTTTTTTGTTAATTAATTAGTTTTGTATAAAAATTTGTTTTGATTTATTTACAATATTTTGTTTATGAATTATATTTCTCTTATAAGTTCTTATGGTATGTCTTAATATTATTTCCTATCTTCACCGATATGTTCACATCATCAATTGCCACTATCGTATAAGGACGTTTATACGGTGCTTCATTTTTCTTCTATTTTCAATTCTAACTAATACTAATTCTCCTATCTCTAATTTTATACTATTTGCCTTATCCCTAGATTCTACTTGTCTATTTTCCTTTACTTTCATAGTCAGTTTTCTTGCATAGTCTAGTGAATATTTTAATCTAGCCTTCAGTTCGTTTGCAGGGCGCATCCTTCGGATGATTCATGACTTCATCACCTGGTAAACTCGGTAATCTTTCAAATAGTAGTTCGAATGGAGAGTACTCAGTGTCCACATGAGGAGTTACATTGTTTGCAAATGCATAATATGGAATCCATTGCTCCCAACTATCACCTTCTACAAAAGACAAAAAATATTAATTTAGAACCCTGTGATTCCTTTCTACTGTGCCTAATGTCTCATGATGATAAGGAGTCGAAAACCGTTGTTCAATCTTCAATAATTCGCATATCTCATTCATTAATTCGTTTGTAAATTCTGTCCCTCTGTCAGATTTCAAAGTTTTGAATATTCCCTACCTCAATAAAAGATTTTCAGTCAATGCCTTAGCAACAGACTTTGCTTCTTTCGTTTCTATGGGACATGCTATAACATATTTTGTTAACTCGCATTGCATAGTCAATATATATCGATAGTTTATCGAAGGACGTAACGGTCCAACTGTATCGATTACAACCGTTTCAAAACTCTGTGTAGGTGTATCCGTAACACCAAGTGGTTCTCTGGTGTGTCTTATCTGCTTGTTTCTCTGGCAGCGATCACACTTAGAAATACAATTTTTTACCATTCTGTACATGTTTTTCCATATGTACCGTTGTTTCAATTTCAGTAGAGTCTTTCGAACTCCAAAATGACCTCCCTGGGGGGTGTTGTGAAATAACTCTATAAGTTCTAACTGTTTACTTTCGCTTAGTATATTCTGAGGTTTATTATAACATTCTTGTTACGTCATCTTCATTCGATTTATTCGATTCATTATATCTGGCCTTAAACTCTTCTGCAGGAATTATTCTAAATATTGCATCATCTCTGGCGATGGCAAATTTTCTATTTTTACTTTTCTTCAAATAAGATGAAACCTTCTCCAATAGAGTACCTAAGCACTTTGGATTATCACTACATCTAATGCGCATTTCATTTCTATATTTATCATTCTCTGTTATATATCTATATATATCTTCTATTGGCCTGTTTTCTACTATAAACTTTGATGGATGTGCAATCCCACATATGGAGTTGATCAGACTTACTATGAGACTTGCTATTGATATTTTCATTTACTGATGACTTCTTTTTCATACCTCTCGTTACTACTAGCGTTTTCTTTATATTTTCATCATTTTCCAATGGTATCATATTCTTTAATATTATTGAGTCCAATTGTATTCGTGATAATGCATCCGCATTTGTATTGTTGGATCCTTTCTTATATACGATATCGAAATCATAATCAGAAAGTTCCAAACATATTCGTGTTAGTTTCGAACTAGGATTCTTATGAGCAAACAACGACACTAACGGTCGATGGTCAGTTACGACTGTGAATCTTCTACCATACAAATATGGTCTAAAAAATTGTATGCCCCAATAAATACCTAGTAGTTCCTTCTCAATTACGGGTTTATTTTTCTCATGCTTGTTAAAGGATCTACTCGCGTATGATATGGGTAAATCTTTACCTATTGGACCTTGAGATAAAACTGCACCCAGCGCAAATTCCGATGCATCCGTTGTTAATACAAACGGTCTATCAAAATCCGGATATTGCAAAACTGAAGGGCTTATTAAATTATTCTTTAAAGCCTCAAATGCCAATTGGCATTTTTCAGCCCACTCAAATTTCGTGTTCTTTCTCAATAGGTCATTAAGACAGTTTGCAGTTTCTGCAAAATTTTTTATGAATCTGCGATAGTAGTTACAAAAAGCTACAAATCTTCTGACGCGTTCGGAATTTCTTGGAATAGGATATTAGGAAATTGCTTCATACTTGCTTGGGTCTGGCTTGATACCGTTTACTGTGGATATATACTTATACTTGGATAATCTAGTAAAAACGTTCATTAAATTTTCATTATGATGTTTCAAACTACATCCAAAAATAATTATATCGTCAACATATAGAAATGCCTCAGATTCTAATCCAGACAGTGCTATAGTTAGCATTCTTTGGAAACTATTCGAAGATATTTTTAAACTAAATGGTTATCTAGTGTACTGATAATGACCATTAGGAGTTGAAAAGACTGTAAAAGGTCTTGAGTTCTTATCAAGTTCTATCTAATGGAATGAACTTGTCATATCTAATGTAGAAAAATATTTTGCCCTTCCTAACTTATCCAAAATGTAGTCAATTCGCGTTAATGGAAATTTATCATTAACTATCTTGTCATTAAGTTTTCTGAAATCTACTACTAACCTCCATTTGTTCAAATCACTCTGTCCCTTTTTAGGAACTAACAAGAGTGGAGCATTATAAGGACTTATGGATGGTTCTATGATTTTCTGTTCTAATAGTCCCTTCACTTGTCTATTTATCTCTTCCGTATGTGTTTGCGGCAAGCGATAATTCTTTATGTACACTAAACTAGTGTCGTTTAATTGTATAGTTTGATTATAAAAATTATTTGTTGTCAAATGTTCATTTTCCAAATGAAAAATGGATTGGTATTTCCTCAGAATTCCAATTAATACATTTTTTGCCATATCGTCATCGACGTCTAAATTAAGCTCATTTAATAGTCTACTGAATCGCTCATCATTATATTTCATATGAGTTGTCGTGTTGTTAGTTCTATAAATCTTATAATTCCGTAGCGGTACTGTTTCTATGCATAAATTCTTTATTATTGTGGATTTGTCCAATACATTTAATAATCTGACGTGTTTATTCCCTTTCTTTGGTATTATGGCGTTTGCCAAGAACACGCCCTTCGCAATCTCACGACTGCATATTACACCATCTTCTTCAATGTTTAAATCTAATGGTACAATCACCTCACTTCTTGGCGGAATTATCATGAAATTTACACTGAATTTATTATCGTGTATTGGTAGTGCTATTTTGTCATCTCCGGTATTTACCGTCAATATGAACTTGTCATAATCTATGTTGCAATTATATTTACAAAGGAAATCTCTTCCCAATATACCATCGGTATGAATTGGAAAATTATATTTGACCAGTTGTATTTTGTGATCAATTACCGTTTCACCAAATTGTATTTTTAAGTTAGTGGAACTCAAAGATTTTATTTCCTCTTTCAAATTACCCGTTAGGTAACAATAATCATCTGCATCTTCTTTATGGTTATGTAATAAATCTTCTTTGCACAAAGAGACATCGGCTCCTGTGTCAATTAAAAATGTTAAAATGCTATCTGTACCCTGTACATTTAATTTTACATAATTTCTAAGATCAGACGAGATGCTAAATACTCCTTTGGTGTTTACTGGTTCTGTTCCGAAGATTCCTGGTACTCTAAAATCTCCGGATACTGGGAGTTTCCCTGTTCCTGTATATGACATACATTATAGTTTCTATTATTATTAGAATTCCCATTATTAGAACGGTTATTATTTCCATTATTGTTCCTAAAATTTCCGTTATTCCGGTTATTACTCCTTTCACGATTATTACCCCAATTATTTTGATTATTGTTGTAGCCATTGTTGTTATTTCGGTTATTGCTATTATTATTATTATTATAACTTTGGTTATTATTTCTTCCCGATCTGCACATTTTAGCAAGATGGTTCAACTTACCACAATTGTTGTAATTCTTACCATCCGCATAGCATCTATTGCCATGTCTACCACCACATTTCCCACATATGTTACCATTAGTATTCCGGTTTAGTCCGGAGGCGTTTCCTGTTTATGCAGTTTAAAACATAACCTGGCTTTGTCTTATGTCAGATGAAGCCTCTAAAGCTATTTCGATAGCTTCGTGAAGTGTCTTAGTTCTACTTGCTTCAATCGTTCTGACTATTTCTCTATTCTTTAGACCGTTTTTGAACGCATTAAACGCTATTATAGCATTCGTGTTGCTAACGGTTTCCTTACTAGTTTTACCAAGTGCGTTTACTTGAAGTTCGTTCAACTCCATTGTCAGTGTTTCTATTTTGTCAGCGAATTTTCTTATCGTTTCTGACTGTACTACACTAGTCAGTTCGTTTAGGATTACATTTGGAGATTTCTTTATGGAATATGCCTTTTTGAGTGAACTCAGAAGAGTGTCGATGTTAGTTGGCACTGATATTTGTCGTACTCTGTTCTGAACCTTAGTCGTTAGCTTTGTCCTAAAGACAAAGTTGAAAAATAAGGTATGTTTTTCCTGGGAAATAGTGTCCTTTATTATTTCCAAATTAGCAATGAACGGCTCTAGCTTATATATTGCACCACTGAAAGATGGTAATAGTTTCGAGATAGATGCTAGTTCAGACGTGTTTAAAATACTATTGTCCATCGTGTCGGAAACGTCAAAACAAAATTAACATTGACTCACTTCAAACATCCGCATGCCAGATTTACTGCAGTCTCAATGTTTCAAAGTGTCATATGCATTTGTTGCACCTGAACTGTGTGAGGTCTAGTATCAACAGACACATTACTTGACAATGGTCAGTACTACAAACAATGTAATGTGAAACCGTTTAGTACGTTTTTACTCATGGGTATTCATAATTGTTTTATGAATTTTATTTAGTTTTATTAGTTCTGACTAATTCAACTTAAGGTTGAAATACAAACTGTTGTTTTCCCTTTGTACACTATGTACCGTAAGTGTGCACACTACAATACCTACAATAATTTATTTATTTTATATTGCGGTTCTGGTATATTAAACATTTACATTGATTTTACATACATATGTATGTATGAGGAAAAGGTAGAAACGATCTAATTTTTTTTTTCATCAATGTTAACAAGAAAATTTAATTTTACCAACAATACCATGAATTCTATAGTTTTGTTATTAGTACCAATAATTTGGTGTTTTACCATCAATTCAATTAAAAAGTAATAAAACAATAACAAATGCGCCAGTAAACATCCCCTACCTAAAACATAAACAAAGCACATCTACCATTTAACATTAAAAATAACACAAGCTGTAATGAAGATAACAGTAACAAATTAACAAGTAAACATCCCATACCTAAAACATAAGCAAAACAAATTTACCGTTTACCAACAAAAAATAAGGCATGCTATAATGAAGATAGTAATAAAACAATAACAAATGCACTACTAAACATCCCATACCTAAATTAAAAAATTTATCTGGTTGTCGCAGAATATTTCAAGTGATATACATTATACAACTATGACTTGCCATATTCCGGACAACTTCAATGTGTATTGCTCTCATAGTTAGGCGTGTAAATAGTACTCCCCAACGTTTTATTTAGTTTTATTAGTTCTGACTAATTCAACTTAAGGTTGAAATACAAACTGTTGTTTTCCCTTTGTACACTATATACCGTAAGTATGCACAATGCACCCTCACCCTCGAGAGAAATCATCAAATTTCTGTAAAAAGAATATCAACAGAAATTGGAGGATTTAAATAAGTGTGTTGTTTACTGTGCATACCCATTATATTACATTTTTTATTATTTAATTACTTGTCATTTGAGCAACTTTATAATTTTATATACACGTATTTATTTAAATATCCTTCTTTAAAGTTTTTATTTTGGTTTGTTTACAATACTTTGGTTTTTTGTTAATTAATTAGTTTTGTATAAAAATTTGTTTTGATTTATTTACAATATTTTGTTTATGAATTATATTTCTCTTATAAGTTCTTATGGTATGTCTTAATATTATTTCCTGTCTTAACCGATATGTTCACATCATCAATTGCCACTATCGTATAAGGACCTTTATACGGTGCTTCATTTTTCTTCTATTTTCAAATCTAACTAATACTAATTCTCCTATCTCTAATTTTATACTATTTGCCTTATCCCTAGATTCTACTTGTCTATTTTCCTTTACTTTCATAGTCAGTTTTCTTGCATAGTCTAGTGAATATTTTAATCTAGCCTTCAGTTCGTTTGCAGGGCGCATCCTTCTGATGATTCATGACTTCATCACCTGGTAAACTCGGTAATCTTTCAAATAGTAGTTGGAATGGAGAGTACTCAGTGTCCACATGAGGAGTTACATTGTATGCAAATGCATAATATGGAATCCATTGCTCCCAATTATCACCTTCTACAAAAGACAAAAAATATTCATTTAGAACCCTATGATTCCTTTCT
This sequence comes from Gymnosoma rotundatum, assembly GCA_916610165.2. Classification (NCBI taxonomy): domain Eukaryota; kingdom Metazoa; phylum Arthropoda; class Insecta; order Diptera; family Tachinidae; genus Gymnosoma; species Gymnosoma rotundatum. The sequence continues at coordinate 66,195,080 of OU744339.1, forward strand.
ACTGTGCCTAGTGTCTCATGATGATAAGGAGTCGAAAACCGTTGTTCAATCTTCAATAATTCGCATATCTCATTCATTAATTCGTTTGTAAATTCTGTCCCTCTGTCAGATTTCAAAGTTTTGAATATTCCCTACCTCAATAAAAGATTGTCAGTCAATGCCTTAGCAACAGACTTTGCTTCTTTCGTTTCTATGGGACATGCTATAACATATTTTGTTAACTCGCATTGCATAGTCAATATATATCGATAGTTCATCGAAGGACGTAACAGTCCAACTGTATCGATTACAACCGTTTCAAAACTCTGTGTAGGTGTATCCGTAACACCAAGTGGTTCTCTGGTGTGTCTTATCTGCTTGTTTCTCTGGCAGCGATCACACTTAGAAATACAATTTTTTACCATTCTGTATATGTTTTTCCATATGTACCGTTGTTTCAATTTCAGTAGAGTCTTTCGAACTCCAAAATGACCTCCCTGGGGGGTGTTGTGAAATAACTCTATAAGTTCTAACTGTTTACTTTCGCTTAGTATATTCTGAGGTTTATTATAACATTATTGTTACGTCATCTTCATTCGATTTATTCGATTCATTATATCTGGCCTTAAACTCTTCTGCAGGAATTATTCTAAATATTGCATCATCTCTGGCGATGGCAAATTTTCTATTTTTACTTTTCTTCAAATAAGATGAAACCTTCTCCAATAGAGTACCTAAGCACTTTGGATTATCACTACATCTAATGCGCATTTCATTTCTATATTTATCATTCTCTGTTATATATCTATATATATCTTCTATTGGCCTGTTTTCTACTATAAACTTTGATGGATGTGCAATCCCACATATGGAGTTGATCAGACTTACTATGAGACTTGCTATTGATATTTTCATTTACTGATGACTTCTTTTTCATACCTCTCGTTACTACTAGCGTTTTCTTTATATTTTCATCATTTTCCAATGGTATCATATTCTTTAATATTATTGAGTCCAATTGTATTCGTGATAATGCATCCGCATTTGTATTGTTGGATCCTTTCTTATATACGATATCGAAATCATAATCAGAAAGTTCCAAACGTATTCGTGTTAGTTTCGAACTAGGATTCTTATGAGCAAACAACGACACTAACGGTCGATGGTCAGTTACGACTGTGAATCTTCTACCATACAAATATGGTCTAAAAAATTGTATGCCCCAATAAATACCTAGTAGTTTATTTTTCTCGTGCTTGTTAAAGGATCTACTCGCGTATGATATGGGTAAATCTTCACCTATTGGACCTTGAGACAAAACTGCACCCAGCGCAAAATCCGATGCGTCCGTTGTTAATACAAACGGTCTATCATAATCCGGATATTGCAAAACTGGAGGGCTTATTAAACTGTTCTTTAAAGCCTCAAATGCCAATTGGCATTTTTCAGTCCACTCAAATTTCGTGTTCTTTTTCAATAGGTCATTAAGACAGTTTGCAGTTTCTGCAAAATTTCTTATGAATCTGCGATAGTAGTTACAAAAAGCTACAAATCTTCTGACGCGTTCGGAATTTCTTGGAATAGGATATTTGGAAATTGCTTCATACTTGCTTGGGTCTGGCTTGATACCGTTTGCTGTGGATATATACTTATACTTGGATAATCTAGTAAAAACGTTCATTAAATTTTCATTATGATGTTTCAAACTACATCCAAAAACAATTATATCGTCAACATATAGAAATGCCTCAGATTGTAATCCAGACAGTGCTATAGTTAGCATTCTTTGGAAACTATTCGAAGATATTTTTAAACTAAATGGTTATCTAGTGTACTGATAATGACCATTAGGAGTTGAAAAAACTGTAAAAGGTCTTGAGTTCTTATCAAGTTCTATCTGATGGAATGAACTTGTCATAGCTAATGTAGAAAAATATTTTGCCCTTCCTAACTTATCCAAAATGTAGTCAATTCGCGTTAATGGAAATTTATCATTAACTATCTTGTCATTAAGTTTTCTGAAATCTACTACTAACCTCCATTTGTTCAAATCACTCTGTCCCTTTTTAGGATCTAACAAGAGTGGAGCATTATAAGGACTTATGGATGGTTCTATGATTTTCTGTTCTAATAGTCCCTTCACTTGTCTATTTATCTCTTCCGTATGTGTTTGCGGCAAGCGATAATTCTTTATGTACACTAAACTAGTGTCGTTTAATTGTATAGTTTGATTATAAAAATTATTTGTTGTCAAATGTTCATTTTCCAAATAAAAAATGGATTGGTATTTCCTCAGAATTCCAATTAATACATTTTTTGCCATATCGTCATCGACGTCTAAATTAAGCTCATTTAATAGTCTACTGAATCGCTCATCATTATATTTCATATGAGTTGTCGTGTTGTTAGTTCTATAAATCTTATAATTCCGTAGCGGTACTGTTTCTATGCATAAATTCTTTATTATTGTGGATTTGTCCAATACATTTAATAATCTGACGTGTTTATTCCCTTTCTTTGGTATTATGGCGTTTGCCAAGAACACGCCCTTCGCAATCTCACGACTGCATATTACACCATCTTCTTCAATGTTTAAATCGAATGGTACAATCACCTCACTTCTTGGCGGAATTTTCATGAAATTTACACTGAATTTATTATCGTGTATTGGTAGTGCTATTTTGTCATCTCCGGTATTTACCGTCAATATGAACTTGTCATAATCTATGTTGCAATTATATTTACAAAGGAAATCTCTTCCCAATATACCATCGGTATGAATTGGAAAATTTTATTTGACCAGTTGTATTTTGTGATCAATTACCGTTTCACCAAATTGTATTTTTAAGTTAGTGGAACTCAAAGATTTTATTTCCTCTTTCAAATTACCCGTTAGGTAACAATAATCATCTGCATCTTCTTTATGGTTATGTAATAAATCATCTTTGCACAAAGAGACATCGGCTTCTGTGTCAATTAAAAATGTTAAAATGCTATCTGTACCCTGTACATTTAATTTTACATAATTTCTAAGATCAGACGAGATGCTAAATACTCGTTTGGTGTTTACTGGTTCTGTTCCGAAGATTCCAGGTACTCTTAAATCTCCGGATACTAGGAGTTTCCCTGTTCCTGTATATGACATACATTATGGTTTCTATTATTATTAGAATTCCCATTATTAGAACGGTTATTATTTCCATTATTGTTCCTAAAATTTCCGTTATTCCGGTTATTACTCCTTTCACGATTATTACCCCAATTATTTTGATTATTGTTGTAGCCATTGTTGTTATTTCGGTTATTGCTATTATTATTATTATTAAAACTTTGTTACCATTAGTAACCTGGCTTTGTCTTATGTCAGATGAAGCCTCTAAAGCTATTTCGATAGCTTCGTGAAGCGTCTTAGTTCTACTTGCTTCAATCGTTCTGACTATTTCTCTATTCTTTAGACCGTTTTTGAACGCATTAAACGCTATTATAGCATTCGTGTTGCTAATGGTTTCCTTACTAGTTTTACCAAGTGCGTTTACTTGAAGTTCGTTCAACTCCATTGTCAGTGTTTCTATTTTGTCAGCGAATTTTCTTATCGTTTCTGACTGTACTACACTAGTCAGTTCGTTTAGGATTACATTTGGAGATTTCTTTATGGAATATGCCTTTTTGAGTGAACTCAGAAGAGTGTCGATGTTAGTTGGCACTGATATTTGTCGTACTCTGTTCTGAACCTTAGTCGTTAGCTTTGTCCTAAAGACAAAGTTAAAAAATAAGGTATGTTTTTCCTGGGAAATAGGGTCCTTTATTATTTCCAAATTAGCAATGAACGGCTCTAGCTCATCTATTGCACCACTGAAAGATGGTAATAGTTTCGAGGCAGATGCTAGTTCAGACGTGTTTAAAATACTATTGTCCATCGTGTCGGAAACGTCAAAACAAAATTAACATTGACTCACTTCAAACATCCGCGTGCCAGATTTACTGCAGTCTCAATGTTTCAAAGTGTCATATGCATTTGTTGCACCTGAACTGTGTGAGGTCTAGTATCAACAGACACATTACTTGACAATGATCAGTACTACAAACAATGTAATGTGAAACCGTTTAGTACGTTTTTACTCATGGGTATTCATAATTGTTTTATGAATTTTATTAAGTTTTATTAGTTCTGACTAATTCAACTTAAGGTTGAAATACAAACTGTTGTTTTCCCTTTGTACACTATGTACCGTAAGTGTGCACACTACAATACCTACAATAATTTATTTATTTTATATTGCGGTTCTGGTATATTAAACATTTACATTGATTTTACATACATATGTATGTATGAGGAAAAGGTAGAAACGATCTATTTTTTTTTTCATCAATGTTAACAAGAAAATTTAATTTTACCAACAATACCATGAATTGTATAGTTTTGTTATTAGTACCAATAATTTGGTGTTTTACCATCAATTCAATTAAAAAGTAATAAAACAATAACAAATGCGCCAGTAAACATCCCCTACCTAAAACATAAACAAAGCACATCTACCATTTAACATTAAAAATAACACAAGCTGTAATGAAGATAACAGTAACAAATTAACAAGTAAACATCCCATACCTAAAACATAAGCAAAACAAATTTACCGTTTACCAAAAAAAATAAGACATGCTATAATGAAAATAGTAATAAAACAATAACAAATGCACTACTAAACATCCCATACCTAAATTAAAAAATTTATCCGGTTGTCGCAGTATATTTCAAGTGATATATATTATACAACTATCACTTGCCATATTCCGGACAACTTCAATGTGTATTGCTCTCACAGTTAGGCGTGTAAATAGTACTCCCCAACGTTTTATTTAGTTTTATTAGTTCTGACTAATTCAACTTAAGGTTGAAATACAAACTGTTGTTTTCCCTTTGTACACTATATACCGTAAGTATGCACAATGCACCCTCACCCTCGAGAGAAATCATCAAATTTCTGTAAAAAGAATATCAACAGAAATTGGAGGATTTAAATAAGTGTGTTGTTTACTGTGCATACCCATTATATTACATTTTTTATTATTTAATTACTTGTCATTTGAGCAACTTTATAATTTTATATACACGTATTTATTTAAATATCCTACTTTAAAGTTTTTATTTTGGTTTGTTTACAATACTTTGGTTTTTTGTTAATTAATTAGTTTTGTATAAAAATTTGCTTTGATTTATTTACAATATTTTGTTTATGAATTATATATCTCTTATAAGTTCTTATGGTATGTCTTAATATTATTTCCTGTCTTAACCGATATGTTCACATCATCAATTGCCACTATCGTATAAGGACCTTTATACGGTGCTTCATTTTTCTTCTATTTTCAAATCTAACTAATACTAATTCTCCTATCTCTAATTTTATACTATTTGCCTTATCCCTAGATTCTACTTGTCTATTTTCATGACTTCATCACCTGGTAAACTCGGTAATCTTTCAAATAGTAGTTCGAATGGAGAGTACTCAGTGTCCACATGAGGAGTTACATTGTATGCAAATGCATAATATGGAATCCATTGCTCCCAACTATCACCTTCTACAAAAGACAAAAAATATTCATTTAGAACCCTATGATTCCTTTCTACTGTGCCTAGTGTCTCATGATGATAAGGAGTCGAAAACCGTTGTTCAATCTTCAATAATTCGCATATCTCCTTCATTAATTCGTTTGTAAATTCTGTCCCTGTGTCAGATTTCAAAGTTTTGAATATTCCCTACCTCAATAAAAGATTTTCAGTCAATGCCTTAGCAACAGACTTTGCTTCTTTCGTTTCTATGGGACATGCTATAACATATTTTGTTAACTCGCATTGCATAGTCAATATATATCGATAGTTCATCGAAGGACGTAACAGTCCAACTGTATCGATTACAACCGTTTCAAAACTCTGTGTAGGTGTATCCGTAACACCAAGTGGTTCTCTGGTGTGTCTTATCTGCTTATTTCTCTGGCAGCGATCACACTTAGAAATACAATTTTTTACCATTCTGTACATGTTTTTCCATATGAACCGTTGTTTCAATTTCAGTAGAGACTTTCGAACTCCAAAATGACCTCCCTGGGGGGTGTTGTGAAATAACTCTATAAGTTCTAACTGTTTACTTTCGCTTAGTATATTCTGAGGTTTATTATAACATTATTGTTACGTCATCTTCATTCGATTTATTCGATTCATTATATCTGGCCTTAAACTCTTCTGCAGGAATTATTCTAAATATTGCATCATCTCTGGCGATGGCAAATTTTCTATTTTTACTTTTCCTCAAATAAGATGAAACCTTCTCCAATAGAGACCTAAGCACTTTGGATTATATTATATATTATATATATATATATCTTCTATTGGCCTGTTTTCTACTATAAACTTTAATTTACATGCATGCTTTATATCATTGATGGAAGTGCAATCCCACATATGGAGTTGATCAGACTCACTATGAGACTTGCTATTGATATTTTCATTTACTGATGACTTCTTTTTCATACCTCTCGTTACTACTAGCGTTTTCTTTATATTTTCATCATTTTCCAATGGTATCATATTCTTTAATATTATTGAGTCCAATTGTATTCGTGATAATGCATCCGCATTTGTATTGTTGGATCCTTTCTTATATACGATATCGAAATCATAATCAGAAAGTTCCAAACGTATTCGTGTTAGTTTCGAACTAGGATTCTTATGAGCAAACAACGACACTAACGGTCGATGGTCAGTTACGACTGTGAATCTTCTACCATACAAATATGGTCTAAAAAATTGTATGCCCCAATAAATACCTAGTAGTTTATTTTTCTCGTGCTTGTTAAAGGATCTACTCGCGTATGATATGGGTAAATCTTCACCTATTGGACCTTGAGACAAAACTGCACCCAGCGCAAAATCCGATGCGTCCGTTGTTAATACAAACGGTCTATCATAATCCGGATATTGCAAAACTGGAGGGCTTATTAAACTGTTCTTTAAAGCCTCAAATGCCAATTGGCATTTTTCAGTCCACTCAAATTTCGTGTTCTTTTTCAATAGGTCATTAAGACAGTTTGCAGTTTCTGCAAAATTTCTTATGAATCTGCGATAGTAGTTACAAAAAGCTACAAATCTTCTGACGCGTTCGGAATTTCTTGGAATAGGATATTTGGAAATTGCTTCATACTTGCTTGGGTCTGGCTTGATACCGTTTGCTGTGGATATATACTTATACTTGGATAATCTAGTAAAAACGTTCATTAAATTTTCATTATGATGTTTCAAACTACATCCAAAAACAATTATATCGTCAACATATAGAAATGCCTCAGATTGTAATCCAGACAGTGCTATAGTTAGCATTCTTTGGAAACTATTCGAAGATATTTTTAAACTAAATGGTTATCTAGTGTACTGATAATGACCATTAGGAGTTGAAAAAACTGTAAAAGGTCTTGAGTTCTTATCAAGTTCTATCTGATGGAATGAACTTGTCATAGCTAATGTAGAAAAATATTTTGCCCTTCCTAACTTATCCAAAATGTAGTCAATTCGCGTTAATGGAAATTTATCATTAACTATCTTGTCATTAAGTTTTCTGAAATCTACTACTAACCTCCATTTGTTCAAATCACTCTGTCCCTTTTTAGGATCTAACAAGAGTGGAGCATTATAAGGACTTATGGATGGTTCTATGATTTTCTGTTCTAATAGTCCCTTCACTTGTCTATTTATCTCTTCCGTATGTGTTTGCGGCAAGCGATAATTCTTTATGTACACTAAACTAGTGTCGTTTAATTGTATAGTTTGATTATAAAAATTATTTGTTGTCAAATGTTCATTTTCCAAATGAAAAATGGATTGGTATTTCCTCAGAATTCCAATTAATACATTTTTTGCCATATCGTCATCGACGTCTAAATTAAGCTCATTTAATAGTCTACTGAATCGCTCATCATTATATTTCATATGAGTTGTCGTGTTGTTAGTTCTATAAATCTTATAATTCCGTAGCGGTACTGTTTCTATGCATAAATTCTTTATTATTGTGGATTTGTCCAATACATTTAATAATCTGACGTGTTTATTCCCTTTCTTTGGTATTATGGCGTTTGCCAAGAACACGCCCTTCGCAATCTCACGACTGCATATTACACCATCTTCTTCAATGTTTAAATCGAATGGTACAATCACCTCACTTCTTGGCGGAATTTTCATGAAATTTACACTGAATTTATTATCGTGTATTGGTAGTGCTATTTTGTCATCTCCGGTATTTACCGTCAATATGAACTTGTCATAATCTATGTTGCAATTATATTTACAAAGGAAATCTCTTCCCAATATACCATCGGTATGAATTGGAAAATTATATTTGACCAGTTGTATTTTGTGATCAATTACCGTTTCACCAAATTGTATTTTTAAGTTAGTGGAACTCAAAGATTTTATTTCCTCTTTCAAATTACCCGTTAGGTAACAATAATCATCTGCATCTTCTTTATGGTTATGTAATAAATCTTCTTTGCACAAAGAGACATCGGCTTCTGTGTCAATTAAAAATGTTAAAATGCTATCTGTACCCTGTACATTTAATTTTACATAATTTCTAAGATCAGACGAGATGCTAAATACTCGTTTGGTGTTTACTGGTTCTGTTCCGAAGATTCCTGGTACTCTTAAATCTCCGGATACTGGGAGTTTCCCTGTTCCTGTATATGACATACATTATGGTTTCTATTATTATTAGAATTCCCATTATTAGAACGGTTATTATTTCCATTATTGTTCCTAAAATTTCCGTTATTCCGGTTATTACTCCTTTCACGATTATTACCCCAATTATTTTGATTATTGTTGTAGCCATTGTTGTTATTTCGGTTATTGCTGCTATTATTATTATTACTTTGGTTATTATTTCTTCCCGATCTGCACATTTTAGCAAGATGGTTCAACTTACCACAATTGTTGTAATTCTTACCATCCGCATAGCATCTATTGCGATGTCTACCACCACATTTCCCACATATGTTGCCATTAGTATTCCGGTTTAGTCCGGAAGCGTTTCCTGTTTGTGCAGTTTAAAACATAACCTGGCTTTGTCTTATGTCAAATGAAGCCTCTAAAGCTATTTCGATAGCTTCGTGAAGTGTCTTAGTTCTACTTGCTTCAATCGTTCTGACTATTTCTCTATTCTTTAGACCGTTTTTGAACGCATTAAACGCTATTATAGCATTCGTGTAATTGTTTCCTTACTAGTTTTACCAAGTGCGTTTACTTGAAGTTCGTTCAACTCCATTGTCAGTGTTTCTATTTTGTCAGCGAATTTTCTTATCGTTTCTGACTGTACTACACTAGTCAGTTCGTTTAGGATTACATTTGGGGATTTCTTTATGGAATATGCCTTTTTGAGTGAACTCAGAAGAGTGTCGATGTTAGTTGGCACTGATATTTGTCGTACTCTGTTCTGAACCTTAGTCGTTAGCTTTGTCCTAAAGACAAAGTTGAAAAATAAGGTATGTTTTTCCTGGGAAATAGGGTCCTTTATTATTTCCAAATTAGCAATGAACGGCTCTAGCTCATCTATTGCACCACTGAAAGATGGTAATAGTTTCGAGATAGATGCTAGTTCAGACGTGTTTAAAATACTATTGGCCATCGTGTCGGTTTCACTAGATTCTTCTTCTGTATTACTAGATTCTTCTTCTATACTATTACTACTTGTCTGTTGCGCTTTGTCTTCGTGAAATTGAAGAATATTCAAAGCTTCTCTTCTCAATGCAGTGAATTTTTCTAGTTGCGTATTCTTTTCTACTTCTGTTAGTTTCAAACTATTCAATGTCGTACTTGCATCTACTTGCAATGCCTCAAGTTCCTCTTTTTTGGATTTTATCGTCTCTAATGAATAAGGTCTGCCTGATGATTTCCTTGCATTTGTTAATATAGTTTCTACCTGTTTATATATTTTATCCATTAGTCTTTAATTTCAATTCAAAAATTCTCCTTTCATAACAGTATCCTATTCATAGTTTCATTAATTTCTCAGCTTATTTAAATAATCTTTGGTGGAGGTGAATTTTTCCATTACTACCGAGATCTCTAATTTTTCTACTATAGAGTCGACCTTATCTTCTATTTGTAAATCATTAGCTTTTTCTAAGATGTATTCTTTTACATTATTTATTTGTTCGTAAGTTGTATTCACTAAACAATTTTTTATATATATAAACAATAATGCTATACTTGATATTATAATTATTGTTATTGTTGTTAATAATAATGTAGCTTTTAACATATTTTTTTTATTAAGTTTTTTTTTTTTGTTTTACAAAATAAATTATGATTTTTCTCTTTTCTCTCGGTCCTAGTAGTAGAATTTCTAGTTTCTCCTTGAGTTCACCAGCTTTCAATTTCTTCTTGGCTACTTCTATTTCCCTGAGAATATCGTTTAAATTTCTCTTATCCATTAAAGTAATATGTATAACAAAAAAAATTTATTGTTTCTACAGTAGTATTTATGCAGAGCACTTAATACACTGTAATTTTGTAAAAAAAAATTTTTCTTTCTTTCTTCTGAAATATTTAATACTTTTATAATACTTAAGTGCAGCTGTAGTATTACCAACGGCAGGATTCTTTGTTCGGGCTGGGCTGGATTATCTCTGTTCAGCAGGATTTCGTTAGCATCACAGGATTTCGGCAGCGTCAGATGATTTCGGTATCGTTGGTGTCTGGAAACATCACAGGATTTCTGCAGCGTCACAGGTTTTCGTCAGCGTGGCAGGTTTTCAGCAGCGTGGCAGGATCGCCATGAAATGAAACTCGAATTGTTTCTGGTTTTGTTTATATTTTTATTTAATAGACAGCATAACTCTCCTGTTTGATTAACTCTAACTTTGATTAACTCTAACTTATTTCTAATTTTACAACGACTTATATACTAAATTTATTTGTACTATGACAAAGGGGAAACGTCAAAACAAAATTAACATTGACTCACTTCAAACATCCGCGTGCCAGATTTACTGCAGTCTCAATGTTTCAAAGTGTTATATGCATTTGTTGTACCTGAAGTGTGTGAGGTCTAGTATCAACAGACACATTACTTGACAATGGTCAGTACTACAAACAATGTAATGTGAAACCGTTTAGTACGTTTTTACTCATGGGTATTCATAATTGTTTTATGAATTTTATTTAGTTTTATTAGTTCTGACTAATTCAACTTAAGGTTGAAATACAAACTGTTGTTTTCCTTTTGTACACTATGTACCGTAAGTGTGCACACTACAATACCTACAATAATTTATTTATTTTATATTGCGGTTCTGGTATATTAAACATTTACATTGATTTTACATACATATGTATGTATGAGGAAAAGGTAGAAACGATCTAATTTTTTTTCATCAATGTTAACAAGAAAATTTAATTTTACCAACAATACCATGAATTCTATAGTTTTGTTATTAGTACCAATACTTTGGTGTTTTACCATCAATTCAATTAAAAAGTAATAAAACAATAACAAATGCGCCAGTAAACATCCCCTACCTAAAACATAAACAAAGCACATTGTTGCGGGCGTTTGGCTGACAGAATAAAAAAAAAAATTTCGTGCCGGAGCCTTAGGGCATGTGCCGGGAAAGAGGTTATTGCACCCTAACGCCTCAATTCCCTTATAGGATAAAATGTAAATAGGGAGAGGGGCTTACGGCCATTGGAGACACCACCTCCTGCCCGAGTCTCCGGTTAATAACAATGATAATATTGCTTTTGGTTTTGTTTGGTTATGTTTGGTTGCTTTAAGTTTTTGTATGTAAGTTGCTTGTTTTTGATTTTTGTTTTTATCCTGTAAAAAGAAGAAATTAATTATTAATAAATCTCATAAATGTATTAAGGGAACGATACAAAAGCTTACCCAAACTTCTCTGGTAAAACCTAGAACGAAAAAAGAAAGAATTTTGTTAAAAGTTAAGATTTTCATACGTACACGCGGCCGAGAAGAATTAAAATGAAGCAGCTGTTTGTCAAAAGTATGTTTTGGTTGTGTTAGTAATAAGTGTGGCTCTTTTGTGTGTATATTTTTCTTTTGTTAAGATCACCAAGTTGGCAATGCGTATAAGTGTAGTAAAATAAAAACCGTTTTTTTTTCATTCAGAAATTTTAAATTTTTTAGCTAAAAAATTTAAATGATAGTTGTAAACAAAACACTATCTAATTTTATGGAGGCCTGGTATTGTGGGTTGATAGATCCGTAAGAAAGGATGGGATAAAGGAGTTTAAGGCAGACTATGATTATGTGGAAACCATAAAAAAAAAAGATGATTTGATTAAATCCAAATCTGAATATGTAAAACAGTTTTTTTGTTTTAAGGGGCATGTAGGCAAAAGGCGCGATTCCTATGTGTATATACTATTTACTGGATGAAGAAAAAAGTATTTAAACTTAAAAACTAGCGAAATGGGCGGGAAAATAGTATATGACCTTCATGGCGGGAAAAACCTTGATGTTTCATTTGGGGGCCAGCATAGGAATAATTTGGAAAAGGGAAAGTAGCGAAAAAGTATTTAAAGAGATGTTGGTAGAAGGAAAGATTATTAGTTGTGAAAAGATACAAGAGTGAACAAGTTAATTTAGAAAGTGAAAAGAAGAAAAGTTTGAAACCAAAAGTTGTTAGAGTGTGGCGATTCGGTGGATTTTCTACCAAAAATCATTTTTTGTGTTTAGTTTTTTTGAAAAGAAAAAAAAAAAAACGTAAGTGTGTTTTTTTGTATAAAATAAGACAGCAGTGAAAGTGTCCAGTAAAGTGAAAAGTTAACGAAAAATCTTTTTTTTTACCCATAGAGCTGGCTATTTTCTCCAAAGTTAGAAAGGAAGAGGCTAAATCTGGTGATCTAGTGCTTAAGCCACACAGCGGGAATTAATAGCCAGGTAATAGTTTTGTTTGTATAATCCGATTGAAGGGAAGAAATATATTTTTCTACCACAAAGAGCAGAGGAAAGAATAAAAGCTCTAACCATTTTGTATAAGGGATAAAACAATCGTGATTCGAGCTGGAAAAAAGTGAAAACTTGTTAATAAACTTGTGCGTTAAAAGAAAAAAAAAGGGGTTTATGTTTGACAAAACCAGAATATATACTATCTTGTCTGTGTATCTTAAACTCAATTTAAGTTCTAATAGTTTTAAGATCATTTTTTTTCTTTGTAGTTTGGCGTTTTTTTTGTATCTTATTTATGTAATTGTGTAATTCTGTAGTAAAAAAAAGGTGTTTATTTAATTTTTGTTTTTCTAACGTTTTTCTATATGGTGTTTATTAAAAAAAAAAAAATCGAAAATATTAAAAGGTAAATAATAACGCACAGAAAGAAGAGATTATACTTACTTAGTGCTGAAGTGAAGCACAAAAAAAATAGTGTTTTAACCGTCTGTACAGTGGCAGACAAAACTGTGTAGCCTCAGGGAGCTCCTTTAGGTGCAGGGAATTAAGATCGAAGCCTTAAGAAAAAGTGAAAGGTGTAAGCTTGTGCCCTAAGAAGGTATATACAAAGAAAGAGTCAGCGTTTCTGTTAATAAAAGAAGCTTTTAATATTTTCATTAAAAAAAAATATATAGATATAAAAAAATATTAAAAAAAAAAAAAGGTAAGGGAGAATTTCAATTTATCAGGAAAAAAAGATTAATAGCAATTTTTATACTTAGAAATAAGTTTCTTTTTATAATTACCACATAATTTAATTTCATAATTGTTACTTATATTTATTTTATTTTATTTATGATTATTATTTTGTTTTGTTACTTACATGTAGATATTTATATATATATTTCGTTGTTGTAATAAATAATGTTCTATCTTTAAAGTGAATTTAATACTGACCATGTTGGCTTAATCAAATTAAAGGTACAGGCAATGATGGAGAGGTAAGTGGGGAAAAGGTCAGGTGGGATTTGGGTCGTTAATAAACATTCCGTGGATAACATAGCGACTAGGTTGGGAGGGCGTAAACGGAGGGAACATCTATCTCTGTGCAGTGCAATGTAATGTGGTGATGTTAGTGTTAGTATTTTTTTTTGTGAACTTTTGTTTTGTGTTTGGATACGCGACTGGCGGGAAGGGTTGGGACCACCTGAGAATTATTCCTTCGAGCTAGACGGAAACCTCGCCAGGTCAACCGGTCCGTAACATAAATGGCGCCCAAACGAATGTGATAGCGTAGAGTATTTTCTGTGTAGCGACGCAAGTACCCTAAGCTATGGGAAATAACATGTGGCAATATCTAGGCATGTACAAATAGCCCACTAGCTTTAATCAATAGCCCGAAATCGCTGTGACGATATTATAAATATTCATTTGTATATCCACTCTAAGAATTAGAAATGATTTGAAATTGAGTTGAATGTATATGGGTGAAATTATGGTACGTCGAAATGATTTTACGAATAATTACCAAAAACGAGGATCAATATCTTAAAGAATTATTTTATTCTGTAATTGTATTGTGATCCGTTTTTTTTTGTTGTAGAGTTAAGGTGTTAAAGTCATTCCAAAATAAGTGTAGAAAAGTTGGTAACAGCGGGTAGCCTCTCGTCAACAATAAGTTGCGAGGTAAGTTGTATCCGATGGTATCAAATGTAACTTGTAACCACATTGCAAGTAAAGTGCATAGTGCAGTACAAGGGACCACACGTGAAGGACTTTAATCTGTGCTTAAAGTTGTTTACAACACCACATTGCAATTATTTTTAAAATTAACCGCTTTGACCTTCACATCCGTCCATCATTGTCTGAATCGTATAAAGTATAATTTACAAATATAAAAACAGTCTTTCAAAACATTCTTTCTTTTAATAAGTGTTTAATTTTTTTTGTATTACGTAGCTAAAATTATTAAGTATATAAATATCTGTAGATTTTTGTTTATATTATTTAATTTAATTATCTTTTATTTTATATTACTAATTTTACTTTTAGTTTTATTATTAAAAATCTTTTTTATGCAGTAGTATTAGTACTTGTTTATTAATATTTTTATTATTATTAGTTCTGTTTTTAGATACATAAATTTTTTTTTCGAAGTTTTCAACCAGATATTTTTTTTACTTGTTTTAAATTTTAAAGTCTGTCTTATGTGCTTCAAGACGAGGTGAAGAAAATCGTTATATTTTTTTTGTGAAGGCATGAGTGAAAGTCCCGTTACAGCAAGGTCGCGAAAACGTAATAGGCAAGTTCAATTTGATTTAAATCGGTCCACACCGCATGTGTCTTACAAAATCTATAAACCCAATACACCCAAAACTAGGTCGAAAACTAAAATAAATTTTGAAATGGCTCACACTAACCCAAGTACTGGTCAAATCAGAGATTTGTCTCAGACAATAATTGCCAGCAACCAGAATATGCAACAAGCTAGAAATGTATTACCAACTGAAGTCACAGGTCCGACTACTAGTGGACAAACAGCTAGGGAATGTTATCCGATAGATCATGAGGCAATTAAATCGCTAGTAGATCAGGGAATTAGCTCACACGTGAACGACATGAAACGAACATTGTCGCAGTTGACAACAACAGTCAGTAAACTGAGTGTTCTAGTGCAGCAAACTCAACAAGAGAATCGAAAATTAATGGAATCTAACTTACCAAACTTTGCGAAAATGTCTAACGATGGTCAGCATCCTATGGAGATGTCTGGAGCCAACACTCAATCCGCTCAATCCTCCAGAAACTCTTCAATAAATGGTGATGACTGTGGAAAAACGTACTCCAGACTCCGTATTGATAAATGGGGTTTAGAGTTTAATGGCGACAACAATGTGCTAGCTGTAGATTAGAAAGACTCCGATTAGAAAGACTCCAGTGTCAATATGGCGTTTCTTGGAAGGAGGTGCTTGATAACTTTCACCTCTTGGTGAAAGGTGCAGCTGAGAGGTGGTACTGGCTCTTTATCCATACTAATTACGTGTCTGAATGGGCCACTTTAAAAATGGCACTTTTGAAGCAGTACCAATCCACACGTTCTAGTTTTGAGCTGATGAGGGATATGGTAGAGAGGAGACAACAACCTGGTGAGTCCATCGATGCATTTTTTTTCAATATGACTCAGCTTCGGTCCCGATTAAGCATATCCATGCCGGAGGCTGAAATGATAAAGATGATTAAAAGAAATCTTAGAGAAAGTATTGGAAGAATTGTTTACCCAATGGCAGTATCGTCGGTGGAAGAGCTTAGAATAAGCTGCCTAGACGCTGAAAAGACTTTTCTAAGGAAAGATGCCAGACCACAACAGCCCATATTGAATCGATACCCAAGGCAAATAAATGAACTTTATGAAGAAGTCATAGCACCTGAAATTATGAAAGACACCGAACTCGAAGAGGTAGCAGCCGTCAGAATGACTGATTCCACCAATACGGCGTTCAAAAATACAGTGGTTTGCTGGAACTGCCGCAAAAGTGGGCACGTCTTTATGGACTGCCCGTCAAATGAAAGGACCATTTTTTGATTTAGATGTGGAAAACCGGACATAATAGCTCCGAATTGTTCTAATTGCCGCCAAAGAAATTTTCCGAGGAACGACGGGAAAGCGGGGGACCATCGTTCATTGATAAACCCGCAATCAAACCCTTCTCAAAATTAGATAAATATGATTTAATAAAGGAAATTAGAAATTTTAATAAGTTTAATCCCCAACGAAGACATTTATATACCCTAGAAGAGAGAAAAAGAAATTATGAACAAGTTAGAAATAAAATTTTTTGTGCAGAAGTTAGAAAGAAATCAGCGATTACAAGACGAATAAAAATGCTTAGAGAAAAATTTGCAGAAAGAAAAAAAAATTGGAAAAAAGTCGTAGAGGCAATAAAAACAGCGGATCGAGAAGCAACAGATCCTAGACCTTACGCTCAGTTTAAGATTCGCGACGTAACAATGAACGGACTTCTTGATACTGGGGCTTCTGTGAGCATATTAGGAAAAGGTTGCAGAGAGCTTATAGAAAAACTAGATTTAGAATTGAGGCCAATTTTCTCTATTATTTTTACGGCAAGTGGACAAGAACATAGATTGTTAGGAAAGGTATCGGTAGATGTTGAATATAACGACAAAATTAGTAATGTTGTATTTTATCTTTGCCCCGACCTTGAACAATCAGCATATTTAGGTGTAGATTTTTGGAAAATATTTAATCTAGCCCCGGAGGTAGTTGGAGTCGCAGAAATTGATTGGGAAAAAATTGCTGAAAGTTGTAAGTCAGAAAACCATAAGTCTAACCCCCACACGCTTACAGAGTCACAACAGACGGAATTAAACGCGGTTATAGAGTTGTTTCCTTCTTTTGAAAAACAAGGTCTAGGGTGTACACCAGTAGAAAAGCATAAAATCAAATTAATTCAAGGGGCCGATCCAGTAAAAGATAGGTACTATCCAATTTCACCGGCCGTTCAAGAAGTTGTTTACAAAGAAATTGACAAAATGCTAGAATTGAATGTAATCGAAGAAAGTGAAAGTCCATGGAGCAATAGGACAACTATTGTAAGGAAGCCTGGCAAAAACAGATTTTGTTTGGACGCGAGAAAACTAAATAAATTAACCGTAAAAGATGCGTATCCGCTGCAAAATATTGACGGTATTTTAAGCAGGATAGACGAGACCTATTTCATTAGCAGTGTTGACCTTAAATTTGCTTTCTGGCAAATAGAGTTAGACGACGAAAGCAAGCCATATACCGCATTCACTGTACCGGGTCGTCCACTCTATCAATTTCGGGTAATGCCGTTTGGTTTGTGCAACGCTGCCCAAAGACTTTGTCGCCTTATGGACAAAGTTGTTCCACAAAGACTAAAGGAAAATGTGTTTGTCTATTTGGACGATCTTTTAGTTATATCAGACAGCTACCAAAAACACTTGAACTTGTTGAAAGAAGTAGCTGAATGTCTTAAAGCCGCAAACCTAACCATTGGACTAAAAAAGTCTCAATTTTGTTTTCAGCAATTGAATTATCTTGGTTTTATAATAGGAGGTGGAATGTTAAAAACAGAGGGAAGTCCGTAGTTTTCTTGGTACCGCAGGATGGTACCGCCATTTTATTAAAGACTTTTCATCAATATCAGCACCTTTAACTGATACTTTAAAGAAATCTAAGAAGTTCTTAATGACACCAGAGGCAATAGCAGCATTTGAAAATCTGAAAAAGGCCCTTACCTCAGCTCCAGTTCTTAGACATGCTGACTTTTCTAAAAGATTTTTTATTCAATGCGATGCGTGCGAGTACGGGATAGGCGCTGTATTGTGCCAGCTCAATGAAAGCAACGAAGAACACCCGATAGCATTCTTTTCACAAAAACTAAACCAGTGCCAAAAAAATTACAGCATGACAGAGAAGGAGTGCTTGGCTGCTGTCATGGCAGTAAAAAAGTTTCGCCCTTACGTAGAAATGATGCCCTTTACTATTGTGACAGATCACGCTAGTCTGAAATGGCTTATGTCGCTTAAAGACTTAATAGGTAGGTTGGCTCGCTGGTCATTGCAGCTTCAACCTTTTGATTTCGAAATTATGCACAGGAAAGGTTCCGACAATATAGTTGCTGATATGTTATCAAGATTACCCAATAATGAAAGTGTTGAGGAAATTAATGTCGATGATATATTTGATTTTGAGACAATAGAGTTTGAGAGCGAAGAGTATCTAGAGCTTATAGATAATGTGCAAAAAAATAATGAAATATTACCAGACCTAAAAGTCGAGAATGGAATGATTTTTAAAAAGATGGCATTCGAACAAGACGAAGAAGAGTGCAAGTGGAAATTGTGGGTCCCTGCTAATATAACCCAAGCTTTAATCGAAAAAGCACACATTGCGTTAACATCAGCTCATGGCGGTGTTGCAAAAACTATTGAAAGGTTAAAAAGGTTTTTTTATTGGCCAAAAATGTCATTCCAAGTTAAAATGTTCATAAAAAATTGTCAAACGTGCAAGGAAACAAAACCAGTTAATAGAATAATGCGACCAGAAATCGGAAAGCAAGTAGTTACCAAAAGACCGTTCCAGAAGATATATATTGATTTTATGGGAAAGTACCCGAGGTCTAAAAATGGAAACTGCTATATCTTCATTGTAGTAGACCATTTTTCAAAATTTACTTTTTTAAAGGCGATGAAGGAAGCATCCACTAGTAATGTTATAGATTTTCTAGTGAGAGAAATATTCCACAAGTTTGGAGTTCACGAAATCATACATAGCGATAATGGGCCACAATTTGTATCGAAAAGCTTTGAAAATTTAATGAAAACTTACAAAATACAACACATTAAAACAGCGGTGTACTCGCCTCAGAGCAATGCTAGCGAACGCGTGAACCAGTCAGTCCTGTCAGCTATAAGAGCATACCTATCAAACGATCATCGAGATTGGGATCTCTATTTATCCGAAATAGAATGCGCACTCAGATCAGCTGTGCATGCAGCAACAGGGTATTCACCGTTCTTCGCTCTTTTCGGATATCACATGTATACGAGCGGAGTTGAGTATAAATTGGGAAGAAAACTGCAGTCACTGACCGATCATCGGATTTTAGAACTGAGTAGAGACGATAAAATGAATATTTTAAGAGAACAAATAAAAGATAACTTGCGAAAAGCCTATGAAAAGAGTGCTGAGAGATATAACAAAAGAAGTATATCGGCGGAACACCATTTTAAGTGACTTTGCAAAAAACCGAAATGCGAAGTTTTGTAAAAAATTTCTGAAATGTAGAGTGGTTCGACCCGTAGGTAATAACATGTATCTGTTAGAAACTTTGCAGGGCAAATCATTAGGGGTATACCACACTAAAGACATAAAACTCTAAAAAAACCACAACCAAACAACATAAGCAGAAAGAACTCAAGTGCAATATTAGGATTAAGACGATTGTTATTATTAGTTTTTTTTTGATTATACAATTTGTAGGTGCGTGTTCGTAGGTCAGTAATATTGAGAAATTAAAATCTGTGATATTTTGAGTCTTATTATATAGAGTGCAATTTTACATACCATAAATTTAGTTGTAGGGAAACTCGTGCAATATAACTCTTAGGAAACCGTGCTAATGTTTTTACTCAATTCTGTGATAATAGTTTTTAGTTTGTGACTTCCATTTCTTTGTTAGACTTAAGGCGGTTTATTTGTGCCATATAGATGTGAGTCTATGAGGTATTATGCATATGTGTTGAGCCTGAAAAAGTAAAAGAGAAAAAAAAAACAAAGTAAGGATTCTTAAACATGAAAAAAAATATACTTCCCGTAAGCTGAGGAAATTCGCTAGAATATGAATTGCATATCTGGTACATCTCTGGATCTTTTCTAGGTAAAAGTCTTGGAGAGGTATTGTCATGACCGCTTTATAGGTACCCAAGTGGTAAAGAAATAACGGAGGCGTATCCCGAAATTAATTAGTAAATGAATATAGTTATGACGCAGTCCGCAGGGATGTAGATAGTTTGATTTGCCTCGATTATCTAGATTCGCAGGCGTTCGATTTAATATTTTGGCACATGTGAGTGCCCTACCAATCCAAAGAATGGTAACAAGAAAAATATCTATTTAGGGATTTGCCTCTACGTGTTTTTTTTTCCACCAAGGAGAAAAAAAAAAACTCGGCAGAGTGCTGTTAGGTCGTGACGACAGAAAGTATGCTTTTGTATTTGGCGAATATCAGACAATCCTGGAAGGTACAGAAAAATTAGGCGAGGTTTCCAAAGAAGTTGTGCTTGAGTATTGGTTCTACAGCATGTCCTAACAAATATCAATTTAGGTATGAGACTCTTGATCTCAGGGTAGTGAGAATTCCCCACGTTGGGCTGGGGTTGCAAACCGCACACCATGTCCTCCTTATGTATCCGGCGGACATGGAGTTTTGTTGGGGGCGTTTGGCTGACAGAATAAAAAAAAAAAATTTTCGTGGCGGAGCCTTAGGGCATGTGTGCCGGGAAAGAGGTTATTGCACCCTAACGCCTCAATTCCCTTATAGGATAAAATGTAAATAGGGAGAGGGGCTTACGGCCATTGGAGACACCACCTCCTGCCCGAGTCTCCGGTTAATAACAATGATAATATTGCTTTTGGTTTTGTTTGGTTATGTTTGGTTGCTTTAAGTTTTTGTATGTAAGTTGCTTGTTTTTGATTTTTGTTTTTATCCTGTAAAAAGAAGAAATTAATTATTAATAAATCTCATAAATGTATTAAGGGAACGATACAAAAGCTTACCCAAACTTCTCTGGTAAAACCTAGAACGAAAAAAGAAAGAATTTTGTTAAAAGTTAAGATTTTCATACGTACACGCGGCCGAGAAGAATTAAAATGAAGCAGCTGTTTGTCAAAAGTATGTTTTGGTTGTGTTAGTAATAAGTGTGGCTCTTTTGTGTGTATATTTTTCTTTTGTTAAGATCACCAAGTTGGCAAATCGTATAAGTGTAGTAAAATAAAAACCGTTTTTTTTTCATTCAGAAATTTTAAATTTTTTAGCTAAAAAATTTAAATGATAATTGTAAACAAAACACTATCTAATTTTATGGAGGCCTGGTATTGTGGGTTGATAGATCCGTAAGAAAGGATGGGATAAAGGAGTTTAAGGCAGACTATGATTATGTGGAAACCATAAAAAAAAAAGATGATTTGATTAAATCCAAATCTGAATATGTAAAACAGTTTTTTTGTTTTAAGGGGCATGTAGGCAAAAGGCGCGATTCCTATGTGTATATACTATTTACTGGATGAAGAAAAAAGTATTTAAACTTAAAAACTAGCGAAATGGGCGGGAAAATAGTATATGACCTTCATGGCGGGAAAAACCTTGATGTTTCATTTGGGGGCCAGCATAGGAATAATTTGGAAAAGGGAAAGTAGCGAAAAAGTATTTAAAGAGATGTTGGTAGAAGGAAAGATTATTAGTTGTGAAAAGATACAAGAGTGAACAAGTTAATTTAGAAAGTGAAAAGAAGAAAAGTTTGAAACCAAAAGTTGTTAGAGTGTGGCGATTCGGTGGATTTTCTACCAAAAATCATTTTTTGTGTTTAGTTTTTTTGAAAAGAAAAAAAAAAACGTAAGTGTGTTTTTTTGTATAAAATAAGATAGCAGTGAAAGTGTCCAGTAAAGTGAAAAGTTAACGAAAAATCTTTTTTTTTACCCATAGAGCTGGCTATTTTCTCCAAAGTTAGAAAGGAAGAGGCTAAATCTGGTGATCTCGTGCTTAAGCCACACAGCGGGAATTAATAGCCAGGTAATAGTTTTGTTTGTATAATCCGATTGAAGGGAAGAAATATATTTTTCTACCACAAAGAGCAGAGGAAAGAATAAAAGCTCTAACCATTTTGTATAAGGGATAAAACAATCGTGATTCGAGCTGGAAAAAAGTGAAAACTTGTTAATAAACTTGTGCGTTAAAAGAAAAAAAAAGGGGTTTATGTTTGACAAAACCAGAATATATACTATCTTGTCTGTGTATCTTAAACTCAATTTAAGTTCTAATAGTTTTAAGATCATTTTTTTTCTTTGTAGTTTGGCGTTTTTTTTGTATCTTATTTATGTAATTGTGTAATTCTGTAGTAAAAAAAAGGTGTTTATTTAATTTTTGTTTTTCTAACGTTTTTCTATATGGTGTTTATTAAAAAAAAAAAATCGAAAATATTAAAAGGTAAATAATAACGCACAGAAAGAAGAGATTATACTTACTTAGTGCTGAAGTGAAGCACAAAAAAAATAGTGTTTTAACCGTCTGTACAGTGGCAGACAAAACTGTGTAGCCTCAGGGAGCTCCTTTAGGTGCAGGGAATTAAGATCGAAGCCTTAAGAAAAAGTGAAAGGTGTAAGCTTGTGCCCTAAGAAGGTATATACAAAGAAAGAGTCAGCGTTTCTGTTAATAGAAGAAGCTTTTAATATTTTCATTAAAAAAAATATATAGATATAAAAAAATATTAAAAAAAAAAAAAGGTAAGGGAGAATTTCAATTTATCAGGAAAAAAAGATTAATAGCAATTTTTATACTTAGAAATAAGTTTCTTTTTATAATTACCACATAATTTAATTTCATAATTGTTACTTATATTAATTTATTTTATTTATTATTATTATTTTGTTTTGTTACTTACATGTAGATATTTATATATATATTTCGTTGTTGTAATAAATAATGTTCTATCTTTAAAGTGAATTTAATACTGACCATGTTGGCTTAATCAAATTAAAGGTACAGGCAATGATAGAGAGGTAAGTGGGGAAAAGGTCAGGTGGGATTTGGGTCGTTAATAAACATTCCGTGGATAACATAGCGACTAGGTTGGGAGGGCGTAAACGGAGGGAACATCTATCTCTGTGCAGTGTAATGTAATGTGGTGATGTTAGTGTTAGTAGTTTTTTTTTGTGAACTTTTGTTTTGTGTTTGGATACGCGACTGGCGGGAAGGGTTGGGACCACCTGAGAATTATTCCTTCGAGCTAGACGGAAACCTCGTCAGGTCAACCGGTCCATAACAACATCTACCATTTAACATTAAAAATAACACAAGCTGTAATGAAGATAACAGTAACAAATTAACAAGTAAACATCCCATACCTAAAACATAAGCAAAACAAATTTACCGTTTACCAACAAAAAATAAGGCATGCTATAATGAAGATAGTAATAAAACAATAACAAATGCACTACTAAACATCCCATACCTAAATTAAAAAATTTGTCCGGTTGTCGCAGTATATTTCAAGTGATATATATTATACAACTATCACTTGCCATATTCCGGACAACTTCAATGTGTATTGCTCTCATAGTTAGGCGTGTAAATAGTACTCCCCAACGTTTTATTTAGTTTTATTAGTTCTGACTAATTCAACTTAAGGTTGAAATACAAACTGTTGTTTTCCCTTTGTACACTATATACCGTAAGTATGCACAATGCACCCTCACCCTCGAGAGAAATCATCAAATTTCTGTAAAAAGAATATCAACAGAAATTGGAGGATTTAAATAAGTGTGTTGTTTACTGTGCATACCCATTATATTACATTTTTTATTATTTAATTACTTGTCATTTGAGCAACTTTATAATTTTATATACACGTATTTATTTAAATATCCTTCTTTAAAGTTTTTATTTTGGTTTGTTTACAATACTTTGGTTTTTTGTTAATTAATTAGTTTTGTATAAAAATTTGTTTTGATTTATTTACAATATTTTGTTTATGAATTATATTTCTCTTATAAGTTCTTATGGTATGTCTTAATATTATTTCCTGTCTTAACCGATATGTTCACATCATCAATTGCCACTATCGTATAAGGACCTTTATACCGTGCTTCATTTTTCTTCTATTTTCAAATCTAACTAATACTAATTCTCCTATCTCTAATTTTATACTATTTGCCTTATCCCTAGATTCTACTTGTCTATTTTCCTTTACTTTCATAGTCAGTTTTCTTGCATAGTCTAGTGAATATTTTAATCTAGCCTTCAGTTCGTTTGCAGGGCGCATCCTTCTGATGATTCATGACTTCATCACCTGGTAAACTCGGTAATCTTTCAAATAGTAGTTTGAATGGAGAGTACTCAGTGTCCACATGAGGAGTTACATTGTATACAAATGCATAATATGGAATCCATTGCTCCCAACTATCACCTTCTACAAAAGACAAAAAATATTCATTTAGAACCCTATGATTCCTTTCTACTGTGCCTAGTGTCTCATGATGATAAGGAGTCGAAAACCGTTGTTCAATAATTCGCATATCTCATTCATTAATTCGTTTGTAAATTCTGTCCCTCTGTCAGATTTCAAAGTTTTGAATATTCCCTACCTCAATAAAAGATTTTCAGTCAATGCCTTAGCAACAGACTTTGCTTCTTTCGTTTCTATGGGACATGCTATAACATATTTCGTTAACTCGCATTGCATAGTCAATATATATCGATAGTTCATCGAAGGACGTAACGGTCCAACTGTATCGATTACAACCGTTTCAAAACTCTGTGTAGGTGTATCTATAACACCAAGTGGTTCTCTGGTGTGTCTTATCTGCTTGTTTCTCTGGCAGCGATCACACTTAGAAATACAATTTTTTACCATTCTGTACATGTTTTTCCATATGTACCGTTGTTTCAATTTCAGTAGAGTCTTTCGAACTCCAAAATGACCTCCCTGGGGGGTGTTGTGAAATAACTCTATAAGTTCTAACTGTTTACTTTCGCTTCATCTTCATTCGATTTATTCGATTCATTATATCTGGCCTTAAACTCTTCTGCAGGAATTATTCTAAATATTGCATCATCTCTGGCGATGGCAAATTTTCTATTTTTACTTTTCTTGAAATAAGATGAAACCTTCTCCAATAGAGTACCTAAGCACTTTGGATTATCACTACATCTAATGCGCATTTCATTTCTATATTTATCATTCTCTGTTATATATCTATATATATCTTCTATTGGCCTGTTTTCTACTATAAACTTTAATTTACATGCATGCTTTATATCATTGATGGATGTGCAATCCCACATATGGAGTTGATCAGACTTACTATGAGACTTGCTATTGCTATTTTCATTTACTGATGACTTCTTTTTCATACCTCTCGTTACTACTAGCGTTTTCTTTATATTTTCATCATTTTCCAATGGTATCATATTCTTTAATATTATTGAGTCCAATTGTATTCGTGATAATGCATCCGCATTTGTATTGTTGGATCCTTTCTTATATACGATATCGAAATCATAATCAGAAAGTTCCAAACATATTCGTGTTAGTTTCGAACTAGGATTCTTATGAGCAAACAACGACACTAACGGTCGATGGTCAGTTACGACTGTGAATCTTCTACCATACAAATATGGTCTAAAAAATTGTATGCCCCAATAAATACCTAGTAGTTCCTTCTCAATTACGGGTTTATTTTTCTCATGCTTGTTAAAGGATCTACTCGCGTATGATATGGGTAAATCTTCACCTATTGGACCTTGAGATAAAACTGCACCCAGCGCAAATTCCGATGCATCCGTTGTTAATACAAACGGTCTATCAAAATCCGGATATTGCAAAACTGAAGGGCTTATTAAATTATTCTTTAAAGCCTCAAATGCCAATTGGCATTTTTCAGCCCACTCAAATTTCGTGTTCTTTTTCAATAGGTCATTAAGACAGTTTGCAGTTTCTGCAAAATTTTTTATGAATCTGCGATAGTAGTTACAAAAAGCTACAAATCTTCTGACGCGTTCGGAATTTCTTGGAATATTTGGATATTTGGAAATTGCTTCATACTTGCTTGGGTCTGGCTTGATACCGTTTACTGTGGATATATACTTATACTTGGATAATCTAGTAAAAACGTTCATTAAATTTTCATTATGATGTTTCAAACTACATCCAAAAACAATTATATCGTCAACATATAGAAATGCCTCAGATTCTAATCCAGACAGTGCTATAGTTAGCATTCTTTGGAAACTATTCGAAGATATTTTTAAACTAAATGGTTATCTAGTGTACTGGTAATGACCATTAGGAGTTGAAAAAACTGTAAAAGGTCTTGAGTTCTTATCAAGTTCTATCTGATGGAATGAACTTGTCATATCTAACGTAGAAAAATATTTTGCCCTTCCTAACTTATCCAAAATGTAGTCAATTCGCGTTAATGGAAATTTATCATTAACTATCTTGTCATTAAGTTTTCTGAAATCTACTACTAACCTCCATTTGTTCAAATCACTCTGTCCCTTTTTAGGAACTAACAAGAGTGGAGCATTATAAGGACTTATGGATGGTTCTATGATTTTCTGTTCTAATAGTCCCTTCACTTGTCTATTTATCTCTTCCGTATGTGTTTGCGGCAAGCGATAATTCTTTATGTACACTAAACTAGTGTCGTTTAATTGTATAGTTTGATTATAAAAATTATTTGTTGTCAAATGTTCATTTTCCAAATGAAAAATGGATTGGTATTTCCTCAGAATTCCAATTAATACATTTTTTGCCATATCGTCATCGACGTCTAAATTAAGCTCATTTAATAGTCTACTGAATCGCTCATCATTATATTTCATATGAGTTGTCGTGTTGTTAGTTCTATAAATCTTATAATTCTTCTTCTTGGCGGAATTATCATGAAATTTACACTGAATTTATTATCGTGTATTGGTAGTGCTATTTTGTCATCTCCGGTATTTACCGTCAATATGAACTTGTCATAATCTATGTTGCAATTATATTTACAAAGGAAATCTCTTCCCAATATACCATCGGTATGAATTGGAAAATTATATTTGACCAGTTGTATTTTGTGATCAATTACCGTTTCACCAAATTGTATTTTTAAGTTAGTGGAACTCAAAGATTTTATTTCCTCTTTCAAATTACCCGTTAGGTAACAATAATCATCTGCATCTTCTTTATGGTTATGTAATAAATCTTCTTTGCACAAAGAGACATCGGCTCCTGTGTCAATTAAAAATGTTAAAATGCTATCTGTACCCTGTACATTTAATTTTACATAATTTCTAAGATCAGACGAGATGCTAAATACTCCTTTGGTGTTTACTGGTTCTGTTCCGAAGATTCCTGGTACTCTAAAATCTCCGGATACTGGGAGTTTCCCTGTTCCTGTATATGACATACATTATAGTTTCTATTATTATTAGAATTCCCATTATTAGAACGGTTATTATTTCCATATGCACATTTTAGCAAGATGGTTCAACTTACCACAATTGTTGTAATTCTTACCATCCGCATAGCATCTATTGCCATGTCTACCACCACATTTCCCACATATGTTACCATTAGTATTCCGGTTTAGTCCGGAGGCGTTTCCTGTTTATGCAGTTTAAAACATAACCTGGCTTTGTCTTATG
This sequence comes from Gymnosoma rotundatum, assembly GCA_916610165.2. Classification (NCBI taxonomy): domain Eukaryota; kingdom Metazoa; phylum Arthropoda; class Insecta; order Diptera; family Tachinidae; genus Gymnosoma; species Gymnosoma rotundatum. The sequence goes on from OU744339.1 coordinate 66,222,948, forward strand.
TCAGATGAAGCCTCTAAAGCTATTTCGATAGCTTCGTGAAGTGTCTTAGTTCTACTTGCTTCAATCGTTCTGACTATTTCTCTATTCTTTAGACCGTTTTTGAACGCATTAAACGCTATTATAGCATTCGTGTTGCTAACGGTTTCCTTACTAGTTTTACCAAGTGCGTTTACTTGAAGTTCGTTCAACTCCATTGTCAGTGTTTCTATTTTGTCAGCGAATTTTCTTATCGTTTCTGACTGTACTACACTAGTCAGTTCGTTTAGGATTACATTTGGAGATTTCTTTATGGAATATGCCTTTTTGAGTGAACTCAGAAGAGTGTCGATGTTAGTTGGCACTGATATTTGTCGTACTCTGTTCTGAACCTTAGTCGTTAGCTTTGTCCTAAAGACAAAGTTGAAAAATAAGGTATGTTTTTCCTGGGAAATAGGGTCCTTTATTATTTCCAAATTAGCAATGAACGGCTCTAGCTCATCTATTGCACCACTGAAAGATGGTAATAGTTTCGAGATAGATGCTAGTTCAGACGTGTTTAAAATACTATTGTCCATCGTGTCGGAAACGTCAAAACAAAATTAACATTGACTCACTTCAAACATCCGCGTGCCAGATTTACTGCAGTCTCAATGTTTCAAAGTGTCATATGCATTTGTTGCACCTGAACTGTGTGAGGTCTAGTATCAACAGACACATTACTTGACAATGGTCAGTACTACAAACAATGTAATGTGAAACCGTTTAGTACGTTTTTACTCATGGGTATTCATAATTGTTTTATGAATTTTATTTAGTTTTATTAGTTCTGACTAATTCAACTTAAGGTTGAAATACAAACTGTTGTTTTCCCTTTGTACACTATGTACCGTAAGTGTGCACACTACAATACCTACAATAATTTATTTATTTTATATTGCGGTTCTGGTATATTAAACATTTACATTGATTTTACATACATATGTATGTATGAGGAAAAGGTAGAAACGATCTAATTTTTTTTTCATCAATGTTAACAAGAAAATTTAATTTTACCAACAATACCATTAATTCTATAGTTTTGTTATTAGTACCAATAATTTGGTGTTTTACCATCAATTCAATTAAAAAGTAATAAAACAATAACAAATGCGCCAGTAAACATCCCCTACCTAAAACATAAACAAAGCACATCTACCATTTAACATTAAAAATAACACAAGCTGTAATGAAGATAACAGTAACAAATTAACAAGTAAACATCCCATACCTAAAACATAAGCAAAACAAATTTACCGTTTACCAACAAAAAATAAGGCATGCTATAATGAAGATAGTAATAAAACAATAACAAATGCACTACTAAACATCCCATACCTAAATTAAAAAATTTATCCGGTTGTCGCAGTATATTTCAAGTGATATATATTATACAACTATCACTTGCCATATTCCGGACAACTTTAATGTGTATTGCTCTCATAGTTAGGCGTGTAAATAGTACTCCCCAACGTTTCTGTTGGTGTCATGCAACTTTTCATATAATGGTCCAAAATAATTAACGCCTACGTAAGTAAATGGAGACAAACGTGCCTTTGGTAGCATAGCCATTTCAGGAATGATGGGCATCAAAGTTAAATTTTTGCAGAGTTGACAATTTCTATGCACCTTCTATAACTCTACTCTCAATCTGGAAATGTAGAAATATTGATGTAGTTCGTTGAGACCTCTATCATGGTTAATGTGTTTGTATTAACAACCTTATACAGTAGTGATGTTTAAAATGACAAGGTATACCAGAAGCCGATCCAATTCTTCCATCCATACGAATCACCATCTTATCGTCAATATAGGGCGAACATTTGTAAAATACAATTGATTTTGAAATCTCTCCAGCCTTATTTAACAAAACAGCAAACTCTTTATTTAAACATTCGTACTGTATTATGTTATAAATCGTATATTCTGCTTTGTTAATAACTTTGAAACTTCCGGTAATATACATATATGATTCATTTCTTTTTTCATTTCAACTTGTGTATAGAAGTAAAAAGTAAGAAAGTAGTGTCTTCCATGATAAAAATCTATAAAAATCGATTAAGTTAATATCAACTATCTCATGGCATGCCATTAAAACAAGTGTTCTGAACTCTTCTGATACTTTTGCAGTTTTTGATTTTTCTTCAGGCCAAATGTACAAGACGAAATACAGAGATAACAATTGGTTTGTGTGTAAATTTCGTCTAACCAAATTAATATTAATATGAACTAAAGATGAACCAAAGTGCACAGATATATCTGTTTATATCAGTTTTTGTGTGTTTACTCTTATGAGTGCGTATAGATGAGTGCTTTTGTGTTTCTGATGCTATAAACACAATCAAAGGCTACCGACCATCGGCATCCGACTACAAAAGTAGCTGGCTACAAAAATAGCCAAGTCGCCAGCTACTTAAATCTTTTAACGACTACCGACCACTAACTACAAACAATAAACATCTGTTTTGACATATGTATTAAAGTTAACCAAAACAAAACAAACTTGATTTTTTTAATTGAATTTGTGTGAAAAAAATTTAAAATATCGCAAGAAAATTTAATTAACTTTATAAGTACGTTTATAAGTACTATTGCTAAAATAGTGGAAACAACGACTTCAGTGTACGAAGTGTCCACGTCCATATTTGCATGTAAATTGAACTAAACATTTACATTAAACAATATAATAAATACATATAAACAGTAAAAATGACTATTATATACTTATCAATTTCAATAAAAAAAAAACTCAAAAAATAAATATAAATGAAACAAATTGGAAATTGATGAAAAAAGGACTAAATGGAAAATTTGACAAATAAAAAGTAAATGAAAAATGCGGCAAATGAAAACTGTAAACAAATGAAAAGATGATTATTATTTTTCAATGGTGCCACTATAAAAGTTTTTCGCGTTTTTAATAGCGATATTTCATCTATTGCGTTTTTAAAACCACCATTTCATGCATTTATTGTATTGGCAGCACTAATCTGTTTTTTGTACCCAAGAAAAATAGAAATTAGCCTAAGTTGGCTACGGGTTACAAAAGTAGCCGTGTAGTCGGTAGTCGTGTAGCGGCTAAAAGAACTATTCTCATAAGCACGCATGTATTCTATTTTTGACATCTTGTAGTCGATGGTCGGTCGACATGATTGTGTTTATAGCATGATGTAAGTTGATATTGTTACTATTTCTCATTGGATGGATGCGAATGAGTAAAGAGAGAATGAGAGTAACATATCTGTTCTCCTATGTTTTGCACAAACGGATATAAACAGATATTGATGGTTGTACCATAAGTACTTATTGTATGCTGCTAATCAGTGTTCACCCTGTCGGAAACTAAGTTAATTTTAAACTAATTTCAAGTTAACTATTTACCAACTAGTGCTGACTTAAACTTGGATTACTTTTCAATGGAATCAAGTAACTATTTTAACATTGCGATGTCGTAGGAGGTAGTCGTTTATCCAACTCTGCATTACTTTTCAACTAACTTAAAGTTGACTTCCTAAACGTTAGCCTTTAGTTCACTTTTTGTAGCTAGCTGTAAGCTAATTGCTTCTCTGTTGGTGATAAGTCGGTTTTTTAAAATTAACCTTCAATTAGTTATGTTTAAGTCAACTAAAAGTTAATTGTTTGCATGTTAGGTGAAAACTTACCTTACCTCAGCTGCTGTATTTGTCTTTCCGAATAAAGAGTATTAAAAAAATATGAATTAGTTAATTATTATAAATTCATTTTATTGTAATTAAAATATATATATATAATATATATAGTATATATATATATATATAAGTTAATTTTATATTTTATTAATTGTTATAAAAAAAATTATTTTTATTTTTTTATGGGAGCTTAAGCTTCTTTATTTATTAATTATCAACTTAAGACTAAAAATTACAAAATTGTTTTTCTTAAACGTAACTTATTTTTCTATGCACTGAAATTGCTGTCTCAACGTTTTCCCACGAGTTGAAGAATTATTTGTTGGCGCGTGTGCAACGTCGGCAGGACGGACAAGACGGAATTGCTCATAATGTTGATGTTGAAATATTAGACGTATGCAGCAAAACAGAATTTGATGTGAAAATATTTTATGTGCTACAGAAATTAATGTGAAAATATTTATCAGAAAAACAAATTCTTTTTCAGGAAAACATGGATCATGTTTCTGTCTGGTATTTTTATTTAAATATTTTGTACAGTGGTGGAGTTTCAAATGTGGGATGTGTTAACTACTCCCCTCCTAGATTTCAAACGTCCTCGTTTGAAGTTTCTTTTTGAAATAATTGATTTAACCCTTTGATGGCTGCGTTGGTCAGCTCAATTGACCCTTGTTTTTCTGTATTCTTAGATGTGAAAGTGTATTTGCGATAATAATGATTGTAACTATGATTAAAGTTGTAAGACCAATATTCAGTGCATACTTTGATCTGTTTGAGGTTTCTATAAGATTTATCTGTTCTGTATTATTGGCGTTTAGCTGCTTAAGCATTTGTAAGGATAATATTTCATCAACTGTTTTCGATAAAGATGGTGGTTGAAGTATCGCTGGTAAAGGTTTACTTATTGGTTTCTCTTCGTTGTAAAATTTCCTTCCTTTAATTTCGATTGTAGTATTACTATAATGTATTAAAAATGAACCGTTTAGTATTGTGGGATCATTATTGATTTTAACTTTTCCATCAAAATTATTTACAAAAATAATTCCGGGAACTACTTCTTCGTAACTGGGAATATGTTGGCTGTTTGTCCCACTGCAATTTGGAGATCGGCTTTTCAAAAGGTTATTAACACAAGTGTCATTACTTAAGTCAACTAAATTATTTCTTAAACATATTTCTAAATAATTGTAATTTTTGCAATTTTGTTCTATTCCATACAATTCTTTTTCACATACAATGATTTCTTTAAAATTTATTTTATTTATCCTTCCATATTTTTTTACTGATCTTATCTCTAAAGTTTTACAAGTTTTATTTTCTACAGTTGGTAAGCTTATAATGTAGATTATTATTTTTCCGTTTGTAGCGATTTTTATTTCAGAAAATTCTAGAGCTTCGTCTAGGTTGATAAAAGGTATATTTTCTTTATTCACAATATCTTTAACAATATCGATTTCTTTATTAGATAGAATATTAAAATTTATTATATTGGCTTTCGCCCAATGAATTGCATATACAATGATTACAATTTCTTCTTTAATAATTTCTAATTCAGATTTTAATCTTAAAAATAAATTTCCTATTGACTTTACAACATTGTTGGTTATATTGGTTATTTCATTTATTTTTTCAATGGTAAGTTTATTAATTAGCAATTGATTATTGTTATTTTTCAAAACATTATTTAACTTGCTTACAACTATTTCATGGTCATGGCGGTCGGGGCTTCCCGCTATCCATTTCCATGCGCTTCCTAAGAAATTCAATGATCTTTTAAATTTTCTTATTCTTAAATTTTCCAAGATTGATTTTATTTGAGATATTAACAATGATATAAATGGATAATGAGGATTTGTTTTAATAGTAGACATTCTTATGGTTTTTTCAATGTTTTCTGTCATTTCCGCATACTTTTCAATAACAATTTCGTGAATAATTTTGAATGTTCCTGCCTGTATTCTTGCGGTTCCTTTTTCTATTGTTACCAGTTGGGCGTTCGAATAGTCCAGAATTTGAACATCCGCATAACACAACGGTATAAGTAATCTAAGGGTGATAAAAGAGAAAATGTATGTCCTGTTTAGTTTCGTATTCTGCTTTTATGTATTATTTGTCCCTTTTCGGTTAAAACTGTACTATTTCTGTTCTCTTTAACAATTTCTTTTGAATATGGTTTAGAAAGTTTTGTTCCTAGTCGTTTATTTCTTTTTATAAATATAACTTGCCCTGCTAAGTATGATTTAAAGTCAGTTCTGTCCCTATTATGATGTTCCATGTCCTGTTTTTGTTTCTTGGTAAGTCTTTCTATATTAGTTTGCCTAGTTCGATCTATGTTTTCTGGTGAAAAGTTGACTGATCGTCCAAAGAATAAGTCAACTGGTTTCTTTTTTGTCACCGAGTGTATTGAGTGGTTATATTCAGCAACAGCTCTTTCCAATAGCTCTTCAAAATTACGGTGTCCTCCATTATTTTTTAGACACCTCATTATTCATATCCTCTACAATTGTTTGTGTTTACCTGGTTTTATAATTACGAAAATGTTCTGTATATAAATTTTGTAATATTCCCATGATTCTTTCTTCTGTGCAAATTCCGTTTATTACAGAAGGATTTAGTCTTCTTTTCAGATGATGTATTAAATTTTCTCTATTGAACTCCGGTTCGGTAATGGTATGACGATGGACTGTAGGAAAAATAATTTGAAATTGATAACTTGATATATCTTCAATCTTTAAAAATGTTTGATTCTTGAAAACATTGATTGGGCTTTCTACGCAAGGCACAAGATCCTCGCTGGAATTTTCATCACTATGAACAGTTCCTGTTAAATTATTAACTTGTGTAGTCATTCTTGAAAGAGCGTCGGCTACAACGTTTGTTTTACCTGGCTGATAATTTAATTCCTAGTTATATTTTTCAAGTATATAGATAATTGCGTAGGGAGGTTAGCGCCCAGATTATTGCCAACATTTCCTTTTCGTTTGTGGCATAGGCTTCCTCTGTTCTTGAAATGAATGTAATGGGTTTTTTATTTTGGGAGAGGACTGCATGGTTTGAAGCATCCGTAGTGAGTTCGAATTCGACCTCAAAATCCGGATGAGAAAGTATCACATCGTCTGAGATCAGGATGTTTTTTATTTTCTCAAATGATTCTATCGCCTCCTGATCAAGTGAGATAGCCTTGTTTTTTGATGCATTTTTACCCACATTGCCAGCATCTCCTCTCAGCATGGATGTTAATGGTTTTGCTATTTTCGCATAATCTCTTATGAACCGTCTATAATAGCCTCCCATACCAAGAAAAGAGCGGAGTTCTTTCAAACTTTTTGGAACTGATATTTTTGCTATAGCCTTTACTTTGTCTGGGTTAGTTTTGATTCCTTCTATACTAATAATAAATCCTAGAAACTCAACCTCACTTTTTATAAATTCACACTTGTCGAGTTGTACTTTCATATTTGCTTCTGACAGTGTTTTTAGAATTGCTCTTAAATTTTGGAAATGTTCTTCTTCATTTTTCCAAAATATAATAATGTCGTCTATGTAGACGTAACATCTTTTCCCTATGTGTGGTCGGAGAATGTCGTCGAGTGCAGCCTGAAATATTGAAGGTGCATTTTTGAGTCCGAAAGGGAGTCTCAAAAATTCATATTTGCCATTATTAATTGAGAAAGCAGTTTTCTCAACGTCTTCCTCTTTTAATCGTATCTGATGAAAACCACTTTTAAGGTCAATGATAGTAAAATACCTATTTTTCCCAAGATTCGCAAGAACCTCATTAATCTCAGGTATAGGATATCTGAAAGGAATGGTCACAGAATTCAATTTCCTGTAATCAATTACCATTCTGTACTTCTTTTCACCTGAGGCGTCCAATTTTTTTTCTACGATCCATACTGGGGCAATGTATGGTGATTTGGACGGTCTGATTATATTATTGGCTAGCAATTCTTTAATCTGTTTTTCGACCTCTGACTTCAGAGCCATAGGATATGGATAAGGCTTTGAATAAATTGGGTTATCTGTAACTGTGCGTATTTCACCTTTAATGTTGGTGGTGTAGGTTAACCTTTCATTTGTGTCTGTAAACGCATTAGAACATTCTTTAACAATCTCATAAAGTTTATTCTTTTGCAATTCTGTAAGGTGGGATAGTCTCAACTCAATATTGTTGACCGATTGAGATGTTTTTTGTTTCAATGGGACTCTTATAGCGTTGTTTATAGTCATAAAATTTTTATCAGTATGAATAATCGCCTTGATATCTCTCAATGTGTCATTTCCAATTATTCCATGGAATGTTTCCAAGGTTGGAAGGATATAGAATTTTAGCTTTGGTGTATGTGGACCGAAAATGTTTACGAATATATGATGTGTTATTTCTATTGTTCCGGCAACTGTACTTATATGGAATGGTTTATCATTTAAAATAGGATTACGAATTCGAGTGGATTGGATATAATTTTTATTTGATCCGGTATCAATTAAAAATTCTAGTGTGTCCTCATCCTTTTTAAGTTCGAAGTATGGGAGTGAAGACGGCACTAGTCTAAAAAATAAACGCTGTCTATTTCATTTCCGTCGTTAGAGACAGGATTCGTATCCTCTACTTTTTCTGGGTTATCAAGCGGATAACAGGGGTCATAATAATTATCTCGATCATAGTACTGGGCATCATTTTGGTAATCTTTATTAAAATTTATGAAATGGTTTTGTTGTATCTGCTCTATGTTGTCAAGCGGATAACAAGAATTATAATTTTCGTATTGGTCATAATATTGACCATCATATCGAGCATCATTTTTGGTGTTCATGAAATAATTTCGTTGCAACTTAGGAGGAATACCACCAGAGTTTTCGTGTAGGCGTTTCTGGGCAAATTGATAATTTATTTGGAAATTTTGATAATTTGCGTTCTTTGATCTTATTGATTGATCGACTTCCATAGGTTGAGGGGGTTTCGGTGGAAAATTTTGCCTATTATTAAACCCTGTAAAATTTGGTCTTTGATTTGCTTGGCTAAACTGGTGTGGGGCAAATGGTCGTGGTATACTTTGAAAGTGTGGCTTGGGTGGATATTGTTTAAAATGGGGTGGCATGTGAGCCAATTCTGGATAAAATACTGGCCTTGAAAAATGATGTGGCTGCTGCATTACTGGTGGTGGTTTATGTATGTTCCCACACGAATGATTATGAGCATAATTTGCTCTGAAATGCATATTGTCCAGTTTCTGACACATATTGAGTGCCTGTGGTAGTGAAGTTGGTTCCCTAATGCTCAGGCCTCTTACGAATGTATCGAGAGCCTTTTCTCGATAGGAATTTATCATGGCACCTTTCGCTTCCTCTGAAATATCGAAACACGATACTTTGTCCAGAAGCAATGACAGGTGTTCATAGACTTTTTTGTAGAATTCTGTTATTGCCATGTTTTTTTGGAGCAGGGTGGACATCTGGTATTCTAATGTACCAATATCCCTCTTGTCTGCATAATGCATCATCAACACTTTTTTTATCTTATTCCAATTAAGTGGGGTTCTAAAAGACTCCAGAGCAGTGTCTGCTTCACGGGTAATCTTATGTCTAACTGTATGTAATATTGCATAATGTTTTGAACTACCTTCTATGGACTTAAATATTTCAAATATGCGATCCACGGACTTTCGCCATGAATTGAAGTCGCCACTTTTACCATTAAATTCTCTAAGGGAATTAACTATATCGGGAATCCTATCTACATCACGAATGGATCCTCCTGGTAAATTATCATTGTTATCTCCTGCCTCAAATTCTTTAAAAGGGTTTAAAATTTCCTGAACCTTAGCCGAAATAATCTTTTCTAAATCAATTTATCGTAATTGTGTCCTGATTCCTTGCTGCAGCAGCTGCAGCGCTTGTGCCTGCGCCAGACACACTAGGACTTTTTGTCGTAATTGACAGTCTAGAGAGAGTGTCCTGTATGGAACTTAAGATAATTTCCGTCATGATTTGGGAAAAAGGTGTTATACTTTTTTTATTTTTTGGGGAAGGAAAAGAAATTTTGAGATTAACTTGGATTTCTTTCTTTGAATATTTTTTTTTTTAATTAGGTTATTTCTTCGGAAACTTCTCAAATAATGAATTTAAATAAATTTGAAACTTTAATAAATTTAGAAATTTTTTCTTGAACTATCAGTTATTTTAATAGTTTAGATGTTCACACAATACTAAAAAAAATAAAACTCTTATGCAAATTAATGTGATGACTACAGTGGAAAATTTATTTCTTAAGCTATTTTATTCTCAATATTATTTTATAAACGTTATTTTTAGCAAAATTATTATAAAAAAAATTTAAATTGTTCTTTACTATAAAATTTTCTCTTTTTATTTTAAACTGTAAAATTTTTTTCGTAATTTTTAATATTGTATCTCAATCATGGCGAAATAATACAAGGTGGTCTCGATAGCGAATTCATTAATTTCGCCGTAAACTCTAAATCTCAAAATCCATATATAAAAAATATGTATAACAGTTAGATAAATTTTTTATATATGGAGTTTGACATTTAGAGTTTACGGCGAAATTAATGAATTCGCTATCGAGACCACCTGTATTATTTCGCCATGATCTCAATATTACTTTCAATTATTTTATTTCGATTTTAATTTCAATTATTTTATTTAAAACTAACATTAAACTTTCTTTTATTTTGAACTGTAAATTTTCTTTAACTTTCTTTTATTTTAAACTGTAAATTTTCTTTCGTATTTTTCACTTTTGTATCTCAATATTATTTTCAATTATTTTATTTTATTTTCAATTATCTTATCTAATAACTTACATTAAACTAAAAGTAATACCCAACATCGCTAAACTCCTTTAATTTCGTAGGTAGGTGGGTGGATCGTTGTATCCTTTTCTCTCCTGGTACTCTGGAACGGTCACACTGCTAATCCCTTTATTTATTTTTGGAGTCCATAAAGTTAAATGTTAAATTTTTCAAACTTTTTAGTTGTCTGAATTATTTCTCTTTTTAATATTTGATAGTTTATTAATTAGCACTTTTTCTAGACTTTACTAAGCTTTACTTTTTATATTGAAACACTTTTCACTTTACCGATACTGGGTCCCTGCTCGGGCGCCAGTTAATTTTATATTTTATTAATTGTTATAAAAAAAATTATTTTTATTTTTTTATGGGAGCTTAAGCTTCTTTATTTATTAATTATCAACTTAAGACTAAAAATTACAAAATTGTTTTTCTTAAACGTAACTTATTTTTCTATGCACTGAAATTGCTGTCTCAACGTTTTCCCACAAGTTGAAGAATTATTTGTTGGCGCGTGTGCAACGTCAGCAGGACGGACAAGACGGAATTGCTCATAATGTTGATGTTGAAATATTAGACGTATGCAGCAAAACAGAATTTGATGTGAAAATATTTTATGTGTTACAGAAATTAATGTGAAAATATTTATCAGCACAAATTCTTTTTCAGGAAAACATGGATCATGTTTCTGTCTGGTATTTTTATTTAAATATTTTGTACAGTGGTGTAGTTTCAAATGTGGGATGTGTTAACTTATATATATATATATATATATATATATATATATATATACATATATATATATATACGAAACAAAACGATAGGATGTTTGAAATGATCAGGTATATCAGAAGCCGATACAATTCATCCATCCATACGAATCACCATCCTATCGTCAAAACGAGTATAGGGCGAACATTTGTAAAATATAATTGGTTTTTTAAATCTCTCCACTCTTTTTTAACAAAATAGCAAACTCTTTATTAAAACATTCGTACTGTATTATGATAAAAATCGTATATTCTGCTTTTGTTAATAACTTTGAAACTTCCGGTAATATACATATATGATTCATTTCTATTTTCATTTCAACTTGTGTATAAAAGTAAAAAGTTCGACAGTAGTCTCTTCCATGATAAAAATCTGTGAAAATCGATTAAGTTAATATCAACTATCTCTTTTGCAGTGCATATGCATATAATTACATAAATATAAAAAGTATTATAGTATTTATTAGATTACATTAAGTTAACATATAGCTGAGCATCAAGCTGACATTACTAAAAGAAAGGAGACAACTGCATTGGCTCAACATATACAAAAAACAGGTCACGCAGCTGACTTTGACAAAGTTAAAATATTGGATAAAGAGAAAGTAGAGAGAAAGAGATACATTAAAGAAAGCTTACATATTCAAAAGAAGATAGACAATACAACGAATTTGAAAGAGGACACCGATAACATCAATGCAAGCTATAGAGTCGCTATTAGCTGATCTTCGACATAAACTTATGTGTTTCTTGTTTTTTGAAGTTTGTTGTAAATTGTTTTTATGTTTCTGTTTTTGTTTTAATAAAAATGTATTTCAAATTAATAACGTTTTAAAATTGTAAGTTAAAAATAATGATTTAAATATGTATTTATGTTATAATATTCAAATGTTTTTATATTTCATAATTTTAATTTAATAAATTATAGACAGCAACCCTTGAAAAAGTCGACAAACAATCGACGAAACGTCGGGTGAAATTTGTAATTAAAAATTGTTTTTAATTACCTTAAATTTGTAGGCCCAATTAGCTTGAGCAGAAAGCATGTGACTTCATTGTATTTATCTGCAGAAAGTAAAATTATGTATACAAGTATGTATAAATATATTATTTACATATGTATGTATATATGCAATTTGGTATTCGATTAGAACACTTACATAAGCTGCGCGATTGTCTCCACTAATACTGCTACATATTTAGTTCATCTAAGCCATTTATAGTTTATATAGGGAATGTAGATGGTAAACTTTTGTGAGTTACTTCTTCATATAGAATTTTTTCTGTTAGCACTTTTTGGTCAGCCAATGTCTTCATTATGATGTCGTTTTGTTTCATAATTATTTCTGTAAATGGATAATGAAGATAATAATCTATAAGTTTATACAATTATTTTATTGAATTATGAAAATACCTAGCATGACACTCCAACAAATAGGTCTGCGTCTTCCAACTGTGCTACATTACACGATTGTAATTTGTTGGAAAATGCAATTCGTTCTTTTTTGAACAGCCTTCTCAAATGCCTTTTACTAACACCTCTCATATTTGCTAACCAATTCTAATAGTACTTCTAATAAAAATAAAAGCAATCACAACAAATATATTTTACTCGTATTATTTTAATTATAATTTTTATTCAATCACTCACTTTAAATATTTTTAATAAAAAAAAAAGAAAAATTATTCACTTTTTACCACTCACAAAAAACAAATATTGTTTTACTTAGTGTAAAAAGAAAAGGAGGAACGTTAGATGATGGTAATGCTTTAAATCCATTTAACTAATTATTAATCAAACTTTTTCATAAAAAAGCATTACCGCTAGTGAAAAAATTGATAATGCTAACAAATTCATGAGCACTTATTACCATTCAATGCTAATAAAATTGTCAACGAGTTAGTCAATCTAATTAATTGCTTCCATTTATAATAAGAAACTTGAATTTTTTAAACATATATTTTTCAATCAGTTCAATATATATTTTAACTAGTGGTTGACAACGAATTGTTTACGCAACACTACCAAGAGGTACACTATACTATTATAATTTATATTTTCCGTTGTAAAGCTGACTGTTCTTTGGTAAGCAATTACAACGAGCCAGTCCATTTTACGCTTTTAATTTTTTCTATAAAACTTTTTAATAATTTTTAAGTTTCGAATAAATCTTACTCTCTATTGTTTAAGCTGTAGGACTTTTCTGTAATGCAGGAAATAGATTTTTTAGTACATGTTAAAAATTTTAGAAATTTTGAGTGCACCAATAACATAAATAATAAATTATAACGAGTCTACTGATAATATTCCTTTAAGTGCATAGAAAATAAAATTGCGTTATTTAATATGTACATATAATATGGACAATATCATTACTGGGTGTATTTCTAGAAGTGTAAATGTTTTCCTAATTTTGTCTTTTTGTTATTGAGTTTTTCGGAACTTCTATTTTAATGTTCATATGCGTAATATGTAAGAAACCTTTTTTTATGTATTAATTTTAACTTTTTATTTTAAAACCGTATATGTAATTATTAGTTTTTATTAAAAAGGAATTATTTTTTAATATAATATATAATAAAATTCCCTAATTAATTTAATTCTATCCTTATTACTCAACACGCGACTAGACAACGATTTATTAAAACTGATATCAACTAATTACTACACCTGAACAATAATAATTACAATTCGGGTTATTACGTACGAAGTTAAGATACTGTGCATTACCAGCGTTGTCAAGTTGGTGCGTTTCGCACCATTTTGGGTGCTTTTTCGAATTTTTTTTGCGAAAATCTTACGTGTTGGTGCGTGGTGCGTTTTTTTTTTAATTTTGGTGCTTTTTTAATTTGTGGTGGCACCACAAAAAAATTTTTGTACAAAAAATCAGAGTTCAGAAAAGTACACTCACTGTACAAAATTCTCGTACATAAATTAAAAACAAGCAACTAAAACCAACCCGAACATTTTTTTTTCATAACAATTATGTGTGTTACTAAATTTTTAAATTTTCCGTACACAACCACGAAGGTGTTCTATTAAAATATTTTTTTGCGTACTCGAACGCGAATGTTCCACTAAAGCTATTGTTTGCGAACGCGTACTCTACTTTTAGTACGCGTTCCGAAAAAAAAAAATTCATTGAAAAAGTAAAATAACTTCGTGGTTGAAAAAAGAGTACAATGAAAAAGTAAAATAACTTCGTGGTTGAAAAAAGAATACAATAAAAAGTAAAATAACTTCGTGGTTGAAAAAAGAGTACAATGAAAAAGTAAAATAACTTGGTGGTTGAAAAAATAGTACATTGAAAATAACTTCGAAGTTGAAAGAAGAGTACATTGGAAAATGAAAATAACTTGGTGGTTGAAAAAAGAGTACAATGAAAAAGAAAATGATGAAAACCTCATGCTGAATAAAATACGAAACATGTACTTTAATTGTCTTTTTCTCAATCTCTGTTTCCGGGATAATCTGTTTGTTTAATTCTAGCCATGACGGTCCATGCCACCATAGATTATTTCGAATCAGCTCCTGGGGGTAGCGACCACGGCTAGCTAAGTCTGCCGGATTAAACTCGGAAGCCACGTGTCTTCAGAGGCTTCGATCTGTAACTTGAATAATCTTAGAGATTCGGTTGGCTACAAATGTTAGCCATGAACAAGGTGGTTTGGAAAGCCACGAAAGGACAATGGAAGAGTCAGTCCAACAAAAGATAGAATATCTGTTAACATCAAGCTTAGAAAACAGAGACTCCATCATGTCTGTTAATAATACAGCAGCGCACAACTCTAGCCTGGGAATGGATAATGGTTTCACTGGAGTTACCTTTGTCTTTGAACATACTAGAAAGGTTGAAATATTACACCCCTGAACAATTCGGGCGTACAAAACAGCAGCATATGCTTTTGCTGATGCGTCGCAAAAACCATAGAACTGAACATTAGAATCCGGACAATAATTAATCCATCGAGGGATTTCTATTTCACTAACATACGCATAGTTAGTTTGAAATGCCTTCCATTGAAAAAGTGAATCAGAAGTGAGAACCTCATCCCAGACGGTATTATCAATCCAAATTCTTTTCATATTTATTTTAGCCAAAACAATACACGGCGCTAACCATCCAGCAGGGTCAAACAACTTGGCAATCTGCGACAACACTTCGCGTTTAGTATAACTAGACTTTTCTCGGATGTAGGGCGCAATAAAATAGAACGAATCACTTTTGGCATTCCAACGAATGCCTAGAGTTTTTGTTCTGCTACTGTCTTCAAAATCTAAAAAGTCTAAGAAGTTGCTCTAATGGTATGCCTGAAAGAATTTCTTTTGAATTTGCTGTCCACTTTCGCAACATGTACCCTGCTGATTTTAAAGCTATAATAAGCTCATTCTTGCTCTTATCTGCCTCGAGCAACGTATGTGCGCCAGCTAACATATCATCTACATACATAGAATTTCGGAGAATAAAACTGGCCTTTGGATATCCAGATTTTACGTCATCGGCTAATTGTAAGATTGTCCTAATAGCTAAATACGGTGCGCAATTAACTCCAAACGTCACGGTTTGTAACTCGTAATCTTGAACAATATCCGTTTGGGTTTTTCCGAAACAAAATTCTTTGAAAAGGTGCATGGCTTGGATCGACGATTATTTGCCTGTACATCATTTGAATATCTGCAATAAATACATACTTGTAAAATCTCCATTTCAAAATAAGAAGTGTCAAGTCCATTTGAAGTGTGGGACCTGCATATAATATGTCGTTAAGGCTTAAACCATTAGATGAAGGCGACGAGGCATTAAAGATTACGCGCATCTTAGTCGTAGTGCTATCGGGTTTTATGACAGCGTGATGTGGCAAATAATAGTGTTCTACGTTATTTGAATTGACTGGGGGAGAAACCTTTACCATCTGGCCCAATTCTTCAAATTCTTTTACCACACGGTCATATTCATTTTTAAATTTTGGATCCTTAAATATTCTTGCTTCATTCCTATAAAATTGAGCCATCGCTCTTGTTCTAGACTGACCCAATGTTTTCTCCTTGGGATAACCTTCTTTAAAAGGAAGGGAAACAATGTATCTCCCACTTCCATTCATTCTGGTAGTTTTAGCATATAAATCTTCACAAAACCTATCTGACGAGGAAATATGATGATTGCGAGGTAGATCCTTCACCTCCTAATATTTGAGGATTTCCTTATCAAGTGAAATTTCACAGAAACGGGAAACTACTGTTGTGGAGAAAGTACTTAGATCATTTGAAGTAGGACCTGTAAGTATCCATCCAAATATGGTTTCTTGGGCCATTAAAGAACCGCAGACATTATGCTTCACGCCTTGAAGTATCACTAAGGGGAACAGATCCCCCCCGATTAAAATATCGATCTTTGCCCTTTTATAAAAACCAAGGTCTGCAAAGGAGTTATTGCAACATCGGAGAATGATAACGCATCAAGACATATGGAAGGCAGACTTTCCGATAAATGTTGCACAACCAACGCCCTAGCTGATAATTCCAAATTATCATTCAAGGCGAGCCCAAAACTACTGTACATTCCTTTTAAACATGTGCTGAGGCACAATTATTCAGACCCGAAACTTTGGCATTTGCTGTGTTATGTGGTAAACCCAATAAATTGAACAACCTTTCGGTGATGAAAGTGGCCTCAGAACCTGAGTGTCTTAAGGCGCGGGCTTTATATGGAATCCCTAAAGTGCATATATCGACTATAGCAGTA
Organism: Gymnosoma rotundatum; assembly: GCA_916610165.2. Classification (NCBI taxonomy): domain Eukaryota; kingdom Metazoa; phylum Arthropoda; class Insecta; order Diptera; family Tachinidae; genus Gymnosoma; species Gymnosoma rotundatum. The sequence goes on from OU744339.1 coordinate 66,239,957, forward strand.
CCTAATAAAACACCCCTAGGACTAGTGTAAATAAAGGATTTAACTACATCACCTTCGGAATTACCAGTAGACTGTATATGAGTAGAGTTGGATATGGATGAAAACGAAGCAGAATGTGGATTTAATTTGGAAGTGGTGCTTGTGTTTGGTTTTTTGAGGTCAAGAACTGCTGAATCTATATGAAGCAATGTATTGTGACGTTTATTACACTTATAGCGGTTAATTTTACTGCTACAATTTTTTACTGCGTGTGTTTTCGAAAAACAGTTTAAACAGAGTCCCTGTTTTTTTTATCTCACGTAAACGTTGAGGACGAGCCATCTGTAAGAACTTAGGACACTTACGAATCGGATGAGCTTCCTTGGGGCATAACTGGCAAGTTTGATTGGTCACCTTGTTCTGATAGGTATGAAATTTGTGAGGGTGGTTATTCGAATTCTTGGGCTTTTCTTCAGTCGCCTCGGCGATAGACATACCGCGCAGCTCAGTGACTGATTCCAGTGTTCTATACCGAATGACCAAAAAAGAATCAAGGTCAGCCCATTTCGGAATGTCTGATTTACATTCCAAATTTTGTTCCCATAGGGTAAGTGTAGACTCCGGAAGTTTACTAGAACATATAAAAACAAATATAGGATCCCAACTTTGAACATTAATTTCATATAGCTGAAGATTGGAAATAAAAGAATTTATATCGCGTTGAAGCTGTTTGATGGCATTCCCCGACTCTTTGTGGATGATGGGTAAACTAAAAAGAAGTTTGAGTTGACCATTTACTAAGATCCTGCGATTCTCAAACCTATTACATAAACTTGCCCAAGCTAAATCAAAACCCTGGTTAGTTAATGGACTTTTCCGGACTATTTCCCTGGCCTCACCTCCTGTTTTTAGGTTAAGATGAAATAATTTCTCAACCGAACTAAGTTTTGTATTTCGAACATACATGCCCGTGAACATGTCACGAAACGTGGGCCATAACATATAGTCCCCATGAAAAGCATCAAGATTGCATGGTGGGACTTGAAGACTATGTGTCGGGAGGCGAAGAACAAGTTTCAGAAAAACGCTGGCGAATCATTTTTCGATGTCGAATCATTTCGTAGGGTGTCAGAAATTTCCCCAAGTTTTGTCAAACAATTGCAGTATGTTATATAATTGCTCTTGAATTTAAGCTTAAACGATTCCAAGGTAGCTACATCATCATCGGCTTTTTTCTTCTTTTCGTTATCTCTCTCAAAGAGATATTTGTATAAGATTCCTTTAGCCGCTCCCATGTGGTTTTGAGCTCAAACTTATGCACCTCCAATGAATGTAATGAATCAACTGGATATCGATTCTCAGTTAGATCCAGATCAAATTCTATTATGGTATCAGCAAAGCGAATGAAAATATCCAAAGACATATTGAATGTGAAAAAAAATTATCTATGAAAATATTCACCTATTACCCTTTATAATGTAAATATTATGGTTTAATGAATATAAAATTTATATATGAAAATGTTCAATTATTACCCTCTAGAATGAGTAGGGCAAAATTTAATGAACCCATTCTTTTATTTAACTGGACAATTACGATCAGCTTTGAAAAGAATATGAACTACTGGAAATAGTAAATCGTTCCAGTTTATTTCCCAGTATCTCTCTGATTACTTTACAATATAAGCAGGAGACAAAAACGAATTAACATGAATAGATTAACCCTTTAAGCACCCAACGATGTGCTGTGTTACCTCCTTATGCTTTTAACAAAATTAATAGCGAAAAAAAATTATCTAAATAAAACACAAATTAAAGTCAAATCATACACATCGCTAAGAAATTGAATACTTATATGGTTTTATTTATTTCTTTCTTCTTTAGATTGGTTTTCTGAATCCTAAATATTTAATGGTTTTTCTTTTTATCTATCTATGTTATTAAAACTATTCCGCTTTATTTAAGGGCACGAAAAAAAGGGTTTTTAGGAGTAAATAATGTAAATATAGTTGTACTGAAGATAGGTATAGTTATTGACAAAAAAAAAAAAACATTAGAAATCTGTCAGCAAAATAGGGTTAATAAATACCTTAGAAAATGTATATGTATATATGCATGCTGTGAATATACTAATGTTGATGTTCTCCTTCAAAAAAAAAAAAAAAACAACACAAAAAATATTTTCTGCTTTAGCTTCCAGGCTTATTTAGTTATTTGCACAATACTTCCAATCAGATATAAGAAACGTGTAATTTTAAAAATTAATCATAACTTTTCTCCTCCTTTAGTAAAATATTTAGATATATATATTTTTTTAAATATTTTTTTTTTTTACACTCCAGAAATATGTTTTCAAACTCCTGAATTTGGATCTTTACAAAAAGTTTTTCTTTGTTTTCAATATATAAAGGATAAATTTAATTCCTTTTTTTTTTTTGTTTTTTCTTATTAATGTGTATGTTTGCCTTTTTTGAAGAAAAAAAAATCGTGTTTTGGCCAAAGACAAAAATTTATGTAACACTGAAAATGCATAGGTTTCAATTCACTTAATGATCCTGAAATTGCCAATGACCGAAATATGAATTGTGAGAATCATAATTATGAACGATTTTTGCTTGTCGCTGAAAAGAGTATTGGACAGAAATATTTCAGGACAAAAAATTGCTCTTAAAAACTAAAGAACAAGTATAAACACGTGAATGTAGGAGACTAAATTCTCAGAGGTAATACGAACAAAATGTTAACAGTATGAAAGAGGAAAAGAGTGTATATAAGACCCGATGTTTATACATATGTATATACGAAAACACGAGGGAATGTACATATATATTTGAATTTGTACATATACACATATGTATGTATATGTGTTTCGTATTCGATAAAAATTAATTAATAAACGTCTAGAAAATTAATTTAATTCTTCTTCGATGCATTTATTGCCATGTTCCACATTTAAACAAAATATTAAGAATTTCTTTATTCCTTGCATTGATCACTTGCACCATTAAATAATTTTAACACCAAACGTAACAAAAATTACAACTAACCTGTTAGTTGAATGATTTTAAAAACTTCTAGAAAAGAGTAGCAATCCCAATGACCATATCCCAATACTGCTTCCAATAGATCCGGCTCGAAGGACCAAATGATCAGCTCAGTTACTTAAGAGATGTTGAAATCTGCAGCATGTGGGAAAGTTAAATGCATTGAGCCAAAAACAAATCCTATTGATTTGTTACGCAGTAAGATAGTCGAAATTTTTGAATAAAACAAATTGGATTAGAAAAAAATGAATGGAAATAATCCTCTTGTATTTATTGAAATTAGGGAAAATTAAATCTTACTAGTATGCACGTTTTAACACAAGTGCCCGAGAGAGAAGAAAAAAAAGTTTTTTAGTGGAAACGAGTACCTGTACCATTCTTTGTGGTTCTTTAAAGTTTCGTTAAAAAAAGTAACGATTAATGTGAATAACAATTTATTATAAAAAACAATATTGAAGGCCTTCTCTTATATTGTCGTCAATAGCATTTTATAAAAGAAAGCATACAAGTCAATGTTGTTTTTGCTGTAGCGCGAAGAGTTTAATAGAAGACAGCATACACGACGTTGTCCCTCATAATATCGTGCAGCGCATCTTCTGCAGCAACATTGTCGTTTAAAGACAATCTGGAAAAATGGGCAGTTCTGTTGTCGACACACCATCAAACATGTGTTAAATGTTTGCTATTATTTGTATTCATACAAATTGTTGTGTTCCAAAAGTTTCTAAGGCTGCTGTTGTAACTGTTTCTTTATCAATTTCGAGTTAGAAAGCAAAATGCTCAAAACCAACTGCACGTACCATAAATATGCAGCACAATATAACAGCCCACAAAATTTTTGATGTAGCGCTTTGGGTTGAATGAAAATCCCTTTTGTTGGCACAGGCAAACGCACTCAGAACCATAGATATGCTATAAGAAGAAATAAAGAAAATATTTTCTAACATCAATTGTAAAGTAACAGCTTAAATAAAATAATCAACATAAAATAAATATTTATTTTGAGCAAAATATATATATTTACAGTTGCATAATTCGCCGTATTGTATTAAATATGTGTGTTATTGTTCGGGACCATCCAATTTTTAGCAGGACATGTTGATGACTTGATTTTTCTGTTTCGTTATTTATCTAGGAATTAAATAACATGCATATTTAAAAGTAGTTCTTAATGTATTTTTTAATACTGTAGAAAAATAAAGATATACCAGTATAAACATAAACTATGGCGCAGACAAATTTTTAATGTGGAACTTTAAAATAACATGTTTTTTTTTAAATACTTCATACAGTTTAAAAGTTATGAAACTATAAAATCTAATTTTGTGTGCATCATATAATTACGCCAAGAGCAACAGTAGATAGCAGTGTCAGCCACTGCATTGGTGGAAGATTGTCGTCGTGTACGACGACGATTTTGCCTACGGCGACGTCGGGCATTACGTCGGACGACTTGGTTCGTTCCTGCAAACTCAGGACGTAATTTTTCACCCAAAATCTCCAGAACATCTGCTTGAGTGCGGAAATACGCTGCCATCTCCTCGAGTATGGTATCTTGGCCGACTCGTCTACCAGAAAATCGCTGGGCTGCGCTCGAAGGATCTCTCCTACTAACAGATGAGCTGGAGTGAGGGCTTCTCCGTCGTTGTGATCGCTGCTGTTGGGGCATATTGGGCACGAGTTCAGCACGGCTTCGATTTCTGCCAGCAACGTTGCGATTTCTTCCGCTGTCAAGAGCGCGCTGCCAACGGTTCTCAGCATCAGGCTCTTGGCTGACTTGACCCCTGCCTCCCACAGCCCGCCGAAGTGAGGTGCCCTGGGTGGTATAAAGATGAACTCCATCCCTCTGTTGGCGGCGAACGATTCGGCCTGCTGCAACATTCCCTCTCTCGCCTCTCGTATCTCCCGACTGGCCCTGACGAAGTTGGTGGCGTTGTTGCAATAAATTTTGGTTGGCATCCCTCTCCTGGCGATGAACCTTTTGAGACATAAATGAAAAGAATCGGAAGATAGATCAGTTACCAGCTCTAAATGAACAGCTTTTGACGTGAAGCATATAAACACAGCTATATACATTTTGACAGGTGGACGGCCGCGAATTTTTAAAAAATCTACGCCACATATTTTGAATGGTCGTAGATGGTCTCACCCTGTCTGCAAGCATAAAGAAAAATGTTGTTTTTTCTACATTTTCTATTGAATAAAAATTTAACAATTTAGGTCTTAGTTAAAGTTTTTCCTTATCAATGTATAACACAGAGCACAATCAGCTGTTTCTGTACGGAAAGTGCGATCAGTTTCGTACCTTGCATAAGGAAATGAAATTTAACGAAACTTGACGAAAAGTTATCTTATGTACATTATAGTTTACCACATACAATTTAATGTATTTGCACAGTTGCATAAGCTTGCATTAGTTGTGTTATGCACATTATAGTTGGGCCTTTATGCTTAATTCGTACTTTTTAAAATAAAAATGCTTTAAAGAAGGTATTTTATATATTTAATAATATTCACATACATATTTGGTTCATGTTCTAAGAAAAAGTAAAAAAAAATTGTTGCAAGTTATTTTCTGTTTTGTTTTTTTGGCCAACCGTACTAAAAAATGCAACGATGTTCATCGCTTATGTCGTATACATATGTGTGTATAAATACAAATTTAATTTAAATATATATTTGTAAAAAACTGGTCATAAAGAAAAATTTGGTTTTTTCTACATTTTCTATTGAATTAAAAACTAAAAATTTAACAATTTAGGTCTTAATTAAAATTTTTCTTTATCAATGTATAACACAAAGCACAATCAGCTGTTTCCGTACGGAAAGTGCGATCAGTTTCGTACCTTGCATAAAGAAATGACATCTGTTAATTTTTTTATACAAATTAAAAAAAGGGATAATCACATCAAAATTGGCGATAAACTAAAAAGACGACTAACTGATGATGCAAAAATAAATATACTCTTAACTCTTTTGACAAAGATCGCCGAGCAGACCTGAAACAGGATCAACATTATATTATATTATCTCTCTTAGTATTATCATTTATTCTCTTTTTAAATTCTTTGTAATTCTTTTTATATTATTATTATTCATTGCTTTATATCATAAGATAACCGGTGTGAATATAAATTCATCTTTGTCATTATAAGGCATAAAATATCTGTTTTTTATACATTTTTCTCTTTACCTTTTAATTTTTATTGCACTTTTGCTATTAATCCTTCACATGCGTTCCAGAATTTTTTCTTATTAATACATGTTTGCCGTATTATTAGAAAATTAAAAGAAATTTGTTTAAATACATTTTCTAATTGAATACAATATTATTATTTAGGGCTACATTTCAAACAATTTATAAATATTTTCATAGCTTTTCAGCTATTATTATTGGTTTAGGGAAAATGTTGGAAAACTGAAATATAATATAATATTCCTAAAAAACAAAAAATTAAGCAACTAGCAAATGCAATGGATAAGAACGATGTATTAGGTATTGTCGGCGCAGCAGTCAAAATTAAAAATTTTGGATGAAATCAAAACTCTATCAGATGCTATTAAGCAATTACAGCCAAGTCGAGTGGAACCTTTACAACCCGTTAAAATTGAACCTGGTATTCGCAGCGAGAAGACAAATTTTGATCTTATTGAAGTATCCAATATGGAGGGAAGCTGCACGTTTTGCTATGAACTATTACTTAAGGGGTTCCGAAACATATTATGTTGCACTGGGAATTTTAAGAAAGAAAATAATTGGTGATGCATATTCGACCTTGAGCGCATTTAATACCATATTAATTTCGAAGCCATCATCTTACGTTAAGATCAGTCGTATTCAGACAAAAGACCACTTTACTTACTGGAAAATGAATTAAGTATTTTACAACAAGGAAATCAGCTTTCTATCACTGAATATTACGACAAGATGAATAGACAATTAACCCTGATTATTAACAAGATTTTAATGACTAATTTCGGTAGACATGAAGTAATAGAAGCTTTAAGTGATCGAGCGCCTTCGAACGCTTTGCGAGTTTTAATATTAGGCCTTCGTAAACCATTATGTGACATTTGCTTTTGCCCAGTGCTTTGGCAACAGCTCAAGAATTAGAGCAAAATCAAAAAAGATACAATGGAAATTGATAGAGGAACTTCATATTTTCGAAAACCGAATCCATTTTCAAAAAGAGTAGACATCAAACAACAGAAATTCTGTTCTGATTTCGCATTGTTCAGGTAGACCGACCAAAATGCAACATTTTAGCCATAATTCGGGCCAATCTCCTCCTCAGACATTGCAGAGAGTTAATTACGTTGAAAACTATCAATGCAACGAGAGCATTCGTGAAAGTGAAGATTTCTCTACTATCGAAACTGAGAATGATGTGGTTGATAATTTGAATTTTTTAGCGTAAAATCGCTCTTGCCATATATTGTGAAAAAAATCAATTAATGGTCAAGAGCTAAATATTTTGGTCGATACAGGAACATCTAATAATTATATTCAAAATTTTAATTTCTTAAAAGGAGTTAAATCGGTACAATCTCCATTTCGTATAAAATCCATAAATGGATTTACATTTATTAGACAGAAATGTAAAATTAGTCTGCTCAATCACAAGACAAAATTTTTTATATTACCGTGTCTAACTTCCTTTGATGGAATAGTAGGTTACGACTTTTTGAAGGAAATTGAAGCTTTGATTAATACCAAGAATGGAGTTCTTTTTCAAAAATTCGGAAAAGAAACAACTACCCATTTTTCATGTAACCAAGTAAATGCATTCGAATATGATAGTAGTAATGTTCCTTTAAATTTAAAAAATGAATTCAGAGCCCTTATTGAAAATAACCTAGATGCATTTGCAGATCCTGACAGTTCATTGCCAGCAAACACACAAGTCGAAGCCACAATAAAATTAACGAAAGAGGAGCCCATCTATTGTCGTACCTATCCATATCCCATTTCCGCATCCGAATTTATAAACAGAGAAATAGAAAGTCTTCTCAAAGACGGTATTATACGGAAATCTTCTTCTCCATATAATTCGCCAATTCTTGTTGTCAGTAAAAAGGGGTTTGATTGTAACGGTAGGCAAAACTTACGAATGGTAATTGACTATCGTAAAATCAATGATTTTACAATTCCAGATCGGTATCCAATGCCCGAAATTACCGTAATTCTATCCAATTTAGGAAAATCACACTATTTTACAACGCTCGGTTTAAAATCAGGATTCCACCAGATCATATTAGCTGAAAAAAATAGGCACAAAAAAGCTTTTAGTGTAAATAATGGTAAATACGAATTCTGCCATCTACCGTTTGGTTTTAAAAATTGACCCAGTATATTTCAACGAGCCATTGATGACATCCTCCGAGACGAAATAGGCAAAATTTACTTTGTTTCCATGGATGATGTAATTTTGTATTCGCAAAATCCAGAAAACCATATTCGTGATGACGATAAAATATTGCAAAAGTCGCTGGCATGAAAATATCAACAGAAAAATCAATGTTTCAGGTCGAATTTCTTGGGTTTCTTATTTCGAAAAATGGAATAAAAACATCACCAGGAAACATTTGCGACATACAAAATTTTCAAACACCTAAAACCTTAAGAGCATTAAGATCATTTATTGGGTTGTCAGGGTACTACCGAAGGTTTATTAAAAATTATGCGGGGGGACAATGGCAATATCGGTTCAAGAGTATCAAAGAAAGTTAAAATACCATTGTCTAGGGAAGCAAACGATTCATTCGAAAAAGTCAAACGCATATTAGCTTCATAGGATATGCTTCTTCCTCATCCAGACTTCGACAAGCCCTTTGAACTAACGACTGATGATAGTTCTAACGCAATTGGAGCCGTACTTTCGCAAAGTGGCAAGCCAATTACAAAAATTTCGCGCACGCTTTCTTCTGCAGAACAAACTTATGGCACAAATGAGCACGAACCGCTTTCAATCGTATGGTCGTTGCAAAAACTGAGGCATTACTTGTATGGCGTGAAAAACATTCATATATTTACTGACCATCAGCCACTCACTTTTGCTACTTCAGATAAAAATCCAAACTAAAGACGTGCACCAGTATATCCAACAGTATGGCAAAAACAGGTATATCATATACATAACAAGTAAAACAGATACAAAAAACGCATGAGTGTAGTTGATATTGTATGCTTTTGCTTGCGCGTACTCACACTATGGATATAAACACATACAGTTGTTTATGGTATTGCATAGAGTAACAAAATTATCAGTTTTTTACTCTCAAATATCTGTTGTACCATGAGTATTTGGATATATCTGACAGATATTTAAGATGATTGTGTGCTGCTTATGATAAAGGCAAGAGCTAATAAGCAGGATTTTAATTTTGTACGTAATAATGTTATTATTATTTTTTAGTTTTAGTAATTAGTTATATGATTTTAAAGGTAGAATTAGAAATATTAGCAATATTTACTACATTATCAATAATTAAACAAAAAAAAAAAACAAATGAAAAATTATTAAATTGTTGTCTAGAACATAAAAACCAAAAATTTCAATAACAAAAAAATGTAAGAAAAAAATATTTTTACCTTTAGATAAACATATAGAATTGATGTTATGTAGTCGATAAAATAATATGTAATTAACGTATGTGAATATTAAAAAAAATACATAATATGATATTTTGAGTCATAACTTAGGAAACATGCTTTTTTGTGAATTACTTGTGTTATTGGGAAACTGTAAAGTCTCTAACATGTAGAAACATTTACACTTTTTTCTATATTAAAAAAGTCCTACAGATTAAATAAATAAATAATGAAGGTTTTAATAAAATCATTTGAACGATTTTTGCAAATGAATTAGAGTTTATCATTCAGCTTGTTATTAATTGTGAATAATTGTATAGAGGAAAGTAAAATTTAGAGTAAAATTTAGTAGAGTGAAGCGGACCTTTTGGTTCGCTGTACTTGCTTGCTAAAAGTTACGTTCCTTAGCAAAATAAAAAATTAATATTAAATACTAGTAGAGTATAATTCTTGGTAAACCCTAAAAATTGAAACTGAATCCTATTGGAATTTTTAGCAACAACAACATAAAGCAAGAATTACCTGTACATAAAAAGGAATAAGCAATGCTTGCTGTATACTTTTTGTTTGTGGTGGAATTTATGCATTTTCATTAGCATAGATACATTTTTTTTAATGTATATATTTTCATGTGTCAATAAAAATAGGAAAATATTATGATGATTACAGGTATAAAAATTGTAAGAAAAATTACCAGTTAATGCAGTTTAGGTATTTTTGGCTACTGTATATATTTGGTTTTGTCACAAATGTTTTTGTTTTATGACTTTTAAAACGCACAATTTTTCAAAGAAAAGTGTGCATATGTATTTTTGTCATATATTATTAGAACCATATAAGGCACAGTCCGAATAAAACGGATTGCATTGGCTTACCTGGGTTTAAGCCATTATGTGTCAATACTGCAATTCAAATTATTCCTTTTATATATTTTTTTCTTTAAGCAATACTTATTTTTTAACTTTGTGAAACGACCTTATAAATATATAAAAGGCCTTGATTAGTGAAACAGACATTTAAATAAAGTCTTTGGTATAAGTCGAATGAGAATTTAGGAAAATAAACAATAAATTAGTGGGAAAATATGAATAATATTGATTAGTGAAAAAAGAGGGCGAAGCAAGATATGGGATTGCTTTGGTTTTATAAAAGATAAAAACGATGTGGAACTACCAAATTTGGTTGCATGCAAAATGTGTATAAATGTATATAGATACAATAAAAACGGGGTATCTAATTTAAATAAACACAAGTGCTATAAAGTTTTAAGAAGTGAAAATGAGAATATTTTAATTGAGCCAAATCAAGAAGCTAAAAAGGCTTGCACTGATATTCTGACCGAATGGGTTACTGGAGATATACGCCCATACTCTTTAGCAAAAATTGTGGACTTAAAGAATATTCAAAATTGTTGTTATCACTTGGAAATAAATTCGGAGCCGGTCTTAACATAGATGCTCTAATACCACACCCAACAACAATTAACCGAAACGTTGAGAATAGCTATTCAATTCAATTTGAAAAGTTACAGTCAGAGATCTCATCAATACGGAAAATTGGTTATGCCCTAACTTGTGATCTGTGGACAGAAAATTTTAGTAAAATTTCCTATCTTGCCATTACGGGTCATTTTGTTATGGATGGGGAATGTAAAAGTAAGCTACTAGGAGTGAAGTCAATGAAAGGATTTTCGAATTCAAGTAAGTCATCACTGACTTTTGTTACAACCCAAAATATATATTTTAAATCTTTTTGCTTATAATTTTACATATTTTAAATTTATCTACTAAACAGGCATCAATATAAAACGAAAACTGGATAACTTGCTCGCAGAATTCAACTGCTCCTTAGATGACCCGATAGTTATAGTCACAGACAGAGGAAGCAATATAAAGGCAGCATTAAAAGACTACGAAAATATTAACTGTATATGTCACCTACTTCACAATACAGTTCAAAATACCGTTAAAACTTCCGAACAAGTGGATGAAATCATTGCAGCCTCATCAAAACTGGTCAAATTCATCAAGAAATCAGGCTTGAATTGTGAATTAAAAGCTTTACACCCACAAGATGGAATACAGTTTATCTGACTTTATTATCTATAAAAGATAACTTTAGTACTATTCAAAAAATACTATGTGAGAAAAATTTAACAGACAAATATAGCATTATAAGAGAATATCATTTAGATCAATTAATAGAAATTCTAAAGCCTTTCATGGATGCTTCGACAGAACTGGAAGGCAGCTCCTACATAACAATTCATTTAGTTCATCCGCACATAAGAAAACTTAAAACCATATGAAATAGCATCAATAATGATGAATATAGTTTTATTTCAGAATTTAAAAAAAAATTGCACGAAATTTTAGTTACGCTAGTAGATCCCAAGATCACAATTTTTTACAAATTAGCAATATTTTTATTTCCGCCAGCTAATCAATTAACCCAATTTAATATTGAAGTAAATACTGAAGTAATATTAAAGTGCAAATCGTTATTACAGTCTTATTGTAATGACACATACTCAACTACTTCGCTCATTGAAGCAAATTCTTCAAAAATTTATTCATTGTTTGAAAATTATGTGCAACCAATAGATAAAGCTAATTCAAGCGAAAGCATAATTGCAAATGAAATAGCCAAGTATGAAAATACTATTGTGCCTCTAGATAACAATTTTAATACTCTTAAGTGGTGGCATGATAGAAAAAATGAATTCCCTATGTTGTACAAACTAAGCTGCCGAATATTTTCTATACCAGCATCTAGTGCTGCTTCAGAAAGGATATTTTCTATTGCTAGGGCTCTTATTACAGACAAGAGATCAAAGCTTGGTTATAATGAAAAATCTTTTAATAATATTTTATTTGTAAATATTAATTCAAAAGACTGATTTTTATTTTGACGAGAAATACTTACAGATACTTTATTTTTTAGTTTAATTGTTATTTTTTACAGCCTTATTCATAAAGAATAACTTAGATCTAATATGCATTTTCAGCAAAAGTTTTCACGTAATGCTATTTGATTTTAAATTAGAAATTTTTTTTATAACTTCATTTAATATTTAAAATACTTTTACACTAAAGAAAAACATAAAAAAATTAGATTGTTTTTCTTCTCCTTATCGTAACGAAAGAAATCTTCCGAAATAAATAATGTACACCTGTAAAACTTATTAAATAATCATAATAATATTTTTAATTAATTCATACGCATTAAATCTTAAGACTCATTATTTGTTTTTGAAATACCTATTTATATATTTATTTATCTTCAATAAAGCATAATATAAAAATTTACAATATTGGTTTTTTTTTTTTTAAAACAATAATGGTTTTTTTCATTTTAAATTAATACGTATTACTGAATATTACTTCGCAGCATACAATAAATACTTATGGTACAACCTTCAATATCTGTTTATATCAGTTTGATAAAAACATAGGAGAACAGATATGTTACTCTCATTCTCTCTTTAGTCATTCGCATCCATCCAAAGAGAAAAAGTAACAATATCAACTTATATCAGAAACATAAACGTACTCACCAATACGCACTCATAAGAGTAGACACACAAAAACTGATATAAACAGATATATCTGTGCACGTCTTTAATGTACATCAGACCCGATGTTTATACAAGTTATGGTAAACAATAATTAAAAATAATATAATTAATATTGCAACGTTTGCCAAATCAAAAAGTAGGAAATCAATAAATAAAAAATATTGTAACTTTTTTCATATTGTTAAAATTATTAAGAAAAGGGCAATAGCCAGACAAACTGCAACTTTGCAACTTTTACTAAGTCAACACAAGCAGTTGCAACATAAATTATTGGGAATTTTAATTGGATCAACTAAATAAATATTATTTGTAAATTTTGCGATTGCAAAATTATCAGGAAATCCAAATCACGCCACATTTAGAAGTAAGCTAAGAATAGGGTATAAGTAAGGCTAATTTTAAGTAATCATTGTCAATTATTTACCATAATTACCAATAAACGCGTCGGTAGCGGCGCAATAAAAATTTATTTTTTTAATTTCTGTAAAAAGAAAATATTAAGTGGCGCCCGAGCAAATCTAAACGCGTATCTTTCATTACGAAAAGCCCTGAAGTAGTGCGGTAACGAAAGTAAAAATTATCCTCGCGTATCCTTGTAGTGTAAAGCAAGGACGAAGATAAAAATCAAACGCGTATCTTTTATTACAATAAGCCCTGAAGTAGTGCGGTAATAAAAGGGAAATTATATCCTCGAGTATCGGAAAGTGATCAGTAGTGAAAAAAAAATCTAGTAAAAAGGCTCCTGAGTAGCTTAGCAAAAAGGGAGGTATTACGTACCAGCCTTACTAGTAATAACAATATCCTATATGAACTAATTGTAAATTAATTTCGAAGAATAAAAAGACGAGTAAAAAGGTGCATGCTGAAATATTAAAGTGTAAAAGTGACTCACGAACAGGAAAATACTAACTATCTGTAAATTAATAAAAAGACGAGTAAAGAAGTGCATGCTAAATTGCAGAAACAATTAAGATAAAATATTAAAGCGTAAACGCAACGAACTATCTGTAAAATAATTATAAAAACTCTAACAATAAAATTGCAAATGAGATACAAAAACGATTAAGCTAAAATAATATATTATAAAGAGTCACTTGCATGGAAATCGAATCAAAATAAAATTGGTTGAGGAAAGAACGCAAAACAGGAAACCGAAGTATCAATCGCCGTGTTAAATAGGGAGCTCCAGGAAACAAAACAACGCCCTCAGCAACATACAAGATTGCAACAGCCGCAGCTATACCATAAAGAAGACAACAAAGAAACTATATTAAATCAAGGTAGAATATAAAATAAGTTGTAGTAGATCTTTAATTTTTATTTTATTGACAATACTCTAAATTTACATTATTGTGTCTAAAGTTTTAAATAAAAAGTTATTACATAGTTGAAAATAATATTTAATATATGAAAAAAAAGAAAACAAGGAGACAGTCTATATGAAAATAAATCCTTGTAAAATAAATTAGAAAAAGTGCACTTTGGGAAGAAAAATTGAATAAAAAATTGTTATACACTCGAAAATAAATAGTATTTAATAGGAAAAAAGGAAAATAAAGAAAAGAGGAGATAATCCATATGAAAATTTAAATAAAACCTTGTACAATAAACTGGAAAAAGCTTTTTGAGAAAAAGAATTAAGTAAAAAAAGTGTAGATTATATCTATAGGGGAAATTTTTTTTAAGACATGTCAAACCCAGAGAATTTAGTTAGACCACCCGTCCTTTCCCAGGCTAATAATCGTCCTGCCAATGCGCAGTTAAGTTTAGAGGATTTAAACGCTTTAATAGCAAATGTAGCGACAGAAGTTTTTAGGAGGCAAGGACCGGGAATCATACAAGGAACCCTCAACCCTGAAGCGGGACATGGTATAGTTAGAGATCAGGTAATAAATGAAGAGTACAGAAACAACCTTGGGGATCTTGAGAAGATTCCCGATATCGTAAAAGGTTTGCGCGAATTCTCAGGAAAACAAGGTGAGTTTAGCTCTTGGAGGAAGAGTGTGGAGCGCGTTTTACAGATATACGAAAGTACAAGGGGTACACCAAGGTATTATGGCATTTTGAATACGGTCAGAAACAAGATAGTAGGTGACGCGGACATAGTCCTCGAATCTTATAATACGCCCCTGGACTGGGTGGCAATTTAAAAATGTCTAGCAACACTTTATGCGGACAAGAGAGATCTTGCGACTCTCGAGTACCAAATGACTTCGCTTATACAAGGCAAGTCGTCGGTACAAGAATTTTATCAGCGTGTTTATAAACACCTTTCACTAATATTAAACAAATTAGGATGCTTGAGTGCATCAAATGAATCAATATGCCTACTTACGCAAACGTATAGAGATAAGGCACTGGACACCTTTATTAGAGGTCTGAACGGTGACCTACCTAAACTTCTCGGAATGAGAGAACCATCGGACCTCCCGCAGGCCCTCCATTTATGCTTAAAGCTCGAAAACCAGACGTATCGAGCAAATTATGCTCAGAATACTAATTTCAGCTGAAGGGGCAGCAATTTCCGAATGCAATCCCCTCCACTACCACCTCGCAGTCGGCCAGGATTTCAGCAACCTCATTATAACAGAAATTCACAAATACCATCTCGTTCCCAACCAATGGCATTTTATCCCCAGCTAGCTCATGTACCACGAAGTTCCCAAGAGCAATTCAGATCTTCTAACCATCAGAATCTCAGTTTTGACAAATCTTTCGGCCACCAGCCACAGGCCCCACCTAGACCTCTAGTTCCGAAACCACAACCTAGAGCAGAACCGATGGAGATTGACGAATCTATGAATAGCAGGAGAATCAATTATATGAATAGACCGAAGCCAGGTTATACCTTTGATAGGCCACCAGCATCAGTTAATCAACCTCAACGTAAAATCGCACGGAATTTTCACATAAATTCTGAGTATTCACAATGTGAGGCAAACACAAATCAAGGAAGAAATCAATCGGAGGAAACCTTCGAGGATTACTTGGCCTCCACGCAAGAACCGACAATGCTTGAAAGCCAGCAATTAGAATTTAGTGATATACATTTTTTAGGATAACAAGCCCCTCGTTGCCCTATATAGAGTGTAAAACGAGGAGCGGCGACATTTTGAAAATTCTTATTGATACAGGGTCGACAAAGAACTACATACAACCACAATTTGTTGAAAAACCCCTAGCGAATAAAGAACTCTTTTATGCAAAATCAGTAGCAGGTGATGTGGAAATCAGGGAACACACTTTTGCTAATTTGTTTAACTTAAATGATAAAATAAAATTTTATTTAATGCCTACATTGAAATCTTTTGATGGTATAATAGGGAATGAAACATTACAAGAACTTGAGGCAGTCATTCATACCAGCAAAAACTTCTTACAAGTTAAAGACGGCGTTAGAATCAAAATCAAACAACTAAGGTCCCACTCTCCTATTAACTCGATAGAAATTCATGACGATAACCTAACCCCATTACAGAAAGAAAAACTAAAATATATAGCCGGAAAGCACCCTAAACTTTTCGCGGACCCAGACGAAAGACTGACATTTACAACGAAGGTAGTCGGTGAAATACGCACTAATACGGACACCCCTGTCTACACCAGACTTTACCCTTATCCGGCATCGTTGAAAACTGAGATTGAAAAACAAGTTGATAAACTGCTACATGATGGCATCATTAAGCCCTCACGCTCTCCATACAACTCTCCCGTATGGATAGTCGGCAAGAAGCCTGACTCGGAAGGCAACAAACAGTACAGAATGGTAATAGATTACAGGAAACTCAATTCTGTAACTATTCCAGACCGTTACCCAATACCCGAAATAAATATTGTAACATCTCAGCTAGGTGAGAATTCTTTCTTTTCTGTAATCGATTTAAAAAGTGGCTTTCATCAGATACCACTAAAACCAAGCGATCGCGAAAAAACAGCGTTTTCCATTTGTAATGGCAAATTTGAATTTACTCGCCTACCCTTTGGCCTTAAAAACGCGCCGTCAATTTTCCAACGAGCCCTTGACGATATTCTACATGAGCATATAGCAAAAATTTGCTATGTATACATTGATGATATAATCATCTTTAGCAAAACAGAGAGCGAACACTTCGATAACATAGAGAAAATTTTCAAAACCTTAGAAGAAGCAAACCTAAAGGTTCAGCTGGACAAATGTAAGTTTCTGCAGAAGGAAGTTGAGTTTTTGGGTCATATTATCTCTGAGAAAGGTATACGTACAAACCCCGCTAAAGTCAAGGCGATATCAGACTTTCCCGAACCTAAAACCCTGAAGGAACTTCGATCCTTCCTAGGACTATCGGGGTATTATAGGAAATTTGTAAGAAATTACGCTAAGTTAGCCAAGCCCCTAACGTCGCTTTTAAGAGGGGAAGAAGGGCGAATATCGAAAAGAAAATCCTCTCAAGTACCGATAGAATTAGACTTTGAAGCCAAAGAAGCATTTAGGAAAATAAAACATTCCTTGGTTTCGGATGATATAGTATTGGCATACCCCGATTTTACAAAGGATTTGGAACTCACAACCGATGCGTCCAAATTCGCGTTAGGCGCCGTTTTGTCACAAAACGACAAACCTATCGCATTTATCTCCAGAACTTTGCATAAGGCGGAAGAGCACTATGCTGCCAACGAAAAGGAGCTCCTTGCTATTATTTGGGCACTTAACTCGTTTCGAAATTACCTTTATGGCTCTGTCAAAGTTAAAATATACACAGATCAGCAGCCGCTGATCTATGCCTTAAGTAACAAAAACAATAATAGCAAGATGAAGCGGTGGAAAGCCATCCTGGAGGAGTACGATTATGAGCTCTTATACAAGCCAGGCAAAGCAAATTTCGTAGCTGATGCCCTTTCAAGAATACCAATTGAAGGTGCCATTAACACCCTATCTATCGCTACAAACAGCGCCGAGAGTTCATCCCACAATTTGGTAAGACATGTAGATTCACCGATAAACGCTTTCAAAAATCAAATTTTTCTGAATATTGGACCCACACCCGACTACAAATTTCAAATTATTTTCCCAACGTATCACAGACACACAATAACCCAGCCATACTTTAATACAGAAAATCTAGTTAGAATTTTAAAAAAATATATGTATCCATCTATTATAAACGGAATAAAAACAACAGAACCTGTCATGGGAGTAATACAAGAGGTATATGCGGATCACTTTACGAATTACAAAGTTAGGTTTGCAAATAAACAAGTAACTGATGTCAGAAGTGAACAAGAACAGGAAGAAATAATCGTAAGTTTTCACAAGCGAGCGCACAGAAACGCAAGAGAAAATAAGATACAAATACTTGAAAATTATTATTTTCCTGCCATGGCCAGGAAGGTGAAGAACCTTATTAAAAAATGCGTAATATGTAAGGAGAACAAGTACGACCGTCACCCCATGAAGCAACAGATACAGGCTACGCCTATACCACAATTCCCAGGGCAAATAGTCCATTTGGATATATTTTTAGTTGGAAAGGAATTGGTACTGACCGCAATGGACAAATTCTCCAAATACGCCATTGCACGGCCTATAAGAACAGTCCCATATACAAGCTGTTCTAACGGACAAGTAGAGCGGTTCCACTCCACCCTCCAAGAAATTATGCGTTGCCTCCAAAAAGAACAAGCGTACCGGTCATTCCAGGAATTACTAGACTCCTCAGTAAAGGAGTATAATTTCTCTATTCATAATGTTACGGGAAAAAAACCAATAGAAGTTTTTTTCGGTAGACGAGTCAGCACCAATTCGGAGCAACTCCAAGAAGATAGGAAAGAAAATATAAAAAAACTGATAGAAAAACAAAAAAGTGACCTTACCTATCATAATGCAAATAGGGAACCACCGAGGGAATATTCGGAGGGAGATGAAATATTTATAAAAATAAATCGAAGGCTAGGAAATAAGTTGTCACCTAGGTATAAAAAAGAAATAGTTGCTCAGAACTATAATACAACAATTAAAACTAAATCAGGAAGAATAGTGCACAAAAGCAATATTAAATGCACCTAAGAAAAGTATAACAGACTAATACCTCTTTTTACAAGACCAAAAGGAAAGATGACGAAAATCTTGTCGATTATCGCTGCTTGGACATTAATGACGAATGCTCAGCAGTTGGACGTACAAGACCTGACAAATAATAATGGGTACATTCCCATTAAGACTGGTGAGATACAGACCATTGACCACTACGACAAAATCTTACATTTTATTAATTTAACTGAATACGAAGAAACGATAGACCTTATCTACACAAATATAGAAAATTTGAAAAGTGCAACATTTGAGGACAATCAGCTCTTGAACGCCGTAAAAGGAAATTTTCTCTTGCTCAGGACAAGGATAAGCAACTTACACAGTTTTCGTAGGGAAAAACGCGGACTCATTAACGTACTAGGTAAAGGACTAAAATATATCGCGGGTTCAATGGACAGCGATGACGAGAAGGAAATAACAGACGCTATAGAAAAAATACAGAACAATGAAAAGACTAGTAACGAAACAATGAATAAATTAATACTTGTAAATAGTTTAATGACAGAACACATTAAAAATATAACTAACCACATAAACTCTCAGCAAATCCTTATTAGTGACTATATTAATAAATTTAAAGATGACATTCGAAATAAAATTCAAATGATAGACGATGAGGTACAATTTATGCAACACATATACAGAATTAACAATGACGTACTGCTATTGAACAATCACATAGAGGACATCGGACGAATTATATTTTCATGCAAATTAGGTGTAATTCCTACCGATATATTAACACAAAAAGAAATTGACTTAATTACAGACTTTAACAGCTATAGTAAAATAAGGGTCGTGGTGCTTTTTCATGATAATAATATAATCCTGACACTATTTATACCTCAATTCTCTTCTAATTTACTATCTAGAATAATTTTTGAGCCATTGCCAAACATCTTAAACAAATCAATAATTCTGAACCAATATGAAATATTAGCGGATGACGATAATAACATTTTTGACATTAATGTAAAAGATAATTTAGAAAAGAACTTAGTTGCCTTAAAAGATAAGTGTATCACTAATATATTAGAATTTAAAGAAGCACAATGCGAGTTAGTAGAATTTGAAGATTTTCCAGTAAAAGAAATTGTACAAGGGATTATTATATTAAAGCACTTTGAAGGAAATATAACTCATGACTGCGGTAGAATGAAAATAAAACAAAAGGGGACATTCCTAATTAAATTTGAAAATTGTAAAATCAATATATTAAATAGAACTTATACTAATGTTAATATGAAGGTACACGATACTTTTGTCCTACCAAACCTAATCACAAAAATTAAACAAAATAATGTAACAAACCATGATTTCAAACTCGAAAATCTATACTTAAGACAACTACAACATGAGAATAATATTAAGATTCTAGTTCATAAGAGTAAAAATAGTAATATCATTAGTCTAAGCACAGACGTGGCAATAATAATCTTCGTTATAGCATTTGCAATTATTATTAGGCATAGGCAAAAATGGTATAATTTGTCGAAACCACAAATAATAACAAGTGGAAAAAGTGGACCATTTTTGCAAATTACGACACCCCAAATAAATTAATCGATTGGGGACAATCGATATAAGAGGGGAAGAGTTATGGTAAACAATAATTAAAAATAATATAATCAATATTGCAACGTTTGCCAAATCAAAAAGTAGGAAATCAATAAATAAAAAATATTGTAACTTTTTTCATATTGTTAAAATTATTAAGAAAAGGGCAATAGCCAGACAAACTGCAACTTTGCAACTTTTACTAAGTCAACACAAGCAGTTGCAACATAAATTATTGGGAATTTTAATTGGATCAACTAAATAAATATTATTTGTAAATTTTGCGATTGCAAAATTATCAGGAAATCCAAATCACGCCACATTTAGAAGTAAGCTAAGAATAGGGTATAAGTAAGGCTAATTTTAAGTAATCATTGTCAATTATTTACCATAATTACCAATAAACGCGTCGGTAGCGGCGCAATAAAAATTTATTTTTTTAATTTCTGTAAAAAGAAAATATTAAGTTACATACTATGTATATACGAAAACACGAGGGAATGTATATATATATTTGAATTTGTACATATACACGTATGTATATATATTTCGTAGTGGATAAAAATTAATTAATAAACGTTTAGAAAATTAATTAATTCTTCTTCGATGCATTTATTGCCATGTTCCACATTTAAACAAAAGATTAAGAATTTCTTCATTCCTTGCGTTGATCACTTGCACCATTAAATAATTTTAACACCAAAGGTAGCAAAAATTACAACAAACCTGTTAGTTGAATGAAGTTAAAAATGTTGAACTTCTAGAAAAAGAGTAGCAATCCCAATGACCATATCCCAATACTGCTTCTAATAGATCCGGCTCGGATTATCAAATGATCAGCTCAGTTACTTGAGAGATGTTGAAATCTGCAGCATGTGGGAAAGTTAAATGCATTGAGCCAAAAACAAATCCTATTGATTTGTTACGCAGTAAGATAGTCGAAATTTTTGAATAAAACAAATTGGATTAGAAAAAAATGAATGGAAATAATCCTTTTGTATTTATTGAAATTAGGGAAAATTCAATCTTACTAGTATGCACCTTTTAACACAAGTGCCCGAGAGAGAAGAAAAAAAAAGTTTTTTAGTGGAAACGAGTACCTGTACCATTCTTTGTGGTTCTTTAAAGTTTCGTAAAAAAAAGTAACGATTAATGTGAACACCCTTAGGGGTTTCAGCATTAACACTTCCAAATCCAAATTTTATACGTTCTGTTATAGCGGACTTAGCAATACAGGTTCGTTGTAAATTTCAAGCGTCTGTCTACAACTGTTTAAAAGACTGGCCATATACATAAAATTTAATAAACTATTGGCGCACCCTTTAATTTATAATTTGTAATATTAATACTCGTTACTATAACGGCCATAGCAATCGACATTCTGCCCAATTTGCAAGCGTTTGTCTATAACGGTTTAAAAGATAGGCCCATATAAGTAAATTTACATCAATTATGGGGGCACCCTTTAATTTTTATATTTATTTTTGTATAATTTTTTGTTTTTGGGAGCCATAGTAATACGCAGTCATTTTAAATTTTATGGAATCGCCCTTTACAGTTAATAATACACTTAACAATATGTATGTTGAATGGGGACACCCTTTAATTTTTAAGATTATGAACTGTTTTTAAAACGGGACCAATCTGTGAGCTTAGAAATGTCTGAGTTCTGGAGGCACAAATATAAAAAAAGCAACATTCAGCCGAATTGTATAACCTCCTACTTGTTTTGAAGTCGGTTAAAAATGCCTGTTGTTGTTCTAATGTTGTATTTGTTGTAGACTTGCGTGTACTTGATATAGATATACTTTGATACAATATATCCGAATATTTATGAAACTAATAAAAAACCAAAAACAATACAATTCCATTTATTATTTAAAAGGAATTTTGCATTTGCTTATAGAATAAATAAATTATGTTAAAGGTTCTTACTTATATATGAAAAAATTCTATTGGATGTTATAATCACTATACAAAAATTAATTTAAATTTTGCTTAGTTTTGTTCATAAATATCAGGTGGCATAATTTTTATCAAATCTAAAGACATTAGTGTGACAAAAACTTGGAAGTTTTTAAGTTTTAAATAATCTTTTGTAAGCAATTTTCCTACTAAAGATTCATTTTCTAAACGATTGCAATTTTTTTTTTAATTAAATTTACCTGACATTTGCCGATGACTGTGGTTAAGTTGTTATGTTTTGGACGAACGCTAAAAGAGTTTGAAAAGTTGGAATTTGAAATTTTTTTTCTTGAAATTAACTAAAGTCATTTCTTTTTAATTAAGTATATCCTTAAAATTCGATAATTTTAATTCTCTAAACTCCGAGTCAACTACCAATAGTATAGTTCATATAAAAAACAAATTTAAATTAAAAATCACTTTTTAGGTTTGCATTGATATAAACGAACATATGCAGCTCAATCATGAATATTCTCACGAAATTTCTTTCTCGAGAAAAGATTCCTTCAATTATGAATTCCGTAGGAACAAAACAATAAAGAAGTGCCATCATCGTAATTTGAAGGAGTTATTTTATTTTTTACATATTTTTCTTTTGTAACTCATAATACCTACTTTTTTCAATTTCCGCAGTCAACCAGAAGTTTTTAAATTGGGAGAAAGGAAAAAGTGAAGAAGTAAAATTAAATGATAAAGTCGTGTAAATTGAATTAAAATATGTAGAAAACAAGAAGTAAATTGCATACTGAAAATAATTTATTAATTTAGAACCTTGTCACGATTTAATTTACATATAAAAACACATTTTTAAAACCAAAAAATTTCCGTTTTAAATTAAGAACCTATCTTTTATGATGGGATAATTTATCGGACCTTCCAAAAGCTTAGAAAATATCAAATGAAATTAAAAACGACATGTTGCGATATGATCTGCGAGAACTCTTTGATAATTTCCCGAAAGACATTCCAATTCATAAGATGTGGTCCGTCTTAAAGTAAAAGGGATAAAAATAAAGTAGAAAATCTATTGTTGTTATAATTTCCGGTAATAACCGTCGTCTTTGGCTGTGTTTAATAAACACGTGGCTTGAAAATGATGTTATCACATCGAAAGCGCTCGCCAAACGTTCGAAGTACACAGCCAGAGACGACGGTTATTACCGGAAATTATAACAACAGTTTAATATATACTGGCGGAAATAACCCAATTAATTTAATATAGAAAATCTATATATGTAAGTTATTCTCACTTTTTCTTTTCATACCGCACAAGAAAGGAGTGGATTGTCCTTCGACCTAATGAAGGCTAACATTTTAATAAAAGTAAATTTAAAGGAAAGTTGTAAAAGTTGTCAAAAATTTATGAGTGCAATTAAAGCAAGAGTTATTAGATTCCGAAAATAAAAATGTTAAATATATGTGGCAATTGAAATACATACATACCTATGTATATATTTTTTGCGATTGAAATTAATAAATAGCTATGTACAAATGTAATATAACGCAAGACTTAAATAACGGTTAGTTTCCCTTGCTTTTATGTTATTATTTTTTTTTTTAAAGAAAATTTTCAATAAAATTTTGCTTTTTTAACTATAAGTGCGTTTTTAAATTCTCCACTTACTTTTTGAATATTAAGATGAAATTTTCTCATTGTCTAGTTATTTGACTTTTAGTAACTAGCTACACTACAGTTGCCCCACTTGTAATAGGTTCATTCGTTTACTTTTACAGTACAGTGAGTAATTTTTGGGCAAATTACAAAAATTACTCTCAAAGAATCCTCTTGTCTAAAAAAGTATTCAAACGGAAAAATAGTATAAGATTTTTGGAAATATCAGTAAAATATTCAATATTCTCGTAGCAATGTGTCTTTATTTTTTTTATTACTGAATTTAACCACTCTGAATATGTCTTAGTACATAGAAATTTGTTTTCACTTTAACTTTAAAACAAGTACAATACTTGGTAGTCAAGCATTTATAAGAGTAGAAATACAACCGTACTGCCATCCCTAAATTAGCGCGTAAGACGCAAAGCAATGTAATTCATAGCTTTTGCACTGGAATGTCATCCCTAAATAACAGCGTCAACTTTGTGTCGTTAACAGTAATGTTAACTCATTTAATTTTATAAAACCCGCTGCATAAGAATAAAGAAGAGATAAAACCGCTAGAATGACTTGAAAATAACTAAATTGTCATTACTTTTCAACCATAACAAAACAAAACAAACCGACAAGCGGCCAACTTCACTTTCTAACGCACTGTCAAAATTGGATTTTCCAATTGCTAATGCATTTTGCAATTGCTTCATACATTTGTATGTACATGAGAAATTTTGACAGTTATCTTGCGCTTTACGCGCTAATTTAGGGAGAAAAAACAAATAAGACACGCAAATTTTACTTTGACAAAGTTTTGTTAATTTTTTTTTAAACTTTGTTTGGTGTTCAGACACAAAAAGTTTTCTTTTACAAATTGTTGTTTTCTTCTCTTTGAGAGTAGAAATACAACCTCACGGTTGCGGATGCGGTTGTTTTTTTTTTTTATATGGAGTTTTGACAATAAAAAACGTTCAACGAATCCGCATGAAATTAGAATCTATTTTAATTTGAGTGCGTTTTCTCTCAAGCTCTCAATTTGGAATTTTTTCTCTTTCAGCATGTTGCCACAGTTTTATTGTTTTTATACCAAAAAATTCTATTTGTTAATATTTTTTGTGAATGACTACAAAAAAAGGAGAGAAAGAAAATATAAAAAGTCATTGAAAATCAACAATAATTTTGAAATTTTTCAAAATATTGCTTATTTACATTTAAAAAATTTTTTAAATATATTTCAATAAAAAAGAATAAAAAAATTAGTAAACAAATAATAAAAATGACAATAAAAACCGCATCCGTCGCAGCAACTCATTTTATTTCTTTTTTCTCTGACATGCGGAATCCGTCGCGGCAACCGTGAGGTTGTATTTCTACTCTGATTGTTCCTTATTTTTTGACGTTTTGTATGTGGTATTTATATGTACATATATGTAAATATATAAATATGTATAAGCAAGCAAGTCTAATTTTTTTTATTAGTTCTTTTTTTTAAATATACATATGCAAGGCGAATCAATTACCAGGTGGCAGCGTAGGCGAATTCATTAATTTTCGCCGTGTACACCACTGTCAAACTCCATATATAAAAAATCTGTTTACAATTTTTTTATATGAAGTTTGACATTCGTTTCTACCAGCAAAAAATAATAAATTCTCTAACGCTGCCACCTGATAATTGATTCGCCTTGATACATATGTAAACAAATTTTGTAAAATGTTAATAAGCAATAAATTGGAAAATTTTAAAATTGTTGTTACTTTCAATGACTTTTTACAAAAATATTAACAAATAGTAGTTTTTCTTAGAAAAACAACAAAACTGTGGCAACATGCTTAAAGAAAAAAAATTTAAAATTGAGAGCTTGAGAGAAAACGCACTCAAATTAAAACAGATTCTAATTTCATCCGGATTCGTTAAACGTTTTATATTGTCAAAACTTCATGTAACAAAAAAAAAACCGCATCCGCAACCGTGAGGTTGTATTTCTACTCTAAGTTGTACAACTCCTAAAAGTTTAGTAAACAAAGAACACAAAATAATATTTTGAAAATTTACTTTGTAATTTCATAAGAAATAATGAAAAAAGTACCAATGATTAAAGGCATTGACCAACTAAGAAAAAAATTAGATGTCAAATGCTCTCCTGGAACATTAAAGTTATTTATTTTTTTATGTAGAATTAGCTTACAATTAAAATTATAAACTAATTAAAGTAGAAAGCAATAGCAACAAAGGCCTTCAGCATGTATATATATATATATATATGTATATATCTAAACATTATATAAAAAAAAGAGTTATGAAATTTAGATACATACTAAATGTTTTAAAAGTTAAATTTAAAAGTTAAATTAAATTATATAAGTTTATTGATTTTAAATAACTAATTATTAAGGAGATGTTGTCTTCTCCTGGATCAGCAAGTAATTTAATTGGGTCCTGGTTATTTAAAATATGTATGATAAAACGGACAATCAATTAGAAAGTGTTTGGGATCGGTAAAGTATGTAATTAGGCAGTTGCAGGGGAGAGAAATTAGAAGATTTAAAATGTGTCCATGTGTAACTTTCGTGTGACCAAGTCTTAGTCTTATAATTGTTACCTGTAGTGCGATTCACTATGCTTTTTTAACCACAATTGTTTCGTTTAAAAAAGTTAACCACAAAATTAACCATTTTGCTATTCACTAATACTTTAAACGATATTTACTGGTATTTAAAGCAAGCTGCCTCAGTCAGCTATTATTTTTAGCAAAACAAATTGTGGTTTATTAACAGCAGTATTTTTTGTGTGGTTTAATCCGTTTAAAAAAGTGTTTGTTTACCTTGTACCTAATAATCGTTGAATAACATTGCTTTGGAGGATTTAGTGTACGATTTATTTATTTTATTAAATAAAACCCTTTTTAATGATTTTGTAAAATAAAACGAATTTATTAAATTATTTTTTTATTATTGAAAAAATAAATAAAAATTAAATAAAAAGATAACCCATTCAATGAAATTAAAATAATAATAATATTAATAAAAATAATAAGGTACAAAGCAAAAAAAAAATATTAGGCAAATAATTAAAATAAACACAGCAATTAAAATTAAAAAAAATAAAACACAAAAACCAAAAATTAAAAATACACATATATGTATACATATTTATGAAAACTATATAAAATTTATTAATCACAAGGTTTTTGTTTTGTTTTTTTGTATTCTTCTTTGTTATTTTCTCCTATTTTGACATTTCGCTTGGCGGAGAGAGAGAGAAATATAAAACTAACTAACGCTGCCACCTGATAATTGATTCGCCTTGGTTGTAAATAAGTTAGTGAATCACATAGTGGTTAGTGCAAACAATAAAATGTGTGGTTAAAGTTAACCACCTTTTATAATGTTAAAAGTTAGTGAATCGCACTACTGGTCTTGTCTGTTAGAATTTAAGTTTTTCGAAATGCTCAATGTTATTCCTAAATTATTTAGGCTCATTGCTTTATACCAAGAGGATTTTTAAAGATATGTCGAACTTTTAATTTTATATTGCTCTGTTATAAATTTTGATAAGTCTTTGATGTTATGATTTTCTAGCGTAATGAGAGGAGAATTTAACGCATATTTAGCTACTGAGTCAGCAAACTCATTTCCGTCTATACCGCAATGACCTGGAATCCATAGATGCATAAATGTTGTCGTTGGATATATTCAAAATAGATTTAACAGACGATAGGGAATCACTGCAAACAACAAATTTGCTTTTCTTGTTTCTGATGTAGTCAAAGGCTGCTGATAGTGCAATTAACTCAGCACTAAATATAGATGTGTGATTTGGTAGGTTTCCTACCTGAATAATATCTACTTCTGTTGTAACACTAAATCCTACATTATTGCTGTTTTTGGAGCCATCCGTATAAATGAAACTATAGTTCTTGTAATTTTGTTTTATGTCCTTAAAAATGCATTTGAATTGACGTGAGTTGTGATCGTTTTTTGCGAACTGATGCATTGATAAATTGACGCATTTTTGAGTAAGCAACCAGGGGGGATAAGTTTTCCATCTTATTGACGAATAAGTAGGTGATATACTGAGGTCATCACATAAGATTTTAATTCTGGCAA
This sequence comes from Gymnosoma rotundatum, assembly GCA_916610165.2. Taxonomy (NCBI): domain Eukaryota; kingdom Metazoa; phylum Arthropoda; class Insecta; order Diptera; family Tachinidae; genus Gymnosoma; species Gymnosoma rotundatum. The sequence goes on from OU744339.1 coordinate 66,268,453, forward strand.
CCGTAGATAGTATTCTAGCACTTTTTTTGTATGTCTTCATTCTTGAGAAAATTTGGTAAAGGAGAGCTTTTTTGTCACGAAAGCAATTAAATAACTTTGTAGTAAGTAGGTCTCTTTGGCAGTCCAGTGCCAGAATATCGGATTCAGCATAGAGATTACATACACGAGTCGTTCGGAATGCACCTAAGGCACATCTTATGGCAGAATTAATGACTTTTTTTAGTTTACCCAGCAACGTTACTGCTGTAAATCCATATATTGGTAAACCATAATTTACTTTTGACATAATTAGGGCTTTAACGATTCTTACTACAACGGCGGTATTGCAATTGAATTTAAAACTGGAGAGGCGTTTTATGACCTTAAGTTGTTGCTGGAGAGATTGAGCTAAGATATCTATGTGGTCATTCCATCTGTACCTTTTGTTGATATAGAGGCCAAGAATTCTAAGGTTTGTGGCTTCCGCTAGTTTTATTTGATTACATAAAATTAGACAGCGACAGGATTTTTTCCGACAAATGTGGATGTATTTACATTTTGTAGGCGATAGTAAAGCTCCGGAGTAGTTTCCCCAATTTAATATGTCTTCAAACAGAATATTAAGGTTTAAAACTGGATTTCTGTTCTTGTTAGATTTTATGATAATGTTAAAATCGTCGGCGTATGAGGTAAAGTCGGTATTTCGGTGATTGGATATCTGCTAAGCATTACGTGCGTTTATACAACACCATAAAAAGGTAAATTTGAATTTCAATAAAATACTAAAAATTTGCATTAAATAAACTCATTAATCCTTGTTGAATTACCATTGCGTTTTGTACGTCGGATATACGCCGAAAAATATAACATCAATAAAATGAATGAACCTCCGGACCGTGGACAGAATATAAAGCAGCCCATTTTTTTGGATAATACAAAAGTTCTAACATAAATTACGCCAGAACCAAAATATCTGGTAATGAAAAGAGTGAATAGTGAAAAAACATTATCTGATGTATCGCCGTTCCTGATTAAAAAGGTCGTGGACACTACAATTTGCGGTGAAGTAGATACATGTAAAAAGCTTTTAAACGGTACAATCCTAATTAAAACAAAAAATTATGTTCAAGCAAGAAGTCTAATTCAACTACGTTGTCTCTCTCCTACAATTGAGGTGGAGCTAAGTGAACATCAGTCTCTTAATTTTGTTAAAGGTGTCATTTATTCAAACGACCTGAGGTGTATTCCGGAGGAGGAAATCTTGATGGAGTTAAAAAAACAAAACATACATAAGGTAAATAAAATATTAAAAAAACGAACGACGAACTTAAGGAAACCGGTTTAGTTATATTAACTTTTGCCTCGACCTCTCTTTCTAATGAACTGTTGATTGGATACGAAAATGTAAGAATAAGACTATACATACCTTTTCCCCTGAAATGCAAGAATTGTCTTCGCTATGGTCATTTGTCGAAGTTTTGTAAAAATAACAAGATTTGTTTCAACTGCTCCTTAGATTATCATCTATATGATGTCGATGGTGTGTGTTCCAATACCCAACGTTATATTAACTGTAAGGAAGTTAGTAGTGTTAATGACAATCACTCCTCAAATGCAAACACGTGTCCCATTTTTTTTGAAAGAAAAGGAAATCCAAGCTATTATTACTTTAGAAAAGGTTAGCAGGAAAACAGCAATAAAAAAATATAATGATCGCCACCCCTCCGTGATGTTAACTTATTCATCAGTAACAATAAACAAAAACATATATAAAGATTCTCCTCAGGAACAACCAATAACTTCCAAGAACGTCTCGATAAATTCATCTCAGGCAATGCCAATCGATAATAAACAATTTACAACTAATATCACTACTCCTAACGAAATTATCTCAGATGTAATGTCTGACACAGAATTATCGGACATTAATAGTAAATCTTCCCAAAACTGTAACAATAACAAAAAAATAATAAAAGTATTACCAATTAACACTTCAAAAAAGATCAAACGCCAATTGAAGTTTGCTGAGAACAATAACAAACGCACCAAAAATACTTAAACACTCTTTAAATATTTTGCGATGCATTAGTTAAATTATATAAAAACTGCAACTTTAATTCATAAATTTTTTAATTTAAGTAAGTTTTTAATGACTTTAAACATTATCCAGTGGAACATAAACGGCTTTACTAATAACTACAATGAACTTTTGCTTCTCATAAAACAATATTCACCAAAAGTTATATCACTTCAAGAAATGCATATACACGATACTTCATCTATTCCTACACCATTTAATTACAAAATGATTGCTCGAAACACATCGAACACCTGATATGGTGGTGTTGCTTTACTAATTCATAACTCGCTGCAATATAAGACATTAGATGTCAGTAGTGATTTTGATACTATATGTGCTGAAATACATTCAAAAATGAAATTCAAGATTTTCTCGGCATATATTCCCCCCAATTATAACTTTGTTTATGAAAACCTCAGTACCGTTTTTTGCAATATTAATGAGCCACTATTAATAACAGGAGATTTCAATAGTTGACATAGAACTTGGGGCTCCTCAGCGAACAACAAAAGGGGTAAGATTCTAGCCAACTTTATTAACGATAACCAGTTTATCTTGCTTAACGACTCGTCTCCCACGCTTTTTAATACTCACTCCACTTTTTCGCACGTGGATCTCTCTTTTTGTTCACCAACACTTTGTCTACACACTGAATGGAAGATAGAAAATACCTTACATGGAAGTGACCACTTCCCAATAAGTATCTCTCTTTTTCGTCAACCAGTTACAAATCCAGTTTTTACCCCAAATACAAAATTAATAAAGCGAACTGGCTATTATACCAGTCACAATGTTCTCTCTTCGAGTCACAACGAGCAATTAGCGACAATATTAATAAAGAATCCGCCAATATTTGTAGAATAATACACCAAGCTGCAAATGTAGCCATACCTCAAACACATCCTTCGCTCCCTAAATCGGTGCCTTGGTGGAATCAACATTTAGAGAGTATCAAAAAAAGTAGAAATAAATTGTGGAATACGTTTAAACGAAATATGACAACCAGTAATTTAATAGCCTACAAAAAGAAAAAAGCCATATTAAAACGGGAAGTAAAAATAGCAAAAAAGCAGGCCTTGTGCAACTTTACGTCTACAATTAATCCAGGTTCAAAGATAGAAAATATTTGGGCGAATATAAGATTCCTTACTGGTTACAAATTCTCAACAACTTATCATGGTATCAAATCACAAAGATCTTCGGATAATCTTCTAACCAATAATAATGAAATTGCATTCGAATTCAGCAAATTTCGGTCAAAGAACTCCTCAGACATAAACTTTCATAATGATTTTATAACATGTAAATCCAATCTCTCATTGTGCAGCCCCTTAGCTGTACCAGATTTAAGAGCTTCCGTGTTAGATCCTGATTTTAGTGTAATAGAACTTCAGTCAGCATTAAAAATGCTTAAAGGGAAAACGCCAGGGCTAGACAGGATCTGTTATCCTATGTTAAAACAGCTTCCAATAACAATGAAACTGCGTTTGCTGCATCTATTCAACAATATTTGGAATTCCTTTATTCCACAACAGCTTAAAGTAAGCATAGTCATTCTAATTTATTAAAAAGGGTGTGACAAAACAAGCATCTGTTCTTAGCGCCTCATATCTCTTAACCCTTGCCTATCCAAATTATTAGATAAAATGGTCTCTAACCGACTGTGGTGGTTCACAACAACTCATAAATTATTGGACAGCAGACAGTTTGGCTTTACAAAAGGTAAATCTATTACAGACAATTTACTATATCTCGATCATGAAATTTTTGATTCGCTGTCCTTGCGAAAGCATGTTACAATTGTTTCACTGGATTTTCAAAAAGCATTCGATCGAATTGGAGTGCACACCAGAGAATGACAAAAGTATCATTTTAAGTACTCTTCAAGTATTTGAGGCCAAACATGTATGAATGAGTATCGTTACAGCTTCAACTACATACCATACACAACATATTCATACCGATTTCAACTTAAATATGTACAAGTATTGACAGCTAATGAGTAGACACATACTCATACTTTATTGCACGAAGCACAAATAATTATAAGTTGGATTGGGTATTTTCTATACTCATACTTATAAGTATTGAGTAGAAATAAGTATAAGTATGTAAATACGCTAAGTATACTTATAAGTATTTCTTCATTGGAATATGGCATATATTGTTTTATAATGGTGTGAACCAATTTTATTTTCAATAAAGACGTATATTTTTTTAAGTTAATATGATATTTTCGCGGCGATTACATATTAACTGTTAATGTTATAAATATTAATTTATGAAAATACTTTTATCTATTTACGACAGATTTGTAATATAAAAGCGAGTAAAATTTATTTTTAATTCAATCTAATTAATACATTGGGTAAGAAGTTAATTGCAACGTAATCTATTTGAAAATCAGTTTGTTTTACATTTATGTTTTAAATAATAAATAAACATTTATTGAGTAAGGGCTGCTATATATATTTCTGGCCTGGCAACACTGAGTGCTGCCAAGTGCAATCTGACATTTCAATTGGAAAGTTTGTCATTTTTAAGCATAATCGTACTCAAAACGTTTTGACGTACGACCATGATTTGTGTTGTTTGCAGTGACTTGAAAAAATTAATATAGAAAAAAATGTAATTAACTCCTGAACATTTTCGTGCCATCATTTTTCACAACTTTCGACGTGGATTATCACGACAAGAGTACATTGATGAACTTAGATCTCTGTATGGCGATGAAACACCATCCTATAGCACTGTGAAAAATTGGTATAATGAATTTAATCATTGCTCGTTCAAAGACGGATTCCGTGAAGGTCGTCCAAAAACGGCAGTTGTGCCAGAGAACATTGATGCCGTGCGTGAACTCATAATGCAAGATCGACATGCGACATACCGAGAGATAGAGACATCCTTGGACATTTCTTCCACCAGCATACATTCGATACTGCATGATCACCTGGCCGTAAAAAAGGTTTGTTCTCGTTGGATCCCGCACAATTTGAAAGTCGCTCAAAAAAAGGCTCGTGTCGATTGGTGCAAAGAAATGTTGAAAAAATACGATTGCGGTGCTTTAAAAGACGTTTATTAGATCGTCACAGGTGACGAATCAGGGATCTATGCGTATGAGCCCGAAACGAAAAAACAATCGACCGTGTGGGTCTTCAAAGACGAGCAAAATCGAACGAAAGTTGTTCGTGGAAGAATTACTTCGAAGCAAATGGTCGCCTGTTTCTTCGGCAAAACTGGTCATGTGGCGACTGTTCCGCTTGAGCAACGTAGGACGGTCACTTCTGAGTGGTACACTACAATTTGTTTGCCTGAAGTCATCGGAGAAATTTGAAAACCCAACAAGAGAAGACAAATCATTGTTCTCCATGACAATGCGAGCTCTCGCATATCGGCTCAAACCAGAGCGTTTTTGACCGGCCAAAACGTCGAATTAATGGGTCATCCGCTGTACAGCCCTGACTTGGCACCTAATGACTTCTTCTTGTTTCCGCACATCAAGAAAAAAATGCGTGGTCAACGATTTTCGTCGCCAGAAGAAGCTGTTGAAGTGTTCAAAAACCATGTTTTAGAGGTGTCTCAATCGGAGTGGAAAAAGTGCTTCGACAACTGGTTTGAGCTCATGCAAAAGTGTATAAATCATGCTGGAGAATACTTTGAAAAACAATAAAACAATTTTTGATTATAAATATTCGCATTTTCACTATTAGGCCAGAAATATATAGAGCAGCCCTCGTAATAGGTCGCGATTTCTACATTTTCTATTACCATTCTCTTCTTACAAGTATAAAAAAATATAATAAAATTTTAAAGAAAGAATAAAATATATGCATATAATAAAAATAATCAGGCATGTTCTGACAATCGCAAATCGCTTTAAACTAGCGATGCGAGTTGAAATCGCATGTAAGGTGTTCTGTAGTTCACAATCGCAAGAAATTTGGCGACTTCAAATCGCAAGCAAATACTGAAGTGAAGTTACGAATTTTACTTAAACGTTTCGTCGGTAGTCAAAAAATATGTGGTTGTTTTAATTTTCAATTCTTATAAAATATTCGGTGCTTATTAAAGTGCGATTTAAGTGTTAAGGGACCTTAAAATATTTATTTAAATTACTTTTTGGACGATATGAGTTCCGAACGTGCATGTTATAATTAACAAAATAAACAAAAATATTTTGTAAGTACTGAATTCTTACAACGTGAGTAACCTTTTACATCAAAGATGCTTAATGCAATATCACTAATAGAAAACCCATTTGGCGCCAAAATATTTCTTAGCTTGAGTTATTTTTTAAATTAATAAATATACAAATCTTAAAAAAATTTTAAAAAAAGCACAGATAAATTGTCCTATATTTATATTTGTGCACAACAATTGTATTTACTATTGCCGCACAAGAAATTCCAAAGCAAATGAGTCTAAGCAACTATAAAAGTGAAAATTATTAATTTTTCACCATCGTATCAAGAAAAAGTAAATCATGGTAAAAAAAAAAAGATTAAATATAATAAAATTACAAAGTAAAAACTCTTTACTTAGTTGTATCTTACAAAAGAATCAGGAAAAACATTAAATGACTTAAAAGAGTTACGCACAATATTGTATGTACGAGATACTCTAACAAAAATATTTTAGTCAACCTTAATAATGACAGTTGTTTATTTCTATTGAATCTACTAAATTTAAAGAAACTAAGTAATTAGGCATTTGAAGTTTAAATGTCTTGTAAATTTCTAATCTTTATAAATTCGGTAAAAGAAAATCCTATGGAGAAACACGAGCTGATATTCTGAGCGAGTATAGCTATCTAATAACTTCATTGAATGCAAATTTTGTTCTTATCATCTAATATCCCAGGGTGCCTGAGTAAACCTCTAATCCATACAGAAAAATCGGCGTTATAAGGCTATTGACAATTATTTTTCTTATATAACTTTGATTTTTGAAGAATAAATATATTATTGATTTTTTTCCAAATAGTATCAAAGAAAGTTATATTTACAAAATTTTATTTCTTAAAATATTTATATGTTTTATTTATGTTTACTTATTGATACATATAATTGTTAATTATGGCCCCTAAACTGTATCAATAAGTAAACAAGTCATAAGTTGACTTTGAAATATACACATATATGTAGATATATATTTTATATCATTAAATGATAAAATAAAAATTATGTATGTATAACTTGAAATAATTTTTTTTCTAAAACTAAAGACAAGAAAAAATCAGCTTTAAATTTATTTATTAATAATTTTAATTAATTAATAAATAACAACAGTAGAATAAAAAAATTAAACTATGAATATAATAATATATAAAAAAGCTGTGCATGAAATCAAAAGAATTAAACCTAAGTACATACATATATGCATATGTCTTGGAACATTACAAAAATTTTATCAAAAATTTATTTTTTAAAAAAAAAAGATTCAAAAATATAATATTGTCAATTGTTTTAGGTTCCAGCCGGCTTCTTTTTTCGGTTATTATATTTCCAGCTAAGGAAAAATCTCGTTCGGATGCTGCGCTACTTCCAATAACTGGTATTCTCCACAATTAATTTTTCTTTAAATTTCGTCGTTGTTCTCCTTACTGTGAATTTAAATAACTTAATGAATGTTAAATGGTTAAAGTATTAAAAAAAATTACTTTATGGTTTCGTTCTAAAATATATTATTTTTTAAATTTAATTATTTAATTTTTTATTTTATAAAGCGTACTTTCACGGACCTAGTAAGCAACTCGGCATATATGGATATATGAGATTGTTAGTTTATCTTGTGTTTTTTATACTGGTTCGCCATGCCAAATTCAGGTAAAGCTAAGCGCGGTAATAAAAAATTTGCACTTCTAAGAAAAAAAAAACTCACTACCTGTTCATTAATATTTAGAAAAAATATGAGCAAAATTTGTTCATTTACAACTTTTAAAGTATTGCAATTTTTTTAAAATAAAAAAGGGTTAATAAATTTTTTATTTGCTGTAAACGTCTTAAGTAAATGCCATAAAAAATAAAAAACACCAAATCAACAAAGGCACTTTTCGTACTTATAGAAGGTTTTAATATTTAATTATTCATTAAGTATTTCTTAGAATTTATGTCGTTTAAACGTATTGTTTTAACGAGAATTATAAAAATTTTTAATAAAATTAAAATAAAAAACAGATAGTAATGATGGAAAATATATAAAAATTAAACTGACAATTGAATAAATATATAACATTTAATTTTAATGTAATCGATTCATTCTAATAAAAAAAACTAATTTAGATTTTCTATTTAATTTCTTTTACCTTTTTTACCCATCTTTTGCTAATGTTCAGTTATAATCAAAATGTTGAACATTCTACAAATTTTTATATACAAATATTTTTGTAAACAAAAAAAAAACTTTTGGCAAAAGAACCTGAAAATTTTTAATTTCTGTTTTAGCTCATAAAAAATTGATATGGAAGAGTGTTTAACCAATTCTCCACTTCTTGTAAAGGTAAAAAACGGCTTTTTAATTATAAATATATTCATATATTTTTATCTTCTTTTTAGATGGAGTGGAGCCAAATAGCAGTGTTAGGTTTGATAAAGCTATGGAGAGAGAAGGAAAGCTTGTACAATCCAAGGCATGAGTTGTACCATAATAAGCATGCACGGTCTGCTTGTTTAACATCAATTGCTGAGAGCTTGGAAGAATACATACCTAATGTAACGTCACTCGAAGTAAAGGTATTTTTTGTGCGTTTCATTTAACGTAATTAAATAATATATTTTTAATCTTTTTTTAGACAAAGATAAATTATCTTCGATCCCAATACGGGCGAGAGTTGTTAAAAGTTAGGGAAAGTCAAAGAAGTGGTGCGGCAACGGATGAGATTTATGTGCCAACGGCTTGCTGGTACGAGGAACTTCATTTTTTAAAGGACTTTGTAAAAGTAAGAAAAGGAAAATCAAATCTTTACTATGTAAGTACAATGTGGAACTAAAAATGTATTGATACAAAAATTCAAAGTATTTATAACATTTTTTTCCAGAATGCGGACGATAACATTTTGTCAGAAGCAATTGATCTTTCACAATTGTCGGAGGTGGATGAGCCAACGCCACCGAAAAGGCTTAAGGCAAAGCAAAAGGGTTCGGTGGATACGGATGAAATAATAAATCTAGCTAAGGACTACATAATGAAACTTAGCGAGGCAGAGAAACCAGAAACAGCAGAGCAGGAACGAGAAAATGCCATAACAAGTTTCTTCCGTACAAATGTTCGAGAAATAACTGACAAAGCGTTGTATGACGAATTTATCGAAAAAATGATGTTGCTGATTTTCGAATATAAAAGGAAGCAAAGGGAAATTGATAACCTGTGATAAAAAAATAATAATTTTAAGTTTTTTTTTTTTTTTATTTAGAAAACAGTATTTTATAGACTGAAAACTGAATTAAAATTTTTGTTTGTTTAATTAAATTAGTTTTAAGTTTTTTTTATTATTTAAAAAACAGTATCTTAGAGACTGAACACGGAATTCAATATTTTGTAATATTTTTAAACTAAGTCTTAAAGACTGCAAACTATGTTAAACCAAAAAAGTTAACAACTAATATGTTATTTAGTATTAGAAAATAACGCCTAAAGGAGAACTGAAGTACAGATAAAAATATTTTTTGTTTTAGTATATAGTATATAGTAATCTTGCCTTCATCACTTTTTAATAAAAGAAAATGAGTTAAAAAACGGTGTTTTGTTTTAAAAATTAAATTTATTTACAGCTTCATTTTGCCAAGGAAGTATATCAATAGTATTTAAGAATTCTCTAAAATTATTTCTTATTTCAGACGCCTCTTTGCTTGTTCTATTGCCAGATGATTTTTCTAATTTTACAAAATTTAAAGCTTCCCAAAGCGGCTCCTCTTCTCCTTCTCTACACAAAAAATTGTGCAGAACGCAACAAGCCAACGTGACCAATTCAACTTTTTCCACGGAAAGGTTTATTTCTCGTTAGAATATTTGAAACCTGCTTGAAAGTATGCCAAATGCATTTTCAACTACACGCCTGGCTCTAGATAAGCGGTAGTTGAAAATTTTATTTTCCTGCAGCTGTCTTTGGCTATAAGGCTTCAAAATCCTGAGCGATAAGCGAAATGCATCATCAGAAATGAAAACATATGGTACCTATAGTAATAAGAATATGTATATAGAATATCTGATATGATTATATTTGTCAAAATTACCTTTAAAGTTGTGCCTGGAAGTTCCTCGTTTTCGGGAAAATGTAGAGAATTTTGTTTAATGGCATCACCGATATCTAAAGCATTGAATGCAGCAGCATCATTGGATCTACCATTGGTCCCAACATCTACCATTATAAACTTGTAATTAGCATCTACTACAGCCAGCAATATAATACTATTGAATCCTTTATAGTTGTAGTAGTGGGATCCGTCAACTGATTTTGCCCTAAATGCAATATGTTTACCATCTGTAGGGATATAATACGAAATATTACAAATCTTATTGCTATCGAATACATTAAATTGTACCAATTGCACCCAGACACATGGGAAAATTTCACTTGTGATAAAACTTGTCAGCGATTATTTTCCAATCTGAAGCAGATTTGCATCCCTTAAATAAATAAAAAATAATAATAATTGAAGGTTTTATTACTAGCTAACTTAGTAGAATATATCACATATCTTACTTGTAAGTATTTATAGCGCAATGATAAGTATATTGCTTTCGCAGTTTCAGGAACTAACAAAGATATTGAGGACACTGAAACTCGAAATCCAAAGGACAGGTCTTTGTAAGTGTTTCCTGTTTCAAAAAACCGCAAAGTAATTAAAAGCCTAAAAAAAACATTGTCGTTTAAAGTCTTAGGCCCGTTATTATAACTTGCCTTTAAAGTACGAATTAGCTAAAGGTAGCTTTTACTAAAGTGAAGAATAAAGTGACCGGTGACTATTTTTCGTTATTACAACTTCCTTGTAAGATAAAATTTAACTTTCTGAAAATATGGCAGTATAAAAACAAAAACCGACTACTTCTGACAAATTAAATCGGTTTTTAAAAAAGTAGTGGCAACGCTGAATTTCAAATTTATTTGTTTACTTTTAATCAAACAATAAATATTTTTTTGGTATCGTGTGTGTTTTTTGAAAGTGTTAAATTAAAAAGTAAAATTTGAAAATGACTACGCAAAACAAAGTTGTTGTAAAACTACCAGCAAGAAAACGGTCAAAAAATTATACAACAGAAGAAGAAGTTTTATTGGTGGAACTGGTGGATGCTCCCAGAAACTGCATCGAAAACAAGAAGTCTGACGCCGTAACATGGAAAGAAAAAGAAGAAGCATGGAAAAAAATTGGAGAAGAATTTGCAGCATCAATTGGTACAAATCGGCACTGGAAAGCATTGAGAGACAAGTATGAGATGATGAAACGTAAGTCGAAGTCAGAAATGGCACCACAAAAATTAGAAATGTACCGTACAGGAGGTGGAGTCGCATCTGCTGAAGTCAGCAAAAATAGCTTCTATGCTGGGAGATTCGGCTGCTGGCTTGCAAAATATTTACGATAGTGACTCTTGTAAGTATACATAAATTGTTTAATTTATATTTGTAGTTGCATTAATCAAAACAAACTCTTTGTTTTGCAGTAATTGAACATGGTCTAAATTGTGTGCTGGTGGAAAGCTCTAACGAAAGTACTGATCAGAAGCAAGTGAGCGGTGAAAATGTATGTTTTGTAAAAACATTTAATAATTGTCTGTGTTTATATGTAGCTATCTTTTGTATATAAATTTCAGATCGATAATTCGGGTGTTTCCGTAAAGGAAAATACTGACTGGTCAAGTTGGAGGCCAAAGACTCTAAAAGAACCGAAGTCAAAAGAGCTGGTAGTTAGTGGGAAAAAAAGAGAAACATAGAGGAAGAAAAGATGGAATTAATAATTCTGCAGCAGAAATTTTATAGAGACGAAAATATTCGTGCCCAGGAGAAGCATGAGCAGGAACTCCTATGTTTAAAGTTGAAGAATGAAATTTTACAACTGGAATTAGCAGAAAAAAAAACAAAAAAAGTGATAACATAAATATTTAATTATTTTTTATTTATATTTAATTTCAATTTAATTCAAACTTTTTTTATAGGATAATTGCTAACTTCTCAAGAATGAATTCACTCCTACAATGATATAAAGAAAAATCTGGTATTAGCAGATTGTGATGCATTTGCTGAATCCCTACATCTGTCTTAAGCCAGCAATTTCACATTTATCCACAATTTTGTTTTAATTGTAAGCATTTTATATTTAAACAACTTTTATAGAAAAATGAATACGATTAAGTTTTATTTGTTAATTCTTTAAACATGTCCATTGAAAAATGAATATGATTTTAAAAACTAACAAATAAAAATTAATTGTATTCACTTTTATATAACTGCTGTTTAACTATATATAAAATGTTTACAATTAAAACAATTTTGCAAGTAAATGTGAAAATGCTGCCTGAAGACAGATGTAGGGATCCAACAAATGCATAACAACCTGCTAATACCAGATTTTTCTTTATCTCACTGTAGTAAAGAACCTATTCCCAAAGATTTATTTAATCACTATTTATTTTTTAAGAACTAATATATGAATTTTTCTTTAGATGTTTTTTATAATGTTAATTATTCTTATTATTAAAATTAATCTTATTATTTGTTTATCTAGTCGTGCTGTGAATTGTGTAAAAGACTGAAAACATGAAAAGAATGATTAAAAAGATAATTAAAAATTGAAGTACAAATAAAAAGTTAAAACTTACTCTGCAAAGTAGTTTTCTATTAAAATAGTTCTTGCCATTGAGTTGGCGCTGCCTAAGTTTTGGTTATCTTCTATGGATCCTAATTCTTGTTCAGGTTCTGACAATATTGTTTCTTCTGTTAATGGAAGAGGGTCTTTTGCAATAATAGAAATATTGTGCAAAACAGCACACGCAACAATGACAGCCATTTTAGTTTCATTATTTAATCGCAATCCTGTTGATAATACAGGAAAACGTCTTTTCCAAACACCAAAACATCTCTCGATTGTATTACGAGTACGAATTTGAGATTCATTATAAATGTTCTCAGGTCTTGTTCGTGGATTTAGCAAAGGGGTCATCATATAATTGCATTGTTTATACCCAGAGTCACCTAAAATATAATAATTTTGAAAGTGACCATCTTCCATACGGAATTTTAAACGGCTGTTTTTAAATACATTGCTGTCGTGTGCTGATCCAGGCCACCTGGCAACCAAATCCTGAAACATTAGTTTAGCGTTGCACACTGCTTGAACGTTAAAAGAAAAATGGCCTTTTCTGTTACGGAAAATTTCTCCGTTACTTCCTCCTGGGGATTGAATACGAATGTGGGTGCAATCAATTGCTCCAATAACTTTTGGAAATTTTGCAATTTCAAAGAAATCTGAAGCTGTTTGCTGCATTCCTTGGGCATCGGAAGGTAATTTAATATATTCTTTTGATAAAGCAGCTAGAATAAGCGATGTTTCTTTAACTATTCGACCTGCTGTAGAGACGCTTACACCACAAAAGTCTCCCACGGTAATAAGAAAACTGCCGCTTGCATAAAACCTTAGCGCTATAAGTAACTTAGCCTGAGGTGATACGGAATATTGCCTTAAAGAATATTTTTTAATTTTTACATAAATTATAAAGATTTCTATGCTGGTACAAACCTTTGACAATTTGATTGTAAAGAGTTCCGAATTTTTTCTAAAAGGTACTGAAATGTATTCTTTGATGTTCGAAATCTTTGCACAAACTCATTTTCATTGAAGTATTCAACATAGTCCACTTGTTCACGAAATTTTTTACACGCTCTACTTTTTGGGTGAGTATTTTCAAAAATATCCTAAAGCCCGTTAATATACAAGACACGTTGTCTGCTTTCCATTTTAAATTTTTTTTCAAGTGCTAAATTAAAATAACAATCAATTTATCTTTTCTTCATAAATTAGAAATACGGCAACTTTTACATTAAAAAATATGGCAACTTCAAACTCTTAAACCTAACTTTAAAATTTACAGGCAGCATGATCTTCCCATTAGCTTATCGGTCACTTTTATCTTAAAGTATACTTATAATAACGAAAAGTAACTTATCCGTCCGATAAAATCCTAACTTTAGTTAAAGGTAAGTTGTAATAATGGCCCTTAATCATTTATAAATATTTTTACCTTGTAGTTGCTGAAATGGATTCTCTCATTGTAGTATTTTGCTTACAAATGCTAGGGCCAACTAAGTGCAATAATTCCTCAAAACTTTGTTTGGAAAGTCTACAAAAATTAATGAAACTTCTGGGATCCTCAAGCTGCAATTCCTTTACAGCGATGTGTGTAAGGTCCTTGTCCATATACTGTCGTAGAAGCCATTCGCGGCACCAAATGCGTCTATCTCTTTTATTTTTGTTGGTTTCCAGTTTTTTTATTATGGCAATGGCTAGTACAACACCAAGAACCTTTTCCTTGTTATTTTGGTTTAAATTTGGCATATTTTTAGAAGTACGCGGACTATTTATGTACTTGTTTTCAATTTTTTTTTTATTGTTTTAACAACATCTGTTTCAATTTTACTTTATTTTACTCAACACCAATGGTGTAAACGTAAGAAAAAAAACCATACGATTTTTAATCTCTTTTTTTTTAATACGGAGAGATTTTCATTTTATTTTCTCTTCGATTTTACGTACGTAAAGTCTTACCGTCTAAACTGGCCTCAAGTATGGGTATGGCAGATACCCAACATATTAGTTGTATTCATACTCTCATTTCATTTATATTTTTAAGTTCGATGTGTATAAATAATGTGTGCCATGGGTATTGAGTATACTCATACTTGTTTGATAGCAAATAAGTAGATGTAAGTATTTTCTGTATTACAAGTATGAGTATACTCAATACTCAAAAATATAAGTAAATAATTAAGTGTATCTTCTTTAGAAGTACTTATCGTCATTCTCTGGTGCACACCATTATAGACCAACTCAGAGAATGGAAAGTTGGACCCAAAGTGGTAAATTATGTTATCAATTTTATGAAAAATTGCAAATTTAAAGTGAAAGTTGGTTCTCACTTCTCAAATACAGCTCCTCTGAATAATCGCATTCCACAAGGATCACCCCAATCAGTAATTTTGTTACAAATTGCTTATAATAAACTCTGCAAAATTATTTCCATTTCGGCGTATATCCGACGTACAAAACGCAATGGTAATTCAATATATATATTATATATATATATATATATATATATATATATATATATATATATATATATATATATATATATATATATATATATATATATATATATATATATATATATATATATATATAGTGAGAACCACCTTTCACTTTAAATTTGCGATTTTTCATAAAATTGATAACATAACTTTGGGTCCAACTTTCCATTCTCTGAGTTGGTCTATAATGGTGTGCACCAGAGAATGACGATAAGTACTTATAAAGAAGATACTCTTAATTATTTACTTATATGTACGTCTTGCACAAAATACACAACTAAGGTAGATAGATGCGAAGAATGCTGATGAAGGTCGTAGCGGTCCAGAAAGTGCAGCATTTCATTCTGCTAGCGTCTAATTTTTCTTGTTTTCTTTGGAAAACGTCCGCATACATTTGTAAAAATAAATTTTCTGTCTAAAATGAGATTTTTAGAAATTAAAAATAAATGAACTTAAGCCAAAATAATTTCCTATTCATTTATAATATTCACAGTTCAAAGCAAATTCAATAAAAATTAAATTATAAGCACGCAAGGCACAGCGAGCATTCATACTTACATCATAACAATCAAAATGATACTGGAACAGCATCTATAATGTTATGAGTAAATAAGTAAGAATGATTAAAAATAAATTTGCATTCGTGTTCAATCGATGATTGAAACAAAGCAAAAACAAATGTACAAGACGAAATACAGAGAGAACAGTAAAGAAATATGTTGGTTTGTGTGTAAATTTCGTCTAACCAAATTAATGTTGATATGAGTTATGAGTATTCTCGTATTCTTATTTACAAAGTTAGTTGGTTAAATAGATGATGTTTATAAAATTGTTACGATCTTTTTTTTTGTTTTCACTGCTGAGTTCCTCGACTTGCTTCATTAACTCTCAGGAGGTCCCAACCCTGTCATCAGTTTTTCGACAGCAACACAAAAAAAAGTAAGTACACCAAAAAAACTAATTACAGCACACCACACGAACGAAGCTAGAGATAGATGTTAATCTCCGACTATGCCCTCCCATCCTTATCATGGCAAGATCTCCTCCTAATTCATCACCATGACCCTGAATCCACCCGACCATTTCTTCCACTTACCTGTTCATCATTGCCATAACTATATTAATTTTAAGCCATCATTTTCTATATTTCTATTCA
This sequence comes from Gymnosoma rotundatum, assembly GCA_916610165.2. Taxonomy (NCBI): domain Eukaryota; kingdom Metazoa; phylum Arthropoda; class Insecta; order Diptera; family Tachinidae; genus Gymnosoma; species Gymnosoma rotundatum. The sequence continues at coordinate 66,284,965 of OU744339.1, forward strand.
ATAGTAATTTATTAACACAGCAAAACTTAACTTAAACATAATTTGATTTTTAACATTACCTAGCAACACTTATCATAACTGTACTACAAATTAACAATAACGGACAAAAATTTTAAATTCTTTTACTTTTTACCTGATCGTTTCTTGTTTTTTTTTTCTTATCTTTTAGGCTCAAATTTCTTATCCTCAATATGGGGTTAACGCACTAATTTTGAGATCTAACATATGAAGGAGCTCCCTAAAAATGTCGCTAATCGCAAGATGCGAATAATAATAAATCACTCCTATATCTTTACTCCCGTATTTGAGCACTAAAACTATACAGTGTATTTTTTTCTTTTCTTTAACACCTTTTGAGATATATATATGTATATGTTTACTAACGTTTTTTTAAATTAATTTTGTTTTGGTACGTATATATAAACTTAAACAGAAAACACTCACGAGATGCACACAAGATTTCACTTCAACACAATAATACATATTAAATTAATCTATCTCTAAAAAAAATGATAATAAATAAATAAAAGAAATAATAATAATAAAACAATACAGAGGATATACACATTCAACACTGCTTTTAAATTTAGCTTGATAAAAATGGTTTTAGTTGATTTTGAGTCTAGTGTTTTTGAATAATACGGTTGAGTAAACTCTCAAAGAAAAACCGCGCACAGGACTTGGAATCTTGACAACAATAAATATTTTCCCTTTTTGCTTTCACTTTTATTGGTGATAACATCGGTTTTTGATTGCAAAAGGTAGGTTATCTATTTTTAAATTTTTGATAAAACATACAAGATTACCTGGCTATTTCGGGAAGGATGCAACCTCTTCAAGGAATGATGACCCTTTCCTTTTAGTGACAATAGCCAGCTGTTTAAAAACAAAACAAAAAAACACACGAAACGTTGTTACTAAACATGCCAATTTTCACTTTTTCTCTAAGGCTACTTAAAAATCAAATCACTAAATTTTCACTTACGTATTTTTTTCTTTCTTTTCTCTACCAAATTATGTTATTCTGGAACCCAGTTCCTTTTCCTTTATAAGGCCTCAATCAGATTTTTCCTCTTCTATTTATTTATTAATTTTAGTCTTTTCAATACTTTTTTTTACTTTAGTAGAAAACTTTTATTTAAAAACACTGATCACTTATTCACTCACTTCAACACAAACTTTGTATTTAATCCTGAGTTTGTTTATTTTCTGCCTTAAATATTCTTGCTTTCTGTTTACAAAACAATCTATATATGTATGTGTTAGTGGATTATATAATTATATAAAGTGAATATTTTCCCGCCTTAAGAGCTATTATTTACTGACATTTAGAAAAAAAAAAAAATCCCCGCGTATTAAAAACAAATATATGTACCAATTTTCCCGCTTAATTTCCCGCCGAACCTACTAATATTAAACTAAAGTATGCTTCATCTCCCGCTTAGACAAATTTTACTATATAAAATTTTTACCTAAAGAAAACAAACTAAGTTAAATTTCTAATACTGCCAACTTCTCCCTAATTACTTAATCTTCTTTGTATCCCGGCCATTCCCATGCTTTTCCTTGTATCACTGAACCTCTTAATACCAGGATGTCAGAAAATCGCACAGCTAAAAATTTTCATTCATAAAATTTAAATTCAAAATTTATTATTTTACCAGTTTTGAATGAAAAATACAACACTGTTTAATATTATATTCTGGCAATGCCATCCTACTTTTATTCAGCACACATATGGTTTTTCTGTCATTTACACATGCGTACAAAATACACATTTTTATTTGCAGACGAGCATGTGCACATGTAAGTATTTTCACCCCTTTGTTATTTTAATTTCTTTTATTTTCAGAACTTCTTGACTACCATTGGAAGCTGATAACAAAATTGCTGTAGTAATAATAGCTATCGTTCCAATTTTCATTTAAATAAAAACTAATGCATTCTTTTTTTCTTCTTTACAGCCACTACAAACATAACCATAATTACCTATACCAACCCCAAAACCAGAGAAAAACACTAGGGACAAGGGCAGGAGTAAGTGTCTCCACAAGCAAACGCCCCTCCCTTGATATAACAGATTTTTATGCGGGATTCAAGGCATTTTATTATTTAGCCTTTTCCCAGCCATCATATCTTCATACATACATAGATATTGAATTTTTTTTGTCTACCTTGTATGCATGTACATACATATATACATACATGCATCAAACATACGCAGAATTTTTCTCCGCCAGAGTCGTCCATTAGTAGGGTCAAACCTGAGGCGGCTTGTATTACCCGCAGCAAAACTCCGGTCTCTCTGACTTGTTCATAGAGGACGGTGTGTGGGTAAGAATTTTCAATTCACTACAAAATCCAACGTGGGGAACTCCCACACCCGGAGACGAGTCTCACTATTTAGCCGGGCAATATGAAAAGATTCATAATATGCTTCTACAAAATATATTGCGCAAAATTAGTTACGGGAAGTATAGTGGAATAAAGTTATGCCAAGAAAAATGACTTTGTTCCTATTTTTTCACAGGGTTGGCTACATTACGAGGCATGACAAAAAAATACATACGATAATACGAATAGTGAAACAGTGGCATACACATACGAGGGTAATTTTACAGTCGATTTAAGTTTACACCGATGAACAGTATAAACTACCATTAATTAATAAATACGCGGAACAACTATGTCTAAGCTAGCCTTAAAATAAAATTTTAGCAACTTTATTACAAATAAGCTTTACTAGCACTAACAATTATCAGGCATGTTCTGAAAATCACTTTTTGTGAAAGTGATTTAAAATCACATGAAAGCTGTTCTGCATACAAAACTTTTAAAATTTTTGTGATCTTAAACCAGTCAGCTTAATGCCTGCCGATTTAGTATCACTTGGTTATTTTTTCAACCACTTTATTTTGAACTTCGCAGTAAATTAATAATATGAATACCTTAAAATGTTTTTTATTGATTTTTGCAGCAAAATTAGCAATTGGCACCAAAGAATTTATAAAATTATGAAAAAATTAAAGACACTTTCTATTGCAAGAAATATTGTAATTTGCTTTGTGATTTTGCATTTACTTTTTTGTTATCAGTTTTTTTAAATTTTTTATAAAAACAATACTTTTAACTTATTTTCACTTTATATTTTAAGAAAAACACTAATACTTTTCAATACATAAAAAATTTCGTCAAACTAAAACAAAATACCATATGTTTTCTTGTGTTTTCGAAGAGATGAAATCACAACGAAAAGTTAAAACTTTTGTGGTTTTCAGAACACCATTAAACCACAATTGTGATTTTAAAATCACATGTGATTTGAAATCTTGTGATTTTCAGAACATGCCTGATACCATATGTTTTCTTGTGTTTTCGAAGAGATGAAATCACAACGAAAAGTTAAAACTTTTGTGGTTTTCAGAACATCACCAAATCACAATTGTGATTTTAAAATCACATGTGATTTGAAATCTTGTGATTTTCAGAACATGCCTGTATTGCAAGAAATATTCAGGCATGTTCTGAAAATCACTTTTTGTGAAAGTGATTTAAAATCACAAGAAAGCTGTTCTGCATACAAAACTTTTAAAATTTTTGTGATTTTAAACCAGTCAGCTAAATGTCTGCCGATTTAATATCACTTGATTATTTTTTCAACCACTTTATTTTGAACTTCGCAGTAAATTAATAATATGAATACCTTAAAATGTTTTTTATTGATTTTTATAGCAAAATTAGCAATTGGCACCAAAGAATTTATAAAATTATGAAAAAATTAAAGACACTTTCTATTGCAAGAAATATTGTTATTTGCTTTGTGATTTTGCATTTACTTTTTTGTTATCAGTTTTTTTTAGTTTTTTATAAAAACAATACTTTTAACTTATTTTCACTTTATATTTTAAGAAAAACACTAACAATTTTCAATACATAAAAATTTGTCAAACTAAAACAAAATACCAGCTGTTTTCTTGTGTTTTCGAAGAGGTGAAATCACAACGAAAAGTTAAAACTTTTGTGGTTTTCAGAACACCATCAAACCACAATTGTGATTTTAAAAACACATGTGATTTGAAATCTTGTGATTTTCAGAACATGCCTGTATATTTCTGTATTCCCAGTCAGATATGTGGTGTTATTCATAGCTGTTAGACCTGGCTTACAACAAGTTGAAGTTAATCACGATTCAGGGCATTTATACGTCAAAAGATTCCTATTTCACTATATTGCACTACTTTGTCATATATTAGGACAACACAAACATTTAGAAAGTTATTTGATTTATGTGTTCTTATCCTAATATTGCACCTCATATAAATTCTATCACAGAATTCATTTAGTTTTCGTTATAGTTTATACTTTTATATCTTTAACGTGAAATATGCCCAAGGATTTCCCGTGTAAGTCTTCTAGCTCGTACATATTGTTTCCTATAGGTTTAACTATCATGCACTTCACAAACTTCCTACAGAACTTGGCGTTTATATTTTTGCTAAAACCACTCAAAATAGTGTTTCTTCGGAAAACTTCTTGACCCGGTACAAATTTAATTTTTCTGGCCCTCTTATTGTATCGATCAGCGCTCCTCTCATATGCTTTATGCATATTCATTTTAACCTTTTCTCTTATGAGCTCCAGCTTATCAGTGGAATTAATATTGGCAATTTCATGATCTGACAAAGACATTAGCTTACGAGCAAGTCTATAATCTGACCCATTTGTGAACATATGGAACCCAAAAAGGGCAAAGAAAGGGGTAAACCCAGTGGCTGAATGTACTGATGTTCGAAGGGCACACTCAATTTCGGGTAAATATACAGGCATGTTCTGAAAATCACAAGATTTCAAATCACATGTGATTTTAAAATCACAATTGTGGTTTGATGATGTTCTGAAAAGCACAAAAGTTTTAACTTTTCGTTGTGATTTCACCTCTTCGAAAACACAAGAAAACAGCTGGTATTTTGTTTTAGTTTGACAAATTTTTTATGTATTGAAAATTATTAGTATTTTTCTTAAAATATAAAGTGAAAATAAGTTAAAAGTATTGTTTTTATAAAAAACTAAAAAAACTGATAACAAAAAAGTAAATGCAAAATCACAAAGCAAATAACAATATTTCTTGCAATAGAAAGTGTCTTTAATTTTTTCATAATTTTATAAATTCTTTGGTGCCAATTGCTAATTTTGCTATAAAAATCAATAAAAAACATTTTAAGGTATTCATATTATTAATTTACTGCGAAGTTCAAAATAAAGTGGTTGAAAAAATAACCAAGTGATATTAAATCGGCAGACATTTAGCTGACTGGCATGTTCTGAAAATCACTTTTTGTGAAAGTGATTTAAAATCAAAAGAAAGCTGTTCTGCATACAAAACTTTTAAAATTTTTGTGATTTTAAACCAGTCAGCTAAATGCCTGCCGATTTAGTATCACTTGGTTATTTTTTCAACCACTTTATATTAAACTTCGCAGTAAATTAATAATATGAATACCTTAAAATGTTTTTTTTATTGATTTTTATAGCAAAATTAGCAATTGGCTCCAATGAATTTATAAAATTATGAAAAAATTAAAGACACTTTCTATTGCAAGAAATATTGTTATTTGCTTTGTGATTTTGCATTTACTTTTTTGTTATCAGTTTTTTATAAAAACAATACTTTTAATTTATTTTCACTTTATATTTCAAGAAAAACAGTAATAATTTTCAATACATAAAAAATTTCGTCAAACTAAAACAAAATACCAGCTATTTTCTTGTGTTTTCGAAGAGGTGAAATCACAGCGAAAAGTTAAAACTTTTGTGGTTTTCAGAACACCATCAAATCACAAGTGATTTGAAATCTTGTGATTTTCAGAACATGCCTGTATAAATATGTAACTATTGCCACTCTTAGATCTGGGATATTTTCCTACGAAATCAACGGACAATTTTTGAAACGGTCTCTCGGTGACTACCTCTTGGCCTATTTCGGGCATTAATATTCGGTTTTCTGGCTTTGTTTCTTTGCATATTACACAATTTCCTACAAAATTTTTTATATGTACAGTCATTTTAGGCCAATAAAAATATCTTTTCACTCTCTCTAAAGTTTTTGCTATCCCGCCATGAGCAGAGGTGTTAGACGCGTGACATTTTTCAATAATGGTATGTGTTAAATTGGTTGGTATCCAAAGTTTCCATTGAAACTCATCTTCAAGACTTGAGTCGCAACCGGTTCTCTTAAAAATTTTGCCATCAACTACTTTTAGATCTGGCAATGTCTCACTATTTGCTTGAATGTGGTTTATCAGATCGGTATATTCTTCCTATTCAAACTCTGTGGTCTCGAAATCTAGTAAGTCTTGCGTGTAGATTTCTGCGAGATTCTGTTGTGGTGCCCGCGATAACATGTCAGCAACTACGTTTTCTGATCCTTTGCGATGTTCTATTTGAAAGTCAAAAGCTTGCAGCTGCAATGACCACCTGGCTAGTCGCCCACTTAAGTCTTTCAACGTCATTAACCACTTCAGACTGGCATGATCGGTTATAATGGTAAATGGCATCATTTCCACATAGGGTCTGAATTTTCGCACCGCTATTACCGCTGCCAAGCATTCTTTCTCGGTGACCGTATAGTTCCTTTGACAAGAGTTAAGTTTTTGAGAATAGAAAGCGATAGGGTGTTCTTCGTTTTTCTCATTTAATTGATACAGAACCGCTCCTATACCGTAATCTGAGGCATCACACTGTATAAAAAAACGTTTCGAGAAATCGGCGTGCCGTAGCACAGGCGCAGTGGTTAGTGCTTTTTTAAGTTTTTCAAAGGCCTCTTTAGCGGCGGGTGTCATCAGAAACTTATCGGATTTTTTTAACGTATCTGTTAAGGGCGCTGATATAGTCGCGAAATCCTTTATAAAGCGCCTATACCACCCGGCAGTACCAAGAAAACTTCTGACCTCTCTGATTGACTTCGGCAATTTTATCTCCCGTATGGCCCGTACCTTATCTGGATCAGTTTTTAGAGTGCCACCCCCTATGATAAAACCCAAGTATTTCAACTCTTGGAAACAAAATTGGGATTTTTTCAGCCCAATCGTTAAATTTGCGTCTTTAAGACATGTTGCTACTTCTTTTAGTAACGCCACATGTTCTTCAAACGTGCTGGAAATAATTAGCAAGTCATCCAAGTATGTGAACACATTGCCCTTCAATCCGTTTGGTATGACCTTATCCATGAGTCGGCAGAGTCGTTGAGCAGCATTACAGAGGCCGAATGGCATCACTCTGAATTGATATAAGGGTCTCCCGGCAACTGTAAAAGCTGTATAGGCCTTACTATCATCGTCCAACTCTATTTGCCAAAAGGCATACTTTAAATCAACGCTACTAATAAAATAGGTTTCATCTATTCTATTCAATATTCCTTCAATGTTCTGAAGTGGGTATGCATGCTTAACTGTTAATTTGTTGAGCTTACGCGCATCTAGGCAAAAACGATTCTTATCTGGTTTTCGAACAATTGTAGTTCGGTTCGACCACGGACTCTCACTCATTTCTATGACCTTCAAATCTAACATTTTATCAATTTCCTTGTATGTTATTTCCTGAACAGCAGGGGAAATTGAATAATACCGGTCTTTTACAGGCTCGGCTCCATCAATAAGTTTGATTGTGTGCTTTTCTAAGTGGGTCATCCCTAAGCCTTTTTCCTCGAAAGAGTCGAATTCCCTAATTACTGCATCGAACATAAGTTTCTGTTCTGCGCTTAATTCGTGTGGCTTTAATTTATATTCACCACTCGCTGTATTAAAATCCTCTTTTACTTTTGAAATATCTATTTCATCTAATCCTATTACCTCTGGGGCTAATTTAAATTGCCTCCAAAAATCTATTCCTAGGTATAACGTTTGTTCCAAGTCTGGACACAAATATAGGAGCATTTCATTCTCCTGATCTTTGTACCTGATGGATAGTTTTACTTTACCAAGTAACCGAAAATATTGACCACTGGCGGTTTTCACATTGGTCAATATCGGTTGCATGATTAATTCTAAATCTTCTAATAATTCCCTACAACCTTTTCCTAAAATGCTTACGGACGCTCCGGTATCCAGCAATCCTTTTATTGCTTTCCCGCTTACAGTGACATCTGCAAAAATTCTATTATCAAATTTGCCTATATTTGCTCTACTAATGGACTCTACTATCAGCCTAGTTAATTTTTTTCGCTCTTCAAACTTTTTTCGAACTTTAAGAATTCGATTTGAAATACGTTTAGATTTATCCTGATTAAATATTCGAGCCCTTACCCTTTCGTAATTTTGTTGTCTTATTTGTAATGGTATATAATGCCGCATCTGTGAAATATATTTTGATGAAGGTGACATATTATCGTTGTTTTTACTTATTTTGTTTTCGGGGATTGGTTTCCGGATAAGCGTGGGTCCCCCTTCGTTCCCAAGCTCCGAGATTGGTTTCCCGACTGACAGTTCGGACATTTTGGTGTTATAACATTTGAACGTCCACACCTATAACAAAAGAGTGACCTTTCTAAAACCGTACAATCCATGAAAACGTGTCCTGGTTGTTTGCAGTTCCAGCACGTAACTGGTTGCTTTCGCTGTTGAGGGTTTATGTTAAGAGCTGCCACATCTTCATAGTTCTCGGATGGACTTGCGAGCTCTACATCATCGTTATTTTCCAGATAAACTTCCTGCACATATCGAGTTGGTCTCGCTGTCGGCTGCACATTTCGTACATCTCTCCTGGGAAAATTTCTCTCAGCTTCATTACATTTTACCCTTAACTGCTCTATTGATGACACAGCTATAGGATATACAATTCGACCTATACTTTCTCTTATATTTCTTTTCATGATTTTTATTAAATCATATTCTGGTATGGGCTGTATTAAACGTGCCCTGATCTGGCACATGGCATGAAAGTAACTGTCCACTGTTTCTCCGACTTGTTGTTTACGTTCAACCAAATCTCGCATTATTTCAAAATTTGATCGCGTCACCTGGTATTGTGCCAATAACGCATATTTTAAGCTTGGCCAATCAACAATTCTGTGAGTTTTCACATAAAGCCAATACCATTCTTTGGCTGGGCCATTCACTAACAGGTGAAAATCTCTTAACACTTCTGACCATGGTATCTGATAGTGCGACTGAAGATGTTCAAGGCGGAATACAAAATCGTCAATACTAAGATGGGTAGAATTACCGTCAAAAACAATTCCTAATTTATCTACTTGGATTCTGGCAATTTCTAAATTACTTGCATTCTGAATAGGAAAACTGACACTTTGTATTGGTAGGTTTGAATTCACACTATTAGACGCCGAAGGATTTGAAAAGGCATTGTTTGATTCTAATCTTATATCTAGCCTCCCTCCTGCTTGAGAAGAATTCACGCCGGAAGTTTGGTTATTGGCCTGTTGGTTCGTGACCACAGGATTCTGCTTTTGCGAGGTTAATTTTGCCAGCTCCGCCACACCGTTTGTTAGCTCCTTAATGCTTTTTCTAACGTCTGCCATTTCCACTTGAACCATCTCTTTCACCTTATCTTCTAGTGACCTTTGGACGATCATGGCTTCATCGGACACTAATTCCCTTACTTCAGGTGCTATCTCCTCAGCTTGAGCTAAAATATTACTACCTGAGCTACTGGCATTAACAGTCTGAGCTGCGTTACCGGTATTAATTGTTTTGGACAAATCTACGAACTGATTTCTATTTTGTTCTATTGGGTGCGACATGTTTCTGTACCTAAAATCGGTTTTTCTTACTTTTGGAAACGCGTGAGGAATTGACTGATTTAAATCACTCTGTCTATTTCTTTTTCGGTTTAGTTTTTGAGCGCGTGTTTCAACGTTCATATTACTTCATTCCTACTCTATTGTTTTGTAAAACGATAAATAATAATATGTTCATGCAACACCTATAAATGCTAATAAACAAAAATATAACAAATACTAAAATTCTACAAGATAATATTGGATTCTATGACACCTAAAACCAATAAAATTTCAAGTTCGAACACAAAACCGATAACTTGGATTTCATGACACCAAAGCGATTTTTTTGTCGGTTTTAAATCCAATTCCAATAAAATTGGATTCCATGACAACCCCGACTGTATCAAATTTTTAATTTTCTTTTATATTTTTTCGATCTAGTTTGGCAATGTTGGACGGATGTGGATGTCGCAGCGGCCTTTTATTAACTTTAATTCGACGTGCGGCATAAAAACAAATTACAAAAAAAAACTAGCTTTGTTAAGACCTGTCACACGTCATTTATCTTAAGCAGAAAACACAAACAAATGAGATTATGACCACAGGTACGCAATATTAAATACATCTTTCCTTTTGATCATTATCATAAGAGGTTACTCAATATTGTACCTATATAGAGCCTACAAAAACAAAAAAAGATATTTTCTAAATCAACGAACACCGAAACAACCACTATACTGTTAAAATAACTATTTTTAATTCTAAGTTATAGCTGATTAATTCAGCAAGTAATCTTTTTGGCCATCACTACACAAAATTAGTTTTTCGTACAACTCATTATATTACTATTATAATCTCGAGGCCACGAAAATCTTCATTCTGTGTTGTGATTGTCCAATTGGGCTATTTTCAACAAACTATTGGCTATTGTTTCATGTGTAGATTTTCATACATGTTTCTTCACACACGGCATAGGATATTTTCTCAATAAAGTTGTGAACCTATCCTATGTCGTTGCATTTGTTTGGGCGCCATTTTATGTTACGATCTTTTTTTTTTTTTGTTTTCACTGATGAGTTCCTCGGCTTGCTTCATTAACTCTCAGGAGGTCCCAACCCTGTCATTAGTTTTTCGACAGCAACACAAAAAAAAGTAAGTACACCAAAAAAACTAATTACAGCACACCACACGCACGAAGCTAGAGATAGATGTTAATCTCCGACTATGCCCTCCCATCCTTATCATGGCAAGATCTCCTCCTAATTCATCACCATGACCCTGAATCCACCCGACCATTTCTTCCACTTCCTGTTCATCATTGCCATAACTATATTTATTTTAAGCCATCATTTTCTATATTTCTATTCAATAGTAATTTATTAACACAGCAAAACTTAACTTAAACATAATTTGATTTTTAACATTACCTAGCAACACTTATCATAACTGTACTACAAATTAACAATAACGGACAAAAATTTTAAATTCTTTTACTTTTTTGTTGTTTTTTTTTCTTATCTTAAAGTTTTATACCAAAATCTCAAAAAATGTATTTTTTTCCTTTCAGAATTTTACCTGATCGTTTCTTGTTTTTTTTCTTATCTTTTAGGCTCAAATTTCTTATCCTCAATATAGGGTTAACGCACTAATTTTGAGATCTAACATATGAAGGAGCTCCCTAAAAATGTCGCTAATCGCAAGATGCGAATAATAATAAATCACTCCTATATCTTTACTCCCGTATTTCAGCACTAAAACTATACAGTGTATTTTTTCTTTTCTTTAACAACTTTTGAGATATATATATGTATATGTTTACTAACGTTTTTTTAAATTAATTTTGTTTTGGTACGTATATATAAACTTAAACAGAAAACACTCACGAGATGCACACAAGATTTCACTTCAACACAATAATACATATTAAATTAATCTATCTCTAAAAAAATGATAATAATAAATAAATAAAAGAAATAATAATAATAAAACAATACAGAGGATATACACATTCAACACTGCTTTTAAATTTAGCTTGATAAAAATGGTTTTAGTTGATTTTGAGTCTAGTGTTTTTGAATAATACCGTGACGGTTGAGTAAACTCTCAAATATATATTAGATGTTTATTCGACCTTTTTGTGGTTGATGAGTTACTAAATGGGATCCTATAATAATAGTAAGGATATACAGGGTCATGGCAGGGAAAGGGCGACTGGAGTAAACATCTCGCTCCCACTCTTCAAGTTTCCCTTTTGTTTTGTAGCTTTAAAGTAGTATAAATAGAATTCATTTATTGCGACGGTCCTTTGGGTCATGGCGAAGGGTGGTTCTCACACCGCGAGAAAGAGTCTTACCGTCATAGCTGGTCACACAACAATTCGCCATGGCGTCACCAGTTATCGTAACAATAATAATACTGTAAACTCTCAAAGAAAAACCGTGCACAGGACTTGGAATCTTGACAACAATAAATATTTTCCCTTTTTGCTTTCACTTTTATTGGTGATAACATCGGTTTTTGATTGCAAAAGGTAGGTTATCTATTTTTAAATTTTTGATAAAACATACAAGATTACCTGGCTATTTCGGGAAGGATGCAACCTCTTCAAGGAATGATGACCCTTTCCTTTTAGTGACAATAGCCAGCTGTTTAAAAACAAAACAAAAAAACACACGAAACGTTGTTACTAAACATGCCAATTTTCACTTTTTCTCTAAGGCTACTTAAAAATCAAATCACTAAATTTTCACTTACGTATTTTTTTCTTTCTTTTCTCTACCAAATTATGTTATTCTGGAACCTAGTTCCTTTTCCTTTTTAAGGCCTCAATCAGATTTTTCCTCTCCTATTTATTTATTAATTTTAGTCTTTTCAATACTTTTTTTACTTTAGTAGAAAACTTTTATTTAAAAACACTGATCACTTATTCACTCACTTCAACACAAACTTTGTTTTTAATCCTGAGTTTATATATATATATATATATATATTACTTTATTATTCCAAAAATTCATTATACATATGTTTCTTAAACTACATTTCTTATATAAATTTCTTAACGTATTACAACTTTTCTAAGACTAATTTGCACTTAATTAATTACATTACAGATATGCTGTATACAGTCATTTATTAATTATTACATTTGTTTACATTTCCAAAAAAAAGGATAAAAAGGAACACACTCGTTTGTTTTTAAAATTTTACTTAAAACTAATAACTTAAACTATCCTACAAACTAAATAACACTTAATATTTAAAACAAATAAAATAAGCGATATATAATATCTATCACAAAGTCCTTCTAAAAACTACTGTGCGGTGTTGTACACCAAGTCAGTTATGTCAAGGGTTTTCACCCTTCTGTGATAAAATAAGAGGCCTGCATCCCCAAAGAGAAGACCTCCAGTATTCAAAGCCAAAAGGCTAACTGGGGAATGGTACTTATTTCTAAGCAAATTCTCCAGATCAGGGGCCCGGTGAAAGCATCCCCCTACTAAACTATTATTTAATGAGGATGATTTGTCAAGAAACCTGAGTGCAGATATCATGAGAAAAACATCAATCCTCTCAAAATTTATACTACTATAGATTTTTCTACAGGACGGTTTTCGAAAAATGCCATCAGGGCCTACCCTGGGGTGTAGCCGTAGGCAGGAGCAGAGAACACGTCTCTCCCATGTCCTAAGCCTTTCCATCTGGTGGGAAGATATTCCAAACCAGACTGGAAAAGCGTAAGAAATAATAGGTCTTATAATCTGACGGTAAATAAGAAGCCTGACATTGGTACTTAGACCACCTCTGCGGCGTAAAATTCTATGGTACAAAAAATAAACCTTTTTAGCTCGTTCTATTATGAAATCTAGATGTCTATAGAATTCAAAGTTCTCATGGAATACTACCCCTAAATACTTCATCCTATCAGAGGTACTGATACGTTCGCCAGCAATACTTAGGCTTGGCACAAAACTTCTTGCATTTGGGTAGAGATTACCACGCCTACCCTTAATCATTACCCCATCGGTCTTTTGAATATTTAATTTCAGGCCCCATTTCATGAAGTATTCATGAAGAATGTTCAGGTAATTGTTGACCCTGTTATTCAAATTTTTCGCCCTAGGACCATTAGCAGCAATCAGTATATCATCAGCATACATGAGCAAAAGATCCCCCGCAGGTGGCTGCGGGATATCAGAAACAAAAATATTGTACAAAATCGGCCCCAATAAGGAGCCTTGAGGAACACCTGCCACCACTGTCCTGATATCTGATAATTCAGTTCCTACTTTTACTTTAAAAGAACGATCCTTAAGAAAATCAGCTACCATCATACATGTAGAGCGTTCAAAGCCTAAGCCCATCATTTTGAAAACAATCCCCTGTTGCCAAGCGGTGTCAAAAGCCTTTGAGAAATCAAGACTTACCGCAAGAGTTGGGTACCTTTTGTTCAAGCCCCTGGTCACGAAGTCTGTGAAGACCATTAGGGCGTAATCCTGAGTTTGTTTATTTTCTGCCTTAAATACTCTTGCTTTCTGTTTACAAAACAATCTATATATGTATGTGTTAGTGGATTATATAAAGTGAATATTTTCCCGCCTTAAGAGCTATTATTTACTGACATTTAGAAAAAAAAATCCCCGCGTATTAAAAACAAATATATGTACCAATTTTCCCGCCGAACCTACTAATATTAAACTAAGGTATGCTTCATCTCCCGCTTGGACAAATTTTACTATATAAAATTTTAACCTAAAGAAAAACTAAGTTAAATTTCTAATACTGCCAACTTCTCCCTAATTACTCAATCTTCTTTGTATCCCGGCCATTCCCATGCTTTTCCTTGTATCACTGAACCTCTTAATACCAGGATGTCAGAAAATCGCACAGCTAAAAATTTTCATTCATAAAATTTAAATTCAAAATTTATTATTTTACCAGTTTTGAATGAAAAATACAACACTGTTTAATATTATATTCTGGCAATGCCATCCTACTTTTATTCAGCACACATATGGTTTTTCTGTCATTTACACATGCGTACAAAATACACATTTTTATTTGCAGACGAGCATCTGCACATGTAAGTATTTTCACCCCTTTGTTATTTTAATTTCTTTTATTTTCAGAACTTCTTGACTACCATTGGAAGCTGATAACAAAATTGCTGGTGGTAATAATAGCTATCGTTCCAATTTTCATTTAAATAAGAACTAATGCATTCTTTTTTTCTTCTTTACAGCCACTACAAACATAACCATAATTACCTATACCAACCCCAAAACCAGAGAAAAACACTAGGGACAAGGGCAGGAGTAAGTGTATCCACAAGCAAACGCCCCTCCCTTGATATAACAGATTTTTATGCGGGATTCAAGGCATTTTATTATTTAGCCTTTTCCCAGCCATCATATCTTCATACGTACATAGATATTGAATTTTTTTTGTCTACCTTGTATGCATGTACATACATATATTCATACATGCATCAAACATACGCAGAACTTTTCTCCGCCCCAGTCGTCCATTATTAGGGTCAAACCTGAGGCGGCTTGTATTACCCGCAACAAAATACACAACTAAGGTAGATAGATGCGAAGAATGCTGATGAAGGTCGTAGCGGTCCAGAAAGTGCAGCATTTCATTCTACTAGCGTCTAATTTTTCTTGTTTTCTTTGGAAAACGTCCGCATACATTTGTAAAAATAAATTTTCTGTCTAAAATGAGATTTTTAGAAATTAAAAATAAATGAACTTAAGCCAAAATAATTTCCTATTCATTTATAATATTCACAGTTCAAAGCAAATTCAATAAAAATGAAATTATATGCACGCAAGGCACAGCGAGCAGTCATACTTACATCATAACAATCAAAATGATACTGGAACAGCATCTATAATGTTATGAGTAAATAAGTAAGAATGATTAAAAATAAATTTGCATTCGTGTTCAATCGATGATTGAAACAAAGCAAAAACAAATGTACAAGACGAAATACAGAGAGAACAGTAAAGAAATACGTTGGTTTGTGTGTAAATGTCGTCTAACCAAATTAATCTTGATATGAGTTATGAGTATTCTCGTATTCTTATTTACAAAGTTAGTTGGTTATATAGATGATGTTTATAAGATACACAACTAAGGGAGATAGATGCGAAGAATGCTGATGAAGGTCGTAGCGGTCCAGAAAGTGCAGCATTTCATTCTGCTAGCGTCTAATTTTTCTTGTTTTCTTTGGAAAACGTCCGCATACATTTGTATAAAAATTAAATTATAAGCACGCAAGGCACAGCGAGCATTCATACTTATATCATAACAATCAAAATGATACTGGAACAGCATCTATAATGTTATGAGTAAATAAGTAAGAATGATTAAAAATAAATTTGCATTCGTGTTCAATCGATGATTGAAACAAAGCAAAAACAAATGTACAAGACGAAATACAGAGAGAACAGTAAAGAAATAAGTTGGTTTGTGTGTAAATTTCGTCTAACCTAATTAATGTTGATATGAGTTATGAGTATTCTCGTATTCTTATTTACAAAGTTAGTTGGTTAAATAGATAATATTTATAAAATACACAACTAAGGTAGATAGATGCGAAGAATGCTGGTGAAGGTCGTAGCGGTCCAGAAAGTGCAGCATTTCATTCTGCTAGCGTCTAATTTTTCTTGTTTTCTTTGGAAAACGTCCGCATACATTTGTAAAAATAAATTTTCTGTCTAAAATGAGATTTTTAGAAATTAAAAATAAATGAACTTAAGCCAAAATAATTTCCTATTCATTTATAATATTCACAGTTCAAAGCAAATTCAATAAAAATTAAATTATAAGCACGCAAGGCACAGCGAGCATTCATACTTACATCATAACAATCAAAATGATACTGGAACAGCATCTATAATGTTATGAGTAAATAAGTAAGAATGATTAAAAATAAATTTGCATTCGTGTTCAATCGATGTTTGAAACAATGCAAATACAAATGTACAAGACGAAATACAGAGAGAACAGTAAAGAAATACGTTGGTTTGTGTGTAAATGTCGTCTAACCAAATTAATGTTGATATGAGTTATGAGTATTCTCGTATTCTTATTTACAAAGTTAGTTGGTTATATAGATGATGTTTATAAAATACACAACTAAGGGAGATAGATGCGAAGAATGCTGATGAAGGTCGTAGCGGTCCAGAAAGTGCAGCATTTCATTCTGCTAGCGTCTAATTTTTCTTGTTTTCTTTGGAAAACGTCCGCATACATTTGTAAAAATAAATTTTCTGTCTAAAATGAGATTTTTAGAAATTAAAAATAAATGAACTTAAGCCAAAATAATTTCCTATTCATTTATAATATTCACAGTTCAAAGCAAATTCAATAAAAATTAAATTATAAGCACGCAAGGCACAGCGAGCATTCATACTTACATCATAACAATCAAAATGATACTGGAACAGCATCTATAATGTTATGAGTAAATAAGTAAGAATGATTAAAAATAAATTTGCATTCGTGTTCAATCGATGATTGAAACAAAGCAAAAACAAATGTACAAGACGAAATACAGAGAGAACACTAAAGAAATACGTTGGTTTGTGTGTAAATTTCGTCTAACCAAATTAATGATGATATGAGTTATGAGTATTCTCGTGTTCTTATTTTCAAAGTTAGTTGGTTAAATAGATGATGTTTATAAAATACACAACTAAGGTAGATAGATGCGAAGAATGCTGATGAAGGTCGTAGCGGTCCAAAAAGTGCAGCATTTCATTCTGCTAGCGTCTAATTTTTCTTGTTTTCTTTGGAAAACGTCCGCATACATTTGTATAAAAATTAAATTATAAGCACGCAAGGCACAGCGAGCATTCATACTTATATCATAACAATCAAAATGATACTGGAACAGCATCTATAATGTTATGAGTAAATAAGTAAGAATGATTAAAAATAAATTTGCATTCGTGTTCAATCGATGATTGAAACAAAGCAAAAACAAATGTACAAGACGAAATACAGAGAGAACAGTAAAGAAATAAGTTGGTTTGTGTGTAAATTTCGTCTAACCTAATTAATGTTGATATGAGTTATGAGTATTCTCGTATTCTTATTTACAAAGTTAGTTGGTTAAATAGATAATATTTATAAAATACACAACTAAGGTAGATAGATGCGAAGAATGCTGGTGAAGGTCGTAGCGGTCCAGAAAGTGCAGCATTTCATTCTGCTAGCGTCTAATTTTTCTTGTTTTCTTTGGAAAACGTCCGCATACATTTGTAAAAATAAATTTTCTGTCTAAAATGAGATTTTTAGAAATTAAAAATAAATGAACTTAAGCCAAAATAATTTCCTATTCATTTATAATATTCACAGTTCAAAGCAAATTCAATAAAAATTAAATTATAAGCACGCAAGGCACAGCGAGCATTCATACTTACATCATAACAATCAAAATGATACTGGAACAGCATCTATAATGTTGTGAGTAAATAAGTAAGAATGATTAAAAATAAATTTGCATTCGTGTTCAATCGATGTTTGAAACAATGCAAATACAAATGTACAAGACGAAATACAGAGAGAACAGTAAAGAAATACGTTGGTTTGTGTGTAAATGTCGTCTAACCAAATTAATGTTGATATGAGTTATGAGTATTCTCGTATTCTTATTTACAAAGTTAGTTGGTTATATAGATGATGTTTATAAAATACACAACTAAGGGAGATAGATGCGAAGAATGCTGATGAAGGTCGTAGCGGTCCAGAAAGTGCAGCATTTCATTCTGCTAGCGTCTAATTTTTCTTGTTTTCTTTGGAAAACGTCCGCATACATTTGTAAAAATAAATTTTCTGTCTAAAATGAGATTTTTAGAAATTAAAAATAAATGAACTTAAGCCAAAATAATTTCCTATTCATTTATAATATTCACAGTTCAAAGCAAATTCAATAAAAATTAAATTATAAGCACGCAAGGCACAGCGAGCATTCATACTTACATCATAACAATCAAAATGATACTGGAACAGCATCTATAATGTTATGAGTAAATAAGTAAGAATGATTAAAAATAAATTTGCATTCGTGTTCAATCGATGATTGAAACAAAGCAAAAACAAATGTACAAGACGAAATACAGAGAGAACACTAAAGAAATACGTTGGTTTGTGTGTAAATTTCGTCTAACCAAATTAATGATGATATGAGTATTCTCGTGTTCTTATTTTCAAAGTTAGTTGGTTAAATAGATGATGTTTATAAAATACACAACTAAGGTAGATAGATGCGAAGAATGCTGATGAAGGTCGTAGCGGTCCAGAAAGTGCAGCATTTCATTCTGCTAGCGTCTAATTTTTCTTGTTTTCTTTGGAAAACGTCCGCATACATTTGTATAAAAATTAAATTATAAGCACGCAAGGCACAGCGAGCATTCATACTTATATCATAACAATCAAAATGATACTGGAACAGCATCTATAATGTTATGAGTAAATAAGTAAGAATGATTAAAAATAAATTTGCATTCGTGTTCAATCGATGATTGAAACAAAGCAAAAACAAATGTACAAGACGAAATACAGAGAGAACAGTAAAGAAATAAGTTGGTTTGTGTGTAAATTTCGTCTAACCTAATTAATGTTGATATGAGTTATGAGTATTCTCGTATTCTTATTTACAAAGTTAGTTGGTTAAATAGATAATATTTATAAAATACACAACTAAGGTAGATAGATGCGAAGAATGCTGGTGAAGGTCGTAGCGGTCCAGAATGTGCAGCATTTCATTCTGCTAGCGTCTAATTTTTCTTGTTTTCTTTGGAAAACGTCCGCATACATTTGTAAAAATAAATTTTCTGTCTAAAATGAGATTTTTAGAATTTAAAAATAAATGAACTTAAGCCAAAATAATTTCCTATTCATTTATAATATTCACAGTTCAAAGCAAATTCAATAAAAATTAAATTATAAGCACGCAAGGCACAGCGAGCATTCATACTTACATCATAACAATCAAAATGATACTGGAACAGCATCTATAATGTTATGAGTAAATAAGTAAGAATGATTAAAAATAAATTTGCATTCGTGTTCAATCGATGATTGAAACAATGCAAATACAAATGTACAAGACGAAATACAGAGAGAACAGTAAAGAAATACGTTGGTTTGTGTGTAAATGTCGTCTAACCAAATTAATGTTGATATGAGTTATGAGTATTCTCGTATTCTTATTTACAAAGTTAGTTGGTTATATAGATGATGTTTATAAAATACACAACTAAGGGAGTTAGGTCCAGAAAGTGCAGCATTTCATTCTGCTAGCGTCTAATTTTTCTTGTTTTCTTTGGAAAACGTCCGCATACATTTGTAAAAATAAATTTTCTGTCTAAAATGAGATTTTTAGAAATTAAAAATAAATGAACTTAAGCCAAAATAATTTCCTATTCATTTATAATATTCACAGTTCAAAGCAAATTCAATAAAAATTAAATTATAAGCACGCAAGGCACAGCGAGCATTCATACTTACATCATAACAATCAAAATGATACTGGAACAGCATCTATAATGTTATGAGTAAATAAGTAAGAATGATTAAAAATAAATTTGCATTCGTGTTCAATCGATGATTGAAACAAAGCAAAAACAAATGTACAAGACGAAATACAGAGAGAACACTAAAGAAATACGTTGGTTTGTGTGTAAATTTCGTCTAACCAAATTAATGATGATATGAGTTATGAGTATTCTCGTGTTCTTATTTTCAAAGTTAGTTGGTTAAATAGATGATGTTTATAAAATACACAACTAAGGTAGATAGATGCGAAGAATGCTGATGAAGGTCGTAGCGGTCCAGAAAGTGCAGCATTTCATTCTGCTAGCGTCTAATTTTTCTTGTTTTCTTTGGAAAACGTCCGCATACATTTGTATAAAAATTAAATTATAAGCACGCAAGGCACAGCGAGCATTCATACTTATATCATAACAATCAAAATGATACTGGAACAGCATCTATAATGTTGAGTAAATAAGTAAGAATGATTAAAAATAAATTTGCATTCGTGTTCAATCGATGATTGAAACAAAGCAAAAACAAATGTACAAGACGAAATACAGAGAGAACAGTAAAGAAATAAGTTGGTTTGTGTGTAAATTTCGTCTAACCTAATTAATGTTGATATGAGTTATGAGTATTCTCGTATTCTTATTTACAAAGTTAGTTGGTTAAATAGATGTTTATAAGATACACAACTAAGGGAGATAGATGCGAAGAATGCTGATGAAGGTCGTAGCGGTCCAGAAAGTGCAGCATTTCATTCTGCTAGCGTCTAATTTTTCTTGTTTTCTTTGGAAAACGTCCGCATACATTTGTAAAAATAAATTTTCTGTCTAAAATGAGATTTTTAGAAATTAAAAATAAATGAACTTAAGCCAAAATAATTTCCTATTTATTTTAAGAAAATATGCATATATGAGAAATTGAGGTTTCTTGACAATAAAATTTTGTAAATATAACTTTCTTTGATACTATTTGGGAAAAAATCAATAATATATTTATTCTTCAAAAATCAAAGTTATATAAGAAAAATAATTGTCAATAGCCTTATAACGCCGATTTTTCTGCATGGATTAGAGGTTTACTCAGGCACCCTGGGATATGTGATGATAAGAACAAAATTTGCATTCAATGGAGTTATTAGATAGCTATACTCGCTCAGAATATCAGCTCGTGTTTCTCCATAGGATTTTCTTTTACCGAATTTATAAAGTTTAGAAATTTACAAGACATTTAAACTTCAAATGCCTAATTACTTAGTTTCTTTAAATTTAGTAGATTCAATAGAAATAAACAACTGTCATTATTAAGGTTGACTAAAATATTTTTGTTAGAGTATCTCGTACATACAATATTGTGCGTAACTCTTTTAAGTCATTTAATGTTTTTCCTGATTCTTTTGTAAGATACAACTAAGTAAAGAGTTTTTACTTTGTAATTTTATTATATTTAATCTTTTTTTTTTACCATGATTTACTTTTTCTTGATACGATGGTGAAAAATTAATAATTTTCACTTTTATAGTTGCTTAGACTCATTTGCTTTGGAATTTCTTGTGCGGCAATAGTAAATACAATTGTTGTGCACAAATATAAATATAGGACAATTTATCTGTGCTTTTTTTAAAATTTTTTTAAGATTTGTATATTTATTAATTTAAAAAATAACTCAAGCTAAGAAATATTTTTGCGCCAAATGGGTTTTCTGATATTGCATTAAGCATCTTTGATGTAAAAGGTTACTCACGTTGTAAGAATTCAGTACTTACAAAATATTTTTGTTTATTTTGTTAATTATAACATGCACGTTCGGAACTCATATCGTCCAAAAAGTAATTTAAATAAAAATTTTAAGGTCCCTTAACACTTAAAGCACACTTTAATAAGCACCGAATATTTTATAAGAATTGAAAATTAAAACAACTGATAGAAAATGTAGAAATTCGTGACCTATTACTCAATAAATGTTTATTTATTATTTAAAACATAAATGTAAAACAAACTGATTTTCAAATACATTACGTTGCAATTAACTTCTTACCCAATGTATTAATTAGATTGAATTAAAAATAAATTTTACTCGCTGTTATATTACAAATCTGTCGTAAATAGATAAAAGTATTTTCATAAATTAATATTTATAACATTAACAGTTAATATGTAATCGCCGCGAAAATATCATATTAACTTAAAAAAATATACGTCTTTATTGAAAATAAAATTGGTTCACACCATTATAAAACAATATATGCCATATTCCAATGAAGAAATACTTATAAGTATACTTAGAGTATTTACATACTTATACTTATTTCTACTCAATACTTATAAGTATGAGTATAGAAAATACCCAATCCAACTTATACTTATAGTTATTTGTGTTTCGTGCAATAAAGTATGAGTATGTGTCTACTCATTAGCTGTCAATACTTGTACATATTTAAGTTGAAACCGGTATGAATATGTTGTGTATGGTACGTTGTTGAAGCTGTAACGATACTCATTCATACATGTTTGGCCTCAAATACTTGAAGAGTACTTAAAATGATACTTTTGTCATTCTCTGGTGTGCACTCCAATTCGATCGAATGCTTTTTGAAAATCCAGTGAAACAATTATAACATGCTTTCGCAAGGACAGCGAATCAACAATTTGATGATCAAGATATAGTAAATTGTCTGTAATAGATTTACCTTTTGTAAAGCCAAACTGTCTGCTGTCCAATAATTTATGAGTTGTTGTGAACCACCACAGTCAGTTAGAGACCATTTTATACAATAATTTGGATAGGCAAGGGTTAAGAGATATGAGGCGGTAAGAACAGATGCTTGTTTTGTCACACCCTTTTTAATAAAGGAATTCCAAATATTGTTGAATAGATGCAGCAAACGCAGTTTCATTGTTATTGGAAGCTGTTTTAACATAGGATAACAGATCCTGTCTAGCCCTGGCGTTTTCCCTTTAAGCATTTTTAATGCTGACTGAAGTTCTATTACACTAAAATCAGGATCTAATACGGAAGCTCTTAAATCTGGTACAGCTAAGGGGCTGCACAATGAGAGATTGGATTTACCTGTTATAAAATCATTATGAAAATTTATGTCTGAGGAGTTCTTTGACCAAAATTTGCTGAATTCGAATGCAATTTCATTATTATTGGTTAGAAGATTATCCGAAGATCTTTGTGATTTGATTCCATGAATAGTTGTTGAGAATTTGTAACCAGTAAGGAATCTTATATTCGCCCAAATATTTTCTATCTTTGAACCTGGATTAATTGTAAACGTAAAGTTGTACAAGGCCTGCTTTTTCGCTATTTTTACTTCCCGTTTTAATATGGCTTTTTTCTTTTTGTAGGCTATTAAATTACTGGTTGTCATATTGCGTTTATTTCTACTTTTATTGATACTCTCTAAATGTTGATTCCACCAAGGCACCGATTTAGGGAGCGAAGGATGTGTTTGAGGTATGGCTACATTTGCAGCTTGGTGTATTATTCTACAAATATTGGCGGATTCTTTATTAATATTGTCGCTAATTGCTCGTTGTGACTCGAAGAGAGAACATTGTGACTGGTATAACAGCCAGTTCGCTTTATTAATTTTGTATTTTGGGTAAAAAACTGGATTTGTAACTGGTTGACGAAAAAGAGAGATAATTATTGGGAAGTGGTCACTTCCATGTAAGGTATTTTCTATCTTCCATTCAGTGTGTAGACAAAGTGTTGGTGAACAAAAAGAGAGATCCACGTGCGAAAAAGTGGAGTGAGTATTAAAAAGCGTGGGAGACGAGTCGTTAAGCAAGATAAACTGGTTATCGTTAATAAAGTTGGCTAGAATCTTACCCCTTTTGTTGTTCGCTGAGGAGCCCCAAGTTCTATGCCAACTATTGAAATCTCCTGTTATTAATAGTGGCTCATTAATATTGCGAAAAACGGTACTGAGGTTTTCATAAATAAAGTTATAATTGGGGGGAATATATGCCGAGAAAATCTTGAATTTCATTTTTGAATGTATTTCAGCACATATAGTATCAAAATCACTACTGACATCTAATGTCTTATATTGCAGCGAGTTATGAATTAGTAAAGCAACACCACCATATCGGGGGTTCGATGTGTTTCGAGCAATCATTTTGTAGTTAATTGGTGTAGGAATAGATGAAGTATCGTGTATATGTGTTTCTTGAAGTGATATAACTTTTGGTGAATATTGTTTTATGAGAAGCAAAAGTTCATTGTAGTTATTAGTAAAGCCGTTTATGTTCCACTGGATAATGTTTAAAGTCATTAAAAACTTACTTAAATTAAAAAATTTATGAATTAAAGTTGCAGTTTTTATATAATTTAACTAATGCATCGCAAAATATTTAAAGAGTGTTTAAGTATTTTTGGTGCGTTTGTTATTGTTCTCAGCAAACTTCAATTGGCGTTTGATCTTTTTTGAAGTTTTAATTGGTAATACTTTTATAATTTTTTTGTTATTGCTACAGTTTTGGGAAGATGTACTATTAATGTCCGATAATTCTGTGTCAGACATTACATCTGAGATAATTTCGTTAGGAGTAGTGATATTAGTTGTAAATTGTTTATTATCGATTGGTATTGCCTGAGATGAATTTATCGAGACGTTCTTGGAAGTTATTGGTTGTTCCTGAGGAGAATCTTTATATATGTTTTTATTTATTATTACTGATGAATAAGTTGACATCACGGAGGGGTGGCGATCATTATATTTTTTTATTGCTGTTTTCCTGCTAACCTTTTCTAATGTAATAATAGCTTGGATTTCCTTTTCTTTCAAAAAAATGGGACACGTGTTTGCATTTGAGGAGTGATTGTCATTAACACTACTAACTTCCTTACAGTTAATACAACGTTGGGCATTGGAACACACACCATCGACATCATATAGCTGATAATCTAAGGAGCAGTTTAAACAAATCTTGTTATTTTTACAAAACTTCGACAAATGACCATAGCGAAGACAATTCTTGCATTTCAGGGGAAAAGTTATGTATGGTCTTATTCTTACTTTTTCGTATCCAATCAACAGTTCATTAGGAAGAGAGGTCGAGGCAAAAGTTAATATAACTAAACCGGTTTCCTTAAGTTCGTCGTTCGTTTTTTTTAATATTTTATTTACCTTATGTATGTTTTGTTTTTTTAACTCCATCAAGATTTCCTCCTCCGGAATACCCCTCAGGTCGTTTGAATAAATGACACCTTTAACAAAATTAAGAGACTGATGTTCACTTAGCTCCACCTCAATTGTAGGAGAGAGACAACGTAGTTGAATTAGACTTCTTGCTTGAACATAATCACCCTTATTCTGCGTTTCGATTACGTTCCTGCATTCAGTTACGCTCGAATCGAAAATAGGTATTCTATAAAAAACCTAATCGAAAGAAAAAGAAGAAGAGAAGAGTATGTTTAAACCAGCTGCTTTGTTATGAAACGTATGAAATAGAAACATAAAAAACAAAAAAAAAAAATTTGTAAACATTGTAATTGTTAAACTATAAATACAATTTTATCAATAAACAGTGATAAATATATGTATTAGAACCAAATATTGTGGAAGCTATAATTAAATAAACTCATCAGTAATGTGCGGAAAAAAAGAAAATAGTCAACAGACTAAAAGCAAACGGTATTTGTGGCCAAACTATTCCAGCGAGAGGAATCCTAAAGCACCGGAGCGAAATTTTTATTTTCTACAGATCATTTAAATTATTATTATTAAAATGTCATACTTTCTTTCCAGTTTTTTTTTTTTTGTGGCCCTATTGCGTTAAGTGCATATGGATCTTCTTCCCAGAATGCCTATACTTATATCCAGACGCAATACATATCAGCCTTCGTTGCCATTATACTAACCTGCAATTAAGTAAATAAAGCTTTAAAATTCCAAAAAAAAATATTACAAAATAAAGTTATAGCATTTTATACTCACATTTTATTAAATTTTACACTTTTTTAACTACAAAAACAAAAATCGAAAAACTTTCCGCTAGTAAATAAACAACTTGAAAAAACGTAGCTACGATCGTAACGCAGAATACATACAATCGAAAAAGAAATCGAATTAATACGGGGAACGGAACGCAGAATACCAAAGTTGACAAACCGAGTAATTTTCGATCCGAATCGAAACGCAGAATAAGGGTGAATTTTTTGTTTTAATTAGGATTGTACCGTTTAAAAGCTTTTTACGTGTATCTACTTCACTGCAAATTGTAGTATACACGACCTTTTTAATCAGGAACGGCGATACATCAGATAATGTTTTTTCACTATTCACTCTTTTCATTACCAGATATTTTGGTCCTGGCGTAATTAATGTTAGAACTTTTGTATTATCCAAAAAATGGGCTGCTTTATATTCTGTCCACGGTCCGGAGGTTCATTCATTTTATTGATGTTATATTTTTATTAATTGTTGAGAGGCACCCTCGTATTTTTAAACTCTAGTTATAAGTTAATCAAAATTAATAAATGTGTACTAATGTAATATAAATCTTTTTAGCAGTCAGCACTTTATTTAGTTAAACTTTGTTTATAAGTTTATTTAAAATTAATGTACTATTGAAATATGACTCTTTAGCAAGTCAGCAATTTAATTATTTAAATTATTTTTTTTAAGAATGCTGTTTCTGTTTAGTCAGCATTTTTAGCGTTAAGAATTTAGTATAAATAGTGATGAATAATTATTAAAACAGTGAGTTGTAAACTAGAAGTAAGAACAAACACTTATAACCTGAAATTCCTACGGGACCCTGCAGGTTATAAATAAATAAAATTAATATAGATAATAGCCTGGAATTCCTACGGGACCCTGCAGGTTATATATAAATAAATAAAATTATAAAATAAATAAATCAAATTTCTTGCTTACAAAACAACTCCAACATTTTAGCGCAGCCGGTAATAAAAGAATAAATATCCTGCGATTCCTAAGGGACCCTCCAGGAATAAAATTTGGTTATATTGATTTTGAATCCTTTCCGAATGTGGCAATAATTTTATAGCAACGAAAATTAGGAAACCAAGTAAACACGGAAGTGAAGCATTAGGGGTCATTAAGCATCTGTATACCAGTACGCCTTTAGTGCCTTCAAAGAAGTGTGAATTGGTGGAATTATTAGTAAACTGCTAATTACTTTGGCCCCATTGGGAGAAGTTTTGATTCGATTTGTTTTGCTTGTGAACAAAATCGGTAAAGTCGGTGGCAAAGAAAAATTTAAAGAAACCACTAAGTATAGAGGTGAATTCCTAGGGGTCATGAAGCATCTGTATACCAGTACGCCTTTGGGATCTTTGCCAAAATACAAAGTGGTGGAATTGAAAAGTAACTGCCACAGGTCTAAGCCACATTAAGCAAGGCAAATTTAAAATTTGTATGGAGTAAACGTCGCGATCAGTACATTGTGCGTCATTTAAAAAAAAAATTAACTTTTGAAGGCAATAGCGGAAATGTTTTTGGTGCTGGTAAGTATGCCTTTAAAATTTTTAAATTTGTAAACGGACAACCCGAAATTGGTATCCAGGTTCATTGGACATGAAAATGACAAACTGACTGAATTGTTGAAGATCACAAAGAATGCACAAAACCTGTTAGGCGCCAACATAGACCTCTTGCAGAGTATTTAAGAAATTTTGTGAAACTTGACCGAACTAATTGGGATGATTGGCTGCATCATGCCATGCATGTACACAATAACACAAGACATTCGTCTACTAAGCAAACGCCCAATAAGGTACTGTACGGATTCGAATTTGAAATACCTGTCAGGTTAAAAAAGCAGCCAGCACCTCTCTATAATACAGATGACTACAGCAAAATCCTTAAATACCAAATTCAACGAAGTTATGAAGTGGTGAGACAGAACCAGGTTAGGGCAAAAGAAAAATCAAAAAAATATTATGACAAGGGCACAAAGACTAGACAGTTTAAGATCGGACAAATGGTGTGGCTAAAAAACCAGGAGCGAAAAAATAAATTTTCACCTATATGGTTGGGTCCCTATGAAGTCACGGGAATACCCACACCTGTCAATGTAAGAATACGACAAAGGAACTCCGACAAGTTTTATCATAATAATTTGATAAAACCAGTAAAATAAAGATTTTATAAAAGGTGGCAGGGTGCAAAGGGTTACATTGCGAATAATTAAAAAGGGTAATTTTTTGTAAGGTTTTTTTTTCTTCTGTTGAGTTTAAAGAGTATCAGTTACTCCGTTTATTTTCTGGTTATCTTGGCTCGAAACTAAAGCTACAAAGGATTTAAGCGGAAGTACAAGTGAGTTACTCATAAAACACTGATTTAGTTACTTTACAACACCGCCATCGGTAATTTGCCTGAAACATTGAACTTAGTGCGAAAATTCGATACGATTTCAACTGACGGCAAGTGCCATGGGGTATGCGAAGAAACATTTCGACGTAAAATATGAAAGGGTAGCAACAAATAGGCAAAATTGAACAAAGGTTGATGAGATTAAAGAGAAAAAAAAGGTAATATAGTAAAAGAAAATCGTATAATACGCTACAAAGTGTATCAGCCAACCAATTTCAGATCCTAGATACTTTGGCTCGAAACCAAAGCTACGGGACGAAAGTGGGATATGAGGGCTATAAAGGATAAAATATATAAGTAAATAGAAAGAAGGAAGAAGACAAGAGGGTCATATAAGGGAAATAATAGAAGAATATTAACGAACATGAGAAAAAATGAATAGTATGAAAATGTATAGTCAGAAAGGGGAAAAAACCAAGGAATTATAAAATGAAAAAAAAGTGTGAAGATACATAAAGGAAAATAAGTAAAAATAACGGTAGGAGAATATGTGAAAAAAAGGGAAAAAACCAGAAGGGTTATGAGATTAAAGTATAAGGAAATATCAGAAAAAAAAATTATATGAACAAAATAAAGAAAATAAAGGGTCGCATAAGGAAGGTAAGATTTTTAAAATAAAGTATAAATACGCACCCTGCACTAAGGTTTTTTAAAAGGAGGAGTTCCTGACTGTGGAAAATTTACATCGAAGTTATTTATTAGCACAAAGCTGCTACAAATGTCATAAAAACAGTAATACATAATGGCCTATAATGGATGAAGTTAGTTCTAACATAGATACAATTTCAGCTAAAGGTAAATATTGTGAAAAAACTAAGAAAAAGGCAGTAAAAGATAATAATAACAAACTGAATTAAAATGAAAAAAGGCCACAGAAAGCTTTTTTAAAGGAAAAGTAAAACGCATGACACAAAAAGAAAGAAAATCTGATAAATCCATTTTCGGTTGCTAATTCTTCTTGAAAAATATGCCTTTAATTTTTGAAATTAAATAACATTTTTACAAAATCTCACTTGGAATATTTCAAATTAACAAACAACTTTTAACGTTTTACCACCACATTTTGTGCTTTACTTTTGATATTTCATTAATTAAAAACACTGTTTTTTTTATTGCAAATGATTGGGGGTACTCATTTTTTTGAAAAAGTATGAAGTTTGTTTAAAAAAAATATTCTCTGTTTAACATTTTTAAACACCGATTTATTTTAAAAAGCAAATGTTTTGTTAATTTAAAATTTGAGTAAAAATGTGTTTTTTGTTTAAAATTTTTGTGTCGGATTTCTTATGCATTTATTATTTTTTTTTTTCTTGCTGTTGTTTTGTTAATTATTCACAGCATTTTTGCATACGCATCACTCTTTTTTGTGTCACTGGCCTGACGATAATAATTTTATGTAATAATTTAAATTCCATAAACAAAAAATATGAGTAATATGTTCAAAAGTGCTACTCTCAGCATATATATATATATATATATATATATATATATATATATATATTTGTGTTTATATGTATACACATATATAGGTGTATAAAGATATATATTGGAAAACGCCTGATTCAGAGGTTTGGACTATTGTTTTCAAAATCCAATATATATGAACAAGCTCAATAGGCATTAAAATGCTTGCTTGGTAACAAAAAAAATATATATATAAAAAAAGATTCATAAATACTTACAACAACAACATACAAAATATTTATAAGTTTTTTATGTTGTTTTAGAAGTAGCAAAAGGAAAAAAAAAGAAAAAAAAAATTTTGTTTGTAAGAGTAGCAAACAAAGGAAGAATAAATCTTTTATGTTTAAATTATATTGTTAAAATATGTACCAAAACCATTATATATTATTGTAAATAATTTATTACCAATATAATTTTTTGTAAACAATTTTAAATTACGATTTTTTTGTTTTTGTTAACAATTTTAGTATTTTTTAGTTTTAAAATTTTAAAATAAAGTGGGATTACGTGTGGTGTTCTCCAACACAATAAGCGAAAGCTTAGCGTGTCAACTAACAACATGGACTCATCTTGTCCAGCCCCCAACGGAGTAGCAACAAATCAACAAAAAATACGGAAACATGGCACTAGAAAAATTTTTTTAACTTAGAGGGCTTTATTGTCTCTAAAGTGGATGAACAACTTTCAAAAATCTCAATTATGATTTTCCTCACTTTACTTAATTAAATTTATCATTAGCAGATACTGAACCTTATCCGAAGAGCACCTTATGATCTAAAACGAAGTGTTTTTGTTGTGGTCACGATCCACGATTTTTTTTCCTGAAGTGTGGTGAAAACAAGTGTAATTAAAGCTTCGTTTAGCCATAGCAAAATGCAGTAGAGGCAACACAACCGCCAACTTTATGACAACACCTCCGAATACACAGATGAAATGTGAATATGAAGCAAGTTTGTGCATAAGAAAGCAGCCAGTGGAAAAATTTCGTTTCGATACAAGTCCGATATACATGGTACACATAGTTCTTTGAATGGCATTGACTATAAAAGAAATACTAAAACTTTTCCCGAAGTTGAATTGGTTGGCTATAAAGGACCGACCATAATAAGATGCAGTCTATTTCAGAGCAACATTGATTTTCCATATTCGCATGAGTTGGTTGTACGAAAAGATGATCATGAAATATGTGATCCACATAATTTGAAAGTTTCACAAGATGTTGGCTATTTTGCAAAATTTAAAAACATGGGTATTACACATACGGCTTAAAAGGAATTATTAAAAAAGAAGCGACAACGTTTAGGACGTGACTTTTTAACAATTAAAGAAGATCATGAGTTGATAAAACAAACAGAAAAAAAAGCTAAGGAGATAAATTTAATTCTAGTACGGCTATGCCTTGAAGGTTTCCGACTTGAGAAAAACAAATCATATACAACTACAGCCCCACCTATTTATGCAAATCCAGTTAGTTTTCCGGAAAGAAGGTGACATAACACAAAACAACGCACCTAAAATAAGTAGAAAAAGACGCATCCTTCATATACGAACGTTCGCTCTCCATCTCTTAATAACGATATGAAAGCACGAAAATTATTAGATATTAATGGATTAAAGTTAAAATACTTTAATATTTATTTATTTATTCAATTAAATGTAATATAAAAAGGCACTCTTGGCCAATTTTACATATATATTACAAAGTAGCTTGCCTGGTTACAGTTTAAATATATCTACGTAAAATAAAGCAAAAAATACTTAAGAGAAATAAAGATATATTAAAAAATAATCATAAAAAAGAATCAATGGTTCCCTGCCCTAACCGAAAATAATAAAATATAAAGAAAAAATTGCAAATCCCAGCAGTAATGCTCTTGAGCAACAAATAAGCTTATTTATTCTTGAATTATACATTACTAAATTAGAATAATATAGGCAGAAATTTCACATTATATATTATATATGATTAGAAAACAAATTTATTAGTTTTAGACGAAAAGCATTATTAGAATGCGAAAAAAAACTCTAAGTTCACTGCAATTTAATTAAAATTTTTCGGTTGCTTAATTTTTTGGTTGTTTACTTTTATTTATTTACCATATGTTTTTCATATCTTACGAAACTTTACTCTCTTTATTTGTGGTGTCACTTACTACAAAATGGGTAAACGAACTCCTTTCAGTAATGTTCAGTAAAACACAGTAACAATTTGTAAAAAATTTTGGGTAGACGAACGGACATAATGTCAGTAAAAGTGCTGAAAATCTCATTTTCAGGTGTAAGAAATTAAATAATTTGGACAAGGGAGACATATCAAATTTAATGCAAACTTCGACAAAGTTGCAAGCACTTTGTAACATTTTCCAAATTTAGATATACCCTTCTCCACCTGGGGTAAAAAAAAAACGAGTTTCTCAGATTCAAAATTCTTAAATATGTTTAATCTTATGCAAAGAAATGGCCAACAATTTATTGTGGTTTATTTCTATGTATTATGATTAAGGACTATTTTTTTCACTTTAACTTCAGTAAAAAGGTCTAATTTAAATAAATAGAAAAATTATTCCAATATAAACTTAAAAGACAGTAGTCAAGGCCTTATTATTTTATATTGAAAAATAATAAGTTTTCCATATGTTGTTACTTTTTTATTACCCGAGGGAACAGTTCTTAACCTTGTTTCATTTTCGGATGCTCTATGGTTTCGAAATCAATATTGTTATTATTGTTACTACCACGTGCATTATCGGCGGTATCTTGGAAATCAGAAGACGACATTTTTTGATTTGTTTTACCATCGCCACTGTCTCTGACACTGCTGCTCTCATTTACATTTGTGTCGTTTATTTTGTGTGCATTATTTTTGAAATTTAATGCAAGGTCTTCTCCGTGTTTGCCATATTTTTCTTGCTGTCGCACCAAGTCATAGTAAAGTCCACGCTTAGCCATAAGTTCATCATGTTTCCCTGACTATAAAAAATATACAATATATTATTGATTTTAATAGCAGTCTTACAGCTAAACATACTTCAACTATATTTCCTTTGTCTAAGACAATAATGAGGTCAGCATTGCGTATGGTAGATAGTCGATGGGCAATTACTAACGTTGTACGATTCAGAACGGCAGTATCCAAAGCTTTTTGTACTTCAGACTCACTCGTAGCATCTAAGGCACTCGTTGCTTCGTCGAGTATTAAAATTTTAGGATTTTTCAAAAGTGCCCGCGCTATAGCGATGCGTTGACGTTGACCACCACTCAATTGAGTGCCACGCTCACCCACATTAGTTTGATAACCATTCGGAAGAGTGGAAATAAATTCATGCGATTGCGATAGTTTAGCTGCAATACGCACATCCTCTTCTTCGGATCCAGGCCTACCGTATCGTATATTTTCCAATATGGTAGTAGCAAACAATACTGGTTGCTGTTCTATAAAACCTAAAACATTGCATCTTAACCAATGAGGTGAAATATCTTCTAATTTGTATCCATCAATTTTAATGGAACCCGAAGATGGTTCATAAAAACGTTCGATTAACGATGCTATAGTTGATTTGCCAGAGCCACTAGCACCAACCAAAGCTACGGTTTCTCCAGGTCTTAGTGTTAAATTAAAATTTTTAAGCACAATCTATAAACAGAAGCAAGGTAACAAAAAATTTTTAACTTGATTTTCTGACTTACGTGATTAGGCCTAGTTGGGTATGCAAAGAAAACATTTTCGAATCGTATTTCTCCTTTTAAGCGTTCTGCCGGTATTTCATAGCCTCTGGAGAGTTCAATCTTTGGTTGAATTTGCAAATACTAAATTAAAAACTAAAATTAATTTAAAATCATTATGAATATTTATTTGTAATATAACCTCAAAGACTCTTGATCCAGCTGTCATGCCACGTATTACTGTACCCAACAACACAGAACCTTGAGCGAGCGAGCGTTGTACCCCTTGGGCCGCAACTAAGAAAGCCATGAGGGATCCAGGCGATAAACTTTCAGTTGACATCAAATGTCCACCCATGAAAAGTGTTGACAAAAGTAAACCATTAAGAAAAAAATTCGTCAAACCCTGGAATATTGCTATACGATAGCCAAGTTCTTGCGCTAATCGAGCAGCCTCATTTGTTTCATATTCAAACAATTCCATTTCACGATATTCACAAGCACTTGAACGTACCGTGCGTACATTTGATAACGCCTCTTCACACACCGATGTTGCACGTTCAGTCTGGGCTTGAGAATCTTTACTTAAATGGCGCAGTTTCTTGCCCAAATATGTCATAAACATTACAACACATGGTACTGAAGCCAACGCGATTACTGCCATATGGGGCGAAATTATAAAGAGCGATATGGTTCCACCAATTAATTGGGCCACACTTCGCAAGCCCTGCGATACTAACTGTTTAAAACAAGATTTGAAATCTTGAACATCGGAAGTCAAACGATTTACAAGTTCTCCAGTGCGATTCTTATCAAAGAATTCAATATCTTGAATAATTATTTGACGGAAAAGATCTTGACGCAGCTTAGCAGCCATTTGTTCTCCAATGCGGCTTAAGAGGTAGATGTATAGGAACGTAAAACATGACTGCATTACATACAAACTAAGTAGATTTGTTGCTGGCTTACTGACATCCTTAAAAAAAGAATTGTTTAAAGGGTCTTTGACGTAAGTGTTGGCATAATGCGCTAATATATTAATTAAATCTCCTAATAAATTTGGTATCCGTATATTAATGTATGCCACAATTAGAGCTGCCTGAAATTTAATTTAAAAAAATTAATTTCTGATAATAAAAAAATAAAAAGATAAAATTATTAATTATATTACGACAGTTTGGGATTAAGCCCTTCTTATAGAGCAAATAGAGATACAAATTTCTCTCCTACATCGGAAAAAAAATTAAAAAGGGCAAAACTTGTTTCAAAGAGGTTGTATAATTTTTTTGTATCAATATTGAACTTAATATTTTACAGTGGAACATTCAAGGCTTTATTAACCATAAGTACGCTCTTGAACTTCTAATAGCTAAACATAAGCCGAATATTATTGCCCTTCAAAAGACGCACATAATGTGCAAAAACCGGCATCTACTGCACATACCTGATTATAAAGTTTATCACCACAATAAGGATTATTTGCACTCAAAGGCTGGTATTGCTTTGTTAGTTAAAGACAACATTAACGTGAGTCAACATATCTCATCTACTGGTGATCTTGCTTTTCAACAAATAATAATGCAATACAGAAATTCATATTACTTATATATACAAAGAATGTGACTTAAGTTTGACTACTTTTATGGTCAACAACATCTTATTACTTGAAATCGCATAATGTTCTATGGGGCACAACGAATACCTCTAATATCAGACGGATTTGGAAAGATTTTGCTAATTAAAATTTAGAACAATGGATCACCAACCTTGTTCAACACCAGAAACACCCTTACATGCGTTGACGTTACAATGGCGAGTGTTGATTTGGCATCTGTTCTAGTATGGAGTTATTTGCCTATGCCTGAAGTTGGTGACCATTTTCCTATTTAAATTACCAACAATTTTGTAAACGTGAAAAAGGTCTTGCCACCACGATTCAACGACACCAAAGCAAATTGGTCACTCTTTGCTTAGAAAGTTTTCGATGTGAGTAAAATGTTTTCAGTAGCTTCCAATATAAATAAAGAAGCAGCCCAAATTAAACGTATTATTAGAAAATCGGCTAATAAAATCATACCACTTACCACTAGTCCCAAAAAAAACACTTCTATTTGGTTTGATTCCAATATTTCGAAGCTTATTAGGTTCCGACAGATAGCTTGAAAAGTTTTTAAAAGGTGCCGCAATCGCACGAACTGTTCAGAATATATAAAAAGCGTACGTGGGAAATTTTTTGGAACTTCTTAAAAGCACAAATAAATGTCCGTTACCTATGGGAAAAAGTTAATACTATGAGGTCTAAAAGGATTTGTAATTTTTACTTCTATATTTAAACAACAATATGGACTTCACATTACATGCCATCAGATGGAAGAAACATTGCGCAGTAACTTGAAAGCTCGTCTTCACAGTATGGTTATATCAGAAGATATAGAAAAAGATTTTGACATAGTTGTGGAGTTTTTTCTAATTCAAGAGATTAATAACTATGTGTGAAAATAAATTTTAAAATTTTTAGCTTTGACACAAACCTTTTAATTTAACAGGGATCTGTTAAAAAGTTAACATAGCCCTGTTAAAGGAATACAAATTCGGTTTATGTATCCAAACTAGAAATTTTATGGAAACAACGAAATATGGGAAAACCAAAATGAATGGGATTTGCTTGCGAGGTGTCCTTCTATAGTTCTCCATACTTGAAATATTTAAATGCGCGACTTGGAACGGGTTTTGAGCATTTTTAAAATTTGAGTTTCTCTAAGGGATAATCTCATTTTCATGAAAACAATGGAATCATGGAATTGTGCGCGAGGTATTCTTCTATAAATGTCCATACTTGGAATTTTTAACAGCGCGAGTTGGAACGGGTTTTGCGCACTTAAAAAAATTTTTTTCCTCTAAGTGATGAGCCCATTTTTATGGAAACAACAAAAGATGTCAAAATCAGAATAATACGGAATTGTGTGCGAGGTATTCTTCTATAATTGTCCATACTTGGAATTTTTAACAGCGCGAGTTGGAACGGGTTTGAGGCATTTTTAAAATTTGAGTTTCTCTAAGGGATGAGCCCGTTTTTATGGGAAATGCAAAATATTACAAAATCAGAAAAATATGGAATATTGTGCGAGGTATTCTTCTAAAATTGTCCATACTTGGAGTTTTTAACAGCGCGAGTAGGAACGGGTTTTGCGCACTTAAAAAAAATTTTTTCCTCTAACAAAAGATGTCAAAATCCGAATAATACGGAATTGTGTGCAAGGTATTCTTCTATAATTGGAATTTTTAACAGCGCGAGTTGGAACGTGTTTTGGGCATTTTTAAATTTGAGTTTCTCTAAGGGATGAGCCCATTTTTATGGAAACAAGAAAAGATGGCAAAATCAGAAAAATATGGAATATTGTGCGAGTTATTCTTCTAAAATTGTCGATACTTGAAATTTTTAACAGCGCGGATGGAACGGGTTTTGGGCATTTTTAAATTTTAAAACTTAAGTTTCTCTAAGGAGTGAGCCCATTTTTATGGAAACAACAAAAGATGGCAAAATCAGAAGAATATGGAATTGTGTGTCCATACTTGGAATTTTTAACAACGTGAGTTGAAACGGGTTTTGGTATTTTTAAATTTTTTAAATTTGAGATTCTTAAAGGGATGAGAATTTTGTCCTAAAATACATTTCAAAACTATTTCAATACTTATGAATACGACTGAAAAAATTTTGATATGGTTGTTCACAAGTGGGCAAAGGATAGAGGTGCTATTATACCGATCAAGGCGGAAATTATTCGTGTTTGTAGGAACCGAGAGTGCGTTATCAATTCAATAAACATCAGGGACTTCGATATAACCGTTACTGACCAAATGAGAGTGTTAGGTATATATTTTTAAGTAGGAATTTATTGTAGACCACACATGTGAAATATCTTTTATCGAAGTTGAGCAAGTTAAATAACTTGCTTAAACTAATTTGCTCACGAAATAAAGGAACATATTTTAATACTACTCTTGAAATATGTCGATCTCTGGTTACCGGTATGTTAAAATTGGTATCACAGTTTACGGATTAAAGAAAAACCAAAAAATGTTGGACACTGCTATGAATAACTGTTACAGAACTGCATCAGGCTAACATTTGAAACAACTACGCCTTGAGGCTGGTTATCAAAACTTTAAATATATTTTGGAAAAGAGTTTTATCGTAATGGCATCAAGAGCAATAACGATTCTATCAGATGGGCTACATGAAATGTTTTGGAAACATCTACAGTCCCATAAAGTTTGTTATCCTTTATCTGTCAGAAACATCGTCGTGGTACTTAAGAGGCAAAACATTTTTTTTACCATCTAAGCCAATGGGACCTTTGGGACCCAAGTGAGTCGGTCTTGTCTTTTGCGCCGACGGCCTGTGCAACCTAACCTAATGGAACATCTTTGATGTCTAAAGTTGCTTTGACGGATACAAGCTTAAGTTCTTATAACAAAAACCACATAAATAGCCTAATTTTTAAGAAAAGCCTTAAGGAAAAAATCAAATCTTTTAGTCCTGAAATGATTATTTATACAGACGGCTCTTTTAATAATGGCGTAAATACATATTCAGTGGTCAAGCAACTTGGACTAGGACGTTTTGAGGTGATCTTTAGAGCTCGTTTGCCTGACAATGTGGGAGTTTTTGTTGCTGAATTATGGGCTGTCAAAGCCGCCACATTCTTTGCAATTGAGAAAAAGGTCAAAACAATTATTTGCACTGACAGTCTCAGTGTTATAAAAACATTGGAAAAACACCTTATGGGAACTTACAGCTCTATCATTAGCTTGCCCCTCGTAAATCTAGAGGTATTAATTTTATGGATCCCATCACATATTGGTATTAAAAGAAATGAGTATACGGACAGAGTAGCCAAAAGTGCTCAAGCTCTTCTGGAAATAACTGACATTCCATGTACACCGAAAGTAATTTTTAATATCAGTTAAAACAACTTTACCCTACACGGCCAAGACCCACTGTATAATTCTAACTTTACTAGATCTTAATGCGTAATGAAAAGTCGCATTAAAGTTGGCAAGGCTCTCTTCAATACTCAACATTGTTTTAACCATACGGACCCGGCCAGATGTTTTAACTGTGATGTTGATTTATTGGTAGCTCATCTTTTCACTTAATGTCCAATCTCAAAGATTGGTGATCGATTGGAAGAAATTATGGACTGCACCACTTGCGTGTATTTACCTCATATAAGGCGTAGTCTTCGAAGCCATGGTATTCAAATTGTTTAGTTAGTTCAATATTCATAATCTAATTACATGTAGTATAAAATGTTTATAAATAATAAAATAAAGTATATGGTGTAGTTATCCGGCGCCTTTTGTATATTTTATAAATCGATTTATAAAATATATTAATTTAAACATGCTTGATACCTTCAAATATAAATATTTCATGATATTCTCATAATATATTTATATTTGAAATAAAGAAATATGTATAACAGTTTATTGTATAGAGTTTGACAGTCAGCGTTGAAATGAATTCGCCATCCAGACCACCTGTACTATTTAGCCAAATTCCGAATAATAAATTTTCATATTTATAAAAATTTAAAATAAATAAATAAAAGAAAAATGAGATCTTCGGGAACAAGTATAGTTTAGGGCAGTCACTCGAAAATAATTGATAAGTTTCTGGTAAGAATAGCAAGGTGTTGGAATTTTTTGCAACATTGTTTTTCGTCTTAAACTACTTTATCATTTCGTTGTCAATGCTAATACGTAAAATATATACTTTCGATAATTATCTGTCACCTCTGCTTCATAACATTGTGTCTTCGATTATACGGCACTGACCACTAACTACGACCTCCCATCATCATTATTTTAGTAACTTTCACACAAAGAACAATTTTCCGACACCCAATTAATAATCTTATATTTTTTTTTAATTTCTCTTTACTGTGTGAATTTATATACCTTTCTATATATTTAACGTTTTAGGCTGGGGAGCTAATAGATATACATAAATAATATATATTATATCTTCAAAGTATTGTGAGTTAGTTGAACTAAGATTATTGTATTCTCTTTTTGTAAATATAAGTTTGATCTCAGACTTAAATCTATTGTAATATTATTATTTTGGCCCATTTGGGCTTTATATTACGAAATAAATGGACTAAAGAATAAAGTTGCTATACTTATTTTGTTCCATGCCGATGCGAAATATCTGGCATATCGCTTAATATACATATATGTATAAAAACTTTAGAGGTCCGTAACTCTAAAAATACGTTACCGCCATTTTTTTAAATAATTATTTTATACTTAAAACTACATTTTCTATTCCCTGAAGCTCATTTTTTTATTTTCGAGTTATTGCCTTAAACTAGATTTAAGCCAAAGTTCCAATTTTTAAAAACTGTAAGATGGTCTATTAATAAAACACCAGAATGATTCTGAAAACAGAAATATCTTACCGCTATAGAGATAAGAAACTCCCACAAATGGGGCTCCAGGTAAGACCAAAAACGCTTCCAATCGAATTTTTCATTTCCTTGCTTCAAAGTTTTTTGAATTACGCCTTCCAGTCGATTTCCTTCACATTGGACTTTGTTTTGACTTCGCCTCAGAAGAGTCCTCGCTGTTAAACCTATTGTAAATCCACAACCTCCCAGAAGTATTGCTTTAGATTTTGCTGTGCTTTTATTAGTTTTCTGAAAACCGGTCTTCAACTTAACATTTCGTAATGTAACATGCAAATCTCTTATTTGTGTGATATCATTGAATTTCTTCCTTGCCAGGCATGTGTTGATATGAAATTTTGATATTTGTTGTAATAATTTGTGACTAACAAGAAACAAAATGAAAATTAATATTTTCTGGCGATGACATAACAGTAATTTAAATGTTTTGGATTGTGTGCAAACTTTATGGTATAAACAGCCCATTTATATTTATGTACCTGTTATCACTCCGACTGCAGTTGTTTAAAATCAAGCGTAGCATTTTCTAATTTCATTCCCTAGTATAAGCTATCGAACGGAGTAAGTGGAGAAGCAATCGTATTCATGTACATAAAAGCGTACTTTCCGCCTTAAAAGAATGTTGCATATATTTTAATTACATGAATGTTATATTATTCATTAGGTTTTTTCTAGCGCGAGCAAGAAAAACTTTAATAAAACTTTAACAATAAAAATAGTAATAATAAAAATATGTCAAGGTTCAGTCTTAGTGACATATTTGTCAAAATATGGTAAACTCAGCTGTTTGAAACAGAGTAGTACACATATCAAAAAGTGTGACCAGAGTTATCGTTGTTTGATGCAATTCTTTATAGCATGTTTACACGGCAAAATGAGACACTAGCTGCGCTCTCTGACGTTTATACACACCCTATTTGCAAATACAAATTATTTTCAATTATTTAACTAACTATTTAAATCGCAAGAATATGTTCGCCATTTGATTAGTACCGGATTACAATTTTATATTTATCTGGTAAAATGTCGATGGAAAACTTTTCAGCATTTTATACTTTTTGCTTAATTTTTTATATTCAAAAATAATATATGAACAATTTTGTTTTAAAACAACAATATTTCCCCTCAAATAATTTTTATAAGGCCTAATAGGCAAAAATATTTAAACCACTAAGCATACAGAGGCGACACGAGAATATAGTCATCTCTTTTTTTCTATGCATCTCTTTCTTGACATCCTATCGACTTCAATTTTGTTTTGTAGTAGTCGATAGTATGTCAAGAAAGAGATGCATAGAAAAATCGAGATGACTATATTCTCGTGTCGCCTCTGTATACTCGGTGATTTAAACAAAAGAAAAAAATGTAGGACCATTCTACACCTTATTTGCAAATATTATAGTTATCAGGAATTGTTATCGTACTTAAGCTATTCGTAAATAAAAAAATAATTAACCGTTTATGCAGCAAAATTTTCTTTTCTCAATATTTTTTTTTGCAAATAAGACGTGCTTATAAACATAGTCAGCCCAATTATAAACAAAAATTCCGTGCGAGTTCTTTCACTTTTCCCTTTTCTCCAATTATAAATTTTTTCCCCTTTCGATTGACTGCGGAAAGGGGAAAAAATTTGGGGGGAAAAAAGTAGGTATTATAAATTATAAAATAAAAATTATATAAAAATAAACAAAAAAAAACTCCCTTCAAATTACGATGATGCCACTTTTTCATATTTTTATTCCCACGGAATTAATAATTGGAGGAATCTTTTCTCGAGAAACTGACGGAAATGGACTGCAAGGGGTTCAGGACTGTGGCATATGCGGATGACGTTGCGGTTGCTGTATCGGGAAAATATCTCGACACGCTATCGCAACGTCTACAAACGGCGCTAGGCTGCGTCAGTAGTTGGTGTACTGAGAGTGGGCTTAGCGCGAACGCTCGGAAAACGGAGCTTGTGCTCTTCACGAGAAGAAACAAGATTCCGGCCTTTCCACTACCACTCCTTAATGGAGTGGAGCTTGAGTTGTCTGACAGAGCGAAGTATCTAGGTATCATCCTGGACTCCAAACTGTCGTGGACCCCAAATGTCCGCTTTAGGGCGGACAGGGCCTCAGTGGCTTTGTATGTGTGTAAGAGGGCCGTAGGCAAACACTGGGGTATTAACCCGAGGACGTCGTACTGGCTCTTTGACACGGTCATAAAACCTATACTCATGTACGGGGTTCTTGTATGGTGGCCCGCACTGGGCAAACTTGTGAACTGCAGTATGCTGAATAGAATATTGCGAACTTCGGCCTTGATGGTCACCGGGGCAATGCGCACCACTCCATCGAAGGCCCTCTTTACGATGCTGCACTGGCTACCGATCGATCTCATGGCCAAGCGGCTGGCTATGAACTCGGCGGTTAGACTGAATGCAGCGGCGACGTGGAAGTCAGGGGACTTTGGACATGCGACCATTTTAGGCTGCTCCTCGGCCATCCCTGACAACATCGATTATTGCACGCCCACCCCCGTGTCTGATATTGGTTTCGGGGTGTCAACGTCGGGCACATCGAATATGCGTGGGGATGTGCTTGATGTTTACACTGACGGATAAAAGTCGGACACGGGGGTCGGGGGGGGCGTCTTCATTCCTAGATTTCAAATCAGAATGAAGTTTAGGCTACGGGATCAGTGTAGCGTGTTACAGGCTGAGATTTCAGCCATCAGAAGGGCGGCTTGCTGGATGAGGTACCACAGGATATACGGAGAGGATATCCGGATCTGTACTGACAGCAAGGCCGCGATTAACTCCTTATCGGGTGTCTATACGACATCCAGATTGGTACGTGAATGCCGGACATCTCTTAACGAGATGGCGAGACATTCCAACCTGGAACTGTTTTGGGTACCGGCTCACTCGGGCGTATCCGGGAATATAATTGCGGACGAACTCGCCAGATTGGGAACCCGGTTGGGAGACCGGGAGACAGATCCACTGGTAGGAGTCCCATTAAGCTGCTGTAGAGCTTTACTTCGGCAGGAACTCCTCAGAACTGCACAGTCTAGATGGTCTGAGGAGGTTACCTGCAGGGTCTCGAGGACATTGTGGCCTCAGTACGATGATAGGAGAACCGCGAATCTGCTGAGGTTTCCTCGGGGGCAGCTGGGCACACTGGTGGGCGTGCTGACAGGGCACTGCGTCATTGGTGCTCACGCTAGGAGACTGAATCTTCCTCATCATGACTACTGTAGAAGTTGTCAAGATGAGGAGGAGGAGGAAACGGTGGAGCATATGCTCTGCCACTGCCCGGCTCTTTCTGGGAATAGAGCGGCTACTTTTGGCAGTCCGAGACTGCATGGCCTTGCAGACTTATCCGTCTGCGATGTTTCTAGGATAAACTTGTTTATCCGGTCTTCAGGGTGGTTTGGATGTGGATCTTTTGATG
Organism: Gymnosoma rotundatum; assembly: GCA_916610165.2. Classification (NCBI taxonomy): domain Eukaryota; kingdom Metazoa; phylum Arthropoda; class Insecta; order Diptera; family Tachinidae; genus Gymnosoma; species Gymnosoma rotundatum. The sequence goes on from OU744339.1 coordinate 66,328,636, forward strand.
GTACCGTAGGGACCTCAATCTGATCTCTGCACATCCTGTTTCCAGGCAACACAATGGGACCTTTGGGACCCAAGTGAGTCGGTCTTTCTTTTTGCCGACGGCCTGCACAACCTAACCTAACCTAACCTTTCTCGAGAAAAATTTTTTTCGTGGGAAAGTAATTCCGTGAGAATATTTATAATTGGGCTGAGTATAATTAATGTTTGCGAAGCATACCGTTTACACGACATATTTTATATTTCATTTACATTTTTGTGAATGCAACTAATTAAATTTAAACCGGTGTCATGCAGGTTGGGTCATAATGACCCATAAGCTCTTTATTGCTATTTAACTTTTTCAACATTTTGCGACGTTGCCAAATTTCTCATTAGCTGGTGTGTATCGTTTTTGCATGTTGTTTATTATTTCGTTTCAGTTGATGATCGAATACGAGCAGAGATAGTTGACCGTCAACTAAGAAAAGGCAAATACGACCCAACCTGGCTGTCGGTGTAGTGAGATTTCACTAAATAAAAAATTTAAATTTAGTGTATTAAGCTCTGTTTTCAGTTTTTTTTTTTTTGTTTAAATGGACCGCGAAGAACGTGAGCGTCAGAGAAGACCTTCTTTATTAGAAGAAGGCGATTCTGCAGGCGAGAGCATAAAGGAGAATCATACTAGTGTGCGTAGTGAAGGAACACAGAAGAGGAAGCTTCAGAATGCAATAGTGATGATATACCTCTGAATTTGTTGCAGCAGTAATTACAACAAACCGAAATTTATGTAAGTAAATATGGAACTAAGTGGCGATAAGCTTGGAGTAAGACCACAATATAAATTTTTCGCTTGACTATGACAATAAAACGTTGTGGGGGTGTGATCAATAAAATTAAATTTATTTAATTTTAAAAATAAATTAAATATTTATTAATGGCAACCAATGACAAATAAAATGCAAAAAAAGGAAGTTTTAGAAGACCTGCAAACGGCAAAAAAGAACGAATACAAGAAAAAATGTAACTGTTAATTGGTAGTTACAGTGTTGTACACTTGTAATAATGATGTAGACTCACCACAATACCCTCCTCCTAGTTAAGATCCTAACGATACCTAATGGGAATCACGACACGTGGTCCTGATGAAGTTTGACGGCGTTTCTGCGTGTTTTGGGATGTAGTGGGTAAAACGTTTTCTGCAACTTCGGGTGCTTCGACTGTTACCTGGTCTGCACTGACCTTTTCTATAACTGCGGGACTCTTTTCGTTTCCCACAGGTGGTACTTCAGCTGGTGCAGATTTCGGACTAAATATGTAAGCTGCCTTCAATCTGTCGACTGAAATTTTAGCATCTCGTTGATTGGTTTTCACGATGAATCGCATTTCCAACAGGATAAGCGGAAGTGCTGCACTCCAGTCATTTGTCTCTATGCATTTGATTGCAAATTTCAATGTGCGGTGCCAGCGTTCAATTATGCCGTTCGTCTGTGGGTGATAATAATTTGGTAAGCTCTCTAAAAACGGACGACTCAAACTGTCTCCCAAATCTGTGTTTTCGCGCAGTGGTACGCCATATATTGCTATCCAGCCGCTTAGTAGTGTGTCTGCAACACTTTGGGCTGTAATATCGGTTAGGGGTACCGCTGTTGGCCATCTGCTAAAATGATCGACACAAGTTAGGCAGTATCCACGGTAATGCACCTACGATGTCTATGTTTACGTGTTCGAAACGGGCGTCGGTGGCGGTGTACACTCCTAAGGGTGACCTGGTGTGGCGCTGGATTTTTGGATGCGACAGGTTCTGCATCTGCAGTTTCTGCATCACGACACTTCTTAGGCACGTACAGTCTTACTTTTTCTTTGGTTAGGTTGCAAGACAATTCTTTCGAAGAACTAGGAATTGTGAATTTCGACAACGCTTGTAGTTCGGCGTCGGTGTTTTGCTGTTCAGCCATTTCGTCAAAGTCAACATGTAATCGGTTTGTGGTCCGTAAATACGATGGACCCCTTTTCCTTCCAAAGCGTATTTGAAATATTGAATGGCTTGATATATCGAAGTGAGTTCCCTATCATATGCACTATAGTTTTTCTGAGATGGCGTCAATATCTTAGAATAAAAACCAAGCGGTTGTACTTGACCTTGTAATACCTGGTGTGAAACGGCTCCAACAGCATCGTCAGAGGCATCAGTTCTTAACGTTAACAAGGCGTCGGGGGCCATATAATTCAGCAAAGCGGCATTGGCAATATCATTTTTGAATTCTTTAAAAGCAGCAATTGACTCAAGAGTCCACTTCAAAATGCTGTTATCATTTTTCTTGTTCCCTGGGATCAATTCTAACTACGAGCTTTGATTTTCCATTGCGTGCTGCAAGAAAGGGCGGTAAAAATTGAGCATGCCCAAAAATTTCTTGAGGTTTTTCGCTACAGTGGGTCTTTCGAAATTGCTGTGTTAGACCACTGAAATTGATTTTATGGCCTAAAAACACAAGTTCAAGTTAGTTTTTTTGAGGTTTTGAAAACGAACAAGGCTCACAACACTTGGTGGCCTTCTCGCCAAATGTTTTGCTGAGGAGTCTACAGATTTTCTCCTATTTGAAGAAGTGGAACGTGATCTTCTCGGAAGTCTGCCTCTACCGTCGGAAATACTTTTGATACGCTGTTCGATACGTTCCAATCTGCTCTTTAGGTCACACCTAGAATCACGTGGCGTGGTGCTTACAGCAACTTCTGAGTCTTCTTTTGTTTGCTCTCGTAATAGCGTTATTTTCTGTTTTTTTTTTCTTAGGTAATAAGTGCTAGCTGTGATACTACTGTTAAGGTATGGAACGCTCACAAAGGCTTTTGCATGTCGATTAAGCGAACACATCGTGATCATGTTCAAGCATTAGTGGCCAGTGGTTTGGGTAAAGCCATCTTTCTTTTGGAATGTTATTAGATTAACAGCTTTAACTTCCAGTAATAACACAGTCAGCAGTAAGAATTTTTTGTAAAAAGTTTACAAGGTCTTTATAGTAATTCCATTTTTTTCACTAGCCTCTAGTCTAAATGGTTCAAAAGATTCCATTTATAGTTCAGCAATGAATCCAGCTGGCACAGTTATTGTGAGTGGTTCAACAGAGAAAATTTTGAAACAATTCACGTCCATAAAGAAGGCGGAGGAAAAAATTAAAAAACGCAATAAGCAAGTGTCAGTATTAAGAATATTGACAAACCGCTGCAGTTAATATTTTGCTTAACAATTTTCAAGATAAACTATGTCATATAATAATTTTCATATTCCATATGTTGGCCAAATGGCAAAAAATATATAAAATGCAAACAAGTGAGGAAACAGTAGAATCTTTATATCACTATAAATGTCGCATTTGCAACAAGATTTTTAGTCAAAAGCAAGTGAATAAAAGTGAAAACTTTTAGCAATAATATTAATACTTACTTTTATATTTCAAAAATCTTAAAATCTTATATAAATATTATGTTTTATTTCAGCAGTTTTTACACAATTCGAGCAATTTCCAACTCAGGGCAATTAGCAATGCAATCTGTGTTAAAATATAAAAAGGAAGATTTTAATATATCTTTCAACATTAAACATTATAATTTTATCGATCTACTTCCATTATTAATATTTTTTTTTGTATTTTCAATTAAATTAAATTTATACTTTTACTATTTTATTGGCCGGATTTTTCGGGAACTGTTGCAGCTTCTCTCGTTCGAAACAACCCATTATACAGCTGCGACTGTTAAAAGAAACCAAATAATTTCATTAAAAACTAAACTAAAACTTAGTGATAAAGAATTTAAACCATGGAATATTTTTAAACTAAAGGATATATTGACGAACCATAATTTTCTAATGACGATAATAAACGCACTGATAAATAAAGTTACAAACAAAAATAATCTAAGGAAAAAGGAAAGAGACGAAACATCTGGCAACAAGATAAAATTTTATAGCCTACCATTTATCCCAAAATTAACTGAGAACAGAAAAATAAGAGAAATATTAAAAGAAAAAGAAGTCATACTTACGCATAGATCAAACAAAACAGTGCATAGTTCAGCACTTGTACAACACTGTATAGAAAACATCCACACACCAAATTTTGAAAATGTAAAAATTTTAGATAAAGAGAAAAAGGAAAATATGAGATATACGTTGGAGAGCTTGAGAATTCAACAAAAATTAAAAAGCGCAATTAATACAAGAGAGGATAAAGATAACACCAATGCAAATTACACCATAGCATTAGTATAGATACAACTGTGATCGATTAAATATAAACAGAAAAAATTTTTTTACTGTGATATATTATTTTAAGTTTATTTTACAATCTTTTTGATTAATTTAAGTTTTGTGTAGTATTGTCCAACCTTTACAAAACAAAAACTGTAACAAAAATAATGTTAATTTGACGAAAAAAGAATATATGTAAGTAAATTAATTTTAGCGTTTATTATTGTTGTTACTTACTAAGATTTTCTTTTGTATTTATAATATTGCCAGATTTAATAAAAAAATTTCCCTGATGATGTTGGAAAAAATCGTCAACGAAACGTCGGAAAACAAGTATGTTAAATAAATAGTCTTTATTTAAGCTTGACCTTGAAAGCCTAACTATAGGAAACTATAGAGAAAAAACATTAAAAACTAATTTACATTAAAAACAACTTTGTTCAACTCACATCTTTCCGGTTACATTTTTTGTTTTGTTGTCGTGGTTGATTTTTCAACCCTTATGCACTAAACACATTCGAGACAGCAGCTACCGACAGCAAAATGTCAGAATTAGAATGCATGTGTGTATATGAGAATGATTAATTTGTTAACAACAAGGCGGCAGGTTGTTGTCTGGGCTAAATTCGCCGCTGCAGTCAAATTAAACTAATTTCTATTTTTATTGGCGACAATAAACAGTTTAGTGATGTCAGTACTATAAGACATGTAAAATAATAAGTGCATAAAATCTCTTATTATGAAAAACGAAAAGAACAATAAAAATATAAAATAAAAATTATTTATTTAAAGATTTAAGTGTAAATCTATAATAAAACTGTAACAGGATAATTTCAGTACATGAAATATTTAAGGAAAATAGTGTTGCTGGTGAAGACAATAATTGATTTGGAGTACAAAATACCTATTTATTGAATTCTTATCTGTCTCATGTAAGTGCTGCTGGATAGATTTGAGTAAAATTTTGTGAGGAGATCCTTTAGAACCTGGGTTCAAACACAGATTTTTTTTTCGTAGAAAAATGGAGAAACCAATGTAAAATCACCTAATTTTCCCCTTAAACAGTTGTCAGCACAGTTTAGTTTTGTATATAGATTAATTTTAACACTTTTTACATACTTTTCAATAATTGCTTTAAACATATTTTTCGAAATTTGAAAAAAAAAACTAGAAATGCCACACCGACGAATTAAAAATACCACAATTGTCATCGCGAAAGTGTACGAAGAATAATTGTAAAAATGTCTGAGGAATGTATTAAGATGTACATAAAACTAAAATTCCTTTTTTGTGTGGACAACATTTAGTTACAAATTTACTTCTGTTCTTAGTACTTGCTGGTTGAAGTACTAATATTAATTTCAATTGTCGTATGGGGTATTTGTAAATACATAACACGATTGGTTTTAATAGATATCAAAAACTGTTATTTTTAGTATTTTTTATTTTAGTGGACAAGAAACTACGGGACATAAACTACTGTATTTATTATTGCTTCTGAGAAATACTTCTATATATTTTCAATCTTAAAGTCAATTCAAACGAATTATTCTACTCTTTAACGAAAGCTGGAATCTGGCCACACTGTTTTTTCGTGTCTTATCTGGTTATTCATCTGTGGTGTAAATGACGTAATAGTTCTATTGACGATTCCACGGAAGATAGAAGAAAGCCGAAAATAAATACATTTTACAATACAACAAAAGGCGGTGTGGACGTTGTTGACGAAATGTGTTCCCCTTACAACGTTAGCAGAAATTCGTAAAAAATGGCCAAAAACAATATATTATAATATGTCAAATATAGTTGGAATCTCGGACTTATTATATACAAGAATTATAACAAAAACAATATTAAACGAAATAAGTTTCTCAAAACCTAATAGTGCGTTTCCATTGACTTGAATTCAATTTGGTTTGAGAAAAACACTTCGAAGTGTTTCCATTGAGCTGAAGTGTTTTGTAAATTCGAATTTGTGACTGACATTTTCTGCATAAAAGAAAAACAAACTATTTTTTTTTTATTGTAAAAAATCGTTTTTATTGTTAATTTAATTTTTGTTTTTACATATTTTTTCATTTTATATTTTTTAACATTTTATTTTTGGTACAAAAAAGATTATTGTCTTGAAAAATTTAAAAGTATTCGATAATAACATCCAATATGAATAGATAGAACAGAGTTGTACTTGAATATATCCTAGACACAACACAGTGTTGCAAAGGCAAAAGTAGTTCGAAAAAATACATTTTCGACATGATTTGAAATAAATCAAGTGATTTAAATGGTTTTGGTAGCATGAAAAATGTATGGAAAATCAAGTGGCAAAGCACTTGATATGAGCAAATCAAGTGTTTTAGACAAAATCACGTCAATGGAAACACACTATAAGAGAGGATGATTCTGAAATTGGATATATACTTGTATATAAGAGATTGACTTAGCATATCCAATCCCACTACACGATTATCATAAGGACTTGCCATTTTGTGCACAAAACAAGACAAAAAAAATGTAAAGCATGAAACATCGAAAGTTTATTACGAATTTAAATAATAAAACCAATTATTTAATACATTAAGCAACCTTCTACAATGTCTTTAACATGGATTGATTTTAAAGAAAATTCATAAAATTCTTTAATTTAATCAACCAAATAATTAAATTACTGCTTTAAATCTATGCATATAATAAAACAGTAACGAGGTCATTTTTGCACATGAATTTTTTTTGAAAATTATATTGTTGGTGCAGATAGTAATCGATATAGAATACAAAACACCTACTTTTTGAATTTTTATTTGTCTATCTATCTGTCCGTCTGTCTATTTCTCTCCAATTGCCGAGAGAAATGCGAAAGCGAATCCAGTGTTTCTCAGCAGACTCTTCTGAAGAAGCTTCTGGAAAAGTTTCAGGTGTGCGTAGACGATGTCAAATTTCGCAAAGATCGCAAAACTAGTCACACTTGCATAGAATGTAACAAGTTTATTTGCTCTGAACATATAACTCCCTATTGCAACGAATGCTCAAACTCCTTGCAGAAAGATAAAGAAACCCGAATTTTTAATATACTTACATACAGTTAGGAGCAAAAATGTAACATGATAGCCGGCGTTCGGAAACAATGCTTAGTATTTCCTATGAGGAAGCAAATACCAAAAGTTTTTTTGATTATTATTATATATCGGTTTGTCCAAAAAAATTAATACTTACATGCAATATTCTAGTATGGCAAGGATGGACAGTAGGGGTACCACAACAAATATCAGAAAATGTTACACTTTTGCACCCTGTTAAATTTTAATGCATTTAATAATTCAAACAAATACAATATCTGAATCATTCTGTAATCTACCGTTATTTATAAATTTTTCAATTATCTCACACGTCTTTTTAAAATGGAGCCATATAAAATCAATGAAATTATTAATTTATTGCAAAAAAATTAATCGGTAAGACAAATTGCAAAAAAGTATAAAATAAGTCATATGACCGTGCAAAGAATTAAAAAAAAGTATGGAATATGTGCTCAATTGCCGCGTATTGGACGGCCAAGAAAAATAGATGATCGCACTGGTCGACAACTCGCAAAATTGGTAACATGCGAAAATCCTGTCACCCCAGCTGAAGCACTAAAAACTCTTCAAATTGATGCTAGTCCTGGACAGCTCAACGGTGTTTAAAAAGATTGGGTCTTAAGGCCGCTGAAAAAAATAAAAAACCGTTTCTAACAAAAAAAAAAATATTCTTTGCCGGAAGGAATTTGTAAATTCGTATAAAAATTGGACATACGGCGACTGGAGTCAGGTACTGTAAATTACTTTTTAAATTTTTTTTTATTTTTCAGGTGATTTGGTCTGATGAAACGAAAATTAACCGTTTTGAGTCAGATAGGCGCTCGTGGTACTGGACTAAGGACCCAAACACCATAACCTCAAATCAGGTCCGACAAACAATGAAACACGGTGGTGGTTCAATAATGGTTTGGGGTTCTATCACGAAAAATGGAGTGGGTCCTCTTGTTAAAATTGATGGTATTATGAAAAAGGAACAATATCTTTCAATTTTGCAAAATAATTTACCAGCTGCTATTGAAAAAACGGGTCTTTCTCCTGAAAATGTTGTGTTTCAGCAATATAACGACCCAAAACACACGGCTAATATAGTAAAAGCTTGGCTACAAAGTCAACCATTTTCTATTTTAAAATGGCCCCCGCAGTCACCGGATATGAATCCGATTGAAAACTTTTGGAGTTACATCAAAACAAAGTTAGCCAAGTATCCGGAACCTTCAAATGCTGTTAACGAGTTATGGAGCCGTGTGAAAGACTGTTGGGAGTCTACTCCGAACGAGATGGTGGCTAATTTTTGCAATAGTATGCCCAACCGACTAAAAGAGCTTGAAAAAGCAAAAGGTTTGTGCACCAAATATTAAAAACTCAAACGTCGCGCTTTAATTACCATACAAATATTGCTGGGTGCAAAAGTGTAACTTTAGACTAAATCTGGTTACATTTTGTTTTACAAATTTGTAATATAAAAAATTGTGTTTGTGTTATATTTTGCAGAAAGTTTAATAAATAAAATAAATTAAGATAATTTAGTTGTGTGTCTTTTTATTTTGAAACTATCGAGCTTTATTTCAGAACATAATAACTCATGTTACATTTTTGCTCCTAACTGTATATAATTAATCCATGTGATGAATTTAGCAATTATTTTTTTTCGATTTTAATAAATTAAAAACAGCTAAGAGTCATGTATAAAGTGCTTACAGATACGTTTATCAAACATTGAAAATTAAGCAAAATACAATGGCAAAAAATAGGCCATATTTATCCACCTGACTGTCGGTGTTTCTTTTTTTTACCTGCCCAACGCCGCACAGTGGTCAAGCGAAATAGCGGTCAAAACTCTATAACTTTTGACCGGATTGGTATTTTTGTTTTGTTCAATAGGAGGGACTTTAAGCTTCAATTTGCGTGTTCAAACGTAAAAATTGACTGATAGGAACGTAAGTAATGAGGAGTTAAAATGCATTTTAATTTTTTGTTGAGTTTCCATGTAAAAGTTGAATATTTTGACATTTTAAATGGTATATTTTTATAGTTTCTTATTTTCTTCAATTGTATTTTACAACCAATACTTATTTATTATTCCTAAATTTAATTTTGGTCAGAAAATGCCAACATTTGTCCACTGACATTTATATAGTCTCAATATTCACAGGGGCCAAAGGTTGGTTTTTTTTTGAAGAAAGCTAATTCTTGTGATGAATAAACTGAAAAATAACACTGAAATTCCCAACAATATCAATACCATTTGGATATATTATTTACAGAACACAACATCTATAAAATTTTAAGTAAACTTTTACTATTGATTTAAAGTGCACATATATTTTATTTAAATGTGTTAAAAAATGGAATATATTGATTCCACTTTTAAAGATAAAAAAAAACATCTTCTTAGGATAAACCTCTGTTAAACATCAAAGGGAAAATAGTTGTTTCAGGGGATGGATTAGACTTATTGTGTTCAAGATGATGCCGTGGGAGCGTGTGGAGAACTATGCTGGGAACGGGAAGGGCTGAATCAGTTATATTGGGTTCGGAATATAATAACACACTGATTAGTTCTGCTTCTTTACTTACATGTATTATTTTATTAAATATTATTTTTCAATTTTATAATATGTAAATTAGGTTATAATTTAATTGTACTTAGAGAAATTATTTATGGAGATGCTGTGTGATGTGTTCTATGCAACGGTTGAAAAAAGAAGAAGGTATTTTTTAAAAACCTTCGAAAAAAAGAGTTCTTAAAATACATGAAAAAAACCTGACGGCGAATAATATAAAACAGTTATAATGTCTAGATAAAATTTAATGTAGTTTCCAGAGATGGATGATTTAATTATAATTCAATAACTAAAGTATAATATAAACTTCGATATAATATGAACTTGAAAATATTATAAACTTTAAACAAAATATAAATGAAAGATTTATAAAAATAGGAATATAAAAAAAGAAAATTAAAACCTCCTTCTAATGGATAAAACTCCTTTAAACATCCTGCGTCCCTTTGACCAGTTTGGTCAATCAGAGAGTTTTAGCTAGTCGTTCAAGGGCGCGTACTGCCCTCAACAAAATACGCTTCGGGCTTAAAGATGGGCCACTTGGTGAGCGCCGATCACGAGCTGTTCTAGTTGATGATCGCGTTTTGCGATTTGTAGACTCATCGGTGTCCGAGCCGGCCTGCGGTGGCGCACGGTGATAGGAAAGACGATCTTGGACTCTGCCGCGACGAAGACTAGGGCAACGGCGGTTAACGTATGCCTCAGTTGAACGATTTGGGGTTTGCGATGAAGAAATCCTCTGGTTTGGCTGGTGAAGCAGGGTGTGATGTGCCCAACCACACTTTAGGCATACATCAGCAGATGTCCACTCTTGAGTAACGTGCGACCTAGCAAAACAGTTTCTGCAGTAGCCATGGATCCTGACTTGACGCTGGCGGTCTTCCACTTTCATCCTTAAGAACACCTTGCAAAAGCGTAGTGGGTGGAACCTGTGACAAACAAGGCACTTGTGAATCGCTGGATTTCGAGAAGCCCTGGGAAGTAAACATAAAATATTAGTTAGGGTAATAGACTATTGGGGACAGGCTAAATAATAAGATTGTAGAAAAACATAACAAGAGTGCGTGAAGAGAGATTCTATAAATGGGAAGAAATAGACTAAGTAGGGGCTTTTTCCTTTTTTGAGTGGGCTTCTATGGGTAAAACACAAAGCTTCGTAATTGGTCTAGTTGTAACTCCAGTTTGAATTTTTAAGTGAGCAACACGACTTAAACCATCGTTTCCAAGGTACACTTTAATGATGCGACCCAATTTCCATTCGTTGGGAGGGAGTAAGTCGTCTTTAATTACGACAAGTTGACCAACCGATACATTCTCTTCCAGGTTTTGCCATTTATACCTCTTTTGTAATTCCTTCAGATATTCGTCTTTCCAACGCTGAGCGAACTGGTGATGGAGAACTTTTAGTCCCTCCCATCGATCTTGTAAAGTAAGAGAACCTAAAGGGGCTTCAGGTAGTGCTATGATAGCTGAACCTCGTAGAAAATGTCCGGGAGTTAGTGCAAGTAACTCACTAGGATCATCTGATATGGGTGATAGAGGTCTTGAGTTAAGAACTGATTCGATTCTGGTTAAAAGGGTTGTGAATTCTTCAAATGTATATTTATTATTCTGAGCGACTCGTTTAAAATGTGATTTAAATGATTTTACGCCAGCTTCCCATAATCCCCCCATATGAGGGGCATTAGGAGGAATAAAGTGCCACTCAAAACCGTAAGTTGAATACTTTTCAGTTAGGTTTTTAGACAAGCAACTAATAAATATTTCGTACTCGACGCGCAGAGCTCGGTCTGCACCTACGAAATTAGTGCCGTTATCTGACATAACCTTTTTCGGCAAACCCCGACGTCCAACAAATCTCGTGAATGCTGCTAGAAAAGAATTCGTAGAAAGATCGGAGCATAACTCGAGGTGTATTGCTCTTGTCCAAAAGCAAACGAAAATACATACATATCCCTTGTGATAAGGAGCATTTCGAACAATGGATGTTTTTATCGAAAAAGGGCCAGCGAAATCTAAACCAGTAATGGTAAAGGGTAGGGAAAAAGAACTTCGATCCCTTGGGAGGACTCCCATCAATTGCGACTTTACTCTTTGTTTATAGCGAACACAAACGACACATTTCCTGATACATAAGCGAATAGCTGATCTTAGCCGAGGAACGAAATACTTCCCCCTAATTGCTCGTAACATTAAATTTGGTCCCCCATGCAGAAGGAGGTTATGCGAAAATTCAATAAACAACTTACAAAACGGAGAGTTGGCGGGCAAAATTATAGGATGACGTTCATTAAATGACAGGTTCGAGTTAGAGATCCTGCCATTTGTCCGTATGACATTGTTTTCATCCAGGTACGGGTTCAGAGGATATAACGAACTCTTCTTTGGAACCTCTTTGAATTTTAGAAGAGAATTAAATTCTCGGTTGAAGTGCAGGGTCTGAGTTAGATGAATAAGCCTGTACTTTGTTTTAGAAAACTCCTTGTGGTTAATATGTTCCATTTCCTTTAATATAATTGGAATAGCCTCTCTAGTAGCTATACCTTTGCTTTTAGAAATAAGGATCAGTGGTGCGTTTGGTTGAGATTGGAGCCTTTTCTTTATAGCACTGTAAAAGCGAAACACATACGTCATTATTCTAATTGCTTTATCCCACTTTGAGAAATAGGTGAGGATGTCATCGTTATTAGTGAACAAGTGGAGCACTTCAATCTTACGCTTTTTTTCCAGGATACTTGCGCCAAGAGTTATTGGCTTTGGCCATTCTTCCGGAGTCTTCTGAAGCCAAATTGGTCCATTCCACCACAAGGAATTGTCGATGAGATGCTCAGTATTGCAGCCTCGAGATCATAAATCTGCTGGATTGTCACTTGAGCCCACGTGACGCCAGGAGATGTTCCCTACATTATTAATTATCTGCGTAGTGCGATTGGCAATGTATGTTTTCCAAGTGTTAGGAGGTTTTATTAGCCAACTGAGAACAATAGAAGAGTCAGACCAGAGAAAAAGTTCGTAATTGTGACAAGGTAAAGATTTTGTTTAGTTAGTTTTGATAATAGAACAGCTCCGCAAAGTTCGAGACGTGGGAGACTAACTGGTTTTATTGGGGCTACCTTAGTTTTGGAAAAAAGAAGATGGGTTTTGATCACCGTTTCTGTCTCTATTCGAAAATACACTGCAGCACAGTAAGCTTTCTCGGATGCATCACAAAACCCATGTATTTGAGTTAATAGAGAGGGAGCGAAATGTATCCATCTAGGAATCTTTAAGGTTGAAATTAGGGAAAGATTTTTGATAAAATTGTTCCAACTTAACAAAGTACCCGGTGAAACTTTCTCGTCCCAGTTGGAGCCCTCTATTCAGAGCTGTTGAAGAATGATCTTTGCTTGTATTACAATTGGAGAAATCGAACCTGCTGGGTCAAAAAATTTAGCTACTTTCGAAAGAATCTGTCTTTTAGTAATGAAACTAATGGCGGAAACGGGCTCTATGTTATAAGAGAAACAATCAGACAGGGCGTTCCATTGGATAACAAGAGCTTTGGTAGTACTTGATTCTTTAAACTTGAGAAAATTTGAATCTAGAACGTCATCTTCGGGAACTGATGCTAAAACTTCTGGGCAATTTGAGGTGATTTTTTTTTAATGGAAATCCTGCAGATTTCAAACATGAAATCACTTGGGATAGCGAATCAATTGTGGATGGTATATCGTATGAACCAGATAGAATGTCATCTACGTACGTTTCGTTTGTGAGAACATGAGATACTTGTGGATACATTGCTCTTACATCATGTGCCAATTGAATAAGAGTTCTGATTGCCAAATATGGAGCGCAGTTTACACCAAAAGTCACTGTCTTTAATGCGAAATCTTCAACGGGATAGTTTGGGTTAGGGCGAAAGAGAATCCGCTGAAAATTTATATCTTCGTCGTATCCGAGTATTTGGCGGTACATCTTCTGTATGTCACCATTGAAGACATATTTATAAAATCGCCATTTTAAAATCAAACTCATTAAATCCGCCTGTAAGGTGGGACCTACGTGAAGGATGTCATTCAGAGATATTCCTGAACTAGTTTTCTTAGAAGCGTTAAAAACAATTCTTACTTTAGTGCTGCGGCTTTCGGGCTTAAAAACAGCATGACGTGGTAGATAAAATGAGTTACAGCCATGATTAGATATAATTTCAGATGAAACTGTCCGATCCATGTGATTTAGAGATATGTATTCTCGCAAGATATTACCATACATATCAACTAAATCACCTTTACGTTTGAGAGACTGTTCTAAATTGAGATACTGTGCCATTGCAGCAGAACGGGAGACGCCTAGGCATATGTCTTGTGAAGATTCTAACTTGAAGGGAAGCTTCACTACATAGCGACCCTCTGATTTACGGAAAGTCGTTTTTTTGTATAATTCCTCACAGAATTGATCTTATTTAGAAACAGGACGTTGGTCTAAAACTTCTTCTTCTTCCCAAAACTTCCTTAGCTGATAACTGAGGGAGTCATCTGTAATTTCAGTGGCGCTAATTGAAAAAGCAGAGACAGATTCAATCCCAATAGGGCCACTAATTACCCAACCGAAAATTGTATTTTGGGCAATGAGGGAACATCCAAAATTTTTAACCCCTTCGAGAAGAATGTGAGGAATAACATTGCTGCCAAGGAGTATATCAACATGATTAGGCATAAAAAAAGTCGGATCAGCTAGTTCAATGTTTTTTAATTCCTTTAGTTGAGCATGAGATTTTGGCAAACAGAGGCTTGGTAACATGCGTGTTATTTTTGGGACAACTATTGCTTGCACATGAATATACCGGTCGTATCTCTCTGAATATAGAGTTAGCTTACATAACGAGTTGGAGTTTGCTACCACTTCTCCCCCGATACCATGAATTTGGAAAAGTTTTTTCTCGACCGGAAGACTAAGTTGTTGCTGAAGTCTCTTAGATATAAAAGTCTTTTCCGAACCCTGATCGAGAAATGCGCGAGCTTTAAAATTTTCACGTTGGTGATTTATCCGAACTATTGCCGTGGGGAGTAATGTAGCTTCAGATATAATTGTGTTTTGAGTATGTGTGACGTGCGTCGCTGTCGACAAAAGTAATTTTTGCCTTGCTTGTGCAGAAGTTTCTGGGTTTTGATTGCTTGATATCTTTGTGTGGGAATCGGCAGTTGAAGGTTTGAAGAAATGTAGCAGAGAATGATGATTTTTATGACAATGTGTGCATGAGAATTTGCTGGGGCAGTCTTTTCGGATATGACTGTACGCTAAGCAATTGAGACATATTTTATTGTTTGAAACGAACTGATTTCTTGTTTGAGGATCAAAACTTAAAAACTGAGAGCTGCATTTTAAAGAGTGATTAGCCCTACAAAGTCTGCGTGGGTATTGAGAACCCTCTGATTTAAAACCACTCATCTTCATGTTACGATTTTGGGTACTAAGATGTAAGTCTTCGTTACGGGCTTCCAGTCGTTCCACAACTTCACATCTATGGGACAAAAATTTATCCATGATCTCCCATTTAACGAGGTTTTTATGGGATTATAGCGACTGTTCCCATAGAGAAAGAGTCTCTGCAGGAAGTTTACTGGAACAAAGAATAACTACAAAGGGGTCCCACTCACTAGTTGGAACATTCTGAGCTTTAATAGCAGAAAGACAATCATTGATAGTTGATTGTATATTTTGAAGAGCTTTGCTACTTTCCGCTAAGATAGATGGCATATTAAGAAGTATTTTTATCTGGGTTTCCACGAGAATTCTTTGGTTCTCATATCTGTCCCTCAGGGCCTCCCAAGCTAGTGAAAAATTATTTGCACATAATCCGTACTTTCTAATAATACTACCTGCCTGACCCTGAACTTTCAACCTGAGGTGGTATAGTTTCTGTACAGGGGGGATTCTGGGATTATCTATATATACGGCAGTAAACATGTCTCGGAAACATGGCCATTCTTCGTACCCTCCATAAAAAATATCTGTGTCACATGGAGGAACATTTATTTGTGCAAAGGTGTCTTCTTTAAGGGAATCATGAGGGGAATGAGAGGGATCTTTCACTACAAATGTCTTCTGTAAATCCAGAATTTTCGATTTGCACTTATGGTATGCCTTCGTACAAGCGGAATACTTTCCCCGTGCTGACTCTAAAAAAACCTTCTCAATAGCAGCTTCTTTATCAGTGCAGACCGACCTGTAGGATTTTTGAAGACTGATCCACCGATCGTTAAGATCTTGGAGGTTCACCTCGAGAAACGACTCCGAAATTTCATCAGTAGATATATCATTGAATTCAGTACAGAAAGTGACTAAATCGTCTGAGTTAAAAATGAAATCACCTGCCATTTTCGAAAAGGTGTGAAAATATCTTGTCTTAATAATTTTGATTAGAAAACTGAGAGCTTGTTGAGAAAAAACGTTTTCGGGTTTTGTACAAAATATTTACTAGAAAAAGCGACAATCAAAATATTTGTAATTTAGCGATTATCGATATTTTATATTTAAAATGTTCTCTGGGAGTAACGTAGAAAAAAAAAATTTCCTTTGTTATTGAAATGTTTACTAGGAATAGAGTATTTATTTATTGTTTGCTGGGAAAGCGAGAATTTTTTTTAATCAGTCCCAAATGAATTTAAAGAAATAAATGAAATACTGTTCACAAGAGATTGCGAACTTGTCCTTATTTATTTGTCCAAAAGTGCGAAAATTTTCTGTGCAATTGTAATTTTATTGAAAAAACAAAAAAAAATTAATAATTTTTACAGAAGATGGCAAAATTTTAAATTATTTTTTAAGTGTTCGCTGGGATATAAAAAAAATAAATGAAATAATTTTTACAGGAGATGGTGAAATTTTCTTTAAATAATTTTTTAAGTGTTTGCTGGGATAGCAAACATTTTATATCAATTGCAATTTTATTAAAAAAAATAAATGTAATAATTTTTACAGGAGATGGCGAAGTTTTTCTTTAAATAATTTTTAAGTGTTCGCTGGGATAGCAAATATTTTATATCAATTGCTAATTTATTTTTAAAAAAATAAAATACTATTCACTTAAAATAGGGAAATTTTTTCTGGTAAACATAAATTTTCATCACCAATAAATAAAAAAAACTTGCTGGGGTTAAAGCGGTTTAATACCTTAATTCATTTCAATTTAAGAGAACTTTAAATAATTATGTTGCATTTAAACAACAATCAATGCTGTGTTTGCTTGGATTGAAGTTACTTTAAACATTAATTAATTTTAAATAGTTCAGAAAAAAACGTTCACTGGGATTTGACAGTTTAATGTCTGTAGGTGGAAAGTTTCTTTTACTTATAAATAAGGCGACTTTGTGATCTTCAAATATATTCAAAATACTTTAAACCATTTTATTTTATGTGAAATGTATAAATAAACTTTGTTCAAATATTTGGAAGAGATTTAAGAATTATTTGGCTGTTTCTCTTTCACTCACCAAACAATAAGATCCACAAGTATTTAACTTACACATGCTTGTATTAATCTCATTACAAAATTATTAAATACTCTCATTAAAAGAAAGCTTTTTAACTTATTTAGAATAAAGAGAGTTTACATAATAAGAGCGTATGACTAAAGGTGCGTTTAGACTGTGCTAATATTTGTGCAAAATCATAAAAATTTTGTTTGTCCTAGTGTAAACACTCGAATTTGTTAGCCACCAAATATTTTTCGACTGTTTGTTGGCTAAAAAAATCTTTGTTTGTGAATAAAGCTTTGCATAATGTAAACACTTTGTCAGCACGTCGTTACAAATATTTGGCTCGATATTTTGTTTGTTCTCGCAATATTTTTGGCGAAACAAATAGCGACAAATAATTGTAGAAACGTGGGCTGCCTACAGTTATTTTTGACAGAGCTTAACATATAAAAAATGAAATAAATTGAAATGGCAATATTGGTCAATTCGTTTGACAGATTAGTAACTAAAAAGCGCTTTTTTGTAATTCTTTATGATAAAGCATATTTTTCTGAAAGAAAATGGACAACATCAATTATTGAATCGCCACCATCTGCCAAAAAAATCAAAAGGAAGAGGACGACGCACGATTGGAGTGAAGAAAATATATTTAAATTGATCGGCGAACTGGAATTCCATCCTTGCATTTGGAATGCATCAAGTGCTGACTACCATTAAAAACCCATGGTATAGCGCATGGACTGAAATTGGCGATATGCTTAATGTTACAGCGGAGGAATCTTTCACAAAATGGTTGAATTTGAAGATTCAGTACATCAAAAAAAAAAAAAAAAAAAAAACAAACAAATCTGGACAAGGTGCAAACAATGCATCAAAGTGTAAATATTTCGACTCCATTGCTTTTGTTGGACGCGCGGAGGTTAGCCAGCAGCAACCAATAACAACAAATTTAGATATTTTATCTGAAAGCGAAGGTATCAAGTAATAGAAGTCATTTATGCAGCGAAGGTTCTTCAAAACTTAGTTCCTTCAGAAGTTTTTTGCAACATCCTTCCATTTTATGACGCTGTGGGTTCATTCTTCTGGATCTTTTTTTTTTCTTTTTGCTGGGTTTTTGAAAGTGCCATAGCTCCAGCAGTTATTAATAATAAATCTTCAATATCACTGTCACTAAACATTTTAATTTTTCACGTTGCTTCACAAACACAATTTGATACTATTTAGCAGATGGATTTCATAAACATAACAACAACATTATTTAACAGATGTTTGTTCATACACACCGGACAAATAAAATTATTTGTGCAGTGTAAAAGGGTATACAAATATTTGTACCAAACATGGCTGACACAAAATCTTCTGTTGTTTGTGCAAATAAAATTCAAACAAATATTAGTGCAATCTAAACGCATGCCTAAATATTAGTCACAATACCTACTATTAGCCCAAACCATTATTTGTTGTGTTTGGACAAATATTAGCATAGTCTAAACGTACCTTAAGAGCCTTAATTTATTAAGACTTTAAGAAAATACAATTGTAAGCAACAAATGATGAGACAAAAGTAATATGTTAAAACCAACACGCCGGTCGGCATTTACACAAACAAATTGCAATTGAATTGCGGTAAAATAAATATGTACCTTTATGTATGCACATGTGTGATGCTTTTGAAAAAAAAAAATCCAGTTTCAGGCAGTTTTAATTTCTTCCACTGCAGTTTGTATGTAATGAATTCTGTGTCTTTAATTTTTTGTTATGTATTAGGGACATATAGTTTTATATACATATATGCGTACACTATTAAATACATATACTTATGTAATTTTCCGTTGTTACAGGCTCTTTAGTATAAAAGGTTTACTTACAGCTCTTATTTCTTGGATTTTTAAACAATCTTCCTTGATTTGTTCACTTTTCTTATGTAGAACCCAGGTTGTTTGGCAATTTAAAAAAATACGTATTTTTTTTTTTTTAAATGGATGGACATACATATAAGTACGCGCATGAAAACTAAATTTTGTATATTTTCCAATTCTTTTTACACAATCTTACACATATGCTCAACTTTATTTCATATTTATGGTCACTTCTATTATAATTGTCTTTTTGTCTTGCGCACTATTTTATTCTTGTTTTCACTAGGATGATCTGTTATAGACTAAGCTCAAAATACAGCATTACATGTTTTTTGATTGAAGAGAGCTTTTGTGGACTGTATGGGATTTTGTGTAGATGCTAAGTTCTTCTTTAACAGAAATGATTGCACCATTTCCACCGATCGAAAGGACCATGGAACTTGAAAATATTATAAACTTTAAAAAAATATAAATGAAAGATTTATTTAAAATGATTTTTGGGAATAATAATTTTATATTAGTTCACTTTTCAATGTGCTAATATCCCAAATATTTTATTATAAACACAAATGTTTGGTGTTGCCGTTTGCTTTTTATTTTGATTACTTCTTACAACTACACGTAGAGTTGGAAAAAAACCAACCACGTGTATGTAGAAATGTAAGCAAAAATAAAGTCACTATTGATTATTGGTATTTTGTTTAAGCTTTGATGCTTGTGTTTATTAATTTTTGTCCACTTCTCAGTTGGTTAATAAAAATTTTTAAATATAATAGGCAGCTTTAGCTTATCTAAAATATGGTAGAAGGTTCCCTGATGAGTTGAGTTGAGCAATCAACGAAATGGCCATAGGAACTAGCTTTACCACTAATAATCAATATTTGATTTTATTTAAAAGATTTATAAAAATAGGAATATACAAAAAAGAAAATTAAAACCTCCTTCTAATGGATAAAACTCCAAAATATACAAAATTAATACTAAAATTAGAAACAAATTATAATCTTTAAACTAGTATTAATTAAACAATATTAGTAAAAATTTCTTCCAAATAGCTTTGATTTTCATTTTGCAGTAGTTGTTTAGCTAACTCTAATGAGGTTGATTTCCATTTTTGTCGAATACTGGACATATGGGTCTGATGTGCACAACAAAATATTAATAAGATCTTCATTAGTACAATATCTGGAAATTTTTCTTGTATTGTGATCGCGAAAGAATCTGTAGTCTTTGTTCCTTTTTTCTTGCGCTTCTTCTGAGAGATCTCTGCAGTTTCTGGATCGGAAAAAATCTCCTTGCTGTGTTTCAGTCATTAGAATTTCCTTCTCCTTGCTTTGGCTGGTCAATTATTAGGCCTATCTCACGGTATTTTTCTTGAATATCTTTTTTTCTTGCTTTCTTTTTTCCAAATTTTCTTTGTTTTTTCTCACTGTTTCGCCTAACGGGCCAAATTCCAAATCGTATCCCAATTTAAGAATATGCTCCATAAAACGAATTCTAGCATGAAGAGTTGACATTCCAAATTCATATGCTTCATTAAAACTATCGTCTTGTGTTGGTGGTTGGCTCAATTGACTTGATGTGTATGGTGCAGCTTGACGAAGACTTTGTTGCGGTTAAAGCTTGTGCAACTTTTCCATCGATCATTGTAAGTGATATTTTAAAGTTAACTTCGATACATTGGTCATTAAATTCAAATATCACTGGTTGAAGTTCTTTAATTTCATCTCTTATTTTGCCAACTTCTTCAGTTATGACATCTTTAGTTTCTTTTTTGTAAGCAAACTTTATTGGTCTACAAAATTTTGTTGACGAGGGAATTTCATTCTTCCATACATCTATCTCTGCAGCTCTACTAGTTGACGGCACTGAGCCAATATAAGTTTTTGTTAAACGTAATGGAACGAAAGAAATCATATAAAAATTGGCATCTGATGAATTTTCCGCATTACATTGTTTGTATTGTTTCTGGCTAGAGGACCCATCACATCCCCATTTAGAAATTAAAGTCATGCGGCAATTTTTTAACTTCTTTAATTAGTCAGCATCAAATGTCTTTAGTAATCGTTCTGCAGTGTGTTCAAGAAGATCCTGCAATTTTATTTCTGCTGAACTTGAAGTTACACTAATAGCAGTTGGTGAAGGTAAGCAATCCTTTTGGCAGAAACTATATCTCGATAGGATGGAAAAATTCCACAAGTTTTTTCATTGGTTCGCTTCCGCAATTCTGTATATTCGTTTTTAGTCATTTTCAAACCAAAAAATAGTGCAAAAGCTTCTTTTGGAGTAAATTTATTTTCTTCAGTTGGTGTCGGCATACTTTCACTATTTTTTTAATGATAGCAATTTTACTCTTTTTAGTTTTCGATGGTTGAATTTGATGCAGAAATGAATCCTTTATGATACTACAAGAAACTTCTTCATTGATATGTTTAAGCTTGCGTCTTCGTGATCTTTCACTACAATTATCAATTGGCTTTACTGGTCGACCACCTTTTCCAGTTTCCGTGGTAGTTACTGATGGCTTTTTTTAAAAATAAGTTTATTTCTTAGCCATTCTTGGCTAAACAGTAAAAGTAAAACAACTTCTTGTTTCTGGAACATTGATTGTACCGTTTTCTTAAAGTATTTAAAAAGTTTTTTATTTTTAAGTTATGAATTTTAATTTCTTGTTTGTCGCATATTTTGAAGAATGGATTATTCATTATATGTAAAATAATGTCGTTTTCATCTTTCCGTTCAAAATATATATCAGATAGAACACTATAACTGAACTTAGCCATTGTATAAACAATAATGAAGAAAAAAAAAATGAATGCATGGATTAATGTACTATTGCTCGAAGTTTCAACATGATCTTTTTTTCCTCTTTGAAACATAATATAACAGGTACTCGGGGTTACCAGCTATTTCCATTGGTTTTAAATTTATTTGCAATTTTCAGGTATTTAAGTTGTGTAATATTAGATGGCAATAAAATCATTTTTTACCTTTTCCAAATGAATTGCTAGATACCACACAATTTGAGAGTTAACAGGTATTAGTAATATATATAACAGGTACTTGGTTTTACCAGTTATTTCTATTGGTTTTAAATTTATTTGCAATTTTCAGGTATTTAAGTTATGTAATATTAGATGGCAATAAAATCATTTTTTACCTTTTCCAAATGAATTGCTAGATACCACATAATTTGAGAGTTAACAGGTACTGATAATAATATAACAGGTACTTGGTTTTACCAGTTATTTCCATTGGTTTTAAATTTATTTGCAATTTTCAAGTATTTAAGTTATGTAATATTAGATGGCAATAAAATCATTGTTTACCTTTTCCAAATGACTTTGCAGATACCACATAATTTGAGAGTTCTATTGTCATTTTTGTCAAAATTTTGATACACCCTTCTATGTGGACTAGGTCCAAATATAGGCTAACTTCTCCTAGTTTCAACATAATTATTTTTTGGGTCAATAAGAACTCTTGTACAAAGTTTCATCAAAATATATGCATACTAGCCACTTTCACATACAAATAACTTACCTTGGGTCAGAAAAATTGCCGCAGCTCAAAAAGTGCAGTCCTGATGCATAGACACGTATATATGTATAGGAATGTAGGGGAGAGTTAGGACTACAAAATAGTAAATTTGTGTTTTGACTCAGCTTGACTCATAGGAGTTGTGCTCTATGATGTAGGAAATTTCCGAGAAATTTGGCCTTTTTTAAAAAAAATATTTAAATTGTTCTGAAAACAGTAGAGCTTCAATTTTTTAACCAGTAATAGGAAATACGTTAAGTTACAACCAAAAATCTTGAAAAACAAAAAAGTTATGATCATTTAAACTTTAAATTCTAAATTCTGAAAAAGCCCATTTTGGACCACCCTGTTCTCACTGAAATAGTTGAAATAGAGTTCTAATTTTTTGGCTCCCGGGGTTTACTACTGTCTACTTTCAAATGAGTCTAATAACTTTAAAATCGGAGAACAAAAACCAAAAGGTGTTTTGGCCGCTATCTCAAAATATTGACCACAGTGCGCCGGGTTAGATTATAGGTAAATTATTTGTGTTTGTATTAACACAATTCCCACACCACTTTTAATATTGTTTTACTTTTTTTGTTTATATTTATATACGGCTAGATCTTGCGATAAAGATTAAAGAAGACAGGAATTCTTTATGCTTCGTAAGTAGCATAAAGAATCGTCTCAAACACGGGTTTAAAATTCAGCACCACCAAAAATTTTCCTGACTAGTGACTGAACTCCAAATAGTTTCATCAATTTGATTTCTTAAAATAGTTAAACAAAGCACACACAGAACTGAAACCAACTGAATTCAGTTTGCTATTTTCAGTAGCAAAACGAGCACACTAGGGCTATGTTTTGAGCAGAGTAAGTATTTGCTCATAATTTTTGCTCTTTTTCACTTTTTGCATATGAGTGAGAATCTGCTTTGCTTTTTTCCCTCACCGCACATGTGTAAGTGTGTGTGCTTTTTTTCTTTTTCATCAAATGACAATTTTTTTGTTTTGCACACACACCATGCCACATGAATGAAAAATGTGCAAATTTTACTTTGCTCATGGATGAGAAATGTGCACATTTTCTTTTGCTCATGGATGAGAAATGTGCATATTTTATTTTGCTCATCCTCAAGTATGAAAAAAGTGCACACTTTCTTTTGCTTATGGATGAGAAGTGTTCGCGCTTTGGGAGAAACATAATGAAAACAAGTAGAAAAAATATGAAAATTATTTAGAAAACGAAATGTGTTACTTATTGTACGTTAGATTTTACGTATGTACATACGTACGTTATTACCATTTTTATGTGACAGTACTTCAGTAAATGAATCTTTTTTATTAATAAATATTTTTATGATGTGGCTAAATATCTTTTGTTGTAAAATAGAAATATTTTATTTGCTCTTTATGAATTACTCATCAGTGAAAATGTGCAATAAATAATATTGCAAAAAGTGAGGATTAAGGTTAATGATATACTTATTTTGAACTATTTACAAGAAAGCAGTTATATTCTGGGTAGGGTTTTTTTAATTGTTTTTTATTGTTATCATAAACCAATTTATTTTCGTTTGGACTTTTTGCTTGTCCAATTTTTTTACAGTCTTTTAAGTTGCACGTTTATTTGTTGTTGTTTCCGTTTTTAGAGATTTTACTTGTGTATTTGTTATTGTTTAATTTTTTTTCTTTTTTTTTCTTTGATAATGTAATTAGTATTTTGAATACTTTAATTAAAAATGACAATTACGATACCTTATATCATAGATTTTCAAAATTAATATTGCTCTTCATAAATATTACATTATACTTCTTGAATATGTTTATATTGTTTTCATTTTTTAATGTGCTTGGAAGTTTGTTGTACATTTGCAGTCCTTTGTAGAATAATGATCTCTGCATACTAGTTGTTCTTGCTCGGCTTATACGGAAATCATCAGCATTTCTCAATCCATATGGTTGCATATAACCTACATAGTTCGTTTGATTACATAAATATTCCGGTGCATCCCCTTTTTGCAATTTTTTATGAATGGAAAAGTATTTAATTAATAATATTTTATTGACCAATTTAATTTAAATGTTTATCAGCTAAGACCGCAGTCGAATGGGCTAATTGTGGTCATTTAACATTAAAAGCGATGAAAATAAAACAATTTTATTTAATCCTTTACTCAACGTTTCGTCGATGTGGTTGTCGACTTCTTCAGGAGTAATTTTTATTGAATTATAGCAACTATAGGGTCACCCTTTCTTTTCCAAATTCAAATAATATACTTTCTGTTGTAGTAGATTAAACAATCAGGTTCTGTGTAAATTTCAACCGTCTGTCTATAACGCTTCAACGGTTTGGCCATATACATCAGATTATATCAGCTATTGTAAAACCCTTTAATTTTTAATTTAAAATTTTTATACTTTTTATTATACCAAACAAAGTAGTGGACATTCTGTCTAAAATTCAGGTGTTTGTAAATAACGGGTCAAAAAAGGCGGCTATATAGAACAAATTACATTAATTTTCGGAACACCAATCAATCGTCTGTCTACAACTGTTTAAAATTATGGCCATATACATAATTAAATGAGCTATTGGGGCATCCTTTAAATTATAATTTTAAATATTAATACTTGTTACTATAAAGACCATATCAATCAATATTATGTCAAATTTGCAAGCGTTTGTCTAAAACGGTTCAAAAGATAGGCCCATATAAATAAACTTACATCAATTTCTAAATTCAAATTATAAACTCGTTGATATAGCGGGACCAGCGATACAGGTCTCTTTTAAGTTTCAGCATTCTGTCTATAACGGTTTAAAAGTTTGGTCACATACTTAAAATTACATTAACTATTGGGACACCCTTTAACTTCCATATCGAAATTTTATACTTGTTGTTATAGTGGGCTTAGCAATACAGGTTTGTTGTAAAATTCAATTGTTTGTCTACAACTGTTAAAGATTATGGCCATATACATACATCAATTTAAATGAACTATAGGCGAATTATACTTATAGGCATAGCAAATAAGTTTTATTTCTCTGTTTTATGAGTGAGTTAGTATTTTTTCATTTCATTATTTTTCCTCCTTTCAGCCGGGGACTGTAAATAGGTGGAAGTGGTGTACGCCATACCATCAGTTGACAGTTCTTTGCCTTCCAAAGAAATTCCGTGTCGACGAACAAAACATCGCCTCGAGAATACACGTACATTTTTGTATCTCAGAATCGAACTGAGGAGCTTAAACACAGTTATATTTTTGTTTAGTGATCCTCTGAAGAACCATCCGTTCATGTGAAGTCTGGTCTGCTACGTCTTTATTTTTTTTTTCTTCGCGTCACCAGCGACTGTAGTTTTTTCCCTTTTACATTATAAAATGTTAGTTAGTTAGTTAGGAGTGGCAGCCTCTCGCGATGAAGCTCACTTAAGCACAATCGAATGTGTATTGGGCAAAGTATGATACCACATTTTATTACTTTTGATTACTACATTTTTAATTTTCTGAACCCGTAAACCTAGACTGCAAATAAATACACCCCTCGTAAACAATAGCAAACATATATTTTCATATTTTTAAATTCTACGACCTTCCGAATATTACAGTGTTACTGGTTGACATTTACGAATAAATTGGTCCGGTTAAGATATTCTATACATTTTGTCAACAACGTAATCAAACAATCTGACCGTCACTAGTGATGGCTGCGGTAACCCGGTAACATAATTATCTGGTATATATATATATAGTTGATTTTAGTAATCGATTTCATCTCAATTACTCATATTTGCAAAGCATGCTTTTTTTTCTCAGCAGCCAAATCGTTCTTTCTGCTACGAGAACCTGATTAAGTAAGTCGTACTTAAGAACAGTAGGAAAAAGAAGAAAATAAAAAAAAATTAAATTCAGAACCTGTAAACTAATAAAGTTAAGAGCAACACTTTGGTTGGTGAATTTTATTTAGAAAAAACATTGAAAATTATTTCTTTCCTTAATGTAAGAGGAAAAAAACATCATAGTTATTCTATAACAGTTAAAACAGTTTTAAGTTGCTTAAAACAAAAATATTTCAAATAATCCAAGTCACGTGGGGCGCACGCGGTCTTGAGCCAACACCTTAGAAATCTAGCCGAAAAATAAAGTATAGGAGAAGTTTATTTGGTGTCCAGGATCTATGCCCCTAGGTTCATCAACATTTCATTTTACTTACTAGTTTTTACGAAAGTGCATTTAAACACTGCGTGTAAATGCAGTTTTAAATTACAAGACATTTATAGAGGAGCCGCAAGCTGCTGACCGCAAAACATTAGCTAGTTTAACGCAATTTTTAATCAATAAAACGGCTTAGTTAGAAGGAACCAGGAGCATACAAAACAACGTATATGTACATCTCCATAATACAAAAAGAATTTTTAACGCAGCAGAAGTTAAGTAAAAAAAAAACAGGTAGTTGTTATATAACTGTATTTATATATTTATATATATAAAAAAATAAAAAATAGAAATACCAATATTTCTTACGTTTCTAAAACTACAATTAATCTAATTCTTAAGCATATATAAAAAATTGACATTACTAAATTTGTTTTAAGATTTTTTGCTTGGTTAAAGATTTAACTGTCAAATTATGCCAAGGCATTTTTTTAATCACTTTAAAGTACATTAATGCGTTTAAAGCTATTTGTGAACATTTTTTCTAAACCTTCGGCAATCTCAACCATTTGGTATAAATAGTAAATTAAAACAGTCATCTAACTATATAGAACTAATGTGTAACATCATAGTAATAAACGTAAGAGTTATCTAAGTATTAGTTAATAATTTTTTTAAAATTCAAGTCAATTAGAAAGTATGCAAATTTTACACCACTGTTAGTCACCTAGTGCAGGCAGCATGTTCGAAGAGGTCTCGGCGACGTCAACTGCATTGTAATTTTCTCTGTCAACAACAAAACTGGTGAGTGATTTAAGCTTTATAGTATTTTTACTCTCTCTGTTTTTTGCTACTTTTTTTGCATATTTTTTCTTTGATAATGAAATAAAGCAACCACAACAATAACCTGCATGAATGAAATAAAAAAAAAAATAAAAAAAAAAAACAAAAAGAATCAAAAAATACATAGAAATCGATGGTTTCATAAGAGTTTAGCAACATTGTTTCTCGAATATTGTTTCTGTTGCTTTATTTTCATTCTTTATTTTTGATTTATACGTTTATATTTTATAAGATTATTAAGGGAAAGAACCCTGACTATAAAACATTTGGGAAATTGAAAACCAAATAAAAGAAAAAAAAAAAACAAAAGTTAAACTGTAAGAAATGTTTGTAGCTTGTGTCAGAGCAGGTTAAACTTAATTAAGTTAGTTTTTTTTATGTAAATATGAATATAAATCGTGCAGAATTTTAAACATGAATAAATTTTATAGAATTACGGAAATGTAAGTTTTATTTTTTTTCTTACGGATGTAAAATGCATTAGGATGAAATTAGGCAGGGTTTCAGCCAAACTTAGCGTCGCTGAAATATTTGGATGGGAGGGTAACGAGACGCTGGGACCAAGAACATCTGGGTACCCAAAAACTTGCAATTTGATGCACTTATAATTTTGGACAGTTGTTTACACATATCAGGTAAATTCAGGTTGTTTTTTTATTTATTTTATTATTTTGGTTTTAAACAGAGGCAAGGGAGTTAAAAATTTATTATGTATTACCGTATAAGTTAGGTTTTGAGTTTACGGGATAGCGACAGACAAGAACCCACCTTAAGCAGAATGTGAGCTAGTTACCTTGATGACTCCCAAATCGTCTGGGAAAAGTATCCTGAAAAAAAATTATAGTTATATTAACACCTCCTTAACCGATACATTACGAATAGTAATTGGATTTACCACCGAATAGAAGTAAATGTTACTTCTAGACAAACGTAATCACTTGTACGTTACATAATTGGCGCCCAACGTGGGGCCCAAAGTTTTCACTTTTAGGTTCCAAATTCTTCCTTCTTTTTGATATTTCTTTTCTATTCATATTTTTCATTGGTACACAGGTTAAAAATATTAAATTTAAAGAAGCTTCTTATGCAAAAAGCTGTTGTAGTTTGCTGGACTTTCGTTTATTTGACGTTCCTCAAGATCGAATAAATGACCGCAAACTCACTAAAAGTTAAGCCAGTGGAACTAGCTTAATGCTTTTCTCCTGTGTCTGAGATTTGGCTATAGCAGATGTTGTAGTTTAATATTTTTTGGGGCGAGATATCGGTATCCGAATTAGGAAAGGATTTTATATAAATACTGCTGTCTGCATTTTTATATCTCTCTGATTAGTTTTAACGTTACCTAATTTTTGTATACTGGTTTGTAAAAATTTGTTAAGTTACCCTCTTGATTATATTTGTTTTAGTGCATCAAATTTGCGGATGAGTTTTGTTTAGTTCAAAGGCATCTTAGGCATTTTTCGTCCAATACGTAAGACAATACTTATTGCAAAAAAATAAAAAAAAACTTTTATATTTGTAGGAAACCGTAGGCTCACAAGATAAAATAATTTAATAATTTTTTTTTAAGTCTAGCGCAACGCTACGATTTTTTGTTTGACTGTGATTTGCATAAATCATCAACCTTTGTTTCACTAGGAAAATTTTATAGTTTTTTTTTGTTTATGCTTGTTAAAATGGAACGTACTCCCCCATTTTTGCACACAGCGGCTTCTGAAGCGCAGTGCCTTATTTGTAAAGAAGTCATGTCTGAGACTCATGACTGTTTTATAATTACGAGCTGTAACCATGTTTTTCACAAGGAATGTATTGAAATATTTCTTTCAAACTCAGCTGAATGTCCTAACTGCCACAAGAAATGTGATCTTGGGGATATAAAAAAATTTTGCTCACAAAATAGTGATCAGCAAACTTTTAATGCAAAAGGTAACGTTGGAATACGTGGAAAAGCTCGCGGTGCTTTACCAAAGAGATATGTTACTAGAAACGTAACCAAAACTCTTTTTGATGAAAATAGTTCTTCAATTGAGGCTCAATCTGATTTACAACCTGAGGATCATGACCATGATCATAGTAATACTCCTGCACGGAGGGAGCCTAATGGGCAAAGTTGTCTCAATGTTGAGTCGTCACAACTATCCCAACTTATTGAAACGAATGTCGCTCGCATTTTGCAAAATCTTAATGCTTATAATTCGCAAAGTGGTTATACTTCGCCACAACACCCATCTCGTCATAGACCTATACCGCTTAGACCGGCAAATAATTCAACCGCATCACAACCAAACAACAGTTTCAGTGCTGAACCTGCTGTTTCAAATTTTCATGATAATTATAATCTTCGATCAGATAAAATAACGTCGGTGATTCAGCATTGGAATCTTAAATTTGATGGGTCAGCAAACGGGTTAAACGTTGAAGAATTTTTGTACCGGCTCCGCTCACTTACAGCTGACAACTTCAATAACGATTTTTCTATCATATGCAAAAATCTGCATATTTTACTATCAGGAAAAGCTCGTGAATGGTACTGGCGTTACCATAAACAAGTTGAAAATATACAGTGGAACGAATTCTGCGTCGCCATAAAGTACCAGTATAAGGATTTTAAGTCTAATTTTGATTTAAGAGAGGAACTAAGAAATCGTAAAATAAGAACGGGAGAATCATTTGATTCATTTTTTGATGCAGTTTCAGCTATTCTAGATCGTCTGGATCAACATATTCCAGAAAGTGAGCTAATCGAAATTTTAACGAAAAATCTCCGCCCAGACATTCGACACGAACTTTTATATGTTCCTATTTATTCAATAGCTCATTTGCGGAAACTGGTGCAAATGCGTGAAAACTTGATGAATGATAAATTCTTCCGAAAAACGGTTGCCAACAAAACGTTCACGACTACCTATCCAAGGAAAACTGTGGCTGAATTGGATTTTTCTGAAACTTCAGCATTGGTGAATTTTTCCAGTAATGACCAGGTAGTTGATGCTATAGAACATAGGGCAAATGCAACAACGTGTTGGAACTGTGATGAGTTAGGTCACCATTGGCAGGACTGTCTGGGTAAGAGAAATATATTTTGCTATGGGTGTGGCGAAAAAAATACATATCGGCCTCAATGTCTAAAGTGCTCATCCAGAAAAATTACGAATTCAAAAAACTTTCAGACCCAGATACAACCGGCAGCATTTCCTTAATTTTACCACTCAATAGCTCCAGTTCGATCAATTATCTCGACTTAAAAAACACTAAAACAATCGATAGAAATGTTGAACACAGCGTTACCATTTTAAAAAGAACAGATACTCAGTACTTACATAAGGACCCTATTTTATACCCAGTAAGACCCTGTCATGAAAGATGGCAAGATTAAATGGCGAAACGTAGCTCTCTTTTCGCCGTGACCTCTTTATCGTCCTTTGCGAAAAGGCAACCAAAACATTCCACAGTCCGATTACGCAAATATTTTAAAATTGGAAAACAAATGTCAAAATATAATGCTTCGATCGTAATTAATAATGTTAATAACGGTAGATTTTACGCGAACGTAAAATTTTTTAATTTTTCACAACTTGGCCTATTAGATACTGGAACTAATATAAGTTGTATCGGTGGCAAACTTGCTGAGGAAAATTTTTCCAATTTTGCGGAATTTAGCAAGGTTAATTCTTACATAAAAACAGCCGATGGAAAATTGCAAAAAGCACTAGGATTTATTGAGGTAGAATTAGAATTTAGAAAACAAGAGCGGCGAATGAAATTATGGATTGTTCCTTCCTTGTCACAAAACCTGATTTTGGGATTAGATTTTTGGAAGTCTTTTGCGTTAGTTTCTGATCTAATGGATTCCGCATTCATTAGCTCTTCTTGCAGTTTGTCTGATATAAGAAAAGGTTCGGAAGTTCTATCTGTGGCGTCTGAGAAACCTGAGTTCAGGGCGAATGAACACAAATTCCCACTGTCATCATATCAAGTTGCACAGCTCGAAGCTATTATAACATTATTTCCCAGTTATGAGAAAGATGGGTTAGGCAGAACCTCCTTAATCGAACATAATATCGATCTTGGTGATGCCTCGCCCATTAAGCAGAGATTCTATCCAGTTTTTCCAGCAGTGGAAAAACTTATATACCAGGAAATCGATCGAATGCTTACATTAGGAGTGATCGAAGAGTCATCATCTGCTTGGAGCTCTCCCATTAGACTTGTTTTAAAGCCTCATAAAGTTCGCCTGTGCTTGAATGCCAGAAAATTAAATCACGTCACTAAAAAATCCTACCCACTGCCAAGTATTGAAGGAATATTCGCAAGACTTCCCAGGGCCAACATTATCTCAAAACTTGATTTGAAGGATGCCTATTGGCAGATTGGGCTCTCGGATTAATCCAAAGCTCTGACGGCATTTACCATTCCCTTTGGGCTTTGCAATGCGCTACAAACGATGTGCCGCTTAATGGACTCGCTGATACCACCTGATCTAAAATCCTGCGTATTTGGTTACCTGGATGACCTCGTGATAGTCTCAGAGGATTTTGCCACACATTTGTTAGTTCTAGTACGTATTGCGGATCAATTCAAGAAGGCTAATTTAACCCTTATTATAGCTAAATCATGTTTTTGCGTCACCGAAACAAAATATCTTGGCTATATAATCGGAAATGGTGGAATAAAAACGGATCCGGAAAAAAAAGAATCATTCCTTTCCTGGCCTGTCCCCAAAAACCTGAAGTAAGTTAGAGGCTTTCTGGGTATTGTCGGGTGGTACCGTAGGTTTATTGCCAACTTTTCGTCTATAGTTTTTCCAATAACTGAGGTTTTATCCACGAAAAATAAATTTAGGTGGTCTAAAGGAGCTCAAAGTGCATTTCAGCAAATAAAAACTCTACTTACCACAGCTCCGATTCTCTCTAATCCTGATTTTAATAAAAAGTTTTATATACATTGTGACGCAACCGCATTTGGTATAGGGGCAGTTTTAATACAACTAGACGACGACGGAAATGAAAAACCTGTAGCATTTATGTCAAAAAAGCTAAACACTGCCCAACGCAATTACAGTGTGACAGAGAGATAGTGTCTTGCCGCAATAGAAGCCATCAAACGATTCCGGTGCTATATAGAAATGCAGGAATTCGAGGTAATCACCGACTACTCCAGTTTAGTATGGCTGATGTCGCAAGCTGATTTATCGGGAAGACTTGCCCGTTGGGTATTTAAACTTCAAGCTTACAAATTTACTAGTACCCATAGAAAAGGAAAGGACCATATAGTTCCAGACTCTCTTTCTAGGTTACACTCGGGTGAAGTTGCAGATGTCGAACTAGTGGAACTAGAAATTGACCTTAATTCTGAACTTTTTGGAGACCAGGACTATGAAGAATTGAAATTAACCATTCGTGATGTACCTTCAAAATATCCTGATTTAAAAATTTTCGATAAATATGTATATATTCGCACAGAACATGGTAATGATCTCGAGAAAGAAAAGTCTTGGAAGATTTGGGTCCCTAGAAAATTGCGTCAAAACGTTATAATCAGAGCACACAACTTATCAATTTCAGCACATGGCGGTATGACTAAAACTTTAGACCTAATTCGGAGGCATTTTTTTTTGGCCTGAAGTCGTGAAAGACGTACGTGATTACATAAGAGGTTGTGAAGTATGCAAGACAACCAAAGCACCTAACTTTGTAACAAGACCTGAGATCGGGAAGCAGGTTATATCAGACCGATCTTTCCAACGTCTTTACCTTGACTTGCTGGGTCCTTACCCGAGAAGCAAGCGTGGATATATTGGCTTGTTAATTGTGCTTGACCATTAGACGAAATTCCATTGGCTTTGTCCAATGCGCAACTTTACCTCTGCTAGCATACAATCCTTTTTGTTAGAGCAAATTTTTCAAGTTTATGGAGTACCAGAATGTATCGTTAGTGACAACGGATCTCAATTTAAATCGAATGAAATTAATGCCTTCTTCACGAAACTCAAAATCACGCATATTTATACTGCATTATATTCACTACAATCTAATGCTTCCGAAACGGTCAATAGATCGTTACTTGCTGGCATTCGCGCTTATTAGAAGCAAGACCAAACCTTATGGGATCAAAATTTAAGTGCAATAAGCTGCGCTTTAAGAAACTCTATCCATAATTCCATTTGTACCTCACCTTATCGAGCAGTTTTTGGAATGGATATGATAACACACGGTTCGACGTATACTATTCTAAAGAATGTTGATTTATTTAATGAAAGCACAAATCCCTTAAAAGAAGATGACTCTCTTGCTTTGTTACGAATGGACTTGAAGAAAAATATTTCAAATGCTTACAACACTAATCGAAGTCAATACAACCTCCGAACGCGCCCTATATCGTACTCGGCAGGACAAGTTGTTTTTAGAAGAAACTTCGCTCAAAGTTCATTAGAGAGAAAAGTTAATGCAAAGCTTGCTCCGCTATATATCAAAATTAAAATTACTCAAAAAGTTGATCAAAATTATTATGTTTTAGAAGATCTAAATGGAAAGGTGGTAGGAACCTTTCATGCAAAAGACCTTAGACCATAAATGTTATTTTCCTCCTAATATTTATGCATAAAATGTAAATATTATGCGGTTTGTATTGGGCAAAGTATGTTACCACATTTTATTACTTTTGATTACTACATTTTTAATTTTCTGCACCCGAAAACCTAGACTGCAAATAAATACACCCCTAGTAAACAATAGCAAACATATATTTTCATATTTGGTCCGGTTAAGATATTCTATACATTTTGTCAACAACGTAATCAAACAATCTGACCGTCACTAGTGATGGCTGCGGTAACCCGGTGACAGAGTTATCTGGTATATATAGATAGTTGGTTTTAGTAATCGATTTCATCTCAATTACTCATATTTGCAAAGCATGCTTTTTTTCTCAGCAGCCAAATCGTTCTTTCTGCTACGAGAACCTGATTAAGTAAGTCGTACTTAAGAACAGTAGGAAAAAGAAGAAAATAAAAAAAAATAAATTCAGAACCTGTAAACTAATAAAGTTAAGAGCAACACTTTGGTTGGTGAATTTTATTTAGAAAAAACATTGAAAATTATTTCTTTCCTTAATGTAAGAGGAAAAAAAACATCATAGTTATTCTACAACAGTTAAAACAGTTTTAAGTTGCTTAAAACAAAAATATTTCAAATAATCCAAGTCACGTGGGGCGCACGCGGTCCTGAGCCAACACCTTAGAAATCGAGCCGAAAAATAAAGTATAGGAGAAGTTTATTTGGTGTCCAGGATCTATGCCCCTAGGTTCATCAACATTTCATTCTACTTACTAGTTTTTACGAAAGTGCATTTAAACACTGCGTGTAAATGCAGTTTTAAATTACGAGACATTTATAGAGGAGCCGCAAGCTGCTGACCGCAAAACATTAGCTAGTCTAACGCAATTTTTAGTCAATAAAACGGCTTAGTTAGAAGGAACCAGGAGCATACAAAACAACGTATATGCACATCTCCATAATACAAAAAGAATTTTTAACGCAGCATAAGTTAAGTAAAAAAAAACAGGTAGTTGTTATATAACTGTATTTATATATTTATATATATAAAAAAATAAAAAAAAAATAAAAAAATAGAAATAGCAATATTTCTTACGTTTCTAAAACTACAATTAATCTAATTCTTAAGCATATATAAAAAAAATTGACATTACTAAATTTGTTTTAAGATTTTTTGCTTGGTTAAAGATTTAACTGCCAAATTATGCCAAGGCATTTTTTTAATCACTTTAAAGTACATTAATGCGTTTAAAGCTATTTGTGAACATTTTTTCTAAACCTTTGGCAATCTCAACCATTTGGTATAAATAGTAAATTAAAACAGTCATCTAACTATATAGAACTAATGTGTAACATCATAGTAA
This sequence comes from Gymnosoma rotundatum, assembly GCA_916610165.2. Classification (NCBI taxonomy): domain Eukaryota; kingdom Metazoa; phylum Arthropoda; class Insecta; order Diptera; family Tachinidae; genus Gymnosoma; species Gymnosoma rotundatum. The sequence continues at coordinate 66,364,257 of OU744339.1, forward strand.
TAAACGTAAGAGTTATCTAAGTATTAGTTAATAATTTTTTTAAAATTCAAGTCAATTAGAAAGTATGCAAATTTTACACCACTGTTAGTCACCTAGTGCAGGCAGCATGTTCGCAGAGGCCTCGGCGACGTCAACTGCATTGTAATTTTCTCTGTCAACAACAAAACTGGTGAGTGATTTAAGCTTTATAGTATTTTTACTCTCTTTGTTTTTTGCTACTTTTTTTGCATATTTTTTCTTTGATAATGAAATAAAGCAACCACAACAATAACCTGCATGAATGAAATAAAAAAAAATAAAAAAAAAAACAAAAAGAATCAAAATAATACATAGAAATCGATGGTTTCATAAGAGTTTAGCAACATTGTTTCTCGAATATTGTTTTTGTTGCTTTATTTTCATTCTTTATTTTTGATTTATACGTTTATATTTTATAAGATTATTAAGGGAAAGAACCCTGACTATAAAACATTTGGGAAATTGAAAACCAAATAAAAGAAAAAAAAAAAACAAAAGTTAAACTGTAAGAAATGTTTGTAGCTTGTGTCAGTGCAGGTTAAACTCACTTAAGTTAGTTTTTTTATGTAAATATGAATATAAATCGTGCAGAATTTTAAACATGAATAAATTTTATAGAATTACGGAAATGTAAGTTTTATTTTTTTTTCTTACGGATGTAAAATGCATTAGGATGAAATTAGGCAGGGTTTCAGCCAAACTTAGTGTCGCTGAAATATTTGGATGGGAGGGTAACGAGATGCTGGAACCAAGAACATCTCGGTACCCAAAAACTTGCAATTTGATGCACTTATAATTTTGGACAGTTGTTTACACATACCAGGTAAATTCAGGTTGTTTTTTTTATTTATTTTATTATTTTGGTTTTAAACAGAGGCAAGGGAGTTAAAAATTTATTATGTATAACCGTATAAGTTAGGTTTTGAGTTTACGGGATAGCGACAGACAAGAACCCACCCTAAGCAGAATGTGAGCTAGTTACCTTGATGACTCCCAAATCGTCTGGGAAAAGTATCCTGAAAAAAAATTATAGTTATATTAACACCTCCTTAACCGATACATTACGAATAGAAGTAAATGTTACTTCTAGACAAACGTAATCACTTGTGCGTTACAAATGGCCCATTGTGATACCACAAGGAAGGTGGCGGGACTCCCCTTACCCAGCCGAGAACCATGAAGATTCACGGATGAACTTCGCTATGTCCCCTATAGAGTGAGATGATAGCTCCGTAAGAGTACCAAAGAAAAAAGAGCCCAGAATTCTTAGTCTTCATCAAGCCAGGGATGGGAAATGGCACAGGAGGTGCAGTACGGTCTCTTCCTCATCCTCCGAGCCACAGCTGCGACAGAAATCATTAAAGGGCAGACCGAGTCTTTCAGCATTCCTGCTGATTAGACAGTGACGAGTGAGTACCGAGACCGTGATATTTATGGATTATCTGTCCAGTCTGAGCAGCTGCCTCGTCCGCTTGAGGTCCAGTGTAGTCCACAGTTGTCTGGAGACACAACAGGAACTTTCCTCTACCCATAATTTGCGAGCCAAATTGAGGTAGTGATTCTTTACGGCCATTTTCACCGTTGCCAGAGGAATTCCAACGTCTGGTAGCGGAGAGACGTTAGGAAGCAATGTGCCCCGTTTACAAAGATCATCGGCCTCACAGTTACCCTGGATATCCCTGTGACTAGGGACCCAAAACAGGTCAATCTGTGATCGCACCGATAGAGTGTTCAGTAATGAGTGACAACTCAGGACTAGCTTAAATGTACTGTATGCACCAGCAAGCGCCCTGATTGCCGCCTGACTGTCCGAAAATATCCGAATGGCAAGGCCAGAAAGATCGTCCCTAAGCGCTATTTTGGATGTTTTCAGCTTGAAAGGCACTGCAGTAGTCAGGTAGTCTAAGGCTGAGTCTTAGTCCAAGGCTATTGGAGAAGATTCCGCAACCGACTCTGTCGTCCAGTTTCGAGCCATCGGTGTAGATGGCAACAGTATTACTCACAACCACCTCGTTACGGACCCATATCTCCCTACTTAGAATATGGATCTGAAACCCGTACATTATGAAATAGGAGTAAAAATTCTTTTATAGTAATCCCTAGTTAAGGTTCCTATCAAATAATAATAAAAAAAAACAAAAATCATTATAAAGTAGAAATAAACAAAGAACTGTGAACTACATTATCAAATAAAAAAAATGGTCTTTATTTTGGGTGACTGAACGAGATTTTACTAAACAAACTTATGTAAGACACTGGGCCCCGCTGTCCTACCCAAGCTATAGCGGAAACGTGTCGTTACATTGGCACCCGAGCAGGGATATATTTTTTTTGTCCAATTAAGGTCACCCAATTATTTTCTTTTATTGTTTTGTGTTTTCCAATCATTTCTGGCCCATTCCATAAATATCTATCAGATACCGGAGCTAATATAGTGAAGACCACATAGATATATTCCTTAAAGAAGGAAGACTTGCAGTAATATCTAACTCAGTGCGTCCAGGATGCGGATGGAACCGAAGACGAACTACGGAAGTACCATGCGAAATTTATCATCAGCGAGATGGACGAGGACCTAAGTGGAAAAGTACAACAATGGCAGAAGCAGTACGAAGACTTCAAGTGTACTGGATCCCCAATGGCGCAAATAGTTATTCCAATCCTCGCTACTACCCCGCACGAAGGCGAACGTAATTCAGGGCCTAGGAATGCGATGCCAGAGGAGATGCGTACAGCAAAGGTGGTCGATAGTCTGGTGGCCATGGAAATTGTCCGCAAATGGGGTCTCAAATTTGACGGCAACAAAGACCCTCTGGGATTTTTGGAGCGCGTTGAGGAATTGTCCGCCATTGTCATGCCGGAGCTGTTGCGAGAACGAGCATTATCCTGGCTAAGACATAATAATAAGCAATGGTGCAAATGGGTGCAGTTTAAAGCTGATCTTAGCGCATTTTTTTTACCTCCGCGTTATTTCAAGAAGCTGGAAGACGAAATAAGACGAAGGGTGCAGAAACCACGGGAAAGTTTTCGCGACTACGTTTTAGCTCTCCAGGATCTAATGAGGCATTCGCCATTGAGTGAAGAACAGAAGGTGGAGCGACTTTTTCGAAATTCGCTGCCCGACTATCATTGGTACCTGTAGTTTCATCAGACAGGCTTTTATCACACAGACCACCGGTACAACAGAGTTGGTGCCTACTTCTTTGAACGTAGTTTTAGCAGACAGGTCCCGTAGACATGTAACGTCCGCCCTCCGGTGCCGCATCTCATTGGGTGATTGCACCGTCATGCAGAATTTTCTAGTATCGCAAGAAGCTACGGATCCACTTATCCTAGGAATGGATCTCTTAAGAAAGTTAGGCGCGTCATTTAGCTATGCCGGGTTGACCGCCAAACCAACTACTTGTGCAGATACCGTCACGGCCCAGATAAGAATGATATCACCTACGATAGATTCTACCCGACTGGTCTTCCAAACGCCAAGTCGCGAAAGCTTTGAACAACGTATCAAGGACTTTTTGGAGCAAGAGTTGTCTCCGTTTAAATGGTTAAAAGGACCATCCAACATAGCCACTCATCGGATCATCATGATGGATGATCGACCCATCAAAATCAGATACGCCCCTCGTAACCCCGCCATGCAGGCCATCATTGACGACGAAGTAAACAAACTCCTGGAAAAGGGATGTATCGAGCCGTCATGCAGTCCCTACAGTTTTCCGATTACGCTGGTCAATAAGAAGAACGGAACCTGGCGTACATGCAGGGATTTTCGTCAACTTAATACCCGCTCTGCCCTGATGCCTATCCGATGCGCCGTATAGACACCATCCTGATATAAGAAAAGGTTCGGAAGTTCTATCTGTGGCGTCTGAGAAACCTGAGTTCAGGGCGAATGAACACAAATTCCCACTGTCATCATATCAAGTTGCACAGCTCGAAGCTATTATAACATTATTTCCCAGTTATGAGAAAGATGGGTTAGGCAGAATCTCCTTAATCGAACATAATATCGATCTTGGTGATGCCTCGCCCATTAAGCAGAGATTCTATCCAGTTTTTCCAGCAGTGGAAAAACTTATATACCAGGAAATCGATCGAATGCTTACATTAGGAGTGATCGAAGAGTCATCATATGCTTGGAGCTCTCCCATTAGACTTGTTTTAAAGCCTCATAAAGTTCGCCTGTGCTTGAATGCCAGAAAATTAAATCACGTCACTAAAAAGGATGCCTACCCACTGCCAAGTATTGAAGGAATATTCGCAAGACTTCCCAGGGCCAACATTATCTCAAAACTTGATTTGAAGGATGCCTATTGGCAGATTGGGCTCTCGGATTAATCCAAAGCTCTGACGGCATTTACCATTCCCTTTGGGCTTTGCAATGCGCTACAAACGATGTGCCGCCTAATGGACTCGCTGATACCACCTGATCTAAAATCCTGCGTATTTGGTTACCTGGATGACCTCGTGATAGTCTCAGAGGATTTTGCCACACATTTGTTAGTTCTAGTACTTATTGCGGATCAATTCAAGAAGGCTAATTTAACCCTTATTATAGCTAAATCATGTTTTTGCGTCACCGAAACAAAATATCTTGGCTATATAATCGGAAATGGTGGAATAAAAACGGATCCGGAAAAAAAAGAATCATTCCTTCCCTGGCCTGTCCCCAAAAACCTGAAGTAAGTTAGAGGCTTTCTGGGTATTGTCGGGTGGTACCGTAGGTTTATTGCCAACTTTTCGTCTATAGTTTTTCCAATAACTGAGGTTTTATCCACGAAAAACAAATTTAGGTGGTCTGAAGGAGCTCAAAGTGCATTTCAGCAAATAAAAACTCTACTTACCACAGCTCCGATTCTCTCTAATCCTGATTTTAATAAAAAGTTTTATATACATTATGACGCAACCGCATTTGGTATAGGGGCAGTTTTAATACAACTAGACGACGGCGGAAATGAAAAACCTGTAGCATTTATGTCAAAAAAGCTAAACACTGCCCAACGTAATTACAGTGTGACAGAGAGATAGTGTCTTGCCGCAATAGAAGCCATCAAACGATTCCGGTGCTATATAGAAATGCAGGAATTCGAGGTAATCACCGACTACTCCAGTTTAGTATGGCTGATGTCGCAAGCTGATTTATCGGGAAGACTTGCCCGTTGGGTATTTAAACTTCAAGCTTACAAATTTACTAGTACCCATAGAAAAGGAAAGGACCATATAGTTCCAGACTCTCTTTCTAGGTTACACTCGGGTGAAGTTGCAGATGTCGAACTAGTGGAACTAGAAATTGACCTTAATTCTGAACTTTTTGGAGACCAGGACTATGAAGAATTGAAATTAACCATTCGTGATGTACCTTCAAAATATCCTGATTTAAAAATTTTCGATAAATATGTATATATTCGCACAGAACATGGTAATGATCTCGAGAAAGAAAAGTCTTGGAAGATTTGGGTCCCTAGAAAATTGCGTCAAAACGTTATAATCAGAGCACACAACTTATCAATTTCAGCACATGGCGGTATGACTAAAACTTTAGACCTAATTCGGAGGCATTTTTTTTTTGGCCTGAAGTCGTGAAAGACGTACGTGATTACATAAGAGGTTGTGAAGTATGCAAGACAACCAAAGCACCTAACTTTGTAACAAGACCTGAGATCGGGAAGCAGGTTATATCAGACCGATCTTTCCAACGTCTTTGCCTTGACTTGCTGGGTCCTTACCCGAGAAGCAAGCGTGGATATATTGGCTTGTTAATTGTGCTTGACCATTAGACGAAATTCCATTGGCTTTGTCCAATGCGCAACTTTACCTCTGCTAGCATACAATCCTTTTTGTTAGAGCAAATTTTTCAAGTTTATGGAGTACCAGAATGTATCGTTAGTGACAACGGATCTCAATTTAAATCGAATGAAATTAATGCCTTCTTCACGAAACTCAAAATCACGCATATTTATACAGCATTATATTCACTACAATCTAATGCTTTCGAAACGGTCAATAGATCGTTACTTGCTGGCATTCGCGCTTATTAGAAGCAAGACCAAACCTTATGGGATCAAAATTTAAGTGCAATAAGCTGCGCTTTAAGAAACTCTATCCATAATTCCATTTGTACCTCACCTTATCGAGCAGTTTTTGGAATGGATATGATAACACACGGTTCGACGTATACTATTCTAAAGAATGTTGATTTATTTAATGAAAGCACAAATCCCTTAAAAGAAGATGACTCTCTTGCTTTGTTACGAATGGACTTGAAGAAAAATATTTCAAATGCTTACAACACTAATCGAAGTCAATACAACCTCCGAACGCGCCCTATATCGTACTCGGCAGGACAAGTTGTTTTTAGAAGAAACTTCGCTCAAAGTTCATTAGAGAGAAAAGTTAATGCAAAGCTTGCTCCGCTATATATCAAAACTAAAATTACTCAAAAAGTTGATCAAAATTATTATGTTTTAGAAGATCTAAATGGAAAGGTGGTAGGAACCTTTCATGCAAAAGACCTTAGACCATAAATGTTATTTTCCTCCTAATATTTATGCATAAAATGCAAATATTATGCGGTTTGTATTGGGCAAAGTATGTTACCACATTTTATTACTTTTGATTACTACATTTTTAATTTTCTGCACCCGAAAACCTAGACTGCAAATAAATACACCCCTAGTAAACAATAGCAAACATATATTTTCATATTTGGTCCGGTTAAGATATTCTATACATTTTGTCAACAACGTAATCAAACAATCTGACCGTCACTAGTGATGGCTGCGGTAACCCGGTGACAGAGTTATCTGGTATATATAGATAGTTGGTTTTAGTAATCGATTTCATCTCAATTACTCATATTTGCAATGCATGCTTTTTTTCTCAGCAGCCAAATCGTTCTTTCTGCTACGAGAACCTGATTAAGTAAGTCGTACTTAAGAACAGTAGGAAAAAGAAGAAAATAAAAAAAAAATAAATTCAGAACCTGTAAACTAATAAAGTTAAGAGCAACACTTTGGTTGGTGAATTTTATTTAGAAAAAACATTGAAAATTATTTCTTTCCTTAATGTAAGAGGAAAAAAAACATCATAGTTATTCTACAACAGTTAAAACAGTTTTAAGTTGCTTAAAACAAAAATATTTCAAATAATCCAAGTCACGTGGGGCGCACGCGGTCCTGAGCCAACACCTTAGAAATCGAACCGAAAAATAAAGTATAGGAGAAGTTTATTTGGTGTCCAGGATCTATGCCCCTAGGTTCATCAACATTTCATTCTACTTACTAGTTTTTACGAAAGTGCATTTAAACACTGCGTGTAAATGCAGTTTTAAATTACGAGACATTTATAGAGGAGCCGCAAGCTGCTGACCGCAAAACATTAGCTAGTCTAACGCAATTTTTAGTCAATAAAACGGCTTAGTTAGAAGGAACCAGGAGCATACAAAACAACGTATATGCACATCTCCATAATACAAAAAGAATTTTTAACGCAGCATAAGTTAAGTAAAAAAAACAGGTAGTTGTTATATAACTGTATTTATATATTTATATATATAAAAAAATAAAAAAAAAATAAAAAAATAGAAATAGCAATATTTCTTACGTTTCTAAAACTACAATTAATCTAATTCTTAAGCATATATAAAAAAAATTGACATTACTAAATTTGTTTTAAGATTTTTTGCTTGGTTAAAGATTTAACTGCCAAATTATGCCAAGGCATTTTTTTAATCACTTTAAAGTACATTAATGCGTTTAAAGCTATTTGTGAACATTTTTTCTAAACCTTTGGCAATCTCAACCATTTGGTATAAATAGTAAATTAAAACAGTCATCTAACTATATAGAACTAATGTGTAACATCATAGTAATAAACGTAAGAGTTATCTAAGTATTAGTTAATAATTTTTTTAAAATTCAAGTCAATTAGAAAGTATGCAAATTTTACACCACTGTTAGTCACCTAGTGCAGGCAGCATGTTCGCAGAGGCCTCGGCGACGTCAACTGCATTGTAATTTTCTCTGTCAACAACAAAACTGGTGAGTGATTTAAGCTTTATAGTATTTTTACTCTCTTTGTTTTTTGCTACTTTTTTTGCATATTTTTTCTTTGATAATGAAATAAAGCAACCACAACAATAACCTGCATGAATGAAATAAAAAAAAAATAAAAAAAAAAACAAAAAGAATCAAAATAATACATAGAAATCGATGGTTTCATAAGAGTTTAGCAACATTGTTTCTCGAATATTGTTTTTGTTGCTTTATTTTCATTCTTTATTTTTGATTTATACGTTTATATTTTATAAGATTATTAAGGGAAAGAACCCTGACTATAAAACATTTGGGAAATTGAAAACCAAATAAAAGAAAAAAAAAAAACAAAAGTTAAACTGTAAGAAATGTTTGTAGCTTGTGTCAGTGCAGGTTAAACTCACTTAAGTTAGTTTTTTTATGTAAATATGAATATAAATCGTGCAGAATTTTAAACATGAATAAATTTTATAGAATTACGGAAATGTAAGTTTTATTTTTTTTTCTTACGGATGTAAAATGCATTAGGATGAAATTAGGCAGGGTTTCAGCCAAACTTAGTGTCGCTGAAATATTTGGATGGGAGGGTAACGAGATGCTGGAACCAAAAACATCTCGGTACCCAAAAACTTGCAATTTGATGCACTTATAATTTTGGACAGTTGTTTACACATACCAGGTAAATTCAGGTTGTTTTTTTTATTTATTTTATTATTTTGGTTTTAAACAGAGGCAAGGGAGTTAAAAATTTATTATGTATAACCGTATAAGTTAGGTTTTGAGTTTACGGGATAGCGACAGACAAGAACCCACCCTAAGCAGAATGTGAGCTAGTTACCTTGATGACTCCCAAATCGTCTGGGAAAAGTATCCTGAAAAAAAATTATAGTTATATTAACACCTCCTTAACCGATACATTACGAATAGAAGTAAATGTTACTTCTAGACAAACGTAATCACTTGTGCGTTACAAATGGCCCATTGTGATACCACAAGGAAGGTGGCGGGACTCCCCTTACCCAGCCGAGAACCATGAAGATTCACGGATGAACTTCGCTATGTCCCCTATAGAGTGAGATGATAGCTCCGTAAGAGTACCAAAGAAAAAAGAGCCCAGAATTCTTAGTCTTCATCAAGCCAGGGATGGGAAATGGCACAGGAGGTGCAGTACGGTCTCTTCCTCATCCTCCGAGCCACAGCTGCGACAGAAATCATTAAAGGGCAGACCGAGTCTTTCAGCATTCCTGCTGATTAGACAGTGACGAGTGAGTACCGAGACCGTGATATTTATGGATTTTCTGTCCAGTCTGAGCAGCTGCCTGGTCCGCTTGAGGTCCAGTGTAGTCCACAGTTGTCTGGAGACACAACAGGAACTTTCCTCTACCCATAATTTGCGAGCCAAATTGAGGTAGTGATTCTTTATGGCCATTTTCACCGTTGCCAGAGGAATTCCAACGTCTGGTAGCGGAGAGACGTTAGGAAGCAATGTGCCCCGTTTACAAAGATCATCGGCCTCACAGTTACCCTGGATATCCCTGTGACTAGGGACCCAAAACAGGTCAATCTGTGATCGCACCGATAGAGTGTTCAGTAATGAGTGACAACTCAGGACTAGCTTAAATGTACTGTATGCACCAGCAAGCGCCCTGATTGCCGCCTGACTGTCCGAAAATATCCGAATGGCAAGGCCAGAAAGATCGTCCCTAAGCGCTATTTTGGATGTTTTCAGCTTGAAAGGCACTGCAGTAGTCAGGTAGTCTAAGGCTGAGTCTTAGTCCAAGGCTATTGGAGAAGATTCCGCAACCGACTCTGTCGTCCAGTTTCGAGCCATCGGTGTAGATGGCAACAGTATTACTCACAACCACCTCGTTACGGACCCATATCTCCCTACTCAGAATATGGATCTGAAACCCGTACATTATGAAATAGGAGTAAAAATTCTTTTATAGTAATCCCTAGTTAAGGTTCCTATCAAATAATAATAAAAAAAAACAAAAATCATTATAAAGTAGAAATAAACAAAGAACTGTGAACTACATTATCAAATAAAAAAAATGGTCTTTATTTTGGGTGACTGAACGAGATTTTACTAAACAAACTTATGTAAGACACTGGGCCCCGCTGTCCTACCCAAGCTATAGCGGAAACGTGTCGTTACATTGGCACCCGAGCAGGGATATATTTTTTTTGTCCAATTAAGGTCACCCAATTATTTTCTTTTATTGTTTTGTGTTTTCCAATCATTTCTGGCCCATTCCATAAATATCTATCAGATACCGGAGCTAATATAGTGAAGACCACATAGATATATTCCTTAAAGAAGGAAGACTTGCAGTAATATCTAACTCAGTGCGTCCAGGATGCGGATGGAACCGAAGACGAACTACGGAAGTACCATGCGAAATTTATCATCAGCGAGATGGACGAGGACCTAAGTGGAAAAGTACAACAATGGCAGAAGCAGTACGAAGACTTCAAGTGTACTGGATCCCCAATGGCGCAAATAGTTATTCCAATCCTCGCTACTACCCCGCACGAAGGCGAACGTAATTCAGGGCCTAGGAATGCGATGCCAGAGGAGATGCGTACAGCAAAGGTGGTCGATAGTCTGGTGGCCATGGAAATTGTCCGCAAATGGGGTCTCAAATTTGACGGCAACAAAGACCCTCTGGGATTTTTGGAGCGCGTTGAGGAATTGTCCGCCATTGTCATGCCGGAGCTGTTGCGAGAACGAGCATTATCCTGGCTAAGACATAATAATAAGCAATGGTGCAAATGGGTGCAGTTTAAAGCTGATCTTAGCGGTTTTTTTTTTACCTCCGCGTTATTTCAAGAAGCTGGAAGACGAAATAAGACGAAGGGTGCAGAAACCACGGGAAAGTTTTCGCGACTACGTTTTAGCTCTCCAGGATCTAATGAGGCATTCGCCATTGAGTAAAGAACAGAAGGTGGAGCGACTTTTTCGAAATTCGCTGCCCGACTATCATTGGTACCTGTAGTTTCATCAGACAGGCTTTTATCACACAGACCACCGATACAACAGAGTTGGTGCCTACTTCTTTGAACGTAGTTTTAGCAGACAGGTCCCGTAGACATGTAACGTCCGCCCTCCGGTGCCGCATCTCATTGGGTGATTGCACCGTCATGCAGAATTTTCTAGTATCGCAAGAAGCTACGGATCCACTTATTCTAGGAATGGATCTCTTAAGAAAGTTAGGCGCGTCATTTAGCTATGCCGGGTTGACCGCCAAACCAACTACTTGTGCAGATACCGTCACGGCCCAGATAAGAATGATATCACCTACGCTAGATTCTACCCGACTGGTCTTCCAAACGCCAAGTCGCGAAAGCTTTGAACAACGTATCAAGGACTTTTTGGAGCAAGAGTTGTCTCCGTTTAAATGGTTAAAAGGACCATCCAACATAGCCACTCATCGGATCATCATGATGGATGATCGACCCATCAAAATCAGATACGCCCCTCGTAACCCCGCCATGCAGGCCATCATTGACGACGAAGTAAACAAACTCCTGGAAAAGGGATGTATCGAGCCGTCATGCAGTCCCTACAGTTTTCCGATTACGCTGGTCAATAAGAAGAACGGAACCTGGCGTACATGCAGGGATTTTCGTCAACTTAATACCCGCTCTGCCCTGATGCCTATCCGATGCGCCGTATAGACACCATCCTGATATAAGAAAAGGTTCGGAAGTTCTATCTGTGGCGTCTGAGAAACCTGAGTTCAGGGCGAATGAACACAAATTCCCACTGTCATCATATCAAGTTGCACAGCTCGAAGCTATTATAACATTATTTCCCAGTTATGAGAAAGATGGGTTAGGCAGAATCTCCTTAATCGAACATAATATCGATCTTGGTGATGCCTCGCCCATTAAGCAGAGATTCTATCCAGTTTTTCCAGCAGTGGAAAAACTTATATACCAGGAAATCGATCGAATGCTTACATTAGGAGTGATCGAAGAGTCATCATATGCTTGGAGCTCTCCCATTAGACTTGTTTTAAAGCCTCATAAAGTTCGCCTGTGCTTGAATGCCAGAAAATTAAATCACGTCACTAAAAAGGATGCCTACCCACTGCCAAGTATTGAAGGAATATTCGCAAGACTTCCCAGGGCCAACATTATCTCAAAACTTGATTTGAAGGATGCCTATTGGCAGATTGGGCTCTCGGATTAATCCAAAGCTCTGACGGCATTTACCATTCCCTTTGGGCTTTGCAATGCGCTACAAACGATGTGCCGCCTAATGGACTCGCTGATACCACCTGATCTTAAATCCTGCGTATTTGGTTACCTGGATGACCTCGTGATAGTCTCAGAGGATTTTGCCACACATTTGTTAGTTCTAGTACTTATTGCGGATCAATTCAAGAAGGCTAATTTAACCCTTATTATAGCTAAATCATGTTTTTGCGTCACCGAAACAAAATATCTTGGCTATATAATCGGAAATGGTGGAATAAAAACGGATCCGGAAAAAAAAGAATCATTCCTTCCCTGGCCTGTCCCCAAAAACCTGAAGTAAGTTAGAGGCTTTCTGGGTATTGTCGGGTGGTACCGTAGGTTTATTGCCAACTTTTCGTCTATAGTTTTTCCAATAACTGAGGTTTTATCCACGAAAAACAAATTTAGGTGGTCTGAAGGAGCTCAAAGTGCATTTCAGCAAATAAAAACTCTACTTACCACAGCTCCGATTCTCTCTAATCCTGATTTTAATAAAAAGTTTTATATACATTGTGACGCAACCGCATTTGGTATAGGGGCAGTTTTAATACAACTAGACGACGGCGGAAATGAAAAACCTGTAGCATTTATGTCAAAAAAGCTAAACACTGCCCAACGTAATTACAGTGTGACAGAGAGATAGTGTCTTGCCGCAATAGAAGCCATTAAACGATTCCGGTGCTATATAGAAATGCAGGAATTCGAGGTAATCACCGACTACTCCAGTTTAGTATGGCTGATGTCGCAAGCTGATTTATCGGGAAGACTTGCCCGTTGGGTATTTAAACTTCAAGCTTACAAATTTACTAGTACCCATAGAAAAGGAAAGGACCATATAGTTCCAGACTCTCTTTCTAGGTTACACTCGGGTGAAGTTGCAGATGTCGAACTAGTGGAACTAGAAATTGACCTTAATTCTGAACTTTTTGGAGACCAGGACTATGAAGAATTGAAATTAACCATTCGTGATGTACCTTCAAAATATCCTGATTTAAAAATTTTCGATAAATATGTATATATTCGCACAGAACATGGTAATGATCTCGAGAAAGAAAAGTCTTGGAAGATTTGGGTCCCTAGAAAATTGCGTCAAAACGTTATAATCAGAGCACACAACTTATCAATTTCAGCACATGGCGGTATGACTAAAACTTTAGACCTAATTCGGAGGCATTTTTTTTTGGCCTGAAGTCGTGAAAGACGTACGTGATTACATAAGAGGTTGTGAAGTATGCAAGACAACCAAAGCACCTAACTTTGTAACAAGACCTGAGATCGGGAAGCAGGTTATATCAGACCGATCTTTCCAACGTCTTTACCTTGACTTGCTGGGTCCTTACCCGAGAAGCAAGCGTGGATATATTGGCTTGTTAATTGTGCTTGACCATTTGACGAAATTCCATTGGCTTTATCCAATGCGCAACTTTACCTCTGCTAGCATACAATCCTTTTTGTTGGAGCAAATTTTTCAAGTTTATGGAGTACCAGAATGTATCGTTAGTGACAACGGATCTCAATTTAAATCGAATGAAATTAATGCCTTCTTCACGAAACTCAAAATCACGCATATTTATACAGCATTATATTCACTACAATCTAATGCTTCCGAAAGGGTCAATAGATCGTTACTTGCTGGCATTCGCGCTTATTAGAAGCAAGACCAAACCTTATGGGATCAAAATTTAAGTGCAATAAGCTGCGCTTTAAGAAACTCTATCCATAATTCCATTTGTACCTCACCTTATCGAGCAGTTTTTGGAATGGATATGATAACACACGGTTCGACGTATACTATTCTAAAGAATGTTGATTTACTTAATGAAAGCACAAATCCCTTAAAAGAAGATGACTCTCTTGCTTTGTTACGAATGGACTTGAAGAAAAATATTTCAAATGCTTACAACACTAATCGAAGTCAATACAACCTCCGAACGCGCCCTATATCGTACTCGGCAGGACAAGTTGTTTTTAGAAGAAACTTCGCTCAAAGTTCATTAGAGAGAAAAGTTAATGCAAAGCTTCCTCCGCTATATATCAAAACTAAAATTACTCAAAAAGTTGATCAAAATTATTATGTTTTAGAAGATCTAAATGGAGAGGTGGTAGGAACCTTTCATGCAAAAGACCTTAGACCATAAATGTTATTTTCCTCCTAATATTTATGCATAAAATGTAAATATTATGCGGTTTGTATCGGGCAAAGTATGTTACCACATTTTATTACTTTTGATTACTACATTTTTAATTTTCTGCACCCGAAAACCTAGACTGCAAATAAATACACCCCTAGTAAACAATAGCAAACATATATTTTCATATTTGGTCCGGTTAAGATATTCTATACATTTTGTCAACAACGTAATCAAACAATCTGACCGTCACTAGTGATGGCTGCGGTAACCCGGTAACAGAGTTATCTGGTATATATAGATAGTTGGTTTTAGTAATCGATTTCATCTCAATTACTCATATTTGCAAAGCATGCTTTTTTTCTCAGCAGCCAAATCGTTCTTTCTGCTACGAGAACCTGATTAAGTAAGTCGTACTTAAGAACAGTAGGAAAAAGAAGAAAATAAAAAAAAAAAATAAATTCAGAACCTGTAAACTAATAAAGTTAAGAGCAACACTTTGGTTGGTGAATTTTATTTAGAAAAAACATTGAAAATTATTTCTTTCCTTAATGTAAGAGGAAAAAAAACATCATAGTTATTCTACAACAGTTAAAACAGTTTTAAGTTGCTTAAAACAAAAATATTTCAAATAATCCAAGTCACGTGGGGCGCACGCGGTCCTGAGCCAACACCTTAGAAATCGAGCCGAAAAATAAAGTATAGGAGAAGATTATTTGGTGTCCAGGATCTATGCCCCTAGGTTCATTCTACTTACTACTTTTTACGAAAGTGCATTTAAACACTGCGTGTAAATGCAGTTTTAAATTACGAGACATTTATAGAGGAGCCGCAAGCTGCTGACCGCAAAACAATAGCTAGTCTAACGCAATTTTTAGTCAATAAAACGGCTTAGTTAGAAGGAACCAGGAGCATACAAAACAACGTATATGCACATCTCCATAATACAAAAAGAATTTTTAACGCAGCAGAAGTTAAGTAAAAAAAAACAGGTAGTTGTTATATAACTGTATTTATATATTTATATATATAAAAAAATAAAAAAAAATAAAAAAATAGAAATAGCAATATTTCTTACGTTTCTAAAACTACAATTAATCTAATTCTTAAGCATATATAAAAAAAATTGACATTACTAAATTTGTTTTAAGATTTTTTGCTTGGTTAAAGATTTAACTGCCAAATTATGACAAGGCATTTTTTTAATCACTTTAAAGTACATTAATGCGTTTAAAGCTATTTGTGAACATTTTTTCTAAACCTTTGACAATCTCAACCATTTGGTATAAATAGTAAATTAAAACAGTCATCTAACTATATAGAACTAATGTGTAACATCATAGTAATAAACGTAAGAGTTATCTAAGTATTAGTTAATAATTTTTTTAAAATTCAAGTCAATTAGAAAGTATGCAAATTTTACACCACTGTTAGTCACCTAGTGCAGGCAGCATGTTCGCAGAGGCCTCGGCGACGTCAACTGCATTGTAATTTTCTCTGTCAACAACAAAACTGGTGAGTGATTTAAGCTTTATAGTATTTTTACTCTCTTTGTTTTTTGCTACTTTTTTTGCATATTTTTTCTTTGATAATGAAATAAAGCAACCACAACAATAACCTGCATGAATGAAATAAAAAAAAATAAAAAAAAAAAACAAAAAGAATCAAAATAATACATAGAAATCGATGGTTTCATAAGAGTTTAGCAACATTGTTTCTCGAATATTGTTTTTGTTGCTTTATTTTCATTCTTTATTTTTGATTTATACGTTTATATTTTATAAGATTATTAAGGGAAAGAACCCTGACTATAAAACATTTGGGAAATTGAAAACCAAATAAAAGAAAAAAAAAAAACAAAAGTTAAACTGTAAGAAATGTTTGTAGCTTGTGTCAGTGCAGGTTAAACTCACTTAAGTTAGTTTTTTTATGTAAATATGAATATAAATTGTGCAGAATTTTAAACATGAATAAATTTTATAGAATTACGGAAATGTAAGTTTTATTTTTTTTTCTTACGGATGTAAAATGCATTAGGATGAAATTAGGCAGGGTTTCAGCCAAACTTAGTGTCGCTGAAATATTTGGATGGGAGGGTAACGAGATGCTGGAACCAAGAACATCTCGGTACCCAAAAACTTGCAATTTGATGCACTTATAATTTTGGACAGTTGTTTACACATACCAGGTAAATTCAGGTTGTTTTTTTTATTTATTATTTTGGTTTTAAACAGAGGCAAGGGAGTTAAAAATTTATTATGTATAACCGTATAAGTTAGGTTTTGAGTTTACGGGATAGCGACAGACAAGAACCCACCCTAAGCAGAATGTGAGCTAGTTACCTTGATGACTCCCAAATCGTCTGGGAAAAGTATCCTGAAAAAAAATTATAGTTATATTAACACCTCCTTAACCGATACATTACGAATAGAAGTAAATGTTACTTCTAGACAAACGTAATCACTTGTACGTTACAAATGGCCCGTTGTGATACCACAAGGAAGGTGGCGGGACTCCCCTTACCCAGCCGAGAACCATGAAGATTCACGGATGAACTTCGCTATGTCCCCTATAGAGTGAGATGATAGCTCCGTAAGAGTACCAAAGAAAAAAGAGCCCAGAATTCTTAGTCTTCATCAAGCCAGGGATGGGAAATGGCACAGGAGGTGCAGTACGGTCTCTTCCTCATCCTCCGGGCCACAGCTGCGACAGAAATCATTAAAGGGCAGACCGAGTCTTTCAGCATTCCTGCTGATTAGACAGTGACGAGTGAGTACCGAGACCGTGATATTTATGGATTTTCTGTCCAGTCTGAGCAGCAGCCTGGTCCGCTTGAGGTCCAGTGTAGTCCACAGTTGTCTGGGGACACAACAGGAACTTTCCTCTACCCATAATTTGCGAGCCAAATTGAGGTAGTGATTCTTTATGGCCATTTTCACCGTTGCCAGAGGAATTCCAACGTCTGGTAGCGGAGAGACGTTAGGAAGCAATGTGCCCCGTTTACAAAGATCATCGGCCTCACAGTTACCCTGGTTATCCCTGTGACTAGGGACCCAAAACAGGTCAATCTGTGATCGCACCGATAGAGTGTTCAGTAATGAGTGACAACTCAGGACTAGCTTAAATGTACTGTATGCACCAGCAAGCGCCCTGATTGCCGCCTGACTGTCCGAAAATATCCGAATGGCAAGGCCAGAAAGATCGTCCCTAAGCGCTATTTTGGATGTTTTCAGCTTGAAAGGCACTGCAGTAGTCAGGTAGTCTAAGGCTGAGTCTTAGTCCAAGGCTATTGGAGAAGATTCCGCAACCGACTCTGTCGTCCAGTTTCGAGCCATCGGTGTAGATGGCAACAGTATTACTCACAACCACCTCGTTACGGACCCATATCTCCCTACTCAGAATATGGATCTGAAACCCGTACATTATGAAATAGGAGTAAAAATTCTCTTATAGTAATCCCTAGTTAAGGTTCCTATCAAATAATAATAAAAAAAAAAAACAAAAATCATTATAAAGTAGAAATAAACAAAGAACTGTGAACTACATTATCAAATAAAAAAAATGGTCTATATTTTGGGTGACTGAACGAGATTTTACTAAACAAACTTATGTAAGACACTGGGCCCCGCTGACCTACCCAAGCTATAGCGGAAACGTGTCGTTACATTGGCACCCGAGCAGGGATATATTTTTTTTGTCCAATTAAGGTCACCCAATTATTTTCTTTTATTGTTTTGTGTTTTCCAATCATTTCTGGCCCATTCCATAAATATCTATCAGATACCGGAGCTAATATAGTGAAGACCACATAGATATATTCCTTAAAGAAGGAAGACTTGCAGTAATATCTAACTCAGTGCGTCCAGGATGCGGATGGAACCGAAGACGAACTACGGAAGTACCATGCGAAATTTATCACCAGCGAGATGGACGAGGACCTAAGTGGAAAAGTACAACAATGGCAGAAGCAGTACGAAGACTTCAAGTGTACTGGATCCCCAATGGCGCAAATAGTTATTCCAATCCTCGCTACTACCCCGCACGAAGGCGAACGTAATTCAGGGCCTAGGAATGCGATGCCAGAGGAGATGCGTACAGCAAAGGTGGTCGATAGTCTGGTGGCCATGGAAATTGTCCGCAAATGGGGTCTCAAATTTGACGGCAACAAAGACCCTCTGGGATTTTTGGAGCGAGTTGAGGAATTGTCCGCCATTTACGAACTAGATCTAAAAGCAGTTATCCGGATCATGCCGGAGCTGTTGCGAGAACGAGCATTATCCTGGCTAAGACATAATAATAAGCAATGGTGCAAATGGGTGCAGTTTAAAGCTGATCTTAGCGCATTTTTTTTACCTCCGCGTTATTTCAAGAAGCTGGAAGACGAAATAAGAGGAAGGGTGCAGAAACCACGGGAAAGTTTTCGCGACTACGTTTTAGCTCTCCAGGATCTAATGAGGCATTCGCCATTGAGTGAAGAACAGAAGGTGGAGCGACTTTTTCGAAATTCGCTGCCCGACTATCATTGGTACCTGTAGTTTCATCAGACAGGCTTTTATCACACAGACCACCGGTACAACAGAGTTGGTGCCTACTTCTTTGAACGTAGTTTTAGCAGACAGGTCCCGTAGACATGTAACGTCCGCCCTCCGGTGCCGCATCTCATTGGGTGATTGCACCGTCATGCAGAATTTTCTAGTATCGCAAGAAGCTACGGATCCACTTATCCTAGGAATGGATCTCTTAAGAAAGTTAGGCGCGTCATTTAGCTATGCCGGGTTGACCGCCAAACCAACTACTTGTGCAGATACCGTCACGGCCCAGATAAGAATGATATCACCTACGCTAGATTCTACCCGACTGGTCTTCCAAACGCCAAGTCGCGAAAGCTTTGAACAACGTATCAAGGACTTTTTGGAGCAAGAGTTGTCTCCGTTTAAATGGTTAAAAGGACCATCCAACATAGCCACTCATCGGATCATCATGATGGATGATCGACCCATCAAAATCAGATACACCCCTCGTAACCCCGCCATGCAGGCCATCATTGACGACGAAGTAAACAAACTCCTGGAAAAGGGATGTATCGAGCCGTCATGCAGTCCCTACAGTTTTCCGATTACGCTGGTCAATAAGAAGAACGGAACCTGGCGTACATGCAGGGATTTTCGTCAACTTAATACCCGCTCTGCCCTGATGCCTATCCGATGCGCCGTATAGACACCATCCTCGACCGTTTACGGAACGCCTGATACATAAGTAGCCTGGATTTAAAAGACGGCTACTGGCAAATTCCACTCGAAGCAGAGAGCAAACAATACACCACATTCGCTGTCAGTGAAAGGGGTTTGTGTTAGTGAAAAGTCAAGCTATTTGGCCTATATTCCACCCCAGCAACGTTTCAGCGCGCACTCGACACGGTCATGGAACCACATGCGTTTGTATATCTAGACGATAAAATCGTAATTGGTGCCACTCTGGAAGAACACATGCTCAGGAGTCTTCGCGCAGCAAACTTGCGAATAAACGTCGAAAAATGTGAGTTTTTTCGAACCGAAACAAAATATTTGGGACACGTGGTCACGCCGGAGGGTATAAAAATGGACCCCTATAAGATAGCGGTCATTATCCACATTCCCCCACCTACTAACTTGAAGGAAGTCCGCCGGTTCCTAGGAATTGCCTCATGGTTTTGGCGATTTGTCCCTTATTTCGCCACAGTGGCTCAGCCGCTAACACAACTGTTAAAGAGAGGAAAGCATTGGAAATAGGATAAAGCCCAACAAGAAGCTTTTGAGGATTTGAAAACGCTGCTAATTCAAGCCCCAGTTTTGGCATGCCCTGACTTTTCGAAGCCATTTATCCTCCAGACGGACGCCAGCGACTATGGAATAGGAGCAGTACTCACACAGGAACAGGAGGACGGCGAGCGGGTAATATCGTACGTCAGCAGACATTGAATGGGGCAGAGAAAAACTACTCGGCAACCGAGAAAGAATATCTTGCCATTATTTGTGCTATCTGAAAGATGCGGCCGTACCTAGAAGGTTACACGTTTAGTGTGATTACGGATCACCTATCGCTGAAATGGTTGAACTCAGTATCAACCCCACGGGACGATGGGCCTTAGAGCTCCAACAATATAAGTACACGATCTGTTACCGCAACGGAAAAAACAACGTAGTGGCAGATGCATTATCGAGGAAACCGCTAATTTGTATGGCGAACGTCCACCATCCGCCTCCGTGCAAGTGGCTGCAAACAAAAATGCAAGAGTTCGTCTCCATCCAGAACGGCATGCCGATTTCACCATTGTCAATGGAGAGCTTACGGTCACTCGCCCGGGAAATAAATAACGAAGACACCAACCCCTGGAAACTCTGTGTGGCGACGCCGCATACTGAAATAACGACACTGGCGGTTACGTACATCGAGCGACCCATGAACCTGAAATGGCGGTAGACAAACTGGTGAGTGATATAAGCTTTATAGTATTTTTACTCTCTCAGTTTTTTGCTATTTTTTTTGCATATTTTTTCTTTAATAATGAAATAAAGCAACCACAACAATAGCCTGCATAATTGAAATAAAAAAAAAAAACAAAAAGAATCAAAATAATACATAGAAATCGATGGTTTCATAAGAGTTTAGCAACATTGTGTCTCGAATATTGTTTTTGTTGCTTTATTTTCATTCTTTATTTTTGATTTATACGTTTATATTTTATAAGATTATTAAGGGAAATTGAAAACCAAATAAAAGAAAAAAAAAACAAAAGTTTAACTGTAAGAAATGTTTGTAGCTTGTGTCAGAGCAGGTTAAACTTAATTAAGTTAGTTCTTTTTATGTAAATATGAATATAAATCGTGCAGAATTTAAAACATGAATAAATTTTATAGAATTACGGACATGTAAGTTTTTTTTTTCTTACGGATGTAAAATGCATTAGGATGAAATTAGGCAGGGTTTCAGCCAAACTTAGCGTCGCTGAAATATTTGGATGGGAGGGTATCGAGACGCTGGGACCAAGAACATCTGGGTACCCAAAAACTTGCAATTTGATGCACTTATAATTTTGGACAGTTGTTTACACCTTGATGACTCCCAAATCGTCTAGGAAAAGTATCCTGAAAAAAAAATTATATTTACACCTCCTTAACCGATACATTACGAATAGTAGTTGGATTTACCACCGAATAGAAGTAAATGTTACTTCTAGACAAACGTAATCAGTTGTACGTTACAAATGGCCCGTTGTGATACCACAAGGAAGGTGGCGGGACTCCCCTTACCAAGCCGAGAACCATGAAGATTCACGGATGAACTTCGCTATGTCCCCTATAGAGTGAGATGATAGCTCCGTAAGAGTACCAAAGAAAAAAGAGCCCAGAATTCTTAGTCTTCTTCGAGCCAGGGATGGGCAATGGCACAGAAGGTGCAGTACGGTCTCTTCCTCATCCTCCGAGCCACAGCTGCGACAGAAATCATTAAAGGGCAGACCGAGTCTTTCAGCATTCCTGCCGATTAGACAGTGACGAGTGAGTACCGAGACCGTGATATTTATGGATTTTCTGTCCAGTCTGTGCAGCTGCCTGGTCCGCTTGAGGTCCAGTGTAGTCCACAGTTGTCTGGAGACACAGCAGGAACTTTCCTCTACCCATAATTTGCGAGCCAAATTGAGGTAGTGATTCTTTATGGCCATTTTCACCGTTGCCAGAGGAATTCCAACGTCTGGTAGCGGAGAGACGTTAGGAAGCAATGTGCCCCGTTTACAAAGATCATCGGCCTCACAGTTACCCTGGATATCCCTGTGACTAGGGACCCAAAACAGGTCAATCTGTGATCGCACCGATAGAGTGTTCAGTAATGAGTGACAACTCAGGACTAGCTTAAATGTACTGTATGCACCCGCAAGCGCCCTGATTGCCGCCTGACTGTCCGAAAATATCCGAATGGGAAGGCCAGAAAGATCGTCCCTAAGCGCTATTTTGGATGTTTTCAGCTTGAAAGGCACTGCAGTAGTCAGGTAGTCTAAGGCTGAGTCTTAGTCCAAGGCTATTGGAGAAGATTCCGCAACCGACTCTGTCGTCCAGTTTCGAGCCATCGGTGTAGATGGCAACAGTATTACTCACAACCACCTCGTTACGGACCCATATCTCCCTACTCAGAATATGGATCTGAAACCCGTACATTATGAAATAGGAGTAAAAATTCTCTTATAGTAATCCCTAGTTAAGGTTCCTATCAAATAATAATAAAAAAAAAAACAAAAATCATTATAAAGTAGAAATAAACAAAGAACTGTGAACTACATTATCAAATAAAAAAAATGGTCTATATTTTGGGTGACTAAACGAGATTTTACTAAACAAACTTATGTAAGACACTGGGCCCCGCTGACCTACCCAAGCTATAGCGGAAACGTGTCGTTACATTGGCACCCGAGCAGGGATATATTTTTTTTGTCCAATTAAGGTCACCCAATTATTTTCTTTTATTGTTTTGTGTTTTCCAATCATTTCTGGCCCATTCCATAAATATCTATCAGATACCGGAGCTAATATAGTGAAGACCACATAGATATATTCCTTAAAGAAGGAAGACTTGCAGTAATATCTAACTCAGTGCGTCCAGGATGCGGATGGAACCGAAGACGAACTACGGAAGTACCATGCGAAATTTATCACCAGCGAGATGGACGAGGACCTAAGTGGAAAAGTACAACAATGGCAGAAGCAGTACGAAGACTTCAAGTGTACTGGATCCCCAATGGCGCAAATAGTTATTCCAATCCTCGCTACTACCCCGCACGAAGGCGAACGTAATTCAGGGCCTAGGAATGCGATGCCAGAGGAGATGCGTACAGCAAAGGTGGTCGATAGTCTGGTGGCCATGGAAATTGTCCGCAAATGGGGTCTCAAATTTGACGGCAACAAAGACCCTCTGGGATTTTTGGAGCGAGTTGAGGAATTGTCCGCCATTTACGAACTAGATCTAAAAGCAGTTATCCGGATCATGCCGGAGCTGTTGCGAGAACGAGCATTATCCTGGCTAAGACATAATAATAAGCAATGGTGCAAATGGGTGCAGTTTAAAGCTGATCTTAGCGCATTTTTTTTACCTCCGCGTTATTTCAAGAAGCTGGAAGACGAAATAAGACGAAGGGTGCAGAAACCACGGGAAAGTTTTCGCGACTACGTTTTAGCTCTCCAGGATCTAATGAGGCATTCGCCATTGAGTGAAGAACAGAAGGTGGAGCGACTTTTTCGAAATTCGCTGCCCGACTATCATTGGTACCTGTAGTTTCATCAGACAGGCTTTTATCACACAGACCACCGGTACAACAGAGTTGGTGCCTACTTCTTTGAACGTAGTTTTAGCAGACAGGTCCCGTAGACATGTAACGTCCGCCCTCCGGTGCCGCATCTCATTGGGTGATTGCACCGTCATGCAGAATTTTCTAGTATCGCAAGAAGCTACGGATCCACTTATCCTAGGAATGGATCTCTTAAGAAAGTTAGGCGCGTCATTTAGCTATGCCGGGTTGACCGCCAAACCAACTACTTGTGCAGATACCGTCACGGCCCAGATAAGAATGATATCACCTACGCTAGATTCTACCCGACTGGTCTTCCAAACGCCAAGTCGCGAAAGCTTTGAACAACGTATCAAGGACTTTTTGGAGCAAGAGTTGTCTCCGTTTAAATGGTTAAAAGGACCATCCAACATAGCCACTCATCGGATCATCATGATGGATGATCGACCCATCAAAATCAGATACACCCCTCGTAACCCCGCCATGCAGGCCATCATTGACGACGAAGTAAACAAACTCCTGGAAAAGGGATGTATCGAGCCGTCATGCAGTCCCTACAGTTTTCCGATTACGCTGGTAAATAAGAAGAACGGAACCTGGCGTACATGCAGGGATTTTCGTCAACTTAATACCCGCTCTGCCCTGATGCCTATCCGATGCGCCGTATAGACACCATCCTCGACCGTTTACGGAACGCCTGATACATAAGTAGCCTGGATTTAAAAGACGGCTACTGGCAAATTCCACTCGAAGCAGAGAGCAAACAATACACCACATTCGCTGTCAGTGAAAGGGGTTTGTGTTAGTGAAAAGTCAAGCTATTTGGCCTATATTCCACCCCAGCAACGTTTCAGCGCGCACTCGACACGGTCATGGAACCACATGCGTTTGTATATCTAGACGATAAAATCGTAATTGGTGCCACTCTGGAAGAACACATGCAGAATTTGAAAGAGGTGCTCAGGAGTCTTCGCGCAGCAAACTTGCGAATAAACGTCGAAAATGTGAGTTTTTTCGAACCGAAACAAAATATTTGGGACACGTGGTCACGCCGGAGGGTATAAAAATGGACCCCTATAAGATAGCGGTCATTATCCACATTCCCCCACCTACTAACTTGAAGGAAGTCCGCCGGTTCCTAGGAATTGCCTCATGGTTTTGGCGATTTGTCCCTTATTTCGCCACAGTGGCTCAGCCGCTAACACAACTGTTAAAGAGAGGAAAGCATTGGAAATAGGATAAAGCCCAACAAGAAGCTTTTGAGGATTTGAAAACGCTGCTAATTCAAGCCCCAGTTTTGGCATGCCCTGACTTTTCGAAGCCATTTATCCTCCAGACGGACGCCAGCGACTATGGAATAGGAGCAGTACTCACACAGGAACAGGAGGACGGCGAGCGGGTAATATCGTACGCCAGCAGACATTGAATGGGGCAGAGAAAAACTACTCGGCAACCGAGAAAGAATATCTTGCCATTATTTGTGCTATCTGAAAGATGCGGCCGTACCTAGAAGGTTACACGTTTAGTGTGATTACGGATCACCTATCGCTGAAATGGTTGAACTCAGTATCAACCCCACGGGACGATGGGCCTTAGAGCTCCAACAATATAAGTACACGATCTGTTACCGCAACGGAAAAAACAACGTAGTGGCAGATGCATTATCGAGGAAACCGCTAATTTGTATGGCGAACGTCCACCATCCGCCTCCGTGCAAGTGGCTGCAAACAAAAATGCAAGAGTTCGTCTCCATCCAGAACGGCATGCCGATTTCACCATTGTCAATGGAGAGCTTACGGTCACTCGCCCGGGAAATAAATAACGAAGACACCAACCCCTGGAAACTCTGTGTGGCGACGCCGCATACTGAAATAACGACACTGGCGGTTACGTACATCGAACGACCCATGAACCTGAAATGGCGGTAGACAAACTGGTGAGTGATATAAGCTTTATAGTATTTTTACTCTCTCAGTTTTTTGCTATTTTTTTTGCATATTTTTTCTTTAATAATGAAATAAAGCAACCACAACAATAGCCTGCATAATTGAAATAAAAAAAAAAAACAAAAAGAATCAAAATAATACATAGAAATCGATGGTTTCATAAGAGTTTAGCAACATTGTGTCTCGAATATTGTTTTTGTTGCTTTATTTTCATTCTTTATTTTTGATTTATACGTTTATATTTTATAAGATTATTAAGGGAAATTGAAAACCAAATAAAAGAAAAAAAAACAAAACAAAAGTTTAACTGTAAGAAATGTTTGTAGCTTGTGTCAGAGCAGGTTAAACTTAATTAAGTTAGTTCTTTTTATGTAAATATGAATATAAATCGTGCAGAATTTAAAACATGAATAAATTTTATAGAATTACGGACATGTAAGTTTTTTTTTCTTACGGATGTAAAATGCATTAGGATGAAATTAGGCAGGGTTTCAGCCAAACTTAGCGTCGCTGAAATATTTGGATGGGAGGGTATCGAGACGCTGGGACCAAGAACATCTGGGTACCCAAAAACTTGCAATTTGATGCACTTATAATTTTGGACAGTTGTTTACACCTTGATGACTCCCAAATCGTCTAGGAAAAGTATCCTGAAAAAAAAATTATATTTACACCTCCTTAACCGATACATTACGAATAGTAGTTGGATTTACCACCGAATAGAAGTAAATGTTACTTCTAGACAAACGTAATCAGTTGTACGTTACAAATGGCCCGTTGTGATACCACAAGGAAGGTGGCGGGACTCCCCTTACCAAGCCGAGAACCATGAAGATTCACGGATGAACTTCGCTATGTCCCCTATAGAGTGAGATGATAGCTCCGTAAGAGTACCAAAGAAAAAAGAGCCCAGAATTCTTAGTCTTCTTCGAGCCAGGGATGGGCAATGGCACAGGAGGTGCAGTACGGTCTCTTCCTCATCCTCCGAGCCACAGCTGCGACAGAAATCATTAAAGGGCAGACCGAGTCTTTCAGCATTCCTGCCGATTAGACAGTGACGAGTGAGTACCGAGACCGTGATATTTATGAATTTTCTGTCCAGTCTGTGCAGCTGCCTGGTCCGCTTGAGGTCCAGTGTAGTCCACAGTTGTCTGGAGACACAGCAGGAACTTTCCTCTACCCATAATTTGCGAGCCAAATTGAGGTAGTGATTCTTTATGGCCATTTTCACCGTTGCCAGAGGAATTCCAACGTCTGGTAGCGGAGAGACGTTAGGAAGCAATGTGCCCCGTTTACAAAGATCATCGGCCTCACAGTTACCCTGGATATCCCTGTGACTAGGGACCCAAAACAGGTCAATCTGTGATCGCACCGATAGAGTGTTCAGTAATGAGTGACAACTCAGGACTAGCTTAAATGTACTGTATGCACCAGCAAGCGCCCTGATTGCCGCCTGACTGTCCGAAAATATCCGAATGGGAAGGCCAGAAAGATCGTCCCTAAGCGCTATTTTGGATGTTTTCAGCTTGAAAGGCACTGCAGTAGTCAGGTAGTCTAAGGCTGAGTCTTAGTCCAAGGCTATTGGAGAAGATTCCGCAACCGACTCTGTCGTCCAGTTTCGAGCCATCGGTGTAGATGGCAACAGTATTACTCACAACCACCTCGTTACGGACCCATATCTCCCTACTCAGAATATGGATCTGAAACCCGTACATTATGAAATAGGAGTAAAAATTCTCTTATAGTAATCCCTAGTTAAGGTTCCTATCAAATAATAATAAAAAAAAAAAACAAAAATCATTATAAAGTAGAAATAAACAAAGAACTGTGAACTACATTATCAAATAAAAAAAATGGTATATATTTTGGGTGACTGAACGAGATTTTACTAAACAAACTTATGTAAGACACTGGGCCCCGCTGACCTACCCAAGCTATAGCGGAAACGTGTCGTTACATTGGCACCCGAGCAGGGATATATTTTTTTTGTCCAATTAAGGTCACCCAATTATTTTCTTTTATTGTTTTGTGTTTTCCAATCATTTCTGGCCCATTCCATAAATATCTATCAGATACCGGAGCTAATATAGTGAAGACCACATAGATATATTCCTTAAAGAAGGAAGACTTGCAGTAATATCTAACTCAGTGCGTCCAGGATGCGGATGGAACCGAAGACGAACTACGGAAGTACCATGCGAAATTTATCACCAGCGAGATGGACGAGGACCTAAGTGGAAAAGTACAACAATGGCAGAAGCAGTACGAAGACTTCAAGTGTACTGGATCCCCAATGGCGCAAATAGTTATTCCAATCCTCGCTACTACCCCGCACGAAGGCGAACGTAATTCAGGGCCTAGGAATGCGATGCCAGAGGAGATGCGTACAGCAAAGGTGGTCGATAGTCTGGTGGCCATGGAAATTGTCCGCAAATGGGGTCTCAAATTTGACGGCAACAAAGACCTTCTGGGATTTTTGGAGCGAGTTGAGGAATTGTCCGCCATTTACGAACTAGATCTAAAAGCAGTTATCCGGATCATGCCGGAGCTGTTGCGAGAACGAGCATTATCCTGGCTAAGACATAATAATAAGCAATGGTGCAAATGGGTGCAGTTTAAAGCTGATCTTAGCGCATTTTTTTTACCTCCGCGTTATTTCAAGAAGCTGGAAGACGAAATAAGACGAAGGGTGCAGAAACCACGGGAAAGTTTTCGCGACTACGTTTTAGCTCTCCAGGATCTAATGAGGCATTCGCCATTGAGTGAAGAACAGAAGGTGGAGCGACTTTTTCGAAATTCGCTGCCCGACTATCATTGGTACCTGTAGTTTCATCAGACAGGCTTTTATCACACAGACCACCGGTACAACAGAGTTGGTGCCTACTTCTTTGAACGTAGTTTTAGCAGACAGGTCCCGTAGACATGTAACGTCCGCCCTCCGGTGCCGCATCTCATTGGGTGATTGCACCGTCATGCAGAATTTTCTAGTATCGCAAGAAGCTACGGATCCACTTATCCTAGGAATGGATCTCTTAAGAAAGTTAGGCGCGTCATTTAGCTATGCCGGGTTGACCGCCAAACCAACTACTTGTGCAGATACCGTCACGGCCCAGATAAGAATGATATCACCTACGCTAGATTCTACCCGACTGGTCTTCCAAACGCCAAGTCGCGAAAGCTTTGAACAACGTATCAAGGACTTTTTGGAGCAAGAGTTGTCTCCGTTTAAATGGTTAAAAGGACCATCCAACATAGCCACTCATCGGATCATCATGATGGATGATCGACCCATCAAAATCAGATACACCCCTCGTAACCCCGCCATGCAGGCCATCATTGACGACGAAGTAAACAAACTCCTGGAAAAGGGATGTATCGAGCCGTCATGCAGTCCCTACAGTTTTCCGATTACGCTGGTCAATAAGAAGAACGGAACCTGGCGTACATGCAGGGATTTTCGTCAACTTAATACCCGCTCTGCCCTGATGCCTATCCGATGCGCCGTATAGACACCATCCTCGACCGTTTACGGAACGCCTGATACATAAGTAGCCTGGATTTAAAAGACGGCTACTGGCAAATTCCACTCGAAGCAGAGAGCAAACAATACACCACATTCGCTGTCAGTGAAAGGGGTTTGTGTTAGTGAAAAGTCAAGCTATTTGGCCTATATTCCACCCCAGCAACGTTTCAGCGCGCACTCGACACGGTCATGGAACCACATGCGTTTGTATATCTAGACGATAAAATCGTAATTGGTGCCACTCTGGAAGAACACATGCAGAATTTGAAAGAGGTGCTCAGGAGTCTTCGCGCAGCAAACTTGCGAATAAACGTCGAAAAATGTGAGTTTTTTCGAACCGAAACAAAATATTTGGGACACGTGGTCACGCCGGAGGGTATAAAAATGGACCCCTATAAGATAGCGGTCATTATCCACATTCCCCCACCTACTAACTTGAAGGAAGTCCGCCGGTTCCTAGGAATTGCCTCATGGTTTTGGCGATTTGTCCCTTATTTCGCCACAGTGGCTCAGCCGCTAACACAACTGTTAAAGAGAGGAAAGCATTGGAAATAGGATAAAGCCCAACAAGAAGCTTTTGAGGATTTGAAAACGCTGCTAATTCAAGCCCCAGTTTTGGCATGCCCTGACTTTTCGAAGCCATTTATCCTCCAGACGGACGCCAGCGACTATGGAATAGGAGCAGTACTCACACAGGAACAGGAGGACGGCGAGCGGGTAATATCGTACGCCAGCAGACATTGAATGGGGCAGAGAAAAACTACTCGGCAACCGAGAAAGAATATCTTGCCATTATTTGTGCTATCTGAAAGATGCGGCCGTACCTAGAAG
Source organism: Gymnosoma rotundatum (assembly GCA_916610165.2). Classification (NCBI taxonomy): domain Eukaryota; kingdom Metazoa; phylum Arthropoda; class Insecta; order Diptera; family Tachinidae; genus Gymnosoma; species Gymnosoma rotundatum. The sequence goes on from OU744339.1 coordinate 66,394,298, forward strand.
GTTACACGTTTAGTGTGATTACGGATCACCTATCGCTGAAATGGTTGAACTCAGTATCAACCCCACGGGACGATGGGCCTTAGAGCTCCAACAATATAAGTACACGATCTGTTACCGCAACGGAAAAAACAACGTAGTGGCAGATGCATTATCGAGGAAACCGCTAATTTGTATGGCGAACGTCCACCATCCGCCTCCGTGCAAGTGGCTGCAAACAAAAATGCAAGAGTTCGTCTCCATCCAGAACGGCATGCCGATTTCACCATTGTCAATGGAGAGCTTACGGTCACTCGCCCGGGAAATAAATAACGAAGACACCAACCCCTGGAAACTCTGTGTGGCGACGCCGCATACTGAAATAACGACACTGGCGGTTACGTACATCGAACGACCCATGAACCTGAAATGGCGGTAGACAAACTGGTGAGTGATATAAGCTTTATAGTATTTTTACTCTCTCAGTTTTTTGCTATTTTTTTTGCATATTTTTTCTTTAATAATGAAATAAAGCAACCACAACAATAGCCTGCATAATTGAAATAAAAAAAAAAAAACAAAAAGAATCAAAATAATACATAGAAATCGATGGTTTCATAAGAGTTTAGCAACATTGTGTCTCGAATATTGTTTTTGTTGCTTTATTTTCATTCTTTATTTTTGATTTATACGTTTATATTTTATAAGATTATTAAGGGAAATTGAAAACCAAATAAAAGAAAAAAAACAAAACAAAAGTTTAACTGTAAGAAATGTTTGTAGCTTGTGTCAGAGCAGGTTAAACTTAATTAAGTTAGTTCTTTTTATGTAAATATGAATATAAATCGTGCAGAATTTAAAACATGAATAAATTTTATAGAATTACGGACATGTAAGTTTTTTTTTTCTTACGGATGTAAAATACATTAGGATGAAATTAGGCAGGGTTTCAGCCAAACTTAGCGTCGCTGAAATATTTGGATGGGAGGGTATCGAGACGCTGGGACCAAGAACATCTGGGTACCCAAAAACTTGCAATTTGATGCACTTATAATTTTGGACAGTTGTTTACACCTTGATGACTCCCAAATCGTCTAGGAAAAGTATCCTGAAAAAAAAATTATATTTACACCTCCTTAACCGATACATTACGAATAGTAGTTGGATTTACCACCGAATAGAAGTAAATGTTACTTCTAGACAAACGTAATCAGTTGTACGTTACAAATGGCCCGTTGTGATACCACAAGGAAGGTGGCGGGACTCCCCTTACCAAGCCGAGAACCATGAAGATTCACGGATGAACTTCGCTATGTCCCCTATAGAGTGAGATGATAGCTCCGTAAGAGTACCAAAGAAAAAAGAGCCCAGAATTCTTAGTCTTCTTCGAGCCAGGGATGGGCAATGGCACAGGAGGTGCAGTACGGTCTCTTCCTCATCCTCCGAGCCACAGCTGCGACAGAAATCATTAAAGGGCAGACCGAGTCTTTCAGCATTCCTGCCGATTAGACAGTGACGAGTGAGTACCGAGACCGTGATATTTATGGATTTTCTGTCCAGTCTGTGCAGCTGCCTGGTCCGCTTGAGGTCCAGTGTAGTCCACAGTTGTCTGGAGACACAGCAGGAACTTTCCTCTACCCATAATTTGCGAGCCAAATTGAGGTAGTGATTCTTTATGGCCATTTTCACCGTTGCCAGAGGAATTCCAACGTCTGGTAGCGGAGAGACGTTAGGAAGCAATGTGCCCCGTTTACAAAGATCATCGGCCTCACAGTTACCCTGGATATCCCTGTGACTAGGGACCCAAAACAGGTCAATCTGTGATCGCACCGATAGAGTGTTCAGTAATGAGTGACAACTCAGGACTAGCTTAAATGTACTGTATGCACCAGCAAGCGCCCTGATTGCCGCCTGACTGTCCGAAAATATCCGAATGGCAAGGCCAGAAAGATCGTCCCTAAGCGCTATTTTGGATGTTTTCAGAATGGCCACTACCTCAGCTTGAAAGGCACTGCAGTAGTCAGGTAGTCTAAGGCTGAGTCTTAGTCCAAGGCTATTGCAGACGATTCCGCAACCGACTCTGTCGTCCAGTTTCGAGCCATCGGTGTAGATGGCAACAGTATTACTCACAACCACTTCGTTACGGACCCATATCTCCCTACTCAGAATATGGATCTGAAACCCGTACATTATAAAATAGCAGTAAAAATTCCTAGTTAAGATTCCTATCAAATAATAATAAAAAAAAACAAAAATCATTATAAAGTAGAAATAAACAAAGAACTGTGAACTACATTATCAAATAAAAAAAAATGGTCTTTATTTTGGGTGACTGAACGAGATTTTACTAAACAAATTTATGTAAGACACTGGGCCCCGCTGACCTACCCAAGCTTTAGCGGAAACGTGTCGTTACATGGCACCCGAGCAGGGATATACTTTTTTTTTGTCCAATTAAGGTCACTCAATTATTTTCTTTTATTGTTATGTGTTTTGCCAATCATTTTTGCCCATTCCATAAATATCTATCAGATACCGGAGCTAATATGGTGAAGACCACGTAGACATATTCCTTAAAGAAGGAAGACTTGCAGTAATATCTAACTCAGTGCGTCCAGGATGCGGATGGAACCGTGGACGAACTACGGAAGCACCATGCGAAATTTATCTCCAGCGAGATGGGCGAGGACCTAAGTGGAAAAGTACAACAATGGCAGAAGCAGTACGAAGACACCAAGTGTACTGGATCCCCAATGGCGCAAATAGCTATTCCAATCATCGCTACTACCCCGCACGAAGGCGAACGTAATTCAGGGCCAAGGAATGCGATGCCAGAGGAGATGCGTACAGCAAAGGTGATCGATAGTCTGGCGGCCATGGAAATTGTCCGCAAATGGGGTCTCCAATTTGACGGCAACAAAGACCCTCTGGGATTTTTGGAGCGAGTTGAGGAATTGTCAGCCATTTACGAACTGGATCTAAAAGCAGTAATCCGGATCATGCCGGAGCTGTTGCGAGACCGAGCATTATCTTGGCTAAGACATAATAATAAGCAATGGTGCAAATGGGCGCAGTTTAAAGCTGATCTTAGCGCATTTTTTTTTATTTCCGTGTTATTTCAAGAAGCTGGAAGACGAAATAAGACGAAGGGTGCAGAAACCACGGGAAAGTTTTCGCGACTACGTTTTAGCTCTCCAGGATCTAATGAGGCATTCGCCATTGAGTGAAGAACGGAAGGTAGAGCGACTTTTTCGAATTTCGCTGCCCGACTATCATTGGTACCTGCAGTTTCATCAGACCGGCTTTTATCTCACAGACCATCGGTACACCAGAATTGGTCCCTACTTCTTTGAACGTAGTTTTAGCAGACGGGTCCCGTAGACATTAACGTCCGCCCTCCGTTGCCGCATCTCATTGGGTGATCGCACCGTCATGCAGATTTTTCTAGTATCGCAAGAAGCTACGGATCCACTTATCCTAGGAATGGATCTCTTAAGAAAGTTAGGCGCGTCATTTAGCTATGCCGGGTTGACCGCCAAACCAACTACTTGTGCAGATACCGTCACGGCCCAGATAAGAATGATATCACCTACGCTAGATTCTACCCGACTGGTCTTCCAAACGCCAAGTCGCGAAAGCTTTGAACAACGTATCAAGGACTTTTTGGAGCAAGAGTTGTCTCCGTTTAAATGGTTAGAAGGACCATCCAACATAGCCACTCATCGGATCATCATGATGGATGATCGACCCATCAAAATCAGATACGCCCCTCGTAACCCCGCCATGCAGGCCATCATTGACGAAGAAGTAAACAAACTCCTGGAAAAGGGATGTATCGAGCCGTCATGCAGTCCCTACAGTTTTCCGATTACGCTGGTCAATAAGAAGAACGGAACCTGGCGTACCTGCAGGGATTTCCGTCAACTTAATACCCGCTCTGCCCTGATGCCTATCCGATGCGCCGTATAGACACCATACTCGACCGTTTACGGAAAGCCTGATACATAAGTAGCCTGGATTTAAAAGACGGCTACTGGCTAATTCCATTCGAAGCAGAGAGCAAACAATACACCACATTCGCTGTCAGTGAAAGGGGTTTGTGTTAGTGAAAAGTCAAGCTATTTGGCCTATATTCCGCCCCAGCAACGTTTCAGCGCGCACTCGACACGGTCATGGAACCACATGCGTTTGCATATCTAGACGATAAAATCGTAATTGGTGCCACTCTGGAAGAACACATGCAGAATTTAAAAGAGGTGCTCAGGAGTCTTCGCGCAGCAAACTTGCGAATAAACGTAGAAAAATGTGAGTTTTTTCGAACCGAAACAAAATATTTGGGACACGTGGTTACGCCGGAGGGTATAAAAATGGACCCCGATAAGATACCGGCCATTATCCACATTCCCCCACCTACTAACTTGAAGGAAGTCCGCCGGTTCCTAGGAATTGCCTCATGGTATTGACGATTTGTCCCCAATTTCGCCACAGTGGCTCAGCCGCTAACACAACTGTTAAAGAAAGGAAAGCATTGGAAATAGGATAAAGCCCAACAAGAAGCTTTTGAAGATTTGAAAACGCTGCTAATTCAAGCCCCAGTTTTGGCATGCCCTGACTTTTCGAAGCCATTTATCCTCCAGACGGACGCCAGCGACTATGGAATAGGAGCAGTACTCTAACAGGAACAGGAGGACGGCGAGCGGGTAATATCGTACGCCAGCAGACATTGAATGGGGCAGAGAAAAACTACTCGGCAACCGAGAAAGAATGTCTTGCCATTATTTATGCTATCTGAAAGATGCGGCCGTACCTAGAAGGTTACACGTTTAGTGTGATTACGGATCACCTATCGCTGAAATGGTTGAACTCAGTATCAACCCCACGGGACGATGGGCCTTAGAGCTCCAACAATATAAGTACACGATCTGTTACCGCAACGGAAAAAACAACGTAGTGGCAGATGCATTATCGAGGAAACCGCTAATTTGTATGGCGAACGTCCACCATCCGCCTCCGTGCAAGTGGCTGCAAACAAAAATGCAAGAGTTCGTCTCCATCCAGAACGGCATGCCGATTTCACCATTGTCAATGGAGAGCTTACGGTCACTCGCCCGGGAAATAAATAACGAAGACACCAACCCCTGGAAACTCTGTGTGGCGACGCCGCATACTGAAATAACGACACTGGCGGTTACGTACATCGAACGACCCATGAACCTGAAATGGCGGTAGACAAACTGGTGAGTGATATAAGCTTTATAGTATTTTTACTCTCTCAGTTTTTTGTTATTTTTTTTGCATATTTTTTCTTTAATAATGAAATAAAGCAACCACAACAATAGCCTGCATAATTGAAATAAAAAAAAAAAAACAAAAAGAATCAAAATAATACATAGAAATCGATGGTTTCATAAGAGTTTAGCAACATTGTGTCTCGAATATTGTTTTTGTTGCTTTATTTTCATTCTTTATTTTTGATTTATACGTTTATATTTTATAAGATTATTAAGGGAAATTGAAAACCAAATAAAAGAAAAAAAAAACAAAAGTTTAACTGTAAGAAATGTTTGTAGCTTGTGTCAGAGCAGGTTAAACTTAATTAAGTTAGTTCTTTTTATGTAAATATGAATATAAATCGTGCAGAATTTAAAACATGAATAAATTTTATAGAATTACGGACATGTAAGTTTTTTTTTTCTTACGGATGTAAAATGCATTAGGATGAAATTAGGCAGGGTTTCAGCCAAACTTAGCGTCGCTGAAATATTTGGATGGGAGGGTATCGAGACGCTGGGACCAAGAACATCTGGGTACCCAAAAACTTGCAATTTGATGCACTTATAATTTTGGACAGTTGTTTACACCTTGATGACTCCCAAATCGTCTAGGAAAAGTATCCTGAAAAAAAAATTATATTTACACCTCCTTAACCGATACATTACGAATAGTAGTTGGATTTACCACCGAATAGAAGTAAATGTTACTTCTAGACAAACGTAATCAGTTGTACGTTACAAATGGCCCGTTGTGATACCACAAGGAAGGTGGCGGGACTCCCCTTACCAAGCCGAGAACCATGAAGATTCACGGATGAACTTCGCTATGTCCCCTATAGAGTGAGATGATAGCTCCGTAAGAGTACCAAAGAAAAAAGAGCCCAGAATTCTTAGTCTTCTTCGAGCCAGGGATGGGCAATGGCACAGGAGGTGCAGTACGGTCTCTTCCTCATCCTCCGAGCCACAGCTGCGACAGAAATCATTAAAGGGCAGACCGAGTCTTTCAGCATTCCTGCCGATTAGACAGTGACGAGTGAGTACCGAGACCGTGATATTTATGGATTTTCTGTCCAGTCTGTGCAGCTGCCTGGTCTGCTTGAGGTCCAGTGTAGTCCACAGTTGTCTGGAGACACAGCAGGAACTTTCCTCTACCCATAATTTGCGAGCCAAATTGAGGTAGTGATTCTTTATGGCCATTTTCACCGTTGCCAGAGGAATTCCAACGTCTGGTAGCGGAGAGACGTTAGGAAGCAATGTGCCCCGTTTACAAAGATCATCGGCCTCACAGTTACCTTGGATATCCCTGTGACTAGGGACCCAAAACAGGTCAATCTGTGATCGCACCGATAGAGTGTTCAGTAATGAGTGACAACTCAGGACTATCTTAAATGTACTGTATGCACCAGCAAGCGCCCTGATTGCCGCCTGACTGTCCGAAAATATCCGAATGGCAAGGCCAGAAAGATCGTCCCTAAGCGCTATTTTGGATGTTTTCAGAATGGCCACTACCTCAGCTTGAAAGGCACTGCAGTAGTCAGGTAGTCTAAGGCTGAGTCTTAGTCCAAGGCTATTGCAGACGATTCCGCAACCGACTCTGTCGTCCAGTTTCGAGCCATCGGTGTAGATGGCAACAGTATTACTCACAACCACTTCGTTACGGACCCATATCTCCCTACTCAGAATATGGATCTGAAACCCGTACATTATAAAATAGCAGTAAAAATTCCTAGTTAATATTCCTATCAAATAATAATAAAAAAAAAACAAAAATCATTATAAAGTAGAAATAAACAAAGAACTGTGAACTACATTATCAAATAAAAAAAAATGGTCTTTATTTTGGGTGACTGAACGAGATTTTACTAAACAAATTTATGTAAGACACTGGGCCCCGCTGACCTACCCAAGCTTTAGCGGAAACGTGTCGTTACATGGCGCCCGAGCAGGGATATACTTTTTTTTTGTCCAATTAAGGTCACTCAATTATTTTCTTTTATTGTTCTGTGTTTTGCCAATCATTTTTGGCCCATTCCATAAATATCTATCAGATACCGGAGCTAATATGGTGAAGACCACGTAGATATATTCCTTAAAGAAGGAAGACTTGCAGTAATATCTAACTCAGTGCGTCCAGGATGCGGATGGAACCGTGGACGAACTACGGAAGCACCATGCGAAATTTATCTCCAGCGAGATGGGCGAGGACCTAAGTGGAAAAGTACAACAATGGCAGAAGCAGTACGAAGACACCAAGTGTACTGGATCCCCAATGGCGCAAATAGCTATTCCAATCCTCGCTACTACCCCGCACGAAGGCGAACGTAATTCAGGGCCAAGGAATGCGATGCCAGAGGAGATGCGTACAGCAAAGGTGATCGATAGTCTGGCGGCCATGGAAATTGTCCGCAAATGGGGTCTCCAATTTGACGGCAACAAAGACCCTCTGGGATTTTTGGAGTGAGTTGAGGAATTGTCAGCCATTTACGAACTGGATCTAAAAGCAGTAATCCGGATCATGCCGGAGCTGTTGCGAGACCGAGCATTATCTTGGCTAAGACATAATAATAAGCAATGGTGCAAATGGGCGCAGTTTAAAGCTGATCTTAGCGCATTTTTTTTTATTTCCGCGTTATTTCAAGAAGCTGGAAGACGAAATAAGACGAAGGGTGCAGAAACCACGGGAAAGTTTTCGCGACTACGTTTTAGCTCTCCAGGATCTAATGAGGCATTCGCCATTGAGTGAAGAACGGAAGGTAGAGCGACTTTTTCGAAATTCGCTGCCCGACTATCATTGGTACCTGCAGTTTCATCAGACCGGCTTTTATCTCACAGACCATCGGTACACCAGAATTGGTCCCTACTTCTTTGAACGTAGTTTTAGCAGACGGGTCCCGTAGACATTAACGTCCGCCCTCCGTTGCCGCATCTCATTGGGTGATCGCACCGTCATGCAGATTTTTCTAGTATCGCAAGAAGCTACGGATCCACTTATCCTAGGAATGGATCTCTTAAGAAAGTTAGGCGCGTCATTTAGCTATGCCAAACCAACTACTTCTGCAGATACCGTCACGGCCCAGATAAGAATGATATCACCTACGCTAGATTCTACCCGACTGGTCTTCCAAACGCCAAGTCGCGAAAGCTTTGAACAACGTATCAAGGACTTTTTGGAGCAAGAGTTGTCTCCGTTTAAATGGTTAGAAGGACCATCCAACATAGCCACTCATCGGATCATCATGATGGATGATCGACCCATCAAAAGCAGATACGCCCCTCGTAACCCCGCCATGCAGGCCATCATTGACGAAGAAGTAAACAAACTCCTGGAAAAGGGATGTATCGAGCCGTCATGCAGTCCCTACAGTTTTCCGATTACGCTGGTCAATAAGAAGAACGGAACCTGGCGTACCTGCAGGGATTTCCGTCAACTTAATACCCGCTCTGCCCTGATGCCTATCCGATGCGCCGTATAGACACCATACTCGACCGTTTACGGAAAGCCTGATACATAAGTAGCCTGGATTTAAAAGACGGCTACTGGCAAATTCCACTAGAAGCAGAGAGCAAACAATACACCACATTCGCTGTCAGTGAAAGGGGTTTGTGTTAGTGAAAAGTCAAGCTATTTGGCCTATATTCCGCCCCAGCAACGTTTCAGCGCGCACTCGACACGGTCATGGAACCACATGCGTTTGCATATCTAGACGATAAAATCGTAATTGGTGCCACTCTGGAAGAACACATGCAGAATTTAAAAAAGGTGCTCAGGAGTCTTCGCGCAGCAAACTTGCGAATAAACGTAGAAAAATGTGAGTTTTTTCGAACCGAAACAAAATATTTGGGACACGTGGTTACGCCGGAGGGTATAAAAATGGACCCCGATAAGATACCGGCCATTATCCACATTCCCCCACCTACTAACTTGAAGGAAGTCCGCCGGTTCCTAGGAATTGCCTCATGGTATTGACGATTTGTCCCCAATTTCGCCACAGTGGCTCAGCCGCTAACACAACTGTTAAAGAAAGGAAAGCATTGGAAATAGGATAAAGCCCAACAAGAAGCTTTTGAGGATTTGAAAACGCTGCTAATTCAAGCCCCAGTTTTGGCATGCTCTGACTTTTCGAAGCCATTTATCCTCCAGACGGACGCCAGCGACTATGGAATAGGAGCAGTACTCACACAGGAACAGGAGGACGGCGAGCGGGTAATATCGTACGCCAGCAGACATTGAATGGGGCAGAGAAAAACTACTCGGCCACCGAGAAAGAATGTCTTGCCATTATTTGTGCCATCTGAAAGATGCGGCCATACCTAGAAGGTTACACGTTTAGTGTGATTACGGATCACCTATCGCTGAAATGGTTGAACTCAATATATAACCCCACGGGACGATGGGCCTTAGAGCTCCAACAATATAAGTACACGATCTGTTACCGCAACGGAAAAAACAACGTAGTGGCAGATGCATTATCGAGGAAACCGCTAATTTGTATGGCGAACGTCCACCATCCGCCTCCGTGCAAGTGGCTGCAAACAAAAATGCAGGAAGTTCGTCTCCATCCAGAACGGCATGCCGATTTCACCATTGTCAATGGAGAGCTTTACCGTCACTCGCACGGGAAATAAATAACGAAGTCACCAACTCCTGGAAACTCTGTGTGGCGACGCCGCTGCTGGAGCAGGTTATGTAGGAGAATCATGACCAGGCCACCGCAGGACATTTGGGCGTCCGGAAAACCATTAATAAAATTTCATCTCGGTATTATTGGCCCGGAATGTCGCGTTAAATTATCTGGTAAGTACGAAGATACGTTCTCTGCCAACAATATAAAACCCCACAGCAAAAACCGGCCGGACAAATGTTAACCCATCTCCCGGAGGAGCCTTGGGCATTAGTGTGTGCAGATTTCGTTGGGCCGCTGCCCCGCACTAAGAATGGGTACACCATGTTGCTGGTCATGATGGACTATTTTTCAAAATGGGTCGAGCTTATACCCCTGCGACAGGCTACCACCGCAGGTGTTGTAAAGGCCCTACGGGAACGCATCGTTGCCCGTTATGGAGTGCCAAAGGTACAGCAGTTTACTGCCTTGTACACTCCGCAGGAAAATCCCACTGAACGAGCAAACCGTACCATGCTGGCCCAATATGCCCGACAACAACACCAAAAGATGAACAGTTGCCAGAATTGATGTTGGCCATCAACTCCAGTATCTCCGAATCCACCGGATATTCGCCAGCATTTTTAATACAGTGCCACGAGCCTAGGTTACCAAAGGCGTTGTACGACCAAGTTGCCGTCGGGACGGGCGCTAAACAACTCAGCCCAGGAGATAGAGCAAAGGAACTTAGCGAAATATTTGAATTGGTGCGCCGAAATTTAGCACGGACATCCCAGAAGCAAAAATATTATTATGATTTAAGACGTCGTAGTTGGAGACCAAAGGTAGGCGACCAAGTCTGGGTTCGCCAACATCCACTCTCTAAAGCCGCGGAAGCTTTTACGGGAAAACTGGCCCCCAAATATGATGGGCCCTACGTTGTTAGGGGCTTTTCGTCACCAGTTATTGCGGAGATCAGTCCGGTAGATAGTTCTGATAGGCGTCTGGCGCACGTAAACGAACTTAAACCCTTCCACATTTTCTGCCCTAAAGCAAACTTGTCATCTGTCTTTTCTTTCAGAAAGTCAACAAATCAGACTGAACCAATCATGAGCAAGAAGAATATGAGAAAGCAGGAGAGGGAGAAATTTGAAGAGGCCAAACAAAAATTTCGACAAAGTTGGAAGCAAGAACAGAGCAATATACCGCGGACGGTGTTCCTGGGAAATATGGATGCGCCCAGCCCTGCCCCATTTAAAAATTACTGCCACACCAACACTGCACGCCGCGGGTGAAACAGCCGAACACAGAAAGCTGCCAACCCCTCGGAGACGGAAGTCTTTCATTGTCACATTACATCACCCGGCATGAACACCGAAGACGTATATAAAATAGCTACAGATTTCAAGCCAGGTTCAGCCCAGAGAACTGCCCAGTCTGCGTCAACCCAAACCCCCGAATGCATAGCGATACTGGACGAGGACATACCAACGCCACCTCTCTTCGCCCAGCCAGAGTCCAAGGGGGCCTCACCGACAAGTGATGGCGAGGTCGTACCACCACCGCCGACTTTTGTTAAACCGAACTCACCCAGCGAGGAAAGCGGCCACGGCGCAGAGGACCGGGAGAAGATTGAAGAGGATGAACAAGCACCACCGCCTCCTCCCCTTCTTTATGAAGACGATCACATCCTTACCTTGGAGGACCTTCAATTTCTGTCTCAAAATGAGGACCCCGAGATCATAGAAGAAATCTACCGCACATTTTTCGAAGTGGATGATTCCACCATCGATCAGCGATCGATCTCCATCGCCTCCTTCATCTCATTTATCCTCCATTGATTGGGATGACGACAATTACAAACCGCCAAAACCACCGCCATTTCAGGTTCATGGGTCGTTCGATGTACGTAACCGCCAGTGTCGTTATTTTAGTATTCGATGCTACGAATGCATATGGCGGGCCCGGTTGCTACTCGTCGACAAGGGGATAAGCACTCCACGGACGGAGCGCCGGCTAATATCCAATTCCCCGGTTCATTATACCCCGCCCACACCACGCAAAGGATGTGCTAGCCCGCTTGAAGCAACCGCGACCGTATACTACCAAATGATTGCAATGTCCAGATCACAACACTAGCAGAGGGCACCCCACCTCGGGTCAACCGCGAACATGAGGTGCAGTTCCAACAACTCTCCCCCGGACTGCAAGGTGTAATCCTCGATGCCATGTTCCCACATTCATCGCACCGCCGCCTACGTTATCGTCTCTTTTATGGTGATCGCGAGTATCGGGTCACTCGCACTAGGATAGGCGCTCCATCAATCAGTCTGTTTTTCTGTCTTTTCCTGAAAAGGAAGGGGTAGTGTGACGACCAAAAAAATAACCGCATGTTCATTTTGGGTCCCACTGTACAAACACAACATAAGATTACAAAATCGTCATAAAAAGTCAAGCATGAACAATGACTTTAAAAACAAACGTAACGGTATCCACATTCCATTGTCATACTCAATTGGCTACATACATATTTATACATATGATGCCATAATGACTGTTGTTGTAAATACTGGCGTCTCTGTCGCATTTTCTTTGGGCTCTGGTTAAGTTGTTTGTATTACGAATTATACTTATAAGCATAGCACATAAGTTTTATTTCTCTCTTCTATGAGTGAGTTAGTATTTTTTTCCCCTAAGTTAGTTTATTGTCATTACTCGTAAGTCACACACACACACAAACATGGATTCGCTCTTGAGTGTAAGAGAGTGGATTATCTTTATGTACATGAACAAGCAGAGGCACTCAACAGCGAGCCATATGTTGTTGTGTATTATTATTAGGTCAATGGCGACGCAAGAAGTAAAAGACGATCACTATCTTTTCAACCACCATAACTAATAAGTGAATTAAAGAAAAAAGGCAGTAAGTGGGAAATCGTCAAAGCAACCGGTTTGATTTAATTTGACTGCGGGAGAACGCTGCGTTGTGAATTAAAATCTTAAATAATAATAAACAAATATTCTTAAATAATAAATTAGAATATTTGTTACTTCAGTTTTTTTGTGTAAAAAAAGAAAACGTGGAAATAGTAAATTGCTTTCGATATAACGATTCCCATTTACTCCATTTTTTTTCTTCTTAATACAACGTGAAGCCTAAGTGCGCATGTTGGGTCGGTCAACCCGAAATATACGAAAAAAAACTGGGAACGAGCAGCGAGGGGAACCCCAACTGTTCCTCCTTTCAGTCGAGGACTGAAAATAGGTGGAAGTGGCGTACGTCATACCATCAATTGACAGTTCTCCTCCTCCCTAAGGAATTCCGTGTCGACGGCCAGACAGTCGTACAAGCAGGCCCGAGCCTTCAGAGGACATTTAAAGCTATTAATTAAATTGGAAATAAAGTAAAAATCAAAATCATTTTTATTTTACTGAAGAGATTTCTGAGTGTGCCTGTTTGTCGGTAAACCCGGAATATACGGGAAAAAGCTGAGAACGAGCAGCGAGGGGAGTCCCAACTGTTCCTCCTTTCAGCCGGGGACTGTAAATAGGTGGAAGTGGCGTACGTTATACCATCAGTTGACAGTTCTCCGCCTCCCAAAAAAATTCTGTGTCGACGGACAAAACATCACCTCGAGAATACACGTAAATTTTTGTCTCTCAGAATCGAACTGAGGAGCTTAAACACGGTTATATTTTTGTTTAGTGATCCTCTGAAGAACCAACCGTTCATGTGAAGTCTGGTCTGCTACGTCTTTATTTTTTTTTTCTTCGCGTCACCAGCTGTAGTTTTTTTCGCTCTTACATTATAAACTAAGAATAAAAATTCTTTTATAGTAATCCCTAGTTAAGATTCCTATCAAATAATAATAATAAAAAAACAAAAATTATTATAAAGTACTCGTAGAAATAAACAAAGAACTGTGAACTACATTATCAAATAAAAAAAAGAATGGCCTTTATTTTGGGTGACTGAATGAGATTTTACTAAACAAATTTAAATAAGACACTGAGCCCCGCTGACCTACCCAAGCTATAGCGGAAACGTATTATTACAATAAACAACAAAAAACCCTTCCCAGAAAGCAGTTTTCTTGGAAATAGTTTGAAATAAGTATATCGTTAACCCTAATCCTCACTTTTTGCAGTATTATTTATTGCACATTTTCACTGATGAGTAATTCATATAAAGTGAACTTTGACTTAAAAAAAGGATAAAGAGCAAATTGAATATTTTTATTTTACAACAAAAGATATTTTGCCACATCATAAAAATATTTATTAATAACAAAGTATCATTTACTAAGGTACTGTCACATAAAAATCCAACATACAGTAAGTAACACATTTCGTTTTCTAAGGAAATTTCATTTTTTTCCTTATACCTACTTATTTTCATTAGGTTTCTCTCAAAATGCGCATACTTCTCATCCATAAGCAAAGGAGAGTGTGCACATTTCTCATACTTGAGGATGAGCAAAATAAAATATGCACATTTTTCATCCATGAGCAAAGTAAAATATGCACATTTCTCACTCATATGCGATGGTATATAAAAATATAAAACTATTTTCATTGATGTAGTATGGTGTGTATGCAAAACAAAAAATTATCATTTGATTAAAAAGAAAAAAAAGCACACACACTCGCACATGTGCGAGCAAGAGTGAGTGTGCAAGTACTTACCCTGGTTTTGAGTTTGAAAATAAACAGCACGCAACTGAAAGGCCTGTTCGTGTGCGTTTAGGGGACGCAACACAACTGAAAATATGTGTGGATAATCTGACTGAATAGTTTACAGTTAAATTCTTAAATTTATGGGTAATTAATTTTGAAAGAATAGATTTTCTGGTTATTTTTTTAATTGTTTAAAAATTAAAATTGCTCAACTTACTTACATGCGGTTTTAGAATTAAAGTTAAATATTTTTTTTTTTGTCTACTTAGTTTTGTGTTCATCTTAAATTTAGTAAATAACTAAATATCTTTAAAAAATGTATCAGTGTGAATTTTTTTGGGGTTTTTGCACCGATAAAAGTTAAAGATGTCTATGTTTCTCTTTCGCGAACTTTGTTTGCAGTTATAATAAAGTTGTAATTGCCATAATTTTAAATTAAAAGATTTGTGCTCGGTATAAAGTAACTGCCGCTGATTCCCAATTTTCCTACCTAGCTTTATGCTCAAGGAATCAAATAAACATTCCTTGCCGTTTTTTTTTTTGTACCAAACTATTGGGCGCCTTAAAAATAATATGTGTTTATAAAACTGTTTATATATATATTATATGTGCTTATATAAACATAATTAATTTTTTAAATATACTTTTATACATACAGAAAGAATTAGAATTTAAAATGCCTTTATTATCGAAATCTTTTGTGCAGATTTAAATTTAATTAATTCAGATAATTTATAAAGAAAAAAACTAAATGTAGGTGGAAACATTTGTTTAAGCATTAAGTTTCCCACATATCGAATTTAATTAGAGGTATCCCCAATAACAAAATAATTAAACAAAATTATAATCAATTGGCATTTTCAAGAAAATTTACACGAAATATTCATTAAATGCAAATGCAGTAAAACGCGTCTTTGTTGGTCTAAGTAAAATGTTTAACATACCTTAATGTAAATTCATTTTATGAAAGACAAAAAAGAAGACTTCATAAGAGAAATTTTTACGTATCAACTCCATCATTTGTGTAAAAAAACCAATATGTAATACATGTGCAAAAAAACTAAGGGAAACATTTTAAATTTGGGATTTTGTTAACAACAGGTAGTTTAATTTTGTATTGTTGTTGTAATATATTAATTAATTTTTAACCGGTGCAGTTTTTTAAAAACATACAAGAGCAAAAAAGGTTTTTTTTAACAGCAAAATGCCTAAAAATATTTCTAGAATTTCACTAGCATTCAAACTAATTTGACTTAAGTTTCAATTAACAATAAGTACAGATTTTGTTTTTGTAGTTTTAGATAATAAATATTTCACAAAAATATCCTGAAATATTTATATTTGAAGCAATTAAGCACGATTAAATAAACTAAATTGTTGGCTAAATTGGCAACCATTGGAATCATGAATGAGAGAGCGAAGGATAAAGGTTACTAGGTAGTAGCGGCTCTACAACAAATACAACATTTTTAAAAACAACAAGGCTTTTTGGTGCGTTGGAAATGTCAAAAACATTAAGAGAAATAAACGTATATGCTCTCAATAGAAATACCTGCCTTGTTTTGTAAATGCTTGTTGTTGGTGTGTTTTGATATTCATAAACAAACATAGTAAATACAAACAACTTTTGACATTTCCAACTACAAACCAGCTGGGCGGACGACACTAGGTAGTGTAAATAAATATGCCCTGGCTCCGTGAAAACATAGTATAGCTGTATAATAGAAAAAGATTCTACGCGCAAGTTAACTCCGTTAAAGAAAAAAAACAACCTTTCTTTTCTGTTTCCAAAATATTAATTGGTTTATTGAAGTTTTCTCTTAAACATCTTACTTATTTTTTTTATTCGTTTTAATAAATTTCACAATTACAAACTATTTATTGCTTATTTTAGTTATTCTAAATAATTTTACAAGTAGTAGGTCAATAAATTGCTTAGTGCTTATTTTATTTATTCTTAATATTTCAAAAAACAATTGGGTTATTAAACTTTGCAATAAAAATTATTAAATGCTGATGCAGCTATTTAGTCTTGGTGGTTTCTTTGGTGGATCTGTTGTTGTTGTTGTGGTTGTAGTTGTATCTGTAACTCCTCCCCGCTTAGTATGGTGGATGGTCAAAACAATTGATGGACAGTAGCGACAACAGTAGTGGCGAGAATTTCACTTAAATGAAAATTAAAATTCCAATTATTACCAATAGAGTTCCATAATTTATATGCCTGTGAAGTTCTGTATTATTTGATAAATCTTCGATGGCTAATTTATTTTTTAGATGGTACTCTTTAAGTTTAGGCATATTAAAAGTTTCTATTGTAGACGAAGGTTTTATGTTTACTTCTCTGGGTAGTTTTACAATGAAATCGTCCCAATATATGTTTGGGTTATCTTCGTAGGTAATTCCGTTGATGATGACATTACAGTTGTTGAAATTTATTAGTAAGTTGCCTTCAATAATATGTTTTTCGGAGTAACATGATGCTTCCATTTCTGTGGGCGGTAAATTTTTTGTTAACACAAGTCCTTGTTTGGGTTGTGATATTTCTGTTATCTGGCCTACATCATTCAGATTATAGTTGGCTTCTAGATTACTTATGATTTTTGCAAAGCATGAAGATTTTTCTATTGTTTCTTGTATTGAACTTTCTTTGCAATAATACATGTTTTCAATTTTCTTACATAAATTCTCGAAATATTGGATTTTATTATTATTAGAAATTGTATATGGTTTTACAATTACTTCTTTTATTGTATTTATTGGTAGAGGAATTGTATGGGAAATTGAGTACTGGGATGCGGGGAATTTGAGTATTAAAAACGATATTTGTATAATTTTAACTAAACGAAAAATTTTGCTTTGTGAAAATGTTTGGAATAAATAAATAATGCGAAAAGTTTCATTATATGTAAAAATTGCTGGGGTTTTATTAGGCGCAAGATAATTTTTTAAAATGTGTGTTACAATTTCTTCTGTATAATTGGGGTACGTAAATGTTTTCCTGTGTTTGTTTTAAAAAACTACTTCATGTTTCATGTGAGATTTAGAGTTTCCTTTCCTAAATAAAGCTTGTAAATTAAAATGCTTTATTGGTTTGGCCGAATTTGGAATACCATCATCGCAGTTTTCCTCCGCAGACTGAATAGTAATACCCGAAGTGGCTTGATTGGACATTATATCAAATGCGTTTACATTCAGAGTAACTGATGGGTCAGTCCTTATTCGGCTAAGGGCATTGGCTTTTGTATTTAGTTTGCCTTTTTTGTATTTAATTTCGTAATCGAATTCCTAATTTCAATCGCCATCTTATTAATTTAGAATTCGGTTCTTTCAGGCTCAGAATCCATGTAAGTGGTTTATGATCTGCTATGATTCTGAACCGGTGACCAAAAAGGTATGGTCGAAAATACTTTGTGGCCCAAATTATGGCTAAGAGTTCTTTTTCGATTGTTGAGATCTCCGATGTTGTGAGTGTGCGGCTTGCGTAACAAATTGGTCCTTGCGAAAGAATGGCTCCTAGCGCAAAATTACTTGCGTCTGTCGTGAGATTGAACGGCTTAGAAAAATCTGAATATTATAAGATAAGGTCGTTTATTAAGAGGTTTTTAAAAATTTCAAGAAGTTTTTTTATAGTTATCATCGTCTATAACAGTTTTATTTTTCTTTAGAAAAGATGTAAATGGCTTTGTTATTTTGGCAAAGTCCTTAATAAATTTACGATAGTAGCCTAATAGACCTAAAAATGACTTTATTTCTTTTTGATTTGTGGGAATAGAAAAGTTTTGGATCTCCTTTATTTTGTCAGGATTTGGTTTCACTCCTTCTGTAGTCATTAAATCTCCTAAAAATGCGCATTCCTTGTGTAAGAATTCAGACTTATCTAATTGAATCTTAAGATTAGCTTTTCTAAGGGCTTCAAAAACTTTTTTTACATTTTCTGAATGTTCCTGAAGTGAGGTGGAATATACAATAATGTCGTCTAAATAGACAAGACACACTGTTCCTTTCAAATCTTTAAAAACGCAGTCCATCACTCTCTGAAATGTTGATAGAGCATTTTTTAATCCGAAAGGCATGCTCACAAATTCGAAGTGTCCATCTTCTACTGTCTTAAAAATATCTTTTGGATTCATTTCTATTTGATGGAATCTGCTAGCTAAGTCTAATATGGTGAAATACATGCACTTACCAAGTTTGTCTATTATTTCATTTATGTTTGGTATTGGGTATCTATCTGATATTGTTTTTTCGTTCAGTTTCCTATAATCAATAACTAAACGCCACTTTTTTTAACTAGCATCCGCTTTTTTTGGGATTATCCAAACATGTGCACTCCAAGGTGAGTAGCCTTCCCGTATGATACCCTGATTTAACATGTCTGAAATTTGTTTTTTTACTTCTGCTTTGTGGATATGGGAGTACCTATATGATTTCGTGTAAATGGAAATTTCGTCTCTTGTGACAATGTTGTGTTTAATTTTATTGGTAAAGGTAAGAGACTAATTTTCTTGAAGAAAAATATTTTCATATTCTTTGCATAGATTTGTGATAACCTTCCGTTCCTCCATATTCAAATGATCAATTCTTAGATTGTCTAGTAATTTAGGGTTTTGATATTTAGAATATGTTCGAAGTAAATATTATTAATTTCTTTATAATATGAATCTCTTATTGGATTTACTTTAATTGGACTTTCGATTAAAATTATTTTATCTGAATTTGACTTATTATTTATTTCAACAAAACTGTACCAGTTTTCAGCTTTGTACATGCCTGGTGAAATGGTTACTTCTGGGTTAATTGAAATTGCGGGGATTAAGAAATAGTCATGTTCTAAATCTACAGGAATTTTTATAATGGCTTTAGTTTTTGGTGTTATGAGAAATTTACCGGAAATTATGTTTGGTTTAAAAGAATGGAATGCAGCAATTCCTTGTTGTTAATTGTTTTTTCTCTAGGTCTATTTTTGCACCTAAATTAGTAAGTATATTTAGTCCAATAAGACCATCAAAATAGTTGTGAAATTTAAAAACAAAGAATTCTAGGATTCCACATTCTCGGACTTCTGTGAACGTAGGGATGTTAACTTTTGTATTCGATTGATGTTTGTTTAATACAGTAGTTATGATTATTGGTGCACATTTTTCTATGTTCAATTTTCCCGTGTGTTCTGGATTTATATGCTGATGCGCCTGTGTCTAGAAGAAAACGGAGTGGACGCCCAAATGGAGATAAAATATTTATGTAAGGCAGGTTAGTGCCATGTTTGTTGATGTCTAGGTATCCTGTTGGGTCTTGGGGGCAATTGATAGAACATTTTGTACGTCATCTATCTCGTTGTAATTGTCCATTTCAGGTAAATAGTTTGGAATTTATAGTCCTCAGGATCTAAATAGGTATTAAAGTTTCCATAGTTATGATCATCATTATGATCAGATTTCATAGTTTCTCTTGGAAATCTACGTGTTTTTCTACTATTATTTCTTAGATGAGTAAAGCCTAAACTAGTGTCCATTGGTTCTGGTGTTTGAAAATTTGTGTTAGTGTTTAACTGTTGTTGTTTAAAATTGCTAAATTGGTTTTAATTATTTGTGTTTCCTAAGGTGGTTGTAAATTAAAATGCTGTGCTTACTGAGGTCTATTAATCGGTGTTGGTAAATTAAATTGAGGCCTATTAAATGGTTGATTGATTGGTAATTGTGGTCTATTGTTGTTGTCTGTATTGATTCGTTAGTTGCGGTCTCAGAGTGAATGGTTTTTGATAGCTAGGGTAAAAATGTTGTAAATTTTACTGTCTATGGGTTTCCTGCTTTTTGAAAGTGTTCCTGTTTTCTTGTCTTAAATAGAAATTGTTTTGTTCGGTAATACAGTTTGAAAAAGCTATTGGCAAAGTATGTGGCTTCATAACCCTAATTGAAGAGCCTAATGGTTCTCTAAGTCCAGATAAAAATGTGTTAAGGCACATTTTATCGAATAAATCTCGTTAAGCTTTAATTATATTGGCATCTACCTAGTGTATCATTAAATTATTATTAATTGTAACTTGGATTTCTACGTCTGAGCTATTAAACTCCTCAAGTGCCTTATTATTCTGTTTCAAGAGATGTAAATCTCGAATCAATGAGGTCTCATTTCGTTTGTCCAAGTAATGCAGTATAAGATTATTTTTAATGCTCTGCCAAAAAAAAAAAATCAAAATATCATTTGCTTCTCCCTCAACCTTATTGCGTATGGACCTCAAAATCATCTTGGCAAGAAGGGTGCCATCAATGGGTTATAATAACGTAAGTATTTCCTCCACATTGCTTATGAAATCGTATAACATTCTAGGATTTCGGTCAAATTTCGGAAGATCCATAACGGCATCTGGGTTTCTTAAGATCCAGTATATTTCTTTCCGTCGAGGGTGAACTATTTGTAGAATTTATTAAACTACTTTGACTAGCACTCATATTGGTTTCAAATTCCGGGATAGGAATAAGGGTTCTTGGGATGGTATAAGGACGAAATTTACGCATATAATTATTTCTTGAATTTAGAACAAAATCATATATTTAGAGAGATTATTGGAGGGTCCCTTGGGAATCGCTGCTCTTCAGAAATATATGAATTTGTTTTTATTTCGTAAGGAAAATTATTTTATATTATCGAAATATATATGTATATATTTGAATATAATTACTTATTTAATACTTAATAAATTATTTTATATTTAAAAAATTATTTATTTTCTCTTTTTCTTTGAAAAACACAGTTAAATTATTCTATCTTTGTTCACAATATATGTTTTCCCTTTTTTTTTATTAAGAATTATTTATTAAATATTTTTCTATGTGGGATCTTTTGAAATATTTTTTTTATTTATTTTTATAAACATATATTTAAAAGTATTGCTTGTTTATATTTTATTTATTTTTTTTAATAATCACTTGATCACTATACACTTTTCTCACAATAAGTTGTTAATAATCTAAATTTCTTTATTACAATACGAGGGCTGCTCTATATATTTCTGGCCTAATAGTAAAAATGCGAATATTTATAATCAAAAATGGTTTTATTGTTTTTCAAAGTATTCTCCAGCATGATTTATACACTTTTGCATGCGCTCATACCAGTTGTCGAAGCACTTTTTCCACTCCGATTGAGACACCTTTAAAACATGGTTTTTGAACACTTCAACAGCTTCTTCTGGCGACGAAAATCGTTGACCACGCATTTTTTTTCCTGATGTGCGGAAACAAGAAGAAGTCATTAGGTGCCAATTCAGGGCTGCACAGCGGATGACCCATTAATTCGACGTTTTGGCCGGTCAAAAAAGCTCTGGTTTGAGCCGATGTGTGAGAGCTCGCATTGTCATGGTGAACAATGATTTGTCTTCTCTTGTTGGTTTTTCTCCGATGACTTCAGGCAAACAAATTGTCAGAAGTGACCGTCCTACGTTGCTCAAGCGGAACAGTCGCCACATGACCAGTTTTGCCGAAGAAACAGGCGACCATTTGCTTCGAAGTGCTTCTTCCACAAACAACTTTCGTTGGATTTTGCTCGTCTTTGAAGACCCACACGGTCGATTGTTGTTTCGTTTCGGGCTCATACGCATAGATTCATGATTCGTCGCGTGTGACGATCTTATAAACGTCTTTTGAAGCACCGCAATCGTATTTTTGCAACATTTCTTTGCACCAATCGAAACGAGCCTTTTTTTGAGCTACTTTCAAATAGTGCGGGATACAACGAGAACAAACCTTTTTTACGGCCAGGTGTTCTTGCAGTATCGAATGTATGCTGGTGAAAGAAATGTCCAAGAATGTCTCTATCTCTCGGTATGTCGCACGTCGATCTTGCATTATGAGTTCACGCACGGTATCAATGTTCTCTGGCACAACAGCCGTTTTTGGACGACCTTCACGGAATTCGTCTTTGAGCGAGCTTCGGCCACGATTATATTCATTATACCAATTTTTCACAGTGCTATAGGATGGTGCTTCATCGCCATACAAATATTTAAGTTCATCAATGCACTCTTGTCGTGATAATCCACTTTGAAAGTTGTGAAAAATGATGGCACGAAAATGTTCACGAGTTAATTCCATTTTTTTCTATACGAGTATTAATTTTTTTAAGTCACTGTTAACAACACAAATAATGATCGCACGTCAAAACCTTTTGAGTACGATTATGCTTAAAAATGACAAACTTTCCAATGGAAATGTCAGATTGCACTTGGCAGCACTCAGTGTTGCCAGGCCAGAAATATATATTGCAGCCCTCGTATTAAAACTATGGTTGCCGGTCTTGTTCAATAAGTTTCTTGGTTGTGATAAGCCGTCGTTGGCATGCCATAAAGTGTTTAAACAAACTTATGGCATGCCAATGGGCAATCCTTTATCACCAACCATAGCAGACATTGTTTAAGATACTCTTTTAGACCAAAGTATAAAAGATCTTAAGAATGCTAACGTTCATATAAAACTGATAACAAAATATGTTGACGATTTATTTGCTATTATTAAACAAAAGGACCAAGATACTATATTGAAAACGTTTAACAGTTACCACACTAAACTTAAATTCACAATAGAAAAAGAGATCAATTGCATACCTTGACATGAAAATTTACAGAGAACAAAATAAATTAATAACAGATTGGTATATGAAATGTATTGCTTCTGGACGTTTAATAAATTTTAATTCAACAATGCCGATGAAATATAAGATAAATACGGCAAAAAATTTTATTAATAGAGTCATAAAACTTAGCAATGACAAGTTCAAATCAAAAAACTTAACTACAATAAAAGAGATTCTTAAGAAAAATAACTTCCGCAAAACATTATAAACAAATTAATAAATAAAGTAACACAACATATAAAACCACAGGAAAACATAAAAGAGAAAACATCTGGTAACACGCAATATTACGGAATACTTTTTATACCAAGGCTGACAGAAAACAACAAAATTAAAGAAATAGTAAAAGAGGAGAACATAACAATTGCACATAAACCAAACAAAGTCCCCTTTTACACACATCAAGTTTGACTCGTCAAGTCTTGAGCTTTTGGGAGAAAGAGGAGAAGAGAATAGAAAGAGGTACAAACCTGACCGTACCATCAAGTTTAAGAAAATTGTTGTTGTTAAAGTTGGCTGCAGAATAGAAGTTGCTGAAGTTGAAAGCAAACTTGATGAAAAAACTTGACGGCGTGTGTGAACACGAATGCATGTTCAAAAGAAAATTAATTAAAAACTGATCAAGTAAACTTGATGTGTGTAAAAGAGGACAAAAGAATACAAAATTTATTTACTCAGACGAAAACTAAAATTGATAAAAGAGAACAAAGTAATGTTGTTTATGAAATTAAATGCAATGGTACTGATAAAGAAGAGTGAGGTAAAGTATACATTGGTACAACTAAGAGAAATTTAGGTGTAAGAATTGACGAGCACAAGGCAGACATAAAAAAAGGAAAAAAATCAACCGCACTAGCACAACATTGTATTGATACTGGACATAAACCTGATTTTGATGAAGTAAGAGTTTTAGATAAAGAGTTGAAAATAAACAAGAGATATACGCTTGAGAGTTTAAGAATTCAACAGAGATCGGAAAATGCAATAAACACCAAAGACGATAAGGACAACACCAATGCAAGTTACAATAAAGTTTTAGTATAATAGAAGATATTTGCCCTATTCACAAGCCCCCTAGTACGTGCTAAGTGCTAACAAAATACAACGGTGCTAGCTGTGTTGTTGGTAATTTTCATGCAAACATGCGATACAACACTTGTACTTTTTTTCATATGTTTTTCAAACGATGTATTTGTTTAAATGTTTTATGTTTAAATGAATTATTATTTTTGTGTTCATGTGTGAATTATATTAAATTAAATTGAATAAAAAGATATTTTTATTAGTTTTATTTATTTAATTTATTGATTTGACTGATTTATTAGAAAGTTGAAAGTTGCCAATATAAAAACTGTTCTTTAAAATTTAATATTGCTTTAATGACTCGATTTCTAATATTTTGTATGGTACCGCCATCACCTATACCAAAAATAGATGCTACCTTACGAACACAAGCACCATTTCCTGAAGATCCAAAGCAGTAAAGTACAATTTTAAGCTGCAAGTCAATGCGTAGTTGGAGCCTTTCGCCAATTGTGTGAAAAACATCGTCATTTTTTATAAGGTTGAATATATAGGCAAATTCCTCTGGCTGTAGTCCTATCATATGAAGAAATCTGTTTTCATCAAAATATCTTAAAACCCAATTATGCCATAATGATGATTTTGGTAGCCCTAAATGTATAATTCTGCGACTGGAGAGCAAGTACATCAGGTTCATCCTAAAAATGTCTTGAATTTCATCCTCACACAAAAAATTTATTAATTTACTTTTTTCTGTTTTCTCCCCCATTTGGCTTATAAATAACAAATGATGAATAGCATTTTTCTTCTTCTTATTTACTTTTTGACGTATGAAGTACAATGTACAATGGCACACTGATACAATGGTTGTTCAAAAAGAAGTAAACAAAAGGTAGTATGCAATACTACCTACACCTTAGCAGAGCTTGTGAATACGGCAATTGTGATGTTAACAAAAATTGCCTGTGATATTTTATAGTTTATATTATTCAATTTATTAAGTTTGTGTTTTGTTTCTTGTCCACTATACACCAAATTAATTTTAAATAACAAAAATGATTATATGTAAGTAAAATTTTTTTACACCTTACATTGTCGTTTTTTCCCAATTATGTTTGTAAAAAAATAAAAAAACAAAATTCTTTTATTTTTTACTTTTATATGTATGTGGTTGCCAGATTTTTAATAAATTATCCCTGAGGAAGTTGGAAAACACCAACGAAACGTCGGATTAATATGAAATAAATAATGTTTTATTTACTTAAAAGGAAGGAAATAAATGACCTTGAAAGCCCAAGTATAATTTATATATAATAAATTATAAAAAAAAATTAGTAGTATGGAAAACAATTATCCTTTGTTTTCTTTTTTGTTAAGCTCCTTGCAGGCTTTTACCGTTTTTTTTTCTGTTGTGATGATCCGTCACAATTAGTTTATAATTATCCTTCTTGCGATGCAGGAACTATTCACAGAACTACCCGACTGCGCCAGTTAGCTTTGGGAATAATCAGTTAAAGAAAAAAAACAACCTTTCTTTTCCAAAATATTAAATGATTTATTGAATTTTTCTTTTCAACATCTAACTTATTGCCAAATTACAAAAGTGCATATTAATTTACTTTGTTTATTCGTTTTAATAAATTTCACAATTACAAACTATTCATTGCTTATTTTAGTTATTCTAAATAATTTTACAAGTAGTAGGCCAATAAATTGCTTAGTGCTTGTTTTATTTATTCTTAATATTTCAAAAAACAATTGGGTTAATAAACTTTGTAATAAAAGTTATTAAATGCTGATGCAGCTATTTGGTCTTGGTGGTTTCGTTGGTGGCTCTGTTGTTGTGGTTGTAGTTGGATCTGTAACTCTCGCAAAACATGTAGTATTGTCTTCACTTAAGTTTTTTCTTTTAAAACTTTTTTTATCATTATGAACATTTATTGAACATCAACTTAAACTATCTAAGGTACAGGAATTCTTTACATAGTAATGCTTCGATCAGTACGTTTTCTCTTTAATACGGTTATGAAATTAAAAAAAAATATATACATTGTTCTTAGAAAAAATTATTAAAAAATAACTAATTTAAAAAATAACTAATTTGATCTTGCTGTGTAAATATTTGTTTTAATTCTGCTTCGGCTTTGTTATTGTCTCCCAAATTTAATAAATCACAAAAAACTCTTTTGATTGTTTTTAAAATAATTTATTAACCAATATTTCGACCAACTTTGTTGATCATCTTCAGGGAATTTTAAACTAAGACAATAAATACAAATATAATAAAAACAATTTTTCACAACATAACAAACATATTACAGTTACGTAAATGTTTGTATAAAACAGTGTTGTCTATTGTTTATTACAGTTCATCATTCTCTGTGTAATGTTTTAGCGCAACACGTGTAGTGCGTATTCTCTTGTAAATAAGAAATTATCAAGAAAAAAAAAGAATAAAAAAAGACACAAAATTTTTTGTATTTTTTTTTTATCAGCAAGTGATCAAATATTAAGTGCTTGCTCCAATTTGATAATTAGTCACAACAAACAGCCCAAACTTCTCTGGTAATTTAACTACCAACAACACTTATTTGTATCCGCAGAGAATACCCAATCTCTCAGAAATCAGTTCTGACTCGGATACTCCTGTTAAACAAATACAATTTATGGCAACTGACGATGATATATCAGATTCTCTGGCATAAATAACGTTACAGATAATGGCATTCCTCAGGGATCGCCCCTACCGTAACTCTTTTTATAATTGCTTCCGACGACCTTAGCCGTCTCTTAAAACTCGATAAAAGAGTCGATCACTGCATCTATGCTGACGATCTCTACGTAATAGCATAAGAAAAAAAATGGAAAAATTGACAGGTATTTCAAGAAACTTTAGTCAAAAATGACAGATGGTCAAAAACTTCTGGTGCATGGATCTCTCTGGAAAAAACATGTTATCTGCATATTTGCAACAAACGTAATTGTAATGAAATAAATTTTAACAACTTTAATATTCAAAATGTAAACTATCGTAAAATTTTAGGTCTTAATTTTTATTGTAAATATAATTTTAAGCACCATTGTAATTATTTAAAAAAAGATTTAACTAGCAGATTAGTGAAATCTATTATATTGTCAAAAATCGATTATGGACTAGTAATCTACAATAAGACTTCCAAAACAACGTTTAAAACTATGGAAAATATTCTAAATGCGGCCATAAAAACAAGTCTGAGAGCTTTCCGCACTACCACGATGACGATCATATAGGCAGAAGGTAGGTTTGAACACCTCCGTGTTCGTGCCAATAGACTAATGCACCGTTTACTGTACGTTAGCAGTTCCGCCAGCTAATCCCTGCTTCATAAACATGTAAGCCTGTTAAAAAAAGAGGATAACAAAATTTAGGTATCGTTAAACCCTCAAAACTGCAAAAAACACAATATGGGTCTATATTCTTCAACGTTGGTATCTCACTCCCATGGCTTCTTGAACCAAACAACTTTTTTAAAAGCTTGTTTTAAAATCGTTATTTATTGAATTGTACAGCGAATACAAGAAGAATGGTTGGCTATACGCCTTTACGGACGGCGCAAAGACAACAAAACACGTTGGCTTTGTGCCATATCTGATGAAACAGGAAGTACGCTAAAAACAGGGTTATTACCCCAAATTACAACCATTTTTGAAGCTGAAGCTATAGCAATAATTGAATCTCTACAACTGTGCAAATATATAATCTGCACAGAGAGTCGTTCCGTATTTGATGCTGCTTTAAATAAAAACAATAAGAACGAATTAATTATCTCTATACAGCAACAAATAATAAATATGAAGAACATGATTAAACTTTTATGGATCCCAAGCCACATTGGCACCACAGGCAACGAGGCAGCCTGATGTGCTACCACAGAACTCAATATGTCCTTAGAAAACAAATGGAACAAATACAAGATCTTTAATCCCACAAAACAGCCCTTAATTATGTCATCTTTAACCAACTGTTAACAAAATAAATGCATCACAAGGCTACGTATAACACATACACGCTTTACTCATCAATATCTGATCAACAAAACTAGAACACTAATTTGCACTTTCTGTGGCTCTTCATCATTGACAGTTCTTTACATCTTGACAGACTGCCCGGCCCAATTAAACTTACGTTTATCGGTTTGCAAATCTTCCAACATAATTGATTTGCTAAAATCACCAAGTAATATTAATATTCACAAAGTCTTTGAATTCCTAAAAAAACCTCTTTGCAAACAAAATATAAATTAAAATTTGCAGTATAAGCTTTCTAAACGCATATATAAGTACATATATTAACAGATGACTACGTGTGCATATACCTATCCAGGAAATAATAAGCCGATAGCTAGTGTTGCTAGTGCTTTCAGCTTTTGTAAATAAATAAATAAATAATTTGAATTTCGTAATTAAATGATGCCCCTTTAATTTAATGTATATTGCCAAACTATTGAACAGTTGAACAAGTATAAAGTATAAAGGTGTCCCAATAGTTAATGCAATCTAATATATGTGGCCATACTCTTGAACCGTTATAGGCAGATAGATGAAATCTGTTTTAAATTCGGTTTTTTTTTGCAAGAATTATTGTAATTTAGCTGGACTAGATATATTATTTCTTTACAGAAAAATTCGCTTTTCAGTTGGCACAATTTAAAACCTACATCTAAACACGCTCAGGCTTTCAATGTCCTAATTCTACTTTGTCTTTAATTGAAAAAGGCGAAGGTCTCAGCCTACAGTCCTCTTTTATCCTCAAAATAGCTTTACTCATTTTAGAAAGTCCCAAACTACCATCGAAAAAATTATTAAACTATTTTAAAATGGTATTACTATTTACTACAGGCATTTCCAAAGAATAATTTATATTAAATATTCCTCTTTCAAAAGGTTTTATATAGTTTCTACCCAAAAGTGGCGGTCTAGCATTTTTAATCACAATAATTGGAATAAGTTTTCGTTTATTCTCGAATTCTTCTAACACATTACAAGCTCCCATAGGTATTATATTTGAACCATTATAAGCTTTTAATAGCATCGTTATTATACGAAGGCGATAGTTAAGACCAAGATTTACTATCATACACAGCGTACGATTTAATCACTCAAAAATCTGACAGAATTCTGTCATACTTTAAAAATCGTTCTAAACTGGTTTCGTAGGTGCAACACTATTTTACAAAAAACAGATCGTACAATCTGTGATAAAATAAAAAAGTATTTTCGGAATATCTTCAGATATGTTGATAACAATTCAATGAAATCATTTATATTATAACGTATACTAAAAAGAATATTTTTACAGTAAAAGAAATTTTTGTTGCATAATGGCAATAGGTAGAAATATGCCAATAATGATATTCATAGTTAGCGAAATTCACATTTCGCACAGTTATAACAGTTGAATTTTTTTACAGAAAAATTTGTTTACTTAGTGGTTAAAAGTTTAATGTTTTTTTCTAAAACAGGTGCTATGGGTCGAAACTCAACCGAACTTACTCCACACTTAAAGAAAATTGCTAGTATTTTTACATAAAGAAAGCAAATCTCTAAGAATTATTGGAGAAATTGTAAAAAGGAGTCATTCTACAATCCACTATGCAATAAGAGTTACAAAGAAAGTGGCAGAGTCGCTAAAACACGGCGGAATCAAAACAGATTTTTGTAACATATAAGAGCACAGTCATTTATTTTGCGCCAAATTAAAAAGGATAACACAATAAGCGGTATTAAACTTCAAGATGTTTTATATACATAAGCATTTAAATGTTAGTGTAACACCTCAAACAGTTCGAAATGATGGTCGAAGGCTTAGATTCAGAAGTAGAATCGCTGCCAGAAAACCATATGTTAGCAGTGTAAATAAAAGTCATTCAAATATTGTGGAGGTTCACTTATGGTATGAGGCTGTTTTGGTACCACAGGAGTAGGAAACCTACATTTTAATGGTCGGGATAATGGACTCGAAGAGGTATATCAACATTTTAAAGGTAAATCTGCATAAAAGCGCCGAAAAGTTGGGTGTCAAAGATAAGTTTATCTTCCAACAAGATAACGACTCAAAAAATACTGCTCTGGACACACCCTAACGGATGTTGTTTAGCTCCCTAAAATATCTAAAAACTCTACCACAAAACCCGACGTTAACCGAGTTGAATGGCTTTGGTCAATTAAAAAAAAAAACAGGCATGAGTGCTATATGCGGCTATGCCGAATCTTATGTACCCTTCACCATCTATATAAATCCAGTTTGGTGAATAACAAAAAAGCAAATATTGGGGTGATAGAAATTTAAAAATAAACAAAAAGATTTGGTACTGCATATATATAATATTACATCAAAATTCCATCGGGTCTTAATGGGTTAAATATTTTTAAAAAATTTTAGTATTTCCTTAAATATCTCTTTAAAACCTCTTAAATGATATCTATATTGATATTTAAAAAAAATATAATTTCCAAAAATATGGATATTGAAAAAATTATACATGGAATGACAAACTTATAAATAACCTTTTTCAACTTTTTGCGGTGAAGCGTATAGAAAATTAAACCCCTATCAATATTTTCTACAAAATTGAAATCTCTTGCTTTGCACATTTTAATACCCTTTACCTCATCTAGTGGAAAAGGGTATATCTAAGTTTGTCAATTCATTTCTACATCTATATCTATATATATATATACTGACTTCTTATGCATAACGAAATCGATTGATCGATGTCCGTCTGTCCGTCCGTGTTCGTGTTGAAATCACAGAAAAAAAATATATATGTCAATCGATCAGATATAGTGTCGAAAGGTGCTATTGGAAATCAGCATGATCAGTCGACGTTCTTCGCGGCAACAGGCAAAACACCATGCCCACCTCTAATTTTTTCATTTGAAACAATAAAGTAACTGAAATCAAAAAAAATAAATATTGGGGCGATAGAGAATTAAAACATAAGAAAAAAACATCAAGTGAAAAAAGAGGAGCTTGCTGATATTTTCCGAGTTACGGTGCATTGAATTTTCAAATTTTTTAAAGGAAATTCTAAAATTAAAAAAAAAATGCTTAACCTATTTAGAGCCGATGAGATTTATATGTAAAATTATATCTATTCAATATCAAAATTTTTTTATTTTTTAATTCTCTGTCACGCTTTATAATTGGAGTTGCTTCACTAAACTAGATTTACATAGATGGTGAAGGGTATTTAAAATTCGGCATAGCCGAATATAGCAGTCTTACTTGTTTAAGAATATTTGTTTTTTTTTTTATTTTAAGTTTTCTATAGTTTTGTTCATATTATAAACACAACTTTTAACCAAAAAATTAATTAATTTTGGCATAAGCTCATTATTATTTAAATTTTGAAAAATTTTTATAAAAGAATGAAAGCGAAAGGCCAGTACCAGCAGATTTACCATAAAAGTCTTTCTCCTTTTTTTAGCAAGGTAGCTTCATTTATGTTGATTGGTTGTTTTCTCGAGGATAAGCTAAGAATCCTGGATTGTTCATAATAATATCAAGAGCCAACAACAAACACTAACAACAAACTGCACCAAGTACAGACTGATTTTCATTCATCCTAGTATGACAGAGCGTACTGGTGGTACCAGTACAACATCTCTGCTCGCAGTCTGCCTGTTGTCAAATCAGATTTTTTTTATAATTCGCTTGCCCGTAATTCTTCTTTCTCAAAAAGCTGTAATTGATTGTGCTAATGCTAATATTATTGTTGCTAATAATGCCGTTCAACCTATTTCTGTTACTCGTAATAACATAGCATTTGCTAACGCCCAAAGTATATCTATAACAAGTACATGCAGTAGTTCAGCTGATAGTTTTATTTTGTGAGCGTGTTTATCAGTTTTTGTGTCAAAATTTGTTTAAATTTTTTTTAAATTTTTATTTTGCTCTTGTTTGTTCACGTTTTTCTTTTAACTTTTATTGATTTATCAGGGATGGTAAGCGAAATCTACAAATACACTATTTCAGTTAAAGTTGCATTTAACATCCTTTTATTGAATCCTTGTTTAAGTATACATTGATATAGTCGTTAAAAGATCATTCTCTTAATTTTTTTTAATAATAATTAAGTAAAATTCATAGTAATTTTTTTGTTAGAAAAATTATAAAATGTTACCCACTTTGCCATCTCTGAACTGTTTTTTTGACATAATACATGATTTTACACAAACAAAATGCCTGTTGTTGTTCTAATGTTGTATTTGTTGTAGACTTGCATGTACTTGATATATATATGTACTTTGCCGTTAAAGACATGAATGTTAACCAAACTAATATTAGTAAAAATCAAACTTCTTATCAAAATTCTAATCATTCGCATGATGTTGTGTTACAAAGAGAAAGAACAGTGAATTGGATGTTGTAATTAAAAGAAAATGGATACATTTATCTTCTTGTAAGCCAACTTATTCAGAAAATGATATTGTTTCATATGTTGCTAAACACGTTATTATTGATAAATCACATATTTCTTGCTTTAAACTCATAAAAAAGATACTGTTGCTGCTGAATTGAAATTTATCAACTTTAAATTAGGTGTTTCACCTAAGTATTACGACCTTCAACAAAGTTAATATCTAATAAAAATTTGCTTTCAATTTATTACCAAAATGTTTCTGGAATGAAAAAAAAGTCAGCGTTATTTAGCTCATTCTTATCCCATCAAGATTTTGATGAAGTTGCCTTAACTGAAACCTGGCTAAACTCAGATTTCTATAATGAAGAATACTCTTACCCTCATAAATACGTTGTATACCGCAAGGATAAAATTTTTTTAAGGTGCGGTATGGGATAAGGAGAAGGAGTATTAATATCTGGTAGTAAATCAATATTTTCTAAATGTATTCCATTACCTAATAAGGATACTATGTTGGATCAATTGTGTGTTTCTATAAAGGCGCTGACTACGGATTTTGTTATACATATGTGTATCTTACATGCCGCCTAAAAGTTCAGATGATATATATTATGCCCATTCTTTTAATATTATAGATATTTATGAAAGTTATAGCTCTAATACTACATTTTGTATTTTGGGATATTTCAATTTGGCTGATGTAGTTTGGACAAAAAGTCCTCATACTAATTTGTTATTTCAAAATAATGTCAATAAATTAAATGAAATAAGTTTTATAGACTCAGCTTATAATATGAATCTTATTCAAATTAATAACATTTTCAATTATTTACAAAAAATACTAGATTTAATTTTTGTAAATTTTGATTTTAAATTTTCAATTTCTGAATCTCTTTCGCCGATGTCACCTTTCACAGTTAATCAAACTGGTATAGAATTTAAAGTTCCGATTTATGAATATATTAACACTTTATCTAATTTAAAACTATTATAAATATTATAGCTGTGATTTTACACAACTTAATTATTTTCTTTGTAATATAAATTAGCTTAGTATACTAAATGTTGATAATGTTTTCATTAGTTATGATATCAATTTCAATTTATTTATTCCAATAAAATTATGGTTTACAATTTCACTTAATGTTATTTATAAGTAGTTCAAGTTTTTTTTCTATTTCTTCTTAAAAATAATATTAAATTATGACATTTTATATAATATACATATATGTACTTATAGATTAGTTATGATATATTTTTTATCAAATTTGTTAAAAATTGTTCAGGAGAATATAAGTTTAAGAAACCACGTAAAAATTAAAAAATTTAAGGAATAAATATGGCGGATTTACACACTTTTTGCTATTACGAACGTGAATTTAATAAGTTTTTATATAAACAGCATATCATATCTGTAAATAACTCTCTTAAGGTCAACCCAAAATATTTTTTGAATTTTATTAATTCTAAAAGAAATAGTTCTTTTATTCCAGCATTTATGATGTACAATAATATGTCGTCACAATCTTTATCCGATTCTTTTAATCTCTTTGCAATGTATTTTCAGTCAAATTATAGTGATGATTCTCATGTAATGAATGGGTTTGATTTAAGTGCCGTTAGTTCACATTTTGATTTTGCATCTGTGGATGTAACTGATGAAGATATGGTTTTTGCGATAAATAAAGTATCTTCTTCTTATAAATGCGATTACGATGGGTTATCTGCATTTTTAATAAAACAGTTTGTCGCAACATTAATATTGCCACTTAAAATTATTTTTATTAGATCGATTAATATGGTTATTTTATTCAGTTTTTTCTTTTCATAGGTCTAGTGATAGAAATATTATTTCTAATTACAGACCTATTTCTAAATTAACGAACATTGCAAAAATTTTTTGAACACATTTTTTTGTACAAGCTATTCTTCCAGTTAAAACATTGTATTTCATAAAATCAACACGGTTTTTTCAGCGGTAGATCAACTACCTCAAATTTAGCTATTTTTAACAAATACTGCATTTCTTCCTTTGAAAAGGGCATTCAAGTTGATACGATATATACAAACTTTTCTAAAGCGTTTGATCGTGTTCCACACAAACTACTTTTACTGAAATTTGAAAAAATTGGTTTTCATTCAAAAATGTTAAGCTGGTTTCGTTACTACCTTACTGGAAGATTAAACACAGTTTCTTCTGATGGTCTATATTTAGATCCTTGTATTCCGATTGCTGGTATTCCACAAGGAAGTATTCTTGGGCCATTACTTTTTAATTTATTTATTAACGTTATTAAGTTTTTTTTAAAGCTCTAATTTTCTTTTTATGCTGATGATTTAAAAATATTTAAATCAATATCAACACCTAAGGCTGCTTGTGATCAACAGAATGATCTGGATGCAGTTACTGTTTGGTCTACGTACAATGGTTTACCTTTTAATACTTCAAAATGTTATATAATGACATATCACAGATGCCGTAACAAAATAGTGTCTAACTATAGGTCTGTCTGGGTACTTTTCCAGTAGCTAATACTCAGTAAATTTTTTTGGGAGAGTAAGACCAATTTTACTCTGTCGGCTGAAAATATATCAAAAAGTACGCAGACAGCATCCAGTAAAATCTTGCAAGAAAACAGCTGATCGGTGTGTAAACAATTGAAATAACAAAGCAAAAGATTTACGCAAAATTAAATTGAAAACCGATGGCATAGGATTTTAAACAGGAACCTCGATTTTCGGAAATGTCTTCGAAATTCCTCTTTGCAGTAATTGGGCACTATTTCTTCCACATACAGCTTTACACAACTTCTTTCTTTTGGCTTCATAAGAAAAGACTTTAGACTGGAAAATATATCATTGCCTATGCATCTATTTTGTAGTATACTTATAATTGTTTTGTTTATTATAATTTATTATAAGCATTAAAAATCAACACAATTCTAACTACTTACCTATGCCATTGTTAAATTTCAATTTTTATTTTTTTCACAAAAATTATTTCATTCAAAAAGTAAATAAAAACAGCTGTTCAAACTAGTTGCAAAATCTTGCAAGAAGAAATTTCTCCAGTAACATTTTGCAAGTTCTCTAACTGCCAACTGTCAAAAAATTCTCTTTTTGGCTCTCTCGCTGAAACAAATTTGGAGTACGCAGACAACATTTTGCAAGATTTTGCAACATTTTGCAGAAAATTATGCAAAATATGTGTACGCAGACAGACCTTATGTTTTAGATGGAGTTAACTTATCAGTTGTTAATGAGATATTAGATTTAGGTGTCGTTTGTGATACTAAATTATTGTTTAGTTGTCACATAGGTTACATCATTCTTAAAGCTTAGTGTATTTTCAGGTTTATACGACGTCAGTCTAATAAGTACTTTCATCACCATACCAAGAAAGTGCTGTTTGTCTTTTTTGTTAGATCTAAATTAGAATATGCATCTGTAATTTTGAAACCTACCACTGCTATACATTGCAAGAGAATTGAAAGAATTCAAATTAAATTTTTAAAATATGCCCTCTCCTTTTTGAATTTCAACAACTTTCAATCCTCCACTGTTCATACTATTTATAAAGATAAGGAGTTACTGTTTGGTCTACGTATAATGGTTTACCTTTTAATATTTCAAAATGTTATATAATGACATATCACAGATGCCGTAATAAAAAAGTTTCTAACTATGTTTTAAATGGAGTTAACATCAATCCTCCACTGTTAATACTATTTATAAAGATAAATATGCTTTGCTCTCATTAAAAACGTTAGAGATAAGGAGGAAAATATAATCCTAAAATTTTTTATTTAACGTTATTCATCTTGAATGCGGTTGCGGTGTGATCGCCACCGCTTTTCTTTTGTCCGAGTATTTACTATACCCGTTCCATTTGAGTATTGGTGAGTTTGAACCTCTAGCATATCCCTAATTTACACAGGGAAATTTTACTTTGCAAAGTTTTTATTTTATCTGAGAGAGAGAGGGAGAAAGCATGATGAGCAGTACAGACTTTGAAGTACTCGCAAAGTTGCTTTGGCTTTCTTTCGTTGCTTATACACAGTTGTATATATTTACATATACATATAAGCAGCACATACAAATCATCCAAAAATAAGGAACGATCAAAGAGAAGAAAACAAAAATTTGTAAAAGAAAACTTTCTGTGTCTGAACACCAAACAAAGTTTAAAAGAAAATTAACAAGACTTTGTCAAAGTAAACTTTGCATGTGTAAATTCAGTCATACTCAAGTAAAATGTTTGCGATGCTCTCTTTACTTTATTCCTACTCATACTCACAGCAAACACCAAGAGGGAGATTTTAACGTGTGCAGTGAGAGGAAAACAGAGTTATCAGATCAGAATTATTAAATCAAACAAAATATCAAAAGTCGTCAATGTGTAAATTAGCTAACATACATACTTCTTTAAGTTATGAAAGTTTATTAAATATATAACAGAAAATAAATTTAATAGAACCCGTAAAATTCCCCATATTTTTATTTATTAAAAACACAACAAAAGTTTACTAATAACTCAAGAATAGTTCATTGTTTATTATATTACGGTTTTTTAGGGTTTTTTGAATCACACAGGATAGAAATTAATAAATTCTAAGCAAATAGATTTTTAAAATTAATAAATAGGTATAAAAGCAATAATTATATTTAACAAAATAAAATATGTAAACTAAAAACTTTATTACAATTTATTATATATGAGGTCTAATGAGATTCAGTCAACATCTGCGTATATACTGTTTTGTTTAAAACTAAAAAAATTTAGTAATTTTCCTTTTATTCACGGATTCGAAAAATAAATTTATTTTATCATTTTGTTTTTTTAAATACCGTTAGTATGGCATCAAGGCGCATAAACTAAAAATATTTGTACATAAAAACAGCAACAAAATAAGTATACCTGCTTTAAATAGTGTACAAAAACTGTTCAAAACAATGGAATGAAAATCTACTTTGTTTGTGTATGTCGTGCATGTGGGTTTTTTTTATAAATGTTATTGCCTTTAAGCGGTTTTTAGTTGCAATTTATTTATTTGTTTTCATAGATATTTCATGGTGGGGTGTCACAAAGCCATAGGACATAAAACCATATGGCGCTAAGTCCCATTCCATTGAGACATAAGGGCATATGCCATTAAGTCTCATTATAATGGGACTTAACGCCATAAATTTTTTTCCGAAAATGAGACATTAAGCCTGCGGCCGCGCTTAGGGGTTTTTTTCCTCCAGTAGGACGCGGCAGGTGGCTTCGCTGAAAAAAGTTTTCCTGCGTGCGTCACAAGAATAAAAAAATGTTTTCCAATGATAACTAAGGATTTTTCCTTTTACAAAATGTTTGCAGTTGTAATTCCTGGAGCCTAGAAATTGTGGATTTTTTTAAATCATTAATTTCATAGATAAATAGGCATATTTAGTGAAATAAAGCACTTGTCACGTAGCACTTGTACTCAACGCTGCTTACAAATAAAGAGAATCAAAAAATTCTCGCGTACGAGTATAGAAAATACTTAAAATACTGATTGCGATATTTCTGTGGTTCATTTTTATGCTATAAACACAATCATGTCCACCGATCATCGATTACAAGATGTCAAAAACAGAATACATGCGTGCTTATAAGAATAATTCTTTTAGCCGCTACACGACTACCGACTACACGGCTACTTTTGTAGCCCGTAGCCAACTTAGGCTAATTTCTATTTTTCTTGGCTACAAAAAACAGATTAGTGGTGCCAATACAATTAATGCATGAAATGGTGTTTTTAAAAACGCAAAACATTAAATATCGTTATTAAAAACGCGACAAACTTTTATAGTGACACCATTGAAAAATAATAATCATCTGTTCATTTGTTTACATTTTTCATTTACTATTTATTTGGCGCATTTTTCATTTACTTTTTGTTTGTGAAATTTTGCATTTAGTTCTTTTTTCATGAATTTCTAATTTGTTTCATTTATATTTATTTTTTTGGTCTTTTTATTGAAATTGGTAAGTATATAATAGTCATTTTTGCTGTTTATTATATTGTTTAATGTAAATGTCTTGTTCAATTTACATGCAAATATGGACGTGGACACTTCATACCTGAATTCGTTGTTTCCACTATTTTAGCAATAGTACTTATTAACGTACTTATAAAGTTAATTAAATTTTCTTGAGACATTTGAATTTTTTATCACACAAATTCACTCAAGAAAATCAAGTTTATTTTGTTTTGGTTAACTTTAATACATAGTCAAAACAGATGTTTATTTTTTGTAGTTAATGGTCGGTAGTAGTTAAAAGAATTAAGTAGCTGGCGACTTGGCTATTTTTGTTGCCAGCTACTTTTGTAGTCGGTAGTTGATGGTCGGTAGCCTTGATTGTGTTTATAGTAATACACTTACAAGGATGGGTAAAATAAACACCGTAACTTTTTATTGCGGTGTTTAAAATACTCGTGTATGAAAAATATAGAGTAAGTATGCGGTATACTCATGGTTGCGGTGTACTCGTGCCGTTCTCTGATTCATGGCTTTATTGATTGCAATTATTAATTGGAGTCAAATAAGGTAAACATTCCGCAAAGATCTCTTGGATTAAGAAAGAAATTCTTTTTTTTTTTATTAATTTTCATTACACAGATTATGCATTAAACGAACCAATTACTAGAGCTATGCACTTATTTAATGATTGGTAGAGCTGTGTCGTTCGCGAACGAACGTGTTAAATTGACCGAATTGAACGAAATGATCCGGTCATTTAAATCCGGTCTTTTCGTTCAATAGTGTACGGGTTAATTTGAACGGATGACTTAATTGAACGAAATGAGCCAGATATTTAACTGGCTGCTTTCGTTCAAATTGACCGATTGAACGAATTAGTCTTTGATAATTGACCGAAAAAGACCGGTCACTGAAACGAACGACCGGGCACATGTCTAATGATTGGGCTAGTCAGTTGAACATTACTGTTACTAAGATAGAGTTTCAGAAAATCTTACAGGTATCGCTAAAATAAAATAATTTAAAATATATGCTAGTCTGTAAGGATAATATTATATTCAAAGACTTAAATAAATAAATAAAAAATGAAGATGATTATTAAAATTGATAGAAGTAATTCTGGTTGCTGGGTACGTATTTGTTAAAAAAATAATGTGGGTGTTCGTAAATAGGTTCATTCCTTAGGAGATGCTGGATATCCATTGGAACCATGGTTACTAATACCACACAGAGCTCCCATTGCTGGATCGAATAAAGTTTAATGAAACGCATTCGCGAGTACGAAATATCATAGAGAAAACTAATGGTATATTAAAAAATAGATGGAGAATTGCATTATTCGCCAAAAAAAGCAATTCCAATTGTTTTTCCTCCTAGTTTCCAAATGATTTCATGTTGCTTTATCTTTTACACTCTTTTCTTATAATGTTATCTTGTTCGGTGTTTGTGGAAAGCTCTTCACTGGTTTTTCGTATTTCAGCAGGTTCCCGAAGTTAGGTACGACACAAAGGACTAATATTTCCTTCGATTTCGTCATCTCAGTCATCATCAGTTAAGATATCAATATCTGGAGGTTTGAATAAGAACTCATTGAAAATATTTTCTTGCTCTAAAATACCCAAAATGTCCGCGATGCTAAGAAATTGACTGATAATTACCCGAAAACCAATCATAGTGTCGTCACTTGACGACAATCAAATATACTCTCGAAAAAAACTATATATCTTTTACAACTCGAATAAAGATTTTCAGCAAGAATCGTCCCAGCAAAAAATTTTTGAAAAGGTAATCGAGTGTGAAATTAAGCATTTTTGGCAGAAGTACTTCCCAACTAATGATTTTAACAAGGCATGAGACTTTTATAATCAATTACTGAGAATCGATTATATTAATTATTGAAGGAAATAATGAGTATCATTAGTACGGTAGTCTCTTTTAACAAATAGAACTAGTTCCACTACAATTTCCTTTTTTGGAAACTAATTTAATAAGTTTTGTAAGCGAGTAACAAAATATGGCAATCACAAAAGTAGGTCATTATATGGCAAGTACTTTTTAAGGTAATGTCTAATTTTTGCTGGGATGCAGTCTATTATAAAGCTTAATTTTATGTTACTTTAGGGTAGATTTATATAAATTATTATGTTTTTAATACTTATTTTCTTGCCGAACTCATATTTTTGAACTTTTTCAAAAAACTCTGACAATAAAAAATTTATCACTCGCAAAATTTTTAAACAAAAAGCTTTACTAAATTTTTTATGCAAAAGCAATCAACCCACAAGACAATTGTTATTGTTTTATTTATTTCTATGCAATATTAACGGTTCATTAAGAAGTTGAAACTGCCAATGTTTTTGTGGTCATATGAAGTTGCCAGGAGAATTCGGCTGCATTGACTCA
This sequence comes from Gymnosoma rotundatum, assembly GCA_916610165.2. Lineage (NCBI taxonomy): Eukaryota > Metazoa > Arthropoda > Insecta > Diptera > Tachinidae > Gymnosoma > Gymnosoma rotundatum. The sequence goes on from OU744339.1 coordinate 66,435,290, forward strand.
TAGTTAGGCGAAATAATCGACGAAAGTAACGCAATAAAGGATATAGATGATACGTCACATTGGAATCGTCATACAACTCGCAAACAAGAGTGCTATATTGGGCTATGCCAAAGCTTATATACTTTCCACCATCTATATAAATCTAGTTTCGTGAAGTAACTCCAATCAAAAACGCAAATATTGGGGTGACAGAGAATTAACAAAAAAAAAAAAAAAAAATATATTTGGTATATAATTTTACATAATTATATACTTTTACATAAAAATTTCATCGGCTTTTAATAGGTTAAGTATTTTTAAGAAATTTTAATATTTTCTTAACTTGGAAAATACGGTTCGGAAATAGATATTGAATGACAAACTAAGTCAAACCAAAGACAATATATTTATAAAGATGTTGCAGTTTGAACATTTAAAAAATCAAAAATTATTAGCAGTTTCTTTGTAGCGGGGGTAAGAGACAAGAGGAAAAATGTTCTGTGAGTGAAACCAAAACTCAAGAGAGCACAACATTAGTTTTGTAAACATGACAGATTCATACACACATGCGTATAAAAATGAGTGTGGATGTTCATAAGAAATGTTTTGGTAAAAGAAAGTATTGAGAGACAAAAACACACATTTAACCAATTGATATACTAATAACAAATACATGCAGGAGTTTAATTGATAGTTTTATTTGTGTGCGTGTTTATCAATTTTTGTGCCAAAATTTGTTTAAATTTTTTTAAAATTTTTATTTTGCTCTTTTTTGTTCAAGTTTTTCTTTTAATTTTTATTGTTTTATCAGGGATGATAAACGAAATCTACAAAGTACACTTTTTCTTTCTCGTTTAAATATACATTGATATAGTCTATTACTTTTTTTTTAATAATAAGCATGAAAAAAAGAATTTTTTGAAATTTGAGAATTAATTAATATAATTATTTAAAAAAATCCCGTTGTTTAAAATGTTTAATATTTGCAAAGTGCCTGTGCATAAAATAAATTATCGTAGTGTTTTGTGATATTTTATTTTTCATCCTCTTTCAACTGTATAAAAGAGCAGAAAAAAACTCTGTCCTATACAGCAGAGAAAGAAAAATAGAATTACAATTGGTTATTGTTGTTTTTGCTTAAACTTTGATTTTTGTCTTTGCTTTATTGTTTGGACAAAAATCTTTAGTTTATTTAAAATAGTTGTCAGAAGTCTCCTGACGAGTTAAGTAAGCGATAACGAAATGGCCATCGAGACGTGCTTTGACCCTCAATAATCAATATCGGTGAATTAAATAATAAATCGGGAGAATAGCATGACAAAAAGAATTTTTTGAAATTTGAGAATTAATTAATATAATTATTTAAAAAAATCCCGTTGTTTAAAATAATTAAGTGTTCATATTAATTTTTTAGTTAGAAAAATTATAAAATGTTACCCACTGAACTATTTTGTGACATAATACATGATTTTACACAAACAAAATGCCTGTTGTTGTTCTAATGCTGTATTTGTTGTAGACTTGCATGTACGTAATATAGATATACATTGCATTTAACATATAGAAACATTCTTTCATATATGCACATAAAGAAGAATGTCCTTCATAAAATTATATTTCTGAATTCTTTTTTTCCTACTTATTTAAAAATTATTTGTAAAATTTACTTAAGAACGAAACTATAATGCTAGGAACACAACTGGGACGAACGACGAATTTCGTCCAACACAACGAATACGTCGTCAATAATTCGTTGTGTAAATTCGTCGTATGAAACACAATAACGACCAAAAACACAGCTGTTATAATTTTGAAGTTATTTACTTTTTGTAAGCTGCTAAGGTGACCATCAAAAAATAATATTTAAAAAGTTAAACATTAGAAAAAAAACACAACTAAAAACTATTTTTATACTTAACTTATAATCTGTACGCTTATTATAAATGCTGCAAAATTAAAATACATACATTTTTTAATTAAAATAACTTTATTTATTAAAATACTTTGAATCTAAAGTCAAACATGGTCACTTTGTACTGATTTGTTCGTCGTTCGCCGGGGTAAGAAATAGAAATAATTCTATTGCATTGTTCGCCGTGTATGACGAATTTCGTCTGCATTTTCATATACACAAATGTGTTTTATTTTTGACGACGAATATTCTCGACTAAGAATTCGTCGTTCGTCCAAGTTGTGTTCCTTGCTTACGACTGCTCTCGTTATTGTAGGGTAAATATATATTTCTGTTTGTGTATTTTAAAAATATGCATAATCGCACCGAACTTATTAAGCCCTAATTACGTAGTAATTTTTTTTTAGCATTTAATCTTGTGGATACTTTATATGTTTTTTAAGAAATTTCAAACAATGGTAATAAAAAAGGCACTTATTTATGTATATTTATTATGAAATTTTTTGTTAAGTTTATTTAACCTATGTGCATATACCGATTAATATGTATATAAACCACAATATAAATTTGATAGCTAAATTTATAAATTAAAATTGCCAAACAAAATAAATTTCTGGCGCTTTAAAAATCTGACTTTTCCAGTACTTGTTACTTTGCACTCATGTGTCTCCCATGAGGAGCAATGCTTTCTTTGCAACATAAGTATAAGCAAATTCAGAATTTCCAACCTGTTTTGGTGACAAGCGTTATTTTCGTCAAACCAGACATAATATTAGTAAACTATGCACATTGCTCCCTAATATATTTTTTATGTTTTTAGGTGCTCTCTACGCATAAAAGTCTTTTGTAAAAATAGTATTTATGCGTGTTTTTATAGTTCTTAGAACGGATACACATTTCTGATGGATATGTCAGAATTTGTGAAGGTCTATATCTATTATTCTGCATTAATAGCAAGATAATCGTAGCGCTATGCAACCAACGCAATATCGAATTTTTTATCAAAAATTCTTAGTTTTCGTGCTACATATCCACTATATATATCATAGGGTTAGAAGTGATATACACTATACCAATCATTTACTTCCGAAATATGTATATTAAAACTCCAGTGGCAAAAATATTACATCGCGTGTTGCACAGTTTGTAAGTGTGCTAAATTGATTAATTTTTAAATATAATAGTTTATCCATTGCGATACTTAGTTCAGGGACAGAAACGTTTTTACAATGTCCACCTTTGATGCGCACATATGAAAAGACATTTTCTAATGGATCTGATTGAATCGACTAGTTAAAAGGAAAATTCGGACTTTCCTTTAGCATTTCACTGGCTAAGGATAATATACCCCTAGTTGTTTGTATAAGACCGCTGTGCAAAATATTTTATTATTGACATATTTAATTTTTTTCATGAATTTAGACCGCTCCTTAAGTTTTGTTACGAAGATCGCATATATACAAAGTGTGTGATCTTTTAAAAAAATATTCGTCGAAGTTACACTTTCTTAACCACAATTTATGCAATATGGTATCAGAATATAGAAAACGAATGATTTTAAAATTTGGAACACTTCTTTTCGATTTGGCGCAATGCGGCAAACAAAACTTACTGCCTGATAAAGACGACAATTTCTTTTTGTTGCCTATATTAACTTCGGCTCTCGTTTCACTAATTTCATTTATTATGAATTTATTCGGTAATAATTTAAATTTTTTTCTATTTTATATTATATTCAAGCACTATGTTCACTACAACTGAGACACTAAACTAGTATTCTTCTTGGAATAGTGATAAAAGTTAATAAAATAAATGTTAACGTTTATTGAAACAAATTAATTAATGTTAATAATTATGGTATTTAATTAATATGTATGTAGTAATTAAATTTAGATAATAAATAAATTTAATTTACTTTAATCGTGCTTGATTCCTTCAAATGTAAATATATCATGATATTCTCATGAAAAATTTTTTATTTAAAACTACAAATTGAAATGTATTAATGCGTAAAAAGCATATTCATGTGGCCATTTTACTACTGTAATGAGCATACTGCTCATATAGGTCATTAGTGGATTTTATCCAAATTTTGTATAGAAAATTTGAAATTTTGGCTTTTGATGTAGCCAAATTGATTAAATGAGAACTGCATTGAATCAATAAGACAAAAAGACACTAACCACGCAAAAATGTTTTATACGCAGCAAACATTCAGTAACTAAGAACGTAAAGTAAATTTAAATCGAAAAGGTTCCGAATAATAAATTTTCATATTGATAATAAATGAATTTAATATTCAGTGTAAATCCATGAATCAAGAAAACAAGATTGCGCATTGCGCAGGTCCGTTAGTTTGTTGTCTCTTTTGTGTGACGTAGAAATAGACTATTTGTACGGAAAGTGTAACATAATTAAAGTAAGAGAGCCAAAAATCTCTTATATTTTTACAACAAACACACGTTATAATTGTATTGTGACGTAGATGCGCAGTAGAAATATTTTTTGAACGGCTGAATGCGCAATCTTGTTTTCTTGATTCATGGTGTAAATCGATGTTATTTATTTTATACAAAAACAAAACACATATTGTTACCATACAAATACACAATCGGTAACATTGGTTTACGTTGATTATTTGGTAATGTAAATATATACACATTCGTATGCACGTATATACAAATGAATTAATCTGAGATGAGAATAACAAGTTTATGCTATAAACATAATCATGTCCACCGATCATCCATTACAAGATGTCAAAAACAGAATACACATTCGCCACAGCAAGATACACGAACACACGACAGCAAATGACGCTAGCAACATTTGTCGCCTTGTACGCAGCTACATTATTATTTTGAAGGCAGCAGCTACATAATAAAAATACAAATTAAGAGTAGAAATACAACCTCTCGGTTGCGGATGCGCTTGTTTTTTTTATATGGAGTTTTGACAATAAAAAACGTTCAACGAATCCGCATGAAATTAGAATCTATTTTAATTTGAGTGCGTTTTCTCTCAAGCTCTCAAATTTTAATTTTTTCTCTTTCTGTATGTTGCCACAGTTTTATTGTTTTTCTAACAAAAAATACTATTTGTTAATATTTTTTGTGAATGACTACGAAAAAAGAAGAGAAAGAAAATGTAAAAAGTCATTAAAAATCAACAATAATTTTGAAATTTTTCAATTTATTGCTTATTAACATTAAAAAAAAATTTTTAAATATATTTCAATAAAAAAGAATAAAAAAATTAGTAAACGAATAATAAAAATGACAATAAAATCCGCATCCGTCGCCGTAACTCATTTTATTTGTTTTTTCTCTGACATGCGGAATTCGTCGCCGCAACCGTAAGGTTGTATTTCTACTCTAACTGTATTTCAGTGATGTTATTTAAGCGATTTTTAAAGAAGCAGCTCCGATTTATAATTAAAAAAATGTTTTAACTATTTTGTAAGAGGCTATTTAAAGAGTAGAATAATTCGTTTGGATTGTCTTTAAGATTGAAAATATATAGAAGTATTTCTCAGAAGACATAAAAAGTACAGTAGTGTGTGTCACGTAGTTTCTTGTCCATTAAAATAAAAAATTCTAAAAACAACAGTTTTTGATATCTATTAAAACCAATCGTGTTATGTATTTACAGATATCCCATACGACAATTGAAATTAACATAAGTACTTCAACCAGCAAGTACTAAGAACAGAAGTAAATTTTTAACTAAATGTTGTCCACACAAAAAAGGAATTTTAGTTTAATGTACATCTTATTACATTCCTCAGAAATTTTTACAATTATTCTTTGTACACTTTAGCCATGACAATTGTAGTATTTTTAATTTGCCGGTGTGGCATTTCTAGTTTTGTTTTAAATTCAAATTTCGAAAAATATGTTTTAAGCAATTATTGAAAAGTATGTAAAAAGTGTTAAAATTTTTTCTATATACAAAACTAAAATGTGCTGACAACTGTTTAAGTACAATTATACCGATAAAATTGGGTTATTTTACATTGATTTCTCTATTTTTCTACGAGTAAATTCGTGCTTGAAGCAAGGTTCTAAATGATCTCCTCACAAAATTTTACTCAAATCTATCCAGCAGCACTTACGTGAGACAGATAAGAATTCAATAAATAGGTATTTTTTATTCCAAATCAATTATTGTCTTCACCAGCAACACTATTTTCCTTAAATATTTCATGTGCTGAAATTATCCTGTTACAGTTTTATTATAGATTTACTCTTAAATCTTAAATAAATAATAAATAAATAATTTTTATTTTATATTTTTATTGTTCTTTTCGTTTTTCGTAATAAAAGATTTTAAGCACTTATTATTTTACATGTCTTATAGTACTGACATCACTAAACTGTTTATTGTCGCCAATAAAAATAGAAATTAGTTTAATTTGACTGCAGCGGCGCATTCAGCCCAGACAACAACCTGCCGCCTTGTTGCCTTGCTGTCACAAATTATCATTCTCATATAAACACATGCATTCTATTTCTGACATTTTGCAGTCGGTAGCTGCTGTCTCGAATGTGTTTAGAGCATAATTTCTACTTTTCTTGGATACAAAAAACAGATTAGTAGTGCCAATACAATAAATGCATGAAATGGTGTTTTTAAAAACGCAATACATTAAATATCGCTATTAAAAACGCGAAAAACTTTTATAGTGGCACCATTGAAAAATAATAATCATCTGTTAATTTGTTTAGATTTTTCATCAGTTTATTACTTTATCTCGAAGGGGGAACATCTGAGTGCGAGCGGATTTTTTTTAAAAAAAGTGAAGTTACAAGGGCTGCTATATATATTTCTGGCACTGAGTGCTGCCAAGTGCAATCTGACATTTCCATTGGAAAGTTTGTCATTTTTAAGCATAATCGTACTCAAAACGTTTTGACGTGCGACCATTATTTGTGTTGTTAACAGTGACTTGAAAAAATTAATATAGAAAAAAATTGAATTAACTCGTGAACATTTTCGTGCCATCATTTTTCACAACTTTCAAAGTGGATTATCACGACAAGAGTGCATTGATGAAATTAAATCTTTGTATGGCGATGAAGCACCATCCTATAGCACTGTGAAAAATTGGTATAATGAATATAATCGTGGCCGAAGCTCGCTCAAAGACGAATTCCGTGAAGGTCGTCCAAAAACGGCTGTTGTGCCAGAGAACATTGATGCCGTGCGTGAACTCATAATGCAAGATCGGCATGCGACATACCGAGAGATAGAGACGTCCTTGGACATTTATTCCACCAGCATACATTCGATACTGCATGAACACCTGGTTTGTTCTCGTTGGATCCCGCACAATTTGAAAGTCGCTCAAAAAAAGGCTCGTGCCGATTGGTGCAAAGAAATGTTGCAAAAATACGATTGCGGTGCTTCAAAATACGTTTATAAGATCGTCACAGGTGACCAATCATGTGTAATGACACGTTTTCGCTGGTTGCTGGGGTAGCTTCAGCGGAGTGCAGGGTCGTTGCTCACTCTAGTCAAAATACAATGGTGAATAAAAGACCTCTCTTTCTCTTCACGTTATAAATCATATCTCTTTATTCACTTTCACGGGTGTTGCTGGTAACGCCAACAGTTTGGTCCGAAGGAGAGCGGCTCTTGGTAGTACCGCGCTCAGAAAATCAGCAAGGCACTGTCTTACACGTTCAGCTAATGCTGAGCACTGTTACTCGCAACAGTTGTCTGCAAACAGCTCTTGACAAAGAGCACGATCAATCGGTTGGAGGTATAACCTCGGGTTGAGTGTACTCGTCTCACACGAAGCAGCCTCACGAAAACTAACTCTTGTCAGAGTGAACGGCACCAGTTGGAGGAATAACCTCGTGTCGGATGGCCGTGCCGCTCTTACAGTAGTCAGTTTAGCCCGAGAGCAAGAGAAAACCAGTTGGAGGTATAACCTCGTGTCGGAATTATCCGGCTCTTGTACAGTAGCCAACTATTGCCTGAGAGTAAGGAAAACCAGTTGGAGGTATAACCTCGTGTCGGAATTGCCCGTCTCTCCCACAATAGCCAGCACAGAGACTGCAACAGTAACCAATTTTTTTTATAATTAACAATTGGGGATGTAAAAACGTCCTCATCAATTGCTAATTGTTCAAAAGATAAGATTTTTCAATTGGGGACGTAAAAACCTCCGCATCAATTGTAGATCTTACCTTTGCAAAACCAGCAAGACAACTGTCTCACGACTAAAGAACAACTCGCCTTTTATATCAATCAGTGGCACACACACACACACCCAAACTGCGTTGTGTGTGCACAGCTGTATAAGGTAGAGTTGTTTTCTTTGATGTAATTTATATTCCGAAAAACAGGTGGCGCTACTTTTTAACAGGCCGTTAATTTTAAATCGAATTAAATTAAAAATTAACAAAGATATTTAAGGTATCTTAAAACTAATAAACAAAATATTAAATACACAGATAAATGATAATTCTCAGTATTCTAATAAATTATATATGAAATTCAAAAATAAATGAATATAAAATATATACAAAAATAATAGAAAGTAAAAAAAAGTATTTAGTGGGGCCAAAAACGAGGGCACCGACTTTTGGTTTTTACACTGCCTCCCCTCTTGACAAATCCACGCCTACTGCGTTATCCAGACGATTCGCACCGTTCTCAACCTCGAGATAGTGATGCGAAATCTCTGTCCATTAACCTTTCGCATTAGCCGCGTATGAGCCCGAAACGAAACAACAATCGACCGTGTGGGTCTTCAAAGACGAGCAAAATCCAACGAAAGTTGTTCGTGGAAGAAGCACTTCGAAGCAAATGGTCGCCTATTTCTTCGGCAAAACTGGTCATGTGGCGACTGTTCCGCTTGAGCAACGTAGGACGGTCACTTCTAAGTGGTACACTACAATTTGTTTGCCTGAAGTCATCGGAGAAATTCGACAAACCAACAAGAGAAGACGAATCATTGTTCACAATGCCAATGCGAGCTCTCACACATCGGCTCAAACCAGCGCGTTTTGACCGGCCAAAACGTCGAATTAATGGGTCATCCGCCGTACAGCCCTGACTTGGCACCTAATGACTTCTTCTTGTTTCCGCACATCAAGAAAAAAATGCGTGGTCAACGATTTTCGTCGCCAGAAGAAGCTGTTGAAGTGTTCAAAAACCATGTTTTAGAGGTGTCTCAATCGGAGTGGAAAAAGTGCTTCGACAACTGGTTTGAGCGCATGCAAAAGTGTATAAATCATGCTGAAGAATACTTTGAAAAACAATAAAACCGTTTTTGATTATAAATATTCGCATTTTCACTATTAGGCCAGAAATATATAGAGCAGCCCTCGTATAATTGAAGTCGCAACGCGCACAGTTTTTATTCAATAGGATTTTCCACTTCTTATACGAAGGTATAGGTTGATGTGCAGTTCCTGGAGAGACTAGTTATATCAAAATACTTGTGGGATACCCTGGCGCTGTAGTTATATACCCCTGCCATTATTAAATTAAGATTTAAAAAAAAAATACATTTTTCATTTACTATTTATTTGGCGCATTTTTCATTTACTTTTTGTTTGTGAAATTTTCCATTTACTTCTTTTTTCATAAATTTCTAATTTGTTTCATTTATATTTATTTTTTGGGTTTTTTATTGAAATTGATAAGTATATAATAGTAATTTTTACTGTTTATATAAATTTATTATATTGTTGAATGTAAATGTTTAGTTCAATTTACATGCAAATATGGACGTGGGCACTTCATACACTGAAGTCTTTGTTTCCATTATTTTAGCAATAGTATTTATAAAGTTAATTAAATTTTCTTGAGACATTTAAAATTTTTTTTTTACACAAATTCACTTAAAAAAATCAAGTTTGTTTTGTTTTGGTTAACTTAAATACATATGTCAAAACAGATGTTTATTTTTTGTAGTTAGTGGTCGATGGTCGTTAAAAGAATTAAGTAGCTGGCAACTTGGCTATTTTTGTAGCCAGCTACTTTTGTAGTCGGTAGTCGATGGTCGGTAGCCTTTGATTGTGTTTATAGCATTGCTCTTAAAGTAGCAGTAGCAGTACGTCCATCGACAAAATATGCACTGGCTGCAGAATGTACGGCAGTGAAACATCTTAAGAGGGAGTATACATTAAGGGCATTGTATCAGCTACAAAAGTCATGATGCAGAATTTTGTAGGCAAGAGGTGTACGAGTAGAGAAGCTTACGGGGTAGCAAAAGTAGCACGAAATGAATATTCATGACTCTTTTCAGTTTTTTCTCTCATTCCTGTTTCTCTCTTTCGTTTTTTGCTGTTCTATGCTCGAGCGGTGTTACCAAAGGGCTGTTTTTTTCTATATTGTTAAAATTGTTGAAAAAATTAATACATTTAGTTTATGGCAACACTTGAAAAATTGGTTGATAAAACATCATAAAATTCTCCCACTTGCTAAAAAAGAGTTATAATGTAAACGCTTGATGACTTCCGGAGATTCTCCAAAAGAAAAAACAATAAAAAAGTCAGCTACAATGCCCTTAATGTAAACGATCAAACTTCGCCTGTGAGCACGGCCTGATGAGAGGGAGTGTTTTGCTATTACACGATCACGCCAAGTTTGTCATCAACATCAGTATGCAAGCAGATTTTGAGCAGTGAAGTTCGTATGAATAACTTGCAATATGTTTATTTTATTTTATAACTTTAATTGTTGCATTTGGTTGTACTTTTTTTTTATATTTTTCTAAAAACTTTTTCAAGACTTTTGTTTTAAATTTGTATTATTATAAAAATCATTTTTTATTTGCATAATTCCGGCAAACTTTTATATACTTTAATAAATTCTTTAAAAATTCGAATTAAATAATGTTTTTTTTTTAGTTATTTTAAAAAGAAATATTCTATTTTATTGTTTATTTGTTTTATTTAAGATTTTATTATGATATTAACAGAGGAAGATAAAGCTAAACTTACAAATTAAGTTATGTTTACCTATATTCAAACTTGCATTATCATAAAAAATTTACTTCAACTTATTGTATTGCATTATAAAAATATAAGTGCAATATCATTTATTTAAAATAAAGCAAGTTTTAAATTCTTTTATTTTCAACCTAGCAATTAATAAAAATTTTAGTGTAGTATAATTTACCTATTAATTCTTATAATTTCTCAATACATATTATCTTTATTTAACCCATGTGCTCTAGCCAAGCCATCTTTACTGTTCGCCGAAAAAAACACAAATGAAATTTACACTGTGTTTGACAAACACGCTATTAAACAAGTATGATAGCAAACACAAAATATCAAAAATTTTTGATTTTCATCCAGCGCGGCTGACAAACACGAAATTTACATTATTACACGGGTTTGATGGCTTGTCATCAGGCCTTGCTCACAGGTGAAGTTTGATCATCTAATAGCCGCTTTATTATATTTAAAGTCTTTGGTCATACCCTTTTTCCACTTTTGTGCTGAAAAGTATAAAAACTATATATATATATAAAATGCCATCGGCGCTTAATGGGTTAATCATTTTTAAAAAATTTAGTATTTCCTTAAAGATCTTTCCAAAAGCTTTGTATTTGTAATTGAAATCGAGTTTTGTCAATTACATATTACATGTAATTTGTAATTGAAAAAATAAAATTACAATTACTTGTAATTTGTAATTTAAAAAAATCCAATTACACATTACATGTAATTGTATATTATATTTAAGTGCGAATTTGAACAATTTTTTTATTTGCTTTAACTAAAATAATTTTTTCATCATTTTCATCTGTTAGGCTGTGTCGCCTAGGTGTTAAAATAATACTAGCGACTGAAGAAACCTTTCAATTGGTGCTGAAGTTGTTAAAGTTTTTTTTTAATGCATTTCAATTAATTGTACAAAATTTATTTTAGCTGTAAAGGCTGGTTCACACATTGTTTCGGAACAAAATTTTTGTTGTGAGAGAATTTTAGTTTTTTGAGAGTTTGTTCTGAAACGATTCACCCACTTCGAACAATTTTTCTGGAAAAACAAAGCTACCATATGAAACATATGTGTAAGCGAGATGTGTTACTTTACAAGCAGGCAGCACTGTGACAGAAAATTAAAATCACTGAATGCCGTTTTGTTATAAATAAATTCTAAATTAAAAAAACTTTCATAATTAAACAAAAAAATGAGGTAAAAAAAATTTAAGTAAAAAAAATTGAGGTAAAAAGTCTTACAAGCATTCTCTACCCGACTTTTTCATTTCTGAAATAAGCTTCAAGGCAAGAGATTCATTCGTTGAGATCCATGACACAATTTTTTAAACTTATTTTCTTTTATTTTGTGTTTTATTATAAATATACCAGGCAAATTAAGGCAGGTAATCTTAAGAACAAAACAAATTTTAAAAATAATTATTGAATACCAATGCAAACAAAGAACGAAAAAGTATGTAAAATATATTTTTTTGCTTGAAAGATTTTTATCACATTAATTAATGAAGTGGCAACTCAGTTAAATTTTCTTTGAAAATATAAAATAGTTGGCAGCACAGTTTCATTGTTTCGGAACAAAAATTAAAACAATTCAAGCTGAAATTGTTCCGAAGTGAGTTTACTCTTTTTCTTTCTCTCTCTCAATAAATAAAACGTCAAACTATATATAAAAAAAATGTTTCGGAACAAAATTTTTGTGGGTGAACCAGCCTTAAGACTATAAAACGGTATAACTTTGAATATTGCAAGCAGATAAACTTTTATAAACAAAAGTATTTTATGAATACATATGTACATATAATGTACAATATATATTGTGTAGAATCATTGTGTAGTGTACAAAAAGTAGTTCTGAAATATAATCTTTTGAAAATTATACCTTAAATAATATTAAGTCAATTAATGTGTGGAATCCTGTAATTTATTTATTGGCCAATTAGGCTTACAAATTACAAATAAACTGAATAATAATAATATTAATAATGAGAATGTTTAATATTCTTCATAGCTTCAATAAAAGTTTTAGTAAAATAGCTGAAATTATTACAAGCGTTTCAGAAGTTAATTTTCAGAATTTTTAGTTACACTTAATATTTTTAAGAAAATACTTGATTTTGTTCAATTACAAGTAATAAATCAGTTACAGCTGGCTGTGACGTGCTTCTCTTCTAATTGTTATAAAATGGATCAACGCTATGCAGAGGTCTAAAGCTACATATAAATTTTAGAAACGGGCGCTTCAGTATCCGTGGTAGAGTAGTCAGGGGTTCCCGCAGGGAGAGATATTGTCACGTCTTTTATGGAGTATCACCGATGATTGTTCTTTGAAAACTGGACTGCATTAGTTTAAGAATGCTGACGATGTGGCACTTATGGTTGGTGGAAATTTCATCGAGACCATTCCAGAATGTATGTGATAGGCTCTCATTAGAACCGGGGCGTAGTGCAATGAACGAGGGCTAGCAATAAACGTCCAGCAAAAAAATTAGACATTACCTAAAGAAGTACTTACGTGACTTAGTTGTGTGATTGCCATATTTTTACAAAACACATTACATTAGTTCGCAAAAGAGGGAAGAAGTAATTTAATAAGTTCTTTAAGTTAAAAGAGAATACCTTAAAATACATACTAATGATAACCATAACATACCGCAATAATCTGCTTTGCTCTTTACTCGAAGGAGGAAGGGTATATAGTGTGTCAAGAAAGGTGAACTATCGAGGAGTTACTCTAGATAATGAACTTATTTGGAACGAAAACACTGAGATAAAGATACGGTAGGCAAAAAGGTTCTTGCATTAGTTTAAACAAGTATGTGGCCGTAAGTGAAGAATCTCACAGAAGGCAGAATACTGGATTTATACAATGATGATACGGTTCATAATAACATATCGCACTTGATCAGCTAGAGGGTATTAACTCAACATTTTTAAAGTTTCAGTAGAGGTGAAAAACTGAGAATTTGAATATGCGAATACACTGTTCTTCCTTTTAGTCTGTGCAAGTATAGCAAAAAACCTATATTTTTTTGAGTTAATACCATTTTACTGAAATTTGTCGAAAATAACTGAAACACATTTTATCAACAAAACAGTATCATCTCAAAACAAAACCAAATTGAAGACTACATGTTGAAGAAGAATTCCGACAGTTACCAGTTGACAGTCTAATGTCAAGAGTAATGGCTAATAGTAGCACGTAACCCCATGATGGCAGAGACAACCATTAAGGAAGAAATGGTTTAAAAAGGGTCCCATTTGGAAGCGGTCTACTTCGGTATCCCAAAATTAATATAATATCACGAATATCAATGTTCTCAGAAATCAAGAAGCAGCATTTCATGCTGATGGCATTCTCAAGAGAATGCAACAGAACCTCACCTCAATCCAAAAATACTTTAATGAAAGGAAAATTAAAATTAACGATAATAAGACTCAAGCTATCAAATTTCAATACGATAAATCTCCAAAACTTAAATATTTCGTCACAAATCTTTTACTGTTAAGGAAATGTTATTTCTATTAGTGAAAATTTTAAATAGTTAAATATTATCCTAGGTAAGAAAGTATGTTTATACAACATGTTGAACACACATATGTATGTGCATTGCATGTATTTATTTATTTTTTTTAATGGAGTTACTTTAGTTTTCCAAATGACATGAAAAAATTAGAGATAGAAGTAATATTTTGCCAGCTGCCTCGAAGGACATGGACCGATCATGCTGATTTCCAATAGCACCTCATTCGACACTATATCTGATCGATTGACATATTTACTTTTTTGTAAGATCAAGCTTGCCGAGGCAACACTAACACGGACGGACATCGCTCAATCGAATTCGCTATGCATAAAAATTGCACACGGAATGACAAACTTAGATATACCCTTATATAATTTTTTGTGTTGAAGGGTAAAATAAAACGATTTTTTATAAAAATAAAACTAGTATTGTTTTTCTTTTGTGGATAAAATGTCAGTATTACGTCAAAAATTTTAAATTCGAGCACTTTTAGCTCTGTGACAATTCGAAGTGAATTTCTCAAAAGTAGTTGTTTTCAGGTCAGTGGATACGTAGTACAAGACTGTCTTTTTAAAAGTTTCATATATTTACTATTTAGTGTACGATATATACTGTCAAACTTCTCTATAGTGAATATACAAAATTTTACATAAAAATGTCATCGGCTCTTAATTGGTTAGGCATTTTTAAAAATTTGTTTTTTTATTTCCTTAAAGAACGTATAACCGTATAAATTCTACAAAAATATTGATTTTTGTTTTTCATATTCCTTATTATTTCAATTCAAAATATTTTTGACTAATTGTTACCACAGTAATTTGATGCTGATTTTTTTATAAACAAACCACTGTAATAATTTTTTGGTTATTAAAGGTAGATTAACCCATTTTCTCCTGGCAAACTTTTTGTTCCAATATTTTTTTTTTATGTAGTTTGACATTTCTCTCAGCGCGTGAAAAAATTGATTTTGTTCATACAATATTCAGCTTGATTTGGTTTAACTTTAATTTTTGTCTGGGCAAAATTGAACTAAAAAATTTGTTTAAAGGTATTAAAATTTTCTTTCCAATGATATCCATATTGCCTCATTCCGTAAAAAATTCTTGATATATACCATACCATACAGACAAACTTTGGAGGTCCGTAACTCCGAAACTAAGCGTCAGCCCCAAATTTTTTACTTCAAATTTTTGTTAAAAATTCCAATTTACATTTCGTAGATTACTTTTTGTTCAGTTTTGAGTTTTTGAAAAATTTTGCGAGTAAAAGAGCTTTTCGTATTTCAACAGCCATTAATAGAAGTAATTTTCTTTTATTATTAATGTTTTTATAACCAAAATACCAAAATAATAAAAAATTTCAAACTTCACACAAAGAAAACACGTAAAATTATGATGACTTGTTTACTTATGTATTCATATGGCAGCTTTGTTTGTCCGGAAAGGTTTTTTTGAAATGGGTAAATCGTGCTGCAGAAAACTCCCAGTAAAAAATGTTTGTCTCAACAAAAATTTTGCCCGGACGAAATGGGTGAATCCTCCTTTAGCGTCAGTTACATCTATATATATAAAAATGAATTTATGTCTGTTTGTTTGTGCTTTATAGGAGGCCAAACCCTTCGACCGATCTTGCTGAAATTTTCACAGCATGTTATTGTGACTCTGGCAGGAATAATAGGCTATATGAAGTTTTAATTGGACAACGGGGCGTGGCACCGCCCATATATCCCAAAAATTTAATTCGCCATATTTTGGCCATTTTTTGACCTACGTCGACGATATTTGGTACATATGGTATTGGCATAACTAGGAATACGTACCAGGAGAAAAGTGGGTGGGACCCCGCCCCTTTTTAGAAAAATTAAAAATCGTAATATAGTCTTAACTACTGGACCAATCGTCATTAAATTTTCGCAATAGGATATTCTTGACTATATAAAGTTGGAAGTGGACAAAGGGGCGTGGCACCGCCCATATAACTCAAAAATTTAAATCGCCATATTTTGGCCATTTTTTGACGTACGTCGACGATATTTGGTACATATGGTATTGGCATAATTAGGAATACGTCCCAGGAGAAAAGTGGGTGGGACCCCGCCCCTTTTTAGAAAAATTAAAAATCGTAATATAGTCTTAACTACTGGACCAATCGTCATTAAATTTTCGCAATAGGATATTCTTGACTATATAAAGTTGGGAGTGGACAAAGGGGCGTGGCCTCGCCCCTTTAATTGTATTTATAAACGAGGGGGGTAGCGAAGCACACCGGGTTCATCTAGTTGCTCTATAAAATAGTGTCTCGGATTAATAAAACAGTGGTTGAATATCTTTGCTGACTTCTTTTCAGTGAAAAAACTATATTCTCAAAATTTATCAAATGACGTTGGAAAAAATAAAGTAGCAACGCGCTAATACTAAGAAGAGTATTAGTCGCATAAAAAATCAAATCGAAGCCAAGGGGTGATGCTAAGACACTGTCGTCAGCTGAAATAAAGTGCCGCTTGGGAATTTTGGAGTCACATTTTTTAAGCATATATTAACGTTTCAAACTGAGATTGAGAAATATGATCAAAGTGACAATGGTAGGCCCGAAATTGAAGATTTGTTCATCGCAGCAAAAATGAATATACAATAGGCGAGGATGCTCATAATACAACGATAGCTGAATCCACAATTTGTTTCCCTGTAAGCAATCATAAGTTACCTCAGATCAAGTTACATTTAGTGGTAAAAACACTGAGTAAAAAAAAATTTATATTTTTCTTCAACCAAATTATCGATTGGTCTGTCAAATATTAAAAAATTTTACCACTAGTTAAGCTGCCTTTATGGTAAAGCATTGGAAACGGTAAAAGCATTTTAGATTACGAACAAAAGATATCCGAAGGCTTTGGAAAGACTGAAATCACGTTGTGATTATAATTCGCTGATCTTTATAGAAAATATTTCCGCTCTTTTTGAACTTCCAACTGTGTCTAAATATAATAATAGTTAATTACGCAGTCTTGTTGATAATACATCCGCTCTCTATAGCTCTCTATTGTCTCTTGGCTCACATAGGGACATTGCTAACTCAACGCTTTTTTACATAATCATGGAAAAAGTTGATGAGGAGACCAAAAGATTTTACTAAATTGCCATCTGGGTAAAATTGTTCAAAAGTGCTTGAAAGAAGTTGACAGCTTTTGGAATCAATCGATACCAGCCATACTCATGTGAACCCTCGTAAGTCTAAGAATCACCAAATTAATAAGTCTAAATAAAAAAGGCCTGTTTATACTTTTGCGGTTTCAAAACATGTATGTGCACTTTGCTTAAAAGGTGATCATACAATAATACGTTTCCCTCGCTTTAAAGATATGGATGTCAGTCAACGTTTTTAAAACACAAAGCGATTAGGGCTTTGTGTAAATTGTTTGTCGAAAGGGCATCAACTAAACAGCTATTCATCCTTATTCAAGTGCAAATTTTGTTCTCGCCTGCATCATACTTTGCTTCATCGTCCTAAGCCAGTTCAGAGGCCCTCGTTCCCTGCTGTTGAAACTTCTATTTCTCCTGCCGCCATGAATGATTCTTCTGCTGCTTACTACTGCTATGGTTCTCGTACGCGAAGCTACTGGTTATGCTATCAGTTTACTTTAAGTAAAAGTAAATATCGATCATCAACAAATGTTAAATCTCGACTAAATGATTTTAATCCCTATCGTTTTGTATTACACCTCATATATCGTATCAACCATATTCTGAGTTAGATGTCTCATCCTGGAAATTGTCTTCAAACACCCAGCTTGCAGATGAAAATTCCTTCAAATCAAAGCGAATTCTATTAATTAGTACTCAAACATTTTTCAATATTATGTCAGTTTATCAGATTAAACTTGGTCCTAATTTACCGAAGTTACACAAAACAATTTTTGTGTGGATTGTAGCATGTCATTATTTTTCAAAATAATTCACAAGTTTTTGGTTCGTCTTGCATGCTGTCAAACAATAGAAAATTGATCTGAAATTATAGCGGTTATGGGAAATTGAAGAATTTAAATTCGGCTCAAATGACTTGACTATAGAACGATCTAATTGTGAATCATTTTTCAACAATACTGTCTATCGTAAATCAAAAGGTAGGATTGTTATTACCCTTCAAAGAGTCGGCTGATGTCTTAGATCTTTCACGCAACATGCCACTTAAAAGATTTTTCTCTCAGAAAGACGATTTCTTCGTGACAGCAATCTGAAATCGCAGTGTCATTTTTATGAAAGAATATGAAGATTGTAGATATATTAGTTCAGTTCGTAGCCCACGCTTAGACGATCCTCATTATTTCATCCATCACCACTGCGTTTTTATGCCCAACAGCACCTCAACTAAGTGAAGAGTAGTTTCTGACGCCTCTTGACTCTCATCGTCTCAGAAGTCTCTTAATGATATTCTTATGGTCGGTCCAACTGTTCAAGATGAGCTCTACGATATTTTACTTCGTTTTCGTTTTTTTCGCTTTGCTATTACAGCGGATATAATAAAAACATACCTTATTGATTTTTCCGATAGAAAATATAAATACATTTTGTGGAGAAATTCTGAAGACGAGGAGTTACGTACATATCAATATCGCCCAATATGTTAAATTTTTTCAAATTTCGGTAAAAGTAGTTTGTGTGGAACACGATCAAACGCTTTAGAAAAGTCTGTATATATCGTATCTACTTGAATGCCCTTTTCAAAGGAAGAAATGCAGTATTTGTTAAAAATAGCTAAATTTGAGGTAGTTGATCTACCGCTTAAAAAACCGTGTTGATTTAATTAAATACAATGTTTTTACTGGAAGAATAGCTTGTACAAAAAAATGTGTTCAAAAATTTTTGCAATGTTCGTTAATTTAGAAATAGGTCTGTAATTAGAAATAATTTTTCTATCACTAGACCTATGAAAAGAAAAAACTGTTGTAAATTTCCACATCTGAATAAAATAACCATATTAATCGATTTATTAAAAATAATTTCAAGTGACAATATTAATGTTGCGAAAAACTGTTTTATTAAAAATGCAGATAATCGTAATCGCATTTATAAGAAAAAGATAGTTTATTTATCGCAAAAACTACATCTTAATCAGTTACATCCACAGATTCAAAATCAAAATGTGAACTAACCACACTTAAATCAAACCCATTCATTACATGAGAATCATCAAAAGAATCGGATAAAGATTGTGACGACATATTATTGTACATCAGAAATGCTGGAATAAAAGAACTATTTCTTTTAGAATTAATAAAATTCAAAAAATATTTTGGGTTGACCTTAAGAGAGTTATTTACAGATATGATATGCTGTTTATATAAAAACTTATTAAATTCACGTTCGTAATAGCAAAAAGTGTGTAAATCCGCCATATTTATTCCTTAAATTTTTTAATTTTTTTAAACCATTAGTGGACCAAGGTTGTGAATACGTGGTTTCTTAAACTTATATTCTCCTGAACAATTTTTAACAAATTTGATAAAAAATATATCATAACTAATCTATAAGTACATATATGTAGATTATATAAAATGTCATAATTTAATATTATTTTTAAGAAGAAATAGTAAAAAAAATTTGAACTACTTATAAATAATATTATGTGAAATTGTAAACCATCATTTTATTGGAATAAATAAATTGAAATTGATATCATAACTAATGAAAATATTTTCAACATTTAGTATACTTAGCTAATTTATATTACAAAGAAAATAATTAAGTTGTGTAAAATCATAGCTATAATATTTATAATAGTGTTGAATTAGATAAAGTGTTAATATATTCATAAATCGCAACTTTAAATTCTATACCAGTTTGATTAACTGTGAAAGGTAATATCGGCGAAAGAGATTCAGAAATTTAAAATTTTAAATCAGAACTTACAAAAATTAAATCTAGTATTTTTTGTAAATAATTGAAAATGTTATTAATTTGAATAAGATTCATATTATAAGCTAAGTCTATCAAACTTATTTCATTTAATTTATTGACATTATTTGGAAGTAACAAATTAGTATGAGGACTTTTTGTCCAAACTACATCAGCCAAATTGAAATATCCCAAAACACAAAATGTGGTAGTAGAGCTATAACTTTCATAAATATCTATAATATTAAAAGAATGTGCATAATATATATCATCTGAACTTTTAGACGGCATGTAAGATACACATATATATAATAAAATCGGTAGACAGCGTCTTTATAGAAACACACAATTAATCCAACATAGTATCCTTATTAGGTAATGGAATACATTTAGAAAATAATGATTTACTACCAGCTATTAATACTCCTCCTCCTTTTCCCATACCGGACCTTGAAAAATGTTTATCCTTGCGGTATACAACGTATTTATGAGGGTAAGAGTATTCTCCATTATAGAAATCTGAGTTTAGCCAGGTTTCAGTTAAGCCAACTACATCAAAATCTTGATGGGATAAGCATGAGCTAAATAACGCTGACTTTATTTTCCATCCCAGAAACATTTTGGTAATAAATTGAAAGCAAATTATTATTAGATATTAACTTTGTTGAAGGTCGTAATACTTAGGTGAAACACCTAATTTAATTTTGATAAATTTCAATTCAGCAGCAACAGTATCTTTTTTTATGAGTTTAAAGCAAGAAGTATGTGACTTATAAATAATAACGTGTTTAGCAACATATGAAACAATATCATTTTCTGAAACAGTTGGCTTTAAAGAAGAGAAATGTATCCATTTTCTTTTAATTACAACATCCAATTCACTGTTCTTCCTCTTTGTAACATTACTCCAATCCACAACATCATGCGAATGATTAGAATTTTGATAAGAAGTTCGATTTTTACTAATATTAGTTTGATTAACATTCATGTCTTTAACGGCAAAGTACATATATATATATATATATATATATATATATATATATATATAT
This sequence comes from Gymnosoma rotundatum, assembly GCA_916610165.2. Classification (NCBI taxonomy): domain Eukaryota; kingdom Metazoa; phylum Arthropoda; class Insecta; order Diptera; family Tachinidae; genus Gymnosoma; species Gymnosoma rotundatum. The sequence goes on from OU744339.1 coordinate 66,456,611, forward strand.
ATACTTGCATGTACAAGTCTACAACAAATACAACATTAGAACAACAATAGGCATTTTGTTTGTGTAAAATCATGTATTATGTCAAAAAATAATTCAGAGATGGCATTTTTCTAACTAAAAAATTACTATGAATTTTACTTACTTATTATTAAAAAAAGTAAGAGAATGTTCTTTTAACGGCTATATCAATGTATATTTAAACAAGAATTCAATAAAAGGATGTTAAATGCAACTTGAACTGAAAAAGTGTATTTGTAGATTTCGCTTACAATCCCTGATAAAATAATAAATGTTAAGAGAAAAACTTGAACAAACAAGAGCAAAAAAAAAAAAAAATTTTAACAAATTTTGACACAAAAACTGATAAACACGCACACAGATAAAACTATCAGCTGAACTCCTGCATGTACTTGTTATAGATATACTTTGGGCGTTAGCAAATGCTATGTTATTACGAGTGTTTCGACATTTTATTTATTTCAAATCCATTTTCATTTTTTTGCTAACTTTTTTATTTTTTAATTTAATTAATTCATTCCTTTAAATTTTTTTGTAAATGTCAAATTAATAAATTAAATTTTGCTCCCCAAAAAAATGTCAAGTACACTGGGGAAATTTTAATTGTAAAAAAAATGAAATTTGTCAACCACTCAAATTATAAATAAAAATATCATTCCTGTACTTAACAAGAATAAGACCGCTTGTGTACTTTTTTCGATTGAGAATTTAGCTATTTTCTTTTTAAATCAGTGCCCTTAGATTGGTTATAAAAATTAATTAATCCTAAAAGTTTGCTCAAAAACAAAATATCAATTTTTTTTTTCGTTTCTTTAAAAATTATTAGAGACAAACATTTTTGGCGCCCGACCAGGGACTGTGTTTAAAAACTTAAAAAAGTAAAAAAATTCGCGTTTACCAAAACCGTATTTGTTAAACAAAAAACTTTATTAAATTATTCGGTTTTAAAACAACCCGGTATAAACGTTTGTTTATAATTAAATAAACAAAATAATAAATAAAAAACAACAACAACTCAACATCAACACTTTCAACCCCCAGTAGATTTGGAAATTCATCCAGATGCCCAGGTGTAGCTGTATCTTGTGCAAAAAGGAACGTGAGCAAAACATCAACTAGGTATTTAAGAACAAATAATTTAATTTAATTAATTTTTAAATAACAAAAATAAAATTTAAAATTCGTTTATAGCAAAAGTTTTATTCCACACGAAGATTTATCTGTTATTTTCGTCAATTCGTTTATGCCCTAAGTAGTGAAACAGACACACATAGTGATACAAAATTGATTATTTATTTATTTGAAGTTAAAAAGCACAATAAACATTTTTATTTCACATTTGAATTAAATTTTCACTTTAATCTCGATCGATTTCTCTGATCGTGTTTTCTCTTAAATTTACCTGCTGCTCTCTTCGCTTCCATTGCGTTAGATTTTCTGAAAATAGAAAAATATTTACAAAAATTAATAATTAAAACTCACCAATACTTCCATTTTGGTTGTTTGCTGTTTATTTGTACTGACGTTTGTTTAATTATCACTTGTTCTTTTTAATACCTCCATTCGATTTATTACTGTGATTAGTTTTTACATTAAAGTTACTTCTAACTTGGCATCACTATATCGCAGCTGATCTTGACGTCAATTTATTTACATACGAATAGGAGAGAAAGAAACATAAGAAAAACAAACCGACAACCCAGCAAGCACTTTTGTGTGAGTTGGTTTTTTGAGAATAAATTTTTCGAAAAATAAAACTTTAATTTATTTTCATTTAATACTCAAAAATTCTATAAAATATATCGAGTTTGAATAAAAATTATTAATTATTGCTTGAAGCTTGAGGATGGAGCTACAGTATTAAAAAAAAAATTTTTTTTAATCGAGATATTTTTACGGCAATTATTTTGTAAATTGATTACATTTGAGAAACTAATATTAATCTTGAGGTTGTATGAAAAATTATTATTATCAAAAATAAATATATTTGGTCAAGTGTGTTGCCAATAAAGAAATACATAGGGGTTTTATATATATAACCCAGCAAACAGTTTTGTTCGAATTTCAGAAACCAATAATGAAGAGTTGCAGAATATTAAATTCTCACTCTAAAACGTTTGATTGCTGCATATATTTCAGCAATCGCCTCAATTAGTACAATTTTGGTATATTTTCTAAATTTTCGGGAAGTTTTCAGATCTCGAAAATTTTAATCGTTATTCTTGAGGTCCTTCCAGTAGTTGTTTGAAATTTTATCGAAGTAACGATACGAAATAAATAACCAAATGCAAAGCAGTAAGAGAACTGGCAAGTCCAATAGTTTAGAACTTGTAGTACAACAGAAAACTAAAGTATTAAAGAATATTGACAGGATTCGGCGATCACTTCGAGAGAAATCTATTTCTTTCAATGCAATCGAATTAGAATGCCATCTTGAAATCCTTAATTCTTATATCAAACAAGCAATGACTTTTCAAGTAGAAATTGATATATTAGATCCAGAAAATGATGAAAGACCTTGCTTCTTGGCTATTTACCCCCTAATAGAAGACAAAGCACTCAAGATACTGCTGTTGGATGTTCATCCCATCGCAGTAGCCTTCCACTAATAAAATTCTCTAGATTTAGCGGCAAGTACTCTGAGTACAAAAATTTTATAAGCTTGTATGAAAGTTTGGTAGACCACGATATTTCTCTCACAAATATAGAGAAATTTAATCATTTACTTTCCTGTTTATCTGACGAAGCTTTGGGTACTGTCAAGGTCACTGAAGGGAATTACCCAAAAGCGCTGGCAAGTTTAAAACGCGTTTAAGACAATCCTTGCCTAATATTTTTCAATAATACTCGACAACTATTCAATTTGCCTGAAATTCCAAAGGCTTCATCGACCGCTTTGAGGAGCATGATAGACACTGTGTCTGCCATTTACGATTCACTATCGTCAATTGGTGATGATAAGGCAATTATGAATGCCATTCTTATACACTTGGTAATGACAAAAGAAAATCCAATCACCAGATCAAAGTGGGAAGAACAACTTGATTATCAAAAGTTGCCCTTATGGAGTGATTGAGAGGCAGCCTTGAATAAACGATATCAACATATTTCAGCTGAAGAAGCTTCGTGTTCAAGAGCTAAGCCTAATGCTAACATTAATAAAAAACCTGACACATCCAATAGAAGAAAATCTAATTCTTCATTTTCTTGCCAAACTGATAATCAGCAAAACCAACAAAATTCGAAATGCCTATTTTGCAAATCGACACAGCATTATTTATCAAATTGTCCTTCTTTTACTGCTGTGCCTGTACAGGAGAGATTCGACTTTGTTAAAGGCATTCCTACCTGTATCAATTGCTTAAAAAAAGGACACACAGTTAATAAATGTAAGTCGTCGAAGTGTCGAGTTTGTAGTCGCTCACATCATACTCTGCTGCACATTTATGCTACAAGTGAAAATAGTTCTGATCCAAGTCAGCCGTCAACTTCGTCCAGAGCTTCCGTAAATCATTCGTCTTCCAAAAAAGACAATGTCATTTTGGCCACAGCCTTAGTTAAAATAAGAAATAGTTCTGAACAATATGTTCTGGCAAGAGCTTTACTGGACTCCGGTTCACAAATCAATTTTGTTACCAAGGAACTTTCACAGCGATTACAATTAAAAAAAGAGCAAAGAAATCTCAGTTTGGCTGGCGTGGGGAGAACGAATTCGTCCGCCAAATATAAACTTCAGGCAAATGTGAGATCTCGAACGAATTCCTACGAATTTTCATTAGAATTCTGGATTCTTCGATCAATTTCCAATTACCAACCTGATCGAACGATTTCGACTTCAGTTTGGAACTTGCCTTCGAATATCGAGTTAGCTGACCCATGTTTATATAAGCCTCAAAAGATTGATATGTTGATCGGCGCTGAGATTTTCTTCGAGTTATTATGCGTTGGTCAAATTAAACAAAGTCCAAACATTCCAACACTTCAAAAGACTTTGCTAGGTTGGATTGTTTCTGGTAAATACAATGAGCCTAGAGAAATTAATTCTTATTATTGCTATTTAAGTCAAACAAGAGATAGTGACGACTCGTTAGATATGATAGTTCGTAGATTTTGGGAACTGGAAGAAATTCCAAGAGAGGCAAAAATTCCTTCAATAGAACACCAGAAATGTGAAGAAAATTTTTCAACATCTGTTCGGCGATTGGCATCGGGCAGATTTAAACTGGCGCTACCTTTCAAAGCGGATCCAAAAGCATTGGGTCTCTCTTTTGAAACAGCCAGAAGACGATTCTTGTCCTTAGAACGTCGGTTGTCAAAAGAACCACACAAGAAAGATATGTATAATTCTTATATGAAACAATACATCAACTTGGGTCATATGTCTATTGCAGACAACAAGATCCCCAATACGCCTCACTATTTCATTCCACATCAGTGCGTGTTACCATCGCAAAACACTTCTACCTATAATGGATAAGTGGAACTTAATAAAAACAAAAACAAAAATACCACGTTCAAAATTTTTAGAAGTTTTAAAGTTTTGCCTGTATGAAAACAATTATTTTGTATACGACAACAAAGTATATATTCAAATATTTGGTATGCCAATGGGAAACCCGCTCTCACCTACAGTTGCCGACATCGTATTAGACAATTTACTGGACGTAGCATTAGCCGAATGGAAGAGCAAAAATATTCAAATAAAGTACGTAGCCATTAACGACAAAGAAGAAATACTTGACACATTAAATAAATACCACCCCAAAATTCAGTTTACTATGGAAGTAGAGACGGACAATAGGATAACATACCTTGATATGATGCTGATAAAAAATAAAAACAAAATAACATTTGACTGGTATCAAAAAGAATTTTCATCAGGCAGGATAATCAATTTTAATGCAACGCAACCAAAATCCCAAATAATAAACACGGCCAAAAACCTTATACAACGAGTACTGGACATCAGCGACAATATATACCATCCACAAAATATTAAAAAAATTACCGACACATTGATCAATAACAGCTTCCCCATAAAATTAATAAAGTCTCTATTAACAGCATACAAACCAATACAAAACAGCAACAATGGTAACACCAACATAGAAAAACAATTTTACAGTGTAAAATACATACCTGGCCTAACCGACAACAACAGTATAAAAACAACAATAAATAAAATTGACATAAGCTTTGCATACAAGCCAAACAAAACATTAAATGCAATTTTTACAAAAACAAAAACACCAATAACAAAACTACAGCAAAACAATGTAGTTTACGAAATTCAATGTAAAGGGGATGAAAATAATAACTGCAATCTTATTTACATTGGAACAACTAAGAGAAGTTTAGAGACAAGAGTAAACGAGCACAAAGCTGATGTCAACAAAAACAGAGAAAACACAGCACTGTCTCAGCATATAACACAAACAAAACATAAGCCTGATTTTGACAATATAAAAATACTAGACAAAGTAAACAACGAGAAAAAGAGATACACCATAGAAAGCTTAAGAATGCAACAAAAAATAAACAAAACAATGAACATTAAAGAGGACACAGACAATTTAAGCGCCAGTTATAAACTCGCATTAGTTTAAGAAACAGTTTAAATTAAATTTTGTGTTTGTTAATTCATGTTTAATATTGTTTTTTATTGTTAATTTTATCAAAAATCCTTAATTTATTAATGTAAACTCTACTGTCATAGTGTAAGTAAACATATTTTGCACATTTTCGCGGTAATTGTTTTTAATTGTAACTGTGTTAAATTTTCTTATTTTTAATTAAATAGACGACCCCTTGAGAAAGTGAACAAAAAATTCACGAAACGTTGGGGAAAAATGTAATAAAAATTGTTTTTTATTTACATGGATTAATTCAGGCCTCATTAGCTTAAAATATAAGATTAAACATAAATAGAAATTTGGTGTCCAAAAATAACAACAATAACAAACTTCGTGTAGTTTTCGACGCCTCTTGCAAAACATCTACGAATTTTTCACTTAACGATCTATTAATGATTGGACCAACTATTCAAGAAGAACTATATTCCACGTTTGTTCGTTTTCGTATGCATAAATATGCTATTACGGCTGACATTGAGAAAATGTACTGTCAAGTTTTGATAGACGAGGCCGATAGAAATTTCAAATTGATATTATGGCGTGAAAATCAATAAAAAAATCTTGAAGTTTATAGATTGAATACGGTGACTTATGGTACATCATCGGCTCCATTTCTGGCAATACGATGTCTGACACACTTGAGCGAATTGTTCGAAGAAACGCTACCTATCGGATCAAAAATAATAAAAAGAGACTTTTATGTTGACGACTTGCTAACTGGCGCCGATTCTATTGAAGAACTCAATACAATCAGGACCCAAGTCACAAATATTTTACAATCGGCAGGTTTCAATTTGACTAAGTGGTTTACGAATCATAATAATCTGCCCGATTCTGTTACAATTGAAAAATCAGTACAAATAGATCCGGATCTGACGAAGACTTTAGGCACTTATTGGCGTCCGAAGGGTGATGTATTTAAATACGACTTAGATGATTCTTTCAAAGACTTAAGAGAAACAAAAAGAAACATGTTATCTATTTCGGCAAGACTCTTTGATCCACTCGGACTTTTGTGCCCTTTGGTTATTAAAGCCAAAGTATGGCTGCTGCCTTTACATACGGAGTAGAGCTGCTAATAAAACTTCTTGCCGTTTGTTAGCGGCCAAATCTAAAGTTGCTCCTCTAAATACTAAATCTCTGACGAGACTAGAGTTATGCGCAGCCCATTTATTGGCCAAATTATGGTCTTAAATAAAATCCATGATTTTGTTTGAGGTCGAAAGCGTAACATTGTGGACGGATTCAGTGATCACATTATACTGGATTTAGACTCATCCATCAACGTTGGCGACATTTGTTTCAAATAGAGTTTCTGAAATCCAAGAATTATCGAACAACGTCACATGGCGACATGTTCCAACTAAGGATAATCCGGCCGATATAGTTTCGAGAGGTAGTAATGTCGACGAATGAATTGATTCTATTTGGTTTAATGGCGCTAGTTTTCTACTCCAAGAGAGTAACACGTGGCCAGTAAACAACCACTTCAACCTGACAATTGAAGAAGAATCGCTGGAAAAGCGGAATTCAAGTGTTTTCTTCGCTGTAGAGGAAAACGATAACTATATTTTGAAGGTGATTGAGAACTATTCATCATACACTAAAATGATTCGAGTACTCACCTACGTTTTTCGTTTATTTGATATTGCTCGAGGAAACAACTGCCGCAATTTTGGTGAACTTACAGCGAAGGAAATGAAATGGACATTCCTTCATTTGGTTGAATTCCTGCAAAAAATCGATTATGCTGACGAATTGAAAAAGCTAAGCAAATCACAGATCTTGCCTTCAAATTTGCAACGTCTGAGTCAATTCGTCCATCAATACAAAGATTAATATCGCTCGCTTTCACTACTTAGGGTAGGCGGGCGATTGCTTAATGCACCAATTGCATACGATGCAAAATTTCTCCTTTTGATGTCAAAGAAATCGCATTTTATCACCATTTATTTAAGACACTTGCACTTAACTAACTGTCATGCTGGTGCAAAGGCTTTGGTAGCTATTTTGCGATACAGAATATGGCTGATTAATGCTAGAGAAGAATGTACGAAAGTAGTTCGCAAGTGCCTACACTGTTTTCGATACAAACCTAAACTATTGAAACAAATCATGGGGAATTTGCCAATAAGTATTTATTTATTCTCTGTCTTCAAAGGTTCATCGGCAGGAGAGGTCTCCCGGAGAAGGTTTTCTGCGACAACGCAACCAATTTTGTCGGTGCCAGTCGAGAGCTACTAGAGTTTCGACAGGCAATGGAAACCAATGCCAAAGACGTCGCGTCGTACGCTGCCAGCAAGCTGCCTTCCACTTCATCCCGCCACGAGCTCCACACCAAAGGCCTGCTCATGAGGACCGTAGGTAAGGTGCTAGAAACCGCCGAAGAGCTGCAGACGGTGCTGATAGAGATCGAGGCAGTATTGAACTCCAGGCCCAGGAGAAGTGCTCACTCCAGCGCACCTTCTAATAGGAGAGAGCCTGCTTGCGCTGCCGCAAGAATCGCATCAAGGCGGCCTGGACAAGCTTACGTGTTGCAAGAGATGGCGGCTTATCTGCGCACTCAAGCAGACGTTTTGGCGGTCTTGGGAGAGATATTACGTCCGCAGCCTCCAAATCAAGACGAAGTGGGCCGGAGAAGAAGAAGACCTCGCCGTCGGCAAGCACGTAGTCGTCCACGAGGACAACACTCCACCGCTGCAGTAGCTAGCCGGCCGAATTCAGGAGGTAACCCGAGGCGCAGACAACAAAGTGAGAGTAGCGCAAGTCAGGACTAGAAACGGGGATCTTACCAGGCCGATCCACAAATTTGCACTTCTTCCTTTTTATTGAATAGCGCAGGTTCTTCAAAGGGGCCGGTGTTTCGACATTTTATTTAGTTAAAATCTATTTTCATTTTTTTGTTTAACTTTTTTATTATTCAATTTAATTAATTCATTCCTTTACACTTTTTTGTAAATGTCAAATTAATAAATTAAATTTTGCCCAAAAAAAAAAAAATGACAAGTACGCTGGGGAAATTTTAATTGTAAAAAAAAATGAAATTTGTCAACCACTCAAATTATAAATAAAAATATCATTCCTGTACTAAACAAGAATAAGACCGGTTGCGTACTTTTTTCGATTGCGAATTTTTTTCTTTTTAAATCAGTGCCCTTAGATTGGTTATAAAAATTAATTAATCCTAAAAGTTTGCTAAAAACAAAACATCAATTTTTTTTGTTGTGCAAACAATCTTTAAAAATTATTAATGACAAACAACGAGTAACAGAAATAGGTTGAACGGCATTATCAGCAACAATAATATTAGCACTAGCACAATTATTTACAGCTTTTTGAGAAAGAAGAATTAGGGGCAAGCGGATTATAAAAAAATCTGATTTGAGAATAGGCAGACTGCGATGAGAGTTATTATTAACTTCGCTTTTATTATTATTTTCCATGAATTGAGAGAATAGCAGCAACAACTGCTCAATTTTATAAGTTAACAAACTGACTTTTTATCAACTCACAAGATGCTATATTACCATTCTAATTTTAGCACAACTTTAATGAAATTTACTCTGGAAAATTTTACACAATATTTTAGAGTTTATATAAACATCTCTGAAGCACTTAGTTAGTTAGTTAGGAGTGGCAGCCTCTCGCGGCGAAGCTCACTTGAGCACAATCGAATGGCCCGTCGTGATACCACAAGGAAGACGGCGCGACTCCCCCTACCCAGGCGAAAACCTGAAGATTCCCGGATGAACTCCGCTATGTCCCCTATAGAGAGAGATGATAGCTCCGTAAAAGTTCCGTAGAAAGGAGAGCCCAGAATTCTTAATCTTCTTCGAGCCAGAAATGGGCAATGGCACAGGAGATGCAGTACGGTCTCTTCCTCATCCTCCGAGCCACAGCTGTGACAGAAATCATTAAAGGGCCGATTAGACAGTGACCAGTAAGTACCAATACTGTGATACTTATGGATTTCCTGTCCAGTCCGAGCAGCTGCCTGGTCCTCTTAAGGTCCAGTGTAGTTCACAGTTGTCTGGAGACACAACAGGAACTTTTCTCTACCCATAATTTGCGAGCCAAATTGAGGTAGTGGTTTTTTATGGCCACTTTCACCGTTGCTGGAGGAATTCCAACGTCTGGTACCGAGAGCGACATCTCGGACTAGCTTAGACGCACTGTATGCACCACCAAGCGCCCTGATTGCCACCTGACTGCACTGAAGGTGCAGTAAAAATCGAAACTTTATATCTCCGTGTAAACAGCATAACCTCCGTTTTGCCGGGGTTAACATCGAGATCAAATTCACGGCAACATTAAGACAGAACATTAAGCGAAAAGTTCACCCGTTCTGTAAGTATTGTTAGGTATTTTCCAGAGACCGCGATAGCAATGTCATCAGCATAAGCTTGCACCCTATTACCCGTTTGGTCCAGTCGCCGTAGCAGCGTATTGACCGCCAGATTCCAGACGAGGGGAGACAACACACCACCTTGTGGAGTGCCTCTTTTCACTGCCCTTTCTACGTGATCATTTCCCAGAGTGGACGTGATGATACGTGTCTTTAGTAGTAGCACAATGAATCCCACTAGATTTTCATCAAGATCGAAGAGGGCCTTTATAACGGCATTGGGGCAGACGTTATTGAAAGCTTCTACTATGTCAAGAAACAGTGCGAGCGTAAATTCCTTATTTGAAAGGAACTTTTTAACATCGGAAAGCGCGGGATTTATGGAGTTTCTGATTTGAAGATCGAGAATTCTTTCCAGCAGTAAGAAAGACGACAGGCTTATTTGCAAAAAGTCATTGGATTTAATTTGAGATGTTTTTCCCGCTTTAGGGATGAAAACAACTCAGGCCACACGCCAAGCTTCTGGCATGTAAGTATTTTCCAGGCAAGTATTGTGGATCCGAAATAGCGATGTTGCAAGTCTGCTTGGGTGATATTGTCAATTCGAGGAGACTTGAAGGCATCAAACGACATGATGGCCGACTCTATGTGGGCATTGGTCATCCGGAAAGTGAGTGGGGAAACCGACGTGGAATTTATAGCTCCTGTCACTTTGCTAATCCCCTCACTACCAGGGAAATGAGTATCGATTATAGAGTCCGTCCATTGACGTCCGGCTTCCGAATACTCTCAATAACTCTCGGGGACGTGCTAAGAATCCTGCGCAGCCTGCTAGTTTCGGACGAGCTTTCTGTGTTACCACAAAAATTCTTCCATGAGGCTCTTTTGGATTTTCGTATGGCATACTTAAACTCCCTTTGTTTATCCTTATGGGGCAGCCAGTTTCCATCATTTTTGGCCCTATTGAAGAGTTTTCTGCATTCTCTTCGTAACTCCGCAATCTCCGTGTTCCACAAAGAGGTTTTGGCTTAGCTCTTGGCTTCGGGAGATTGCAGGCCGCTTTCGCTGCAGAACAGAACTGCAAGCTTACGAATTAAACCGCCCGATCAATATCGCAATGGTCATTACTCTCAAAGGGAAGAGGCCTTAGGCCTAGCTCTAAATTGGACCGAAATATATTCCAGTCCGTTTGCTTTCTAATTATGTAGAAGTGGGAAGTCCGGATTCTGCTGATTCCAGATGTAAATTATAAGTTAAATACCTGTGAGACATTCCAATTTCTGACAATGTCAGACAAGCCCCCGTTCGTCAGGGTAAAACCGGGGACATCCCTTCTACTCGAAGTGACGAAGGTTGGCTCGCTTCCCCTATTGACATTACCCAAGTCATCGGATAGTATAAAATCAAATAGAGACTCACCCCGTTCATTGATGTCCGTGCTTCCCCACACATAGTGATGAACGTTGGCATCGGCCCCAATGACGACCGGCATTTGACGGTTGTTAGCCTCTGCAACCAGAAGCTTCAGCAGGTCATGTGGTATCGAATCTCCATGATCGTGGGCCATATAGTTGGAGACCACCCAGACATCCTTCGAGCCCGTCTCCATTGCTATGGCAACGCTGTCTCTGTCACTGCATCTGCGAAGAAAAAGAGCGTTAATATTATACTTTAGCAGAATGCAGGCTCTGGGCTTACCTTGACCTGTGACGTAGACAGTTTTGCAGCCGTCCATAGATAGTCCAGAAACCCGATCATTGACAACCCATGGCTCCTGGACCAGAACAATATCCTCTCTTTTTTGTGATAGGCGGAGGAGTAGGGCCGCCGAAGCAGCAATGGAATGATGAGGTTAATTTGCACAACCTTCATCATCATTGTTTTTGGCCGTAAGGGTAGCTTAGGAATCTCCCTCATTAGATAGGAGTGACTCCGGGACTCAGTTTGTCCCTCGGGAGCCTCTGGTACCAAAGGTCCAATAGGAGGTTTAGAACTTTCCCCTATTGTGTCCCCTTTATAGATCCTGAGAGTGGGACGAAGGACTCGTCGTTAAAGACGAGCGGAGTGAAAGGATCTGCCCGGATTCGGGCAAAGGATCTTGGACGGTTCGGAATCTCATCCTTGAGTACAGCTGAGAGCTTAGCACCCGACCAAATTTCACTTAGGCTGTCAAATGCCTGCTTGTACAAGTCCGCTAAACTTTGATCAGCACAAGCAATCAATTTAACATGCCCCTCATACCAGCCCGCATCACGGCATGAGGGGGAGAGGGCAGAATTGGCCGAAATTGTGTTCTTATAGACACTGCGAAGAGCCTCTTGGACTAACTTCCAGTTATCTGAAGATATAGATCATAGATCATTTAGTGTTATCCAGGTTGCACTGCATGGAAGCAATCTATGCTACATATAATAAGAAGTATAAGAATGTTAAATTATAAATTAAAGGGTTTTACAATAGGTGATATAATCGGATATATATGGCCAAACTGTGAAACCGTTATAGACGGACTGTTGAAATTTACACAGAACCTGATTACTTAATCTATTACAAGAGCAAGTATAAATTTGAATATTGAAATTAAAGGTTGCTTCTATAGTTGCTGTAATTTGATGTTGTAAGGACAGGTTTTCGCTGGTTACTGGGGTAGTTAAAGCGGAGTACAGGGTCTTTACTAACTCTGGTTAAATCTCTTCACGTTATAAATCGTATCTCTTTATTAAATTCACGGGTGTTGATGGTAACGCCAACATTTTGGCCCGATGGTGTGCGGCTCTTGGTAGGATCGGGCACGAGCAATCGGTTGGAGGTATAATATCAGGTTGAGTGTACTCGTCTCACACGCAGTAGCTGTTTTATTCAAACAACGACATTTCGATTTCAACTGCTTTATTGATTCATTTAAGTTATGAACATAAGCTGTACATGTATACAGTTACAAATGTATATACATTATTACATACATGTAAGAAAGGTTTACAGTTGTATACTTATGTATATACAACATCTCCCTCTCTAGGACAATATTTTATATACATATGTATATTTATATATATTTTATTATTTTGCATTAAGTACAGTTATTAATATAAATAAAGAGAAATGAAAGGATTGGTTGTTAAGTGCGTTTACGAAGCCACTTGGAACTTTGTCTAAGAATCGTACCATTTTCCAAACGTATCCAATAATAGCGTGGCGATGGATGTTTACTTCGATTGTAGCTTTTATCCAAGTGTTCAGACCCTGATTTTACCATACATTCTCCCCTTCTTTGAACGGCAATTCCGCTTTGGCATTTTTATCGTAGTACATTTTTGCATAATTATTTTTATATATAATAATCTCGTTGATATTTAGAATGCAATGTGGCTGGAATTGGCTAAATTTGCCTGGAATAAGTGTTCGAGTTTTACGACTCATTAATAGCTCTACTGGCGAAGCATCAATTTCTATTAAAAGTGTATTTCTATACTCTAAGCCAAATGTCCTGATTGCTTTTCAAAGATTTTTTAATAAGATTTTTCGCTATTCCCACTGCTTTTTTAGCAAACTTATTAGATTGTGGGTATTTAGGGCTCGTTGTTATTAAATTTATATCAAATTTTTTGCAAAATGATTTTAATTGTTGCGAATTAAAGAGCATATTATCTGAAACAATGTCTACTGGAAGGCCATGGGTAGAAAAACATATCTTTAATTTATTAATGCACTTACCGGCGGTTTTAGTTTTTAGCGAAATAATGTCCAAGAAACGTGAGTAGTAATCAGATAAAATTAAGTATGATTTCTTTGCATATTCGTATATGTCCAGACCTATTTTACCAAAAGGCAAGGTTGGCACCGAGTGTGAGAACATTGGCTCTTTTATGTTGGAAGATCTATGTTTCTGACATATATTACATTTGGTTATGATTTTTTCAATATCCTGCTTTTTGGTTTTTTCTATTCCGAGATGTGAAGAGTGTAATTGTGTCAATATATTTTCTCTTAGCTTTAAAGGCACTATGACTCTATCATTAAAGAATATTATATTATTTTCAATTGTTAAATTATTTCTATGTTTCCAATAAATCTTTAAGTCTTCATGGATTTTTCGTTTGTCTTCTGGCCAACCCTCTAATAAATATTTTTTAAGTTCTGCCATACTATTATCGTGTCGTTTTTCATTTCTAAATGACTCTAGGCGGTTGGTTGATATATTAATGGGGTGTACGAATTCTTGTAAATTTTCAATTTCAGGAGTTTATCGCTTTTGTCATAATAACGAGAAAGAAAATCAGCAATATATAGACATTTTCCTGGAACATGGATTAAATTAATATTGTATTTTATTAAACTTAATTTTAATCTTTGTAATCTAGCTGAAGGAATTTTACAAAATTTTTTTTCATGATTTCTAGTAACGCCTTATGATTACTTTTTACTAAGACCTGTCTACCATATATATAATAGTAAAACTTACGGCATGTAAAAACTACTGCGAGCAACTCTTTTTCTACTTGCGCGTAATTAACTTCAGCCTCTGTGAGACTTCTCGAGGCAAATGCTACATGTTTTCCTTTTTGTAATACAGCTAATACCATACTTGGATTCATCGGTTTCAATAGTAATGTCTAAGTTTTCATCAACAGTTTGTAATGTAGGCGCATTTGCGATTAAATGTTTTATTTCTTTTAAGCAATTTTCATGAACTCTTTGCCAGTTATAAATTGTTCCATTGTTCAACATTTCTCTTAATGGCTGTTTTTTTCTGCAAGATTTAGAATATACTCTCGAATATAGTTTATCATACCCAATAATTTCTGCAAATCTTTCTTGTGTTTAGGTTGAGAGATTTTAAGTATTGCCTTAACTCGATCGGGATCACATTTTGCCCCTTCTTTTGAAATAATCTTGCCCAAATACTTAACTTCAGTTACTCTATATTGTATATTATCTTTATTGAATTTTATGTTCATTTTTCTGGCACGATTAACAACTCGTTGTAACAACTCATTATGTTCTTCCATGGTATCAGCAGCAAATAATATGTCATCTATAAAAACAGTTACATTAGATACATATATGAAAAAAATTTCTTTCATTATACTTTTGAAAAACTTCCGGACCTATTTTAATACCATATGGCAAGCGTTTAAACCTATAGCATCCAAAAGGAGTATTAAATGTGTATGTTTCTTTGGCCTGTTTACTTAAAGCTATTTGCCAAAAGCCCTCTTTTAAATCCAAGACTGTGAAAAAGTTTTTTTCTGCTAACTTGGCTAAAATTGACTCAAATGATGGGATTGTGTAATTTTCCTGTAAAATATCAAAATTAACATCTTGAGGATCATTAAAAATTTTTAATTTTTGATTTCTTTTTTCAACTATTACCATATTTGAAGCCCGTTCAACTCGACTATCAATCTGCTCAATAATATTTCTTTTTACCATTCTTTGAAGTTCTTCTTTTATCCGATTTATTAGTGATAAAGGGATTCGTGTGCAGGCCTTACTGTCGGCTGTGCATCCTCACGCAGTTTTATTTCTAAATTTTCAACGAAACAACCCATACCTTCAAATATATCTAAGTTTTTTGCTACAAATTTTTGCTTAATGCTATGTACACGTTTAGTTAAATTTAGTTTAAGGCAAGCAGATAATCCTAATAAGGCTTCATACTGTGTATCAATGACAAAAAGCTTTTAAGTTGTGATTTAATTTTGGCACATGACGACACAATCGCATATCCCTTTATATTTTAAGTCAGAACCGCTGTAGCTTTGTGGTGATATACCACCCACCTGAATTTTCACACCTTTTATATATTTTCAATATCTTAATGTAAGAACATTAACGTCAGCACCAGTATCTAACTTAAATTTGATCAAAAAGTCATTTAATCGAATCATTTCATACCATCTTTTATGATCTTCCAAACTGTCTGCAACCCGATGAACAAAAATATGTTGTTTTTGGGAGTCTTCAATTTAAGCTTCTCTAATTTTTCTTATTTTAGAGGCAAAACAAGCGACACTAAAATGGTTTAAACGACCACAATTATTACATTGTTTACCGAATGCAGGGTATCTTCTGTATTCATGCTTACTTTTACAAGATTTACAAAGAGCTTGTCCATTATTATTACTTTTGTTATTAATATTTCTATATGCTTGGGTTTTTTGATTTATGTGGTTTCTTTTTTTGCTATTTGTTTTACTTTTGTGATATGTTGTTGCGTTAACGTGAATTTTCAACATTTTGTTGCTGCCTCTGTATGTCATTTACTCGACCTTCCACTAATTCGAAGTTTCTCGCAATTTTAATTGTTTTTTGCAAATCCTATGCTTCGGTTTCTAATAATTTCTTTTGTAAAACGCTGTTGTTTGTCCAAATTACAATTGTAGCTCTTATCATTTTGTCCTCATCTTGATACTCAAATGATTTTACCATTTTGCGTAGATCTAATAGAAAGGAATCAAATCATTCAATTTCTTCTTGCATTCTTCTACTGAATTTAAAAGCTTCATACAGTATGTTTTTTCGGGATGCAGTATGCTTCTACAGCTCCAACCACTACATTATATTTCTTTTTATCTTCTTCTGACAATCCCAAAGAATTAAATATTTCAATGAATTCTGGACCACAAAGATTTAAAAAATGACAATTTGCTGTTGTTCCTTTTTATTTGCCAAATCTGTTGCTATTGCAAATATATCATAATTTTGATTTAAAATACGCCAGTTTTCTGACAAATTGCCGTCCATCTTTAAGGGTTCGGGTTTATGTAAATCGAAGCTACTCATCGCTGACTTTGTTGACATCATAATAGGATCCTCACGAGTTATATCTTCAGAATATTCTTCTTTTATTTGAACACTTTGCTGTCTATTTTTACTTCTTGTAAACATTCCGCGACGACTGCGCCATGTGTTATTCAAACAACGACATTTCGATTTCAACTGCTTTATTTATTCGCTTAAGTTATGAACATAAGCTGTACATGTATACAGTTGCATACGTATATACTTTATTACATACATGTAAGAAAGGTTTACATTTGTATACTTATGTATATACAACAATAGACTCACACGAAAACTCAGAGAGAACGGCACCAGTAGAACCCTCGTGTTAGGTTGACGTGTCGCTCGTACAGTAGACAGTTCTTGACAGAGAGCAAGAAAAAACAAGTTAGAGGTATAACCTCGTGTCGGAATTAATCTGCTCTCGTACAGAAGCCAACTATTGCCTGAGAGTAAGGAAAACCAGTTGGAGGTATAACCTCGTATTGGAGTTGCCCATCTCGTGCACAGTACCTAGTACAGAGACTACAACAGTAACTGATTTATGCAATTGGGGATGTAAAAACGTCCTCATCAATTGCTAGTCGTTCACAAAATAAGATTCTTTCAATTGGGTCCGTAAAAACCTCCGCATTAATTGTTAGAGAATTGTTGTCTCAGCAAGACAACTGTCTGCCGACTAAAGAACAACTCGCTTTTTATACTGATCAGTGGCACACACACACAAACTGCGTTGTGCGTGCACAGCTGTATAAGGCAGAGTTTTATGTAAAACTGATATTTCAACAAACAGGTGGCGCTATTTTTTTTTAACAATTTTAATTTTAAAACGAATTTAATTTTTAATTAAGAAAGACATTTAAGGTAGTTTAAAACTAATAAATAAAATATTAAATACACAAATAAATTATAATATTCAGTATTCTAATAAATTAAATATGAAATTCACAAATAAGTGAAGATGTTTAATATCATAATATTTGACAAGGAGTGAAATATATAAAAAATAAAAAAATAATAGAAAGTTACAAAAAAAGTATTTAGTGGGGCCAAAAACGAGGGCACTTAGTTTTGGCGTTACAATGTATATTGCCAAACTATTGAACAGTTGAATAAGTATAAAGTTTAGAGGTTTTGAACACGAAATCCGTTGTGAAGTCGGTTTTTTTTGCAAGAATTATTATTATTATTCTGCTTCGTGGCCTACAATGAAACCGTATAATAAAACTCGCAACTCTTAAAAGCCGAAGGACTATGTTATATTTCATATATATTAAACATAATTAATGGCGATATTTCTTCTAATTTTCTGCTTTATAATATTGTCATTGCCTATCTCGGCACTTTAAATTAATTTTACTTAAATACTACAGATCCAATTATGCGAATTCTGATCCATTTAGAAGGATGTGTAGTCAATTTAATAAATTTTATAATATTGTATTTTTCTCATTAGATGCAAATATCATTAAACGTAAAATTATCGTCTTCTGAAATTATTAATAATTTTGTAATTTATTTGTGTTTATTATATATTGTTGTATTGTGTTACTGTCTGTAAGGATTTTATATCCAAATTCAAACAAGGACGGTACCTTGTTCAAAAAAATAACGCTATCAGGCGCAAGAGGTGCCTGATCGCTTGGGCACCCACCCAACAAGACTTCAAATTGCGTTGTTTAAAAGTTTCAACTTATTTATTACACGTCCAGAATTGAATTAGTTTTTATAATAATTTTTTTATTTAACTTAAACTTACTTAAAGCTCTAAGTCTACATATTAATGTGTGTAAATGCTTTATCAACAAGTTTACATGAATTGCTTAAATGTTTCAAGTGCGAATCGTGTTTCAACACGCGCAGACATAAATTTGCTGTGTTGCAATGTGATTTCGTAATACAAGTTTGATCAACTTAAAATATGTCAAACGTAATTTTTAAGGGTGTAAACTCCCCCATGTTCAAATATCAGCGTCCCGCTGAATTACTTCCTTAAAGGCAATTTTAGGTACCTCACCGGCAGAAAATTTAAGTTTTCCGATTTTTTTCCATAGGACTACTACTATAGCAACAACTACCGCTAGAAAGAGGTAACCAGTTAATGTGACCAAAATGAAAATTTTAAGTGATATTTTAGGTATCCGAATTGTTCATTATTCTTTCATGGAATTCCTGCAACAAGTTAATCTCCTGCTTCCAATTTCTATTGTTTCGTTGAAGAGTTTTATTAGGAATGTACTCTCTATACTCTTGTTATTTTGTTGAAAATGAATGAAACCCTTAAAATTTGCCACAAATACAAGATCCTCTTTTAGTTGTTCCATCAAAACGTCTTTACTGGAGAGAAATGTAAAATTTGCAGCAATACATCTTAAGATTTTATAAAGACAGTCTTCCTCTCTAAGCTTATTCAATTGCTGCATGCTAAAAATCGTTATATTATTAATTCTAGTGTAACCACCTTTGATTTCATACTATAATTTACATTCTATCAAACCTTTTTGGATCCACTTTTGGTATAGACAGAATGTAAAGCAGTGCCTTTAAAGAATATACTTGGTTTTCCATATTCGACGGCTTCAATTTCATTACTGTATGGCAGAGAATACACTTTAGAAACTATGCGTTGGATTTCTTCCATATTCAAAAGGTTTAAATTAATGACACCGCTTTTCACTAACTGACACGCGCGTATTATTTCTTCAATTACATCCTTTACAAAGAGCAATTGGTTTAGTATCTCTTGGGCAATTCTATGCAAACTTTACTCGATCATAAAATCGAATGTTTCTTGATTAAGTTCATTGTTTTTAAGGATAAAAAACTTTGTCTATGGTATGAAGTAAACCTTCCAATTTCTGTAGATTTACGTGAAAAATGTTAAGGTATCCATTAATTATCTAACCGTCTCCTATTTTTACCGTTACTACTGGTGTTCGATATTCAAAGACTTGATAGGCTCCGGTGATAGGGAGTAATAAAAGTAATCGTAAGTAGCACAATTTAAGTAAATACGTAACAATAGATTTTGATAACAATTTAAAAAGATAAAATAAAAAAATAATAAAATAATTCTTAATTCTTTATGATTTTTCTTATTTTCACAGCCAAATAAAAACAAATCTAAATTTTTTCTTTGTTTATTTCCCACATTTGTCAAGCAAAGCGTGAGATTTACTTCGCCATTATAATTCAAGGATAGAATAAAATTTACACGTAACTGTTCAAGTGACCAGGTATTCGTGAAATCTAATATCACTTCTGCACGGACTAATAGTGGGAAAATAACTTGTATATTTAAATTATCAGCCAGACAGTTATATAATACATTGCCTTATATTGGGAAAATCATTTTAATATTTAATAAAATACAATATTTCTTTTTGCTAACGGTGGGAAAAGAAATTACAGCAAATTATGAACGACTAACGGAGTGTTTACAATTTAGTTTATTATTTTTAATTTAGTTTTTATTGCCTTTTATTACTTTTCTGTTAATATTATTTTTTTTAAATACCAAAGAATTCCTAATAAAGTTTGCAATTTGCATATTATCAGTCGTTGTGTTCACGCTCTTTTTTAATTCACATTGTCTTTGTGTACTACCTGGACAATTCAACAAGGCAAACGAGCTTTATTTAATAGCTTAGCAACACCATCCTGGTGTACCACCTGAATAATTAAAAGCAACAACTAACTTAATGAATCACAAAGTTATCCCTAATTCAACACTTGAGAAAGGCAAACGAGTCCGCTCTTGACTTTTTTGGCGACCATGACAGGGTTTCGGATTTAAAATACAACCTGCAATCCATAGACATAATGGAACATGAGCTTGAAAATCAAGGCACAGAATACAAAACTGTGAACAAAGATCAACCAAAAGTAGTTGCAGCAAGTGTACCAAATGCACCCGGGAAAATGGATGCTTTTAGTCGACAGCTAGAAGGCCTTGAAGTACAAGCATGTCAAGCTAGGTCCTATTATGATGTAAAAAGGGCCACAAACATCCAATTATGGTAGCAACTAGAGTGGCTGAATGATGAGGTGTTGGATAAATATTCCGACCCGCACATCGCAGGCTATGATTCAGCCAAATATGTTCACCTCGAACAAGCTTCCCAGTCAGCAATCATCCAGCTCACCACAGCCAATAATCAACACTATGAATCAACCATAGAAACCATGGCTTGACCACCTACTCTACTATTACCCACTATCACCATAACCAAGTTCAATGGTGATTAGATGAAGTGGACATCGTTCTCCGACCTCTTTAAAAGGATTGTTTATGACCAACAGATTTCTGACGCTCATAAAATGTGGTGTCAAAAGACCAACGTCATCGGTGAAGCAGCGAACCTAATAATTCATTTCGCTATTACTACAGAAAAATATCAAGCTACCTGGCTACTGCTGCAGGATCTATATAACAACAAAAGAATAATGGTGGTCACAGCGGTTCAAAGGCTACTTGGCCAACCACCTGCTGCATTTACGTTAGGTGCTATTAAGCGATTGCACGGTACAACGGAGGAATGTTTGTCAGCTTTTCCAAGATGGCCTCTAAATTTCATCGTGGAAAAAACCGTGCATACTCAATATAAGCAACCGATTTCCAACCCAAAGTATCTGCAAACAATTAGCCAATTTCTTACCTTCCTCGAGAATTCTTTCGACACTCTTGCGGCACGGGGATACAAAGAGAAAACAGTTCCTACAAACAAACAATGCACGCATACAGCACAACTTCGACACGACTACCGACGATGCATCGGGTGCAAGCAAGGCTCGTATCCATTATATCGATGCAAGGAGTCATCCAGTTAATGTAGTACAGAAGCTTAAATTTCTTCTATAGTAACCATTTAACCAAACAATGCACCTCTTCAGGGCGCTGCCAGAAATGTGAAAAAGCCGCGATACCCTCGTTCATTTAAAACCAATACCACAAGTAAATTTAATTTCAAAGAAACGTAGCAAGTCTAAAAAGGAAACTGAGTCAACCAAAGAAGTAGTTACACTTAGTAACCCCCAACAGCAAATGCGGCTTCTTTAGTGAATAAACTAACAGAAGAAGCTGAAAGCATGCCTGTAAGTTAGGTAAAAACAAGATTTACTATGAACAGCATTGGTAAAGGTCAACGCGAATGGTTTAGAAACTGGATCCAAGGCAATTCTCGACTCGGGATCACAAGTCAACCTCATTACGGAGAGATTAGTCAGACGGCTAGAACTTCCAGCAAGGGTTACCTCAATTTTAATCAACAGTATTGGAAAAAACCGCACCAAGGTACAACACTGAGTTAACATTACGATTCAATTCTAATTCAAGAATTTCTCAACCCGGCTAGAGCCATTTTTATTACCACAAATAATTTCTCCACAACCTGCTCAACTTCTAACAATAGATAAGTGGTCGATTCCTGACTGACTCAACCTTTAACCGTCTAAACAAAATCGACAGTTTGTTAGGGACTGAATATTACCACCAGTTACTTACTATAGGACAAATCAAACTGGCTAACGACCTCTCAATATTACAAAACACAACTTCTGGATGGATAATATAGGGAAGGTATCTGGTTTGGTGGAGCCGATAGTTTGAAAACAACCTTAATACTTCAAGGCCAACAAACTCGCGCCAATCATACCCAACTGCTTCAAAACATCCCCAGTGATGTTCAAGAAGTCAATCTTGATTTCCCAACAGACGAAACGGATTATACAAAAACGTTAGGATTAGTGTGGCTACCGAAAAATGACCTATTTAAGATCAAGGTAAACATACAACCAATCAAGGCGGTGACTAAAAGAACAGTCACCTCGAATTTAACTCGCATTTTTGACCAACTCGGACTACTGTCCCCAGTAGTCGTCAGAGCAAAAATGCTGGCGAAGTTTTCGAAGTAATCAGAAAGAACTTGAAACCTTTCAGGCGTAAAAGAGTTGTACAATAATAGAATAGTTGCTTGAACAAGCAGTCGAAACCGCTGTGAGAAAAAGACAGCCGAAGCCGCTGTGAGAACACTCAACCGAAGTCGCTGTGAGAACAATTAGCCGAAGCCGCTGTGAGAACAGTCAACCGAAGTCGCTGTGAAAACAGTCAGTCGAAACCGCTGTGAGAACAGTCAGCCGAAGCCGCTGTTAGAACAGTCAGCCGAAGCTGCTGCGAGAACAGTCAGTCGAAACCGCTATGAGAACAGTCACAAGCCATAGAGCGAATGTCACAATAAATTTATTGGAAACCAAGTTTGGAGAACCTGTTATCTCACGAAAAGGTCCATTCGAATCGCTGCCTTGGTCGTACGATTTGACGACGTTAGACTATTTCCTGTGGGGCTACTGCAAGCCTATGGTCTATGCCAACAAGCCAGCGACGATTGATGAACTTCGTACGAATATCGAACGTGAAATTGCAGCAGTATCGGCCGATTAATGCTTAAAAACCTTCGAAAGTTGGGTTCAGCGTCTGCACTTCTACAAGCGTACCCGTGGTGGCCATGTAAAAGTAATCGAGTTCCACACATAATGGCATCAAACGTACTTTCACAGGAATAAAGAATTTCATTGATATCCAAAACCGTTTTTGTTTTATTTAAAAAACTGTTGTAGCGCTCCTATTGAAAATTTCTTTAGAGTTAATCGGCACCTAAACTGTATGGTATAATCTTTACAAAAAGAACCAGTAGCTACTCGCAACTCAACAGCCACTTAAACTAAGCACAGTATGTAAAAGGGAAAGTAGTTCTCAATTATTGAAAGAAACTGGCGTGCTTACGCTCTCAGCAGCCACAAAACTACCACATCAATTTCACACCCATCCTATACAAGCAATGGGATATCGTTCTCCCATCTAGTGTAAAATGTAAATAGGCTAACGCAACCCCTGTCATATCTTTTGCAGGCAGAAGTAACAGCGCAGTTACAAGAGTTACCAATAACTACAATAAATCATAAGGTTTACAGTTTAACAATCAGCTATGTGGGCCTGGCTCTAATTGTCATACTGATAATCAGCATAATAGTAAAACAAATACTAAAAAAAAACTCAAATCGTTGTCCGCCGCGCCATAGCCGTCACCGAGGTTTACATGGAATATCTCCTTGGGACCAACACCTTAGGTCACTTTATTTATGTTGCCGATCCCCGTGGGGTCGCAATATGCTAATTCTTTAAGATTTTTTTATTTTCACAGCAAAATAAAAACAAATCTTTATGGAGTTAAACCCTAAATTTTTTCTTTGTTTATTTCCCACATTTGTCAAGCAAAACGTGAGATTTACTGTGTCAGCATAATTCAAGACTAAAATAAAATTTACACATACCTGTTCAAGTGACCAGGTATTCGTCAAATCTAATATCACGTCTGCGCTGACTAATAGTGGAAAAATAACTTGCCTATTTAAATTACCAGCCAGACATTTATGTAATAGAATATCTCTACTACACTGCCTTACAGTAGGAAAATAATTTTATTATTTAATGATATGCAATATTTCTTTTTGGCTAATGGTCGGAAAAGAAATTTGTACAGCAAGTTATGAAACCTTTTCGGAGTGTATACAATTTAGTTTATTATTTTTAATTTAGTTTATATTGCATTTTTATTACTTTTCTGTTAATATTATTATTTTTTAAATACCAAAGACTTCCTAATAAAGTTTGCAATTTGCATATTATCAGTCGTTGTGTTCAACCTCCTTTTTAATTTACATTGTCCTGGTGTACCACCTGGACAATTCAACAAGGCAAACGAGCTTTAATTAATAGCTTAGCAACATTATCCTGGTTTACCACCTGGATAATTAAAACTAGCAACTAGCTTAGTGAATCACTAAGTTATCTCTAATTCAACAGTTGAGGAGAGCAAACGAGCCTGGTCTTAACATATGTAGAAGATATTATGGAAACATTTTCCCAACTTAATTTAAGCACTAAAATATTAATTCAGAATGTATTATTTCAGTTATAATTTCTTCTTCTTCTTAAAAAGTATAACATACTATTTACTTTTGATATGATTGTACATTTTGAAAGTGATATTTTTAAGTATTAATTATAACATTTTCTTAACTTCATTTTAATTTGCACATGAGCTTTTCTTATTCTAAATGCTCATAGGTAAGTACGGACGGTGACAGGTTCGGATGATGATTCGAATGTACTGGATCAATGCGCAGGTTCGGATAATAACAGGTTCGGTTGATAATGATTCGGGTGAACTGGATCGATCCGCAGGTTTCGATTATAACAGGTTCGGATGTACTGGATCTATGTGCAGTTTCGGATCATAATAGGTTCGGTTGATAATGATTCGTGTGTACTGGATCGATACGCAGTTTCGGATTAGAACAGGTTCGGGTGTACTATATCGATGCGCATGTTCGAATCATAACAGGTTTGGTTATGCTGGATCGATACGCAGGTTCGGATGATAACAGGTTCGTGCAAAATACGAACAATGTTACTTAAAACTATGCTCTATAATAATACAATAGTTGCTTGAACAAGCAGTCGAAACCTCTGCGACGGGCAGTCATCTTGACGTGATGCAGAGGTTCAAGTGCAATGATCCGTGTAGGCCTTGCTGGAAGGAACACCCATGCCAGAGGGGCTCATGGTGAGTGCGAAACTAAGAACTGCCCCCCCCACTCAGTGCCTGATAGCATCTATTTCCCCAATGGGGCGGCTATCAGCTACCTTGTACCGAATGTTCTCCCTTTTAATGAGACTGGGCATTCTGTCAGGGTACGTCCGTTTTTCTGGCTCAGCTAGATCCACGGTCCACTGACCGAAATCCACGAGCGTCTGTTCACCACATTGGTGCGGCTCGGTGGTCTGCCTAGTCCACACTAGGCAGCACTTATAACCACATGGCAGCATATATAAAATGCAACAAACACCCACCCCAGAATGAAAAGAAAAAATGCCCCAAGTATCCGGTCGGGGGCTTAATGATCTCCGGAGACCCTATTCCCGCGGTGGAGATTTCAGGCCGCGGTGAATCGAATGTTTCTGAGGTCCAGGCTAGTCAGGTTGGAACGCCAGGTCTGACTGGTCTGCAAGTTACTGGTGTCACCAGAAATGCAGGAGGAGACTCTGGGAAACCAGGGTCTTCCAAATGCGAACAAAATGCACGAAATAGTGCACTAAAAGGCAGCGGAGTGCCTCTGGATTTCACTCCAAGCACTTCCAAAGCAGCCAAGCAGCCGTGCCGCTAAGGCTAAAATCCCTGTTTCGGGTGCTGTAGGAACACAGCAAGGTTCCACAGCTAACCCAGTGCCGGCTGTAAGCAGCGGAACTGCGAACCAGGTTTCGGGTTCCAATGTCTCACCTCCCCCGCCAGTAAGGTAACTGCGAACAAGATTTCCCAAGCTGTACCTCCAGCCGCAAAAGGCAAAACAATACCCATACGGCACGCCCCACCTTCCAGAAGAGCCTTTTTGAAACGGCGTGCTGCCGAGAAATGTGTGGATGAGTTAGGTAAATAGCCAGCAGAGTCCCTAACGAAGGAGGAATCCACCTCATTGAAATGGGCAAGATTCTATCTGGCTGGCCTGCAAAAGCCCCCTTCTACATCGACGGATGCGCCTAAACGGCAAAAATCTGAGTAGGAGGAAGATACGGAATCAGCTGCCTGGGAGACAAACGGCGGAACAGTAATAATAGTCTCCAGCTATATGGCGCATGAATGCGAATCATCACCGCCGATGTTTCGCAGAGTAGTTCAGATGGCGGCCACACGGAACCTGCTAGTGATTGTTGGAGCAGATGCCAATGCACACCATGTAGTGTGGGGTTGCTCGGACTCCAATGTAAGGGGTGAGTCTCTTTTCGATTTCATTCTTTGTAATAATTTGGACGTTGTGAACGTTGGGTCAGAACCCACTTTTGTTTTAGTAAATAGAAAGGAGGTTCTTGACGTTACGTTAGTTAGTAGTAAGCACTCAGATTTGATTAGGGCATGGAAGGTCTCTAGTGACTGCTCGTTATCTGATCATAGATATATTGAATTCGATGTAGTAATTCGGGTACATGGGGTCATTCCCGGACGAAACAGAAGGAAAACGGACTGGGAGCATCAACGGTCTCTCCTTTCTGGTTTTCTTTTGAGCCCACCGAGAATAGAAAATCGACGGAAATTTAAATCTCGGTGAATGCATTAACCAATGCGTTTGAACGCGCGACTTCAGAATCTTGCAGAATAAATATCTGCCGAGGTAAGAGCAAGCCACCCTGGTGGAGCTCGGATATTGCGGAGGCGCGAAAAGCCTCCCGTAGGCTTTTCAATGAGGCTAAGAGATCAGGAAACTGATCAGCTTACAAGTCCTCAGTGAATAGATTCAAGAACATGCTAAGAAATGCGAAGCAAAGGTCTTGGAGATCCTTCTGCAGTGGAGTGGAAGGTTCTTCCGAGACGCGCAGATTTCGTAAGATTCTATCGGCAACGCCCATTGTCCCTAGTTTCATTAAGAAATCATGTGGCAATTGGACCTTGAGTGCACATGAGATCCACTTTCCGGGCTGTGCTCCTTCTAGGGGAGAGGACTCAGCCACCTTTGACTGCCGCGCATCATTTCCCTTCCCTATAAATATGTAAGGACTTATGTGGGCTTTGGGTAGTTTCGACCCGTTTAAATCAGCGGGTCTTGATGGCATCATAACGGCTGATCTGCAGCGAAGTATCTGGGTATCATCCTGGACTCTAAACTGTCGTGGACCCCCAATGTCCGGTTTCGGGCGGACAGAGCCTCAGTGGATTTGTATGTGTGTAGAAAGGTCATAGGCAGACACTGGGTTATCAATCTCAACACGTCGTACTGGCTCTTTGACATGGTGATAAAGCCCATACTAATGTATGGGGTTCATATGGTGTCCCTCACTGGGCAGATTGGCGAACTGCAGTGTACTGAATAGGATACTACGAACTCAGCCCTGATGGTCACCTTTGCAATGTGCACCACTCCGTCGAAGGCCCTTTTTACGATGCTGCACTGGCTACCGGTCGATCTCATGGCCAAACAACTGGCCTTGAACTCGGCGGTCAGACTGAATGCAGCGGTGACATGGAGGTCAGGGGACTTTGGACATGCGGCTATTTTGGGCTGTTCCTCGGCTTTTCCTGACAATATCGATTATTGCACGCCCACCCCCATGTTTGACATTGGCTTCGTGGTATCAACGTTGGGCACGTCGAGTGTGCCTCGTGAAGATGTGCTCGATGTCTATACTGACGGGTCAACGTCGGATACGGGAGTCGCGGGGCGAGCGGCGTCTTCATTCTTAGATTTCGAATCAGGATAAAGTATAGGCTTCGGGATCAGTGTAGCGTGGTACAGGCTGAGATCTCGGCCATTAGAAGGGCGGCTTGCTGGATGAGGTACCACAGGATATACGGAGAGGATATCCGGATCTGTACTGACAGCAAGGCCGCGATTAACTCCTTATCAGGTGTCTATACGACATCCAGATTGGTTCGTGAATGCCGGACATCTCTAAACGAGATGGCGAGACATTCCAACCTGGAACTATTTTGGGTGCCGGCTCACTCGGGCATACCCGGATACATAGTCGCGGACGAACTCACCAGATTTTGATCCCGGGTGGAAGACCAGGAGATAGATCCACTGGTGGGAGTCCCATTAAGCTGCTGTAGAGCTTTACTTCAGCAGGAGCTCTTTAAGGCTTCACAGTCTAAATGGTCTCAAGAGGTTACCTGCAGCGTCTCGAGGCATTGTGGCCTCAGTACGATAGTGGGAGATCTGCAAATCTACTGAGGTTTCCTCGGGGGCAGCTAGGCACACTGGTGGCTGTGCTGACGGGGCAGTGTGTCATTGGTACCCATGCTAGGAGACTGAAACTTCCGCATTATGACTACTGTAGAAGTTGTCAAGATGAGGAAGAGAAGGAAACGGTAGAGCATCTGCTCTGCCAGTGCCCAGCTCTTTCTGGGAATAGACTGCATGGTCTTGCAGACTTATCTGTTGCTAGGATAAACTTGTTTATCCGGTCCTCTGGGTGGTTTGGATTTGGATTTTTGATGGTGCCGTAGGGACCTGAATCTGATCCCTGCACATCCCGTTTCCAGGTGACACAACGGGACCTTTGAGACCCAAGTGGGTCGGTCTTATTACGCCGACGGCCTGTGCAACCTAATCTTACCTAAGCAGTCGAAACCGCTGCGAGAATAGTCAGTCGAAGCCGCTGTGAGAACAGTCAACCGAAGTCGCTGTGAGAACAGTCAGCCGAAGCCGCTGTGAAAACAGTCAGTCGAAACCGCTGTGCAAACAGTCAGCCGAAGCTGTTGCGAGAACACTCAGTAGAAACCGCTGTGAGAACAGTCAGCCGAAGCAGCTGTGAGAATAGTCAGTCGAAACCGCTATGCAAATTTATGGTAATTTATGACAAATAGTCAGAAAACTATCAACTGGTTCTATCGGAGTAACCCCAGTCGTCTTTCCGATTATATAAATATAATCTCCAAAACTTACTGGAAACTTGCCACTGTAAGTCCCATAGGGATCGCAATGTCTCTCCTAATGTTCGCCAATCTTGCTTACTTATACTAATTTATAAATAAAGCAAATGAGAATTACAAGATATACTGTTGATGGCTGGTGACTGCATGGTGGTTGATATGCGCAGACCATTAATATTGTTGTTTATTATTATTCAAGATAAAGGTTATTTACATATTAAGCATTTTATAGGTTAATAATACTAACTTAGCAATAAAGTAGCATCACATTCAAGTACTAAACATATTCTCTAAAAGTAAGGGAAAAATAATAAATATGTAGAATAAATTACCTATGTATGAACGTAGAAATACGAAGGATTTCTTCGTTATAACTTCTTCAGCAGATCATGGGAAATTTACCAGAAAGAAGAGGAACGCCAGCACGACCGTTTATTAATGCAGGAGTTGACCACTGTGGCCCGATATAGTTTCATTTCAAATCTAGAGGAAAACGACCGTAAAAGGTGAACATTTCGGTTTTCTGTTGCTTTTCGACAAAAGCAGTCCATCTAGAACTTGTAACGGACCTTACAACCGATGCCTTCATTGGGGCTCTTAAGAGGTTTATAAGTCGAAAAGTTCACTGTCAGTATCTTTTTTGTGACAACGCAACCAATCTTGTGGGAGCAAAGTTGACAACTGCGTTTTTCGCTACTACTTCTTAAGACAAAACCCAGCGAGAGTGTGCCAGCAGAAGCATCACTTTCCACTTTATACCGCCTCGACCCCGGTATTTTATTGGACTGTGGGAAACTGCAGTCAAATCGGCAAAACTGTTACTGGTAAAAGAAATAGCAAATGAATCTCTGATTTTTTTATTTTTATTTATTTATTTGTATTGTTCTACACGCAAGACTATAGGTCTTATTTTGCAGAGTAGAACGGATTATATAAACTGATCAAAACATATAAAATTTGACGTTAAAAAAATTACCAAAATAATAATTTATAATTAAATATAATAATATTATAATGTGTG
This sequence comes from Gymnosoma rotundatum, assembly GCA_916610165.2. Classification (NCBI taxonomy): domain Eukaryota; kingdom Metazoa; phylum Arthropoda; class Insecta; order Diptera; family Tachinidae; genus Gymnosoma; species Gymnosoma rotundatum. Next base: position 66,486,896 of record OU744339.1, read on the forward strand.
TATAAAAAACAATATAAATTAGACCATAAAAGTATTTTAATAAACTATTTTAGTAAGAATTCTAACATGAATCAACGACATATGTATATAAACGAAGCATATGTATGTATGAAAATAAACATAAATATGCGCACATACGTGTAAATACATACTTTTATACATATATATGTACATACAAAAAACTAAAACATGTAAAAAAAAGTTGTAAAACATGTAGAAATTTATTTTTATTATTACTATGATAAAAACAAAGTAATTATTCTGAAAACAGCTTCATAAGATTTACCTTAAATTGTGGAAATAGAAACAGTGAAAATAGAAGCCGAAGAAAATTTCAATTAAAGACCAATTACAGCATTTTCGAGCAGTCCAAATCACGAGGCTGCACTCACGCCTGGTCATTTCTTGATTAGGGAACCCTTCACGGCAGAAATTGACGCAACTGCATAAACGAAGGGAATTAGTATCGCGATGTGAAAACTTCTAAGGGCAGCATTAAGCGAGCAATTCAACCAACTGACGCCTATTCCCCTAGTGCCACCAATAGCGACCGAAGACAATAAAGTAACGACTCAATACTAAAGAGAAGCAGTTCTCCGAGCGACGAAAATATATATGCACCACCGCGAAAACGTTGTTATTTATCCCCCACAAGGCTTCTGGTGCTCCTAGCCCTATTCTTTCCGTTTGCTATATGTCAACAAGTAGATAACACGCAGATCAATAGCAATCCTGGCCTACATTTTGAAAATATTGGTCAAGTTAAACCAATTATGGCAGAATAGGAACTTCTCATTTATTTTGATTTGGCACAGTTCTAAAAAGATATGATAGATTTCTAAAAGCGTTGAAACCTTTTAACTCACTTTTCTGAGTAGGAATTAAGTAATATTCAATATTTAGAGATCTAAGAAAGTTAATATTGGGAGTGTTAGGAAGCCTCTCTCATTAGCTGACACGAGTATACGTGGGATTTTAAAATTATATGGACCTTGAATAATTTAATCCTCAAATGAATAGCGGAACGATTTCTAATATGGAAGAGCTTAGCAAATTTTGAGAATTTATTAGTGCAGCTTATAAACTTATAACCTTGGATTTCAAAAATATCAACATGCAAAATCTCACAAGAATACGAAGGAATGGGTGCAGACTGTATCTTAGGTTTATGAGGGTGTTTTTTATATTTATTTAACATGCATATTTCACAGATTTTAGTGTAATTGCGGATAAGACTTCTCATACGAGGGAAGTAATAACTTTCCAGTATTTCCCTATCGTTGCGTGCGTTCTGTGCTCATTCTTATTAATTTCAGAAATTCTCTCTGGATTAGTGATATCTTCCACCAAGCTTTGAGTAATTCGTATTTTATATGAAGCAAAATATGCCAAATATAAGCTGTTAAGATGTGAAATAAAACATTCGGGAATCTTGATACCATTGATACAGCTTTGGTTAAGGCATCGCTTAAACGTTTCTGGTAGAGCTCGAAAAGTGTTTTCGTCAAGAGTGGCAAAATGTCTAGTGTATCCTGGATGTGGCTGAATACTACTATGCAATTCTTTCCCCTGTCGTATTATTAGTTAGTATTAGACGTTTAGGGGAAATTCAACATGAGAAATTAAGTGGCTTGAGTCCTGTTAGCCACTATTAGCTGTTGCATCTTTATCATCTTGCCCTTATCCGGACGTCATGGTTTCCGAGCCAACTTCCGAAGCTGTAAAAGTTTTTTAATCAGTACTCAAATAAATTTGGTTCAGTTTTGTTTCCAGTCTAGATAATGCGTCTGCAACAACGTTCGACTTGTCGGGCTTGTAAATAAGCTCGTAGATATATTCTTTAATTCTTACCTTCCATCTTTTCAGCTTGGCGTTGTGGTTTTCATTTCCCAGTGGATAGGTTAAGGTTTGATGATCTTTGAAGATTTGTACTTTTTTTTGCACCGTAGAGCTAGGTACGAAAATTATCCAATTCCTAAATGATAGCCAGCATTTCCTTCTCGTTTGTTGCGTAATTTTCCCCTGCTTTCTTTAGCGAATGCGAGATAAAGGCAATGGGTCTCTCCACCCCTGTAAAATCCTTAAATAATACTTCTCCACTGGCATAATTGGAAGTATCGGTAGTAAGATTGAAGGGTTGATCAAAATCTGGGAAAAATAAAACTTTATATCACATCAACAAGATTTTTAATTCATTAAAAGACTTGAGTGCCTCTTCTGTTAGTACAATCGGTACTTTCTGATGTGCTCTTTTAGCACGTCGTCAATCATTCTTTGGAAGATAGACAGAGCATTCTTTAGCCGAAATAGAAGACGTAAAAATTCGAATTTCCCGTTAAGAGTCGAAAATGCAGTTTTCTGTATATCAGAGTCTTTCATCGGAATCTGGTGGAAGCTCGATGTCAAATCTAGTATTGTAAAATATTTAGCTTTGTCAAGGCTGGCTAGTGTTGAATTCATTTCGGATATCGGAGTTCAATCTTTTGAAGTCGATAACCATTCTGTATTATTTTTCTCCGTTAGGCTTAGGCTTCTTTGGAACCACCCATATTGGAGAATTATATGTGCTCTTAGATGGTCTAATAACATTTTGATCTAATAACTCCGAAATTGCAGGATAAGAATAGCGCATATTTGCAGGATAAGAATAGCTTTCAGTGTAAATAGGTTCATTGGTGTTTGTTTTGATTTCGGCTCGGATAGTCGTTGTGACCATTTCACCGGCTTCTAAAAGGCCAATCAAGGGCTTATATTTATTAATCAAGCTCTCAAGCTTATGAGCTACCTCTTCGGGGAAGTCTTGCAATGATCCCGTCAAACGATCTTAATTTTGGAAGTTCATACAATGTAATAATATCTTTAATTGCTACAGACTCAAAGAATTTTCCTTGTATTTTCTGGTGTATAGCTGCTGGTCCTCCTGCTGTTCTTACTGGGAATGGCTTACTGAGTTGGGTGCCTGTTTCACATATGTGAGATCCAACAAAATTCTTGTTGGTGACAGTCTTTACTAGAAATTTTAATGACATCCTAGGTTGGGTAGTTATTTTAAAGTATGGAATGGGGTTGAAGCCCCTTTACATGCTCCTACCGATTTATTTCTCTTCACTGTCTTTTGTTTTTTGGTTATTTTTCCTTTTTATCGTTTTATTTTATTAACTTTATTGTAGAACCCAAAGAATCTTCATATATGTACATATATTCATGACATTGCATACTCGTTTTTGTACTTTAATTTACACTAAACATCGAATTAAACAAAAAAATATTATATATGATTTATTGTAAATCATTAAGGATTTCCTTTAAAACACTTTTTTAATATTCGTTAATTTTCACAAATATATATTTATTTTTTTCAAAATTTTATTAAAAAATTATGAAACAATTATCTGAACTTTTTTTTAATTTCCACACTCATATTTTTGTTTTTTTACAAAGTTCAATAAAAAAAATTATGAAACAATTATCAAAACTTTGTTTATTTCCACTAGCATATTTTTATTTCTTACAAAATAAAATTATCAAAAGCTTTTGTTAAATTTCACACATATTTTAATTTTTTATTTAACTATAATTTTTTAGAGTCAAGTCACAGGATCCGGCACATCCGAGTGTCCGGTCCCTGCTCGGGCGCTACTTAAAACAACGCCGGTACCTTGTTCAAAAAAATAACGCGATCAGGACACCAGCGGTGCCTAATTTTCTGTCACCCCAATATAAGTTTTTTGATTGGAGTTACATCAATAAGTTAGATTTACATATATGGTGAAAGGTATACAAGATTCGGCATAGCCGAATATAGCACTCTTACTTGTTTTCTTTTAAAATTGATGGAGAAAGGACGAATCCAAAGTCGTCGCACTTTAGACGAGGCCGCATCGGTTATAAAGTATCTTTGTTTAATACAATGTGTACTAATAACACATATGAGCTGAAAGCTACTATAGTTTTTACTATTTTTAGTAGTTGCGAAACGAACTTTTACTTATATAAAACTTTAACAAATGGTTTTAAAAATAAATAAGGTAAAACAGCAGTAACAACTCTTTAATCGCTATTTTGGCTGCACTTTGCGATTAATATGTATGTGTTTTATGTATGGGAGCAAATATAATATAAAGTAAGTACTTAAATTTTCTTTGAAGCAATTTCTAGTCTAGTGCTTAAGTTAAAAATGTTAAGTGTGCATAAAATAAAAGATGGAATTGTGGTTTTCTATTTTTTTTTTGCCTGCCATGTTCCTACTTCACCTGCTGATTACTTCTATAAATGCAGCAGTAAGCAATTTTTATTTTTTTATTCCCATATTTCATTATTTTTCATATTTTCTGCGCTATTTTTTTCGATAATTTTTCCACAAATTTTAACTTTAAATTTTATTCCTTTGTTTTAACAAACATTATGTTTTATTTAAATTAAATCAGAGTTTTAAAAATAGAATTATGTCTGTTTGCATGGGAGTATGTGTAGGTGCAAAGGTTTTATTGAAATTGTGTTTTTTAAGCGGTAGTTGTTCAAGTGTTTAAAATTTTATTACTTCCGTTTTCATGAACATTATATGCATATGTGCATCATAACAAAAAGTTTTATATATTTACCTGTTAAAAACACGTGGGAACATAGATGTAAAAGTCATTATAAATATGAAAAAAGACTATATTTTACATGGTATATTATAAAACAAATATATATGTACATATGTACATTTTGCTTTTATCGTTAGGTATTTATTTTGTTGCAAAAAAGAAGGGTTCTTTTGTACCGACTTAAAAAATGAAAGAGGTTGTCAATCAACTCGTCTGAATTTTGCTTTTTTAATTTTTGTGCCTGCGGAACTCATTTTCCATCGGCCATTTCTGCGCCGAGTTTTAAAATCATATAACAAAATATTTTATACCTCTTTTCACTTTTTATGGTAAAGGCTATAATAAATCCGATCTTTTTAACCGTTATTGACAAACGCTTGAAAAATGAACAAAATGCCGATTATTATGATCGTTATAATAACAAGTATAAATATTTAAAATTTTAAATTAGACGGTGCCCCAAGTTTACATTAAATTTGAGGTATATGACGATACTTTTGAACTTTGAACTTTTGAAAGACAGTTGAAATTTACGAAGAACCTTAGTCTGCTTTAACAACAAGTATAAAATATTTAATGTAATTAGTTGTATGTGGCCAAACTTTTGAACCGTTGCAGACAGATACCTAAAATTTACAAGCAACCTAGTCTGCTATAAGAACAGGTATACAATTTGAATTTAGAAATTAAAGGGTGTTATCCTAATTGATGTAACTTGCCCTATATGGCCCTATCTTCTTAACCGTTATTTACAAATACTTAAAAACTAGACATCTTAATAGTTAAAATTATAGTTGAAGGGTGTTTCAATAGTTGATGTAAAATGATGGATGAACCCAAACTTTTTACCGTAATAGACAGACAGCTTAAATCTGTTTTTAAATCGTTTTTTTTTGTGCAAGAATTAGATTATGAAGCAAAAAAATATTATGACCAAATGAATAATTTAAGTTCGGCTTAAGTTCACGTAAAAAAAACTTTTGGACTTTTACGTAACATTGGTAATTTTTTCAAAAGGGTTTCATGAACCCTTTCAATACCCCACAGTGAAGGCGGCACAAAATAGCAACATAAGTTGATCAGATTATTTTCAAGGCCCGTATTTAAATGTAAGCATTGTTTTTAAAAAGGTCTATCGACGAAGTAAAGGCTTCTCATATGATTTCGTTAAACTTTAAATTCAATAATATTTATACACAAGTATATAACGCCATAGACAATGTAATGCCAACGATTAATAAATTTTCAAGCTCATACCGCCCAATCTGCATAACTTTAATCCAGTGATTTTCAAACACTGTGCCGCATGTGCACATAAATTTTTTGCACTGTGCATTAAAATATAATAAAAAGTTAAACGTAAATGACGGGAAAGATTCTGGGGCAGTAACCCGAAGTTTAAAGTTTCGAAAACCTCGAGTTTCTCAAGCTATAGGTTTCAAGTGTTATATTATATGGAAGACGAGGATGCATCAAGCGTGGACGACAATGTTTCGAAAAATAAACTAACAAGAATCCCCCCAATTATTGTGGACAACGGACACAGTTTTACATCAGTGCTCAAAATACTAGGAGGAAGTTGTAAATATAAAAGGATGTCAGTTGGAACAAAGGTCTTTGCTAACTCCATGCGTGATATTGAATGTGCTCTTGAAAAACTGTAAAAAGCTAGTTTTATTTGGTTTATCTCAACTAAGCACTGCGACATTGAAGGACGATTTTAAACGTACTTTTAACATCGAACCAGTCGACATAAAAGAAATAAGCACCTCCCGATCAAATCCGGACGATGCGCTGTACATGCTGGAATTTAACCGCAAGCAGATTACTAAAAAAGAGGTAATAAAAATTAAATATATAAGTAGAACCGCTGTGCACTGGAGAAACCCTCTTCGGCGCTCAAGAGGTCCAACGCAAGGCTCCATATGTGCGATGTATGGTCACGGATCATTAAACTGCCATAGAACAGCAGTCCGCTTAGGATGTGGTGGCTCACACGACTACTCAACATGCCAGCTAAATAAGATTCCTGAAAAAGGTGTTTCAACTGCATCAAGAGAAACTTTAAAAACGCGACAAAAAGTAACCACCAAAAGGCGTCCAACAATAATAAAACAACGCAATGATGTACATATGTTTTCTTCGACTGAAGATTTTCATGCGATAAGAATTAAATCCCATTTTAAATAAAACTCCAGGTAAATATACTGGCAGATTGTCATATGCTGAAATAGTTGGCACAAACCACAAAACTGTGGAGAATGATAATCTGTCAAATGAACGACTACTAGACATCTACTTCGAAGCCATTGATGCTTTGGAAAAATGTAACACACATGGTGGGGGCGTTCTAATCGCAGTCAGAAATAATATTCCCCACGAACGTATTTCAAAACTACCAACATTCTCAATGGAAAATGTTTCCATAATAATTAAAATGCACAATAGGCTAATAAGATTTACGTCCATTTATTGTCTAAAATACACAAATGATTTTATGAATGAAATAGATACAATAACTAGATCCACTTCAGATTTCTTCATCTTCGGGGATTTCAACGCCCAGCATCAAGCTGGTATTGCCATCGCAATAATACAGCTGGTAACAGACCTTATAACCACCAACAAAATGACCAATGTTACATTTTTTCGCCTAACACTTTTACTAGATTTAGCCAAACGGGTGCTCCAAGTCAATCATCTTGCATAGATCTTTTAATATCAAACTCCAGTTTACAATTTTCGCCACTTAAAACTCATCCTACATTACTTAGTTCAGACCACACGCCGATCACTTGTGAAATAGAGTGCTCATTATATAAGGGATAGGGACCAAATACTCAATATAAACTAGCCAACTAGAAAGAAATAGAAAAATGGTTTTGACACATGCAAACTTGAAGAGGTTTTGTTTAAAATTACTCACATTGTTCAAGAAGCCTCGAGGCCAATACCTGTTGCAACAGATCATTGTTGGCAAAGAAAACTGTCACGACAAACCTTATTATTAATTGGCCAAAGACTAAAAAATTTTAAAAAATGTTAAAATTTCAGAGGCCTGTAACTCGGAAAATATAGGCGAGCGCCAATTTTTTCACTTGATGTTTTTCTTTATTTTTCAATTATCTATCTCCCTACATATATGTTTTTTTTGATTGGAGGTACTTCATTGTTCCAAATAATATGTAAAAGTTTGCTTTTGCAAACTTCATTTGAACACTAACACGAATGGACAGACATAAGAACTAAGAATGTAAATACTTTATGGGGTCGAAAATGAATATTGTAGAATTGTTATTTCTACAATATTCATATCCCTTTATCTATTTTTTTGTGATGAACGGTATAATAAATAATTTTAATTATATCTATATGACAAATTAATGCTATTAATTATTCAATAGTGCACATTTTACGTTGTCAAGTTTCAGATAAATTAAAAATTGTTACCATTTATTTTGCGAAAGAATTCACTTTGTAATAAAATTGCTGTCTCAAGGTCTTATGTAGAAAGGCCCTGAGCCACAAAATTATGATCTTACAGGAGAAGGTTAAAACAACAGAAACTGCATTTATCACAATGTAATATTTGAAATGTAAGTGCTTGTAAAACCGTTATTTTTGATACTATTGCATCCATATTTTGTGGCGAGGGGTATTTGTGTGAAATATCTTGGAATCACAAAAAAAACTTAATTTCGTAAAAATTCGAGTTGGCGCCTTTTTACATAAGACCACTGATATACAACTTATAGTTAATATTAAATGGAATTACCAACTTATAATAGTTTCTCCACATTTATTTAACCGAATTAAGATAACGCTCGCCATGTACAGTGTAAATGTACAAAACTGAATTACGAATTTTCATTAGTGGTTCACTAACTGTTTTAAAGGGATTATTTTAAATAAACAAAAAAGAATTTTTAATAAAAATGCCAACAACAAAGTACAATAACAACAACTTGAAAACTAAAACTGCTAAAATTTGACTACGTTATTGTTGTCAACTATACCACTGCAAAAGGTAGTGTTTGGCGTGGCTGCGAGTATTCCTATACAAATTATAAAAATTGATGCTACGATTCACTTCAGAAATCAGAAATCAGATAAGATATCAGTTTTTATTGCATCAGTACCCTTTAAGTTAAGCTTTAATCAGTTAAAAAGACAGTTGGTGATTAAAACTCTATTATGCCTAAACACTGTACAGCTTCTTTATCTCTATCTTTGAACGACCTTATGTTTGACCTTTATGCGATGAAAACTGAGGGCACCGGATGCCATTTTTTATAGCTTTTGCTATATATATAAATATATATATATATATATATATATATATATATATATATATATATATATATATATTTATGCACAGCGCATAGTTTGAGTACAGTTTTTCAATCCATCGCATATTTTAAGGACATTTGCATACTTTGAGGACAGTCCTCAAAGTTTTCATATATCTACCGCATACTTTGGGGACATGATACTTTGAGCCCATTTTTTTCCATTTTTCAATTTTATTGCGATTAAAATTCTCCGTTTTACTTTGCTAGATCTTCTATGTCCTTTTCGCGATATATGCATCGTAAATATAAAAATTATTAAAATTAATTTCAGATTTTTGTATGCTAAGTTGCCATACTTTCTACTTTCATTTTTGATGTTACTCGCCAAAAATTTTAGTATTTTTGCGTTAACGCCGTTCAAAAAGAAAATTTTAGTAGGCTTTGATCTACATAAGGAAAATGTTAAAAACATTTTAAAGCAGACTTGACACCAATATTGGTTAAAATAAATTTTTCACAATAAATTAGACATTTTTAGGTAGTTACCAATTTATTGTAAAAAAAAATGTCCGCAAAAATATTAGAACTTTATTTGATGACTAGAAAGAACCACATGAATAGCGTAAGGTAAGTAATTACATGTTTAAATGAAATTTTACGAATACATTACTTTTAATAATTTTAGGGAAGATGAAGAACAAGGCAATGGAGTGGGTAGGTGTTGATAAAGATGCGAGAGCTGCTAATACAGTACCTATCAGAAAATCTGCACGGCAAAACCACACAAGTGTAAGGGCGGCAAAAATCAGCAAATCTGAAAACGAAAACACCACCGCCTAAGGCTATTGATAGTAATGCAGCTGTGAGTGCTGAAGTCCAAGAGCCAACTAAACATTTTTTCGATGGTGAGTCGAACGTGGATGGCAGCGATGTAGACGACGATAAAGAATCTTGCTCTAGCAGTGAAAAAGACATTATAAAGTAAACCACAAACAATTTCGCTTTAGATGATGACGATGAAGAATGGGAAAGCATAGCTTAATAGACGGACACTGTACATTGTCTTTACTTTCCCGAAGAAAAACAAGAATATTGGTGGACGTATGTATTTTTGTGATCTCAAATCACGTACCCTGTTGAGCACTGTATCATGTAACAAATTTGGTGGAAAGAGAAAAAATCCAGTTGCAGTCTTCATATCGAACTCAATCAAGGGTAATAACCCAAAACTTTCAGTAGAGGTGAAAAGCTGCTTGTGGTTACACTTTAAGAGAATTTAATTATACGAATGCATAATAGTAAGCAAATTGATTAAAAAAATATATTTACGTTGTTTTTCCTTTAAGTCTGTTTTTTGGGTTGTACCATTTTTCCGAAATGTGCCGGTCATGAAGTGAAACAAATTTTATCAGCAAAACAGTATTAACTCAAAATTAAACCAAATGTAAATTAATTATTTTATTTTAAAAAAGGCTCAACTCAAAATAATACATTTTTTATAAAAATATACGATCTATTTTAACTTTTGTATTACTACAAACGAATACTATTTTGTTGATATGTATGAAGTCACTACATAATTCCGAAAGTGGTCTCAAATGTTGTTTTAGAGGTAAAAGAGTTATCGAAATGCGTTAACATTAGAAAGATACGGATGTTGTAAGTGGATTTTCTGTAAAAAGTGAGCAAGTGCGATATTTATATACGATTTTTTTTTTTTTTAATTTAGCAAAATAAGTTGTTTTTTTTTTCCTAAAATTAAGCAAAATCCACAACTTTTTGTAATGTAATATCTTTATTGAAATGTTATTTCTTTGTTAAAAGCTATGAAAATTAGTTATTTGGAATCTTTTTTGCGTTAATTAACCTTAGTTGTGCTTGATTTCTTCAAACAAAAATATTTCATGATATTCTTATGAAATTTTTATTATAATATGAAATTCTCATTTATTATTTTTGAAAATAAAAAAATAAAATGTATTAACGCGGGAAGAGTATACCCATATGGCCATTTCGCTACTGCTCATCAGAATATCATGAAATATTTATCCATATTAATCCAATAAATTTAATACCTGAAATATTTATGTTTGCAGGACCCAAGCACAATTTAAGTTAACTAACTTTTAAAATATATAAAAAACGGATTTTTATTGTTGCATTTTTTTTAATATTGATATTCAAGGCGAATTAATTTGATCATGGCGAAATCATGTATCAGGTGGTGGTAGTGGCGAATTCAGACATCCACCGTTGCTAAATACGTCGAACCAAGGCGAATCAATACCAGGTGGCAGCGTTAGAGAATTTATTATTTTTTGCTCATAGAAACGAATGTCTAACTTCATATATAAAAAATAGTACACAGATTTTTTATATAAGGAGTTTGACAGTAGTGTTTACGGCGAAAATTATTGCATTCGCCTACGCCTCCACCTGGTAATTGATTCGCCTTGCGTCGAACTACATATATAAAAAATCAGTGTAAATTTTTTTATAAGAAGTTTGATATTTCCTGCAACTGGAAATGTACAATTTCGCCACTCCCACCACCTGGTACATATTTCGACATAAATTTCATTTATCTTTTAGTTAATTCGCCTTGTTATTCTTGTTTTGAATTTTTTTGACAGCTTGTTTGAATTTGATTTTTCTTTGACACCTTGCTTTAAATTTTTTAAAGAAAATTTTATTCGTCTCAACCATTTGTTTTTGACACGAACAAAAAGTTATTTTGTTGTATCATTTTGCGGAAGAAAAAACATACATATTTTTTATATTCGGAGTTTGACATTAAGGGTTTCGGCGAAAATTAATGAATACGCCATCGCGACCACCTGGTACTGATACACCTTGGTTACAAGAATTTGTAGAAGGGATACTGCAAGGCGAATAAATTATAAGGTAGTAGCGATGGCGTATTCGTTAACTTTCGCCTATCGATCGTATGTAGCGCGATACGTGTACGGGGAACAGTTTTCGAGATACAATTAAAACGCTAAACTTACGACTTTTAGCTATATTTTTTCATTTTTAATTTTCACTGTTTAACAACTTTTTTCGTACATCATTTCAAAAAACGGGCTATACAACGATGAGTTATGATTCTCTATCGATTGTATATAGCGGTATATGTGCACGCTGAATAGTTTTAGCAAATACTTGTTGGTGTTTTTTAAACTCGTAAACAAACGTAGTAAAATTTATACAACTTTTGACATTAGCAACCACATACCAGTTGGGCGGACGACATTACCTAGTAAAATAAATGTACCTTGCACAGTATTTTAAGAGCCAGTTCACATTAAGGGCATTGTAGCTGACTTTTTTATTGTTTTCTCTTTTGGAGTATCTCCGAAAGTCATCAAGCGTTTACATTATGACTCTTTTGTGAGTGAGAGACTTTTATGATGTTTTATTAATCAATTTTGTAAGTGTTGCCATAAACTAAATGCATTAATTTTTGAACAAGCAGGCATGTTCTGAAAATCACAAGATTTCAAATCACTTGTAATTTTAAAATCACAATTGTGGTTTGATGATGTTATGAAAACCACAAAAGTTTTAACTTTTCGTGTTGATTTCACTTCTTCGAAAACACAAAAAAACAGCTGGTATTTTGTTTTAGTTTGACAAAATTTTTTATGTATTGAAAATTATTAGTGTTTTTCTTAAAATATAAAGTGAAAATAAATAAAAACTGATAACAAAAAAGTAAATGCAAAATCACAAAGCAAATAACAATATTTCTTGCAATAGAAAGTGTCTTTAATTTTTTCATAATTTTATAAATTCTTTGGTGCCGATTGCTAATTTTGCTATAAAAATCAACAAAAAACAGTTGAAGGTATTCATATTATTAATTTACTGCGAAGTTCAAAATAAAGTGGTTGAAAAAATAACCAAGTGATACTAAATCGGCAGGCATTTAGCTGACTGATTTAAAACCACAAAATTTTTAAAAGTTTTGTATTTTATATCACTTTCACAAAAAGTGATTTTCAGAACATGCCTGAATATAGCCCTTTGGTAACAGCGCTCAAGAATAGAACTTCAAAAAACGAAAGAGAGACAGAAATGAGAGAAAAAACTGAAAAGAGTCATGAATATTAATTTCGTGCTACTTTTCTACCCCGTAAGCTTCTTCACACCTCTTGCCATCAAACTTTTGCATCATGACTTTTGTAGCTGATACAATGCCCTTAATGTAAATTCTCTCTTATATGTTTTTATGTAAAAAAGGGAAATCATATTGCACTTATACACTCCCCGAAAACAAACAAAAATCACAAAAGCGTCCTCACATGTACTTTCCACACAAATCTAAAAAAAGTTAGCCAAAACAAAAAAAAATCCCTAAAAAGTTCTTTATCTTCTTCACGACAAAAAAGCATGAAATTTTATTTTAAATCAAAACGAATTAATTAACAGGTTGCAGCCCCGCTGATTATTTATATTCAGCGTTTATAAAATTTATAAAAGCATTTGTAAAGGAAAAAGTTTTCAAATAATTAAAAAAAATAAAATTTTTAAAGCAAAAATATAATATGAGATATTGCTATTAGGAATCAACTGGTATAACTTTATTTAAAGCAACCAATGATGATAGAATTATAAATTGAATAAGGCTTGCTTTGTATAGTCAGATGTTTTTAACAACAACGAGTTGATGATTTGTTGCAGCCGTGCTCTCAGTTGTATTAATTCACCTTGATTTGAAGGAAAATATTGTTTTCAAGGCGAATTCATAGAAGGTGACTACATTACTGCCATCCCTAAATTAGCGCGTAAAGCGCAAGATAACTGTCAAAATTTCTCATGTACATACAAAATGTATGAAGCATCCCTAAATAGCTTGGCGTCAACGCTTAGCAATTGGAAAATCCAATTTTGACAGTGCGTTAGGAAGTGAAGTTTGCTGTTTGTTGGTTTGTTTTGTTTTGTTATGGTTGAAAAGTAGTGACAATTTAGTAATTTTCAAGGCAATCTAGCGGTTTTATCTCTTCTTTATTCTTATACAGCGGGTTTTATGAAATAAAATGAGTTAACATTACTTTTAACGACACGAAGTTAACGCTGTTATTTAGGGATGACATTTCAGCGCAAAAGCTATGAATTGCATTGCTTTGCGTCTTACGCGCTAATTTAGGAATGGCAGTTAGTTTTAAAAGCAATTCTATTTTGCAAAGTTTTATTTTAATTTCAAAATCAATTACAATACAAAGATTAGCAGTTTTGACATTTGCGAATTAAAAAAATGCAACTATCTGTAGGACAAATTTGATAATAAGTTCATTTTCCAATGACTACACCTTATCCTTACTGTTTTTTCCTTATTTATTGTAATATGTTTTTAATTTAGGTTGATTTTTTATATATAGTTTTTTATTTCTAGCAGCAACGAAAATGAATGAAATCGCTGCTGCTACCACCTGGTACATGATTACGACATGGTTGGAAAATAAATTAAACTTAAGTAAACAGCTAAACTTCTTAACAGAGTTGCATAAAAGGTGTACTCCCAAGTAAACAAAATACCAGTATATGCAGAAAAATGTAAAAAAGAAGATGCGCATGCAGAAAAATATAAACAAACGTGCAATCAACGTGATTTATATATAACTCATTAACTTTTTTATGCATGTTTTCTTGAAAGCCTGTAAATAAATCAGTTATTAAGCAGCAAATTTTAAATGAAAAAAATCGCTTTAATATATAAATTAAGTTTTTTGCTTATGTCTCGAAAACTATTTCGTGTGTACAAATATCGCTATTATGATCTATTGATAATTTTAATACAAATCAATCGTTGTATTTCCTGAATACTGTAGTAAAAAGGTTTTTAACAGTAAACTTTTTACATGTAAAAAATCGCTTAAATATAAACTTTGTTTTTTTTTAAATTGCTCAAATTCTAGGCGAATTAAGTATAAGGTGATAGCGGTGGCGAATTCAATTCTTTTCCCTGGTATTCTGTCAAACTCCATGTATAAAAAATCTGTATAACAGTTAGATAAATTTTTTATATAGGGAGTTTGACAGTTAGAATACATGGGAAAAGAATTGCATTCGCCACCGCTATCACCTTATACTTAATTCGCCTTGCTCAAATTCATAAGAAAGGTGTTTTGCTTATGTCTCGAAAACTTTTCTACGTGAACATATAACTCTATATGCGAACATTAGAGAATCAGAATACAAATCGATCGTGGAATAGCTTGTTTCTTAAAGAACTATATGAAAAGAGTTATTACGCAGCAACATTTTCAATTGTTAGAAAATCACATAAACTAAAGTTTTCTAGATCTAAGCAAAAAAGAATTTGAGCAATTTTTTAAATTTTTAATGTATGCTTCCTAATTATTCTTTGCGCAGTCATTTCAGAAATGAACCATACCAAGATAGATTCGTATATGTGCATGCAGAATAGTTTCAGAGTTATGAATGAAAAATTACTTTAATGTGTGTTTATCAGAAGTTTTCTGCTTTGACCCTCAATAATCAATATCAGTAATTTAAATAATTAATCGGGATAATAGAAAATATCACGAAAAAAAGATTTTATTTTGAAAATTACTTCAATGTGGTTAATGTGTAGCGCTTTTATTTCTTAATTAGCAGGATTTTAATTCTTCAATTTCGTATTCAAATCAAATAATGAGTTGTGGTCGAATTTAGAAAAGATAACTATTATAACAGTTTGATAAATTTTTTATGTAAAATGGAAAAGAATATTGCTCTCATACACTATTAAGTAAAAAAAAACAATATGTGCTCAGACGCAAAAAAGCGGTAATTTGCATGCGACTCTGAAAAAACCAATATATAGCCTAAGAAAAAGCCAATCAGTGAACTTACTACCGAATTTGTCCTACAGATAGTTGCATTTTTTTAATTCGCAAATGTCAAAACTGCTTATCTTTGTATTGTAATTGATTTTTAAATTAAAATAAAACTTTGCAAAAGAGAATCAAGGTGAATTAATACAACTGAGAGCACGGCTGCAACAAAACATCAACACGTTGTTGTTAAAAATATCTGACTATACAAAGCGACCCTTATATAATTTATAATTCTATCATCATTGGTTGCTTTAACCCTTTCGGGACGGAGTTTTATTTTGAAAACCAAATAATGTATGGTAAAATTTTTTTCATATTCTAAAAGGTATGATGAAAGTATTATGTTCTCCATACTTAAAAATTTTAAATTCGTCCTTTTATCCTGGGACATATAATCCCAAAAAGTATTTTCATGGGACATAAAATCCCAATCATGTTCTCGAAGAGCGATTTGAAATTAAAAAGATAACTAAAATATATATATTATTAGATTTAGATAAAAGTTTACATTTATTTTTAACATTTTAGGAATGCAATTAGGTATTTATTTGTGGAATGGCCCAAAACACTTGTAACATAAGGCATTGTTACAACCTGAGCATATCATCTTTGTTCGCTTTTCTATGCCAAGTGAAGAACAGCGGACACAGCGACAGCGCTTCTCTTGCTCTACTGGGAAGTGGTCTCTAATATTGAAGCTATCCGTTTTTAGACGTTTGGAAGTTCTACCTCCCTGGCGATTGCATTGAAAATAAGGAAAATACGACAGTTTGAAATTTGCTGGGACGTATTATCCCAGTAGTCCCGAAAGGGTTAAATAAAGTTATACCAGTTGATTTCTAATAGCAATATCTCATATTATATTATATTTTTGCTTTTAAAATTTTATTATTAACATTTTTTTTTATTATTTGAACTATTTCCTTTACGAATGCTTTTATAAATTTTATAAACGCTGAATATAAATAATCAGCTGGGCTGCTACCTGTTAATTAATTCGTTTTGATTAAAAATATAATTTCATGCTTTTTTGTCGTGAAGAACATAAAGAACTTTTTAGGGATTTTTTTTTATTTGTTTTGGCTAATTTTTTTCAGAGTTGCATGGAATGTACATGTGAACACGTTTTTTTGTTTTTTTTTTTTGTTTTTTATATTTTTTCTGGAGTGTATGAGTGCAGTGTGGTTTCCCTTTTTACAAAAAAAATGTAAACAAACAGTACAGGGTACATTTGTTTTACTAGGTAGTAGCATATCTGCTACATATACAAAAAAGCCAACATGGCTTTTTATTGTTGATTTGTTCGTTGGAAAACACAAAAAGAGAATTAAAAAATAAAACAAATAATTATTGGTCTTGAACACATGTTTGGTTTTTTTCGCCAATGCTTGTTGTTGGTGTTTTAATGAAATTTGTAAACAAACGTAGTAATATATAAACATTTGACATTTACAACCACATACAACCAGCTGGGCGGACAGACAGTACATAGTAAAATAAATGCACCTTGCAAACTGTGACAAAAAATAGCACTTCCCAGACTTTTTCAATGGTATATTTCTCTTGTTTTAGTTATTTAATAAAACTTGTTTGAGATTCTTCTATTATGTATTTGTTTCCTTCTGAAATCTCATATAAGACGAAAATCAAAACCGGGATCTTACAAATTTATAAAGTAGCACAAATTTTCATTATTCCGCAAAAGTCAGAACGTTAATATGGCAACAAAAAGAGAGAGTGGAACTATCTTCTATTCTTATATCATGCTTTGTAGGAATTTTATTGCAAACTTTTTTCAAAGTTGGACTTCATTTAGACACGCAAATTTTACTTTGACAAAGTTTTGTTAATTTACTTTTAAACTTTGGTGTTCAGAGACAAAAAGTTTTCTTTTACAATTTTTGTTTCCTTCTAATTTTTGGACGTTTTGTATGTGGTGCTTAAAAGTTATAAGTTATAACACAAAAAAATGTGTATCTTCACATATAAACCTGTATATAAGCAACGAAAGAAAAAAATAGCAACTTTGGAGTATATCAAAGTCTGTACTGTCTTCATTTTTTTCCCTCTCTCATACATAAAATGAAAACTTGGCAAAGTAAAATTTGCGTGTCTATATGGGGTGTACATGTGAATACCAAGGCGAATTGATAATTGTTAATTAATTAAGTTATCAATTCGCCTTGTGCGCCTCTGCACCAAATACAAGGTTCAAGAACAACACGGCTTTTATTATTGTTAGTTGAAAAATAAAAACAAGAGAAAAAGTAAACAAAAGCTACATAATTGCTCTTAATACACATGCTTGTTTTGTTTTGCAAATGTTTGATATTTGTGTTTTTAAAACGGACGACATTACCAAGTAAAATAAATGTACCTTGCAAACTGTGACAATAAATAATAATAAAAATAACATCGGCTCTTAATGGTTTAAGCATGTTTAAAAAATGTTTGTATTTGCTTAAAGATCTCTTCAATAAGCTATTGATATTTTAAAAAAATTTAAAATTTCAGAGCCCCGTAACTCGGAAAATATGGGCGAGTTCTAATTTTTTTACTTGATGTTTTTATACCCTTCACCACAAAAAGTAGAAAAAGGTTATAACTAAGTTTGGCATTCCGTTTGTAATTCGAAGCAAACTAGATTTCAATACTAACATGGATGGACAGACGGACATCGCTCAATCGACTTCACTATGCATAAGAAGTCAGAATATATATACTTTTATACTTTATGGGGTCGAAATGGATATTGTAAAAATTACGCACAGAGTGACAAACTTAGATATACCCTTTTTTACTGTTTGTGGTGAATAGTATAATTATTTAAAGCAGTTGAATTAATCATAGGTGGCGCTATGAAAACAGAAACCTAATGCAATTTTATTGTTGCAGAGGCCCACATTGTGCCTGAAGACATCTGACTAAACAATTCAAGCCGAATTCAATTTATACTGTAGTCTTATTTGATACTATAAATAAAGTTTATGTTTGCTTTTTTTTAAATTTAATTTTTTTTCAAATTATTTGAAAACTATTTCTTTTACAAATGCTTTTAAAATTTTTACAACGCTGCAAACTTCATATAAAAAAATTTAGGTTGCTTTTTTATATATAGTTAGTTATTTCTACCAGCAATGAAAATGAATGAAATCGCTGCTGCTACCACCTGGTGCATTATTTTGCCATGACTCGTACGTTAATAAATAAGTGGTCATTACAAATTTTTTGGTTTAGTCTTTTTTTCTTTGCATTTATCTGCATTTTTGACACACTCAGTTTGTCAAGAAACAATGAATTTGTCTTGAACACAACTTACTCCATAAGTCTTGAAATATATATATTTTGAAATAAATAATTTGCTTTGAATAATATAAAGCTAGGCATAAAAACATTTAAATAAAAATATATTGATTTTATTTCTGGCGTATGTATGAATGTTTTTCTAACCCTGCAATAATTTCATTTGTTGTTTGGCAAGCACAAAATACAAGTTCACGGCAAATTGAACAGGAGACTGCATTACCTCAAACATATGTTTGCAGGTTTTTTTTTCGAGTTGTCAAAATTGTTGCTCTTTTTTTATTGTACGTGTATATAGTGTGTGCATGTGCATTGTATGTATGTGTTCAATTGCTTGCTTTTTTTCACAAACTCATACACACATATTGCCAGAACAAGATTTTACAAAAACAAAATACACGCAAAAGCTAATGCTGTCGCATGTATCAATGTGCCTTGTACCAGTTTTAAAAAATGAGACGCCTTCTTTTTAATAGCTGAAAGATAAGTATTGCTCAGCATCTACAAGAATATAAGGCGAATTCATTTACTGGTGGTTAAAACAGCACAGCTGATTTTTGTCCATGTTTAACATGGTTTCACAATTTTACAACAAATTTCCAAAAAAAAGCTGCATATGCAGAAGAAAAAAACCAACTAGTACAAATTTATTTAAAGTACTAAATAAAGTTTAATCAGCTGTTTTTGAAATAAACGTGGTGTTCTGCCATGACAAATATACAGTACATTTTTAAAATGGTAGCTGTGTGGCAACCTACTAATAATTCGCATTGAAAGAACCTAAAAATGTGCTAAAATTAAAAGACAAAAAAAAGTAAAATAAATACATAAGGCATACAATACATACAAACTTATGAAACATTTTGCGGTACTAATCAATATAGATCGTATTTTGTTCTGTACCGAATGATACAAATTGCTCCGTAGTACGGCTTTTAGTTAAGATTTTATAACTTCAAAAAATATCTCGATCAATGATAGTGTCTTATGTGCGTCACATTCATTTTTGTAATAACGAAAGTGACAGTAATAAAAATCTATTTCTACAGCCATATAGCTCCTAAATTATATCTTGTATACAGACATTGTAACTGACATCGCTTGTTACCTTGAAGCTTTGTGTTTTTTTAGATAGCAAAAGTTTGCAAGTCAAGGCGAATTAATTATGAATTCTCCTTGTTTGCAAGTGTTTGAGAAACTTATTTGTGTTTCACATTTCTCGTTTGCGGCGAAAATTATGAATTCGCCATTGCGACCACCTAGTATATTATCGGCATGGTTTTTTATTTTCTTCTCGACAAAAAAGGCAGGAAACTATATATTAAATCAAAGCGTTTTCATTAACACATAGCTGACTTATGTTTATGTTCTTGTAAAAGAAAAGGTTTCCAAAAATTTCAAAAAATAAAAATATTAAATTTTAATATGAAAATTTATTATTCGGATTCTTTTTTACGTAATTCATTTTAATTGTGCTTGACCCCTTCAAACATAAATATATCATAATATTCTTATGATTATATTAATTATTTAAAACTACAAAAATGTAATATATTACACCGGGGAAAGCATATCCATATGCCTATTTCGCCACTACTCATATTGAATAGAAAACCTAATAGTCTTATATCAAAAGTCAAATTTATTATATTATATAGAGAACTCCTCTATATCAACAAAGCAAAAAGACATAAACCAGGTATTTGATTCGCCTTGAGCATAAAATTATATTGTAAAACAAAACGAATTACTTGACAGGTAGCAGCACAGCTGATTTATGTTTGTGTTCAGCGTTCCCAAATTTTAAAAGCTTTTGTAAAAGAAATAGTTTTTAATAATTTGAAAAAATAAAAAAAATTAAAATTTAACAAAAATAAAATTAAAAAGGCAAAAATAAAATATAATATGAGGAATTGCTAAAAGAAACCAGCTGCTATATTTTTTTTTAAAAACCAACACAACGTGCCTTGGCTCAGCCACACCCAAGGCGAATTAATACAGGTGACCGCACGGCTACAACAATCCAACAACACAAAAAACAACAGGCAATTTGTTGCTACAAAATTATGTATGTTGTCAAAAAAATATTGTAAAAAAAACAAAATAAAAAAAATATACATATGTGTTGGATTGTTGTAGCCGTGCGGTCACCTGTATCAATTCGCCTTGACTCAGCCACACCCAAGGCGAATTAATACAGGTGACCGCACGGCTACAACAATCCAATAACACAAAAAACAACAGGCAATTTGTTGCTACAAAATTATGTATGTTGTCAAAAAAATATTGTAAAAACAAAATAAAAAAATATATTTGATGAAAAATTTTCAGAATAAAAAAATTATATAAATTAAGTTACATAAAAATAAAAATACAGGAAAAGTGACCAAAATTCTTTTATACCAATAGTTTGCCCAAATCACATGCATCGTTCCATTCTTGCACGTTGACCTTTTGAAGACTAACATAATCTTCCACAAAAAAACAAAGAAATTATAAATGTGTTAATAATAATTTTACTATCTTTTTACGCATATTTTGATAATACACATCAGGAACTGGAAATACGGTTCCATGTTGTGGTAGTTTTCTCTAGGAATTTCATTTGTTTGTTTTCTATTAGCAATCAAAAAAATTTTATATTAAAAAAAAATTTAACAAATTATTTATTTTTGACAAATTTTTTTTGACAACTGTAATGTTTACAGCTGATGGGCTTTTTCGCCCGTGCGTTCATCTGTATTATTTCGCCATGGCCACACCAAAATACAAAAAAAAATGTTTTTCACGCAGAAGTACTTTCTATGAAACTCAAAAAAAGTTTGCCAAAACAAAAAGTTTTTTAACTTCTCAACAAAAAAAAAACACACGAAATCATGGCGAAAATCAAGGCGAATTAATACAGGTGACCGCACGGCTACAACAATCCAACAACACAAAAAACAACAGGCAATTTGTTGCTACAAAATTATGTGTGTTGTCAAAAAATATTGTAAAAAAACAAACAAAATAAAAAAATATATTTGATGAAAAAAAGTGGTTGTAATTATCAGAATAAGAAAATTATAAAAATTAAGTTACATAAAAATAAAAATACAGGAAAAGTGTCCAAAATTCTTTTGTACCACTAGTTTGCCCAAATCACATGCATCGTTCCATTTTTGCACGTTGGCCACTTGAAGACTAACATAATCTTCCACAAAAAAAAACAAGAAATTATAAATGTGTTAACAATAATTTCACTATCTTTTTACGCATATTTTGATTATACACATTAGGAACTGCAAAAACGGTTCCATGTTGAGGTATTTTTCTCCAGGAATTTCAATAGTTTGTTTCCTATTAGCAATCAAAAAAAAAATTAAATTAAAAAAATTTAACAAATTATTTATTTTTGACAAATTTTTTTGACAACTGCAATATATACAGCTGATGGGCTTTTTCGCCCGTGCGTTCACCTGTACAATTTCGCCATGGCGAAAATATACTAGGTGGTCGCAATGGCGAATTCATAATTTTCGCCGCAAACGTGAAATGTCAAACACCATATAAAAAAAATATATACACATTTATTTATGTATGGAGTTTTACATTTAGCGTTTACGGCAAAAGTGATAAATTCGCCATCGATACCACCTGTATTATTTCGCTATGCACGAAATTATACTGATGGCTGTTCTGGTAAAAGAAAGAAAATTAAAAAAAAATATTTTTTTTTAAATCAACTGATAAAACTTTATTTAAAGTACCAGATGATGATAGGAGTCTGAACTGAATTCGACATTCTTTTGCTTAGTCAGACGTTTTTCGCATCACCTATTATTAATTCGCCCAGATTCAAATTAATTTTAATATTTTTTTTGGTAGAACTTAGATTCGCCTTGTGCTTAGATATGAATTAAGGCAAAGCGAATAAATTATCCATTCCATATAAAAAATTTGTTTACGGTCAAACTCCAAATATAAAAATGTATACATATTTTAAAGGCCCAACTATAATGTGCATAAAAACACTTAAGCAAGCTTACACAACTGTGCAAATACATTAAATTATATGTAATAAACTATAATGTACATAAGATATATTTTCGTCAAATTTCTTTTCATTATGCAAGGTACGAAACTGATCGCGCTTTCCGTACGGAATCAGCTGATTATTCTTTGTGTTATACATTGATAAAAAAAAATTTTAACTAAGACTTAAATTGTTAAATTTTTAGTTTTTAATTCAATAAAAAATGTAGAAAAAACAACAAACAACAGAAAATAGCTTGTAACAATATTTTTACTCTTTCTTAGAACATGAACCAAATATGTAAATGCGTATGTGAACGTTATTAAATATATAAAATATCTTTCTTTATAAGCTAAAGCTAGCTTATTAACATTATAGTTGGGCCTTGAGTAATGATTTCAGCGTAAATGAATGAACTCGCCTACGCTGCCACCGTAATTGATTCCTGAAGTCAGTTGTATTCAAGGCGAATTCATTGCTTCTTGTTGAACAGTGTGTGTTAAAAACAACATAATAATAAATATGGTACATAACAAGGCGAATTAACAACAGGTGGCTTCAACAGCCGCGGTGACGATTGTGATTTTTAATTCTTCGAGTGTCAAATAATGTCCTTTGGTTTTGACAGCCGAAAACTCTTCAATAGCAGTGTTGTATTTATTTCCGCCGTAAGTATCCCTGTTATTAATTCGCCTTGGTACATACGAGTAAGATCATTGCTATGGTTGGTGTCAAATATTTTTTAAAGTTTATTTTAAATATTATTTTTGCTTACACTGAACTGCTTTCGAGCAAAATATAAATTTTGTTAATTACTGTAAGCCTTATTTATTTTACCTTTTTGGGTCTTTGAATTTTAGCATATTTTTAAGTTCTTTCAATGAGAATTGGTAGGTAGTAGGTGGCCACACAGCTATTATATCAAAAATGTACTGTAATTTTGTCATGGCAGAACAGCACGTTAATTTCAAAAATAGCTGATTAAGCTTCATTTGGTACTTTTAATAAAGTTGTACTAGTTGTTTTTTTTTTCTTCTGCATATGTTGAACATGAATCTTTCAGCCATTAAAGGCCATTTTAGACGGTAAGACTTTACGTACGTAAAATCTAAGAGAAAATAAAATGAAAATCTATCCGTATGAAAAAATAGAGATTAAAAATCGTATGATTTTGCTCTTGTGTTTACACCATTGGTGTTGAATAAAATGAAGTAAAATTGAAACAGCTGTTGTTAAAACAATAATTGTTTACAAAAATATTTGTGATGCCAACTGAGTCTATTTTGCACTATATTCAGCGGTTTTTGTATTATTTTGACGAGTTTTACCTTTAAAAAGTAAGCATTATTAATCTAATGAAGTAGTTGAACAATTTTAAAAAATAAAGAGAGCCGTACTATCAAATTTCCATCAGTACTTTCTCTCAATGTCGGACAGTTTCATTACATATTATGTTAAGACGATACTACTTGTACTCTTCTACACAAAAATTTGACATGTCGTATTACTTGTAGTATAATGTAAACCGCCCTTAAAGAAAAGTCGTCTCACTTTTTTGTGCTTGCCAAATAACAAATAAAATAATTACAGGGTTAGAAAAACATTCATACATGCACCAAAAAGATCTCATTATGTTTTTATGCCTAGCTTTATGTTATTCAAAGCAAATTAAATATTATTAATTTCAAAGTATATATATATCGTAGGCGAATTAATTTTTAGTTGATAGTAACCAAACTGTCAAACTCCATGTATAAAAAATGTTTATTGTCAAACAACATATATAAACAATGTATTAAGATTTTGAGTAATGATTTTGGCGAAAATGAAACTGAGTGTTAAAAATAAAATAATTAATAAATATATTACATAAAATCCGCGAGTGTTCATTGCGTGTGTGCATGGATGCAAGTGTTTGTCAATCTTCATGTTTGCCAATGCTGCGTTTTCGACTCCAGTTGTATTTCTACAGTTGACGTCCAATATTTTGGGAAGTTTTCTTTAAATATTATTTTTGCTTACACTAAACTGCTTTCGAGCAAAATATACATTTCATTGTTTATTGTACCTTTTTGGGTCTTTAAATTTTAGCATATTTTTAAGTTCGTTCAATGTGAATTAATAGTAGGTGCCCATACACCTATTATATCAAAAATGTACTGTCATGGCAGAACCACACGTTAATTTCAAAATCAGCTGATTAAACTTTATTTGGTACTTTAAATAAAGTTGTACTAGTTGGTTTTTTTCTTCTGCATATGCAGCCATATTTTGGTAAATTTGTTGTAAAATTGTGAAACCATGTTGAACATGGAAAAAATCAGCTGGGCTGTTATAACCACCATGAAATGAATTCGCCTTATGTTTTTGTATATGCTAAGGAACATTTATCTTTAACCCCCTGTTTACATTAGACAATGCTGTCATGACAATAGCAATACATGCACAGTTTTTCACTAATACATGTACACATTTCAATTGTCTGAATTACTGTCTTGAATATTTTGAAGACAGTGATTTGACGTATGCCGACAAATTTTTTTATAATTGCTTTAACTAAATAAAATTTTAATTAAATTATTATTTTAAATTATAAAATTTTCTTTGCATACAACAATAGAAATGGAAAAATAGCAGGAAGAAACTCTAAAGCTATTTTAAATTTTCCGAGAACGTGCTGATAATGAATTGTCATAATTATTGTCTGGACGCCTATACTACAGAAGCAATTGTCAGCATTTTTGACAACTAATGTGTATTATTTTATTGTCATGACAGCATTTTCTAATGTAAACGTAGCGTAAGCTTTTAAAAAGAGGGCGTCACACTTTTTAAAACTTGTATTTTGTGCTTGCCAAATAACAAATAAAATTATTACAGGGTTAGAAAAACATTCATACATGCGCCAGAAATGAAATTACTATATTTTTATTGAAATGTTTTTATGCCTAGCTTTATATTAAAAATTAAAATTATTAAAAATGAATAGAATTCAATAAAAATTAAATTACTAGCTTTATATTATTCAAAGCATATTGTTTATTTCAAAGTATATCTATGTTAAGACTTATTGAGTAAGTTGTGATCAAGGCAAGTTCATTGTTTCTTTATAAACTGAGTGTGTCAAAAAGGCAGATAAATTAAAAAAAAAAAAAAAACTGTAAACCAAAAAATTTTTAATGACCACTTATTTATTAACGTACGAATTAGGGCAAAATAATGCATCAGGTGGTAGCAGTGGCGCATTCATTCATTTTCGTCACTGCTAGAAATGTCTAACAAATATATAAAAAATCAGCGTCAAATATATGTATATGAAGTTTGACATTTCCCGCAACGGCGAAAATGAATAAATTCAACACTGCAACCACCTGGTACATGATTTCGACATGGTACTAAAATATATTAAACTTAAGGAAACAGCTAAACTTCTTAACAGACTTGCATAATAAAAATAGGTATTTGTATGGCCAGAAAAATGTAAAAAAAGTTGCGCATGTTTTCTTAAAACCCTGTAAATAAATCAAACTATTCCGTGTCTACCAATCAATCGTGTTTTTTGAATACTGTAGCAAAAAGGTTATAAAGTAGCAAAACTTTTTATACTCGTATGTAAAAAATTGCTTAAAAATAAACTTTGGTTTTTTAAATCCCTCAAATTTACAAGTTCAGTGTTTTGATTATATTTCCAAAATTTTTCTACGTGAACATATAACTCTGTATGCGATCATTGGAGAATCAGAATATAAATCGATCGTGGTATAGCTCGTTTCTTAAACGACTGCATGAAAAAATTTATTACGGATTATTCTTTTCATTAAATCTTGAATTTTCCTTCGGGAGGTTGTTTTTTACTTGCAGCATTCTTATAAAATTTATTTATTTTTAAAATGACGATCACTACATTCCAAATTACAGGTATTGACTGGCAAATTTCGATAAATTCTATTTCTTTCATCCCTATTTTTATCTTTCGACATTTTATGCAACCATGGAACTTAAAATCTCGTTTTAAATGAAAATTGTGTACGTGCTTGAATAAAACACACAATACACACATCAAAGTGTTACATCCATCATACCAAAAACAAAAATTTATAATATATTTTTGAAATAATGAAAATGTTTTTGGTGAGGTTTGGATGTTAGGTTGTTCTTTTCGCCTTGTGTCCTTTGGTCATTTTTGGTTATGTGAACTTTTGTTTTTTTTTTATAAATTTTCGATTTCAAATGCGTTTTTTAGAAAAAAATTAAGTATTTTTCTGAAATTATAGTAAAATTAAATTTTAGTGTGTTATCTTGGCCGTTTATAAAATTCCAACATTTTTTTATAACCTAGAGCTTTTTTCTGAAATATCAAATTATAATTAATTTTATATTGTTTTCAGCAAAAAAATCTGCCACAGAAATATGTACACTTTGTTTTTGTACAAATTGTTTTTAACTTTTGACACTCGAAGAAGAAAAAATTACAAGTGTAAAAAATTGTCACCTGTCAACCCACCTGGTATTAATTCGCCTTGCATACATCTTAATTTTTTTTGTGCGAACAGTGATGACAATTTATAAATTTTTTTCTCGAAACTAGCGATGTTTATTAGATAATTGTACTACGTTATATTATAATATATTTTTAATATAAGTATATCATTAAATATTTCATACAAATTTTCTCTGTAGTGTTATCATGTTTTATATTCCTTTCTCGTTTAATGAGGAAACTACTTTTTAAGCAAACAAAAGATTTTAACTATAAGCTGTTTTTAAATTTTATCAATATACAAAAAAAACATTGTAACACAATTATTTGTATATCTTGATTACAAATAAGCAAATATTGGAGAATCAGCAATTATAAATTGAAAAAAATAAACCCTTCACAAAAGGCAATAGTTATTCAGAAAGGTTCTTTGTGTTACCTTTTTTTCTTATGCTAATTTTAACTACATAGATTCGACAACAGTATCTAATCAGCAGTGTAATTTATTGAAAGGTAAAAGTTTAGGCTTGATAAAAGCTTGAAAAAGCATACTGAACACTGACTAATAATAATATCTGGGTAGCTATATATTGCAAATCATTATATTAATATTATATTATATATATTAATTTATAAAAGCACTGACCTAGGTTTATTCGCTGAGTTCTTAGAATGGGAATTTTTAAATGAATAAGATAGAAAAAAATTAAAAGTGCTATATTCGCTTTGCTGAAACTTATATACCCTTCGCCATCTCTATGTGAAGTAACTCAAATCAAAAAAGCAAATATTAGCGTGGCAGGGAATTAAAAAGAAATTGGTACTGCATACATATAATTTTACATAAAAATGACATCAGCATTTTTAAAAAATTTTAGTATTTCCTTAAAGATCCCTTCAAAAGCTTTAATATGATACCCACATTGATATTTTTAAAAATTGCATAGACCCGTAACTCGGAAAATATGGGCGAGCGCCAATTTTTTCACTTGATGTTTTTTTCTTATTTTTAAATTCTCTATTGGAGGACATGGACCGATTACGCTGATTTCTAATAGCACCTCTTTCGACACTATATCTGATCGATTGACATATTTACCCTTTTTCTATTTGGCGTTAGACACATCGTCGTCAATTTTAAGGCAACATCACTTCAGCACAACGTCAATACGTATTCCAGAGCAGAAGGGTACAATAATGTTTATACAAAGTCCATGATTTGCTTTTTTAGTTTTACTAGAAGTCTTTTCCACAACAGCGTTATGATATAAAGGTTAGACACAAATTACTTATTACCATCTCTTACCGATTAAACGAGGAGAAGAAAAAATATAATATTTAAAATTTAATCTTCTACCACAATTTGCATACGGATCGTTAAAATCCTTAAGACAGTTTATTTTAATTAGTACATTCATTAAACAAAAGCTGCCTTTTAACTTTTTTCCGTAGAAAAGAAAATCAAAAGATCGAATAAAATATATATCAAAATGTATATTACAGATAAAATAAGCATATAATTTAAAAATGTAATGATCTTTTTTTCCTATAAAGAAACACTTTTTCTCAAAAGTAATATCATTTATATAGTCATTGATAGGTTTATTTAAAATAGTAGTGATATATGTTTGAGAAAATAAATTCCTAAATACGACAAAAAAGCAATACATTTTAAAAACAGATTAATTTATTTGTAATTATTGTTTTTCAATTATTAGCGATTTTGGTAAAAAAAAATATTTTAGCAGCACTGACATACACTCCTTTGCTAAATACAATTTACGACGGCGTCATAAGAAAAATCGCCAAAATACTGAACATCTGGTAATAATAATTTTCATATATATTAGCAACACTTTGGGGACATGTCCCTGATGTAAACGCAACATATATTTATGTCCTCAAAGTATGCGCAGCATAGTAAAAACTATATTATTCCGATTTTATTTGGAGTTATGGGGAAATATCGGTATATATGTTTATATTATTATACATTTTAAATAATTTCATGAAAAAAAGTTAAGATTTTTTGTGTCCCCAAACTATGCGCTGTGCATAAGTATATATATATATATATATATATATATATATATATATATATATACTAGATGAACCCGGTGTGCTTCGCTACCCCCCTCGTTATTAAATAAAATTAAAAGTATTGCGAAAATTTAATGACGATTGGTCCAGTAGTTAAGACTATATTACGATTTTAATTTTTCTAAAAAGGGGCGGGGTCCCAACCACTTTTCTCCTGGTACGTATTCCTAATTATGCCAATACCATATGTACCAAATATCGTCGACGTAGGTCAAAAAATGGCCAAAATATGGCGATTTAAATTTTTGAGTTATATGGCCGGTGCCACGACCCGTTGTCCAATTAAAAGTTCATATAGCCTATTATTCCTTCAAGAGTCACAGTAACATGCTGTGAAAATTTCAGGAAGATCGGTCCAAGGGTTTGGCCTCCTATAAAGCACAAACATACAGACAGACATTCATTTTTATATATATAGATATATATATATATATATATATATATATATATATATATATATATATATATATATATATATATTTCCATATTTCTAACTGCAACCCTTAGTAGAAATATAAAAGAAAAATAAAACTAGTTGCTTAATGGTTACTGTGTTTTTATATAAAAGAATTTTAAGTAATTTTATTGTCTTTTTGCTTTATTGATTCGATAAAGTTCATATTTAACTGCTATTTCCATATTACAAACGATCACCTCGTCTGACACTCAACTCGTCTGGCACTCAGTTTTTTAGTCATTTCCATACAAATTGTTCAAACGAGCGCTTGTTATACAGAAACGGCACATTATTCAATTTGGCTTTTGATAAAAGAAAAACTCTTAGGTTTTCTGTGCAAAATTTGGGTAGAATCCACTGATGAACTATATGAGCACTAGTGAAATGGGCATATGGATATGCTTTTCCTGCAGTAATACATTTCATTTTAGGTTTTTAAATAATAGATATTTCATGAGAATATTATGAATATATTTGAAGAAATCTCGTGCAAGTGCTTTTGAAAAGTTTCCTTTAGAAAAGTGCCTTTTAGGCCTACGGAAAAAAATTTCTTTTTATTAGAGAAAAAAAAAGAAATTATGTGAGGAACGTTTAATTATTATAATTATTTGTACAACAATAACCAACAGTAATTTTATTTTTCTTTCTCCTCTGTATACGGCTAAATTTTTTTCAGCTCTTTTATACAGTTGAAAGAGGTTGAGAAATTAAATATCAAAAACACTACGATAATTTATTTCTATGCACAGGCACCTTGCAATTTATTTTTAAGACACGGGAATATTTTTTAAATATTTAACTTTTATAAAACCTTCGTGCTATTTTTGATATATTATTTTTCATCCTCTTTCAACTGTATAAAAGAGCTGAAAAAAATTTAGCCGTATACAAGGGAGAAAGAAAAATAAAATTACTGTTGGTTATTGTTGTTTTTGCTTAAACTTTGATTTTTGTCTTTGCTTTATTGTTTGGACAAAAATCTTTAGTTTATTTAAAATATTTGTCAGAAGTTTCCTGAAGAGTTAAGTAAGCGATAACAAAATGGCCATCGAGACGTGCTTTGACCCTCAATAATCAATATCGGTACGTAATTATTCGAGATAATAAAAACAAAAAAATAGCACGTAGTTTTTTTACAAATTTTTTTATTCTGTCACTTCAATATTTGGTTTTTGGATTGGAGTTACTTCACTAAACTAGATTTACATAGATAGCAAAGAGTAAATAAGATTCGGCATAGCCGAATATGGCACTCTTACTTGTTTTTTCTTGTAGCGAATTTACTTACTCAGAGTGTGAGTACGTAAGTCGACTTAAAGGTCGTATCAACCTCAACTCCGAATCAGCCTCAACTCAGGGTTGTCAGTGTGAAAAGTAGTTTGGACACTTACTTTTCTCAATGTACTTTACATAAATTTTAAATTTATTATAAAATTAATGTTATTTAGATGAATTTTCTTTTATAGAAACAAAATCGCTTGAATTAATTAAATAATTGTTAAATTTACTAACTCAGCAAGCATAAGTTTTAGGATAAACTAACCGGTTTGTACTAAAAAGCTATTCGGATAAAATGAGTTTCCATTTTTTCAATTTGTAATTTTATATGAACTAACTTATTTTTTAGCTATCGAAGAACATTTTGGAAATAAATTATAAGATAAATCAGTTAAATTCTTACCTTTTATTTAACCCGGCGAAACTTACAAGGTGAATTAGGAATTACTTTCACATTAACTCGAATCAAAAAATTTCAGTAACGCTCTTTTTCTTACACCCTAAATTATAATTACTTTTTGGCAAGTAATTATAATTACTAACACTTTTAGATTGGCAGTTATTTTATCAACATTCCCTATCCCTCCAGATCTACAGAGAAGTTAAAAAACATCCATTGTTTCATGGTTCTTCGAGCCGGATCTGTACCAGCTACCTATGGATACAGTCCACTACAAAATATTTGGATTTGTTATTGCTCACTATAACACACAATCAAACATAAAAAAATATAAATACATTAATATAATAAATTTTGAATTTTTATTATAAAAGCAAATCTTTTTTATTTATTGTTGAAGACACTTGCAAAATAAACTACTTGTCATAAATAATCAAAATACCATTGAAATATTGTCAATGGCAATGCATAAAATTTTGTAGTATTCTTATTTTTTACTTCAAATAAATAGAACATTCGTTTTTAATATTTTATATAAAAAAAAAAAAATATTCTGTTTTAATTGTCAAAAACCTCAACAAATTGGCGACGAGGATATGGCTCAAGATATCAAAATCCTAGAACTCGTGGAAATGCAAAGCAAACTGCTAGCAAGTCTTACAGAAGAAGATAAAACAAACAACAATCAAGAATCTATAATAAAAAAAATTATCAAACAGCATAACAGAATTTTGCTACGATCACAACTGGTATGCGCGTTATGAAGATATTTTTCTCATAGAGGAACAAAATTTGAACGACGGTGCTCGGGTGAGACTTCTTATGCGAAAACTCAACACAATCGCATAAGGGCAATATTCAGCTTTTATTTTTCCAAAAAATCCAAGGGAAATATCATTTAATGAGACAGTCAAAATCCTAAAAGATATGGTTGGATTACAGGAATCAAACATGTCTTTTATAATGAGGGCTGACCAGTTTAAATGTTTAGTATTTGTTTGTAGTCTGCAATTTCATACAGATTCGGAAATCAGAAAGAGATGCTTGTCAGAATGCAAATCGATACCGCATCAGATGTGTCAATTATTGGAAAAGAATTATGGTATAAAATGGATAAGCCAGGCAGAAAACTAACAAATCGTTTCCTTACAAGCGCCTCAAAAGATAAAATGAAGGTCATTGCCGAATTTTCATGTCATGTTAAGCTACAAGGTTATGAGAAATTCTGTAACTTAGTAGTTGTTAACAATGATACTCTATCCATTTTTTTTTTTTTTTTAAAGAGAAGTAGCACTTCAGGCATCAATACCTACTTAGTTCGCAACCGTGCTACATTCTTTAGGAAAGGGATAGATGAGAGAGAAGAAAGATGGTGAAAGAAGATAGATATAGCCATTTTATTAATTATTTTACTTCGCCGGCGAATATATATAGTCGAAGTACCGACGAAGGAGGCTGCATGTTTTAATTTTAGATCTGAATATGTATATATACCATTGAACAGAAAAAAACATTTTTTATTTTTTGACTACCGCAAGGATTGAACCAAGGGCAGCTGGTTTGTAGTCAACGTGTTTACCACTTAGACTACGGCAGCCTCAACCTCAAGTA
This sequence comes from Gymnosoma rotundatum, assembly GCA_916610165.2. NCBI lineage: Eukaryota > Metazoa > Arthropoda > Insecta > Diptera > Tachinidae > Gymnosoma > Gymnosoma rotundatum. The sequence goes on from OU744339.1 coordinate 66,520,263, forward strand.
CAACTTCATCTTAAACCTAATGTTAAGCCAGTTTTTCGTGCAAATGGACCTGTTGCTTATGCTATGCTTCCTTTAATAGAAGAAGAATTGCATCGACTGGAAATGTTAGGAATCATCACTCCAGTTGATTACTCAGAGTAGGCGGCACCTATTGTTGCATTAAAAAAATCTAATGATCAAATTCGTATTTGTGGAGACTATTCTTCAGGTCTTAACAATAGTCTTGAACCACATATGTACCCACTGCATCTCCCTGAAGATTTATATGCCAAAGTAGGGAAAAGCTGCTTATTTACGCATATTGACCTGTCAGATGCTTATTTACAAACTGAAGTTACACCAAAGTCAGCAAAACTTCTCACCATCAACACGCATAAAGGCTTGTATACAATCAATCGTCTTGTTCCAGGTGTTAAAAGTGCTCCAGGTGCATTTCAACAATTAGTGGACACTATGTTGATGGGCATTGATGACATATCAAGCTACATTGATGATATTATCATTGGAGATAACACAAAAGAAAAACACATATAAAACGTAAAAAAGGTTCTTCAAAGACTTCGTGAGTATAATTTTCATATTAAAATTGAGAAGTGCAAATTTTTCGTTAAAGAGGTGAAATACCTTGGAAATTTTATGTCTTCATCAGGTTTACGTCCTGATAAAACCAAAATTAAGGCAATTTTAAATCTGCCACCACCAATCAATAAACCCGAACTTAAGTCGTTCCTGGGATCCATTAATTATTATGGTAAATATATTCATAACATGACCAATTTAAGAATGCCTTTTGTTCGTCTTTTGCAAAACAACACCAAATATGAGTGGTCAAAGGAATGTCAACAATCGTTTAAAAAATTTAAAAACATATTAAATTCGGATCTTCTCCTAACTCACTAGAATCCAGATCTGCCAATAAAAGTTGCTGCAGATGCCTCTGGAAAAGGCATTGGAGCATATATATGTCATATTTTTTCTGACAAATCGAAAAAAGTAATCGAGCATGCTTCTCGTAGCCTCACTCCTGCGGAGAAGAACTACTCTCAAATTGAAAAAGAAGCGTTAGGCTTGGTATAGGCAGTAAAAAAATTTCCACAGGTACATTTACGGGCGGGAATTTATCTTGTGTACAGACCACAAACCACTTTTGGCAATTTTTGGTAACAAAAATTCAATTCCTGTATACGCAGCAAACAGACTGCAAAGGTGGGCTCTTATGTTAATGATGTACAATTTTCAAATTCTGTACATAAATACATAAGATTTTGGTTGTGTCGATATGCTTTCAAGACTAATCGATACCGAGCTCAAACCAGACAAAGAAATTGTAATTGCTTGCACAACTTTTGAAGAAAATTATACAGCAGCTTTTATGGATCATTTTAATCAAATGCTTGGTAAAACAAGCAACACAAAAATGTCCAGTACTTCAAACAGTCATAAATTCGCTTAAGCATAGTTGGAAGTCAAATCAAAATACAGAACTTGCTCTATTTTATTCTAGAAGAGAAAGTTTATGTGTTGTTAAAGATTGTTTAATGTATAATGACAGAATTGTTATACCCAAATGTTTAAGGAAACTAATAACGAAACAGCTACATCGCGGTCATCCTGGTAAGGAACGTATGATGGCATTGGCAAGAAGTCATGTTTATTGGCAAGGAATAGATGATGATATTGCAGTTTATGTTAGAAGCTGTCACAAATGTGCAGTTGCAGCCACAGCTCCAACAAAACATACATTACAATCTTGGCCGTTGGCAACAAAACCAATGGAGCGTTTACATATAGATATCGCGGGACCATGCAATTCTAATTATTATTTTGTGATAATAGACGCTTACTCAAGGTGGCCAGAAATATTTCAAATTCCGAATATCACATCAGCATTAATTATTGCAAAACTTTCAGAAGTGTTTCCTAGATGTGGAGATTGTGACACAATTGTTTCAGATAACGGTACACAATTTGTTAGTGAGCAATTTAAGCAATTAATTAAATCTCGTGGAATTAATCATATTAAAACTCCCCCGTATCACCCACAATCAAACGGTCAAGCGGAAAGATTTGTTAGAACACTCAAACGAGCTTTGGTAAAACTTAAGGATGAGGGAAATAATCACGAGATACTTAAAATATTCCTTCAAACCTATCGGTCAACTCTAAGAAACAATTTAAAATCTCCATCAGAGTTATTTTTATATCGTAAAATAAAAACGACATTAGATTTGTTGAAGCCTCAAGATCCAGTTTCACATTTGCAACGTGATATTAAAATGGAGACACAATTCAATATAAAGACCTCATTTACGCACAGGTGCACAAAATTATTGAAATGGTGTGGATTGCTGGTTCGATTGTAGAAAAAGTTGGAAATGTTAACTACAATGTCTATATCTACGACAATAAAACAAGATTAATTAGGTGCCATATAAATCAACTAAAAAGGCGATATGTTGATAACAAAATCGACCAGTCACATTCAATTCAACTGATGCTAGAGATATTTGGAATCAAACCTGTTGTTGAAAATCAACCGAAACAACAAGAGTCAGCACAAGACAGTTTAGCAGCATCAAGAAAGAAAGACGATTTGTAGTAAATACGCCTCCCTGTACTCCTGGAAATCAAGTTAGTCCCTTGCTTACATTTAGCACCCCCATGTGTGAAACTCCAATCGTAAGCGCAAGACCAAAGGGTGACCGCAAACCACCAAACAGAATAAAAGCTTTTAGTAAACATATCACACTTTCCAAGTGATTGACGGCTTTATTCAAAGTAAGGCAATTTAGTGTTATATTTTATATTTTTGTTGTTTTCTGAAAAAATTAATGTTGTTAATGTGTTTTTAACTTTGTTTATTTGTTTATATATTTTTAGTTCTTGAAGAAGGTGTCCGAAATATTGAATAAATAAAAACAATAATTTTAATTATTATTAAAAAAAAAACATAAAAAGAGTTTTATTTAAATAAAAATAAAAACAGTGACCTAGAGCCCAAAGATAAAAGATTTATATAATAAAAGGTCGAATAAAATATACAAATATAAAAAGACTCGGTTTTTCCTAATTAAAGAGGGAAGATGTTGAAGACACTTGCAAAATAAACTACTTGTCATAAATAATCACAATATCATTGAAATATTGTCAATGGCAATGCATAAAAATTTTGTAGTATTCCTGTTTTTTACTTCAAATAAATAGAATATTTTATATAAAAAAAGTATTTTGTTTTAATTGTCAAAAACCTCAACATTTATGATAAACAATAAAAATTTATTTAATTTGTTGAAATATAAATTGAAAAAAAAAACACGAAAAGCAAAAAGAAAAAAATCGAAACCAGGCAGTTTGATTTTTCCCGAACAAATAAACGGAAACTAATTAATTTGTCAAACACACCGTAATAATGAGAGTTGTTACATGATATTGAAATACATTTTACAGATTTCGAATTTACAGCAGAATTTATGTAAAAATTAAAATAATTGAGAATTTTAGTATCGGAATTTTTATTTATTATAAAATCATTTTTATTTGACCTGGTTAACCTATTATGATGTTTAAGATTGAATAATAAGAGTGTGAGAGATTTTAACCCTGATTACTATTAAAAATTAAATCTTAATATTTGCTACTTAATGAGTTCCTAAACAAATTTTTTGATTCAGGTATCTGAAGTATCCTTTTAAACAACTACATCACAGGTATATAGTGCTAACTCGTTAGCCTCTACAGGATAATATAAACAAAAGAATTTCAAGCATAAAAAGCGATTCAGCATCATTTGATTGCAGTAATAAAGTAGACAATGATTAATATCTACCGCTATAACTCGTTAGCCCCAAAAGCTTAAATTTGGATAAAGAGAGAAAAAATAAGCCTGCGTATATTATAGAATATTTTCTGGTTTATCTATTTATTTCTCAAACTAAAGACACGGGAATGTAATTAAATAATTTAATTTCCCAAAAAATTGTGCTATTTTTTTAAATTATCCCGATTAAACTAATTATCGATATTGATTTTTGTCTTTACTTTTTTGTTTGGACAACAATTTTTGTTTATTTAAATTGTTTGCCAGAAGTTTCCTGAAGAGCAAAGTAAGCGGTAGCTAAATGGCCATCGAAACGTGCATTGACCCTCAAGAATCAATATCGGGAATTAATTTAATAGGCATAATTTGAAAAAAAAAAAAATAGCACAAAGTCTTTGTTTTTTAAAACTAGTCATTTGTCATTAGCTAGTGCTAAAACTTGCTATCTCACTACACTATAAAAATAAATTCCTACGTATCTTAGATTACTACAATTTAATAGGCATTTTATATCCCAGACCTTCTATATTTTTTTTGTTCTTAAAAATCTAATTAAAATCTGTGAAAAGTTTAACTCAATTCCAGAGGAAGCCAAAATGAAGCAATTTTGAAAGCTAAGCGAAAGGATATGAAACAAAGATGGGCAAGAATTAATGCCTCTTACGAGGGAGTTTTGCTGTCCAACAGTACGGAAATAACACCCGAATTTAGACAGGAAGCTACAGATAAATTCGAGGCATTAACAGAATCTTATTTTCTGTGCACGTCCCAAATTCTAGACTTAATAAAAATAATGTAATTAGATAACCCGCTTAACCCGAGATTTCCTTTGACATCCCGTTTTTCTATTCAAAATCAGGCTTATGGTCAAACTTTTGTGCAAGAAGAGCCTAACAATTGTATAAAGCTACCGATCTGTGACAGAGAGGTAATTAAAGGCAGTTACAACCATTGGCCCTCATTTCGTGACATGTTCACAGCGGTATATATTAACCACCCAAATTGTATCACCTCCAAATTAAGACCATAGCATTTATAGTAAAAGGTTATATCCTTGCTCATGATAACTCGCTTGAGGTGCCTTAATGATGCGGTACGAGAACAAACGCATTTTGGTTGATAACCAGATAAAACTCTTATTTTACATAGCTCCAGCAGCAAGAGAGAAAAACGAATCGATTCGCAGAATTCAAAGATTGGTGTCAAGATAGGTTCAGATTCATCAATTATTAGTGTAATAACTCACAAAATACACCAAAGTTATAATTTAATTGTCAAACGATTTTATTAGTTTTTTTTTATTTTATAATAATTTACATGAATGACAATAAAACCAAAGACAACCTGTTCAACTCAGCGCTGTGCATGAACTGCCAGTAACCAAAACCGATTATCAATCAATCGACAGTCTTACCAAATCTCCACATCCCTCCTATGTTTTTTAGCTTCAGCGTTAATCTTGGATTAGGCTCCTTCGGCTCGACAGATGGCTCCACCGGCTCCTGAAAAGAATCAAATCCTCCAGAATCATTAGCTTTAGTTTCCGAACCTATTGGCAACTTCTTTAAGTGGCCAACATTACGCCTATAAACTTTATCGTTTCCGCGGATAATGACATCATTTCCTTTCTGCTCAATCACTTCGAACTCTTCCGCCCCGTATGTTGGTGTTAGTTTATTCGGGAAAATTACATTTTCGACTAATACTCTGTCTCCAACCTTTATATCATTTCCTTGTGCTCTACGATCTTTGTCTGCCTTTTGCCTCCCTTTTTCTTTATTAATAGTATCCATGTCTCTAACTTCCGAGTCTATAACATCTTCGCTGACATCAAGAATTGATGGTATTTTGTCTCGAATTACCCAGTTAAATAATAGTTCTGTTGGAGCTTTGCCTGTTGTTCCATGGGGAGTAACATTATACATTAGCAGGAACTTTTGAATTTCCTTTTTGTAGTCCATTCCATTGCTGTGTGCTATGCGTAGGCGTTTAACAATAGATCGGTTCATATTTTCCACCTCTCCATTCGCTTGTGGCCAATATGGTGGGGATGTCATAATCTCAATGTTCTTATCCACGCAGTAGCTTTTGAATTCATCACTTACAAACTGACGCCCATTATCTGTGGTAATCGATTTTGGGAAACCCAATCTCGAGAACACTTCGTCTAGAAAATCAATAATAGCACTAGATGTGATTTTCTTCAAGAACTTTACCTCTACGTATCTCGAATAATAGTCAATGACAACGAATACAAAATCATGGTTAGGCAACGGTCCCAACAAATCCATTGCAAGGCGTAGCCATGGTCCTTTTGGTAAATCACGTCGGCTCATTGGGGCCGGAAGTGGCGGTCTCGATACCAACAAACAATCGCGACAATTCTTGACATATTTTTCGACATCGCGATCGATCAAAGGCCACCATACCTTTGAACGTACACGTCGCTTCATTACTGTTTCGCCTGGGTGACCTTCGTGCGCTATTGATAAAACTCTTGTTCGTAAGGAAGACGGTATCACGATTTTAGTTCCTCGTAAGAGGATATTGCCTAAAGTGCACAATTCGAATCGAAATGGGAAGAACTTATTTGATGTATTCGAGTCCCATGAATTGTTTTTCATACTTTCTACTGCGCTCATTAACTCTTGATCGAACTGGTTATTTTCAACAATTTCAAGTTCCGATACTGCTCGTGGAATAAGTCCTTCAATTATCGAACATATAATGCTTTCAGAATCTCGATCAAAAGAACAACAATTTCCGATTTTGCATAACCTGGATAAGGAGTCAGCGATGTTGTATTTACCGGCTTTGTATATAATTTTAAATTTGAACGACTGAAGGCGTAAAACCCATCTCTCGATTCGAGCTGGCGGTTTTGATGATGGTTTGAAAATCATCTCCAAAGGCTTGTGATCCATGACTAATTCGAACTCGATACCCGCTAAATAGTAGTAAAAGCGTTCTACACCCCAGACTAAAGCCAGGCTCTCTTTTCGGTTTGTGAATATCTTCTCTCAGTTTCAGAAAGACTTTTACTTGCAAATGATATTACTTGTGGAGTATTGTTGTTAAATTGTAGCAGTACAGCACCTAATGCTACTGGACTTGCATCCGCTATTAATCGGGTTCGGCTATTTGGGTTGAAATAGGATAATGTCGGCATTTTAGTTAGCTGTTCCTTGGGTTTCTGAAAGGCATTGTCTTGGAATGGACCCCAGGTAAACTTTGCGTCCTTTTTGGTTAACTGCCTCATTGGTTCTGTCAGGTCAGCAAGATCTGGTATGAATTTCCCAAGATATGTAACCAAACCAAGGAAACTCCTTACCTCCTCCTTGCTTGTTGGACGTCGAAAATTCATAACAGTATCGATTTTTTCAGGATCTGGATCGATCCCTTCGCTGGACAGGATATGTCCTAAGAAACGAAGTTTCCCTGTTTTCAAAACACATTTATCCTTGTTGAGCAAAATATTCGCTTCTTTAAAAACTTCCAGTACTTCTTTCAGGTTCTTGTCATGTTCGGTCTCAGTGCATCCATACACAATGACATCGTCTAGGTAGTTCACAACACAACTGCACGGAGCCAAGATGCTCTCCATTATTCTTTAAAAAATTTCGGGTGCCGAATTAACTCCAAATAGAAGCCTTTTGTATCTGTATAGCCCTTTAGAAGTAATAAAAGTCGTTATTTCTCGACTTCCTTCATCCAGTTCAAGTTGATGATATGCATTTTTGAGGTCCAGTCTTGAAAAATATTTAGCCCCTTTGAGTTTGGTCATAAACGAGTCGAATGTTGGTAGTGGATAATTTTCTCTTAATATTGCCTTATTGGCACGTCTCATGTCGATACAAAGCCGGATATTACAATTTCCTTTAAATACAACCACTACTGGAGAAATCCAAGGGCTCGGTCCAAAAACCGGCTCAATGATATCTTGTTCTACCGCTTCGTTTAACTTTTCTTCCACCTTTTCTTCTAACGCTGAGGGTACCCTACGTAGTGGTTGTTGGACTGGCTTTACAGACTTATCAATTGATAATGAAACTTGAATATTCTTGATTTTTGGAAATATTTGGAAACCTTCAATTTGGTTTACCACAGGACCCAATCTTAAAACGTTTAACTTTATAGCTGTATCTCGTCCTAGTAGAGATTGTCCTGCATTCTCTATGACATAGAATGAGGAAATCAGATTTGAATCCAAATCCAGCCCTATTACAGCTTCAAAAATAGCCTTAATCTTGAGGTGTTCATTTCCAGCGTATGCACGAAATTTATATTCAGACTTAGCTCGAATGTTCCAAATGGTGGCATGGGACTCACAGAGATAATTCCAATCCCTCTCACACAGCAAATTATATTGTGAGCCAGAATCAATTAATAACGAAATTCTCCGGCCTCCTATGTAGCACCATATCATTTCGTTCATATGCTCACTTATCTTGTCTGCTACCCGAAAGCAATTGCGTTCCACGTATTTAGAGTGCGGGGCTCCAATTTTCTCACCACTATCATCTGCTATGAACTGTATATTTGAGTGATTACCTCTCCGCTTTTGCATTTCACCATTTTCAAAATTTGCCTGTTTACGTTTAGTCCCCTTCGTTTTGCACTTACGAGCAAAATGTCCAGTGAATCCACACTTAATGCATTTTGCGTTTTTAGCAGGACAACCGGCGTTTGTGCCAAAATGTCCACGCTGACCACATCTGCCGCATTCAATATTCTGATTATTGGTCTCGACTCTGTTGATATCAAGAGGAGCGTTCGGCATTTTCATCGTTTCAGACTGATTATTTATCTGTTCGTAAATGTGGCACATTTCAATGGTTTCAGCAAGTGTGTGTTCTTTTTCTAAAAGTCTCTTTTTGAGGTCGTTTGGGGCCCAGGTATCGATTAGCTTATCTTTTAAATTAATTCCTAATATTTCTTCTTTTGTCTCCCCAAACTGACATTTGGCCGCTTGATTTCGAAGTCTTACCAGAAACTTATTAACGCACTCGCCAACTTCGGGTTTCAATGAACCAAAGAGATGTCTTTCGAAAGTGGAGTTCCTTTCCGGCGAAAAATATTTGTTAAGCTTTTCGACCAGGACATCATACACATCTACCCCCTCAGGTGCCTTTTCAACAAGCGCCCCAGGAATACTGTATACCACTTCCTGGAGTTGCGGTCCACCTAAATATAGTAATTTATTTTTCTTTCTATTTCCATCAGTGATTTCTTCTGCTGCAAGATATATTGTTAACGAGCGAAGCCATTTTTCCCACTCTGAAAGAATAAGTGCTTTATCTATGGCATCGCACAGAAAAGGGGAAATGCTTGTTGAATTCATCTCCCTTTTTCCCTTTTTTTTTAGCTCGGAGTTAGCAATTTAATGCAAGCCAATTACTTTTCCTATTAAGCAATTTAATCACCAAATTAGCAATAGAGGAATTAACTCTTTTTTTTTATTCTTACCAAATTTACAATTAAATGTAATCCGTTTTACTGCCAACTTATGTTTACAATTTAAAGTTAACTTGTTGCCTTTGCAACCCTTTCCACAATTTAATGTTTCGTGTCTCGCCTTATCTGCAATTGAATGCAAAACAATTTAATGTTTCCCAATTGTTACAATTAAATGTAACACAAGATCACAATTTCCTTTTTACCTTCTTCTTTTGTTTGTTTTTTTTTTGTGCCAATTGTTGCTTTTTGTATATGCTTTTTTTTCCTCAGTCGCCAATGTAATAACTCACAAAATACACCAAAGTTATAATTTAATTGTCAAACGATTTTATTAGTTTTTTTTTTATTTTATAATAATTTACATGAATGACAATAAAACCAAAGGCAACCTGTTCAACTCAGCGCTGTGCATGAACTGCCAGTAACCAAAACTGATTATCAATCAATCGACAGTATTACCAAATCTCCACAATTATCATACAAACATATGTGTCACAAGAAAACTTGATCAGAATTTGCAAATTGAGTGTTGATTATGTATTCTTAAATAAGTTCTGTAATAATGGCTTAGGATTATCTCACATCAAAGCAAATTGTAAAAGTAAGCACACATTTCTGTACTGTAAAAAATCAGATCATACATTGTTACATATGCTAAGACGTGCTCAAGATTCACCCCATAACATAGAAAACTCTCAAAAAAGTATTGCCCGATAAAATTCTAATATGTCAGAAAAAAGTGATACCAATAATAGAGAAAAAGGCCCTTCTTCGTCAAAGTTCACGCCACTTGTTAACAGGTAAAGAAAACATTCTATTAAGAACTGCGTTAGTGAAAATAAAATTTAGAGGCGAACGTTTCAGTATTAGAGCCTTTATAGAGCCTGGTTCTCACCATACATACTTAGCTGAAAAGATAAAGAACCGACTTCAGCTCCCTTTCAGAAAAACCCCTTATCGAAATTGTTGGTATGGGTGGCTAAACACAATCAGGGAACAAAGAATGTTAACTCACGTTATATGCCAGAAGAACAAATTCTAGAATCACGTATAAAGATAAGTCTTCAAAATAACTGGAAGAGTTAGATTTGGCTGATCCAACGATCAACAAATCTTCTCAAATAGATCTGATTCTAGACGACGATTACGAGCAATATATAAATATTGATGGTATAAAGAAAAATATTTGCGGTTATACGTCAGCCTCATGAAAACGGATATTATTAAAGCATTACAACCGCGGTTTTGACCTCTAAAGCCGCTGATCTTCATGCGCTCTTTACAAAGCTTTAGGAGGAAAAATATTCCTATTTCAATAGAAGATGAACTATTTGAGAGGTTTAATACCCAAACAATAACACGTACTGAAAGTGGTAAGTATATGGTAAGGTTACCATTCAAAGAAGAATATCCCGAAAAAAAATATCTGGGCTTATCGCGTTTTGTAGCCCTGATGCAATATTCAAGAAAGGAAAAGTCTTTATCAAAAAATCCATAATTTCAATCTCATTATATGGACTCTAGACCACATGGAGAAAACTTCGTCCCAAGAAATAATATATCAGAAAAGATACTGTTCATTTTATTAACCTCGTCACGCGGTGGTACGACAGGAACACAAAACCACCAAAGTTAGAGTTGTGTTCAATGCTTCCAGAAAAACAAAGTCCCAATATTCTCTTAATGATATTCTCTACACAGGCCCGATTCTGCAGAATGATTTAATATCAATCATTCTTAAATGGAGGAAATACCGATATGTGTTCAGCGGTGATATTGAGAAGATATACCGCCAAATTCAAATACACCCAGAGGACAGACCGTTTCAGAGAATTTTGTTTCAGAATCATCCCGAGGATCCAATTAAAGATTACCAGTTGAAGATAGTTACGTTTGGGGTAAATTGTGGTCCATATCTCGCGATTCATACGCTTCTTCAACTACGCTTTCTTTAACAAAAAAGGAAAAGTCTTTATCAAAAAATCCAGAATTTCAATCTCAGTATATGGACTCTAGACCACATGGAGAAAACTTCGTCCCAAGAAATAATATATCAGAAAAGATACTGTTCATTTTATTGCAATGGAACACAAAACCACCAAAGTTAGAGTTGTGTTCAATACTAGGTGATATAGCGGGCTTAGCAATACAGGGCCCTTTTAAGTTTCAGCATTCTGTCTATAACGGTTTTAAAGTTTGGTCACATACTTGAAATTACATTAACTATTGGGACACCCTTTAACTTCCAAATCCAAATTTTATACTTGTTGTTATAGCGCACTTAGCAATTCAGGTTCGCTGAAATTTCAAGCGTCTATCTACAACTGCCATAGACATAAATTTAAATTGACTATTAATACTTGTTACTATAATGGCCATAGCAATCGACATTATGTCCAATTTTTAAGCGTTTGTTTGTAACAGTTAAAAAGATTGGCCCATATAAAAAATTTACATCAATTATGGGAAAACTTTTTAATTTTTAGATTTATTTTTGTACATCTTTTTGTTATTGGGAACTATAGTAATACGCAGTCATTTTAAATTTTACAAAAGTGCCCTTTAGAGTTCATAATACACTTATAAATATGTATGTTGTATGGGGACATATTTACATATAACATTTTTAAAATAGGACCAATCTGTAAGCATGATCTATCATATTACTAAAAATTTTGAAAATCGGATCAGAAATGACTGATCAAACACAAAAAGCAACATTAGGCCAAATTGTATAACCTCCTTCTTTTTTAAAGTCGGTTAAAAAGGGGAGCAGATTTTAAAGATTAGGGCAATGGTGCGGGATCACTAATACTCTTCTTAGGATTGCGAAGCACTTACAGCCATACCTAAATAAAAACGGAAAGCGGAACGTTTTCTTCCACATAGCTTTTACGCTGAAATTACATACCTAAACTAAAGCGGCAACGGTTTGTCAAAATGATAAAAAACAGGGTTATTAAAAACATTGAGGCTTAAGTGTAGTTAACGGACGCACCTCAAAAATATGTTCCATATTATACATACAAACGTTGGAGGTCCGTAACTCCGAAATTAAATGTCAACCCCAAAATTTTCACTTAAATTTTTACACCCCGGACAAATTTTTTTCATTTCTGAACTAGATTTTTTCCAAAAATATATATAATTTCCCTAAATATTTAAAAAAGAATAAAAATTCTGGTGTTTATGTTGTGTTAATTGAAAATATTATTAAAAAAACCAAAATTTGTTTTGGTTTTGTTTATTTTTAATTTTTTTATTTTTAAACGCCTTGTCAAAATCGGATTTCCCAATTGCAAAGCGTTGCCGCGTTATTTCGGTATTCTCCATACAAAATGTACTGGCATGAGAACTTTTGACAGCAAAAAAACGCTTTCCGTTCTTGTTTAGGTATGGCTGTTAGAAGAGCTATTGTTTACACTCCTTTTATCAGCATTTATAACAAATATTATACAGTTATATTTGAAGGAATCAAGAAAAATTAACGCAGAGTAGCATTAACCTTTTAACTTTTTGCAGATTTTTCCTAAAAAAGGTATTGTAGATAATGTTGCGGGTAAAAATTTATTTATTTTTTTTATTATTAAATTTTAACACTAGCGAATTTCTACAGGCGTTGAAAAAGATGTGTGCGTTAATGTTTGGCGCCCACCGTATGCTCAACAATTGTTTTTTTTTTCTTTAATATCAATGTTTGGATTGTTTATTTTTTTATTTGTTTTGGCTGAAGTTAATTGATTATTGTTTAGTTTTTCGTGCTTTTTTTTCCCTGTCTGAGTGTTTTTAGTTAGATTTGTCCAGCAATTGTTTGATGGAATTTGTTCAATGTTACAGCCCGGCTGTATCGGCTTGTTAATATCTTAGGTTTGGTCGTTGATTCTGGTTGTTGATTTGTAGACTTTTACAAATTCCGTGTCTCTGTGTCTAAAATTAAAATTTTAGAAGGCATTTTGTTTAAGAATTATTGAACATTTATTATTATGAAATATTTTTTTTTACTTACCGTGTTTTTCTTCTTCGTTCTGTCTGTTGTCATTTTTTGCTTTATGTAGGTATGCATGCAAGGCAGATTTATTTTAATAGGTAGTGTCGTCCGCCCAGCTGGTTTTTAGTTGGAAAAGTCAAAAGTTGTTTGTATTTTCATTTGTTTGTTTACGAATTTCAAAAAACACTAACAACAAGCGTTTGCGAGACAAAGCAAGCATGTATATTGAGAGCAATTATCTTTTATTTCTCTTTGTGTTTATGACGTTTCCAACGAACCAAACAACAATAAAAAGACATCGCACTTGATCAACAATAGGGTATTAACTCAAAATTTTTGAAATATAACTTTTTTCAAGAAATCAGCTAACAACAATATCTATCTACTGTAAAAATTTCAACGTATTCCGTTTACTCTTTCATCTCGAAAACCACTTTTGAGACCATATTCATGATAATGTAGTGATTACCTTTATTTCAACAAAAAGGTATTATTTTGAGTTAATACAAAAGTTGAAAAAGGTATGAGTCTTATATTTTCATAAAAAATGTATTATTTTGATTTGAGCCTTTATTTATGTTAAAAATAATCAAACTGTTTTATTTATATTTGGTTGTATTTCGAGTTACTACCTTTTTGTTGAAAAAAAATATTTTTAAATTTTATTAAAATTTCAACTAAAGCGTCATAATTCAAAATAATACAAAAAAAAAATATCGATAAATTTCAAAAAAATGGTGTTAACTCAAAAAATTTAGTTTTTTTGCAATGATTGGTAAAATTTAAAACAAAAACAATGTATATATATTTTCAAATGGAATTTGCTTCTTATGGTATTTTTGAATTTTAAAATTCTGTTAAAATGTGGCTACAAACAGTTTTTTGACTATACTGAAAATTTAAAAATTTTGAGTTAATACCCTCTTGTTGATCAAGTGCGATATAAAACGCAGCCTAACGATGAAAAAATGATTCAAATACATATTTTATTTTTATGTCACTTCGTAAAGAAAATAGAGACACAAATGTAAAATAATTTTTTTTAAAATTCATTTTTCTAAATTTGAATTTTAAGAAAATTACGAATAACATGGAACCGAATGTAACACTACGTCTTGACGAGCAATTGATTGGTCGCACATGAAAAAAACGTCAGCAGAATAGGTTTCAAACATTTGTTCATGTTTCTCTGCGTGGAGGAAACTTGGCGATTAACCTCGCTTCGATCTCTCGTTGTTTGAAAACGACATGACATCGACAACGATGGTCTACACAAGCCATTTTAATGTGCGCACATGAAATTGCTCAATGTTTGAACAAATCAATGGTTCGTCAAGACAGCGTGTAATAAACAATAAGCAAAACTTAGTTTGCAATGTTTAATTTTGGGAAAATATACACAATAAGAAATATTCGTATAATATGTTTCGAAGAAGACTCGCATACGGCTAGTAATATGATCAAAAATTGACTCGAAAAAGTATCGTATTTGATTATAAGTACGATTGAAAACAGTATCGAAAATGAGTCGAAAACGCGAGTCATAAGGGACTCGTTCAGAAGAGTCGCGGCTAGGGTACCATTTTCTACCGACAAAACAATCATTTTCGACTCTAAAACGAGCGCATAAAAGTTTATTTTAATCGTGTCGAGGAGTCAAAAAAGACTCGAATATGATTAATAATGCTAACTGGGATACAGTTGCCAGTACTCGTACTGTGTAGTAGACTTACGTATATAACAGAGTAATGCCAGAACGAATAAAAATAAAAAAACGTTCACTATGGTATAGAACACGGTGAGGGAAGTTAGGAATTTTCAAGTTTAAAATTAATTATGAATGAAAAATATAACCTTGCTGTTGAATATGCGGTCCTGGTATAAAAACAAGCATTGACTGCATTTAAAACCCTAATAAGAGAAGGAAAAAAAAACATAAAGCATAACATAAAGTGAAAACATATAAAGAAATTAATAGTGCGGAAAAAAACATTAAAGATAAAAAAAAATTAAACAACATTGAAAGCTTAGAAAGTTGCAAATACGTCTTGGAGAAAGGGATAGGTTTTTTAAATAAGAAAAAAATAACCAAAAAAGATTTTTTAAACGTAAGCTAAATTTTATATTTTTTTATAAGTGCATTTTGTGATTTATATTTGTTTTGTGTTTCGAAAATTTGTAGCTGGCTAGGAAGTTGGATGGTGTAGGGAAGTTGGGTAGAAAAAAAGCGACGGTTCGTGGGCAGGAAAATTATTACCCAGAATCTAGTGAAGACAAAAAAAAATGCTGAAGATGATTAGAAGTTTCCACACCGAGATCTAGCCAGGTAATCCCTTTTTCCTTTTTCTTAATATATTTTACCCAATGCAAACGAAAATTTTACGCAAGGATACATTATGTAAAAAGAAAAACATTATGAATTTAGTATTTGAATTGGTGAGAAAAAAGGATAAAAAAAAGTATAAAGACTTTAAATCAAAAAAATCAAATTAAAATGAAAAATTTTAAAAATAGAAAAAAGTGATTAAGAATAAAAAAAATTATTAATAAAAAACAAGTAAGACTTAGTTTATTTATTTATTTGAATTTATAATTACTTCATTTTGAAGATTATTTAAAAGGATATCTGTTTAGAAATTATCATTTATTATTAAGTTAAACTATTCTTAGTTTAGTGTTTGTAGTTAGTACCCTTTCATCAATACGCCTAAAAGCAGCCAAATATATATTTGTTTTATTTGTTGTTAGCCATTGCCCGTTGAAGGGCCTACTTACTTTTTTTGTTGTGATATAATCTATGCAAAAGAGTGAGAAACAGGAAATAAAAATCGGTTAGTTTGTTTTATTTACAAAAAAAGAGAAATACATACAAATTGCAGCTCTTATTAACTAGTTATTTATAGTGTAATATTCCTGTGGAATATTGCAAGAAAAATCTTTTATCGTTAGGGAGCTCTTTCAGGGTAGGATTTAGAGTCGTAAAATTAGAGATTAAAGTTAGTAATTAGTTTATCGGAGTTCTAAAAAAAGAAAAACTAATTTACGATATTAGAGATATTTTATTTTTGATAATAGATAATACCTACATATATATTTCGCTGTGAAAAAAAATTATAAGTTTGTTAAATATAAGATAATTTGTATTTTAATAGTAATTTTATATTTCCAATTTTGTATAGGATTAAGTTTTTGTGTTTAAATAAAATTTGTATGTAATATGTGAAGTTGAAATAATAATGTTTTTGACCTAATTTGAGAGGAAAAATGGCATGAAGGTGAATTAAGGAAAGAGGAATCTGAGAGCATACGGTTTCACAAAAGGAAGTTGAATGTGGATAAGAATTTTTGTGAAAAGGTTGGGAGGGCAGTCTAGTGGTAAAACATCTCCCACGATTGTTACTGTTTGTGTGAGCGTGTTGCATTGTTTAAGTTTTTATTGTGTGAGTTTTTTTTTGTAAGTCCGTTTAGCTTGTTGTGGAATATGTTTTATGTGCGGCGTACCCAATGAGAAGGGTTGGAACCTTGCTGAGATGTGTTAACCGTCCTCATAGAGCTAGTCGGAAACCTCATTGCCCCCTACGGTCGCAACAGAAATGGCGCCCAATCAAATAAAGTGGATAACAGAGTAGTACAGAAGACCTACATACTACGGAGCAACAAAAGAAGTGAATATACTTTAATTTAAAAACTGGGAATTCCTTAAGCTTTCCAAATTGAGTATTTTGAGCATGTAATGTCAACTGAGTATGCGACAATAAAATAATAGTTTTCGTAATAGCCCAACGGCGTAGTCAATTGCCTATGGGTATAATTGTATTCTACTTTGTAACCCTTTTATAATGTAGGGAAATTTTTATAAGGTTGTACTGGGGGACTGCAGTGTGCTCATAGGAAGCTGCTGAAACCGACAGATTCATGTTATGAAAATAATAACAGTAGCTTAGAGGATTTTGAATAAGTGTCTAATTGTACTGTGGTTATTTTCTGTTTTGATGTTAGTTTTTCTTAGTTTCCGCTTATACGTTTTTGTGTTTTAATATGCGAACTTTTGATAGCCGCCTCACAGTAGTCAATTTCGCGAGATAGCGGTCAAAACTCTATAACTTTTTTTTACGCAATTTGTTTTGTTCAATAGGAGGGACCTTAAGCTGCAATTTGCGTGTTCAAACGTTCAAAATCGACTGATAGGAACGTAAGTAATGTGGAGTTAAAAATGCATTTTAATTTTTTGTTGAGTTTCCATGTAAAAGTTGAGTATTTTGACATTTTAAATAGGTATTTTTTTTATAATTTCTTATTTTCTTCAATCGTATTTTACAACCAATACTTATTCTTAAACTTAATTTTGGTCAGAAAATGCCAACATTTGGCCACTGACATTTATTTAGTCTCAATATTCACAGGGGCCAAAGGTTGGTTTTTTTGGAAGAAAGCTAATTCTTGTGAGGATTAAACTGAAAAATTACACTGAAATTCCCAACAGTATCAATATCATTTGGATATATTATATACAGAACACAACACCGATAAAATTTTGCGTAAACTTTTACTATTGATTTAAAGTGCACATATATTTTATTTAAATGTATTAATAAAAATTTATAGTAAAATTAGAAACAAATTATAATCTTTAAACTAGTATTAAATTAACAATATTAGTAAAAATTTCTTCCAAATAGCTTTGATTTTCATTTTGCAGTAGTTGTTTAGCTAACCCTAATGAGGTTGATTTCCATTTTTGTCGAATACTGGACATATATGGGTCTGATGTGCACAACAAAATATTAATAAGATCTTCATTAGTACAATATCTGAAAACTTTTCTTGTATTGTGCTAGCGAAAGAATCTGTAGTCTTTGTTCCTTTTTTCTTGCGCTTCTTCTGAGAGATCTCCAATTGGAAGCATATTGCGCTGGATTATTTGTTTCCCATAGAACAATTTCTTGTGAACTGTGGTTGGCATATGTCTCCAAGAATATTTGTGGTTATAAAGGGTTGCTGTCTCATTGGCATACTGACCAAATTTTATTGGACCTTTTTTTTTGCTACATGCTATAACTTCTAATATGATTTGGAATCGTAGTATTAAATCATAATCTACTCCAGTTATAGAAGCTGCAGTTCTGGATCGGAAAAAAATCTCCTTGCTGTGTTTCCATCATTAGAATTTCCTTCTCCTTGCTTTGGCTGGTCAATTATAAGGCCTATCTCACGATATTTTTTCTTGAATAACTTTTTTTTTTGCTTTCTCTTTTCCAAATTTTCTTTGTTGTTTCTCACTGTTTCGCCTAACGGGCCAAATTCCAAATCGTATCCCAATTTAAGAATATGCTCCATAAAACGAATTCTAGCATGAAGAGGTGACATTCGAAATTCATATGCTTCATTAAGACTATCGTCTTGTGTTGGTGGTTGGCTCAATTGACATGATGTTTTTTGGCATATGATGCAGCTTGACGAAGACTTTGTTTCGGTTAAAGCTTGTGCAACTTTTCCATCGATTATTGTAAGTGACATTTTAAAGCTAACTTTGATGCATTGGTCATTAAATTCAAATATCACTTATCTGTTATTTTGCCAACTTCTTCAGTTATGACATCTTTAGTTTCTTCTTTGTAAGCTAACTTTATTGGTCTACAAAATTTTTTTGACGAGGGAATTTCATTCTTCCATACATCTATCTCTGCAGCTCTACTAGTTGACG
The DNA here is from genome assembly GCA_916610165.2 of Gymnosoma rotundatum. Taxonomy (NCBI): domain Eukaryota; kingdom Metazoa; phylum Arthropoda; class Insecta; order Diptera; family Tachinidae; genus Gymnosoma; species Gymnosoma rotundatum. The sequence goes on from OU744339.1 coordinate 66,539,229, forward strand.
GCTCTAAACCAATATAAGTTTTTGTTAAACGTGATGGAACGAAAGAAATCATGAATAAATTGACATCTGATGAATATTCCGCAATACATTGTTTGTATTGTTTCTGGCCAGAGGACCCATCACATCCCCATTTAGAAATTAAAGTCATGCTGCAATTTTTAAACTTCTTTAAATAGTCAGCATCAAATGTCTTTAATAATTGTTCTGCAGTGTGTTCAAGAAGATCCTGCAATTTTATTTCTGCTGAACTTGAAGTTACACTAATAGCAGTTGGTGAAGGTAAGCAATCCTTTTGGCAGAAACTATATCTGCCATCTATATGATGGAAAAATTCCACAATTTTTTTCATTGGTTCGCTTCCGCAATTCTGTGTATCGGTTTTTAGTCATTTTCAAATTCAAAAATAGTGCAAATGCTTCTTCTGGAGTAAATTTATTTTCTTCAGTTGGTGTCGGCATACTTTCTAAAATACTTTTTGTGCGTCTGGGGCTTGCTTCCACTATTTATTTAATGATAGCAATTTTACTCTTTTTAGTTTTCGATGGTTGAATTTGATGCAGAAATGAATCCTTTATGATACTACAAGAAACTTCTTCATTGATATGTTTAAGCTTGCGTCTTCGTGATCTTTCACTACAATTATCAATTGGCTTTACTGGTCGAGCACCTTTTCCAGTTTCCGTGGTAGTTACTGATGGCTTTTTAAAAATAAGTTTATTTCTTAGCCATTCTTGGTTGCGTGAGTAAACGTTTTCATCTTTCCGTTCAAAATATATATCAGACAGAACACTATAACTGAATTTAGCCATTGTTTTAACAATAATGAAGAAAAAAAAGAATGCATGGATTAATATACTATTGCTAGAAGTTTCAACATGATCTTTTTTTTCTCTTTGAAACATAATATAACAGGTACTTGGTTTTACCAGTTATTTCCATTGGTTTTAAATTTATTTGCAATTTTCAGGTATTTATGTTGTGTAAGATTAGATGGCAATAAAATAATTTTATACCTTTTCCAAATGAATTGCTATATACCACATAATTTGAGAGTTAACAAGTACTGGTAATAATATAACAGGTACTTGGTTTTACCAGTTATTTCCATTGGTTTTAAATTTATTTGCAATTTTCAGGTATTTAAGTTATGTAATATTAACGAATTGGATTTACTTTCTTTACCTAATGGTTCTTCTGATTCTATTAATGCAATGTTAAGCTTATTTAATAAAACCATCTTTGGATATTTTAAGGCCTGTGTTCCTATGGTCTTGGTCAAAAAATTCTGGACCCCCATGGAGTTCTAAACTGTTGGCTCAAATCAAAAACAAGAAAAATAAACTATACAGAATTTAAAAAACAACTGGTTTAGTAACAGATTTTGGAAAATATTCTAGAGCTCGTGCTGAATACAACTTATTAAATGCTGAATTATATAAGATATACTTAAACAAAATGAAACTCAATTTTCAAAGAGAACCAATAAGTTATAAGTTCGTAACTCAAAACGATTAGTAAGTGAATTCCCAACTTTTATGAAATACTTAAATAATGATTCTGTCGACGATTTCGTCACAAGTAATATATTTGCTGATTTCGATTTCACCAGTTACTCTAACGTTTAATACGATAACAAGTGATTATCCTTTTCTCAAACTCAAATCCAGCCAATATCATTTCCACCTATACACACAGCTGATATCATGCACAATTTAAAAAAAAATCATGTCTTCATTCAGCTCTGGTTCTGATGGTATTCCTAGCAGCCTATTAATTAATTGTGCATATGCTCTGGCAGCGCCGTTAACTATTATGTTTAACATTTCACTTAAATACGGCTTTTTCCCGATTTATGGAAAGAGCATTGTGAACTACAAAGGAATTGTTAAATTAAGTCCAATTCCCAAACTATTTGAAAAATGTCTTACCCATGCCTTGTGTCATCAAGTTTTAACAGTAATGACATGGCTTTCGTACAGGATGCTCAACAACAACAAATCTGCTATTACTTACAAGCAAAGTTATCCGAGGATTCACTATTGGTCAACACAAAGATGTCATTTACACTGATTTTAGTAAAGCGTTCGACAAAGTTAACCATGTTTTATTATTAAAAAAATACTTCATTTATTGGGTTTTACCAAAAACTGTTTCAACTGGATAAGCTCATATCTAACTGGCAGATACCAACGGGTGTGCTTCAAAACTTCAATAACTAAACATATCATTACGAAATCGGGTGTTCCTCACGGTAACCATCTTGGTCCAATTTTATTTACGCTTTTCATCAATGATTTACCTACTGCTATCAAATTTTAAAATGTTCTAATATACGCTGATGATGTAAAAATTTTTCATATTTACAACTTTTATGCAAGCCATACACGATGCAACCTGTTGTACAACTTTGTTAGTAATCAAATTGGGTGTTTTGCCTACAAATTATATAACTTCCATGCAATCGCGCAGCACAACTTCATTTTATATAGAAGCCATTACAGTAAAGATGTTTTACTGTAATGTATGTTGTAATCGATGAAGTGTTTGACCAAGAAGAAAAAGAATGCAAACAAAAGTTAGGAAACAAAATATTGTACAATCATCTTTAACTTTTTTTTTCATTTAATAATTTATTGTAACTTTTATTGCAAATGTTTTTATTTTTATAATATTCATTTCTGCAGTTCCACAATTGCACGGACTTCATATAAATCCTCCTTTATTTATATATTTATTTTTCGTTGAATGTATAGAATATTTTTGCGCTGTGTTTTCTATGTTGCTTCTACGAAAATGAAAAGTAAAATGGAATAATGTTGTGCGACATGTCCACTAATGTTGCGACTGAGTTGTACAACTTGCCAAAAAATCAAAACTTTTTGATCTTTCGTACAACCAACACGCAACTTCATACAACTATACCACAAACATTGCAATCTGTTGTACAACCTTCTCAAGTTGTACAACAGGTCGCAACGTGTATGGCTTGCATTACAACTACAATTCTCCTCAACATGATCTAGACAGCTTTTTTGTTTGGTGCACCCTGAACTTAATGGAGTTAAATTTAAACAAGTGGAAACAGATGCGCTATTCCAGAAGAATTGATAAATACAATCCGTTCTTTTTTGAGGGTTATCAGTTGGAAATTGTTGATTCGATCCTAGATTAGGGTATTTTATTAGATGATAAATTAAACTTTATTCAACTTATTGCTATGATATCAAATAAACCCCGTGGGGTACTTGCTTTCATCAAACGATGGGCCAAGGAGTTCACTGATATTCACATCACCAAGCATATTTTTATATCTTTAGTAAGACCAATTTTAGAATATGGGTCCGTTGTTTAAGACCCACAGTATATTGTGCATAGTAATAAAATTAAGTCTGTTAAAAAAAAAAATTCTGTTATTTTGCTTACGAAATGTGTACCGAAATAATTTTTCCAGTTTACCCCCATATAAAACCAGACTGGCTGAAATTGGGCTACCGTCTCTACAAAGCCAAAGAACTATGTTTAATATTAGGTTTTTATTTAATTTGATTATTAGAGATGTTTGTTCGGACTTCCTTATGGGAAACTTATATTCAACATTCCTGCACGTCCAACCAGAAATTTTAAACTAATTTACATTCAATTATGACAATGATGACCTCTTAGAAGAATTTGTTGCGATTTTAACAATCTTTATAGCTTTAGTGATTTTTCTGAAAATGTAAACATTATTAAAAGCAATATAATATTTTTTAAATACTTAATTTAAATGTACTTTTTGGTAATGTAATATAAAGTTTTAAATTGTAAAAAACCATTTGTATGTTTATCAGACTGATAGTCTGTAAGGATTTTTTTCCATAGACTCAGATAATAAAAAAAGTAACTTCAATCAAAAAAGCAAATATTGGGTTTACAGAAATTAAAAAAATAAAAAAAAATTTTTAATACTATATATATATACATAAAATTGTCATTGGCTCTTAATTGGTTAAACATTTTTAGAAAATTTTAGTGTTTCTTTTAAGATCTCTTCAAAAGCTTTTAAATTATATCCATATTGATATCTTAAAAATATGGTACACAATCGTACTTTTCTAAGAAGAGTTCAGAGGCCGATAACTCGAAAATATGGGCAAGTGCCAATTTTTCACTTGACCACTTGTGTTACTTCATTGTTCCAAATGATATGGCAAAATCAGAGGCAGACGTGGTGTTTTTGCCGCTGCCTCGAATGACATGGACCAATCATGCTGATTTCCAATAGCATCTCTTTCGACACTATGTCTGATAGATTGGCGATTAAATTTTTTCTATCTGATCTAGTGCCTTGGCAAACTTGATTTCAACACTAACACGGACAGACAGACGGAGTTCGCTCGATCGACTTCGCTATTCATAAAAAGTCAGATTATATACACTTTATGGGTCGGAAATGGATATTGTTATTTTCGGAAGAACGAACTGGGTTCGGCTTCACAGGCGTTAGAGTTAACTATTAATTATTAGCTTGTACTAATCCGATAGTTGTAGCTTTTCCGTTCAGAGTTTTGTGCCAAAAAATGTCGATAAGACCTGTAGTGCTAATAGTTCTTCCTCAGCCACCCTAAAAACTTGCTGATTTGTAACAATGCTTTCTTGATCTAAGTATTTTTTAGTATTCCTTGGCTAAGACGAATTTTTTTGTAAGTGTTTATAGTCTCAAAGTTTAACTTTTATACGGCAAATTGCAAACAAGAAAATTTTTATAAATACTTAACTATGTAGTATTAAAGATGTTGAAATCTTGCAGAAAATTTATTAAACTAAAAAATGTTGCGTCGTTTCCAAAACAAAAAATTAGACAATACTTAAAAAATTACTTGCCAAATAATGACTTACTTTTGTGATTGTCATATTTTTTACTCGCTTACAAAACACATTACAGTGATTCGCAAAAAAGGAAGTAGTAATTAACCTAGTTCTTTAAGTTAAAAGAGAATACCTTAAAATACGTACTAATAATCATTATTACTTCCTGCAATAATCGAGGTAATAAATTCTTAGTAAATTATTATTAAAGGACTTGTTGGTGGTTAATGAAGTTTATAATCTAGTTGGAAAGTCCTTCCACCAAAAACGATTAATTCCACACTCGATTACCTTTTGAAAATTTTTTGCTGTGGTAAAACTAGTTAGAGCCAGAGATTTCTGTATATCTTCATTTGTTTTCATCGTATGCTTATTTATCGTTGTTACTTTCTGTTTGCGATTGCTCTTTGGCCTGCTTTGAAGCTTTTGAGACGCAATTTTGTTTTGCTTTTTTTCGACAACATTTCAAAATATTTTTGTGTATAGGCTTGAATCTATAACAGCAAGTCTTTTAAACCATTTTGTGGTGATTTTTAATTAAAAATGTTTTATTCTATCACACAAATGTTCAAAACACTGAACATTTGGTTATAGCGGCATTACAACACTGTGACGGTGGAAGTCCCGATGGTCGTTTCTACCAACACATCATAAAATAGTTTACTCTAGCCTAAGTATTAGCTTTAAGATCTTATAAAATGAATTCTGTATTATTTGATTGTTAAGTTTTTATTTTAATTTTATAAGCAAAAGGCATTCCTTTCTTTGTTAAACAACGATCTACTCATGCTGGGTTGTTGTTGGGACGATCAAAAGCAAGTATTGCTGCTTTATTGTTTGTTTTTATTTTTACAACAACACCCACGACAACAACCAAGCATGCGTTGGTTGATGGTCAACCATTTAGCTTACGTAGGGTAAGCAAATGTATTTTTAGAATTACAAGCAGACACTACCACAATCACAGCCTGCCTGTATGTGTAGCCAGCCGACGCACAGTGGTTCAGAAACGTTTTTCATTGGCCAAAACTCTGTAACTTTTTAACTAATAAAGATTTTTTAGTAGTTCTTTTTTTAGTCAATAGACAATATCTTAAGCTTTTACCGAGTTTGGGCCTTATTAAAATCGGTTCAGCGGTTGCTGAGAAATTCAAGCCTAAAGTTGAACTTTCGATTTGCTTTTCCTAATTCTTGTTTGAAATTCCGTTTCAAATGTGCCAGCTCATTTTTGACCCACTTTTCCTTAAACAATCTGGCTCAAATTTGGTCCATGGGTCAATCTTGGATGACAATACAATATTTTGCTATCCTTAGGGTGGCCCCTATTTTCACTGAGGTATTTTCCGTATTTTCATTAGGATTGTCCAAATTTCAACTTTATGCCTAACAATACTTACATATTTCCTAGTTTTTGGTAAATTTTAAAACAAAACAGTGTAATTTAATTTTTCTTTAATTATATACATATTTATTTATAGTTATAAACAGATTCTAGGTAAATAAAATAACATTTAATATTATTGTCTGTATACTTTATTTTATTCAAATACTAAATTCAAATTATAATTATTATTCATTTGGCTGGAATATTTCCTGTAAATATTCTATATTCTGCTCTGTATTACCTGTGTCCTGTAGCAGTGCCTTAGCTTCGGCATTTAGTTCCGAATGATTCAATTTCCATTGACTTCGAATGCTAGAGATGAAGGGATCTGAAGTTGCCAATAATATATGAAATAAATCTTCATTTGTAGAAATTCGTGATATTTTTCTGGTATTATGTTCTCTGTAAAACCTGTAATCCTTGTTTCTTTTTTCCTGGGCTTCCTCTGACAAATCTCCAATTAGTAATAAATGGTGCTTAATGACCTCTTCTCCATGATAAAGAACTTTATGCACTGTTGCTGACATATTTCTATATTTGTATTTGGATGTATATATAGCAGCGGTTTCCTTGGCGTAATCACCAAATTGTTTAGCATTAATTAGTTCATTGCACGCAAGTACTTCAGTAATTGTTTTAAATCTTGAAATAACATCTATATCAACACCTGTTATATCAGATGTAGTTTCGGAATCCAAAAAATATCTTCTTGCGGTGTTGCCACCGTTTGTGTTACCTGATCCTTGTTTTGGTTGATCTATAATCAACCCGTGCTTGAGAAATGCATCTTGAACTTGTTTCTTTTTCAATTTTCTTATCTCTTTGTTGGTATCATTATTTCTTACTGATCCTGAAGCTCCGAAGTCCAAATCATAGCTTATTTTCAGTATGTGTTCCATAAATCTTATCCTCGTATGTAGCGGTGATAATCCAAATTCAAATGCATCAATACTATCCTCCGACTTTGTCGGTTCTTGGTTTAACTGACTTGATGTTGCTTTACATATAATACAGCTGGATGAAGCTTTTGTATCAGTCAAAGCCTGGGCAGTTTTTCCGTCTATCATAGATAGTATTAATTGGTAATTCAATTTAATAGCCTGTTCCTCTATCTCTAACTCTAATGGCCTTAGTGTTGAAATTTGAGCTCTAATGTCACTTACTTCATTCTTAATAGTATCATGAGTTTCCTTTTTAAATTCAAATTTTATTGGTCTGCAGTATTTTGTAGACGATGGAGTTTGGTTTTTCCAAATACAACTTGTTTTCACTGTGCTGGACGAAGGTTCCGAGTCTTCTAAGTTTTTTATCAATCGCAATGGTACAAATGACACCATGAACATATCTGTGTCAGAAATATCCTCACATAAAAATTGTTTATATTGTCTTTGCCCAGAAGACCCGTCGCATCCCCATTTACAAAAAATAGTTAAATTGCAGTTTCCATATTTTTTCAACTCACTTACTTTAAGTGATTTTAGCAACCTTTTGGCTGTATGATCAAGTACAGCTTGCAGTTGTACCTGTGCCGAAATTGGTGTGATTTTGATAGATTCCTTTGGAGGATAACACTCCTTTTTAGCTGCAATTATGTGATGATATGACGGGTATAAATTTGAGCCTTTTTCGATCGCACGTAATCTGAGTTGAGTATACTGCTGTTTTGTTAACTTTAAATCCAGAAATAATGCAAGCGCTTCCTCATTTGTGAACTGTTTTTCCTGGTTTGGTGTCGGAATGCTTTTAAGGATCCGTTTTGTTCTCACCGGACTAGCAGAAATGACTTTTTCACTGATATCCACTTTCGTTAATTGTTTTTGTGATCGCAGCTTGTAAAGAAAACTATCTTTAATGTTTTCACATCCGATTTCTTCATTTATATTCTTAAGTTTTCGTCTCTTAGATCTATGGCTACAGTTATCTAGCGATTTTTCTGGTCTTCCACCACTCTTCTTATTTGTGGTTTCTGAAATCACCTGGATACTAAGTTCACCTTGTAACCAATTTTCAAAGCGCTTGTAAAATTTACCTTTACTATAGTGAACTTCCTTGTAGCATTTTTGCAATATTTTTACGAAATCAGATACTTTGTTTTTTATTTCCAATTGCGTTTCACTGCTGATAGCATTTATGTTCAATTTTCTATGGTTTAGAACATCTTCTTTGTTTTTGTTTTTAAAATATTCTTCGGTCAATTCATTATAGCTGAAAGTTTCCATATTTTAATTAAGCTGAAAATAATGTATTTGTTGAAGTTCTATAAAAATAACTTCCAAAAATTTATCAACCTTTTCAAATCGAATTCTTGTCTGACAGTAAAATTTATTTCCAAATTTTTGTTCTTATATACTCAATAAAGAAATGTCAAACTTAAAGTAGATTACGTACACACAAAAAAATATTAGAGCTATTATTACCTAGGCTAGCTCAGGTATTTTTCTTTTGCATGGAATTTTTTAAGGCAAAAACCAAGTTCAACTACCTAAGCTGATTTGGAAAACGTACAATAAATTTGCCTTTTTAAATCGAATACTTGTACCGAAATAAAATTTATTTCCAAATTATTGTGATTTATACTACATATAAAAGTGTTAAACCTAAAGTAGATTACCTAAACACAAAAAACTAAATTTAACTACCTAAGTTGATTCCGTTTATACAAGTTTTCTATGGGAAAATTTGTCATATACAACTTATACTGGATTTTAAGGAAATTGTTTTGTGTACTAAAACTCTCAATTTTCGAATAAAATTAACTTTTTAGTTAGATTTCTCTCTTTCCCCTTACGTTTTGCTATCTGCAATTTGTACTTTTGGCAGTGAATGACTTCTAAAGTAAATTTACTAGCAGTTTTGATAGAAATTTGTTTGTAAAAATGCTGAGTATTTTCATTAAAATAGAAAAAGTGTTCTACGGGCGGATCCGGGCGGGTGCAAAAGTATATATAGGCTTAAAGAGAACACTTTTGCGTTTCTTTGGGTGGTTTTGGTTTTTTGTCCTTTTTTGTCCTTTAGAAGTTATATACTACTAAACTTCGAACTTTGCAAATATATGGAGGTTTCCAATTTTAAACGTAACACCCTAATTACAAATTATACAGGGTGCGCATATACCATTTCTTAAAAACAACAGTTCACCCAACATAACAAAAAAAACCGCAGCTCAATATCGATAACAGTTTTTAAGAAATCGCAATTAATATGAGATCAAATATTACAATTTTTATTTTATTTTTTAATTAACATAAATTCTTTGCCTTTAGCAGCATGCCACGCCCACTACTGCGGATATTTTGACCCAATTTTTCGGCTACCTTAGTTTTGATCTGTTTTCTTTCTGGTGACATAAAAATTTTAAGAATCTGTGTCAACAAAAAATATAGGTTTTGGCCAATGAAAATTAATTCTGAACCACCGTGCGACGGGTATAAAAGGAGAGCAATTTGCCTGTATCGAGACAGTTGATTGCCGGCTGGCCTTTAGGTAAGACCGGGAGTTTAGTAGTGGATACACGCTAGACTGTTGATCCTACACAGGCAGTAAAAGGAAGTGGTAGTGACTGCTTGCGTTCAGTACCAACTCCTCCGAGAGTGATCACTTGTCGTAGTTAGTCGACTGTCATAGTGGGGTTTACATCGGTTGCGGTCACGCGCCTATGTATTTCCCAAGTGGTACGAGTAGTGGTTCACACGCTCGTATCCGCTAACCGACAACGGCTGCCGACGGTAAGTGACGCCCACACGCTTGAGCCTAGGTCACTTGCAATTGATTAAGTAGTAGTTTTGTTAAAACGTGTAGTAAAATAAAAAAACACGTTATCGTATTTAAGAGAATACCGTGTTTTACTCACGAAGACGACGACCCTGGACGCCGCTGAGTTCTGCCCCAGCAACCAGCGGAAACGTGTCGTTACAACACAATCTCAGATATCGTTTTAAACACACACCTAACTTTTAGTGGGATTTTATTGTTACGATCGTAGGGGCCAATGAGGTTTCCGACTAGCTCTATGAGGACGGTAAACACATCTCAGCGAGGTTCCAACCCTTCTCATTGGGTACGGCGCACATAAAACATATTCCACAACAAGCTAAACAAACTTACAAAAAAAAAAATCACACAATAAAAACTAAAACAATGCAACACGCTCACACAAACAGTAACAATCGTGGCGGATGTTTTACCACTAGACTGTCCTTCCAACCTTGTCACAAAAATTCTTATCCACATTCAACTTCCTTTTGTGAACCCGTATGCTCTTAGATTCCTCTTTCCTTAACTCACCTTCATGCCATTTTTCCTCTCAAATTAGGTCAAAAACATTATTATTTCAACTTCACATATTACATACAAATTTTATTTAAACACAAAAACTTATAAATTTACTATTAAAATACAAATTATCTTATATTTAACAAACTTATAATTTTTTTTTCCACAGCGAAATATGTATGTAGGTATTATCTGTTATCAAAAATAAAATATCTCTAATATCGTTAATTTGTTTTACTTTTCTCTTTTTGGAACTCCGATCAAGTAATTACTAACTTCAATCTCTAATATTACGACTCTAGATCCTACCCTGAAGGAGCTCCCTAAGAATACACGATTTTTTCCGCAATATTCCGCAGGAATTTTACACTAAAAATGACTGATTGAAAAGAGCTGCAATTTGTATATATTTCTCTTTTTTGTAAATAAAACAAACTAAACGATTTTTATTTCCTGTTTCTCACTCTTTTGCATAGATTATATCACAACAAAAAAAGTAAGTAGGCCCTTCAACGGGCAATGGCTAACAACAAATAAAACAAATATATATTTGGCTGCTTTTAGGCGTATTGATGAAAGGGTACTAACTACAAACACTAAACTTAGAATAGTTTATCTTAATAATAAATGATAATTTCTAAACAGATATCCTTTTAAATAATCTCCAAAATGAAGTAATTATAAATTCAAATAAATAAATTTTTTCTTAATAATTTTTTTTCTTCTTAATGACTTTTTTCTATTTTTAAAATTTTTCATTTTAATTTGATTTTTTTGATTTAAAGTCTCTATACTTTTTTTATCCTTTTTTCTCACCAATTCAAATACCAAATTCATAATATTTTTCTTTTTACATAATGTATCCTTGCGTAAAATTTTCGTTTGCATTGGGTAAAATATATTAAGAAAAAGGAAAAAGGGATTACCTGGCTAGATCTCGGTGTGGAAACTTCTAATCATCTTCAGCATTTTTTTTGTCTTCACTAGATTCTGGGTAATAATTTTCCTGCCCACGAACCGTCGCTTTTTTTCTACCCAACTTCCCTACACCATCCAACTTCCTAGCCAGCTACAAATTTTCGAAACACAAAAAAATATAAATCATAAAATGCACTTATAACAAAATATAAAATTTAGCTTACGTTTAAAAAATCTTTTTTGGTTATTTTTTTCTTATTTAAAATAACTATCCTTTTCTCCAAGACGTATTTGCAACTTTCTAAGCTTTCTATGTTGTTTAATTTTTTTTTATCTTTAATGTTTTTTTCCGCACTATTAATTTCTTTATATGTTTGCACTTTAAAGTACAATAACCAGCTGCAAATGCTCTATGATTTTCCCTTACTTGTTGCCTCATTTGCTTCCCAACTTATGTGGTGAATTTCTTTAATTTTTCAAAAATCTTTCCCGCCTAGCCGTCCATCTTTTCTTGCTGATATTTTAATAAAATAATCTTATTTGAATTTCAATTTAATATTTAATTTCGCTTTTTCCTTCTCTCATGCAGTCAATGCTTGTTTGTATACTAGGACCGCATATTAAACAGCAAGGTTATATTTTTCATTCATAATTAATTTTAAACTTGAAATTTCCTAAATTCCCTCTCCGTGTTCTATACCATAGTAAACGTTTTTTTATTTTTATTCGTTCTGGCATTATCCTGTTATATACGTAAGTCTACTACACAGTACTGACAGCTGTATTATGCGTATAAAACAGAAAAATACAATACAGCCGGGCTGTAACATTGAACAAATTCCATGGAACAATTTGCTTTACAAATCTAACCAAAAACACTCAGACAGGGAAAAAAAAGCACGAAAAACTAAACAATAATCAATTAACTTCAGCCAAAACAAATAAAAAAATAAACAATCCAAACATTGATATTAAAAAAAAAAAAACAATTGTTGAGCATACGGTGGGCGCCAAACATTAACGCACACATCTTTTTCAACGCCTGTAGAAATTCGCTAGTGTTAAAATTTAATAATAAAAAAATAAATAAATTTCTACCCCCAATAAAACTCCGAGTTCTTCCAGTATACGAAGTAGGAAACGGTGTGCAGTAGACATGTGCCCGGTCGTTCGTTTCAGTGACTGGTCTTTTTCGGTCAAATATCAAAGACTGTTTCGTTCGTTCAATTTGAACGAAAGGAGCCGGTTTAATAATTGGCGCACTTCGGTCAATTACGTCATCCGTTCAATTTAATCCGTGCACTATTGAACGAAAAAAACTGATTTAAATGACCGGAGCATTGCACTCACTTGATTGATTCGGTCAGTTTAACCCGTTCGTTCGCGAACGACACAGCTCTAGTGTGCGGAGTTGTGATGAAAGAAATACATTTTTCTGTGCCCAACGTCGGGAATTCTCACACCCTCAAATAGTCTCATGCTACTACCAAAATTTAGCCGGGCGATTTGTGTATCTATACCTGTAAGCTTCCCCCTTAATATATAATATAATTATAATACGTTCCTAATTTCCAAAAGTAAACCTATCCACTCAGTCTCCCTATAATAGACTTTGCAGAGACGGAAACCTCATCCACATCTTACTAGAGCATGAGCCAACCTAAAAACTTTTTTCAGGAGAGAAAAATCGTAGTCGCCACCCATAATAAAAGATCAATAAAAAAAAAATATTTCATATACAGCCCAATTATAAACAAAAATTCCGTGCGAGTTTTTTCACTTTTCCCTTTTCTCCAATTATAAATTTTTCCCCTTTTGATTGACTGCGGAAAGTGAAAAAAATCCGGGGGAAAAAAGTAGGTATTCTAAATTATAAAATAAAAATTAGATGAAAATAAACAAAAAAACTCCCTTCAAATTGCGATGATGCCACTTTTTTATAATTTTATTCCCACGGAATTCATAATTTGAGGAATCTTTTCTCGAAAAAAATTTTTTCCGTGGGAAAGAAATTCCGTGAGAATATTCCTAATTGGGCTGATAATTGGTTTCGATACCAATTGGGCACTAAGAGTGCGACGTGTTAAAATCGAACGCCAAAAAAAAAGTTTTAAGGCAAAAATTTAATAAAAAAATTTATCTTTCGTCGTTTAGTATACATATATTTATATATGCACATATTTTATTATCGTCAAATTAATTTACTGTAAAATACTAATAATTGTCAAATCGTTCCATATCTAATATACATGGGTTATGCCGCTTTACTTTTTCTCCATAGGTTGTTGCTACTCCAGAGATGGGAAAATTCTCCATAATTCTTTATTAATTAAAAAAAAACTTAGAGAATTCATTGTTTACTTCTGCTCGGACTACAAAAAAAACTTTAAGATTTTGTTCATACGGGAAGTACTTTGGTCACTTTTTTCAGGTTTTATTGGAAATATAAAACTATTAACTATAAAAAAAATCACAGTGGATTATTGCACTAAGCTTACCGCACTAAAAAAAGGACATCGCAGCAAATAATTACCACAGATGAATGTCAAGATCTACTACGAACTAATATTGCACGAAAGGAAATGAAAATACGGGTAAGTTAACTGAATAATCCGAAACTTATACTATCAGGTACTAAATATATATCACAGATTTTAAAGTAAATTGCTATAACTAGCAAATATTAGGACAAAACAACAAACATTTGTATAAATAAAAAAGAAATAATTACTAATCTTATGTCCTAATATTGCACTTTGAAATTTCGAATTTAATTTAAATCGAAATAATCGCTAAGCAATTTAAACTTTTATATCTTTTACGTGATAAACGACAATTATTTTTCCGTCTAAAATCTCGAGCTCGTACATATTATTGCCTACAGGTCGGAACACTCTACACTTAAGAAACTTTTTACAAAATTTCGCGTTCAAATTTTTACCGAAATTACTTTGTACCATGTTTCTACGGTTGACTTCCTGTCCAGACAAAAACTTTATTGTTCGCGCTCTTCGGTTATATCTTTCGGCACTTTTCTCGTACTCTTTAGTCATATTATCTTTAATTTCATTCCTTATAAGTTCAATTCGTTCATTCGGCCTCGCAAGAATACGGTGATCTGAAATTGAGTGCAATTTTCGGGCTAATTTATAATCTGCCCCACTTGTGGTAGCCAAACAAAGCGAAGATTGGCGTAAAGCCTCTAGCGCTGTGAAACGAGTTTCGTAAAGCACAATCAATTTCTGATAAATAGAGATCCCAGTCTTGGTGATCATCTTTCAGATAGGCTCTTATAGCTGACAAAATGCTTTGAATAACACGTTCTGATGCGTTACTGCTTGGCTGATATACCGGAGTTTTTATATGCTGAATTTTGTATGTGTCAAGTAGATTTTGAAAACTTTTTGAAGTGAACTGGACTCCATTGTCTGTGTGTATTGTTTCTGGAACACCAAATTTATGAAAAACTTCGTGTGTCAGAAACTCTACAACATTTCCAGCGGTGGCTTCTTTCATAGCCTTAATAAATGTGTATTTAGAAAAATGATCCAGCACAATGAATACGTATCAGTTACTTCTTTAAGACCTCGGATATTTGCCCAAAAAGTCTAAATACAATTTTTGAAACGGTTGATCTGTAATGACCTGATTCCCTATTTCTGGACGGAGATTTTGGTTTGATGATTTGATCTCCTTGCAAGTTTGGCACTCTTTAATATATGACTTCACCTGTGTGAGCTTTTTTGGCCAATAAAAGAATCTTCTGAGCTTTTCCAATGTTTTTGTAACCCCACCGTGCGCTGCTGTCGGAGTTGCATGTGCCCGCCTGGGTGATATTAGGTGGGATCCAAGCTTTCCACTGGCACTCTGTGTCATCACCACGGTCGAAATCGATTCTTTTAAACACATATCCACCTTCGACTTTCAAATCTGGTAACCTATCTTTGTTCTCTGTTTTGTGCTGGATTAGTTCTAAATATTCTTCGCTTTGAAACTCGGTTGTTTCAAAATCAAAAAGATCTTCTACATTTAACTCAATAACACTAAAATTTTCTTCCTGTGATCGGGAAAGGGTGTCGGATACTATAATTTCCGAGCCTTTCCTGTGCTCTATGTCGAAATCATAAGCCTGCAACTGTAGTGACCAAAGAGCTAGGCTTCCTGTCGAATCTTTTAACGACATTACCCACTTAAGGCTAGCGTGGTCTGTCACTACCGTGAAGGGCATCATTTCGATATAGGGACGGAATTTCTTAACTGCCATTACAGCCGCCAGACATTCCTTTTCCGTTACGTTATATGTACTTTGGCATGCATTTAAAATTTGGCTATAAAAAGCTTTTGGATGTTCCTCACCATTATCATTTAGTTGATATAAAACTGTCCCGATTCCGTAGTCGCAGGCATCGCACTGAATCCAAAATCTTTTACTAAAATCGGGATGCTTTAGCACGGGCGCTGAAGTTGACGCCTTCTATAGATTTTCGAACGCCTCGATCGCTTTCGCCGCCATTTCAAACTTTTTGGCCTTTTTCAAGGTATCTGTCAAAGGAGCAGATATGGCAGCATGGTCTTTTATGAAACGGCGATACCAGCCGGCCGTTCCCAAAAAGCTGCGCACCTCACGTGGAGACTTTGGCACTCTAATTTCTTTTATAGCGCGTCTTTTTCCGGATTTGTCTTTAAGCATCCTCCGTCAATTATAAAACTTAAATATTTTAGCTGTTAAAAACAAAACTGCGATTTTTGTAGCTCTATTGTCAAGTTTGCTCTTTTTAGACAGGCTGTAACTTCTTCTAAAATTTTCAAATGTTTTTCGAAACAATCAGAAATCAAATCGGCGCTACTTATAAAATAAATTCTGCCTAAAATACCATCTATTTTCTGCAAAGGGTACGCATCTTTTACGGTGATTTTATTAAACTTCCTAGCGTCAAGACGAAAACTATTTTTACCAGGTTTTCTGACCACAGTGGTTCTATTTGACCAAGGGCTTTCGCTCTCTTCTATGACCTTTAATTTAAGCATCTCGCGTATTTCTCCATAAAAAATTTCCTGTACAGCTGGAGACAACGGATTATGTTGGTCCTTAAACGGTACCGCACCATCCATCAGTTTTATAGTGTGTTTCTCCAGGGCTGTACACCCTAAACCAAGTTTTTCAAAAGACGGAAACAACTCAACAACTTTGCTTAATTTTTGCTGTTGTTTCTCATTCATGGGGATTTGACCTATGATCTGCTACTTTAAAATCGTCTTGTATTTTTTCAATATTTAATTCATTGATTTCAAATACTTCAGGGGCCAAATTAAACGTTTTCCAAAATTCAACTTCCAGGTAGGCCTCTTGTTCCAAGTCTGGGCCTAAGCCTATGTTCTTTCCCATCTGCAGTTGAAATTACAGAAAAAATTGGTTTTAATCTGATGCCCAACTTGTCGACAACCTTTACCGAGTAAATTGACAGAAGCTCCTGTATCTAATAATCTTTTTATACGATGGTCACCTACAAAAATTTCAGCAAAAGCACGAGGGTCACTATGCGTGTTTACTGTTTTTATAGCTTTGATCACTAACTTTCGTTTTTTCTTCTTTCAATAAATTTGTTCCTAATTTTATTTATACGGTTTATTTTTTTCATTGCTATGGACTCATTAAAAATTCTATTTCTTACTTTATCATAATTATTTTTATGTTCTTGAAGAGTATAGTCATGTGTCAATTGGGGAATGAAATTGTTAAAAATTTTTAAACTTTTACTAAATTTAATTTGTTTTCTCTGTGACTGGTTTGCAGGCTGATACTCCATGGAACGATGGTTCCCTGCTGTTACCACGCTCTTGGAGTAGTTTTTTGATTGGCAACTAGTGCAGTTTGGAGATTTGACATCTGGTTCGCCGCATCTATAACAAAATAAGGCCCTATCTGGGGACGGACAATCCATAAACATATGTCCTTGTTGACGGCAATTCCAACAGATGAGTGGATTTCTGGAGAATTGTTTTTGCGTGCTGTTACCTTCTAAAGCAGCCACATCTTCATATGGCTCAGGTAAGTCAACAAATTGATCATCACCATTTCTCTGCAACTCCTTTGACAAAGAGGTGAAAATTGTCTAGGACTTCTTCCCACGACACATTGTATTGCCTTTGTAGTCGCTCAACACGAAAAACAAAGTCCTCTACAGCCAGCTTGTTGGCGTAACCACAAAATGCTAGTCCCCATTGGTCAATTCGAATCCGTTTGTAACCTTTTGACGGACTAGCATCAAAATTCCTTAATGATTCTCTTGAAGAACTATTTGAACCTATTGATGAAACATCTACTGGTTGACCTGCACTGCTGCTTCGTTTTACTTTATTTGGCATTATTTCTTCGCGAAGTTTGCCATTGCCTCTTACTTTCATTTACTTGCGAAGAAACGTCTTTGTTTGCATCATCAGATTGTTCCATAGCTACTTCATAAATTGGCTGTCGCGATTCACTTGGGCCTTGTTCTCTTAAATCACGTTGTGCAGAACTATTACCTGCATTTGAAACAATGATTGTTTGAGATTTTTCGAAAAATTGGGGGTTTGGCTGATTTGGAGGCTGACTCATGTCTCAAATTCTACTGGTACTAGATTTTCGGCTGGGGGTATTAGATTTGTACGCTTTATCAAACGTAAAGGGAGTAGACCCATTCAAGTCAAATTGGATCTGTCCTTTTTTTCTGGACTTAGCGTCGTCTCTATTTTGGGACATAACCTTCAGAAAAATATATTTATGAAACTTTTACCACCATTTTTATCAAAGGTAACCGAATAACCAATTTATATATATATATATTAAAATTTGCTTTGTATTCGGTTTTCAATTTCTAACACACAAAAACAAACCGCAAAGTGTAAAAAAAATCGCAAAAACACATAGATGAACAAAAAAAAAAAAATAATAAAAGAAACAAACATATATAAAAATAAATAAAAAAGGATATATGTATATATAAAACGATAAATAATTATAAAAAATAAATACTAAACGATATAAAGAAAAAAAATGTAATAATAAAATAAATAAATAATCTAAAATAACCAAAAACGAGAAACTTGCATTAAAAAAGTATAAATATTGTTACGAATAATAAAATCTGGCAACCCCTGTAGTTGTTTCCGTATGAGCGTGGTGAATAAGCTAATTCAACTAATGGTGTGTTTATAGAATAACAAAACCACAAGTTAGCCAACAAAAGCTGAGCAGCCTCAATGGCTGCGTTGGGAGAGGTGCGTACTACAAACCAGGGGGTCCGAGTTCGATACCGCATGCGGGCATGCGTGCAATAATAATTGTTATAAGCAATTAAAATTAATAAACAGCAGGACAAACCTCCCGAGAGGCAAAAGGCAATTATTGTGTGAAGCCGTGGCAGATAATTTAGTGGAGACGTCCAAGTTAATATAAGAGCAACAGATAATTGTAAAGAAGCCCTTTATAATAAAAAGTAATAGCAAAAGCGGTTAGCGCGGGGAAATGTAACAGCATAACAACAGTGTATGGCAGACGTGTGTTGTGGCTATTGGATTAAAGGAGATGACTGGCTTAGATAAAATTAGTAGTGGAGATGTCTGTTGATGGTTAATGGTTACTAAACAAGGCATCGAGTAGTTCATGTCTCGCCGGAGTAACACAGTAGTGTAGCGTGGATGGCTGCGTTTGTGGTGATAACGCATGTTTAGTAAATAGGAGACCAAGGGTTCACAAGACAGGTAGGATCAAGAAGTATAGCCAGAGAAAGCCATAAAGTTCGAAGACAGAATTTAGCCACAGTGGTATTTGCAATCAAAAGAATCCGTACGTTTGCCTGCTAAAAAGGGTAAAACGTTACAACATATATACATATAAAAATAAAATAAATATGCATATAAAAATTACAACTATAAAATAGAAATAACTAAAATGAATTATATTAAAATTATCTAATTTGCACGAATGAAATTCATAAATTTACTAAAAAGAATTCAAAAAATAACAAAACAAAAACTTAGTTAAAATATAAAAATATATAATAATAAAGAATAAAATAATTATAATTGTATAAATAAAATAATATTAAATAAAAAATAACGATATATAAAAAACATCAAAATAGAACTAAACACATAAATATATAAAGGGAACAAAAAATATAATGTAAGCAAATAAAAAAAAGTAAATATGAATACAAGATTAGCAATAAAAGAGCTAAAATAAATAATAATAAAATTTATAATTCGTACTAATATAAAACGTTTTTGTTTATATATTTCTAATTTTAAATTTCTTCTTCAAAATTTGTATGTAGTTTAAATTTCATTTATTCGGGTTTGGCATGAATTCGGAGAGTAAAATTTAATAATTTATTATAGGACTATTTGTGTGACGTTAATCATAAGTAAAATACAAAGGTTTATTCAAGTGTAAACCCCTTATACATTCATTTTAGCACTTGGCCAGACATGAGATTATACGGGGTTTTTCTAATAGCGATTTTGATACATCAGACCCTGAGTTTTTCCAAATATTTTTACACAGGCGCACTGTGGTCAATATTTTGAGATAGCGGCCAAAACTCCTTTTGGTTTTTGTTCTCCGATTTTAAAGTTATTAGACTCATATGAAAGTAGACAGTAGTAAACTTCGGGAGCCAAAAAATTAGAACTCTATTTCAACTATTTCACTGAGAACAGGGTGGTCCAAAATGGGCTTTTTCAGAATTTAGTAAATTTGTGATATTTTTAGTTAATTTTTAAAGTTTAAATGATCAAAACCTTTTTGTTTTTCAAGATTTTTAGACGAAATAAATTTTGTGTTAACTTATTTCCTATTACTGATACAAAAATTAAAGCTCTACTGTTTTCAGAACAATTTAAATATTTTTTTTTAAAAAAGGTCAAATTTTTCAGAAATTTCCTACTTCATAGAGCACAAGTCCTGTGAGTCAAGCTGTGTCAAAACACAAATTTACTATTTTGTAGTCATAACTCTCCCCTACATTCCTATATATACATATCCATGCATCGGGACTGCACTTTTTGATATTCGGTACAAGTGCACGTCATATTTTTTGAGAAGTTATTTGTATGTGCAAGTGGCTATCATGCATATATTTTGATGAAATTTTGTACAAGAGTTCTTATTGACTCAAAAAATAATTCTGTTGAAATTAGGAGAAGTTGGACCTAGTCGACATAGAAGGGTGTATCAAAATTTTGACAAAAATGACAATAGAACTCTCAAATTTTGTGGTATCTGGTAAAGGGCTGCACAAGCATAAGAAAAATGTCTTATAAGCAATCACGTAAATTTCAAGTAGTGTGTGTATAGAACACTCTCATTTTCAAACACATACTTCCAAACACAAATGTTTTGCTTTGCTATCAAAATATAGAATAAGAGAACAAAAGTGTTTTAGAACAACATTGAAGCAAAACAAAACTGAACTAGAACATAAATGAAATAGAATATCAAAACTGAAGTAGAACATTCAAAACATGCTTGAAGTTTTTGATAGCAGAATTAGGCTAAAGAGAAACTACAATCATTTTCGTTTTTCTCAATATGAGTGTTGTCAACTTTAAGATTTGAAAACGCATAAAAATGGAGAAAAAAACATTATAATATCTGTTTTATTTAAAATGTTAATTGAATTACTTTTTCAAAACAAATTCAATAGTTTTATATTAAAAATATAATAGTAAAATTGTCTTTTACATTTCGGGGTTTTCAGAAAAACGAATAGTAATGAAACTTAACAAAAATAAAAATACAACAAATTTGCATGTATTCGATCATACCAGATAAATTTTTTTCACAAGTTCTATACAAAAGTTTTTAAAAAGAGTTCAGCGATTGATAGTAAGGATTTAAAATTAATAATACGTGGCAGTATTTATCTTTTTATGAAAATATGTTTTAAAAATTTATTTTTTATCAGAAGTATCATATTTTCGTATTAAAAAACAACCTGTAATGAAAAAACAAATTTGTGTGTTTACATATCATTTTGGCACATTTGTTTTAAAAATTCTGTTTAAAACTTTTTAAAATAAGACCAAAAATTTTTTTCCATGATAGTTGTTAACTTTAAAATTTTAAAGCACTAAATTTTAATCGCAAAAAACCGATTGTTTTTTTTTTTTGGTTAATTGAGTTGGTTTACGCTTCAAATAGCATTTTATTTAATTTCGAGCTAAGCCGAGTTAACAACTTTATTATTATTTATTAGCACAGAATTATAAAAGGAGCATTTCAAAATGTTACTATTATATAAAAACTTATCTAATTCAAATAGCTTAAATATATAAATAGCATATGCGTACAAAAATTGCTTGTATAAAAGTATTTTCTTTCAACAGCCTTAAATCGCATTATTTAACAACACTGCTTTATTATCGTGAGCATTTTTGTATATGTTCTAGTGCACTCGATGTTTCTACTATGATTTACCGTTTTTTACTTCATTTTCGCCTTTTGTTTTGATGTTCTACTCTGTTTTAAAACACAAGCACTAACAAAGCTGTAAAGAGAAACTTTTCAAATGGTGCTTGTTTTGTTTTAGTGAGAGCCATGTTTTGTTATGCTTGTTTTGATATTTCTATTTACACTGAAATTCTGTGTTTGGAAGTAGTGTACACTAGAACATAGAACTTTCAAAACATTTTGTGCAGCTCTTTAGTATCTGGAAATTTATTTGGAAACGGTAAAAATGATTTTAATACCATTTAATATTACATAACTTAAATACCTGAAAATTGCAAATAAATTTAAAACCAATGGCAATAAGTGGTAAAACCAAGTACCTGTTATATTATTACCAGTACCTGTTAACTCTCAAATTATGTGGTATCTAGCAATTCATTTGGAAAAGGTAAAAAATGATTTTATTGCCATCTAATATTACACAACTTAAATACCTGAAAATTGCAAATAAATTTAAAACCAAGTACCTGTTATATTATTACCAGTACCTGTTAACTCTCAAATTATATGGTATCTAGCAATTCATTTGGAAAAGGTAAAAAATGATTTTATTACCATCTAATATTACATAACTTAAATCCCTGAAAATTGCAAATAGATTTAAAACCAATGGCAATAAGTGGTAAAACCAAGTACCTGTTATATTATTACCAGTACCTGTTAACTCTCAAATTATTTGGTATCTAGCAATTCATTTGGAAAAGGTAAAAAATGATTTTATTGCCATCTTAAATTACACAATTTAAATACCTGAAAATTGCAAATAAATTTAAAACCAATGGAAATAACTGGCAAAACCAAGTACCTGTTATATTATGTTTCAAAGAGGAAAAAAAGATCATGTTGAAACTTCGAGCAATAGTACATTAATCCATGCATTTTTGTTCTTCATTATTGTTTAAACAATGGCTAAATTCAGTTATAGTGTTCTATCTGATATATATTTGGAACGGAAAGATGAAAGCGACATTATTTTACATATAATGAATAATCCATTCTTAAAAATATGCGACAAACAAGAAATTAAAATTCATAACTTAAAAATAAAAAACTTTTTAAATACTTTAAGAAAATGGTACAATCAATGTTCCAGAAACAAGAAATTGTTTTACTCACGCAACCAAGAATGGCTAAGAAATAAACTTATTTTAAAAAAACCATCAGTAACTACCACTGGAAAAGGTGGTCGACCAGCAAAGTCAATTGATAGTTGTAGTGAAAGATCACGAAGACGCAAGCTTAAACATATCAATGAAGAAGTTTCTTGTAACTTTATAAAGGATTCATTTCTGCATCAAATTCAACCATCGAAAACTAAAAAGAGTAAAATTGCAATCATTAAAAAAATAGTGGAAGCAAGCCCCAGACGCAAAAGAAGGATTTTAGAAAGTATGCCGACACCAACTGAAAAAATAAATTTACTTGCACTATTTTTGGATTTGAAAATGACTACAAACCAATATAAAGAATTGCGGAAGAGAACCAATGAAAAAAATTGTGGAATTTTTTCATCATATCGAGATATAGTTTCTGCCAAAAAAGATTGCTTACCTTCACCAACTGCTATTAGTGTAACTTCAAGTTCAGCAGGAATAAAAGTGCAGGATCTTCTTGAACACACTGCAGAAAGATTATTAAAGACATTTGATGCTGACTATTTAAAATTGCAGCATGACTTTGATTTCTAAATGGGGATGTGATGGGTCCTCTGGCCAAAAACAATGTGGAAAATTCATCAGATGCCAATTTATTCATGATTTCTTTCGTTCCACTACGTTTAACAATAACTTATATTGGTTCAGAGCCCTCAACTAGTAGAGCTGCAGATATAGATGTATGGAAGAATGAAATTCCCTCGTCAACAAAATTTTGTAGACCAATAAAGTTTGCTTACAAAAAATAAACTGAAGATGTCATAACTGAAGAAGTTGGCCAAATAAGAGGTAAAATTAAAAAACTTCAACCAGTGATATTTGAATTTAACGATCAATGCATCGAAGTTAACTTTAAAATGTCACTTACAATGATCGATGGAAAAGTTGCACAAGCTTTAACCGAAACAAAGTCTTCGTCAAGCTGGACCATATGCCAAAAAACATCAAGTCAATTGAGCCAACCACCAACACAAGACGATAGTTTTAATGAAGCATATTAATTTGGAATGTCACCTCTTCATGCTAGAATACGTTTTATGGAGCATATTCTTAAATTGGGATACGATTTGGAATTTGGGTCGTTAGGCAAAACAGTGAGAAACAAGAAAGAAAATTTGAAAAAAAGAAAGCAAAAAAAAAGATATTCAAGAAAAATACCGTGAGATAGGCCTTATATTTGACCAGCCAAAGCAAGGAGAAGGAAATTCTAATGATGGAAACACAGCAAAGAGATTTTTTTCCGATTCAGAAACAGCAGCTTCTATAACTGGAGTAGATTATGATTTAATACTACGATTCCAAATCATATTAGAAGTTATAGCATGTAGCAAAAAAGGTCCAATAAAATTTGGTCAGTATGCCAATGAGACAGCAACCCTTTATAACCAAAAATATTCTTGGAGACATATGCCAACCACAGTTCACAAGAAATTGTTCTATGGGAAACAAATAATCCAGCGCAATATGCTTCCAATTGGAGATCTCTCAGAAGAAGCGCAAGAAAAAAGGAACAAAGACTACAGATTCTTTCGCGATCACAATACAAGAAAAATTTCCAGATATTGTACTAATGAAGATCTTATTAATATTTTGTTGTGCACATCAGACCCGTATATGTCCAGTATTCGACAAAAATGGAAATCAACCTCATTAGAGTTAGATGAAGAAGCTAAACAACTACTGCAAAATGAAAATCAAAGTTATTTGGAAGAAATTTTTACTAATATTGTTTAATTAATACTAGTTTAAAGATTATAATTTGTTTCTAATTTTACTATAAATTTTTATTAATACATTTAAATAAAATATATGTGCACTTTAAATCAATAGTAAAACTTTACTTAAAATTTTATCGATGTTGTGTTCTGTATATAATATATCCAAATGGTATTGATATTGTTGGGAATTTCAGTGTTATTTTTCAGTTTAATCCTCACAAGAATTAGCTTTCTTCCAAAAAAACCAACCTTTGGCCACTGTGAATATTGAGACTAAATAAATGTCAGCGGCCAAATGTTGGCATTTTCTGACCAAAATTTAGTTTAAGAATACTAAATAAGTATTTGTTGTAAAATACGATTGAAGAAAATAAGAAATTATAAAAAAATATGTACCTATTTAAAATGTCAAAATATTCAAATTAAAATGCATTTTTAACTCCACATTACTTACGTTCCTATCAGTCGATTTTGAACGTTTGAACACGCAAATTGAAGCTTAAAGTCCCTCCTATTGAACAAAACAAATTGCGTAAAAAATACCAATCTGGTCAAAAGTTATAGATTTTTGACCGCTATCTCGCGAAATTTACCACTGTGAGGCGCTATCAAAAGTTCAAAAAAGCTCGGCGAAATTTTTGCACGGTTGGCTAATTTTGTTCATTAAGGTATCTACTTTAATAATGTATGGGCATTTGTGGCGAGAGTATAATAGTTTCCGGGGGAACCATCAGCCACGCTTCTTGTGCCCACTCAGGATGAAGCCACTTTTCTCGAAAACGGCTTGGCGGAATTGTTGCACGATTGGCCTATTTTGATCACTAGGGTCTCTACTTTAAAAATGTATGGCCATTTGGGGCGAGAGTGTGTTAGTTTCTACTGAAAATATTAGCAACGCTTATTGTGCCCACTTTTCTCGAAAATGCCTCAGCGAAATTGTTGCACAATTAGCTAATTTTATTCATTAAGGTCTCTACTTTTATAATGTATGGCCATTTGGGGTGAGAGTGTGATAGTTTCGATGGGAAACATCAGCAACGCTTTTTGTGCCCACTCAGGATGAAGCCACTTTTCTCTAAAACGGCTCGGCGAAATTGTTGCACGGTTGGCTAATTTTGTTCATTAAGGTATCTACTTTAAAAATGTATGGGCATTTGGGGCGAGAGTATAATAGTTTCCGGGGGAAACATCAGCAACGCTTTTTGTGCCCACTCAGGATGAAGCCACTTCTCTCGAAAACGTCATGGCGAAATTGTTGCACGGTTGACTAGTTTTATTCATTAAGGTCTCTACTTTAATAATGTATGGCCATTTGGGGCGAGAGTGTGATAGTTTCCATGGGAAACACTAGCAACGCTTTTAATGCCCACACGTTATCTTTAACGTATGTACATATATATTCTAGAGATCTGCATGAATACATTCAAAACGCCTTTTGATGTCACGATTTGTTTTTTGCCGAAGTTTTCGAAACGAAGAAAACAAATCACGCATTACAAAAAAGAGTTACGAATCAAATCAAAACATAAGATGAATCAAATGTGTAGAATCAGTTTTACACTAAAAGACAACGAATCATTTTAAATTTTATGAGTTGATTTTAAGCAGCTAAAAAAGAACAATGCAATATTGCCTTTTTTAATTTCTATACTATTGCGTTTGGATAAAAAATTATTGTTATTTACATTAAAGAATGTTTTTAAAGTTTTTATAAAAATCTAGAGCTTTAATTTTGCATTAAAAAATTATAGTTTTTAATTTTAATTAATGTATATGTACATAAATACATACATTCATACATACATACTTTCATTTATACGTACATACATACTTACATATGTACATGCATACAAACAAAAATGCATACATACATGCATAAATACATTGGGACTTTTTATTTTACACGGTCGCAAATTCTATAGGAACAATTTAGTTATTTGTAATGCCTCAAGATATAAGTTTAGCAGCTTATAGATAACAACTTTAAATTACCAAGTTGCTCTATATTGCTGCCGGTAAGAAAAACGCTCCTTATCGTACATTTTGGTGCCCAACGTGGGGCACGATTCTAATTGTTCGTTGATTTTTCGTTGTGCGGTCCGTAATAATAAAAAAAAAAATAAAAAGTGGACAAGCAAACTCTAAATATTCGTGGCAAAAAAAGGAATAAATAAAATTAAAAAAACACGATAATAAGTGACTCAATTGTGACGCAATAATGTAATAATAGAAACAATATTTTTCTGTTCGGGAAACAATTATTTAAAATTCAATTAAGACAGGTTTTGTGCGCTCATTGTGGTACAACAAATTTTATATAAATTTTATTGGTTCCATTAAATCCCTATACTCGTTATGTCTTTGGAGAAAGTTTAACAACAACGGGCTAATACAAAGACGAGTATTAGCCACATAAAAAATCATATTGAGGGCAATGGTAGGGGTGAAGGACGAATGCTGTCTCCTGCTGAACTCAAATGTCGTTTGGGAATTTTGGAGTCCTAGTTTAAGCAGATTTTAACTTTTCAACCCCAGATAGAGAAATATGATTCAGAAGACGGCGCACTGTGGTCAATATTTTAAGATAGCGGCCAAAACTCCTTTTGGTTTTTGTTCTCCGATTTTAAAATTATTAGACTCATATGAAAGTAGACAGCAGTAACCCTCGGGAGCCAAAAAATTAGAACTCTATTTCAACTATTTCACTGAAAACAGGGTGGTCCAAAATGGGCTTTTTCAGAATTTAGTAAATTTATGATATTAAAGTTTAAATGATCATAACTTTTTTGTTTTTCAAGATTTTTGGACGAAAGAAATTTTGTGTTGTAACTTAACTTATTTTCTATTACTCGTAAAAAAGCTCTACTGTTTTCAGAACAATTAAATTTTTTTTTTAAAAAGGTCAAATTTTCGGAAGTTTCCTACTTCAAAGAAGAAAATAAGAAATTTAAAAAAATACCTATTTAAAATGTCAAAATATTCAACTTATACATGGAAACTCAACAAAAAATTAAAATGCATTTTTAACTCCACATTACTTACGTTTCTATCAGTCGATTTTTATGTTTGAAAACGCAAATTGAAGCTTAAATTCCCTCCTATTGAACAAAACAAATTGCGTAAAAAAAACCAATCCGGTCAAAAGTTATAGAGTTTTGACCCCCCCTTTGTAGATGCTTCAAGTGGCTTTAATTTGCTCAAGGTCGGTGGTCGATTAGAGTATGCTTTTGTCGTCAAATTGTCAATTCATGCGTCCAGTGCATTCGTTATAGGCCAAAATTGCTCCAACAAATAACGGGAAACTTACCAGTAGAACGGCTCGACCCTGGTAGACCATTCGCCCGATGTGCCGTAGATTTTTGTGGCCCAGTCAACACATATTATCGTATACGAGTGAAGATTCCGTATAAAACCTACATTGCCGTTTTTGTTTGTTTTGAACTGGTTTTGGATCTGTCAACAGATGCCTTTATTGCTGCTCTAAAAGGGCTAATTGGTCGAAGAGGTCTGCCCAGAGATATTCTCTGCGACAACGCAACAAATTTTGTCGAAGTTGGCAGAATTAAAATCGTTTTTATTTAATCTCATCATCTCAAATGCCATTATAAACTTTTGTTGTAATGAATTTATTAATTCTCGTTTTATTCCCCCAGAGCTCCTCATTTTGGCGGATTGTTGGAAGCAGCTGTTATATCGGCAATAGGTCATCTCCCGAAAACACTGGCCAACACACGGCTCACTTAGGAAGTGCTCGCAACAGCAATGGTTGGCATTGAGGCTATCCTGAACTCGGGGCCCATTTCACCGCTCTCATCCGATCCAAGTTACTTTGAGGCTCTCACACCAGGCCATTTCCTCATTGGGTCAGCTCTTCGTGCATTGCCAGAACGAGATGTTTCATCAAAGCCAATCGACCATTTAGAGCATTGGGCCCGAATAAGTGCCATCAAGCAATGATTTTGGATGAAGTGGTCCTATGACTATATAAATGAGCTCCAGACCTAAAATAAGTTAACAGTCTCCAATAATAACATCACTACTAGTTCGCTGGTTCTCATTTATGAAGATGGGCAAGATCATCAACGTGGTACATGGCAGAGTTGAACTTGTAACAGTGGTAGACATCAAAACAGCTAAAGGAGTTATACGTCGCCCTATCCACAAACTGGTTCTATTGATTTCATCTTGAAAGATTTTTTTCAATGGTTTCATTGATACACATAGGTACTTATGTTTATATCAAATAATTCTTACAAAAAAAAACCGATTTCAAAACAGATTTCATCTGTCTGCCAATAACAGCTCAAGTGTATGGCCACATAAATTAGGTTACATTAACTATTGGGACACCTTTACACTTTTTCAACTGTTCAATAGTTTGGCAATATTCATCAAATTGCAGCAACTATAGGGTCACCCTTTATTTCCAAAACTCAAATTATATACTTGCTGTTGTAGTAGATTTAGCAATCAGGTTCTGTGTAAATCAGGTTCTGTCTATAACGGTTCACCGGTTTGCCCATATATCTCAGATTATATCAACTATTTAATTTATAATATAACTTCTTATTATACCAAATAAAGTAGTGGACATTCTGTCTAAAATTAAGGTCTTTGTATACAACGGTTCACAAAATATGGCCATATTAAACAAATTACATTAATTTTGGGAACACCCTTTACCTTCTAAACTCAAATGATAAGCTTCTTGTTACAGCGGACTTAGAAAAACATGTCCCTTGTAAATTTCAGCTGTCTGTCTATAATTGTTCAAAAGTCCGGCCACATACACCATATTATATAAACTATTGGGACACCCGTTTATTTCCAAATCCAAATTTTTTATTTGTTGTTATAGCGGACTTAGCAATACAGGTGCTTTGTAAATTTCAAGCGTCTGTCTACAACTGTTCAAAAGTATGGCCATGTACATCAAATTTAATGAACTATTGGCGCACCCTTTAATTTAAAATTTGTAATATTAAAACTTGTTACTATAACGGACATAGCAATCGACATTCTGTCCAATTTGCAAGCGTTTTTCTATAATGGTTCAAAAGATAGGCTTATATAAGTAAATCTGCATCAATTATGGTACACCCTTTAATTTCTAAATTCAAATTCTAAACTCGTTGATATAGCGGACTTAAAAATACTGGTCTCTTTTAAGTTTCAGCGTTCTGTCTATAACGGTTCAAAAGTACGGTCACTCACTTGAAATTACATGAACTATTGGAACACCCTTTAACTTCCAAATCCATATTTTATACTTGTAGTTATAGCGGACTTAGCACTACATGTTCGTTGTAAGTTTTAAGCGTCTGTCTACAACTGTTCAAAAGTATGGCCATATACATAAAATTTAATGAACTATTGGCGCACCCTTTAATTTAAAATTTGTAATATTAATACTTGTTACTATAACGGTAAGCGTTTGTCTATAACGGTTCAAAAGATAGGCCTATATAAGTAAATTTACATCAATTATGGGGACACCCTTTAATTTTTAGATTTATTTTGGTATAATTTTTTGTTTTTGGGATCCATAGTAATACTCAGTCATTTTAAATTTTACAGAATCGCCCTTTACAGTTCATAATACACGTAAAAAATATGTATGTTGTATGGGGACACCCTTTAATTTTTAGGATTATGAACTGTTTTTAAAACGGAACAAATCTGTAAGCATAATCTATCATATAAATACCAATATAAAAATATACATGCAAATATAAAAAAAGCAACATTCAGCCGAATTGTATACCCTTCTTCTTTTTTTGAAGTCGGTTAAAAAAGCTTTTTTTTTTGGTGTTACCTGTTTTTATTGTATTTCTTTTACTATTTTCCTTTTTAATTGAAAAAATATTTAAGTTATATTTTCAATGATATATTGCCCGATTCCACCACAAAATATTCGATATATTCCATATTGTACATACAAACTTTTGGAGGCCCGTAAATCGGAAACTAAGGGTGAGCCCCAAATTTGTCACTTAACATATTTTGCTTAAAATTAAATTTTACACACTGCGTCCGTAAACTAGATTTAAGCCTTATAAATGAATTTAAATTGATATTGACCTAAATTCCTCTTTTTTTTAGTTTCCAAAAACTCTTTTTTAGAAAGAAGAATTATTTTTCAAATATATGCTGAAAACAAGAAAAATTAAACACCAGCCGAATGTAATGCTGCATTTTCTGGATCGTTACATTCTTCATCAGCATTCTTCGCATCTATCTACCTTAGGTCGTACATTGTAAACATCATCCATTAAACCACCTAACTTTAAAAATAATACGAGGAGTATTTATATCAATATAAATTTGGTTAGACGAACAAAGCTATTTCTTTACTGTTCTCACTGTAACTCGCCTTGTACGTTTGTTTTTGCTTTGTACCAACTTTCAGTTTGTCACTAATGCAATTTTTGTTTTTAATCGTTGGCTTTGGCGTTGGCTTTCCGTAGAGCTGGTTGTAAGTCGCTTATTAGAGTTAAATTAATGTTTAAATAACCTTAATAAAATATATTTATCTTTCGAAAGTATATTCTTGGTATTATTAATACTTTTAATAAAATGATCCAAAGCGCAGCAGCAGGAGACTTTCAAATTTTCCTAATTAAGAAAGCGCATATCTAGGCACTCATGTAGCTGAAATAATTTTAAGCAAAAGCCTTGACCAGAACGATTTAAACAAACTATTTGATGATTGTGTTAAGTTTTATGTTGAATTATTGAATTATTTATATTAATAATATAATGAAATCACTTTGCGTATTACCTAAATATTACCTATAAATTAAAAAAAATTAAAAAAATATAACTTGGACTTGGAGAATAGAGAGTTAAAAGTATTAAGTTTTCAAGATTAACTGAATGAAAAAGAAATGACCTTAGTTAATTTCTGATATAAGACGTACTGGTTCTGAATTTGCTTATGCAACACTTTCAGCGTTCGTCTAAAACATAACGACTTTATCGCGTACATCGGCAAATGTTGAGAGAATATTTAGTTAACGAAAAGTACGTTTGAAGATTTCTTGAAGATCTTGCAGAAAAATTTTTGGATTTCGCAGATTTTACATAAAAAAGTTCTGGCAGCACTGCGTTAAGGTGGTTTTTTGAGAAATAAAATATAACACTGCCACAAATTAAAAAAGGCATCGACATATTCTTACAAAATTTTGAAATAATAATAATTTTACAATAATTTTTAAATTTTGTTTCAAAATTGGCTATCTTTGGATAGGGCTCGAAGAAGAGCCGTGATAATTTTTGACTTATTTTTTCTTTTATTCGCATTTGCAATATGTTGTATTTAAATAGGTTTAAAACAAGTAAGAGTACTATTCTCGGCTATGCCGAATCTTATACTCACAATCTATGTTAATCTAGCTAATTGAAGTAACTGCAATCAAAAAAGCAAGTATTCGGTTGACAGTTATTTAAAAAAACAAAAAAAAATGGTATTGCATATACATATATTATTTTACATAAAATTGCCATCGGCTCTTTATGGGTTAAGCATTTTTTTTAAATTTTAGTATTTCGTCAAAGATCTCTTCAAAAGCTTTAAATTGATACTCATATTGATATTAAAAAAAATTTGAAAGTTTTGCAGCCCCGTTACACGGATAATATGGGTGAGCGCCAATTTTTTCACTTGATTTTTTTTCTTATATTTTAGTTCTTTATCGCCCCATATATTTATTTTTTTGATTGGAGCTACTTTATTGTTCCAAATGACATGAAAAAATTAGAGGTAGGCGTCGTGTTTTGCCTGCTGCCTCGAAGGACATGGACCAAACGTGTTGATTTCCACATTCTTTCGACACATTATCTGATCGATTAACAAACTTGATTTCGAGGTGTTGTGTGCAACTAACACGGACGGACAGACGGACATCCCTCAACCGACTTCGCTATGCATAAAAAGTCAGAATATAGGTATATACTTTATACTATACATTGCAGTAACTGTCGATAGTTGAAACGAACTATCTGAAACGTCGTTAAAAGATTTTAAAAATCGTAAATCGTCTTTTTTGGATTCTGTTAAATATTAGTCTTTTCTTATATCGTGTTTGACATTGAGCGCTTACGGCGAAAATTAATGTATTCTCCATCGCGATCACCTGATATTGATACGCCTTTATATGGAGAAATGCTACCGGCGAAAATAAATAAATTCGCGTCTGTTGTCTTTTAAGTGGCAAAAAAATTGAAATTAAGGACTTTTTCGATTAACACCGCTGAGCAACAGCTCATGTGCATATTTGTTAAATGCAAAATTGTATAGAAACGCTCAGCTCCTAACTTGATAAATTACCCAGTCGCAACATCCAGTCGCATTTTAAGTTTTTGTTAGGATACTGAAATAAAACTGAAAAAGTTTACTACGTTTGCTAAACGCACACGAACTGGTTTTTTAGTAGCGTACTCTTAATGTGAAATGGCAACTCTGCAGAGGAATAAATGTATCGAAAAAACTTTATGTATTATCAGTACTTCAATTTTTCATATTTTATATCATCTAAATAATAGTTACAATTGACAACTACCTTTTGAATGTATACAAAGAAAACTGAAGAAGGATGTACATATCCAGAAAGTGCATTTAATTCTGCCGGTATCTAAGTTTTACAGCTATTTTTAGAATTTATTACAATTAATAACCAACTAAACCCCAAATTGAAAAAATTTATTTATGATGTATTAAATAACGTATTTTTGGGAAAACTTTTATGGAAGATATGACATAAAGCACATTTTAAAGTTGTTTATTTTTTATGAATATAGCAATAATTGAACATAATAAAAAAGAATTTAATGTTAAATATATTCAGATATCTTTCGAATTCCAAACGAAATTTTTACTTTGCGTTTTCCAAAGCGTTATTGCTATAAAATAATTTTTTACAAAAACAATGCCTTGAAAGAAAACAAAGCGAAAATTTTGTGTGGAATTCAGAACATGCTAATAGAAAAAATAGTTTATTTTTTATATATGGGCTTTAAATAGAAAGAAAATACATTTTTAATTAAAAAGAAATAAAACACTTTCAAAATTAATCAGAATAACGGTCTCTCTACACAAAAATATTTGTCGCACGACGAACTTCGTCGACGCCTTAATTGTACGCATTTTCATATACACTAATTTATTCAATTTTTCGATTATTTAGATTCGGAGTTCCGCACCTCCAAACTTGTATGTATAATATGGCATAACGAGTATTTTATGGTGGAATAGAACAATGTGGGTATCATTGAAAAGTTAATTTCAATACCTATATATTAAAAAAGGTAAAATAAAATTTTTCAGATGTAAAAACTTAAATGGAATTTTTCCGGTGTTGGGCATAAGGATTTTACCCTCTGTGGTATAACAAACACTGTCTTCGACCACAAAAGATTTTTCGCTTTTTCTTTATTTGATATAAGTATTTTATATGAAAAATACCTTTTTTGGTCCTAACCTGATTTTTTTTTTTACAAAAAGAGTTTTCTTTTTAGTTAAATAATTGTAAAATTACCTTTTCAATGATACCCATTTTGTTTTATTCCGCCATAAAATACTCGATATATGCCATGTTATACATACAAATTTTGGAGGTCCGTAATCCCGAATCTAAGGGAAAGAGTCAAATCTTTCACTTTATATTTTTTGCTTACACTTCCATTTTATTTTTTTTCACGTCCACAACTTTTCTTTAATTTTTGAGCTGCGCCTAAATTAAAGCCCTTAAAAATCCAGAGCAGCGGACCCGTTACCTAACATCTCGTTGAGGAGAAAATCACTTTGAAATTTTTTCACCGATTTTGGCCTAAAAATAAATTTAACAACCTAAAATCTTGAATTAGATAAAAATACTTATATATGAATTCCAATATCAAAATGAAAGTGAACAAGACAATGAAAATATTCTACGTTTCATGTAAAAAGAATATATTCGTGGTAAGGGGAATTTTGTTTTCAGTGGAATGTGAAAAAATTGTATGTGAAAAATAATTCGCCATAGGGCTCGAGCTCCTATAGGATTTTTTGCAATTCATAATTAAAATGTTGAACTGATTTTTGAAAGGATGTGGTTTATAAACAATAAAAGCACCAGTAGGATGTTTTGAAAACTGCTTGAACTGCAAAAAATTTAATTTAAGATAGAATGCCTGTTTAAATCTGAAAATATAAAAATACGCGTTTTTCTCTACATTTACCGTTATAGAACCACTTTTCGAAGTGACGAAAAAAAACCAAAGGTATTTTCGTTTTCCATGGACTCCAACAAAACAAAATTGGTATAAGAGAACCCTTGAATAATTTTGGTGTTTCACAGTGTAATCTACAAATCAAAAGCCAAAAGTGAAGTTCTCGAATATTAGAAAATAAAAAAATCTAAGGGTCGGCTTTAAAAAATTTGGAAAGAGTTGCTTAATTAGACTTAGGTACATTGAGATTATTATTCCCATAAAGCTTAATGTGTTCTTTGCCCTACAATAATATACAAAAAACTGAAATAATAAAGTTAAACATTTTGTTGTATTTTTATTTTATTATTGATTTATTTATATAACGGATACAATTGCAAGCATATACGCATATATGTTATTATATAAAAATTAATTTTTAAGCGTTAATAGTTGACATAAGTACCTACAATACAAACGTTATAAATTATTGAATTAAAATAAAAAACGTAAAAAGAACTAATTATTTAACAAATAAATACATTGAGATAAATTTTAGATATAATAATGAAAATAAAAGTGGTAATTCCATTTAAAAGCAAAATAAATTCAGTTTAATTAAAAGTGTATTGTTTTTATATATAGTTATGTATGTATGTGTACTTGAATACTAGTGAATGTGTATGTATGTGTTTAATTATATGTTGAATAAAAATGCATTACGTCAATCTTGAATCAACACTTGATGTCAGACATCTGTGCACTCGAACTTCAAATTGTAAAATCGAATATAAAAATAATAAGGAATACTGGCAGAGAATGCGATGATTTATTATAGCATTGGCTCACACATATAAACATCTCTTTGATTCGTGATTAAGGCAAAGCATTAAAAATTTATAATCATTTATAATAATGTCAAAAAAGTAGTAATTTTTTGAAACTTAAATCAAGACATACGTATTGTCAGAGAGAATGCAAAATCGGATATCAACACAAAAAAAAAACTATATCGAGTTTTTTATTGATTTTGATTTGGTAGATCATTCTACATGTTAGTACAAAATTGTGTGCCTCCGCGTCAAAAAATAACGGTTTTATACCAAAAATTCAAAACCCCATATCATCATGTGAAAATTTTCAAAAACCAAAAGCACATACATATCATCAATATACTGAAAACTGATATTTTTCATTTTAGAATATTGCCAAAAAAGTACAAAACGGTATTGTTCGCGTTTCTCAGGAGAAGTAAGAACTGAAATATTTTTATTTCTACCAAGTGTCCCGCAAACAAAAGAGAATTTATGTGACAAATAGAATTGAATGTTTCAATAAGAAGAAGATTTACGTAAAAGATTCTCAGCGTTATATTACAAGATCTTACTTTTTAACTAACAATAGTACTCGCTTGCAAGTATGTCGTAAAATGTTTATGTCAACCTTAGTCATACCACATTCACACGATTCCAAAACTTGAGTCCCATTATCGACGTCAATACACCAGCAAAATATACTTTCAATCTGATTTTGCATCCTACAAAGAGGTGTATATGGAATATTCTAAAGAATACGATTCACGTAAAGAAAATGGAATATCTCCTGTATCTTTTCCCAAATTTAAATATTTCAGAGGCTACGTTTGAAAAGATGAACGATGTTGAAAGCGCTGAGGCGGGGTAACTTTCACTTTTATGCAATCAGTATAGTTAATCCCGCAATCTAATGCAAATTCTTCATATTATAAAATAAAATAACACACGATTCCGACAACTACATCTAACACGAAACAGAAGGCAGTTTGATGGCATCTACTTTTACCACAATTATAATAAAATTTTAAATAATATAATTCAAAACCCAAACCGCAATGTGGTTCTATCTATCTATTCGATTTGTGCCATAGCGTATGACTTATCGGATATAATTTATTTTAAAAACAATATTATGGATAAATACCAACCATTTCCACAAAAGCCTTTCCAAGAGATTGAAGTAGTTGAGCCTGAACAATTGCATTTTGAAAGAATCTGAATTTGTCAGAAAAAATAGCAACATTTGCAAGATCTGAAGCCTTTAATATATTTGAATTTTATATTATTTTAATTTTAAACACATGTCTTAAAAGAGTTTTTATTTTAGAGCGATTTTTCTTTCCCATGTTGATAATGTACAGTTTTGCATTTTATAAATTCAAAAGCAAATATATCGCATCACTTGAAAAATACTTCAAAATTTTTTATTTTTTCTACATTAATAGATGCGTAATTGAGTTTTTAATTTAAATACAAATAATAATTCTTGCGAAAATAAAACCTACTTCAAAACATAATTCATATGTCTACCTGCGGTTAGTAGTAGTAGTATAGTATGGCCATATAAATTAAATTACATTAACTATTGGCACACCTTTACATCTCCAAACTTTAAATTTGTGCAACTGTTCAATAGTTTGGCAATATACCACAAATTACAGTAACTATAGGATCACCCTTTATTTTTCAAATTCAAATTATATACTTGCTTTTGTAAAATTCTTTAATTTATAATATAAAATTTTTATACTTCTATAGCGGTTCAAAAGTTCGGCCACATACACTAAATTGAATCAACCATTGGGACACCCGTTTATTTCCAAATCCAAATTTTATACTTATTGTTATAGCGGAGTTAATAATACAGGTTATTTGTAAATTTCAATCATATGTCTACAACTGTTTAAAATTATGGCTATATACATAATCAAAGGAACTAT
Source organism: Gymnosoma rotundatum (assembly GCA_916610165.2). Lineage (NCBI taxonomy): Eukaryota > Metazoa > Arthropoda > Insecta > Diptera > Tachinidae > Gymnosoma > Gymnosoma rotundatum. The sequence goes on from OU744339.1 coordinate 66,576,961, forward strand.
TGGCACACCCTTTAATTTATAATTTTTAATATTAATACTTGTTACTATAATGGCCATAGCAATCGACATTCTGTCCAATTTGCAAGCGTTTGTCTATAACGGTTCAAAAGATGGGCCCATATAAGTAAATTTACATCAATTACGGGGGCACCCATTAATTTTTAGATTTATTTTTGTAGAACTTTTTGTTATTGGGAGCTATAGATATACGCATTCATTTTAAATTTTACAGAAGTGCCCTTTACAAAATTGGGTCAGAAATTACTGAGTTCTGCAGTCACAAACATAAAAAAGCAACATTAAGTCGAATTGTATAACCTCCTTCTTCCGTTAAGAAGTGCTTTTCCATCTAAATAATTGTCCATTTTACAACTCTTTTTGCTTCTTCTGTAAACTTACAAAAATCGATGATAGCCGTTTTTGCATTTTGTCTGACGGTATGTATTTGTATGTTTATTCATAGATATCTTGTGCAGTTTCGTAAATGTTGTTTATATAAATGCCAAAATTCACAAATAAAAGCTTTTATAAATATTTATTGTATTTACTTATTACAATATACTTATAAATAAGAATGAATTTTTAACGAGCAGAGGGCAACACAGGCCATGAGTTCATTAGAAATAGAATCAGTTACTGCGAGACTGATACACTATAGCTCAACTAACCCAATAGGGGCACTGAAAGTGTGTATAAATATGTTCAGAAAATAATTTTATAAAAAATAAATAATTTACTATTTATATTTAATTTTAATAACATTGGAGATTTTGTCTTATAATTCGTTAATAAAAAACTATGCTCATGGCAACAATCTCGGATTGAAACGACCCATGAATAATATCATGCCTGTGGGATTGTGACGGACAAAGTAGAGGAAAGGTTTGTCAAATTTTAATCTAGGAGCATCTGGCACCCTCGCCTGTCGTGGTCTCAGAGGTAATGGAAGTTCAAGGTATTTTGGGTCTAGCAAATCGTCATAAAACCCACGACCTAACACAGAATCTTGAACTAGTGAGCCAAAGTCGATAACAGCTTCCGATGAATCTTGTTCATCATCGTCACGAGCATCAACATCCTTATTTCGTTTTCGCAATGGAGGAGCTGGATACATTTCTACGTGGTGGTGATCGGCAATTTTTTCTTCACCGCATGTACTGAATGTATTTATTTGTATCATGTCAGAAAGATAAATGTCACGATTCGAAGATCCCGTTAAGCCACCTAAATCTGCATAGTCCGATTTAAAGAGGCCCTTTAATCCCATTTTCTGAAGACCAAGTGTTGCATTAAGAAAAGATCTATGTGAAAATCTAGGTATTTGTACTTCCATCCCGGGTCTGTCCATTAGGGAAGAAAGTAAACTACTCCATGCTTTCTTTGAAAAAGCTGTTTCTACCAGTTGCTTTTCGAGTCGGTCTAAACTATCCGATGGTGACATAGAACTAATATGACCTGGCATAATATACAGCATACTAGTAGTATCTTGTATTCGACCAAAAGATACGGCGGTAGCATCTAAGCCTGGTTCATAGCCAGCGGTGAAGCCACTCTTAAAAAGAACTGCAGGAATAGGGACGAGGCGTCGTTGTCTTATTGTTGGATGTACTTGGAAGAATAGTTCTCCATCACGGTCTTGTGTCGAGCCAAATGAACAATTGGTTTGGAAGAGATTTGCAGAGATTGTTGCCAGTGGGCCATTTACCCAAACACTGTTTGTACGCAAATATTCCAGGACTTTTCCCATTGTATGACGTTTCACCAGTAGATTTGTACGTCTACGTATGATGTCGTTAACGACGTGAAAGTTAACCTCCTCAACGTGACTAGCATACAGTTGTTGGGCCTTTTCCTTAAAGAATTGCAAAACTTTTCCATTAGCCCGATCACTATAAATTTCACGCACAAATGCTGTTGTGGCAATATTACTGTCGATAGAATTTTCTACTGAATCTGTTATATTCTTAAAGACCAAGTGTGGATTAAAAGTCACCATGTCATCTAGCTTAAGAACATCATTCATTTCACCTGAGGTACCGCCACGTGCCCCTAAGAATATCATAGAAAGCATAGAAGTCAAGGCAAAAGGAGAAATAACTAAGCTTCGGGCAGAGCTAATTTTTTCCGATGTAATTGATTTCCAATAACTGAAGGCTAATTCATTACAAAGTGTGGCAAAAGCTAAGATATCTTCATCTAAATTTTCTAAAGATGCTTCTAGACCTTTTGAGTTGTTGGGGGATGGCTCTAATTTTACAGGCGGTCTAATAGCTTGTGTAGAAGAAATTAGTAAGTTACTTAGTTGTGGTGGTCTTTGGATTGGACGTTGTTGTGAAGTTGGCATAGTAAAAGTTACAACTTTAGATGGTGTATTTTCCTTTTCGAAAGCAAGCGAGGGCTGAGGGGATTTCTTGTTATACAGTGGTTCCTGATATAGAGCATACGCTGGTTGTTTATTGAAGTAAGAAACTGGTTTAAGAGTATTTAAGCGACGTGTTGTAGTAACTTCAGGTTTTGGTGTTGATGTTAGTTGATTTATTGTAGTGGTACTATAAGTTCTGGTAGTAGCAGAGTTTAATAACTTAATTCCGTGATAGCCAATTTGATCCTCTTCATCCTCTGCGTCGGTTTCATCATATGCCTGCCCATAATTTACCATAGCAATACTTTGCTGAATTTTTGCTGGAATATTATTGAAAATTATGTTATGAATTGGCCTCGGAGGTGCCAGCATATGAACTTCCTGGCTGATATCGGGCTTTCTTTTGATTGAGTTGTTTCCTACTACTTTTTCAGTTGCAGTCTCTAAGGGCAACTCTGGCTTGGGAGTAGTTGTTTCTCCTAATTTAATATAGGGATCCTCACCAACGTATTCCACAGCTTCGTCTTCTTCAGATATCATAGAATTTAATTCAGCTGATGTTTCTTCACTCATTTGATAAATGCTAGTAGTGGTTTCTTCTGATTCCTTTGTGTTAGATGTTGTGCCTTCCGAAGAATCGATTTCATTTGAAGTTGTTGATTGAGCGGTTGTTTCGTTCGTTTGATTTGTACTTGTAGGACTAAATGTTGATGCGCGATCAAACTCTTCATCTGTAGCATTCGGTTTTGATGCATTCTGTTCATTATGCAGTAACTCCCTGTTTATTAGTGTGGTTGGTTCAATAGTATCAGTTTGTTTCTCTATAATCTGGAAATCTTCTAGGCCTTCTGTCGTTTCATTTGTAGATATGGTAGATTCTAAATCTATTAAATTTAATTTCTCTTCAATTGTTTCGGACAAAAAATCTGCAGATACTGGTTTAGTTTTCTTTGCAAAGTCTTTTAAAATTGTTACATCAGATTGAAATTTGTTCTTAAAAGTTTCAGCTTTATTTTTGTTGACATTTTCTGACCACTTAATATTTCCGTTAGTTGAATCTTCTTGATGTTTAGTGCTGCTCTGCTCCTCTTTATTGAAAGAATAAGCGGGTTCTTTGGATAAAATGTGTGCAAACGTTGTTTTATCTACGGAGCTATCAGCTTCAAACAGAGGATCTCGTTCCTTTTCTAACTCATGTTGTTGGGCATATATTTGTAAATGTGATGAGATAGGCGCTGCAAATGTTTCCATTTTTTCATTATATTCTGTAACCGTTTCAGAGCTTAAAGTGGGTATGCTATCACTGCCATTGTTATCCTTTTGGTATGTTCCTACAATAAAACTTTCTTTTTTGTACGCAGAGGTAATTAGTTCAGGTTTGATTCTTATCTCAGTTGTTGCTAGACTTTCTTCAACTGAGTCTAAGAGACCAGTGTTTATTGTAGTCACTAAATATTCTTCTTTATTTTGGGTATATGTTTGACTGGTTGTTTCTATCAATTCGGTGTCATAATCATTTTTTTGAGTTTCGACTTGTGTAGTTAATTCAGGAAGTTCATTTGGTGTGGAGTATTTGGTAGACTCTTCGGGTACGTTTTCAGTTTGATCTTTGAGCATTTGCATGTTCTCCAGATGTTCATAAACCGGTTTAAAGTTTTGTTGGTAATAAGACCCATCTTTAACGATGGAAACTGTCTTATTATCTTTCATTTTGGTCGGATTCATAAGAAAGGATAAGTCAAGTTGAGCCTGATTGGAAAGGCGATTATTATTGGAATTTGTTTGTTGGGTATTGGAAATAACATTGTTGTTTGATATTTGGTGGATAACGTCGGACATAGGGAATGCCATTTCATCCTTTGTCTCGTTAGAAGTAGTTACGCTGTATTCAGTAGGCATGGTATTAGTACCGTCTACCAATGTCGAAGCCACAGTAGCTGCTTGCGTTTGAAAATCAGACATTGTAATTTGTTCTGATGGCTTAATAACTCCCATGTTAAGTTGAGTTTTAAGATTAGCTACGAAGACTGGACTACTCACATAACTTTCCTTACTGAACAAAGTTTGTTCCTTGTGTGGTAAAAATGTTGGAGGAACGTTTTCTATTGTTATATTTCCCGTGTAGTCTTCAGTTTCTCTATTTCCATCTGTAGTACTTTCATAACTAAATGTAGATTGTTCAAACATATTTGATGTTGAGCCATGAGTATCTGCTTCTTGTGTGTGATCTTCGACATTTGGTTTTGTTATAGAATATTCGGTCGTTTTCTCTATTTGTTTTTCAGATAAACTGGGGAGTTCTGTTGAAATGGAAAGTTCGTTAATATGCTCTGTAATCAATGTAAAACTAGGAAGGCTTGTAGTTTCTAAATGCTTGGTTGTTTCTTTTTCGGTTGATTTATTTGCAATCATATCTTCTGGTTGTGGTCGTGCCATTACATCCAGTGTTTTAATTTCATTGCTTACAGTTTTTATATCAGAACTATACAAACTAGTTGTGCCCTTAATATTTATTATTTGAGTAGGTTTCACCGTTGAAGAGTATTGCGTTTTTATATAATTTGGCAGAGGAAGCATATGCTTGTTGGTCATTATTTCCAGTTGGTTTTCATTATTAGCACTGTCATATTTAATGGGTTTCAAGGTAAATTGCTCCGATTCATTCGAACTATTTTCTAAAATCTGTTCCGTCATTTGTTCGGGCTGCTTTAGCGTTTGCATTATTTGATCATATGATTGCAAAGTGTGTTCGTCATAAGGCCTACTGCCATGTTGCGTGAATTGAAGAGCTGGTAAAGGTTGCTTTTGATATTGATTGAAATTGGAGTCTTCTGATTCATTAGTTGATATGTCATATAAAGGTACTGGATAACCAGATGTCCCAGACATTGAATAAATATTAATAGAAGTAGTCGGAAGGGGTTTAGTGGTTGTAATTCTTGTAGTATGGAAAATGTCTGCATGCTGACTGACAGCTTGTTGATATCCGGGGAAATCATGCACAATTGAAAATACATCTATTGGATTGGTTGCACTTGTTGAGGTAGGGATAGAATTGACTGGTTTACCTGGCTTCGGACGCATCTTGTGATATGAAACATGTTGAAATTTGTTATGCGATATCTCTTGATGGGCCGTTCCTTCTGCTGCTAAATCAGATATGATATGTGCGTAGTTTGTGTGTTTGTTTGTCGGTTTTGGTCTAATCCTTTGAGGTTTAGGAGAGGGTTTTTGTTTTTCAGTAACCAAGTGTGTTGATCCCCCTGCAATTTTGGTTGACAAGTGTACAGGATGGCGAGTTGGTTTTTTCTTCTTGTTCTTCTGTGCTTTTGTTGTTAAGGCGGTAGCTGCAGTCGTTGTTGTTAGATGTGGTAGTGGAGTTATGTTGCCCGATATTGTAGAAGTTGGTTCCGTAGCTGTCATCACAGTTGAAGTTGGCGTTATGGGTACTGTTGCCGTTGTTACAGTTACAGGCTCAAATGTTGTTGTAGAGGTTGTGGTAGAAGCGGAGGTGGCTGTTGGTGTTGTAGAAGTTTGTATAGGAGTGGATGTTGTCGGTTTTCTCTTGATTTTTTGCTTAGTAGTCTGAGGTTGTTTTGTAGTTATAAGACTTTCGTTTGGTTTCTTAAGACGATGTAGTGGTAATGGTGTATGTTGAACAAACACTGGCTTTTTATCAAGGTTTTTATTAAAGACTGCATCGTCATTTTCAATATGAATTGTAGGTTTCTCTACAGCCTTCTCATTATTTGTAAATGCGAGGTGTGTAGAGGTTTCTATTTCAGGAAGTTTATGATAAATAGGTTGCATATTCAGCTGTGAGAACCTATCGTAGTTTTGCATAGAGGCCGCTAAATTTTGATATTGTTGCATTCCTGTATACACTGATTCTTTAGAATCTAATTCCTCCTGAATTACTTGAGGTGTCATTTCGGTCGTTGTAGTAGTGGGTTTTCGTTGTACTCCTGGCTTCCTTTTGTTAGGCTTAGGTTTTTTGGTCGTTGTAGTCGCTGATTCTGTTGTTGAGATTTCGATGATTTCAGTGTCTGGTGTCATCACAATTTGTTGAGGCTTCTCATGAGGGAAAATTTCAACATTACCGGTGTTACCAAATATAGCTGGTAAAATCATTGACCACGAGGATGACACATCAGGCGTATCGAAAACTGGCAAACTTCCCGTACTTGAGTTTTTATTTGATTCGACTTCTTTATTGAGAACATTTTGTACACTATTCACAATGTCCTGAACATTTTTTTCAGGATCACGATCTTCAATTGGACCGTGGTGAATAATTTTAGGACCTTCACCATCTCCATTTGCAACAATACTTTGTATTTCTTCCATCGTCATTAGACGTTTAACCAATTCACCGTGTTCATCAAATGTATAAAATTCATACCGATCAGGATTAAGAAGATCAATTGGACTGGCAACTTTAAGCGACTGTTGAGGTTTTGGTACTTTTTGACCCAAAGCATCTGTAAATTCTAGTTCGTCTCCATTTAAAACCACAGATACAGAAGTAACAACGCTGTAACAAAAAAATAATAATTGTTATACAGGAATGTAATATTAGTATGAAAATTTATAATTGAGAATATTTTTAAGTTAATTTACATTCATTGTGCTGGACTCACATTGCTCATTTGTAAAAATTATTTACAATTTTTATTTTTATTATTTTATTAAGCCCGATGGCAGTCCTTCTGTAGAAACTGAAAGAGAAGATAAAAATAACTACTCAATGGTTCTTGTGTTTTTGTATGGAAATTTTTCAGTTATTTATTGACTTTTTGTTTCATTGATTCAATGAAGTTCCCATTTAATCAATTTGGCTTTTGATATAAAACTCTTAAGATTTCTATAACAAATTTCGATAGAATCCTCTGATAAGCTATATGAGCAGCAACGAAATTGCGATATGGATATGCTTTCCCCGCAGAAATATGTTTCATGTTTTAGTTTTAAATAATAAATAACTCGTAAGAATATCATGAAATATTTATATTTGAAGGAATCAAGCACAATGAAAGTAATTTAACTGGAATATAATTTTTTTAATCTTGTTAAGTTTTAAAATAGTTTCCGGCACTGAACTTATCCTTTCGTTTTTTGGAAACAAAATGTTTGTCTGCAATGGCCGTTTATTTCTGAATAAATGATGAATCAAAACAGAACAGAATGATTAAACAGAATAACGCCTATATCCCTAAATTAAAAACTTTTTACTGCAAGTACACTTTTTTGGAAAGTTAAAATTAATGAAAATTTTTGCTAAAATTTTGGTGAAAATATAATAAATTGCTTAAATTTAAGATGGTTTAGTGATATTCCAATTACCTGCTAATTTATAAATTATTTTTCTAAAATTTGGGTTTCAATACAACATAGCAAAAAAACAACAATAACCAACAAAAGAGCACAATTAAATCTGCAAAACGTAAGCGCTCGGTTTTTATACCACTCACCACAAGAAGTGGATAAAGGATATAACTAAGTTTTTCATTCCACTTGTAATTTCTAAAATAGCCATTTTGGACCTCATCGAGTATATATATTCTGAGTTCTTACGCATAGCTAAGTCGATTGCGCAATATCCGCCGTCCGTCCATGTTAGTGTTAGATGAGCTACAGAAATTGTATATGCCAATCAGACTTTTCTAAGATAACAATATGGGTATTATTTGAAAGGTTTTAAAGATATCTTTAAGGAAAAGCGAAAATTTAAAGAAAAAAACAACCCATTAAGAACTGATGATATTTTAATGTAAAATTATATATAGTAAATGAATCGAAATTGATTTTGGCTTAAGTTCATTTGTTTAAATTTCTAAAAACCTTTTTTAGAAGGGACATTTATTTTTCAAATGTATGGTGACGTTTTCCAACAGAAGCAAAAAAAGTTAGACGCGAGCAGAATGAAATGCTGCATTTTCTGGTCCGCTACATCCTTCATCAGCATTTTTCTCATCCATCTACATAAGCTAATGTTGCTAAATTTCAATATCACCTCTTTCGGAACTTAGTCTGAGAGTATGGTGGTCATAAAATTATCTGTTGCTCGTGACAAAACTGATTTCAACACGTTTACGGACAGACAGATACGCAGAAATCGCTAAATCGATTCCGCTATCTATAAGGATAAAGATTATATATAAATTATAGGGTTGGAAATGAATAGTGTAGAAATTACAAGACGAATGACAAACCCCTTTCCACCTGTGTTACAGGGTATAAAAATATAAGTTGTATTTTAAAAAGAAGCTAATCACCTCGTTTTAGTTATATTCTTTTTTATTGTCATTTAAATCGTTTTTGCTTGAAGTTAGAAGTTGTTGTTATTTTATAATGTGCATAAGCTAGCTTGAGCTTATGTACAACGTACTCACAATGATCTGTTCAAAACCCACCCATACACATTTTTCTTTTCATAACAATTATGCGTGTCTGTAAATTCAGAAATTTTCCATACACATCCACGAATGTGTTTTAATAAAATATTTATTTGCGTACAGGTAAGTGAATGTACGACTGTAGCTATTGTTTGTGTAAGCATATCCTATTTTCAGTACGTGTACGGAAAAAAGTACATGAAAAAATTAAAATAAATCCGTGTACCAAAAAAAGTATATGGAATAATAAAAATAACTGCGTGTACGAAAAAAAAACTGCGTTTACGGACGGCAAAAAAATACATGTACGATAGAGAAAATATAATAACATTTTTTATTGTTATTATTAATGTTTTTTTTTAGTTAAAATTTAAGTCTACCATTGCAGTTTATTTTTGATTATTGGTATGTAGTGGGGTTCCTTGTAATTTCAAGCAAGGGTCATATAAATGGCTCATTAATAAAAATGTGCAAGAAGAAGTGTTATAAAAAGTAAGGATTAAGGGTAATAATTTGCTTACCTTTGACATTATTGCAATTATACCTAGAGAATGAATTTTTGATGTTTACTGTTATCATAAAATAATTATTTTCATTTGGGTTATTTAAATGTCCGATTGTTTTTCTGCTTTAAATTTGCATGTGTAATTTGTTGTTGTGGGTTTTCAAAATAGTAAATGTGCTTTACTTATGTTTTATGTATGGCATGTTTACTTGTGAATTTGTTATTGCTCTATTACTTTTTAATTGATGTTAAAACACTAAATTATTGGTACTCAGAACAAAACTATAGAATTTGTGGTATTGTTGGTAAGAATAAAATTCTTGTTAACATTAATTAAAAAAATATATATCGTTTCTACCTTTCCCTCATACATTTGTTTCAGGCGCTTTAAAGCGGTAGAACATTTTAGAAATATGTAATTTCTTGCTATGTTTATAATCGATAAATAAATATAAAGATATATCAATGTATACTACATATATTCTTATCGATATGTTCAATGTGGCACACAAAGTATTATTTAACAAAAAAAAAAAAAAAAAAACGGGGCTATGTATTCTAATTTCAAGTTAACTTTGTTGAAAGTTGATTTGGGAAATGGAAAAATGTATGCGAAATTACGTATTTTTAAGTTGATTTAGGCCAAAGCAGTCAATTATTGTGTTTGTAAAAAAGAAAATGAAATAAAAATTTTATTTTTTTTTCTACATTTTCTATTAAAATAAAAAATGAAAATTTATTAATGGTCTTCATTGCAATTCTCCTTGTTTCGTACCTTGTTAAAAGATATCACATTCTCAAAAGTATGAAAATATGGATATGCAAGATGGCGCTACATGCCATACGGCGACCGCAACCACCCAGTTATTGATATCAAAATTTGGCGATAAGATTTTAAGAAATGGACCTGTCAATTGGCCTCCGAGGTCGTGCGATTTGACACCTCTCAATTATTTCATGTAGAGTCACGTGAAGTCACTGGTTTATGCTGAGAAACCATCAACAATTGACGCTTTGGAGGCCACTAGTACTTAAAAAATTAGTAGTAGTAAAAAAAAATTGTAGTAAAAAAAAATTGGACGCCCAGAATGTGCTTCGTCATGAGCAGCCGCGGTGGCCATATGCTCGAAATTTTTTTAATTTACATTTAAATTCTATTGAAATTTCGATCGATAAAAAATTTTTCATTACAATTTAATTTTTTGTAATATTTTTTACAATTTAAAGTTATATCGGGCTTAAAAGACTTTCTATCGGCAACGACCATTGTCCCAAGTTTCATTAAGAAGCCATGTGGCAATTGGACCTTGAGAACACAGGAGACCTTATCGGGTGTCTATACGACATTCAGATTGGTTCGTGAATGCCGGAAGACCGGTTAGACGATTATAAAAATCGTTTATGTGCTCGTTTTTGAGTCGATAATGATTGTTTTGACGGGACGAAATGGTACAATAGCCGCGACCTTTCTGAACCAGCCCCTTATTACTCACATTGTTTACTCATTTTCGATACTGCTTTTAACACTATCCAATTTTTCATGAAACTAGCACGAAATTTTTGATTGGTGGTGAAGCAAAAGGGGTAAGCAATGTAGCATGGCGTCAGTTTAGCGGGAATGTTTATGTTGGATATGTTTGGTTTAAAGTAACGAACATCGCTGCAACGTATAGAGAATTGAAAAAAATTGCATCAAAAAATAATAACATTTTGCTTATTTCTTATTACATTCGTTACCGTGTTATTTCTAATTTTCTGAAAATTCCAGTTTAGAAAAATGAATTTAAAAAAATTAATTTTCATTTCTATTTTCTTTTCGAAATGACATACATATTTTTACGAAAAAAAAAAAAATAAAAATAAAATATTTGAATGATGTTTTTATCGTTAGGTTGCGCCAAATATGTCTCTACAATAATTTGAAGAACAGCCGAATTTCAAGCTTTTGCTTTCTGTAATCTTTGCTTCTTAAGCAAGTGGCTTTCTTTGCGTTTGTTGGAATTATATTCGAGTGTCTTTTAAGCGCACAACTGATTTATCAGTTTAAGTAGTATTGGGTAGTCTTAAAAAACTCACTTTAGTGATTTTTGTAAAAACAATCTTCCAAATGCTAACTGGGACAGACCTTATATATTCGAACGCATAAATAAAAACAGTTTGTTTTTTATTTTAATTAAATTAACATATCTATTTAACTTTTTTAACACAATTTAACTTATTTTAAAAAATAAATTTGTTTAAAATTTAATGTTTTCAAGTTTCTAAAATAACTTTAAAAAACAGATGTCTGTATGTGCGTAGCTTGAATTCATACTGAAATAATTAAAATAGTCATCAAAATAATTTAAACATTCTAATATTAAATTTGAAAACCCAAAAAACCTTTAAGGTTTGATAATAAGATTTTTCCCCTATTTCATTTGCCTGAAATGCTGGCTAAAACTGTTTTTTTAAGACGGCATTTACAAATGATATGGAATGTCAGATTTTTCACATGTAAATCAATATACACCGTGTTACAACATGTGTTAGTTTTTTATTTAGAGCACGCTCTGTTTTGTTATGTAAAACTATATGACAACAGATGTTTTTAGTGATGCCAACTTCCAGTTTTAAAATTTCCGCTCAAAATATTTTTACGACAAAAGTTAGACTACTGAAAATAAAATAAAATATTTATTGGACTTTTGTAGGAAATATATATAAATAGATCGTAGGCTAAAAATAATATTTAGGCATAAACATAACTTTAACCTTTTTAAATATGTTTGTTAAAACTAATTATTAATATTTTGTTTCCTGAAGATGCCACCCAACGGTGTAGCGAAATATTTAAAAAAATAAATAATTAACAATGCTTTTATCATCTAGTGTTTTAAATATTAGAAAAGAAAATGATACAAAAGAAATATTAAAATTTAGTATTTGGAGATTATTTCCGCTTATTGCGTTTTTACAATTAAATTCAGCACCAATAGCTTTATGGTAAAAAATGAATAGAAATTTGACTATTGCTCTTATTACCATCTTACAATTCATATTTTTTCCTAGTGGAAATTTGTACAACACTGTAACTACCAATTACCAGTTACACTTTTTCTAGTATTCGTTCTTTTTGCCTTTTGATTGTCATTGATTACCATTAATAAATATTAAATTTAGTTTTAAAATTAAATAAATTTGGGTAAACAAGGTAACCCCAGATTTTTTTAAAATCGTTGTGGATGTAACGCTTGCCAGCGCAAGTAAGTGCTATACTGCAGACTTCCGATGCAAATTTGCTTGAACTGGCGAAACTAGCCGATAAAATCATGAAAGTTGGAGAATTTCGAAATTTGGCAGCCGTAAGCACCACGCCTTGTGATTCTAGGTGTGACCTAAAGAGCAGATTGGAACGTGTCGAACAGCGTATCCGACGGTTCGTTAACTAACTTCGTCTTTCGATTGCACGGGCGAGTCGCAAGCTAAGTATCAAATAGCACGTCTTGTGATTAGTGATAATTTGCCAAAATCACGAATAAAGTAAATTAAATTTGAAAAAATTCCGAATAATAAATTTTCATATTGATATATTTGCATGTGCACATTGCTTATTAATAAAAATTGTTTTTCAATTTTTATTTTTTCATTGAATCTTTCAAATACATATAAATGGTTCCCAATGGAATCCTTTATGTAGAAAAATGAAAGAAAAAATAAACTTAGTTTTTGAATATTGGCTGTGTTTTCTGTATAAAACATTTTTAAGTTGTTGTCTTTTATCTTATTGATTCAATGGAGTTCTCATTTAATCAATTTGGCTTTTGATATAAGACTTTCTAGTTTTCTATACAAAATTTGGGTAAAATCCACTGATGAGCTATTTGAGCAGTAGTGAAATGGCCATATGGATATGCTTTCCCCGCAGTAATACATTTGATTTTTTAGTTTAGTTTAAAATAATAAATATTTCATGAGAATATCATGAAATATTTATATTTGAAGGAATCAAGCACGAATAAAGTAAATTCATATTAAACTAATTTTAAACAATATTTTTTCTGTGTATGTAAGTTTTTAAAATATCCAAGTATATTGATATAACATAAAAAAATTTTTTTGCGATCAATGAAATACTCTAAAAAACTATGCACGAAACATATTTTTCTTATCCAATGCAAAATTATAATTTTAAACATTTTGATGCGTTAGACATATTATGGAATCAAACTGAAGTCCCAAAACATATGAAACATTTTCTGATACAATAATTAACTTACCTTGAGCCAATAATTTTCTTTGACAAGTCATCATCCTTTTCGGAATTGATTTTTGAATAGTTGTTTGTATTGCTGTCGTATAAAGTTTTTGCACCGTCTGGTGATGACAGCGACGATAATAATGGTGAAGATGATGAAGAGGCTAAATTAACTGCATTTACAACCTTATTTGCTTCCGGTGCAACATGGGTTGGTACCACAGCCTTATACACATAGGCTGACTGTATAGTCGGGTTAGTAGATGTTGTATATATGACATTTAAGGACGATCTTGTTGATAACGAGGATAATGAAGTACCAGATGAAGTGGAATCTATTTTCGTTATTGGAATATAATTCAAATTAGGACGCTGGTCTGGATATTTTTGCTGTTGTTGTCTTTGCTTTCCATACGATTCATGTTTTTGAAGCTGACCATCACGGAAGCTGGGTTGTGGAATTACATGGCTATCACCATTACTAATGTTGCGACCATTCTCATTCACGATAGTCGATAAATTAGAGTAATTTGATGAATGGGCATAAGAAATATTAAAATACAAGACTACAAAAAGTCCAAATCTTGCTATTGCTACAATAAATTTACTTGAATTCATTTTTGCCATTGACATTGTTTTTTGCTTTTGTTCTTATTTTAGGTAATATTTGCTATTATCCAATTTTTTTATTTTGTACTCACTGCTTGCAGATCTTTACAAGCTACTGCTTTGTTTTGTTGTTCTTTTGTAAACTTAAGGCAAATTATCCAAATGATTGTTTCTATGTTTTGCTTTTATGTTTTAAATGTAGTTTTATTTAATATGTTCCTCTTTAAATACTTTTTACGTAAAAGGCTTATATAAGCTTTATAATAACAATCTAATGAGGGGGTTTCAGATGGTTCGTCTTTCTTACGATCCAATAATATACAATTTTAAACTCTATAAAGTGATCCTTCCTTAAAACCTTAAAGAAAAAAAAAAAAGATAATTACAAAATGTTAACTAAAAGATATTTAATAACATTTAACAACAAAAATATGTGCTCTAATAATTATTATATTTATGATGATTCATAACCAGTAAGTAGTATTATAATTGATGCTACTATCGCTTTAATGCCATTTCAAAATAAATATCGATGCATATCTTTTTGTATGCATGTGAAATTTGTATATTGGGAATAAAACTTTGTTGAAACGACAATTTTGTTTGTTTTATTTTCCTAGCATTTGCGTTTGTTAAGTTATACACTGCAAAAAAGAAATATTCGTATCAAAAATTTAAAAACTTTAGAACACAAAAGCGTTCATATACCGACATTCGAATTTCAGATAATGGTGTAAACCGATGGCAGCATAATCAAAAAATTGATGCTTGCGGCTGATCTTAATCCCCGGTCTAGATTCGCAAAAAATATGTAAACATATGTATATTGCAGCAAATATCAAAATTATATTATCTCTAATGTATCAACACTTTTTGTACATATTTATTGCCGGCAATATAAGTGTAAATAATTGTTAGCCAATTATCGTTAACAAGTATTGTTGATTTCAACATAGATTGAAGAAATGATTTCTATAAAAATAAAATTAAAACTATTTTAAATAATAATGATATGAAACATATAATGAATGAATATACTAAAATAATTCAAAGACATTGGGCGGTGTGAATAAAAATATAGTTCTACCTAAAACTAGCAAATTTTAAGTTTAAACTAAATTTGAGGTGAATAAAACTTTCAGATAAAGCTAGTGCTTTTTTGTTGCCTAGTTCAAGCTAGTTTATCCAGTGTTTGCTTAAAATATGTGTGAATAAAAACTAGTAAGTACTTAAGATTACTAGTTTTAACTTAAATTTTTGTAAGCATGTTATTGAGGCGCTGGAAATACACTTATTCATCAAAAAATGCATTGTCGTTTGTTATACCCTTCACCAAAGGTGGAAAAAGGATATATCTAAGTGTAATTTCTACAATGTCAATTTCCGACCCCACAAAGTGTATACATTCTGAGTTCTTATTAAAAAATCGCAACATTTCGTGAACAAGATTTCGAACAACATTTCTAAAACTTTTGAAAAATATGCTACAATATAAACAAAAATAAAAAAGACTGGACGTTCAATAATAAGTTATGCTACAATATAAACAAAAATAAAAAAGACTGGACGTTCAATAATAAGTTATATTGTAGCCGTGATCAAAAGTATTGACGAAGACCCGATAGTGTCATCAACAAAAATTTTAAACTTGAGAGTTCTGCATATTTTATTCACTAAGAACAGTATTTTCCTAGAAGGTTCGATAACCACATGAATTCAGTCTTTACACCTTTGCGAGGATACTAGAATTTATTGAATGGATTGTTAAATATCAAGAACTAAGTAAAATCATCTCATCATCATACACAAACAACTAACTGTATTTTTTTATTTCTTAAACAAATTTGTGCGAATTTTGGGTCTCACTACTTTAAAAATAGTTAAACAAAAATTTCGTGCAAATTTAGAAAACCCTTGAAAGTTAAGTATATTTGAGGTTATTTTCTCAGTTAGGCCCAATTTGCCTACCTTGTGGGAGGCAAGCTTCTATACTGTCAAAATGTACAAAATCATTATTTAATATACCCTTCAGTCTTAGTTTGTCATTCTGATTGTTATTTATAGCTAGCTAGAGAAAATTTAAATACGCTAATCCATCAGACTATGCAAGAGGTGATTTAGAAATCAGCAAGATTGGTCCATGTCATAATTATTCCATATCATTTGGAATAATGAAGAAACTCTAATTAAAAAACAAATATATGGGGCAATAGAGAATTTAAAAATAAAAAATAAAAACAAAAAAAAAAAACAGTCAAACTTTCATTACTCGAACTTCTATAAATCGAATTTTCTCTACTATATAGCTTGGCAGTAGCGTTAAGAGAATGGGTAGAGTGAATAAAAAGGCAGTTTATACTACATAGAACCTAGTACTAGTACTAGCATTAACTTAAACTTTTAGTACTAGCAAGGCTGAAATGTATAAACTACAAAAAGTATGAATAAATCTTTGCTACTACTAGGTATCTAGTACTGAAAGGTGATAGCTTGTACTGGAAAGTAAAAACATTTAAGAGTTAAAAAAAACAGTGTTTGAATTCCTACTTTACCTACCTTTTTTTTTAAATACAGTTACGGCTACAGCTCCAACTTTTTCAAGTAGAAGTAGCAGTAGACGCTGCATTATTCCGAAGCATTTAAATTTTTGAGCTACAGCAACTTTTCTAAAAAATAAAGCGACAAGTAGAAGTAGCGGTAGACGCTGTTTTTTCCCATGCATAAAAATTCTTAAGCTACAGCTACTTTTCAAAAAAATAAAGCGGTAAGTAGAAGTAGCCTCTTTGCTACTTAGGTTAAAGTATTGGTAGGGGTACAAAAAGCAAAAATATTCTACTTAATTTTTTGCTGCAATTTGAAAAGTAGCTAAAAACGAAAACATTATTTCTGGCAACTTTGTGTTAATAATAAACATACTTTTTGGCTACTTTATATGAATACATTATGCTTGGAGCTACGCAATACAAATATTTACTTCTGGCACAAATTAAAAAATTTCACGAATTGAAAACCTTACAGATTAAAAAGACTTATATTAAGTATAATAAGGGTTGGTTTATTAACAAGACAAACATAGAGATTCCAACAAACGTACAAAGTTTATTATCATTAGGCCCAAAATTTGCTCTACCAATCGAGAAAAAACAATTTCCCATTTTCAAATGTATTGCTGACGGAGAAGACATAATTCAAACAAACAAAGAAAAAGAAAAACAAGAAACAGCAAGAACTAAACTTGTAATGATGATGGACAATTATCTCAACAAACGTTCATTAAATTCGAGAGAAAAAGAAATATCTCATACAGTGGCACAAACGAAGAATTTTTTAAATAAAAATAAAAATGTTTTAATACTTAAAGCAGATAAAGGCAATATTACGGTAGCAATTGAAAAAAGTGAATATGAAATGAAGATGAGAAATATTTTACAAGACATGTGCACGTACAAAAGACTAAAAACAGACCCAACTACAAAACTACAAACTCGTAATAACTACTTAGTAGAAAAATTATTCAAATTAAATATAATTGAAATAAATGACAAATACAAATTGATCACCTCTGTAGCTACTGCACCAAGATTTTATGGACTTCCTAAAATTCATAAAGAAGACACACCACTTAGACCTATATGTTCATCTATAAATTCTCCATCATATGGCCTATGCAAATACGTAGTTAATATTCTAAAAAATCTAACTAAGGACTCTAAGTATAACATTAAGGATGGAAAAGAATTAAAAAATAAATTAACAAATATATCTCTTTGCGACGATGAAGTCCTTGTCTCATTCGACGTTATATCCTTGTCCCCTAGTATACCAGTTAATTTAGCATTAGATATAATAGACAAAAAATGGGAAACTATTTCTTCATTAACTAAAATACCTAAGGTTCTATTTTTGGACATAATACATTTTTGTATAAAAGAAAATCGATATTTCAAATATGACGACAAAATATACGAACAATTAAGAGGAATGCCGATGGGA
Source organism: Gymnosoma rotundatum (assembly GCA_916610165.2). Lineage (NCBI taxonomy): Eukaryota > Metazoa > Arthropoda > Insecta > Diptera > Tachinidae > Gymnosoma > Gymnosoma rotundatum. The sequence goes on from OU744339.1 coordinate 66,595,062, forward strand.
TCTCCAGCCTCACCTGTTATTGCAGACATAGTAATGGAGGAATTACTAGATAATGCACTAGAACGATTAGGACAAAAACCTAAGGTGATTTGCAAGTATGTAGATGACTTATTCTGCATAACAAAAACAAAAGATGTGAATAAAACTCTTGATGCCTTAAATAGTTTTCATAGACACATTAAATTTACGATGGAATTAGAGAAAGACAAAAAATTACCTTATTTGGATTTATTGATCATAAGACAACACAATACAATATCAACAGATTGGTATCAAAAATCTACTGCTTCAGGACGTATTATTAATTTTTACTCGAATCACCCAAAACACGTGAAAATTAACACAGCACGAAATTTCGCAAAAAGAGTATTTCAATTAAGTGACGCAAAATACCACAAAGAAAATATCAAAAAAATAAGAAAAATTTTACAAAAAAACAGTTTCTCCTTTATGATGGCAATGCAAATAATAAAAAACGCGCAAGATGATCTTAATAGAACACCAGTATTAAAACAGGAGAGAGTTTACAAGTCTATGACGCATGTCCCAGGTTTTACAGAGAGAATTATTCAATCAGATATTTACAACAAACACAATGTCAACATTGCATTAAAAACTGACTTTACTCTAAACATGTTGTTTTCAAATACTAAAACAAAAATTGATAAACTGGACAAATCTAACGTAGTATACAAAATACCATGTTACGGTGATGGATCAAATGATTGTAATAAAATATATATAGGAACGACGAAGTCGAAGTTAAGGACGAGATTAGCTGCACACAAATCAGATTATAAAACTAGAAAGGGAATAACAGAACAAAAAACCGCATTAGCAGCCCACTGTGCAATGAGTAACCACTCTCCCAATATAGAAAATGCAACAATACTACAACAAGAAAATAACTACAAAAAGAGATACATAATTGAGATGTTACATGTTATTAATACTCCGGAGGACAGAAGTATGAATTATAAAAGAGATACAGAAAATTGCGCGCAAATGTACAGACATATTATAACAAAATATAAACAAAAAAATCTTTAGTAGGCATAATACTCCCACTATAGGAGATTCACAGCTTTACTCGAAGCAAGGTGATTTTATAATAAGTTTAAAATTTCAATATATACATAAAAATTGTTTTTTTGTAAAAGATAAAAATGTTGTTTTGTGTATTTTTAAGTTTGTTTATTGTTTGTATATTTTTTAGTTCCTGAAGAAGAACACCGAAGGTTGTTCGAAATATTGAACAATATAAATGTATTTTAATAAAACAAAAAAGAGTTTTATTTGAATAAATGTACTGACCTAGAGCCCAAAAAAGATTAAGTGAACAAAAATATGTATTTAAATATATTAATTCTTACCAAAAACAAAAAAGGAAAAGCTTTTTGAAAGTGAAGGTAGCTGTTGTACAAATAATGTTATATACCACAATAAAATATGAAATCTCTAATTTAAGAAAAAAGAAAAAAAGTTTGCGCCATTATTTTTGGTGATTTTTTGAAAATTTTACCTTTTTTCTATTTTTGCTCATAAGGCACTTTTTCTTATACTTTATTGTCGTCATAAACTTTTGTGTTTTTCGAATTATTGATGTGAAATATTATTTAATCACTTTTAACAACTACCAACATGATGGATTACCTGCCTTTAAAGACCAATTTCTTAGAATTCAGTTCTTACTTTATAAATGCAAATTTACTAACTGTATGTCAACCCACGCATACACACCTATTAAACTGTTTTTGTTTACCAGCGGTCTATGTAATACTTCATCGTCTTTAGGACACTTTATTTCTTCTAAAAATATAGTTAGCTATAAACATACCTAATTTAAAAGGGTTACAAATCAAAATTACATTTAAAAACGGTGCAGGTATATAAAAAATGCACCCAAGTATCAGGTTATTAACTAATTAACGGAAAAATGCACTTTGAAAAATATACGTATATGACTTATTGCGCAAAATTCTTATTATAAGAGTTTTGCAACTTTGAGAGATAACATGGAAAAAATTACACAAGATTTGAGTTATTCCAAATAGTACAGGAATCTAATGCTAGAATCATTGACGAGAAGTTGCAGTTTTTAGCTAGTAAATTGTGTGCGATTTCAGAATGCCAGGGAGATGGGGATATACAAGCAGTAATGCAGTGTGTTATAAATTTCAAAAATTGTTTCAAAAGATATTGGGGTTTAGCACAACGAAAAGAGGACCGATTTTTAAGCACGTATGCTAAATGGCTGGAAGGAACTGTGACAATACCAGTATTTGGCAGTTCATCTTCAGGGCGACCAAAAAAATTATTTAATGAAGCAAGTGAAAGAGAAGAAATTCGTCAGCAATTAACAACAGAGGAGATCACATTTACTGCATCAATGAGCCAGATGCGGCTAAATTAATAATGGATATAACACGATCTCCAAGAAAACCAAAAATTTACAAGTGATCGTTAACAACTTCCGAAGTCAACACAGTCAATAAGTTTTCAACGGAGGGTTCTTTAGCATTGTTTATAAATGCTGAACTCACGAAAAACCAATATGAAATTTTATACAATGCCATCAAAATTGTATACCCATTGTATTTAATAATATAAAATAAATATTAGAAGGGAACATGTTTTTGCTTATTTGGTTGTTTATTCCTTATAGGAAGCCAAGCTACTAGACCAATTTTTATAAATATTTAATATTGGATATATTATAATTTTGAGAAAGAAGACATTGTAACATCCATAAAAAAGCTTTGTTTTATTTCCCTGTATCTACATAACTACAATAGTTCGACTATCTAAATTTAATTTGACTTGCTCTTAGAATAAAGTACAGTTGCAAGTCAAATTTTGGCGGAATGCGAGGGGGAGAACGGCATACGTAATAATAAATAATTTTTCTAAAAATACACAACAAATATATAAAAATAAATTCTCTTCAAAATGAAAAAAAAACAAAGTTCTAAATAGTGGTTGGGTGGGTGGTTGGTGGGTGGGGGGTGTCAAAAATAACACTAACCCAATAACATTCTGCCACTACCTTTTTTTTATCAAACTAAAGCTAAAACTATCAAAAAAGTTAAGCTTTTAAAACAAAAACCACGCTTAATAATTTTGGCCAGCTTTTTGGGTCAAATACTCCTCTGTGCGTTGCCCGAAAAATTGACAGCTGTAACGAATTTCCTTAAACCTAAGGTAATTTAACAGCTGAAAAGATTCCTGGCTATGTTAAATTTTGATCGGAAATTTTTACCGCACGCGATTAGCTACCAAATGCACTTGCAGCGTTTAATTATGGGAAATAAAAAGAACGACTAAACGCCTATTAATTGGGGCCGAGCTTCAGAGGCCACATTTGAAAGTTGCAAAAGCGAGTTAGCTAAAGCAGCGGCCGCTGGGCTAGCAATATATGTCGACACCTCTGATACTGCTGCAGGTGTTGCCCTACATAAAAAAATTGAGGGTTGTTTACAACCACTGGCATTTTATTCAAAGAAATTAACAACTGCACAACAGAAGTATTCCACATACGACCGAGAGCTAACTGCAATATATCAAGCTGTTAATCATTTCCGCTATATGATCGATGACTAATAAAAGCTTCGGCAGCTCGACTTTATTAGTCAATTTACCACGGACATTCGCCATACAACCGGTAAAGACAACGCTGCAGCCGACGCACTTTCTAGTAGTGAATCTATTAACAAAATAGTAGACTACGCTCAAACTGCGATAGCGCAACAGAATGACGAGGAGCTACAGCAGTTACTCAAAAATACGCTTAAAAAAACAAACTCATTAAATCTTGAACATTTTCCAATTCCAGGCTGGGAGCAATCAACTAATTTGTGACACATTAACGTCTCAAATCCGACAATTTATACCTAAAGATTTTCGTTACCAGATTTTTAGCGCCCACCCACAGTTTGTCACAACGAGCAGATTTTGTTGGCCTGGAATAAGGAGAGATTGTTCTGTATTTGTTCGCAACTGCCTCCAATGTCAACGAGCAAAAGTTCACCCGCACACTCGCTCAAGTCAAACTAAATATGAGCTAACTACGCATCGTTTTGCTCATATCAACATAGACATCGTTAGGCCCCTTCCATTATGCGAGGGGCAACGATATTGCTTGACAATCATCGACAGATTTACAAGATGGCCGGAAGCGGTGCCAATTTGGGACATGTGCGCTGAACCGGTTGTAAAAGGTATTTTATCCCACTGGATTTGCAGATTTGGCGTGCCTGTGCGGATAACATCAGATAGACAATTCGAGTCGTCAATCATCGCGGAATTAATGAGAACCATTGGGACAATACATTTACGCACATCACCATACCACCCGCAATCGAATTTAATAATCGAGCGATGGCATTGAACATTTGAAACAGCAATCCTGTGTTACAATCCGGCACAATGGGTATTTCATCTACCGATGATTCTGCTAGGACTAAGGGTAGCTTTTAAGCCGGATATAAATTATTCACCAGCAGAATTAGTTTACGGATCAACACTCAAAATTCCAGGGGAGTTTTTGCATCAAAAAAAAAAAAAAATAAAAACGCCGACGATTTTCTTGCAAACTTCTGAGCAGCGATGCAGAAACTCACACCAACTGACACAGCCCACCATTCAACACCCCCAACATTCATTTTGGAAAGTTTACTGACTTCATCTCACGTTTTTATTCGAAACGATTCGATCCGTCCATTCACTACACATCCATACGACGGCCAATATTTAGTAATTAAACGCTACAAAAATTTTTTTACAATTTTAGTAAAAGATCGTCACACAACTATCAGCATCGATCATTTAAAATAAATACCGACATTACAGAAAACCCAGCAACACAGAATTCACCATTCATTCAGTCGCAACCACAAGACCCATCGTCAACCCAGGGCCAATCGATACTCCCTGAAATATCGCCTAGTCAGCTAGAAAACTCTGTTAACCCTGAGGTAAAACCCCCTCGACCAGTAGTAAGATTTCAACAACCAGTACACTACTTCAAGACTTCTTCTAGTGGCCGACGTATTCAAATACCTGGTAGATTTAGGTAAGCTCCCGCCAGCGGAGGAAGTGATGTGCCGCCCTGTTGTTCTATACAACCATGTACCTTCTGTACATACGTTTTATTACACTAAGACACTGAGTAGAACAAAAAATGATCATACTGTATTTGTCTTTCGCGTCGTTAACACGCTTACCATTTCTTTAACTTTTTGTAAAAATTAAATAGTATAAGTAATCAAAGAATAAAATAGAAATCTTAACAGATAAAACGTTTTTATTTTTATTAAAGAAACTTTTAAATATTGGTAACCTGAAAAATTACCAAATATATGTATAAAAGTTTGTTTTGATTATTTATTATCACAACGGGTGACAAAAATAGTGCAAATATTTTTTATATTCTATAAAAATTAGTTTTTTATTGGAATAACTTCACTTAACTAGATTTGTTCCAAATGATATGGCAAAAAAGGCCTGGTGTTTTGCCCGCTGTCCCAGAGGACATGGATTATGCTGACTTTCAATAGCAAAATTTTCGAAACTATTTTCGAACTGATCATCTAGTGCCTTGGCTAAGTTGATTTCAACATGGATGGACAGACGGACATTGCTCAATATACTTCGCTATGCATGAGAACTGAGCATATATAAATTTTATGGGGTCGGAAATGGATATTGTAGAAATTACAGACGGAATGACAAACTTAGATATATCCTTTAATAGATGGAAGCAGAGGTATTGAACAAAACGTTTAATTGATGAAACGGTCAATTATTATGTAAACAAAATATATTTTATTCTTGTTAATTATAGACATGGGGTGGGTTATAAAGGGCGTGCTATAAAGTAATGACGTTAGTGAAGTGAACTGCGAAAAGTAGAAAAAAGACGTTTTGCCGAATTTATTGCAAAAGTACTCTGAACGGTATGTTTTTAATGCAGATGGAACATGACTGTTATTTAAATGTTTGCCAGATAAAACATTAACTTTTAAAAACCAATAATGCCATGGAGGCTAAGATGGCAAGCAGCGTGTAACGTTAATGCTGGCAGCAATTATGGATGGTTCTGAAAAACTTCAAATTTTATTGATTGGAAGAAGTCTCAAACCTCGCTACTTTTAAGGTGTTAAGTAGTTGCCCGTACAATATTAAGCAAACTCCAAAGCCTGGATGACTGGACAACTTTTTGAAGACTGGGTTTTAAATATGGATAAACTCTTTTAAAGTGCTAGCCGAAAAATTTTATTGTTTATTAATAATTGTCTTGATCATCCAAAATACGTACAAAGCAAACTGAAAGTTATTCAGTTGGCGTTTTTTCCACCGAATATGACTTCTAAACTACTACTTCAGGGCATAATTCAAAACTTTAAAGTCTTCTATTGTAGCAGAATAGTAAAAGAAGCACTAAAGCAGATAGAGGTAAACGAAAAAAGGATATTATACTTATGTATGCATCAATCATGTAACAAAAGCTTAGGATATTGACGTCAGTAAGCAAACCATAGCGAATTGCTTCGAGAAAAGCAGGATTTGGTCAGTATTCTGAATAACTTTTTTGAGTAACATTAATGAAAATCAAAATGTAATTGAAGTTTATTACGAAGCATGGCTAAAAGAGAACCAAATAAGTTCCAATGCTACTTTTCAGGATTATATTGAAGTACATAATGACCTTTGCGCTACTGGCTTTCCTACAGATAATGATATTATTAAGCAATACATCCCTGAATCAGAGGATCCAGTCTTAAGCGGAATACAGAATGATGCCGGGGCTCGGTGGAAGAAATATTCATCACCCCACTAGAAATGATAGAAATATAAGTTTGACTGTATATTTATGGTGAAGGGTGTATAATATTCGGCATAGCCGAATATACATGGCACTTTTACATGTTTTTATATCAAAAACAAACAAAATTAACCATGTTTTAATACATTAATATAAAAGCCAATGCAAATAGAGGTGATAACAATATAATAAAGTTTTATTTTCATTAAGAACTTCTCTTCAAGTCAAACATTTATCAACTTTTTTTTCATTCACATGCAAATCCTTTTTCAATTTTCAACAGTTTTTGTCATCACAAACAGAATTGATAAATACAATGTTTTGTTATATTTCGTTGTTAAAATTTGTGAAGAGCTTATACACTCCAAAAATACGGTAAGAAAAAGGTAAATTTTATTTTTGATAATGTAAAAACTTTCTACGTGAGACTTCCAGTTTAAAAGTTTCATATTTCCATCGATATACATATAATTTACCGTGACATTCTTTCCAAATGTGAGTGCAAGAAGTACATAAATGATAAGTTTGTAATCAAGAAATCAAATTTTCGTAATTAAAAAAACATTCCAGTAACAAAAAAGATGTTCAACAATTTTTTCCGACGTAGTAAGTATAGCCGATTTAAATATTTACAAAAAAAAATTTTCCCAATAAAAATTATTCTTAAAAATATTTATTAATTTTTTAGCTTGTCAAGTCTTTACTGCGTTTAGTATTTATTTTTATTAATGTAGGGGAGATACGATTCACACACTTCGTTTTTCGATCCGTTCTAATGCTTCGTGATTTACGGCAACCTTACCCTCTTTGAGACATGTACTATCGTCAGCCTTTACTCCAGGCTTTAGTAATTCCAAATGCCAGTAGTTGCTGACGGCTTAGATTCCTAACTGCATCTACATTAAACAAGCTAGCCAGTGGCGGACACATACTTTGTGCGCTAACGTTTCATCCTTTTTTAGGATGGTTTCAACCCACATCCTGGCTTGATGAGACTTGAAATTTCCATTACCCATGACTGACGCAGTTATCCAGTTTCCATCCTGCCAAGAGGCTCTCATTCGATCTACCTCTACCTTTTCAGGTTGAGTGTAGGAACTTCTCTCGGCTTAGGCTATTTCCCGGTGGTAATCTGCGTTTCGGTCAGAAATTTACAGCTGATCAACTTTTTTGCCAGCTGATCTGCTGCTTCACTTCTAGCTGAGCCTATGCGTCCTTTTACACACATCAACGCTATCTCGTTAACTGAGGTACATCTGTTTAATTTTAAGATACATTCCAGCAATAGATTAAAGTACACGTTCATTTGCCTCCTGCGTCTTTTAACTTTAATGAAACCGATTTTCAAGCAAATGATTTAACGCCTTTAACATCCCAAGCATTTTTTCCTGGTGCTCCCCCAAATGCAGACTACAGGAAAGGTTCAGTTTAGCTGAGTATTCAACTATTAAGGAATTTAATTTTATTTATTGTTTGATGGACCCTTTTTCTATATAAAATTCATTTCATTTATGAATCCCGTAATTGAAGGCCAACTTTTTTCCTATTTGTGAAACAATTGCCCTATTCACAAGCCCCCTAGTACGTGCTAATTGCTAACAAATACAACGGTGATAGCTGTGTTGTTGGTCATTTTCATGCAAACATGCGATACAACACTTGTACTTTTTTCATATGTTTTTCAAACGTTGTATTTGTTTAAATGTTTTATGTTTAAATGAATTATTATTTTTGTGTTCATGTGTGAATTATATTAAATCAAATTGAATTAAAAGATATTTTTATTAGTTTTATTTATTTAATTTATTGATTTGACTGATTTATTAGAAAGTGGAATAAGTCATTTCTGTTGTATATAGTAGGAGTGGGTATATTGGAAACATATGTTAAGGTTTGTTCTCTGCCAATATAAAAACTGTTCTTTAAGATTTAATATTGCTTTAATGATTCGATTTCTAATATTTTGTATGGTACCGCCATCACCTATACCAAAAAGAGATGCTACCTTACGAACACAAGCACCATTTCTTGAAGATCTCAAGCAGTAAAGTACAATTTTAAGCTGCAAGTCAATGCGTAGTTGGAGCCTTTCGCCAATTGTGTGAAAAACATCGTCATTTTTTATAAGGTTGGACATATAGGCAAATTCCTCTGGCCGTAGTCGTATCATATGAAGAAATCTGTTTTCATCAAAATATCTTAAAACTCGATTATGCCATAATGATGATTTTGGTAGCCATAAATGTATACTTCTGCGACTGGAGAGCAGGTACATTAGGTTCATCCTAAAAATGTCTTGAATTTCATCCTCATCTTCTTCATCACCTGTATTATTTTTTTTCATTTAAAATATGTAAACAAAATAAGGAAAACGGTTATAACTTACTTGAGTCAACCATTAAAATATCGAAACTATATTTTTCACAAAAAAAATTTATTAATTTACTTTTTTCTGTTTTCTTCCCCATTTGGCTTATATATAACAAATGATGAATAGCACTTTTCTTCTTCTTATTTAGTTTTTGACGTATGAAGTACAATGTACAATGGCACATTGATACAATGGTTGTTCACAAAGAAGTAAACAAAAGGTAGTATGCAATACTACCTACACCTTAACAGAGCTTATGAATACGGCAAATATATTTAAAGAAACAATAGTAATTAATATTAAATTTATCTTTATTGAATTGGAAGATGATTAAAAGTAAACTTCTACTCGTGTGCAAATTTTAATGAGTTAAATCAATTTAGTAATTATTTTTTAAGTTTGAATGTTACTAAACGAAATATTTTATTGTTTGCAGAGAGTGCAATAGGCTATATATTATTTTTTTAAACTCGGACGTGGTGGGGCGAAAGGGTCAAAAGCACAATTGTATAAGGAGACTTTAGTGAAATTTGAATTAGATTGAAGAAAATTTAATTATTAATTACTGAAATATTTTCCTACTTATGAATATTAAATTAGAAAGCAAGAAACAATAACTATTTCTTAAAGGTATTAAAAATTTTAAACCTTTTGGTTTAAGGTAGAACTGACTTTTCACTTTTCATTAAATGCAATAAAAAATCTGGAGTGGCCTGCACTGAACTTAACCATATATGATATATTTTTATGAATATATAATATTATGTTAAAGAATAAAAAGAATAAACATTTAGGTATGTGATGAAAAACGATTTAGGCAAAAAACGATTTAAAAGTGATAAAAGGTGTGATGTATTTTTTTTTTTAACCGTTTTGTTATATCAACTTCAAATTCCAATTTGTTTCAAAGAAAAAATTACCATTTTGCTATCTTATGATGACCGATATCAGTTTTAAATTGCTTTAAAAACAACTTGGCGTCATCTGTTTTTTTTTTAATTTTCAATTATAAAAATCAAAATGTAAGTATAAAATTAATTGCAAAAACTATAAATAACTTAAAAAAGTCTGCTTTAAGGGGAAAACATAAAAACTCCCTACAGGACCATGCGTTAATTAAGTTTATGCAAACTCATTGCGAAATAGCCAAAGGAAGGATTTACTTACCAAAATGAATAGCTCGGATCCCCCAATACACGACATAACTGGTTGGAAAAAGGTATATGTATTGCTAAGTCTGCTATAACAAGAAGCTTGTAATTTGAATTTAGAAATTAAAGTGTGTTCCCAACATTTATGTAATTTAATCTATTTGCCCGTATTTAAGACCGTTATATACAAACATCTGAAAATTAGACAGAATGTCCACTACTTTGTTTTGTATAATGAGAAGTATACAAACTTTTAATTATAAAGTAAAGGGTTTTACAATAGTTGATATAATTTGATGTATATGGCCAAACTATTGAACCGTTATAGGCAGACGGTTGAAATTTACAAAGAACCTAATTGCTAAATCTACTACAACATCAAGTATGTAATTTTAATTTGGAAATTGAAGGGTGCCCTTATAGTTGCTGTAATTTGATGTATATTGCCAAACTATTGAACAGTTGCACAAGTACAAAGTTTGGAGATATAAGGGTGACCCAATAGTTAATATAATCTAATGTATGTGGCCACACTCTTGAACCGTTACAGGCAGACAGATGAAATCTGTTTTGAAGTCGGTTTTTTTATGCAAGAGTTATTTAAGTAAGATTTGCTATTTAAAACAGTAATTTATTTACAACACCTTAACTGTTATTTACAACAATACGTCTAACCTTTCCGCGATGCCATTTCTTGTAGCAATTTCATTACTTTGTAGTATTTGATCGGACATGTTTTCATTTTTCTGCGTATTTCGGTGTCGTCATGGTTGCCTACTTCCTCTATATCTTAAGGAGCGTATTCAATTTTTAATACGTTGCAATAGTTGTGTAAATCACAACGAGCTTTTCATATCTTTAGCGTACACTGTGGTAGGTTTACACGCCTTTTTTTATTTAACATATAATAAGTATAAATAAACTTATAATAAAAATGTATCACACAATATCCATTAATCCAATATAATTGCATTTAGGTAAACTAGAATAGAAGGTAAACCGGCTTGTCGACATTTTTCAAGTGTATTTAATGGTACTGTATACAATACCTTCACAGGCTTTAGAAATTGAAGCTTAAATAATTAATCAATTTTATCTAGAAACTACAACGAATAGCTTAAGCACACTAACTGTTATTGTTAACGTATATTGCAAATGCTTGTAGATGTACACTTAATATTTGTACAATGACTGTCGTAATCACAAAATTTAGTTTGATTTGGGAAAAGTTTATAAAGGAAATTTTTTCATTTATTTACATGATGTATAATAAATAATTAATTCATACGAGTAAACATATTGATACTTTCAATTTTATTCACAATTTTTTTACTGAAATTTTTTTTGGACAAACGGGTTCCCTGTGATAACTTGTCATAATAAATCTGTTCTTATTAGAGTATACCTTAATCAAGGGAAAATGAATACTAGGAAAAACTAATAGGGCAGGTGATCGAATTCGATTTACACATTTTTCCAAAGCAGCGTTAAACTTTGTTAACATTTTGTTGACGCCCCATTTAAAAAACAAGAACATTTTTGGTGTTTGGTCAATTAAAGTAGCTTGTCGAAGTTATCTCAAATGAATGGTTGTTTTCTATTCCCTTCACAATGGTATAAAAACAACACAACTGCCTAATAACCTTATCTTTTTTGGTGATGCACGAGTTGATCATATTGCCCGCCGCCTATCGCTCTAGCTTCTAATTCTATTCTCAGCGGTTTCTTTTTTATACCAGCTTTCTAATCACACCATATGTACTTACTTCACTCCAGCCGGACATACATACATACATGTCATGCAATAGAGGACCCAAAGGATTTAATTCTTTTGTCAAATCCTTCCAGGGATTTTCAACAGATACCTTCTCACCTTTGGTGAAGCCTCATGCTATGTCGGAATGACATTCCATAAACTTTATGAAGGCATCCTCTTAAAATAAATTCTTGCGTTTTCCCGTAAAAATCAACAACAAATTTTTTACATTTTTCTTTACATTTTCAATAGGAATAAAAATTCACAATGCATTGTTAATGTGAACTAAAAACGAGTTAGTTCAAAGTAATAATTAAGATTTTTTCATAGAACAAAATTGAATATGTCTAGAACAGAAAAACGAAAAAATAACCACATCACACTTTTTACCTTACTCTACTCGATTTTATATCGAAATCGATTTTCATCACATACCCGAAAAAATTTTTTGATTTTATTGTTTTTGATATTAAATTTAAAATTTTACCTTTGTTTTTTTTAGTTAAAAAAGTTTTTTTGCAGCTTTCTTTTATTTAAAGAACAACTAAAAAAACTAAACAAAGCTAAATAGTAGAGTGAATTATTTATATACAACAGTATGGTAATTAACACAAAGAAACCTGTTTTTTGGCGTTTTAATACGGGAAGAGGTAGAATTTCCACCTTTCGTTAGATGTCAAGGTTCTGGTTAAGGTGGTTGGTATGCTTTCCTACAAATGTCAACGCTTATTTCTTTTAGGATTTTTTTAGCACAAATTTAAACGAATATTCTTTTTAGCTTTCCGAATAAGAATTGTTTAATCCTCTTAGTCTTTTAATAAACGTCGACACAATTTTCACTTTGCGCCAGTAATTAAATTTTGGGATTTCTAAAAGCGCCATATATTTAACAAATCCTCTTTTTTATTTTGAATTTGCGATACATATTGAGTTACTGCATTCCTGTATATTTTTTTAATATGTTTTCTATTTTTTCGCTCAGATCAACGTTTACAGACTAGCCAGATATGTAGGTTAATACCTCCAACATCTCTGAGGTTGTCCACATTAGTTTTCAATGCTTATTTAATTTAATTGTAGTAGTATCTTCTTTTGGGAATTACAATAATTGTGTGCACTTTTCGCGGCTGCTAAACAAAAAGTATTTAAATTGGATATCTGGTATGAGATGAGGTGACTTTAATTTTTTTAATCGTTTTTAAATTAAATTAAATCAGAAAAAATCACGCTTAAAACTTAAAGAAGAACAAAAATGAAATTTTTGTATGAATATATAAATGATATGAGAATAATTTTTTGTCGCATTTAAGGCCATATGCACGTAACTAATGGCAATAAGAATTTTTGCAAACAAAAAATCATCTAATCAGACCCTTATGCGCAGCCAATAGCTCAAAACCAAATACCAGAGAGAAGATGATTAATTTTTTATAGCGTCAAAAATTTAGTTTTTTTAATTGAACATATTTGAACAATGCTGATGGCAGAGTGCATTACCCTAATCTCATAAAAATACATTAAATACAGTTAAACAAAAAAAAAAAAAAAAAAAAAAATTAAAATTTTTTATTTGCAGGAAATGGGCACAATTCAAATTGTAAAACATTAAATAAAAAAAATATTTTAAAATTTACTAAAGAGACCCAAGCAATATTTTGAATAGTTCACGAGATACAGACTTGAGAAGCAGTTTTTTTGTTGTCAAAAATTGTACTAAAACCCACCCCCAGTCGAAAACTCAAAATTTTGGGAGCCTCAATTAGTTTGAGATTTTGAAATTGAGAAATGTGCTACTGTGTGTATTAAAAAGACTACAGGTGAAAACCCAAAAAAGTCCATTGTAAACATTTTGTATTTTAAATTTCTCTATATTTCCAAATAAAAATTTAAATGTTTCGGGACTTATAACTTTTCAAATGTAAATTGGTTCTAAAGCATTTTTCGCGTTCGAGGTTAGATTTAATGCTCTGTGGAGCTACTTTGTTGGTGGGTGTACTTATATACATTAGACTCCTCTACGAATCGCAGTTTGTTTGTTTAAAATCAGGTAACTAGTTACAAGTTCCAGAGTTCTATGCGCGCCGGTATTTAGATAAAAAATAGTAAGATATTTTTTTTTTAATTATTTAATTAAATTCTATATTCTATTTTAAAGGGTAAACTTTAAAGCAGGAAAGTAGCCCTAAAGGAAAAAAATTATACATTAACTTTTGTTACACGTGATGTTTAATTGCACATGGATTTCTGTGAATCTGCATATGACTTAAAATAAGTTCTAATCAATTTTTCAAAATTTAGTAATATATTTAACAATAGTCTTATAGGGAGTGCTAAAGAGGGCAGCCTTAACAGAACTTTACTACTGCTGTTATCAATTCCAGAGCCCTTTTTGGAATAAAAGTATGAAAACAAATAAATAGTTTTTAAATTATTAAGGAATATTGCATTTTTTAGAATCATATCTTGGCTTACCAGATATTCAATTCCTCGGGCAATTTACTTGGTTTTGAGAAAAGCTTTGGAAAAGCAGACGAATACTTTTAGCAGAACCTGTAGTATAAAGACCGTTATTATAATTTTTCTTAAAAATTCAAGGGCTTATTTCCCATGTAAAGTCGAAAAAGATGCTTTTAAAATTATTTATATTTAATAACAATATATACAAACAATTGAAGTAAAAAATATTCTCTACTTGCATTGAGTGGGTAAATATTATGTATGTATTGGAACTAAAAATAAACATGTAAAATATTTTTCAAAGGAAGGTAATAGTAAACTTACGGATATTATTATTTCATAAATATTGGACGGGAAATAAAATTTATGATAACGTTAACAACCTCAAGGTGTTAAAACACAATAAACATATATATTATTTAGCCTGTATTAAAAAAGTATAACAACAATCCGATCGCATTTCTATTGATTTCGGTATAAGGAGATATGCTCAAGTTTTTAATAGTAAACCACCGGTTAAACAAAAATTTTTTTTGAGGGAAAATTTAAAGTTTATGTTTTTTATATATGTACATATATTATGTGCTATTTATTTCTCACACAAATCATCTAAATTTACAAAGCTGTTATAATCAAATTGAGATAGATTTTTTATTTTGGTTCGTCCTGTTGTGATTTTTATGATAGGTGGTGTTTTTCTGTTCATTATTTATTAAGTTTCTGGGAAATATGTGTTTTTATCAATCATTGTTTCTTTTATGTTATTTCTTTTATTCATAAATGCTATATGGATTTTATAAAACACTTTCGTTTTTTATGTTCCCGCCTGTCTATGTATCATTCATATAGTAAGAAAAATTGATGAAAGGTCCTAAAAAGACTGCATTTATATGATTGTTTGCGGGTTGGTTTATTATTTTTGTTAGTAAAATTATAGATCATGGTCTTATTTTAAATAAATTGTAAGCATTGGTGAGCAAACAATTCTCCCCCATAAACTCTTACATTTCTAAACTTTTCTTTGCCAAAATTTTAACAATTTTGTTGTTTAGTATTGCTAAATGAAACATTTTCAAAACCTTTGTAACATTTTTTACATTGGACAACTTCAAGTCGAGTTCTGACAATAATGTGAGTATTTCCTTAGTGCAAGTTTAAACATACAGGTAGGCAGTGTAAGCGCATTCGAAGATTACTTCTGAGGTTTTTTTAAGTATCATAAAAATTAAAAGTTTTTTTTTAGATATAAAAAAGATTGTTAAAAATCTATTACTCGAGGTTCCTTTTATTTATTTTTTTTTATTTTTAATTACATTCTTTTTAATACAACTTTTCTAGATGAACATGTAAAAAGAATATAATAAAAGTAAACAAAAGATAACTACATACTCAACTGTGAACTAATTTTTTTAAATCATTAATTTCCACGCGTGTGTTTAAAGAAATATTACATTAAAGTTATGTAATTTTTTTATGATACGAGAACAATTTAAAACAATTTTTGCAAAAAAAAAAAATAGACTTCAAAACAGATTTCATCCCTCTGTCTATGAAATATACAAATATCAACTATAGGGGCATTCTATAATTTCCAAATTCAAACTTTATACTTGCTAACACCCTTAAAAAATTCTTCTTAAAATATTTATACTTCTTATTCTACCACACAAAGTAGCGAGCATTATGTCTAAAGCTCTGTACAGACGGTTGTCAGATCTTACAATATTGTCAGAAAAATATACAGAAAACTACTAACAATCGTGTGAACTTACAATTTTTGTCTGACAATATTGTCAGAAAAACCATTGTCAGAAAATTGTCAGACTTCTATCTGACAATAATATTGTTAGATATCTTACAATTTTGGACAGCGATGGTATTTCACGTGATGATTTTGATGGTGGGAAAAAACTTGACTGTTTTCAAGCACTTTGAAAATGGCATATAGTTCTTAAGGAATAGTTGAAACTGAAATACGGAACAAGCATTGTAGTGACCAAAATTATTCATGTAAATTGACTTACATATGTACATTGTCATATCTTTTGAACCGTCATAAACAAACCTTTAAAATTGGTTGTAAAAAGACAATTGATATTTACAAAGAACCTGTATTGCTAAGTCCTCTATAATAGCAAGAAACAAATTTGGATTTAGAAATTTAAGTGTATTCCAATAACACTGTACAACACACCAAAAAATTACAAGGTCCGGGCTATAAATTCTGATAGAGGAGACAAAAAAAAGATATACGTGTATCGGTGTTTTGAAAGTTTACATCTGGATTTCATTTGAGAGGGGGTTAAAGTTTCCCAGCTCTGGCACATTCTTATTGTTAAACGGCATAAGAAACCATGTGACCCTTACATTTTAGGTAAAAAATGTGTTCAGCAAATTTATGTAAAATGTTACGGAGAACATTTTTGTAGAAATGTTAACCCTCTAACTCCTCAACATATGGGTCTTTTTTGTCCTTCTTTTAAAAAATAGCAAAAAACACCATTAAAACAGGGTTTTAGAGAGTTAAAATGTTCCACAAAAGTGTTACCCGTTAAATTTTACTATAAGTCCCTAAATACACCAAAAAGGAAAATCCAACCATAAAGTCAGAAATAAGACGCAACAAAAGAAAGCTTAGGGTTAATTTCGCATTTATTAAGAATTTTGTTTTAAAGCAAATTTGGATAGCATTAATTACATTTTCTTTAGCTCTAGGCAATTTCACTTCATTATCATACAATGTCCAGCATATTTCAGCGATAAGCGAATGAATGCTTTTAGCTGTATCTTACGAAAATTGTTAATACTTACTGCCGTTTTATAAACCAGATTTTATTACGAGTGAAAAGGGATAATAATTGTGGTTTTAAAAAATCTGTTTTAGAAAAAACCAATTCGAGAATGTCCATAGACAAAAAAAAAACAGGTAAATAAATATAAAAAAAATTTCAATTGAAAATTAAATGGAAAATGTTTCATTTAGAATAACAAATTTGAAAAAGCAATTAAATTTTATGATAAATCAGGGGTGGAATCGTTACATCCGTGTTCGTATCGACAATCGTACGAAAAAAAATTACGTGATACGTTAATCGTATGAACTAAATGGCATTATGACATACGATTGTAAACGGATCGTAATTTTTTAAATGAGTCACAATAGTTTTGAAATTAAAATATTCTAAAGCTAAAGAAAGAGTATTCAGGCTGGTCAGTTTATCAAATTTTGTTGTTTCCAAAGGTCAAAACCGATGTTTTGCCTATAGCGCTCGATTCAAGGACTGCTGCTTCAATTAACACTTCTTCACTTGGCACCAGCAGCTTTTCTTCATAAAGGCTTCCTTCATTCTGGTTTTTCAATTAAAAAAAAAGCTTTTTTCTTTGCTTGATACCTATTTTTAATCAGCCAAAATTATAAATATAAATATTTTCTTGCAAAAATATAAATTGCGAATTTCCTATTTTAAAATTATAACATCATTAACTGGTGGTACTAGTGCGTCCATACATTTGGAAAGCTCATCCCATAGTCTGTTAGCATTAGATTTTAATATGCCCAATTAGGAAGCATGTTTTTTGCCAAATTTTTGTGTTCATTCATGAATCTTAGATTTAACTTATTGTAATAATAACTTTATCATAAACTAAAATTAAATTTGTTTAATTCACACTTTTTTTTAGCGAATTTGTTGCATTTTTCATCTTATTCAAACTAAGTTTTGTTAACGTATGACAGTTCGTAAAAAATGTACGTTCATGTATACGATAACGTATGTTATAATCTGCGTTATTGTTAATTACCATCCGTTAACGTATGTCATAATCCGAAAAACGTATATTTACGATACGTGTTGTACGTTCACGGATGTAACGATTCCACCCCAGGTCAATTTGGATGTACAAAATAATGTAATTAGTAATTGTGGTTGTTAAAATTCCACAAATTTGGGAATATCCCTAAATAAAACCAGGTACTAGAATAACAAACTGTTAAACCATTTTTACAAGTCATGTTTTAAATACTTGAAAAAGCTTTAAAATATTTTCTATAAATTATTTTAGTGTTCCATCAACGGGGTCATTCCTTCTATGATTGGCAACTAGAACGATTAACGATGGTGTTAACCATATTCAGCAAAGGCTAATTTTACTAACAGATTAGTAACGATAATTTCTAAATACAATTTACATTTAAAACAAAAACCAAAAAAATTTGTTTTCAGTTCCCGTTTTGGATATAAATTATGTGAAGAATACTTAATTCTATGAAGTAGTGGTCCTAGGAATTTATTATATGAGTATTCCCCTTGAATCTGTATTTTTTATAATCGTAAAATAAATGTTTTCAGCCAGAATAATGATAAAACAACACCTTATTGAGGCCATAAATACATTTTCAATTACTTCGCAAAATTATTTCACCCCTTAAAGATTGTAAATAACAAGTAAAAGCGCTATATTCGGCTATGCCGAATCTTATATACCCTTCACTATATAGTATATGTAAATCTAGTTCAGTGAAGTAATTCCAATAAAAAAGCAAAAATTGGGGTGAAAGGGATTAAAAAAAAAATTTCATCAGCACTTAATGCTATTTCCTTAAAGATCTTTTCAAAAGCTTTAAAATGATATCCATATTGATATTTCAAAAAATTGGAAAATTTCTAAGCTCCGTACCTCGGAAGATATGGGCGAGCTCCAATTTTTTCACTTGATGTTTTTTTTTGTATACATAACTGTGCCATCAGCCATGCTGCCATTTCCGCATTCTGACGAACTCCCAGTACCTGTGCTACAACTTCGAAGTCCTAGTCATTATATTGATGGAACCATCGCTGAAACAGGAACCTTTTATTGCGTTCATATGTCAACAAAAATTCATTTTTTAAATTCCCTTATGGATTACTTTGAGAACCAGTTGTCAACAGAATCTGATGAGCATGGTGAAAAATTTCATCAGACATGCGCACCCATTGAAGAACGCTATAAAGGTAAAAGCATTCATTCGCTTATCGCTGAAATATGCTGGACATTGTATGATAATGAAGTGAAATTGCCTAGAGCTAAAGAAAATGTAATTAATGCTATCCAAATTTGCTTTAAAACAAACTTCTTAATAAATGCGAAATTAACCCTAAGCTCTCTTTTGTTGCGTCTTATTTCTGACTTTATGGTTGAATTTTCCTTTTTGGTGTATTCAGGCACTTATAGTCAAATTTAACGGGTAATATTTTTGTGGAACATTTTAACCCTCTAAAACCCTGTTTTAATGGTGTTTTTTGCTATTTTTTAAAAGAAGGACAAAAAAGACCCATATCTTGAGGAGTTAGAGGGTTAACATTTCCAAAAAAATGTTCTCCGTAACATTTTACATAAATTTGCTGAACACATTTTTTACCTAAAATGTAAGGGTCACATGGTTTCTTATGCCGTTTAACAATAAGAATGTGCCAGAGCTGGGAAACTTTAACCCCCTCTCAAATGAAATCCAGATGTAAACTTTCAAAACGCCGATACACGTATATCTTTTTTTTGTCTCCTCTATCAGAATTTATAGCCCGGACCTTGTAATTTTTGAAAAAATTTGATTTTGTTGTACAGTGTAATTGATGTAATTTATTTATAGACAGACAACTGAAATTTACAAGGAACTTGTATTGCTAAGTCCGCTAAAAGAGCAAGTATAGAATTTGAATTTTTAAATTAAAGGGTGTTCTCATACCTGATGTAATTTTAATTGTATATAGCCCTATCGTTTGAACAGGTTTATACAAACACTTGAAAATTAAACAAAGTGTTCACTTATTTGTATGGTATATTAAGAAATATAAATAGTTAAAACTAAAAATTAAGGGGTGTCCCAATAGTTAATGTAAGTGGCCAAACTTTTGAACCATTTTAGTCAAATACCTAAAATCTCTTTTGAAGTCAGCTTTTTTATTCCTTTTGATCCTCGCTAAAAACGTAAGATGTTAGAATCGTTTTGATTAATGTCTACATATTTGTTTTGACAAAGATTTATAATAATAATTTGTATTTTTAATAATAATTTACATTAAAAAAATTAAAACAAAATTGTCTTTTGAATTTTTTAATTTTGACACTTGGCAATTCTGACTACCGTGTAAACTAACAATTTCTTGTCTGACAATGTTGGCAAATAAATGTCTTACAATGGAATTGTCAGTTTTCTGACAAATGCCTTGGATTCGTGTGAACTGACAATCTAAATTGTGGTTACAATTTTTATTTGCATTGTCATTGTCAGTAAATTGTTAGGTCTGACAATATTGTAAGACCTGACAACCGTCTGTACAGAGCTTAATTTTCAAGTGTTTTTATATGACAGTTCAAAATATACGGCCATATAGATAGATCAAATTACACAAGGCAGACATAAAAAAGGAAAACAATCAACCGCACTAGCACAACATTGTGTTGATACTGGATATAAGCCTGATTTTGATAAAGTAAGAGTTTTAGACAAAGAGTTGAAAATAAACAAGAGATATACGCTTGAGAGTTTAAGAATACAACAGAGATCGGAAAATGCAATAAACACCAAAGACGATAAGGACAACACCAATGCAAGTTACAATATAGTTTTAGTATAATAGAAGATATTGTGATGTAAATAAAAATTGCCTGTGATATTTTATTCCATAGTTTATATTATTCAATTTATTAAGAGTGTGTTTTGTTTTTTGTCCACTATACACTAAATTAATTTTAAATAACAAAAAGATTATATGTAAGTTAAATTGTTTTTCACACCTTATATTGTTGTTTTTTCCAAATTATGGTTGTAAAAAACTAAAAAAATTTTTTTTTTAATTTTTACTTTTATATGTATGTGGATGCCAGATTTTTAATAAATTATCCCTGAGGAAGTTGGAAAATAGCAACGAAACGTCGGATCAATATGAAATAAATAGCCCTTTATTTACTTAAAAGGAAGGAAATAAGTGACCTTGAAAGAACAAGTATAATTTATATACAATAAATTATAAAAAATTTTAGTGTAGTACTTTCATTATAATTGTACTGCTACATAGTGTAGTTAAGTTTTGTATCAGCTTGTTGTAAACAAAACAAAAGTCTTAATAACAACCTTGGCTTTGAAAACAAAAGTCTATTTCTACACAACGAAGAAGTCTATCTGTGTGTATTTGTTAAAAGATTCTTAGCTCAAAGCTCCCTGCAAATGAAAAAAAAAGGAATTTATTTAAAATTGTGTGGCATTTTACATTGACTCATGTAAATAAATGTTAATTGATTTGAAAATCATAAATAGAAAAATTAATTCTCTGACAGGCTTAATACACAATTTTCCAAATTTAGTTAGTGAAAAAGATATTCAAAATTTAGATAACGAATTTCGAGAGCTCCGTTATATAAAATTCTGTGATCATTTTACAACTCTAGAGAATCTTAGCTGTGAGGAATTTTGGTCAAAAGTTTCAAAACTCGTGCTGACAACATTCCAGCTTTTCCGGAGTTGTCAAAATTTGTTCAAAACTTAATAAGGCTTCCCATTGCTTTAGCAAATATCGAACGAATATTCTCAACAGTTAATTTAAACAAAACTAAAATAGAAATAGATTAGACAACAGCACTCTCGAAGGTATCTTATACGCAAAAGATTACTTAGCAACAAGAAACTGTACCTCCTATAATTTAAAAATTAATCAAGATATTATAAAAAATATGAAACCCTGTATATATTATAGTAATAGTTTTTCGTAAAACTTCGTACACTTTAAACACCTATTCATAGAAAAGCAAAATAGATTTGAAATATATTTTAGGACAATTTTTTATGAAACTATAGAATTCGTGGTATTGTTGGTAAAAATAAATTTTTCTTGTTAACAAGAGAACAACAAATAGTACATACTCGTATAAGGCTATAAATAATAAAGCAAATATTCATTATTTTATTTAGTTTAAAAAATTTATTCATATTTATATAATAACTTATTTATTTTATAAACAAAATATGTACATATAGTAATTACTCTCTTTTGGATATTAAACATTTACATTTATTTTACTTATGTTTAATATACCAGAACAACAAATAAACGAGGAAAATGAAGAACCGAACGAAACAAGCTAAATTATATGATGGTCTACTTGACCATAAAAAGTTATGGTAACATTGCATGTTGGCATTTTAAAATAGTTATTATGCATTTTTTGTTTATTAAGCCATTTTTAAAATTTTGTGTTCAATAACACACAACAACAAGTCAATAGCTAGTTATTGTTTTTAACAATTTTCCATCTTATCTTATCTTTAAAAACCAAATTTCAATTAACCTGAAAACCCAATGTGGTTACTGCAAAGTACTGGGACAAGATATGTAAAAAGTAATGTATGAATAAATGTTTTTTTATTTTGATCTTAGATAATACGTAAAGAATATATTTGAATAACGAGTTCTATAGAGAGTTATTTTCATTTTATTTAACGAAACAAATCTAGTTTAGCCCAGTAGCTTCTAAAAATGTAAGAAAATAAAACATGCAAAACCCAATATTTTACCTACCTTTTAATTTGTTATAAGCAGTTTACAATATCTCAACTATCTAGTTGCGAAGTGGAAATGTATGCGCATTACAGGAAAGTTTTTAAAATAAGCGTATAGCCACACTAAAAAACATGTAGAATAAATGTTATAATTATGTCACAGGGAACCAGTTAATTTTATTTAACTATATATGACAATTGACAAACTACAACAGAATAACGTCGTCTACGAAGTCTCATGTATGGGACACAATGACAACAAAAAATTGGAACAACAAAGAAAAGTTTAACAACAAGAATGTGCGAGGATAAAGCTAATATACATAAATAAAAACAAGGAAAGTACCGCACTTTCTAAACACATAATAGAAAAAACACGTACCTGATTTTGACAACATAAAAATATTGGATAAAGAAAACAACACAAGAAAACGATATAAAATAGAAAATTTAAGAATCCAATAGAAAATAAACAGAACAATGAATAAAAAAAGACATTGACAACCTTAGCGCCCTTACAGTCTCATTATTAAAAACAGAAACAAAAAGTTTTAAACTTTAAGAAAAATGCAATAGTAAATAAATGAGATAATTTTGTTTCGTTAGCATACATAATGTACAACAGAGTAAATGTTTATGTTTGATTGTTAATTATTTTAATGTACCATGTTTTTAATTATAATATAAAAGTAGACAAATTCCCTGAAAAAGTGAAAAAAAATTCACAAAACGTTAGGAGAAACATATAATAAGAAAAAATGCATTTTTATTGACATGAAAGGAATTAGTCCTTACCAGCTTGTAATTTACTAAAAATACACCAAAGGTAACAAAATCAATTGGCCAAAAATAAAGATAAATTTATATAACTATTTACGATTAATTGTTCAATTAGAAATATGACTTGAAACTTAATGAAGTCACCAGAATGATTTCTTTGCAGAACCAGCAGGCGGTAATAAATTAAAAGATTTGCACGGTTTCGCTGAAGCAATGCTAAAGAACTTTATTTCATATTTAAAGTATTTAAATAAAAAGTTATATTTATATTTTTTCCATATTTAGGGAACAACGCAGGATGTCAAAAGTGGTAATACCTCAATCTTAACGGATTTCTGCTAGAGAAACATAATTGGAATAGAAGGTAGGATAAGCAAACCCTTGCAATGCCCTTGCTACTCGTAATTAAAAAGTGGCTGCGAGAGTACGTACATAACAGTTAATAAAATATTTATTTCTTTACATGCGCATAACGTTTTTTATTTATTTCTCTTATTTTCTTTCAGGGTATTCTCCAACAGTGATGTTCCCTTAATTATGAAAAAAGTGTGAAGGAGTCGTTAGAACGAAGCTTCTACAGATTTAAACAAAAAACAAAATTAAGTATATCAATTTTATCACCATAACAGTTAATGAGCTTACAAAAATGAGTTGAATTTCTTAAATTTAAAAAAACTCGTAATAAAATTTTATTTATTTAATTTTGCATAATTTCTTTTAGAATGTTTTTACTTACTGTTCCGTCGCTCTTTATTAATTAAGACAATCGCTTCTCTGTAAAATATTTTTCAAACACGATTTGCTCAGCTTTGACGTAATGTAACACTACGCTGTATTAAGACGGGGTGTATTGCAAAATATATGAGTGGCTTAGAAGTTTTTTATATATTTGTTACCACTGGTGAACCATTATAACTCAAAACTTTTAACGCACACTTCACCACAGGTAAAAAAGGGTATATATAAGTTTGTCAAGTATATATATTTTGAGTTCTAATACATAGCGAAGTCGATTAAGCGACGTCCGCCAACTTTGCGCAGGCACATGTTGAGCTAGAGAAAATTAAAATACGCCAATCGATCAGACATAGTTTCGAAAATTTTGCTATTGAAAATCAGCAAGATCATTCCATGTCCTTCGAGACTGTGGGCAAAACACTATGCCTGACTCAAGTTTTTCTTTACTATTTATTCTCACGATTATATTATGGTTCTTTTTTCTACTTGTCTAGCTCACCACAATTAATTGTGACAACAGCCCTAAGAAAAACTTCCAATATTCGCCGCTTGTCGATTTATACGTACATGTGGTTATACATATATGGGGAAGAGTATATAATTTTCGTCATAGCTGAATATAGCATTCTTACTTCTGTTTTACTTCATTTCACCCGTTCGATGCAGGTAATTTATGTGAAAATATATAGATAAAAACCATTCCATTTAGTATCTATTTTACTTTGTACAATTATTTTTATCACTCACACAATACTAATAATTAATTTTAAATAAAAAACTTTGAGCTTTGCACATATAAATTATGCAGATATAAATTGTTAAAATGTTTTTTATTGTGTTATACAACACATCAAACTTTAATTGTAAGCAAATTTTAGTGAGTTTCTACAATGAGGATATCTAAGGAAGATCTCGTCAAAAAAGCCTAAAATGAGTAACAATAAAATGATTTAATTATTTTTTTTTTTTTCAAAATAATACTTAATTTAATATAAATATTCTCTATTTTTGAGAATATTTTCCAACAGAGTTTATGTGGGTGAACTTATAGAGCCTTAAACTTAAAGTTTCTTTCAATGCGTAATTAATAAAACGACAAAAATAACTTTTTAATTGTTTACTAAAGTCATTTCAATTGATTGGCCGAAATCCATTAAGTTGTTTTACCGGTATTTAATCAGCGTATTTATATGATATGGTACATTTTTTTAACAGTGCATTCAAATTCTCTACAAATTGAAAAGGCAAAAATATCGATTTAAAATACGTCACATAAAGCGTTGTTTTAAAGCGCAAACAGGATATCCTCATTACATAAATTATTGCTACCCGCCATAAAAATTTAAAACTCAAATTTAATTTGTTTCACTTTTCAATAAAATATTTGTGACAAAATGCAGTAAGATTAAAGATTACAGACACCTTAAACCAGCCCCTTAAATCGACATACATGCACGGAAAGACAAGCATTTTTATAAAATACAAATACTTGAATTGTTTTTTAGTTTTCGAAAAAGCTGGTAAGGCTGCATTGATTTTTTGAATTTCTACAGTCAGCATCTGCAACACCTTATTTTGCCTTATCAAAAGCATAATACATTTTATTTTTCAACACAGGATGTTCAGAAAAATAAAATTTTTTCTTAATTTTTTTTTAACACCTGTCGATAAAAAACCGGAAATTTGCTGCAATGACACACACAGTTAAACTATAACACGTTCAGTTTTTAACTCGATATTGTTTTTTTTAATTATATAAAAAAAATTTTCTTTCTTTAAAAAGCGTAAGTTAGATAGAGGTAGACATTTGGTGGTTTATAAAAATTTTTTTACGTGTGTTACTGCTGTCTGCCGAGACTATTCAAGACACGAGAGTCTAACGTGAATTTAATCTTGTCAATATCAAGTTTAATTTTGGTACTATTTGTTTTATTAAAGACGTTATTTATTTCTAGAAAACTACATATAACGGAAACTATAAATTCCTTTCTTATTAAAAACTTACTATGCTTTCTATTATTCTAGTTTTATTTCTGACACTTGTGTTCAACTCGGAAACGATCTAAGACAAATTAGCGCCCCGCGCTAGTCCTTTTTAAGCGCCTTGCTTATTGTCTGCAATCTTTGTTGACGTTTACATGCAAAAGATACCCTGCATTATTTTATATTATATTATGATCATCACTATTTCCCGCAACAATCAATAAACAATTCTCAGTAATTGATTATAAAAGTCTCCAGCGTAGTTAAAATCATTAGGTTGGTAATCTAGTTGGAAAGTCCTTTCTCCAAGAAAGATTAAATCCACAATAAATTACCTTTTCTAAAATTTCTTGATGCTACCAACAAATAATCCAAGTCAAATCATCACGTCCACATAAATGACAGATTTAATACTTTTATTAAAGAAACTTAATAAAAACCGAATGATCCGGAACAGCTTTAGTAAAATCAAGCAGATGAAGCGAACTCTTCAACTGCATGTGTCAGGAAAGGAACAGCGTTAGAAAGAATGAGCTTAAGAAGAAATTTAAATTTGAAAATAAATTTGGGCACTTTACAGGAGGCGTAGCATTACATTAACTTAATACTTTATGTAAGGCTTAATCCCAAATGCAACCCATCTTCAAAGAGATAGTGCAAGCGATTAGGTAGTAAAATCCAACAACAATACTTTCCACTATTACAATGGAAAAGATTTGAAAACGTTAAAGCGTCACACAGCTAGGCATTTCATATTTCAGGGAAAATAACAAGGCAGCAAGCTCATTTATTGAACAAAAACAAAGTGAAAATGGAACAAAAATAAATTAGGAATTCATACTTATATTTCGGAATGGAAAAGTGCATGCTCTCCCCATTCAATTAAATAAGATAAAGTAGGATTTATTTTTAATAAATCCGTTTAGCCTTTTTCTTTAAAAGATTGAGCTTCGATAAAATTTACTACTTTAAATATTTTAAAAATACTATTATTAAAGACAAATATGAGTTTAATTTGCTTAAAACTTCAACATTAAATTACTGGAAATTTTTTGTAATATGATACGGCACTTCTTCAAGGAAATTAA
This sequence comes from Gymnosoma rotundatum, assembly GCA_916610165.2. Classification (NCBI taxonomy): domain Eukaryota; kingdom Metazoa; phylum Arthropoda; class Insecta; order Diptera; family Tachinidae; genus Gymnosoma; species Gymnosoma rotundatum. The sequence continues at coordinate 66,622,742 of OU744339.1, forward strand.
AAGACAACTCTTTTCTAAATCGACGTATTGGTATGGTACCACTAGCGATTTGTCAAATTTTTCAAGCGGAATAAGTAAAGATGATAATTTTGTTCAAAAGTTTTAACAGAATACTTAGATTTCCGCACGAAATGCAGCTCCAATTTCACAGGTGCGAAAAACTGTTGACAGAAACATTTCGCTATTTCTAAACATAAAGCAAAAAACATTTCGTGATTTCTCACTAATAGAAGAGAGTAAAACTTCAGCAAGGTTATTTTTTGTTCATTTCAAACTAATTTTGTATGTGTGATTTTGATAGCATTTGTAAGTAACGTTTGTCATTAAAATCCAATTGATATATAAAGGTTGATATGCACTTTTGTTGACAAGTACTTTTTTTTATTCGTGTTTGTACCAAAAGTTACGAAAGCTTGGCTTAATATAAAAAAATTATACAGGTTACGTGGAGCCTGTACAAAATATAACCAATCGGCAACACTGGTGGAAACAATAATTGTACAAGCAAAATCATACTTATTTTGTTTTATCAATTGCACACTCAAAATACGAGGACAATTTTTATTAGAAGCATGGAGATATTAAAAACTTGGCGTATTCCACGATACCCATTATTTAAATAATCCTTGTTATATTTATACTCCTGTCATATAGAGCTCGCCAGGGAGTAAAAGTCGAAACAAACAATGAAATACCGGAATGAACTACAAAGGTTACCAGAATTGTTAAAAGTTATCTACAAACTTAAAACCCCTAGTTATCACACACAGTAAATTGTGCTTAGTATCGATAACGGTATCTGACATAAAATACTAAAAAAAATAGGATACAATACAAAAAGCTCCTATAGAGTCGAGGAGCACAGATGCAGAAAGTTCAACAACACAACGTGATTCCCTTCATTTTATGGATGCAGTTAACTTTTATATGTATTTATATTATATTTAAATATAGTTATTTTTTTATTCCAGACTTTTTGTACTTATAGAAGGAACTGAGTATTTTTTATTATACATTGAACTTTTTTCTTGCTTATTTTTCAATAGGTGAATTCATGATCATAGTAAATTTAAAGTCCTTCTAAATATACATAGATTTTACTTCTGTATTTAAAGAAATCGAATAACAAAACATTTTCCAGACGGTTCCCATCAACATCAGTTCTTATACCCTTCACCACAAGTGGAAAAATCTAGAGTTTCTAAGTTTTTTATTCCGTTTGTAGTTTATACAATATCCATTTCCGACCCCAAAAATATCTTATGCATAGTGAAATCGATTGAGCGATGTCTGTCTATCCATCTGTCCGTTCGTGTTAAAAGCAACTTTGCCAAGGCACTAGATCAGGTAGAAAAAAATTTAAATTTAAATCGATCAGACATACTTTCGAAATTTTTGCTATGGGAAATCAGCAAGATCATTCGATGTCCTTCGAGGCAACGGCCAGAACACGACGCCTTATCACGCCATATCTTTTCTAAACTTTTGTTTGTATTCTTGCAGGTAGTGGTTGTTTATGGTAAAAAAATTAATGAGAAAGGTAAGAAAAATTGGTGAGCTTCCACTTGATACACCAACCTTTGATTTACTAAGTTGACACAATAACCCAAAGCAAAATTTACAATTTCCCGAAAAAAAAAAAGTTTTTTGAACACGAAAACTTTATGGTCGGAAAGAATGTTTATGCCGATTTTTGTTTATGCTATTTAATGGGAAATCTGCAGTATGGTACCTGTGGTTATACATATGTATATAGTGAGGGGTACGTAAGATTCGGCATAGCCGAATGTAGCACTATTACTTGTTGTTGCTATGCATTTCTTTGTTGTAGTGTTTTAAATTTTTATTTTTAATGTACACAGAACTTTACTTTGCGTACTTAAACTTTTGCTTAAATGCAAATTGTTTAGTATACATAATCTTACATAATAATTCCATTTATTTTGTAACACATTTGTAAATGTTGTATAAAAAGTCAAGTAAACAAAAAGCAATTTTATCCTTCAACTTTTGGTGTTTCATTTGTCTAAATCGGATAAACCTTCTTCTAGTGTGACCGATTATTATTTGCAATATCCTTTTAATAACATTAAGTGCATTAAAGTTGCCTGCTCATCATGTTTTTATTAAAAGGATGATTTCTCTTCGGAATAGTTTGGCAAACCATAATTTTAAGTTTTGAAGAAGTTGTTCAACAGTATATATTGTACGTCAAAAACAGATAGTTTTAAAAAATTATCAGTTGGTTTCAAAGTACTTAAAAGTATTTCCACGACTTCGTCTGTGTGTCATTTCTAATTTTCTGAAAATTCAAATTTAACTATTAACTCCAGAGTTCTGTAAACAAAAAAAAAATTCCACCTGCAAAAATAAAATATGCAGACAATACCGGTAAAATTGGGTCCTTTCATTATTCTATCTCTATTTCTTCTGCGAAATGACCTAACTTTAAGAAAAAAGTATTCTATATTGGAACCATGGTTCTAATGGACCTCCTCACAAAATTTTTTCTCTATCCATCCAGTAGTTTTCACGTGATGCGAACACAGACAGACAGACGGATAGACAGACAAAAAATTCCAAAAATATGTGTTTTTCATTCCATATCGATTACTAACTACAACAGAATCACAATTTTTAAAGAATGTTTCATGTACAGAAATAACCTGTTATTGTTTTATTGTATGTATAGATTAGGTCACGTTCATACTCTCAAGTGACGTCTTTCAGGTCATATTTTATCCAGCCGTAGAGAAATAATTTTTATTTACTTTTTTATTCATTTTTGTTTTTTATTTTAAACTGAATTGCTATTGTTCAGTCTTGGCTATAGTTCGTTGTTAATTCCTTTTATTTTAAACAAAACAGTAAAATTTGGATACCTTCATCATTATTCTTCGCATCTATTTAACCAACTAACTTTGTAATTGAGAATACGTATATAAATATTATTTTTATTCATCTTCATTCATTTAGAAAAAAGTTTCTTAGTAGCAAGTATAATGGATTGAATACTCTCCCTTTAATCCTCTAAACGATTCTTTTATTGTCTTTTATAACTCTTTGTTTAGACCGATCTATAATTTTAGGAGATCATTTGTAAAAATATTTCTTAAATTAATTGTATCTAGTTTGTTTCCAATAGCCTTGAAATTACTGACATTTTGAACGACCCTATTAAAGGTCACTCAAAAATAAAAATTAAAACCGATCGTGCAAAAGTCAATACACATGAAAAAAATATGCGCCTTGAAATATATGTATGTTTCAATAACAACCACACACAAATGTGTGTACACAGTTTTTTTTTTTAAGAAAATATATGTCATTGTTGTGTAATAGGTATAAATATAAAATACTTTCATTTTATATTGTTTGTATAAAAGTTCGATTCTAAATGACTTGTTAAATGTATGTGTAAATAATTTTAAATGAATGGATTTTCTGGTTATTTTTTAAATTGTTTAAAAATGTTGTGGCTACTACACAATTAGAGTAATTCTACTCAACTTACTTACATCCGGTTAAAATATTGAACTTAAAATTAATTTTTGTTTACATGAATTTGTTTTCAACTTGGAACTTTATTAATAAATAACCTAAAAATCAGTAAATAACTTACTTGGGTAGAATTTGTTTGGGGCTTTTACTCCCATATAATTTCGTTCCTAACTTTATGGTCAAGGAATTAAATAGACATTCCTTCTCGTTTTTTGTACAAAGCTATTGGGGATCTTAAAAATAATGTGTGGTTAACTGGAAGCAAGTATAATTCATTTTTAAATATACTTACATAAATACAGAAAAAATAAGACAAGAATTAGTATTTAAAATGCCTTTATTACTGAAAGACTTTTGTGCAGATTTAAGTTTAATTAACACTAGAAATACGAGGATTTATCATATACCTATTTCAACTAACCGGTCATTTTGACCGATTTTTTTGTTCAAGTAAACAAAATAGTACAATTCAAGAAATAAAACTATAAATTCATAAGATAATTTAATTTTCAAGAAAATGAAATATATTTCAATCAACTATTGTAATTACATAACATATTCATTCATTTTGTATTTAGGTTTCATTTTATGTACGACAATTTTTACATATTAAAAGTTTTTTAAAAGTACATTTGCCACAAACATGCTTTTGGCAACGAGCACAGATATTTGCGGATTTATTCTCATTGCATAAACCTATTTGACACGTTTTTCGTATGTTCAAATTTTCAGGACTCTTCAAGAGGTTGTTCAAGTATTCCAGTTCCGATGAGTCTTCATGCTTTCCTGAAAGTTCTTCTGCTAATTGAAACAAAAATTTTTTTCTTGATATATTTTCTCCAGTTGTTTCGTTGTACAGAATCCATGCATTTATTGCAACTAAGTCGAGAATATTGAAGAATATTTTCAGAGGCCATCTTCGTGATCCTGACTTCACAGTATACTTCCTGGCCATTTGATCGGCAACATCTACTCCATATTTAGTATTGTTATAAAATTTTATAGTTTCTGGAATCTTTTTTTTTTATCTTTTTCAATGCTAACTGAATTATGTTTTGTACTCAGCAAGAGAACTTTTTTTGATGGCTTAATTTTATATATTGTCAAAGTGGCATGTTTGTTCTATAAATTGCAGATGAAAATCGAGGTAAACTACCTTTTTTTTTGTTTCGCAAGTTTTGGCAATTCTTTTTTGTTTGCGCAAACAGTTCCAACTAAAGAAGTACCTTTCTCCAATAATTTTGAAGCTAGTGATAGGCTAGTGAAAAAATTATCTGTCGTTACATTTCTTCCAGAATAGGTATATGGTTCAATTAATTTTAGAACAACAAATTCAGCCAAAGGAACTGACGATTCCTTTGTTGCATCCTTTCCCAAATACGGGAAACCATTTATAATAAATTTGCTCTTGAGATCAGATGCCAACCAAAATTTTATGCCGAACTTATCAGGTTTGTTCAGCATATATTGCGTGAACTTGCATCTCGCTTTAGTTGGAAATAATTGCTCGTCGATCGTAATGTTTTGTCCCGGGATTGACTATTTTGAATGAAAGATTCCCAAAAATATGAAATCATTGCAAATTTATCTGTTTGTAATCGCTGACTTCTTTCAGTTTTTTTTTTTATCAAATCGAATAAAACGTAAAATTTTAGTAAAGTCATCCCTTGGCATAGTTTTTGAAAAAAGGCAGGCCCCCTTTCCTGGGACCATAAAAAAGATAATTTTAAGTTCTTGGCTTCATAAGCGCCACGCGCAAGTAAAATGGCCAGAAAAGCGTTGAATTTTTCTTCTGATAAATCCCATTCTTCACCAGTAACTCGGAAACATTCTTGTTTTGTGCATGTTATGATATGATGTATAATTTTACGATTACTTAGTAATGAGAAAGCACTACTCACGACATTCTTTATAATGCTTCTTTTTGCATATCCTGTAGGTCCTATTTTTTGTTTGAAAATGGTATGTTTTGGTTTCCTCCCTGGAGAGGATCCAGTTTTGATTTCATTCCAAATAGTTCCATCATTAGCAATTTCAGTTTGCTGTTCTTCAATCTCATAATATATAGAAAACGTAGAATCTTTGAATTCTGGGAATTTTCCATCCCCAAATAGAAAATTCCGGGAATACACAACATGTATTCATGATATTTTCATACCGATCAAAATGACCGGTTCGTATATTTAGGTATAACACATAGTTATCTCTGAAAATTAGAAGTGTAAGAACAAAATAATCTATAATATTATTCTATACACAAATTTAATAAAAATCATGACATTATCGTAAAATATTAAATAGGAATAAAGAGGAAATGGTATAAATAAATGATGCAACCGGTCATTTTGACCGGTTCGTAGTTCTAGTGTTAATTCAGATAATTTGTAAAGAAAAATGTAATATAGTTAGAAACATTTGTTAAAGCATTAAGTTTCCTACATATCGAAATTAGCTGGAGGTACCCTCAATAACTTACAAAATAATCGAACAAAATTATACACAATGTCTATCTTCTAATTCGTAAAATAGATTATTTCAAATTGGTGTTTTCGAGAAAACTTATACGAGTAAAGTTTATAACATACATATGTGAGCTCTTAGTCCCTTTAAGTATATCATTTAAAGAAATATTTACGTACCTAATGCCCGCACTAGAATTATCAGTCATTTATTTAAAAACCCATAATTAAAAAATGTGCAAGAAACTAACAGAAACCTGTCAATTATCAGATTTTGTTAACAACAGGTAGATAATTTTGTATTGTTGTTATTGTGTTTATATATTAATTTTCTTTAAAAGGCTGCAGCTTTTTAAAAAAGGACACAGGACAATTTATACAAATAGCAAAGACCTATAAAAATTCCTAGAATTGTATGTACGTTTTTATATGTTGTTGTTTCCGTTCTCTCTCAATGGGCACTTTCTTAATAAAATCCTCAAAATTTGAATTTATTTTTAGGAGAAATAAATTTGTTTATTCATTTTAAATGTATTCTATCTCATTTATATGACGTGAATGATTGCAGGAATTCTGTAAGTTGCAGCTAGTTCTTCTTATGAACTGAATGCATTCAGCAATTTTTTACTCGTATTCAATAAGCATGCGTTTCGATATGAATTAATTTTTGGTGAAATGAATGCAGTAAAATAGTTTTAATAATTATGAAAGAATTCATATTTAAGTTCCATTCATAATTTCTATAAGTTAATGAATTATATATTCAAATTAAATAAATCCCAAATGTAAACCTTTTTAAGAAAAATTCGACATCAAACACATTACAAAGTTGTTTTATTTATACTTTTATTAAAATGTTGGTAATTTATAATTTTCCTACTAATTGGTTCAATGAAATTGAATATGCTAATATTGCAAAAATATATATTTAAGGTTTTTTCTACTAACACCACTAAGCAACAACGCATGTATGTAAATGCACATTTGTCGTTAATTCTATACAAACATAAAATTCTATACGAAGGCTTAGTTTCCACTTTGTTTAACCACCCTATTCACATTATCCAGTCATATTTCAGTTTCGTTACGAAAGTAAAAAAACAACACTACGTTTGCTAAACGCACACGAACTGGCTTCTCAGTTGCGTGCTGTTAACTTCCAAACTCAAAACTCAGTCGCTGTGTGTTCGTTTTGCTGCTGAAAATGGTAGACTGAATTCAGTTGGTTTTTAGTCGTATGTATGCTCAGTTCAACTATTTTCAGTTGACGTAAAATAGAAAACTGAGTTCAGTTGTTTATTTTCAGCATGTAACTGAAAAAAGTCGAACTAGTTAGTAAAATGTAACTGCTAATAGCAGTTTTTCGATACACTGAGCTTAGTGAAGGAAATAGGATAAAAAAATAAAAACAAAATTAAAAATATCAGCTCTCATTGGGTTAAGCAAATAAAAAAAATTGTATGTCCTTAAAGATCACGTTAAAAGCTTTAAAATGATACCCACATCGTACTTTTCTATGAAAAGTTCAGAGGCCCATAACTAGGAAAATATGGGCGAGCGAGAAGTTTTTCACTTGAAGTATTTATTTTTTGATTGAAGTTACTTCAATTAACTAGATTTGTTCCAAATAGTATGGCGTGGTGTTTTGCTCGCTGCCAGAAGGAAATACACTTGCTGTCAATCGACTTCGCTACGCATAAGAACTAATTAATAATTTGTCTTATATATATATAATACAAATGGAATGACAAACTAAGGGTATATACCCTTTTTCCACTTTTTGTGGTGAAGGATATCAAAATGAAAAATAAAATACACTCAATAACTGATTCTATTCTACTTTTAGCTAATTATTATATTAATTTTTAGACACAATATCGTTCTTGCGTGCTTTAAGAATACCTAAACTACATTTATACGATTTAGGCAAAAAGTTAGGAAAATTTACTTTAATTTGTCATGTGATTTTTCACACTGTGTAGTTATAGTTTAATTTATTGTAATCAGCTTATGTCGACTACTGATCAGAATATTGTTTTCAAATGCAACATTTAAGCTTTGGACATCTGCATAACAAAAATGACTATCGTTTAATTTTTATGAAGCTTAAAACTTACATACTGTTAATTGAGAAAAGCATTCAGTTGGTTGTTAAAATTTCTGGAGTTTTACATGGACGAAAAGGAAATAAAAGTTGGTTTATTTTTAGTTAAATTCACACAAACAACAATCTATGTTTAATTAAAATATTTATTCCTTTAAAAATTACTATAGACGAACTAACAAAACCCGTTCCTAGGCTTAACCCATATAACTTTTTTATGCGTTATGAAACATAAGTTATGAGACTCTAAATAAAATATCAGTTAAATTAATAACTTTATCGCAAACTTTTTCAATATTTTTTTTCAATTTTTGGACTTTTATAGAATCCATCCAGGTTCAAGTACATTTTGTTGAAATCTAAACATAGTTAATAAAACAAGAAGCAATTATAATTTTTTTCTAAGCAATTAATAACTTGCTTTAAATGAAACGAAATACAGTCAAGGACTAAAGTCTTCATACATACCCAAAATTTCATATATTCGCCAAACAAAAACTACAAAAAAAAATTTTTTGTGTACCAGATGTATTTAATTCCATTTTAATTATGAAACAAAAACAAACATTTTCATTCAACTCAAAAAATAACGATAAATACAGAAAAACAAATTATAAAGATGGACAAAAGTGTTTATACAATGTAGTCTCTTCTGTTTTAATCATAATTTGCAACCTGTAATTATTCAAATACGGTTAGTTTTTTGCAATCGAAGTAGGCCCCCGTATCTGTTGAACTATCTTTTTTGGTATTTTTGTATTAAAATAGTTTTCAATTGTTAAGATGAGTAAGCGTAAAGAAATTGGCATCGATGTAAAAGATCTTATTGTTCAAGAGCGTAAAGCAGGAAAATATTATCGCGAAATTAGCAAAAATTTTAAAATACCTTTTGCCACTGTCCCATACATAATCAAAAAGTACAAAAAAACTGGTTCCATAGAGAATAAGCCAAGATCTGGACGACCGAAGAGACTCTCTAGGCGAGATGTCAGTTCTAATAAGAGAAGTGGCAACAAAACCGAGAATATCAGGGCCTAAACTAGCAGAAAAAATCAAAAATATTACGGATAAGAAAGTTCATCCAAAAGCGGTTCAACGAGCGTTACAAGCTAAGGAGTAAGCAAGTAGAGTTCCCCGCAGAAAGCCTTTGATATCTGAAAATAATCGAAGACTTCGCCTTAAATTTGCAAAAACTCACATTAACAAAGGCGCAGATTTTTGGAAAAAGGTATTGTTTACGGATGAAAGCAAGATTACCTTATTTGGAAATGACGAGCGTGGAAAAGTATGGCGTAAAAAAAAATACAGCACTTGAGCGAAAGAATATTGTGCCCACAGTGAAACATAATAGTGGCAACGTATTAGTTTGGGGCGCTATTGCTGCATCTGGAGTGCGTCGGTTGGTGTTTATAGATGGTATTATAGACCGATACTATTATAAACAGTTTTTAGAATGCAATTTGCATCCATCAGTTGATATGTTGGGTCTTAGCCAGGGTTGGATCTTCCAACAAAACATTGATCCCAAATATACACTGAACGTTGTGAGAGAGTTGAAATTGCCTCCAATATTACCGGACCTAAACACGATTGAGCAAAAACAAATTTTTCCTTCATTTTACTCTGTCAATAAACTCTTTGCACAAAAATTTCCTTTTACTTTTGGTTTCAGCTGACAAGTCTGAAATTCAACTTAAGAATTTTTATTATTAAATATTAAAACCTATAGCATCCAACACACATTGTAAATGGTTTTTCATTGATCCTATTAATTTCTTAAGGCCATAATTTTTTGGTATTTCCTGCCACTCTTCTAAAATTGCATTTTTAATCAATTTTTTCAAAAACAACTGTAAATTCTCTACAGGATTAAGATCGGGGCTTTGGGTGGGTGTATCGAAGACGTGACCGCAGTTATTTAGCACCCACATTCTTACCATGTGCGACTTATGACTACGGTCATTGTCTTGATAGAATTTAAAACTTGGTTTGTTGTCCCTTATGAAACAAAATTTCTGCGGACTATTAATTAAATGGATTCGCATAATATCCAAATATTGACGCTGGTCCATCGTTGCGTCTTAAAAAGCTATGTCACTAACTCATTGACTTAAGACGAAGCTCCAAATCATTATAGACATTTTTCCAAATTTAACTGTTAGAATATAATTTTGCTGCTTCAGAGATATTAAAGGATTACGCTACACCCTTGACGTTCATCGTTATAGTATAACATCATCTTCGTTTCATCACAAAATATCACGTCGTCTCAATATAAATTCGGCTGCAAAACGCTCCGAATAGTGTTGGAAAATCGCTTATCTATATTTGCTTCTGACAGCAGGGTTTTTTTATTGCTGCTCTTGACGAGTTTTTAATTTTTATTAAGGTCTAAAGCACTATCTAGTGGCAAACAATAACACTAAGCTTTTTCTCCAGCTCTGTCGCTAGTTGTCGCGAGGAAATTTTGGGTTTGAACCAGTTTTCTTAAAATGAACTGCTTAGCATGTTGGCTTATCTTATTTTTTTACCCATCTCCTTGCTTTAATTCCAGTCTATTCCCTTTTTTTGGCTCGGTTTATGACATTGTAAAATTTTCTCCGTGATACTGAAAACATTTCCGACAACTCGTCTGAACTTCTTTCCAGTTGGCGATTATAATAAATCAATTGAAAGATATCATACGACAATCTCTCCCTAGCCGTATTAAATACTTCAAATGTTGTAAGTTTTTGGACGTGTGCAAAGTCAAAGTCCTTCACAAACTAATTTAAAAATTCACTGTCAAGAACAATGTGCACTTATAATAACGGTAAATCACCGTTTAGCTTCAAAAATTAACGAAAAGGGAAACAAAACATTTTTGTGCAAAGAGTTTATTGACAGTGTAAAATGAAGTAAAGATTTGTTTTTCTTGTATTTCTTCCTTGATTTGAACCCAATAAATTTTTTTTCGACACGATGTGTGTAAATATAAACAAATTTATGTAATGTGTACATACAAAAATTTTTTTTGGAATAAACATGTTATGGAATTACTAAAAACTTTAAATAAATCGAGCTTGTTTTCAGTGTGCAAACTCAATCTTGACAAACTGTACATATAATAGCTTTTGAAAAGCTATCATTTGTTTTATTTTATCATTGACTTTTCCACAAATCTGTTTGCAAGAATTTTTTCCTATTCTTTTACATGGTTTTAAAGTTTTTTAAAAAAATTGTAATCAACAGTTGCTAAAATCCAAAAATTTGTACTTAAACAGAAGAGTGTTAAGTTCATTCTTCTTTTATCTTTTTTGTCAGGTCGTTAAAAAAATATACACAGAAATTAATTTTTTTTTATCCAAAAACAAGAATACAGAGACAAATGGTAAGACTCAAAAAAACATTATACACATTGTTGGTATGAATTCACGGACCCAGAATAGCCCCTTTCTAAATGATAATAACTTTTTCATTTAATAAACGTATTAAGGAATAAGATAAAAAAAGAAAACATAAAAACATACAACAGCGAGTTTGTCATATTGAAAGTCTTAGTTAAGTGGTCAAAAGAAAGTAAACTAAAAAATACATAATCCTTGTGAATAAAGTATGGTTTTTTAGATTCAGCTTGAGTTTATAGTTGGGTATTCATTCACTCAGTAAAAAATGGCACCGAATGCAGTAAAGATGAGTTGCAAAAAAGTTCAAAGTGCATTAAAAAACGCTTAAAAATAAATATGATCTACAAAATTTAAATAATTTGCAAAATGGAAGAAAACATTACTTTTTGCAACTAAACTACAATTAAGGTATGAAAGCGAGTAAAACCAAGTAGGAGTGCTACATTCGGCTATGCCGAATCTTATATACCCTTTACCATCTATATAAATTTGATTTAGTGAAGTAACTGCAATCAAAAAAGCAGAGAATTTAAAAATAAAACAAAAATTTTCGTACTGCATATATATAACTTTGCATAAAATATACATCAGCCCTTAATGGGTAAAACATTTTTTAAAAAATGTAGTATTTCCTTAAAGATCTCTTCAGAGGCTTTAAAATGATGCCTACATTGATATTTTAAAAATTTGAAAATTTCAGAGCCCCGGAACTTTGAAAATATGGGAGAGCGCCAAATTAGAGATAGGCGTGGTGTTTTGCCTGCTGCATGGAAGGACATGGAATTATCTTGCTGATTTCTAATTACCTCTTTCGACACTCTATCTGATCGGTTGACATATTTATTTTTTTGCCTCGGCAAACTCGATCTCAAAACTAACACGGACGCTCAATCGACTTCGCTATGCATAAGAAGTCAGAATATATAATTTATGGGGTCGGAAATGGATATTGTAGAAATTACACACGGAATGAAAAACTTGGATATACCATTTTTTCACTTTTTGTGGTGAAGGTTATGAAAATAATCTTCTTCTTACAAACAAATATATTTTGATATAAAAAAGGTAAAATATTTGTATGAAAAACTGAAATCTAAAGGTAGCAAATGGTGCTAACAACACTAAACAACAAACTGGAGATTTAAGTGGCGAAAAAAAACTTCCAAAATAAAATTAAAAAATAATATCACCCTCAAGCAGCAACACAAAAAGGAATTTATGTGTATAATATAACAGGGTAAGACATATTTTCATTACATGACGCACGTAGCTGTAAGAATTTAATTTAAAGAAAGTTTCTGAAAATGTTACCTTTCAAAAAGATGGCAATTTTTTAGAAGAGCTTTTGCTATTTAATTAATAAACAAAAAAAACAAATTAAGCGTTTTCTGTTTGAAAACAAAAACATCTTGTGATATAAAAACATTACGGAGTTCTTGGAAAAATTGCATCAATTTTGAAGATTTAAAAAATTATTTTTTTTTTTGGGTTGGACCTAACGTTATTTCTATTTAATACTTGGAACATGATTTGGACAGCATGTTCATTACAGTCGATACTTTTTAGTGAAGAAAACAATACTAAACTCATAAAAATGTAATATTATACAAAAAATGACAAGATTTGAGATCTGAACTATTGGTTCACCATTTTCGGGATAATGTTTTAAAAATCTTATGAAAGTGACTAAATCAAGCTTCTTCTCTTCTTTTAACTATACTACTTTAGTTAAATATTTATTTTATTATTACTATTATTATTATTATTTCGCTATTCTTTCAGTGTTTTTGGTTCCTTGAAGACGAAATTTTAAAAATTTAATCTCCTTGAAAGTTCATACAGTTATATTTCGTCAAATAGATTGAAAAATGTTGCTTCATTAAATTATATTAAGTAAAAATTAAGTAACTGGCTCGTAGCGTAAAAGTTAGTAAATATTTAATATTAATCTCCTTGAAAGTTCATACAGTTATATTTCGTCAAATAGATTGAAAAATGTTGCTTCATTAAATTATATTAAGTAAAAATTAAGTAACTGGCTCGTAGCGTAAAAGTTAGTAAATATTTTGGTTAAATTTTTGTTTTCTAATTTTTTAAGCACTAGGTCAGTTTATAAATAATAACAAATGTTTATTTATATTTTCAATATTTTGCCACACCTTTGGGTGGCATCATCAGGAAACAGGAAACAAAAATTAAATTTTCTTTTTTTTTTTTAATAACAAATTTAAAATGAAATTATTTTTTCTCAAACAAAAACAGAAAAATCAAAAACCAAACGACAAAAAACTCAAATATTTAAAATTAACATGAAATGTTACAAGCAATCATATACTCTCAAACGTTTATTATTTTTTAAACACTAAATGTCTATAACATTGTTTATTATTTTAAAAAATAATAAACGTTTGAGAGTATATGATTGCTTGTAACCCAGTAAAAAATATATGGATTAATCCATAATCGAGCAATAAAGGAGTAATGACTTGTTCATCCGTTTGGAGTAATAAGCGAGCTATCGAAACTATTTTTTGTTTTTTTTTTTTGTTTATGCCTCGCTTATTACTCCAAATGGATCAATGGGGGATGTATCAGTTCGTTTTTGTTTGTGACATAACTTTTAATTGTTGATGTTTTCGTTTTGTTTTTATATTTAGTCAGTTTAGTTTTAAAAAGTGAAAGACGGGTTTTAATAAAAGCGGAAGGGTACGGGTATAGTAACAAATTTGTTAAAAATGTATGAACATTTAGTTTCTAATCGTCATTTAAGACGACTAGTTAAAATAGAAATTGAAAAATATTCAAACTGTAATCGGGAGACTTAAAGTGAACAAGAGGCATCAGTACCTCACAAAATCAATGAATTAACAAATGAAGATAGCCAAACGGAATTTTTGTTGTTCATTATGATATCAGTGAAAATTTTAAAAGAAGCTCGCTTCTTGGGTAATTGAAAGTCGTGTTTCGAACGAATGCTGTAATTCACTACTCTACATTTTAAAAAGTGAAGGTATGGACGTTCTACTATGTAGAGAAACATTGTTAAAAGCAGTGCATGCAGAAAACCCACGCTGCTTCACAGTGAGCCCAGAAATAATAGATATGGCACCAGGTGAATACTTTCATTGTGGTTTAAAAAAAACACTGATGATGCACGGCCAATACATATCACCTGATGCAAATGCCGAACTATTGATCGATATAATTGTGGATGGAATACCGCTTTATAAAAGCTCAGCAAAGTCATTACGGTTTATGGAAGAAAACATCAAATTAAAGAATAAAAATTTTCCCAATTGATTCTTTGAAGGAGTTAAATTAGGCAGAACAGCTGATTAAAACAGAGCCTGATTCAGAAATGGTAAGACTGAGTTTGTTTTTAATGCAATCAATTAAACAAGTATTCAAAATTCTTTGTTTTTTCTTTTAATTTATTTCAGATTTCGTACATTAAACTGCGGTTTGACAAAATCAAAATTGAAAAAGCAATACGCAAAATGATCGGCGAAATATGCTGGTAAAATTAAATTGGGATGGATCAAAACAAATACAAATTGTTTAACTTTTTTTATTTCGGTAATACTCGCAGCTGAATTTTTAGTATCATGTCTTAAATAATATATTACGTGTTATTTTTTCTTTCAAGGTGGCATTTCTTAAATGTAAAGCAACTGTTTACCAACAGACCTACTTGACAAAAACTACGACCTCGTCGAATGCAAAAAAAAAAAATAGCAACATTAAAAAATTTTTTAAATAAATTAATATTTTCTTGTTTTTGTAAAAATAAAAAAATTTGTATTTTATATGGATGTTTACTCCCTTTATGCTCTTTTAGGAGACAAAAACGATTACTCCCTCTGTCGTCATTTTCAAGATCAAAGAGAGTACTCCATAAGGAGCTTAAAAGGAGTACTCGTGTCTGCGGACATGCTATGTTAAAAATCCAATGTGTTTCGGAGTTTTATGGAGTAATCCATTGCTCGTAAAGGAGCGCTCCAAGATTACTCTTTGTATGATCCTATTTTTTACTGGGAACATTTCTATCGTGAAAGTTTATGTTAATGTATTTGTATTAAGTTTTTTAACATTTTTAAATAATTTAAATGTTTTCTGTTTTTTTAATTTTTATAAGAATGTAAATGTTTAAAATTTTTGAGTTATTTTACTTGAATGTTTTTTGAGTTTTAAATTTATAAGAATGTAAATTTTAAATATTTGAGTTTTTTGTCGTTTGGTTTTTGATTTTTCTGTTTTTGTTTGAGAAAAAATAATTTCATTTTAAATTTGTAATTAAAAAAAAAAGAAAATTTAATTTTTGTTTCCTGTTTCCTGATGATGCCACCCAAAGGTGTGGCGAAATATTGAAAATATAAATAAACATTTGTTATTATTTATAAACTGACCTAGTGCTTAAAAAATTAGAAAACAAAAATTAACTAAAAAGGTCAAAAAAACATTCATATATATTTTGGTTAAAGTATTTTTGTTAACTACAAATTAAAAAAAAACTAAATCCCAGCAAATAATTAGACATTACCTTAAAAAGTACTTGCCATATAATGACTTACTTTTGTGATTACCATATTTAGTTACTCGCTTACAAAACACATTACATTAGATTCCAAAAAGCGAAGTAGTAATGGAACTAGTTCTTTATGTTAAAAGGAGATTACCTTAAAACACATACTAATGGTTCTTATTTTTTTCTACAATAATTAAAGTTATCGATTCTTCCTAACTGATTATAAAAGTCTCATGCCTTGTTAAAATAATAATAATAATTATAATTAGTTTGGCAATCTAGTTGGGAAGTACTTCCGCCAAAAATGCTTCATTCTACACTCGATTACCTATTCAAAAATTTTTTTTTCAAAACAGTTGGCGAAGAGAAGTGAGAAAAGGAGCCAAAATAATGCATAGCAGCAGTTGTTCTTAATGTGAAATTCATTATTTAGAATCATTTTTGAGTTAGTCTACGTTATTTTTACTTGATTCCTTCAAATTTAAAATTTTCACAATATCCTCATGAAATATTTCTTATTTAAAACTTTAATATGAAATATAGAGATGTCTCGTTCATTAAAGATCAAATGATTCGGTAATTTTGTTGAAAGCTTTTGTGAAAATTTTTTCAACGTTCACAATATTTTTCTTCAGATGTGTTAAGCTTTATTTAGAAATGTATTTTTGTTAATTTGTTGTTAAAGAGGGTTGTTCATAAACAACTAGAAATTAAGTGACCTGTCTTGTCATTTAATACGTATTTATAATTTAATATAACAAAATGTCATTTTTTATACTTTTCTACACAAATTTGCATCCATTTCTTTTATGCTTATGTAAAAGCTTGGCGCTCGTTAGCTTACTATATGTATACCACAACATCCGCCACCTATAAAAAATGATATAATTTTTTTTTTTGTATTTCTTAAATTCTGCCCACTAAATAAATTTTACTACAGTACTAAACACAAAGCAGATAATATGGAATTTTTATCGGCATTAATTTCTTTTAATATTAATTGCTAAAGGTACGATATCATTGGACGCATTATTTGAATTGCTGCATTAAGAGCTGACTAACAGCCGACGAATCGACTAACAGCCTAACCTAAATTAGCGCGTAACGCGCAATCTAGCTGTAAAAAATTCTCATGTACATTAAAAATGTATGAAGCAAACCGTTATAGGGCGGCGTCAAAGCTTAGCAATTCGGTTTTGACAGTGCGTTACGAAGTGAAGTTGGCTGCTTGTTTCTTTGTTTTGTTTTGTTTTGTAACTGTTAAAAAGTAATGACAATTTAGTTATTTTCAGGGCAATATAGCGGTTTTATCTCTTCTTTATTTTTATATAGCGGGTTTAATAAAACGAAAAACGTCGTCAAAAATTCGTTGTGTAAATTCGTCGTATGAAACACAATAACGACCAAAAACACAGCTATTATAATTTTTGAAGTTGTTTACTTTTTGTAAGCTGCTAAGGTGACCATCAAAGAAAAACAATATTTAAAAAGTTAAACATGAGAAAAAACACAACTAAAAACTATTTTTATATTTAACTTATAATCTGTACGCTTATTATAAATGCTGCAAAATAAAAATACATAAGTTTTTTAAGTAAAATAACTTTATTTATTGAAATACTTCGAATCTAAAGTCAAACATGGTCAGTTTGTACTGATTTGTTCGTCGTTCGCCGTCGTAAGAAATAGAAATAATTCTATTGCATAGTTCGCCGAGTATGACGAATTTCGTCTTACGTCATGATTGTGTGCATTATCATATACACAAATGTGTTTTATTTTTGACGAGGTTATCAATTCGTCTGAATATTGCTTATTTTTTATGTTTTTGCCTGCAGAAGTCAATCATTTCTGAACCGATTTTAAAATTGTTGTCTTTGTTTGAAGAGTTATGTTTACAGATTGGTCCCGTTTTCATAATTTTAAAAACTATAGGGTGTCCCGTGTAAAGTGCACCACTTGAAAATTAAAGTAAACTGCGCATCACTATACCTCAGAACTACAAAATGTAACACAAAAAAAAAAATAAAAATATTAAACCGTCCTATCTTTTGAACCGTTATAGACAAACGCTCGAAAATTCGTCACAATGTGGATTACTATGACCGTTATAATACCAAGTATATATTTAAATACTAACGGGTGCCCCAATAGTTCATTTAATTTGATGTATGATGAGTTCAGAAATTAAAGAGTGTTCTGTTAGTTGATATAAAAATACTTAAAATTAGACATTTAAATAGTGAAAACTATAAATTAATGGGTGTTCCAATAGTTGATGTAAAATGCATGTGGCCAAACTTTTCAACCATAATAGACAGACAGCTAAAATCTGAAGTCGGTTTTTTGACAAGAATTATTCCACAAGTTTGAATAGGTTGACATCCTTTAAGTATTTTTTTATTTTTATACCCTTCACCACAAAAAGTAGAAAAAGGGTATACCTAAGTTTGTCGTTCCGTGTGTTATTTCTACCAAATCCATTTCCGACCCCATAAAGTATAGATTGAGCGATGTGCTTTTGTCTGTCTGTTTGCCGTGTTAGTGTTGCATCGGCAAACTTGATTTCACAAAAAAATATGTATATGTCAATCGAACCGATGTAGTGGCGAAAGAGGTGCTATTGGAAATCATCATGATAGGTCCATGTCTTTGGAACAATAAAGTCCAAGAAAATAAATATATAGGGCGATAGAGAATTAAAAAAATAAGAAAAAAACATGAAGTGAAAAAATTGGCGCTGGCCCGATTAACGGGGCTTCGAAATTTAAATTTTTTTTAAAGTATCAATATGCATATCATTTTAGAGCTTTAAAGGAAATAGTAAAATTTTTGGAAAATGTTTAACCCGATGTCAATTTTATGTAAGTTTATATTTTGCTTTTTGAACTTTACTAAAACAGATTTACATAGATTGTGAAGGGTATATAAAATTCGGCATATGCGAATGTAGCACTCTTACTTGTTTATAATTGATATTGTGGCACATTGTATGCATTATAGATTTCAGGTGTTATCAAGAGATAAGCTTATATGCATCCAAATTTAAAGTCTAGAAAGTAAAATTCACGTCTCTAAAGGGAAACCCAATATTTGTATGGCAAGTACATGCTTAAGTGCTGTCTCGTTCGATAAATTTGTATAGAAATACATAATAAAAAACTGAATGTTTTGCATAAAAATTCTTCAGACAAGTTAATAGCTTGTATTACAGAAACAGTACATTAGCTTGTTTTGCTTTGAGAGATTTTTTAATCTTAAATCTAGTTTATTAGCAGAGACTTACTATTATGATGTTAAAAATTTTATAATGCACAACACAACGCCGTATTACTTTATAAACAATAACTTTTAAGAGTGCTATATATTTGCCTATGCTGAATCTTCTATAACCTTCACATTTTATGTAATTCTACCCTTCTTTAAACCAAAAATAAAAAGATATTTTATTATATAAATATTTTGTCTAAAATTAAAAGTTTGTCCTGTGGTAGAAAAAGTTATTTTAAAAAGAAAAAGTAAAATACCAAAATCGTTGGTAATGTTGGAATATAATTGATATAACTTTGCGTTTATATACTTTGTTAATTATTTCTGAATCTACAAAACTAGTATTTTGAATTTGTAACAAACATAATTTTATATCATTTTCTTTAGTTTATAAATAAAATCCAAATATCAAACTACATTTTTCTACAGGTTATGGGCCATTAAAATTTGGAAATGTATTCAAGAGAAGAAATATAGGCTACCGTCAGCAAACCCAATGGAGAAAATTACTCTGTATGGAAAGTTAAGATGGAGTCAATCTTAATTAGAGAAAATTTGTGGGATATTATATCGAAACCAATACCCGCAGAGCCAGATGCAAATTGGTTACAGAGGGACGGACAAGCAAGAGCGTGTATTGGACTAGTGGTGGAAGATCCGCAACTAATTTATTTCAAAAATTCGGGTTATGCTCATGATTATTGGAAAAATCTAAAAGATCATTATGAAATACCATCTTTGAACACAAGAGTTCATATATTGAAGACCATATGTAAATTACAACTCGAAGATGATGAAAAAATTGAAACACATGTCAACGAGATGCTGGCACTTATTGATCAACTAACTGTGATGGGCGATCCATTAATTGAATCTTGGGCCGTAGCAATGTTGTTAAGAAGTCTTCCTGATACATATGATCCTCTTATTATTGCATTGGAAGCTAGAAGTGAGAAACAATTATATATTGCTCTTGTAAAGGGTAAATTGATCCCAGAAGCAACACGTAAGTTTCATAAGAGAACAGCTGCACTGTAACTGTCATGAAAGTTTAAAAGGGGAAGGAAAATAAGCCCATTTCAAAAAAAAAATGTTTTAATTGTGTAAGCCTGGCCATTTTAAAAAAAGTTGCAGATTTTTTAAAGAAGCCTTAGCAAGGAAGAACAAAATCAATATGACAACATATCTTAAATCTGCTTAAAGAACACTGTTCTTGGGTTGGTGAAAGCAATAATGGGGACTGGCTCTTAGACTCTGGGGCTACTGGCCACATTTCTAATCAGAAATCATTTTTTACCAGTCTAAATGAAAATCACATTGAGTCAGTAAATATTGCTAAGGGATATCAGCTTCATTCACAGGGTAAAGGGTCAGGAAAAATCGAAGAGTTAAAGAAGATAACACTTTTGAATCAATTTTAGTCAAGGATGTACAATATGATCCGGCGATTGAATGTAATCTTTTATCAGTCAAAAAGTTAACTGAAAATTGCTACTGTGTCAGTTTTAAAAACAAAATGTGGAGAATTTTAAAAAATAATTGTATTGTTGCAGTTGTATTGTATTGTTGCAGTTGGTGAAAGTTCTTAGTTAAGATTTATAAATTAAGAATGAAGTTAGTGGAGTAAACCTGGTTAAAAAAAACATAGTGGGTGTATACACGAATGGCATCGAAAATTGGGGTCACAGAGATGTAAATGCTTACTGCATGCTAAAATAGGTAAACATAAAAATTAACAACTGCGAAAATGATGATGTGTGTGAAATTTGTCTAAGTGGTAAGATGTCGAGAAAGTCTTTTTCTTAAACATCAGGTGAACGTTCAAAAAATGTACTTGATTTAGTGCATACTGACCTTGCTGTTATGAATGAAAAAACACCAAGTGGTAATCGTTATTTTATTACTTTTATCGACGATTTAAGTCGATATAGCGTAGTATATTTACTTAAAAAAAGAGTGATGTTTTTCAAAAACTTTAAGAATATTTTTATTATGCAAAAATAAAATTTGGAACATTTTCTAAAATATTGTAATTAGTCGTGATGGAGAATACCTTGGCAACAATGTTATACATTTTTTTTTAAAATCACCAGCAGAATGGTATTGCAGAAAGAAGAGGTCGTTATTTGGTTGAAATGGTAACATGTATTCTTGCAGATGCAAAATTACCAAATATTTTTTGGGGGAAGCAGTACTAACAGCCAATTTTATCCAAAATCGGACATTAACGAGGTTTAACAAAAATATTCATTTTGAAATCTGGGAAAAGAAAAAGGTTGATATTAAAGTTCTTAAAGTATTTGATTCTGAAGCGCATGTGTTAGGTTAGGTAAGGTCAGGCAGGCAGCCGTGTTGCCACCACCGAGTATGCTTAGTGGTGCCACAGCGCACTTGGGTCCATCCCAAAACCGCAAAAAGTTATATAGAAAAACACAAAAACTAATCTTTGTTGAATTTTCAGAAGAATCAAAAGCTCTTCGATTTTTAGATGTAACGAACTTAAAACCTGTGATAAGTCGAGACTATCAAACAGGCATGTTCTCACAATCGCAAATCGCTTGAAACTGGCGATGCGAGTTGAACTCGCATGAAAGGTGTTCTGTAGTTCACAATCGCAAGAAATTTGGCGACTTCAAATCGCAAGTACACACTGAAGTGAAGTTACGAATTTTGCTTAAAATAAAATTTAAAGCAACAATAAAATTTACACAAACGAAAATTAATATGTATGTATGTATAATCTTTTATTTTAAGCTAATTAGGCCTAAATAGATCCATGTAAATAAAAAACCCTTTTTATTACATATTTCCCCAACGTTTCATGAACTTTTTGTTCACTTTCTCAAGGGGTAGTCTATTTAATTAAAAAGAAGAAAATTTAACACAGTTACAATTAAAAACAATTACAGCGAAAATGTATAAAAAAATGTTTACTTACACTATGACAGTAGAGTTTACTTTAATAAATTAAGGATTTTGATAAAAATAACAATAAAAAACAATATTAAACATGAATTAACAAACACAAAATTTAATTTAAACTGTTTCTTAAATTAATGCGAGTTTATAACTGGCGCTTAAATTGTCTGTGTTATCGTTGTTTACTTTGTCTAGTATTTTTTTATTGTCAAAATCAGGCTTATGTCTTGTTTGTGTTATATGCTGAGACAATGCTGTGTTTTCTCTGTTTTTTTTTTTGACATCAGCTGTGAGCTCATTTACTCTTGTCTCTAAACTTCTCTTAGTTGTTCCAATGTAAATAAGATTGCAGTTGTTATTTTCATCCCCTTTACATTGACTTTCGTAAACTACATTGTTTTGCTGTAGTTTTGTTATTGGTGTTTTTTTTAAAAATTGTATTTAATGTTTTGTTTGGCTTTTATGCAAAGCTTATGTCAATTTTATTTATTGTTGTTTTTATACTGTTGTTGTCGGTTATGCCAGGTATATATTTTACACTGTAAAATTGTTTTTCTATAAAAAGACATAATTCTATCACAAGCAGACAAAGGTAATAACACGGTGGCAATATATAAACAAGATTATGATAAAAAAATGGAAAAATTACTAGAGCACAAGAACACATATCGAATAACAAGAATAGACCCTACTCCAAAATTAATTAAAACAAATAACCACATAATAAATGAATTACATAAAAAAGAAAATATAGACAACTAGCAAAAACACATATTTACTTACAGCTCCGAGAATTTATGGACTACCGAAAATACATAAACCCAACATGCGTCTCAGACCCATAGTGTCACCAGTTCAAGAACCATGTTACAAGCTCAGCAAGTACGTAGGATCAATACTCAAAAACATAATTTCTGATATATATATAACGTAAAAAAAGCTTTCATAGTAAAACAACAACTGGAAAACATAAAACTGGATGTCAATGACACTATACGAGGGTTGCTATATATATTTCTGGCCTGGCAACACTGAGTGCTGCCAAGTGTAATCAGACATTTCCATTAGAAAGTTTGTCATTTTTAAGCATAATCGTACTCAAAACGTTTTGACGTACGACCATTATTTGTGTTGTTTACAGTGACTTGAAAAAACTAACATAGAAAAAAATGGAATTAACTCGTGAACATTTTCGTGCCATCATTTTTCTCAACTTTCGACGTGGATTATCACGACAAGAGTGCATTGATGAACTTAAATCTTTGTATGGCGATGAAGCACCATCCTATAGCACTGTGAAAAATTGGTATAATGAATTTAATCGTGGCCGAAGCTCGCTCAAAGACGAATTCCGTGAAGGTCGTCCAAAAACGGCTGTTGTGCCAGAGAATATTGATGCCGTGCGTGAACTCAAAATGCAAGATCGACATGCGACATACCGAGAGATAGAGACATCCTTGGACATTTCTTCCACCAGTTTACATTCGATACTGCATGAACACCTGCCCGTAAAAAAGGTTTGTTCTCGTTGGATGCCGCACAATTTAAAAGTCGCTCAAAAAAAGGCTCGTGTCGATTGGTGCAAAGAAATGTTGCAAAAATACGATTGCGGTGCTTCAAAAGAGGTTTATAAGATCGTCACAGGTAACGAATCATGGATCTATGAGTATGAGCCCGAAACGAAACAACAATCGACCGTGTGGGTCTTCAAAGACGAGCAAAATCCAACGAAAGCTGTTCGTGGAAGAAGCACTTCGAAGCAAATGGTCGCCTGTTTCTTCGGCAAAACTGGTCATGTGGCGACTATTCCGCTTGAGCAACGTAGGACGGTCACATCTAAGTGGTACACTACAATTTGTTTGCCTGAAGTCATCGGAGAAATTCGAAAAACCAACAAGAGTAGACGAATCATTGTTCACCATGACAATGCGAGCTCTCAAACATCGGCTCAAACCAGAGCGTTTTTGACCGGCCAAAACGTCGAATTAATAGGTCATCCGCCGTACAGCCCTGACTTGGCACCTAATGACTTCTTCTTGTTTTCGCACATCAAGAAAAAATCTGTGGTCAACGATTTTCGTCGCCAGAAGAAGCTGTTGAAGTGTTCAAAAACCATGTTTTAGAGATGTCTCAATCGGAGTGGAAAAAGTGCTTCGACAACTGGTTTGAGCGGATGCAAAAGTGTATAAATCATGCTGGAGAATACTTTGAAAAACAATAAAACCATTTTTGATTATAAATATTTGCATTTTCACTATTAGGCCAGAAATATATAGAGCAGCCCTCGTAGTTTCTTTTGACATTATTTCACTCTTCACGAATATACCAATTAACACTGCTATTAACAACATAATGGATAAGTGGAACTTAATAAAAACAAAAATGCCACGTTCAAAATTTTTAGAAGTTTTAAAATTTTGCCTGTATGACAACAATTATTTGTATGCGAGAACAAAGTATATAATCAAATATTTGGTATGCCAATGGGAAACCCGCTCTCACCTACAGTTGCCGACATCGTATTAGACAATTTACTGAACGTAGCATTAGCTGAATTGAAGGACAAAAATATTCAAATTAAGTACGTAGCAAAATACGTAGATGATATTTTAGGTTAGGTTAGGTTGCACAGGCCGTCGGCGTAATAAGACCAACCCACTTGGGTCCCAAAGATCCCGTTGTACCACCTGGAAACAGGATGTGCAGGGATCAGATTCAGGTCCCTACGGCACCATCAAAGATCGAAATCCAAACCACCCAGAGGACCGGATAAACAAGTTTATTCTAGCAACATCACAGACAGATAAGTCTGCGAGACCATGCAGTCTCGGACTGCTGAAAATGGCCGCTCTATACCCAGAAAGAGCTGGGCAGTGGCAGAGCAGATGCTCTACCTTTGCCTCCTCTTCCTCATCTTGACAACTTCTACAGTAGTCATGATGCGGAAGATTCAGTCTCCTAGCATGGGTACCAATGACATAGTGCCCCGTCAGCACAGCCACCAGTGTGCCCAGCTGCCCCCGAGGAAACCTCAGTAGATTTGCGGATCTCCCACTATCGTACTGAGGCCACAATGTCCTCGAGACCCTGCAGGTAACCTCTTCAGACCATCTAGACTGTGCAGCTCTAAATAGGTGCTGCTGAAGTAAAGCTCTACAGCAGCTTAATGGGACTCCCACCAGTGGATCGATCTCCCGGTCTCCCAACTGGGATCCAAAATTGGCGAGTTCGTCCGCAACTATGTTTCCGGGTATGCCCGAGTGAGCTGGCACCCAAAATAGTTCCAGGTTGGAATATCTCGCCATCTCGTTAAGAGATGTCCGGCATTCACGAACCAATCTTGATGTCGTATAGACACCCGATAAGGAGTTAAATGCAGCCTTGCTGTCAGTACAGATCCGGATATCCTCTCCGTATATCCTGCGGTACCTCATCCAGCAAGCCGCCCTTCTAATGGCCGAGATCTCAGCCTGTACCATGCTACATTGATCCCGAAGCCTAAATTTCATCCTGATCCGAAATCTAGGAATGAAGCTGATGTCAACAAAAACAGAGAAAACACAGCATTGTCTCAGCATATAACACAAACAAAACATAAGCCTGATTTTGACAATATAAGAATACTAGACAAAGTAAACAACGAGAAAAAGAGATACACCATAGAAAGCTTAAGAATACAACAAAAAATAAACAAAACAATGAACATTAAAGAGGACACAGACAATTTAAGCGCCAGTTATAAACTCGCATTAATTTAAGAAACAGTTTAAATTAAATTTTGTGTTTGGTAATTCATGTTTAATATTGTTTTTTATTGTTATTTTTATCAAAAATCCTTAATTTATTAATGTAAACTCTACTGTCATAGTGTAAGTGAACATATTTTTGTACATTTTCGCGGTAATTGTTTTTAAATGTAACTATGTTAAATTTTCTTCTTTTTAATTAAATAGACGACCCCTTGAGAAAGTGAACAAAAAATTCACGAAACGTTGGGGAAATATGTAATAAAAATGGTTTTTTATTTACATGAATCAATTTAGGCCTAATTAGCTTAAAATAAAAGATTATACATACAGAAATCAAAATTTAGTGGCCAAAAAAAAACAACAATGATAAAAATTATTTTAATTTTTACAACACTAAATTCGCAAATAAATAATTTAAAATATGTTATTTGTTCTATCAACTGTTTGTTTTGATTGTTTTCTTGAGTACTGGCCATTTCATAAAAATAGCTGTTCTAATTGATACTAGTGTTAATGCGGTTGAACGTATAGACGGTAGTCAAAAAAATATGTGGTAATTTTAATTTTCAATTCTTATAAAATATTCGGTGCTTATTAAATGTGCGATTCAAGTGTTTAGGGACCTTAAAAATTTATTTAAATTACTTTTTTGGCAATATGAGCTCCGAACGTGCATGTTATAATTAACAAAATAAACAAAAATACTTTTTAAGTACTAATTACCTACAACGTAAGTAACCTTTTACATCACAGATGGTTAATGCAATATCACTAATAGAAAATCCATTTGTCGCTAAAATATTTCTTGGCTGCGTTATTTTTTTAAATTAATAAATATACATTAGATTTAAGTATCCATCGAATTGTCACAATGTCTAAACGTCCGTTTTTAAATTCGTTGCGATTTCAAAAACATGCGAGTGTCAGAACATGCCTGTAAATCAGTGGTAGGGAACTTTAAAAGTTCAAAAACTGATGTAGTTGAAATCAACCTAAAAAGAAACATCTTGAATGAAGGAAATGGAATAAATTAAGGCTCAAATTCACACTGCTGAAGATTATTGTCCAGTTTATGAAGAATATGTTAATCAATTTCAAGATAACGATTCAATCTTTGTTTTAAATGATAACAATGACTTAAAGACCCAGGATATAAAAATTTTTGATTTCGTTTCAGAGATTCAAATGGAGAAGTTGTCAAGTTTAAGGCACGATTAGTCGCACAGGGCTTTAGCCAAAAATACGGTATCGATTACGATGAAGTTTTCGATCCTGTTGTAAGACAGTCTACAATTAGATTGTTTTAACTATTGCTGGTTCGAACAATTATAAAGTTAAACATTATGTCAAT
This sequence comes from Gymnosoma rotundatum, assembly GCA_916610165.2. Lineage (NCBI taxonomy): Eukaryota > Metazoa > Arthropoda > Insecta > Diptera > Tachinidae > Gymnosoma > Gymnosoma rotundatum. The sequence goes on from OU744339.1 coordinate 66,650,006, forward strand.
CTGAAAATTTATTATTCGGAATCTTTTCAAATTTAATTTACTTTATTCGTGCTTGATTCCTTCAAATTTAAATATTTCATGATAATCTCATGAAATATTTATTATTTTAAACTAAACTAATAAATGAAATATATTACTGCGGGAAAAGCATATCCATATGGCCATTTCACTACTGCTCAAATAGCTCATCAGTGGATTTTACCCAAATTTTGTATAGAAAACTAGAAAGTCTAATATCAAAAGCCAAATTGATTAAATGAGAACTCCATTGAATCAATAAGACAAAACATTTTTAAGTTGTTGTCTTTTTTTTTTGTTTCTTTTCTCATGAAATATTTACATTTGAAGGAATAAAGCACGAATAAAATAAATTGAAAGTTAAACATTATAATATAAAAACAGTGTTTCTTAACGGTGAACTTTATGATATTTTGGTATGAGTTACAAACAAGTTTATATAATCTCAAACAAGTAGCGCGGTACTGGAACACAAAGCTCTATAGTATATTCAGAAAGGAAGGGTTTATTCAGGGCGTTTTTGATCCTTGTTTGTTTACAAAACGGGTTGTTAACAATTTTATTTACATTCTCGCTTATGTAGACGATATTTTGGTAACAGCAAAAAATGATCAGCCATTTATTACGGTTAAAAGAATTTTGCAGAATAATTTTGAACATATTAAACTGGGAGCTGTTCATTTTAACTTAGGTGTCAAAATTAAAAAATCGAGTGATGGTTCTTATAATATTCATCAAAGCCAATACATTGATTCCATTATTTGGCGGGATAATTTGAAGGAAAGCAAAGTTACAAAAATACCAATGGATGTTGGTTATATTGCCAAAGACAGAAACAGCTTTAGTGCAATGGAAAATAACGAAAAATATCAAGAGCTAATAGGTTGTTTGATATATCTTTCCGTTAGTAGCCGTCCGGATATTTTCGCTCCAGTTTCCATTCTCAGCCAACATGTGATACAGTCAACAAAAGAAAATTGCAATTAACTTAAAAGGCTAAGGTATCTAAAGGGAAGTAAAAATATGAAATTAAAACTCTGTGGTAATCGTTCGGAAAAAATTGTTGGTTACATAGATGCCGATTGGGCACATAACCGCATAGACAGAAAATCATTTAGTGGCTAAATGTTTAAATACAATGATGGGTGTGTTAGCTGGTCCTGTCGCAAAGAAAAAGGTGTATCGCTGTCGTCAACAGATGCGGAATATATATAGCGCTAGCTGAAGCAGCACAAGCAACTTAATGGTTAAGAAAACTTATCGAAGATTTTGGAATTCAACTTGAAGAACCTTCAACACTGTTTGAAGATAACCAAAGCTGCATTTAGTTAGTAGGTAGCGAAAAATTTAGCAAAAGAACAAAACATGTGGACACGAAATATTATTTTATTCGCGAATTTTTAAATATAAATATTATAATGTTATGCTACTGTCTAACAGAAGAGATGCAAGCTGACATGTTAACTAAACCACTAGGATATATTAAATTCTCTAAGTTAAGAAGTTTGTGATGTTTGCATTAATTAAGGAAGGGTTTTGGAATATAATTAATACAACTTTGTATTTATATACTTTGTTAATTATTTTTAAATTTACAAAAGTAGCATCTTGAATTTGTAACAAACATAATTTCAAATAATTTTCTTTAGTCTATAAGTAAAATCCAAATATCAAAATACATTTCTCTATAGGTAACCCATATTATCAAAGCTACATATCGCTAAAGTGTTTATAAATATTTTGTGATATTTTAAACACTTTGATACGTAGTGGGACAATACGGATATCGTAGAAGATCTCATCAAAATTCCTACCAAGCGCCATACATATCGCAAACAAATTGCTAACTAATTATGAACCAATAAGATTCTGAAGCATTAAAAATGAAAAACTAGGCCTAAATTCTAGTTTTAGCAAGTACTCTGGGACACGTACATACCCATTTATATATAACATAATATTTTTACTGCAAAAAGTTGCAAATTTGGTTGACAATGTGAAAATATTCGCAAAATTAATAATAAAACTTCAACAACAAATAACCGGTTTCTAATTGGCTAAAATTTTTTTCATACATAATTTTGTGAGGATCCTGATATATATATATATAAGCCCATTCCGTCAAAGAATTATTGAAGTGTTGTATATTTTTTTATAATAACTTTAGGGTTCCGAACTTCGCAGGCTTTATCATATAACATTACCATACCGCACAGAGCCACAGTTCAAAGTCAAAAAGCTTGAGCAGTTTAAAAATATGGTTTAAAACGTGGTTTTCTTTTTACAATAAAGAAATTGTCTAAAACAAATTTACATTGATGAAAATTAAATTACCAGGTTTCAACTGAAAAGTTATCTATGGCGAAGAAAGCCATTGAAAAAATTTTAATTTTGACCAGGATTTAGTGAGCGATAACATTTATATACATTTTTATTATTAATATAAAATTATATATGCATATCATTTTAGATAAATATAGATTTTGAAATCGCTTTTTATTTGAAAAGTAGCCACATTTCAAAGAAGAAATTATTAAACATTATTCAAGTATTCAGTTAAACTCAAGTTCCAGAGAACTGCTTAAAGTTGCCTTAGAATCTAGTAATAAAGATATACATAAATATGTATGTATAAAAGTTGAATTCTGATACCAGTTTGATTTGGAGAAAAACGTAACCGCTATGGCACAGATTTCAAAAATGTATAAGCAAGTGATTGTATTACTTATAAAAATATTGGCCCATATTCATAGTTAAAATAAAGTATACTTTAAGGGAACTAAAGTCGGTTTTACTTAAGAGTTGATTCTAACTCATTCATAGAGAATTTAAAATATACTTTTGGCGAGAAAGTCAACTCTAAATTTAAAACTACCTAAAGCTGTTTTTAACTCATTTTTCCAAAATTATTTTATTTGGCTTAAGAACACAATACTCTTTATCTGATTTTTATACCAAAGTGAATAAAATAAAAACAAGGTTACTTTTTTCTAATGTTTGTTTAGAAATTGTATGAAAAAATTTATCAAATTGCAGTCGACACCCACTGGAAGGTGGCTAAATTTAAAGTATACTTTATTTTTGACTATGAAAGCAAAAAAGATAATAAGAGCCATTTATTTTAGAGTATACTTTAGCAAAAGTCGACTTTAGTCTATAACTATGAATATGGGCCATTGTTTATAAGAAAAATAGTATCTTCGGTATAAAGAGAAGCAATGAAATTAAAATAAATAAATTTGCTTACTATTAAAAATAATTGAAAAATCTTTTATTTAATTTTTAACCCGTAACTAGTAAAACTACATTCTCACGTTTGACTACGGCAAAGCTGAATGTGCTAGGTAAAAACCTAAACTTACGTTCAATAGTGAACGAAAATCGTTAGAAGTCGAACGCACGTTTAATTTTGTGGGAGCTAAATGCACGTTCAATATTGAAAAAAGTTAACGAAAAGAACTCGCGCTAAACTCCATATAGTAAGAAACTGAACGCACGTGCAATGTAAAGCCATACATTTTATTAGGTTTTTTACTATTGTCGTTTAAAGAGCAAAAACCCTAATAAATGTTCAGAAAAACTGAACTTTTGTTAAATTTTTTACTACGTTATTTTTTCTGTGTAATAATTGTAGAGCTTTAGTGACTTTAGCAGGCTTTTATATAAAGGGCGGAAGGCTTTTAACATGTATTTATTACAAAACTATTCTACAGATTTTACTACAGGACCTTACAAGGCCAGCTACGGGCTTGCCTTCCAAAATATAGCTTTCGAAAGGAGTGTTGAAATTGCTGCCAGCAGAATTATGCGGGGAAGGCCTGCACCGAAATGACAGTGTGTGTAAGAAATATATGAGTGTAAAATGCAACTGGGGGTCCTTCTAACAACTAAAGAAGAAATAAAGAGGCCTTCTACAAGGTTTTCATTTCCCTTACTTTACCGCTGGAAAGCACCAAAACTATGGCAAGTGTCATTTTATTTCATATTTTACTTTAATTTGCCAAATTTAGACTATTATTACTATTTCATACGTCTTTGTTTCTATAACGCTTCATACCGATATTGAATATAAGAATCTTTACCGGTTTACATAAATAAAGAGTACTTTAAATTCAACGAGGTTGTAAAATCACTTTCAAAATAATCGCATTTTTATTTTTTTGGTTTGGCAATAAACTGCATTTTTTACCATTTCTAAGGTTATATTTCTGCAAAAATAAATAATGGTTTATTTTATAGTTTTGTTTCATATATATAAAATTTTTTTTATGAAATAAATATTAAAATAAATAAATATTAAATAAATATTTACCAAGTAAAAATCTAAAAAAAATACAAAGACTCTTTAAAGTGTATATATTATGTATGTTTTTATGCTCTATGCCGCAACTAAACTAAAATAGCACACTTACAATATCATATCATGTACAGTGGCTGGCAAAAAACAATAATATTAAAACTAACACTTTTTTATATTTTAGATTCTTTTTTATTTATTATGAATTTATATTTTATTATGATGTATCCTGTTGCCACTCATACTTAATGTCCTTGTTATGTTACTCTTTAGACATTTCTGATTAATCGATAAAGTTCCATCGTAATGTCGAATACTGTATGTATACATTTACTAACATAAATTTCAACTTAAGCAAGTGGAAAATTTTTATATGAAATATTTTTTTGCAAATAAAAACACAAAAAACTAGTAAAAAAACAATAAATATCGTGCATGTGCTCATATTAACATTTATGTAAAGGGTATCGCAAAAGGTAAGCTTAGTTTACACAAATTCTACAAAATTAATTACAGGGCCGAGTCACTTAATTATAATTTCTTCTTTAGTCATAATTCTTTCTGTCGCCTTAATTTTTATCCTCAATTTATCGGTAAGGATTTCTTATTTTAAAAGTCGTTGTGCGAATTCACTAAAAGCGATTTACATAATTTTTCTAAGGAGGCACACAAAAACTTTACCACTTTGATGACACATGTTCTCTATACTGTTCAAAGTGATACATTTGGGAGAATGGCATATTTAGAATTAATGTACTGGATATTTCTAAAGCTCGTAAATTTTAAACGAACATGAAATCAGACCACCTTATGTATAGAGAACAATTGTTGATTTAAGGTTGTCGTTGAAGTAGGCGCACCTTAGTCGCTACCTTTTGTCGTCGGCAGACATTCGAGGGCGAAATTTGAACCGTTTGCGAATATTGGAGTACTCTTTAGACACAAAATGTGAAATTTGTTCTAAAATATTAAAGAATTTAAAAACAGTGAATGAATTGTTTAGTAATAACACTCTATAAGTATTTGCACTGAAAGTAATACCTTCTAAGATCTTGAAACACAAATATTTATAACTTTAAACTTCTTCGACATTTTTTACTACGTTTTAATTAGGTCGCAATATAAAATGTACCAATCTTTCATTGGATGACATCATCCTATTAACAACGTAAATGTAAAAGTCTGCATGTTTGAATGTTTTTAGCTTATTCATTTTTATATGGATTTACATATAGAATACATATTTTCAGCATTTTAAACCGCAAGGAAACTATAATAGAAAAAAAAAATCAGACATATTTTAGGGGTTAAAAATGAGCAAAAATCACATTCAGAAGTCGCTATAACCCATTCTTATGATTCTTTTTATTAATTTTATCAATGCGATAGGTTTTCCTTCTTTTACAAAATAAGAAGAAGCTGCAAATTTTATTAAACAAGAAATAGTATTTAGCTAAAAAGGTTTTCAGTTAAATATTCATAAATTAAACATTTTTCTTATTAAGTTGAGGGAAGCAAAATATGGTAGTGCATCAGTCATAACTACTCGTAACAAAATAACCCTGTAATTAAATTTTTTAAATTGAAATTTTATAAAATTGAAAATGAATAATAAGGTATTGCTGCATATGCAGGAGAACGAATCCAACAGGTACAACTTCATTTTAAGTACCAAATGATGATAGAAGAATAAATTATATTCGGCTACATTTTAATTAGTCAGCAATTTTCGGCTTCAACGTGGCGCTTTGCAACAACAAAGTTACATTATTTTTTTTTTGTAGCCGTGCGGTCACCTATTACACTGTACAACAAAATAAAATTTTTTCAAAAATTACAAGGTCCGGGCTATAAATTCTGATAGAGGAGACAAAAAAAAGATATACGTGTATCGGCGTTTTGAAAGTTTACATCTGGATTTCATTTGAGAGGGGGTTAAAGTTTTCCAGCTCTGGCACATTCTTATTGTTAAACGGCATAAGTAACCATGTGACCCTTACATTTTAGGTAAAAAATGTGTTCAGCAAATTTATGTAAAATGTTACGGAGAACATTTTTGTAGAAATGTTAACCCTCTAACTCCTCAAGATATGGGTCTTTTTTGTCCTTCTTTTAAAAAATAGCAAAAAAACACCATTAAAACAGGGTTTTAGAGGGTTAAAATGTTCCACAAAAATATTACCCGTTAAATTTTACTATAAGTCCCTGAATACACCAAAAAGGAAAATTCAACCATAAAGTCAGAAATAAGACGCAACAAAAGAGCGCTTAGGGTTAATTTCGCATTTATTAAGAATTTTGTTTTAAATCAAATTTGGATAGCATTAATTACATTTTTTTTAGCTCTAGGCAATTCCACTTCATTATCATATAATGTCCAGCATATTTCAGCGATAAGCGAATGAATGCTTTTACCTTTTTAGCGTTCTTCAATGAGTGCGCATGTCTGATGAAATTTTTCACCATGCTCATCAGATTCTGTTAACAACTGGTTCTCAAATTTAAAAAATGGATTTTTGTTGACATATGAACGCAATAAAAGGTTCCTGTTTCAGCGATTGTTCCATCAACATAATGACTAGGACTTCGAAGTTGTAGCACAGGTACTGGGAGTTCGTCAGAATGCGGAAATGGCAGCATGGCTGATGGCACAGTTTTGTATACAAAACTTTTTCGCCTATATCTATTCAATTTTAATATGGCACACGTAGCATGTAGCGTCATTATGTTCACCTGGATCTAACCACCGCATAGGAATACCAAACTGCATTGAACTTCGTTGACTTTCAGCGAGAGTTCAAAAATAAAACTATAGTTTTAGAACAAAAAAAATTTATTGCCTTTGGACCACAAAATTAAGCCATTATAACAAATAAAAGATAAGAAAAAAAACATCAAGAAAAAAATTGGAGCTCGCCTATATCTTCCGAGGTTCGGAGCTTAAAAATTTTCCAATTTTTTAAAATATCAATATGGATATCATTTTAAAGCTTTTGAAAAGATCTTTAAGGAAATAGCATTAAGAGCTGATGAAATTTTTATGTAAAATAATATATATGCAGTACCAAATTTTTTTTAATTCTCTGTCACCCCAATATTTGCTTTTTTATTGGAATTACTTCACTGAACTAGATTTACATATACTATATGGTGAAGGGTATATAAGATTCGGCATAGCCGAATATAGCGCTCTTACTTGTTATTTACAATCTTTAAGAGGAGAAATAATTTTGCGAAGTAATTGAAAATGTATTTATGGCCTTAATAAGGTGTTGTTTTATCATTATTCTGAAAACAATTATTTTACGATTATAAAAAATACAGATTTAAGAGGAATACTCATATAATAAATGGCTAGGACCACTACTTCATAGAATTAAGTATTCTTCACATAATTTATATCCAAAACGGGAACTGAAAACAAATTTTTTTGGTTTTTGTTTTAAATGTAAATTGTATGTAGAAATTATCGTTACTAATCTGTTAGTAAAATAAGCCTTTGCTGAATATGGTTAACACCATCGTTAATCGTTCTAGTTGCCAATCATGGAAGGAATTGCCCCGTTGATGGAACACTAAAATAATTTATAGAAAATATTTTAAAGCTTTTTCAAGTATTTAAAATATGACTTGTAAAAATGGTTTAACAGTTTGTTATTCTGGTACCTGGTTTTATTTAGGGACATTCCCAAATTTGTGGAACTTTAACAACCACAATTGCTAATTACATTATTTTGAACATCCAAATTGACCTGATTTATCATAAAATTTAATTGCTTTTTCAAATTTGTTATTCTAAATGAAATATTTTCCATTTAATATTCAATTGAAATTTTTTTTTTTATATTTACCTGTTTGTTTTTTTGGTCTATGGACATTCTCGAATTGGTTTTTTCTGAAACAGATTTTTTAAAACCACAATTATTATCCCTTTTCACACGTAATAAAATGTGGTTTATAAAAGGGCAGTAAGTAATAACAATTTTCGTAAGATAAAGGTAAAAGCATTCATTCGCTTATCGCTGAAATATGCTGGACATTGTATGATAATGAAGTGGAATTGCCTAGAGCTAAAAAAAAATTTAATTAATGCTATCCAAATTTGATTTAAAACAAAATTGTTAATAAATGCGAAATTAACCCTAAGCGCTCTTTTGTTGCGTCTTATTTCTGACTTTATGGTTGAATTTTCCTTTTTGGTGTATTCAGGGACTTATAGTAAAATTTAACGGGTAATATTTTTGTGGAACATTTTAACCCTCTAAAACCCCGTTTTAATGGTGTTTTTTGCTATTTTTTAAAAGAAGGACAAAAAAGACCCATATCTTGAGGAGTTAGAGGGTTAACATTTCTACAAAAATGTTCTCCGTAACATTTTACATAAATTTGCTGAACACATTTTTTACCTAAAATGTAAGGGTCACATGGTTTCTTATGCCGTTTAACAATAAGAATGTGCCAGAGCTGGAAAACTTTAACCCCCTCTCAAATGAAATCCAGATGTAAACTTTCAAAACGCCGATACACGTATATCTTTTTTTTGTCTCCTCTATCAGAATTTATAGCCCGGACCTTGTAATTTTTTGGTGTGTTGTACAGTGTTATTTAATTCGTCTTGTCCACTCTGTATTTGGTAAAAGTTGATTCTTTTTTCTTTGTTTTAATTCTTGTTGTTATTATTTTTGTTACTTTTATTATATACATTTTCCTTAAACGTAAGTTTTTAATGTAGTTATAATTTAGTTATAAAAAATATTACAGAAAAAAACAATGGCCCATATTCATAGTTATAGAATAAAGTAGACTCTTGCTAAAGTATACTCTAAAATAAAAAGCTCTTATTATCTTTTTTGCTTTCATAGTCAAGAATAAAGTATACATTAAGTTTAGCCGCATTCCACTGGGTGCCAACTGTAATTTGATAAATGTATTCATACAATTTCTAAACAAACATTTGAAAAAAGTAACCTTGTTTTGATTTGGTTCACTTTGGTATAAAAATCAGATAAAGAGTATTCTGTTCTTAAACCAAATAAAATAATTTTGGAAAAATGAGTTAAAAACAGCTTTGGGTAGTTTTAAATTTAGAGTTGACTTTCTCGCCAAAAATATACTTTAAATTGTCTATGAATGAATTAGAGTCGACTTTAAAATAAAACCGACTTTAGTTCCCTTAAAGTATACTTTATTTTAACTATGAATTTGGGCCAATGTTTATGTATATTGCGTCGTAAATACTAAAGTAAATATTCAATAAATCAAATCCTTTTTTTAATTTATGTTTTTTATTTTGCCTATTTCGTTTGGTATGTTTCGATCGAAAATTTAAATGCTATTCTCTTCTATATTTTACTACAGCACTTTTATTTTTTGGCCGTTATTGTTGTAAAATGTGATTAAATTAATGGCGTTTTCTTTTCTGAAATTAAATGTTACCTAAAAATGACATAAAATGTTTTGCATGTTGTTTAAACCCAAAAGAGGACTACACATTTTATAGCCACAATAGAACAAAAACTGTTATTGAAATTTTCTAACTACCTTTTACATGTCAGTAATGTTTAATTAGCGTTTCCAAAATAAGGTAATATAACTGTTTACACTGGGTTTAGCAACAACAGCAAACATCACCTATCAAGAATAAAAACTACTAAAAAAAAGTATAGCATACTTACCCTCACACAAAATTGAGGGTAAAATATGTAACATATCTTAAGGCCCCACTATAATGTGCATAAGCTAGCTTTAGCTTATGTCAAAAATCCAACGAAAAGCCTGTCAAATGCTTAGGTAACTTATTAAAGAAATTTATGTGGCTATAATGTACTTGCATGAATTTAGTAATTATTTGCCACAGCTATATTTTCTATTGAATTAAAAACTAAACTAATTAACAATCAACACGTTGAGCCCGGCGCCGAATTTGCTGTGCTTTCCATTCAGCCGGCTAATGACTTCTTCTTTGTCGCGAAATTTTGGACGTGTGATTCTATTCCATAGTTTCTTATGATGCATAGTAAAATACGTGGTTTTCCACGTACGTATCTTCGAGAAATGATCAGTTACAAAAAAACCTACCGAAGTGTACAGAGTGTTCATAAAAAGAAAATTGAATTTTGGAAATAGTTATTGCCGGTCCCCAGGGACCGATGCCGGCCACACGGAAAGTTCACTGCCGGTCCCCAGTGACCGGCGCCGGGCTCAACGTGTTAAGGTCTTACTTAAAATTATTCTTTATCAATATATAACACAGCACAATCAGCTGTTTCCGTACAAAAAGTGCGATCAGTTTCGTACCTTGCATAAAGAAATGAAATTTAACGAAACTTGACGAAAAGTTATCTTATGTACATTATAGTTTACCACATGTATTCGCACAGTTGTATAAGCTTGCTTAAGTTTTTTTATGCACATTATAGTTGGGCCTTTACACTATTTCGTGCAACATATTTTCAAAAGAACATACTTTTTATTCACACTATCGAACATTTTTAAGAAAAGAACACAGAGGTGAAAAAAGTGTTAAACATATGCAACATTTTTGTTAGAAGCGAAAACGCAATAAGATTTTATGAAAATGTAACTTTTATGTGATGATAACAAATTACTTGACGCGCAGTTAAGCGGCATTTGCAACGAAATTAACTTACTTTAATCTAAGCAGCCGTTGATCTTGCAAGACGTTTAGTAGACAAGTGTATATAAAAAAATATTAATGTACGTTATCTCGACCAGGTACGCGTTTTTTCAAAAGCAGTACAAAGGGTCATTTTATATAAAAAAGTCGCACAAAAATGTTGTTTTAGAAAATAAAAGTACGTAGGCAATGCAAAAACGCTACTTTACCGATTCGTTTTGCGTAAGAAGCCATTTATAGATAAAAATATGAGGTTTCTTGGAAAAATATAAGCGAGCAATTTACTGGCTGTGACATGTATATAGTTTTATTAAGTTTTCAGCATGGCTTTTAATGATGAACTATTCTGAAAACCAGTGCTAAATTCAAAAATAAATTGCTTTAATTCTTGAAACATTAAATCTCATATTGCAGAAGATTTTATATTTTATTAAAAAAAAAAAAACTATTGGTATTGTCGTTTTAGCAAAAAAAGGATAAAGAGGTTGCAAACTAAAAGTTAATCTTAATTGCTTTTTATATACGAATACCGTGCCAGCCTACTAGATCGATGTTTGTCTTCTCAACGTTTTTTAGTTTAGAAATAAGAAAACAAAAATATGAACTGTGCAGATAAATAAAATTAGCTTTTGCTCACAAAAAGGGGGAAAAGTTGCAAAACTATCTATGCGACAGGGAATTAAAAAATAAGAAAAAAATTTTAAGTGCCACATACATATATATAATATTAGATTATAATGCTAAATGGGTTAAACATTTTTAAAATGATACCCATATTTATTTTAAAAGATTTTAAAATTTCAGAGGCACATAATTTCGAAAATAAGGGTGAGTGCCAATTTTTTCACATGATGTTTTTTGCTACTTTTTAATTCCTTATCGCCCCACATAAGTATTTTTTTTTTTATCTTAGTTACTCCTTTGTCTCAAATAATATGGACGGACATCGCTCAATCGACTTCGCTCTGCATAAGAAGTCGTCAGAACGATATTTTTATAAAAATTTGACATAAGTTACCGTTCAACGACAATGCCGCTGAGATAAAATTTACTTTATTTTCTTGTCGGATTTCATTATTCTCTCTTATTTTGTCTCTCACTCTCCTAACAATATTGGCACATATTTCTAGAAATATTTGTATCTTGTAAGCATTTGAATTGACAATAATAGCAAAGGCACTAATGCCATGTAAATTAAATGTACTTAATATTCTTTAAATTTCATAGATTTTTTTTAATAGACTTCATCTGATTCATTTAAATGTAACAAAATATTTAAAGAAAAATAATTTTGACAACAAACACAAAAATGAAATGAAAATAAATATTATTACTGCCGTCAGAGAAACGTCGTTATATTGTTCACTAACTCTCAGTAACGATAAATCGTTCCGTTACCGTCGTCTGTGTTTCTACACTATATATGCTTTATGGGTTCGGAAATGGAAATTGTAGAAAAAAAGTTTTACAAAAAGTCACAGAACATCAAAAATGCGTCAAATTGCGACTTTAGTCGACGAACGGCATTGCTGATCTCACTTTTAATAAGTACACAAACTTTCCTTAGAACTATGCACATATGTGGCCGATACGTTTATTTAAAAGGTTATGCTTACAAATTGGTCTCACTATAAAAAAAATTCTCGATTTACGTATTTATTCAATCGCAATTTGTATACACTTCTAATTTTCATTTAGTAAGTCCCGTGATGACCACTAAGAGCCAAAAGCTAATTTAAGAATGTGTCTATAATAAACAGATAACCTGAATTCTTTCAGAGTTCTTGTTTTTATATCTGCTATAATAACAAGTGTAGGCAACAACTTTAAATTTTAAAGGATGTTCATATAAGAACATGATTTTTTTTAACGGTAAAACGATTTTGTATTATAGCGGTCGCTAAAGCAGCAAGGACTAAAAACATAACTTTTTTTTACTAAATATGTATATGGGGTGAGCTCGATAAGTCAATGAAAAAGCAAGTGCTCAATAAGTATTCATGCCTCGTTTTAGGGAAGTACGGAACTATGACTCCACTAGCCCATAATGAGCACCAAACATTAAATTTTTCTGGATGTAACAGTGTCTCAACATACACTTGATATTATCATTATTGTAATGTATTGTTAATTAACGTATCCATTCAGTAAAAAAAAAAACTTTCATCATTAAACTTAATTCGCTTATGAAAATAAGGATACAGAGTAATCTTCTTTTGAGCTCATTTGTCGAATCTTGGCCTTGCTAGGTGATCGTTGGCGTCAATTGTTGCACGAGTTAGATTTACTAAGTACGAAAATCAAGACCTTTTCGCAAAATCTTGCATATCCAATTCCTGTGCACGATGGCATATAGACTGATTAGGCAAAAACGCTCCATAATTAATCGAATTAGTGCTTCTAATGTACGATTATATTGACCATTAAATGATCGTAGTGCGAGATAAGTTTTTCGAAATAATTTGGAAGCGTTGTTCAGGCGTCAGTCAATTCATGTTGAATTGCCAAACCAAACTAAACATAAATTACTTGATAGCTGACAAAATAGCTGCAAAATGGCATGAAAGAATATATAACGGTACAAATCTACATACTCAAGGATATTTTTTAAAGTGTATTTCAAAACTACATTTGTTATTTAGCTTTTTGGTTTACAGTTTGGCAGTTGATCAAATGCATTCTTTTTTCGTTTAATGTAATTGAAATTTCTAAAATGGTTTCGGTTTACCTTTATTATAAATTTGAAATGTTCATATAATAATAAAATTTATATAGTGAAAAAAAATTTTAACTTTAAAACTTACATAAATAAAATTGCATTTTTATGTATTTTTTATTCGAATTTTTTTATAATTATAAATAACAGAAAGTTTTTTTATATATGGACAAGAAGCTGCTTTTGTGTTAAATTTAAAGGTGTTAAATAAAAAAATCCTTGCGTCCGACGAAGGCAGAAAATCTTTGGAAAGCCAAGCCGGTGTTGGTTATACCATAGCGGAGAAAATTCTTCCGCTCGGAAATCTTTAGTAAGCGAAGCCATTGTTGTTTTAAGTGCGGGATGGACATTATGTCCTTGGCCACTATTGCATGCCATCAAACACATATGAACATGGATGCGGCTATAATATGCACTCGCCCAAAATAAAGCAAATTGCTCTAGCAGATTATAGAACACGAATAAATAAAGACTAATTGTTATTCTTAAGCTTCGTTTAGACGGTTGTTAGTTTTTTTCAAGGGCAACACACATTTATATTAATATTTTGAAATTTCATAATTATTTATCAGTCATTAAAAAAAACAAATCCACTTCTCTTCTGTTTCTACTGCAGTAAACTTACAAAATTATTTCACGTCTTAAATCACAATAAAAAATATTTTACATTGCATTTGTTTGTAATTGTGTGTGTGTTTAATTGACAGCTCATTGCCCTAAAGTTTTTGATTCAATACAATGAGACTAGTTCGAGCTCTGTACATAAGAAAAATATCTCTGGGATTGAATTTGACGTTTGATGATATAAATGATTCATATATGCTCCTAAGTGTAACCAGTATGTTATATGTGAAGATGTACAAATTTTAATACCGGATTGCATTATTGGTGGATAAAAAACAAATAAAAAAAGTAAAAACCTCATTTGAACAAAATAAAATTAAATCAACAAAATTGTTTAGTTATTCAGTTCTCATTTCTTTATATGAACAATCTTTAATAAACGAGCATGTTTATTAAATTTTCCCAGTCAACGTAAAAGCCTTTGACAATTCGTAAATTAGCTGAAATATTTGGAAGTGCTTTATTCGGAGATTCATCATGTGCATATAATAAAGAATCCTCGGCATATAATATTACTGTTGATTCCCTAAAAACGCGGGGAAAGTCCAACAAAAAGATGTGGTTGTAAATACCAGGAAAATAGAAATTATTCAATCCATTATTAAATATAATAGTTAATAATTGTAGCGCTTTTAATGGAATATTTTTAACATTTAATTAGAAGTAAATGAATTTAAATTGGTTTTAGCTTAAGTTCAATTTCTCAAATTCTAAAATTTTTTTTAGAAAGATAAAAGAAGATTAAAAAATTTAATTAAAAAATAAAAACGCATGGCACAGCACATATACATTCATAGTTAACTTATAACAATCAACATGATACTGAAGCAACATCTATAACGTTGTGAGGAAACCAGTAAGAATGATTAAAAATAATAATTGCATTCGTGACCAACTGACGCGTCGATTGGTACAAAGGAAAAACAAATGAGCCAACTAATTGAATATAACTATTTTCCTTTTTAAGTAAAACATAAAGAGAGTTTTTGCATCACACATATTGCTTGCACTTTCTGTTGCAATGGTAGTTAAATTATTAAGATATGAACCCGTACAACGTACAGAAATATTTAAACCACTATCTGGTGCCTACACACACAAATTTATATCATGCTTTTAATATGTTAATTCTACTAGACATTAGTACAGGTAGAAGAAACATATACGAGGGCTGCTATATATATTTCTGGCCTGGCAACACTGAGTGCTGCCAAGTACAATCTGACATTTCCATTGGAAAGTTTGTCATTTTTAAGCATAATCGTACTCAAAACGTTTTGACGTACGATCATTATTTGTGTTGTTAACAGTGACTTGAAAAAAATTAATATAGAAAAAAATGGAATTAACTCGTGAACATTTTCGTGCCATAATTTTTCACAACTTTCGACGTGGATTATCACGACAAGAGTGCATTGATGAACTTAAATGTTTGTATGGCGATGAAGCACCATCCTATAGGACTGTGAAAAATTGGTATAATGAATTTAATCGTGGCCGAAGCTCGCTCAAAGACGAATTCCGTGAAGGTTGTCCAAAATCGACTGTTGTGATAGAGAACATTGATGCCGTGCGTGAACTCATAATGCAAGATCGACATGCGACATACCGAGAGATAGAGACATCCTTGGACATTTCTTCCACCAACATACATTCGATACTGCATGAACACCTGGCCGTAAAAAATGTTTGTTCTCGTTGGATCCCGCACAATTTGAAAGTCGCTCAAAAAAAGGCTTGTGTCGATTAATGCAAAGAAATGTTGTAAAAATACGATTGCGGTGCTTCAAAAGACGTTTATAAGATCGTCACAGGTGGCGAATCATGGATCTATGCGTATGAGCCCTAAACGAGACAACAATCGACCGTGTGGGTCTTCAAAGACGAGCAAAATCCAACGAAAGTTGTTCGTGGAAGAAGCACTTCGAAGCAAATGGTTGCCTGTTTCTTCGGCAAAACTGGTCATGTGGCGACTGTTCCGCTTGAGCAACGTAGGACGGTCACTTTTGAGTGGTACACTACAATTTGTTTGCCTGAAGTCATCGGAGAAATTTGAAAAACCAACAAGAGAAGACGAATCATTGTTCACCATGACAATGCGAGCTCTCACACATCGGCTCAAACCAGAGCGTTTTTGACCGGCCAAAACGTCGAATTAATGGGTCATCCGCCGTACAGCCCTGACTTGGCACCTAATAACTTCTTCTTGTTTCCGCACATCACGAAAAAAATGCGTGGTTAACGATTTTCGTCGCCAGAAGAAGCTGTTGAAGTGTTCAAAAACCATGTTTTAGAGGTGTCTCAATCGGAGTGGAAAAAGTACTTCGACAACTGGTTTGAGCGCATGCAAAAGTGTATAAATCATGCTGGAGAATACTTTGAAAAACAATAAAACTATTTTTGATTATAAATATTTGCATTTTCACTATTAGGCCAGAAATATATAGAGCAGCCCTCGTAATACATCAAAAATATATGCCAATAAATCAAATTGCTAATTTAACAAAAAGCTGAGAATGAAATCCCAAATCCCTCCACACGAATTTCTGTCCTAAAACTTATGTTGAAATCCCCAATTTGGTGAAAAATCCCCTTATCTGGCTACACTGTGTGCAAGACGAGTTAAAAAGAGAACTTTGAAGAAATCTTTGGTTTGTGTATAGATTACGTCTAAACAAATTAATATTGATATGAATACTTTTCGTAATATTTACATTGTACATAAACTAAGGTAGATAGATGCGAAAAATGTTGATGAAGAATGTAGCGATTACGAAAATGCAGCATTACATTCTGCTGGTGTGTAATTTTTCTTGTCTTCTTTGGAAAACGTCCGCATATATTTGTAAAATGATTTTTCTTTCTAAAAAGGTTTTTAGAAATTAAAAAATGAACTTAAGCCAAAATCAATAGCAATTCATTTATAATATCCACAGTTCATTTCTTTATTTAATAAAAATAAATTAAATTAAAAAAAATATAATTAGAAATATTTTCTTAACCCCCTTGATCGACTTCAAAAAAGAAGGAGGTTATCAATTCGACTGAATGTTTAAACTTTTAGAACTCAGTCATTTCTAAACTGGTTTTGAAATTTTTTTGTAGTTCGATAGATTTTGCTCACAGATTGGTCCCGTTTAAAAAACATTTCATAATCTTAAAAATTAAAGGGTATTCTCATACAGCATACATATTATTAGGTGTAAAATTTAAAATGACTGTATTACTATAGCTCCCAATAGCAAAGAGTAATACAAAAATAAATCTAAAACTTAAGGGTGCCCCCATAGGTGACGCATATAGAATTATATGGGCCTATCTTGTGAACCATATTAGACAAACTATGAAAATTGGACAGAATTTCGATTGCCTTGACCGTAACAAGTATTAATATTGAAAATTAAAAATTAAAGGGTGCCCCAATAGTTATTTTAATTTGATTTATAACGCCATACTTTTTAGTTGTAGACTATATCAATAAGTTCATCATTTTAATTTAGAAATTGAGGGTGTTCTCATAATTAATGGAAGTTGACTTATATGGGCCCATCTTTTGAACCGTTATAGACATATGCTTTCAAATTCGACAGAATGGCGATTGCTATGACCTGTATTGTCACAAGTATTAAAATCAAAATTATCATTTATAGGGTGCCCCAATAGTGCATTTAATTTTATGTATATGGCCACACTTTTGAACAATTGTAGACAGACGCTTAAAATTTACAAAGAATCTGCATTCCTAATTCCGCTATACCTACAAGTTAAAAAAAAAATAATTTATTGATTAAATGGAGTTCTCATTTAATTAATTTGGCTTTTAGTATAAGACTCTCAGGTTTTCTTTACAAAACTTGGGTAGAATCCACTAATGAGCTACATATGACCAGTAGCGAAATGGCCATATGAATATGCTTTCTCCGCAGTAATACATTTCGATTTTTAGTGTAATAATAAATATATCATAAGAATAACATGAAATATTTATATTTGAAGGAATCAAGCACAATTAAATAAAATTAATACAAAAAGATTTTAAACAATAAATTTTCTTAGTTTAGATTATAAATTAAAGGGCATCCCAATAGTTGCTGTAATTTGATGTGTATTACCAAACTGTTGAACAGTTGCAGACACACGGTTGAAATTAACAAACAGATAAAATCTGTTTTGATGTCGGTTTTTTTTTTTGCCAGAATTATTATTATTAATAGTGTCTATATGGCTTAAAATGAAAATGACTGCCTAAATTGATAGTCGTAATCTGGACAGTTGGATATTATGGTTTGAATTCTGTCATCTACGAAGGAAACATCACGAGTTAAGCTGAAAGTCCATATCATGTATTTTATGCGTACACGCTTTATACGCGTTTGTTAAGAAAGTAGAATCAATGTAAATATATGTGACCAGTTACACGGCACAAAGCGTAGAAAGCATGAACGCGTAGAACGTAAGAAGTTCGTTTACTTTCTAGTTTTCTACGCTTTGCAAGCGCCATGAAAAAATGTCAGATGTTTTTGAACGCTAAGGATGGTAGGTAAGGTTTATTGTCAATGGTATCGATAAATATTGTTGTGTTAATGATTACTTGTTTTTGTTTTAAAGAGTCTTTTAAATAGAAAGAACTCTTTTTTAGTAAAGTTTAACAATAAATTCAGAAAAAAACCACAACATTAAGAATTTAAAACAACTCTTTCATCAACAAAACTTATGTTTTTGCTATTGATTACTTTAACGTACTAATGTGTTTATTTATTTTATAGTCTTTTAGCATGTTTACACGGCAATGTGAAGCACTTCGCTCTCTGAATCATGATTGCAAAGCATGCCTCAACGACACATACTACATGCTTCCCATTGACTTCTGTTCTAAAATTTTGTTTTTCGTTTCAATTTTAGTGTTTGTAATTAATAAAATTTTAAATTATAATATAAGTATCTGTTTTTATATTAACACGTATTCACACAGCACTTTTAATATTGGTTTACTTTTTTTGTTTACATTTATATACAGCTAGTTCAGATAAACTTGAGATAAAAATTAGGGAAGACAGAAATTTTTCATGCTTCGCAAGTAGATGCAAGCTGAATCGTCTCAAAACAAAATGCTTCGCTCTCAAGATTTTATATGGCGAAGCACGTTGATTCGGTCGTGATTGAGCTGTGAATCATGAAAAGAGAGCGAAGCAAGAATATTGGGCTCCGTGAAAACATAGTATTTAATACAACGCAAAAACTGTTCCCTTTTCTTCTGAAGATATTCATAGTAGAGAACTGCAAGAGTGTCTATTTTTAATACTCTAATGCAAGCCATACACGATGCGACCTGTTGTACAACTTTGCTAGTAATCAAGTTGGGTGTTTTGCCTACAAATTATACATCTTCCGTGCAATCGCGCATAACAACTTCATTTTATATAGGAGCCATTATAGTAAAGATGTTTTCCGATATTGTTGCGTATGTTGTAATCGATGAAGTGTTTGACCAAGAAGAAAAAGAATGCAAACAAAAGTTAGGAAACAAAATATTGTACAATCATCTTTATCTTTTTTGTATTCATTTAATAATTTATTGTAACATTTTAATACAGTTTTTATTTGACCTTTTTAATAATTAATATATTTATTTAATTTTTAAGCACTAGGTCTTTTTTATTTTTATATATTTTCTCAATATTTCGCTACTCCGTTGTGTAGCATCATCAGGAAAATAATTATTTATTGAATCAAACAAAAAACAACAACAAAATGTAATAAAAATTTTTTTCAAACTAACATATTTCAACAAACAAAAAATTATTTTGTCAAATAAAAAATTTTTTATAACAAATACAAAGTACAAATTTATTTGTTATTTACTAAATGTCTATAAATCTGTGCTACATTATCTGTGTCTGCTTTAAAATTAATTCTTTGTGCTGTTGGTGTATTAATAATTTGTAACATCTCTAAAATATAACGTCTTTTATAATTGTTTTCTATGTTTATTACTGAAACATTTTCAAAATTGGGATAGTGATTTAATCTGGCACAATGAGTCGATAATGCAGTTTTTTGTGAATTAATATTTCTATACCTTTGATCAGATTTATGACCAGCAATTCTAGTTTTTAGTTTATTTTTCGTTGTTCCTATATACACTTTATTACAAATCTCATTACCGTTTCCGCTACATGGAATCTTATAGACTAAATTTGATAATTCTTGAATTGGTATTTTATCTTTAGTTTTGCTAAATAACCTTTTTAATGTATAGTGTATGCACTTTCGGTAAGAAGAGAGGAGTTTGCTATTTTAAAAATGATTGCGGGTGGTGAAGACTTTATACAGACATTACAAGATAAATAAGAACAGGAAATAGCAAGAACAAAACTAACGACAATAATTTATAATCATTTGAATAAAATGAGGCTTACGAACAGAGATAAGTTTGTATTAAATAAAGTAAAAGAAGCTGAAAATTTTTTGAAAAGAAATAAGGATATACTCATATTAAAGGCTGATAAAGGTAACGCAACTGTAGCTATAACTAGACAGGATTATGACACTCGGATTAATCATATTGCTGAAGATAGTATAAATTATAAATTACTTAATAAAGATCCTACAAATAAATTACAGAAAATTAATAATGACTTTATTGATGAACTTTTTAGATTAAAGATTATAACTATTTTGGAAATATATAACCAATATTCTAAAAAAGATAACTGAACATTCAAAATATAACATAAAAAATTCTGTAGAATTTAAAAATAAGATAAGGAACATAAAAATAAAAGATGATGAAAAGTTAATTTCATTAGATGTAGTATCATTATTTCCAAACATACTTGTTGATCTAGCAATGAGCACAATTGAGGAAAAGTGGAATATTATTGAAGGGCATACTAATATAGAAAAGTGTCTATTTCTACGTACTGTTAAATTTTGTATAGAAGATAACAGGTATTTCCAATATAATAGTAAATTTTATAAACAACAGAAAGGTTTACCAATAGGATCTCCTGCCTCTCCATTTGTGGCTGATATTGTTATGGAGAAACTACTAGACACATGTATTGGAAAGCTTAGCATTAAACCAATAATAGTGACCAAATATGTTGATGATTTATTTTGTATAATATCAGAAAATGGCATTAATAATTTACTTAAAACTTTTAATGAATTTAATCCTAGTATAAGGTTTACAGTAGAAACAGAATGTGATTCAAGGCTTCCATATTTAGATACTTTACTCATTAGGAGTGGAAATAATTTATTAATAGATTGGTACCAAAAAACAACAGCTTCTGGAAGAATCCTTAACTTTTATTCTAAACACAGTAAACGAATTATAATAAATGCAGCTAATAATTTGATAGAAAGGATACTTACGATAAGTGATATTGAATTTCATAAAAAGAATAAGGAGTTAATTAGAAATGTATTAAATGATAATAATTTTCCTATTCATCTTACTAATAGATTAATAAGACAATATAGAAATAGGAATAATATAAATACAAGACATATAATCGAGCCAATGATTTATAAGTCTTTAATTTATGTACCCGGAATATCAGAACGATTGGTGAAATCAAAAATTTTTAATTGTAATAAATATAAAATGGCATACAAAACCCACTATACATTAAAAAGGTTATTTAGCAAAACTAAAGATAAAATACCAATTCAAGAATTATCAAATTTAGTCTATACGAGGGCTGCTCTATATATTTTTGGCCTAATAGTGAAAATGCGAATATTTATAATTAAAAATGGTTTTATTGTTTTTCAAGGTATTCTCCAGCATGATTTATACACTTTTACATGCGCTCAAACCAGTTGTCGAAGCACTTTTCCCACTTTGATTGAGACACCTCTAAAACATGGTTTTTGAACACTTCAACAGCTTCTTTTGGCGATGAAAATCGTTGACCACGCATTTTTTTCTTGGTGTGCGGAAGAAGTCATTAGGTGCCAAGTCAGGGCTGTACGGCGGATGACCCATTAATTCGACGTTTTGGCCGGTCAAAAACGCTCTGGTTTGAGCCGATGTGTGAGAGCTCACATTGTCATGATGAACAATGATTCGTCTTCTCTTGTGTGTTTTTCGAATTTCTCCGATGACTTCAGGCAAACAAATTGTAGTGTACCACTCAGAAGTGACCGTCCTGCGTTGCTCAAGCGGAACAGTCGCCACATGACCAGTTTTGCCGAAGAAACAGGCGACCATTCGCTTCGAAGTGCTTATTCCACGAACAACTTTTGGATTTTGCTCGTCTTTGAAGACCCACACGGTCGATTGTTGTTTCGTTTCGGGCTCATACGCATAGATCCTGTGACAATCTTATAAACGTCTTTTGAAGCACCGACTTCCAATGGAAATGTCAGATTGCACTTGGCAGTACTCAGTGTTGCCAGGCCAGAAATATATATAGTAGCCCTCGTAAGATTCCATGTAGCGGAAACGGTAATGAGATTTGTAATAAAGTGTATATAGGAACAACGAAAAATAAACTAAAAACTAGAATTGCTGGTCATAAATCTGATCAAAGTTATAGAAATATTAATTCACAAAAAACTGCATTAAAAATTACAAACTTTCCAATGGAAATGTCAGATTGCACTTGGCAGTACTCAGTGTTGCCAGGCCAGAAATATATATAGCAGCCCTCGTAAGATTCCATGTAGCGGAAACGGTAACAAGATTTGTAATAAAGTGTATATAGGAACAACGAAAAATAAACTAAAAACTAGAATTGCTGGTCATAAATCTGATCAAAGTTATAGAAATATTAATTCACAAAAAACTGCATTAAAAATTACAAACTTTCCAATGGAAATGTCAGATTGCACTTGGCAGTACTCAGTGTTGCCAGGCCAGAAATATATATAGCAGCCCTCGTAAGATTCCATGTAGCGGAAACGGTAATGAGATTTGTAATAAAGTGTATATAGGAACAACGAAAAATAAACTAAAAACTAGAATTGCTGGTCATAAATCTGATCAAAGTTATAGAAATATTAATTCACAAAAAACTGCATTAAAAATTACAAACTTTCCAATGGAAATGTCAGATTGCACTTGGCAGTACTCAGTGTTGCCAGGCCAGAAATATATATAGCAGCCCTCGTAAGATTCCATGTAGCGGAAACGGTAATGAGATTTGTAATAAAGTGTATATAGGAACAACGAAAAATAAACTAAAAACTAGAATTGCTGGTCATAAATCTGATCAAAGTTATAGAAATATTAATTCACAAAAAACTGCATTAAAAATTACAAACTTTCCAATGGAAATGTCAGATTGCACTTGGCAGTACTCAGTGTTGCCAGGCCAGAAATATATATAGCAGCCCTCGTAAGATTCCATGTAGCGGAAACGGTAATGAGATTTGTAATAAAGTGTATATAGGAACAACGAAAAATAAACTAAAAACTAGAATTGCTGGTCATAAATCTGATCAAAGTTATAGAAATATTAATTCACAACAAACTGCATTATCGTCTCATTGTGCCAGAAATAGAAATTGAAATAATATATTTCTTCTTTTTTTTCATAAAATTATTAATACTAACATTAAGTGTAAGAGGAAAACTTAAAACTATATTGTATTATTTTAATAGCATAAAATTATTTTGAGTATGCAACTTGCTTATCAATATACAAATTAGACAATTTAAAAAAAAATTATTTATATTAGAAATATACAATGCTTGCTCCCGGCATTTACTGTTACAGTAGAGTAGTACCTACTTTATGTATACTTAATACTAAATAAAACTAATTTTTTTTTTTTTTTTTTTTTTTTTTTTTTTTCTCATTGTGACAGATTAAATCACTATCCCAATTTTGAAAATGTTTCAGTAATAAACATAGAAAACAATTATAAAAGACGTTATATTTTAGAGATGTTACAAATTATTAATACACCAACAGCACAAAGAATTAATTTTAAGGCAGACACAGATAATGCAGCACAGATTTATAGACATTTAGTAAATAAGAAATAAATTTGTACTTTGTATTTGTTATAAAAAATTTTTTATTTGACAAAATAATTTTTTGTTTGTTGAAATATGTTAGTTTGAAAAAAAATTTTTATTACATTTTGTTGTTGTTTTTTGTTTGATTCAATAAATAATTATTTTCCTGATGATGCTACACAACGGAGTAGCCAAATATTGAGAAAATATATAAAAATAGAAAAGACCTAGTGCTTAAAAATTAAATAAATATATTAATTTATTGTAACTTTTATTGCAAATGTTTTTAGTTTTATAATATTCATTTCTGCAGTTCCACAATTGCAAGGATTTCATATGTGTTTTGCTATGTTGCTACTACGAAAATGAAAAGTAAAATAGAATAATGTTGTGCGACATGTCCACTAATGTTGCGACTGAGTTGTACAACTTGCCAAAAAATCAAAACTTTTTGATCTTTCGTACAACCAACACGCAACTTCATACAACTCCACCACAAATACTGCAATCTGTTGTACAACCTTCTCAAGTTGTACGACAGGTCGCAACGTGTATGGCTTGCATAAGTATACTCATCTTAAATACGGTTGCGGTGTGATCGCCACCGCATTTTTTTGTGCGAGTATTTACTATACCCATTCCATTTGAGTATTGATGAGTTTAAGGCCCCGATTATGGATCACAACAGTTGTTATTTTAATGTTGTAAATTTTAAAATGTAATTATGGTTTACAACACTTATCGGTAGTGTTGTGTTTTTTAGTTGTCTATGATAATTAACAGCGATTATCGTTTACAACATGTGTTTGTGTGTGTTGTTAGACACATCAAAATTTTACAACTGCTCATTAGCTGTTGTCTTATTGTCGCGACAAGTTGAAAAATTGAAAATGGAAAAAAATTTGTAAGTTTTAATTGTTTCTTTTCTTGGCATTTTTAACTATAATTAAAAATATTTCTTAGAAAAATAACAAATAAAAAACAGATGGAGAAGCTTGTAGATTTGATGCAAGTAAATCCAGATATTGGCCGGGGAAAACTGCATTTTGGAAGTAATAAAATACAGCTAAAAGAGAAATGGGATCACTTCACCGTACAATTAAACAGCTTGGGTCCGCCAATTGGAAGCACAAAAGAATGGCAACGAGTTCGTATTACATAGGTTAATATATTTTTAGTGTTTTATCTAAAATTAATTATAGGTATGGACTCACTACAAAGCAAACTTAAAAAGAAAATTGGCTGCAAATAAAAAAATTTCCAAGCCACTGGTGGAGGTCCATCCGCAGAAATAAGCTTGAGTCCGCTAGAGCAGAGCACCGTGGAACTTGTTTCAATGCAGTCACAAGTAAATCCAAGTGGATCTGCAATGGGCTTGCAAATGGAAGAAGATTCCGACGCTGCGGAACCAACAATTGACACTGAAGAGCCTTCACCGGTGGTAAGATGTACGACACAGCAATTACTAACAAGCCGCAAACGTCCAAAAAACAAAATAGAAGACGACCGTTTATCACTTCTTAGAATGCAAGCAAAAAATCAAGAGGAGCTCTTGCGAACATTAAAGCAAATTGAAAAAAATTCGTACAAGAATTATGAAATTAATAAAAAAATGTACGAGTTAAAAAAGAAAAAGGCTGATGTACAAATTCAGTTAATAAAAGCCAAACTCGAATTGACAAATATGCGAATGCAGCAGATGTGATTTACTTACTCTATATTTAATGTATATATTTATTTTTTTGATAGTTTTAAGAATCTATGTGATCACATGTGAACTTTTTGGTGATATATTAACTATTTAAATAGGTTTACTTTTTTGTGATATTTTTACTACATAAGTATATGATTAAGTTTCCCTTTACTTTTGTTTTTTATTTGTATTAATTATTTCTGAAGTGAATTAAAAGCATTGAATATAATTACAGAAATAAAAAAGTTTATTGATTTAAAATTGAAAGCATTAAATTATTTCTAATTTGTCGTGCAGGTTGTTCAGAGTTTATTTCTGTTGCTGCTACAACTTCTACTTCTGTATCCAACGGGAAAGGCACTTCTTCACGATGATCGGTCTTAAAATGTTGGCTTAAATTATGCAATGCGCAACACGTATTTGTAATTTTTGTTGCCTTTTCGGGAGCATAGTGCAAACCCCTAGCAGATAGCAAGGACCGAAATCTGCTTTTAAGAATCCCAATTGTTCTTTCAATAACATTTCTTGCCTTTGCATGGACGGTATTAAAATAATTTTCCTGTGATCCTTCTGCAGCACTTCGAAATGGCGTAATTAAAGAAGGTTCCAACGGATACCCAGCGTCACCTGAAGATACGCAAATTCAAATATATTTAGTTATAAAAACAGTCTAAAAAGCAACTGCATCTGTTACCTAAAATCCAAGTATTATCCTTAATATTTTGTGGTAAATATTGTTTAAGCTCACTCGTATTCCACACGAAGGAGTCATGGTTTGAGCCAGGATATCGGGCATCTACAAAGCGGATATTCATTTCATAGTCGCACAACTGTAGAAAGAAATAATTAAAAATTGATAAATTTAATTAAAAGTTACCATCCTTACAATCATGACATTTAGGCTGTAGTATCCTTTTCTATTCAAGTACAAATGCTGCAACTCCTTTCGTGGGGCTACAATTCGTACGTGTGTTCCATCTATGCAGCAAATAACACCCGGAAAACTTGTTCTTGAAAAAAAGGACATTTTGTTCTCGTTTTTTTCATCTTCGGTCATCCTAGCACTTATCCACTTTTTACATACTTTTTTTTCAAAAAAGTTTATGACTTCGTCCAGAATGCAGCAAACAGTTGGTTGCGATACCCCAATATTGAAATCATTGCCGCTACTTCTTTGATAGCTTCCATCAGCAAAAAATCTAAGTGCACAACACAATTTTAGAATCGGAGGAATAGCAGAACATCTTGTTGACGGTTTTGAGAAACTGTTTAGCTCCTGCAGCAAAAACAAAAACCCATCCTTGTTTATGCGAAAAAATTTAATAAAGCTATAAAAATATACATATGTATGTATGAATATTGTTATTAGGACTGTTGATTTCAGAAAAAGTTTACTTACTCAGTGTTTGGTAGTTCCAATGGGTTGGAAGTGTCACGAATTCTTTTCCGGATACGCGCCATATGTGCCGTTTTGCTGGTCTCATCATCATCAAAAAACAAATCGACATTAATATCCATGATCTCGATTATTACAAAAATATAAATTTTTAAACAAAATAGATTACAGTGCGCTTGGCTTTTTATTTGTTATTTATTTCATCTATACAGTTTTTAATACGCAGGGATGTATTATAATGGAAACCAGTACTAACATTAAAACGCAACTCTGTGACATACACAAAACTTAGATGTTGTAAACCATAATTGAAAAAAAATTAAAGTTGTGTTGTAGCCAAAACAACACAACTTTTCTGTGTTGTAAACGATAATCGGGCTCTAAGTCTTTAGCATAGTCAAGTAAAATGTTTGCGATGCTGGCTTTACTTTATTCATACTCATACATACAGCAAACACCAGAGAGAGAGATTTTAACGTGTGTAGTGTGAAAAAACCGAGCTATCAAATCAGAATTATTGAATCAAACACAATATCAAAAGTCGCCAATGTCTAAATTAGCTAACATACATACTTCTTTAAAATTATGATAGTTTATTTATTAAGTAACAGAAAATAAATTGAATAGAACCCGTAAAATTTGCCATTTTTTCATTTATTAAAATCACAACAAAAGTTTACTAATCACTCAAGTTCATTGTTTATTATATTACGTTTTCGTTAGGGTTTTTTTAATTCACACAGGATAGAAATTTATAAATTCTATTCCTTAAGCAAATAGATTTTTAAAATTAATAAACAGGTGTAAAAGCAATACATATATTTAACAAAATAAAATATGTAAACTAAAAACTTTATTGCAATTTATTATTTATGAGGTATAATGAGATTCAGTCAATGCAATATTACGTCTGCGTACATACAGTTTTGTTTAAAACTAAAAAATTAAGTAATTTTCCTTTTATTCACAGATTCGAAAAATAAATTTATTTTATTTTTTATCATTTTGTTTTCCTAAATATCGTTAGTAGCACGTTAATGACAACAAGGCGCATAAACTGAAAATATTTGTACATAAAAAACAGCCACAAAATAAGTATACCTGATTTAAATAGTGTACACGAGCTGTGCCTTTAAGCAGTTTTTATTGCATTTTTTCATTAAATATGTGTTGTATTTCATACGTATGAAAACGGTTGTTGCCTGTTTTTCTGCTTATAATGTTTAAGCAATAGATTTGATCAAATTTTGTTTTTTTATTCTTTATAAATAGATCTGCATACAATGCAGAATATCATAAAACGGCAGTAAAAATCTTTAATAGAGTAAAAATGTGGCAACGCTGCTTACAAATAAAGAGAAACACTTAAAATTCTGATTGCGATATTTTTGAGACTCCTTTTTAGGCTCTTTGTTTTAAATATACCCACAACAAAAAACACTTACAAGAATGTGTAAAATAAACACCGCAACTTTTTAAAATACTCGAGTATAAAATATAGAGTAAGTATGCGGTATACTCATTTTTGTATAGAAAAACAGAAAGTCTTATATCAAAAGCCGAATTGATTAAATGAGAACTCCATTGAATCAATAAGACAGAAGACAATAACAACTCATTCTCATTTAATCAATTCGGCTTTTGATATAAGACTTTCTGTTTTTCTATACAAAATTTGGGTAAAATCCACTGATGAGCTATTTGAGCAGTAGTGAAATGGCCATATGGATATGCTTTCCCCGCAGTAATACATTTCATTTTTTAGTTTAGTTTAAAATAATAAATAGTTCATGAGAATATCATGAAATATTTATATTTGAAGGAATCAAGCACGAATAAAGTAAATTAATTAAATTTTATAAGATTCCGAATAATAAATTTTTCATTTTATTATGTAAATTTTTTTAAAATTTAAAATTCTTACTAAATAATAATTTTTAAAACAAAATAATTAATGAATTAAAGCCTGATTTAAAATTTGTTATTTGCAACAAAAAATTCGATTATGACCAGGTAGAAATATAATAATATATATAAATATATAATATAAAAATAATAAAATATAATAAACTTAAAATTTAAACTAAAATTATTTAAACACAGCGCTAAATAAACCGTTTATGAAAAAATACCTGAATTTTCTTGGTTTAGACAGATTGTTTTACGTTTATATTTGAATCTCACGTTAATTGAACAGTCTTGGCGGGAGTTGCACAATCCTGAAATTAAAAGTAAACAATTGTTTTTTAGTAGTATAAATATAAATGTTAATATACAGTAAATGCGAATTAATTACCAGGTAATAGGTAGGCAAATTTGTCCAATTTTGTAGGTAACATTATTCTCAAACTCTATGCATAAAAAATATTATACAGCTTTTTATACTACTTATATGGAGTTTGTTACCGACAAAAAATAATGAATTCATCTACGCTACCACCTGGTATTTGATTCGTCTTGTACGCGAATTTTTTCTATTGAAGCATTTAAATTTTAAGAACGGTGAAACTTTTTGCAACAGACTTTTTATATTTATTGTTTTGAAAGACAGAAAAAATATAAGTACAAATGTATGACCTAAAAAAATTAAAACCGCTAGCCCATACCTTTTTTAATAATCTTAAACATTTTTAACCAACTTCAAAAAAGAAGGAGGTTATTAATTCGAATAAATTTGGCTTTTTTATGTTTCTATTTGCATAACTAAGTAATTTCTGAACCGAGTTTAAATATTTTGTCTTTATATAAAAGGTATTGATTACAGATTGGACCCGTTTTAAAATCAGTTCATAATTTCAAAAATTAAAGGTTATTTCCATACAACATACGTTTTTTACGTGCATTATGAACCGTAAAGTATAAAGTTTTAAAATTAAAGTGTGCCCCAATAGTTCATTTAATTTGATGTGTACGAACATACTTTTGAACAGCTGTGGACAGACGGTCGAAATTTACAAAGAACCTGTATTGCTTAGCACCTTATTACCATAAGTATAAAGTTTGGATTTTGAAATGAAATAGTGTGCCAGTAGTTGATATAATTTAATGTACGTGACAGAACTTTTAAACCACCATAGACAGACAGTTGAAATTAAGAAGGAACCTGTATTGGTATGTCCGTTATAATAACAAGTATACAATTTTAATTTGTAAATTAAAGGGTATTCCCATAATTGATGTAAGTTGGCCTATATGGCCCTATCTTTTGAACCGTTATATACAAAACCTTCAAAATTAGACAGAATGTGTAATACAGACAGACGGATGTTATTTACAAAGAACCAAGTATAAAAATTGGAATTGAAAGTTAAAAGGTGTGACAAGATTGTATTTAGACATTAAAGGGTGCTCCTCTCATTGATGTAATTAGATCGATATAAGCTTATCTTCTTAACCGTTATATACAATTACTTGAAATTAGCAACAATGTCCACACTACTTGGTCTGGTACAATAAGAAGTGGAAATATTAAAAATTATAAATTAAAGGATGTTATATTAGTTGATGTAATTTGATGCATATAGCAAAACTGTAAAAATATTGTAGACAGATGGTTGAAATTTTTAAAGAAACTGTATTGCTAAGTCACATATAACATGTATATTTGAATTTGGATGTTAAAAGGTACCCCTATCGTTTACTTAATTTAATGTATATGACCAAACTGTTGAACATGTGAATACAGACGGTTTAAATTTACTGCTAAGTCCGCAATAACAAAAAGTATAAAATTTTCATTTAGAAATTAAAGGGTGTCCCAATAGTTAATGTAATTTAATGCATGATGCCAAACTTTTAAACCGTTATAGATATACAGCAAAAATCTGTTTTAAAATCGGTTTTTTGTTTTCTTAGTTTTAATTTAAGTGGCAACAAATAATTCAATAAAATTTAAGTGGCTTATTTTTTATCAATGTGTCAACTTGTTTTAAAATTTTAGTTCCACTGATGACGAAGTATGTACGTTCCTATCAAGTCCACAGAATTATGTCGATGTGTGGTGTCCAACTACATATAAAAGTAATAAATTAGAAAACCTCTGCGACATGGTACGTATTGTTTTGTAATTTTCTATTTTGTTTAAATTAGGCACTTTAGTCCCGATGTTGCTTGAAAGTAACTTCAACAGTTAACAATCTCTAAGGAAACGGTGGTCTAAACTATGTTACTATCATATAAACTAATATGTTAATATATGTAGAAAAACAATATGAGACATTAATAAAAATAGTTTTGATAAAGCGATTCGATATCACAGAAAATCGGAGAGAAGTAATATAAAGGAATCATATTTTTTACTCAATATTTACTCAATCAAATATTACAATTAAAACTATTATTAATCTCCCTAAATTTTAAATAATGTTGTTTTGCTGTTTCCTTGGAGCAACTTTGCTTTATATTAATGGCAATTATTTTTTTTGGATAAAAAAAGGTTTTAATAAAAAAGAAACCGTTTGCACTTTGGAGTTTGTTTTGTTAGCTTTGTTTAAATTTTGTATTCACCAAAAACATTCTCTTCAAACTAACGTTTTTTTCTTACAAAATAGTCATTTAATGCTGCGGAACACCAAAATGAATACCTTGATTTTGCCACTAGAATAAACAGGGTGTTTGGCTTAGTTCTAATGAGGCAGATAAAAACAAAACATCGAAATTAAAACGCGAATACTGAGGCATGTTCTCCCAACACTTTTCTTAATATAAGGATTACTAAATTATGTTAGAAACATAAAAACCGCGAAATTTCGAAAAAGAATTACAAGTGCGAAAATTCTCCTTCCTTCAACTATTATTTCAAACGAACACACATCTACGAACGCAAGTCTCCTGCGTAGTTAAATTTTCTTTCATTTTCCAAAAGGAAAACAACGTTGTTCGTTCAGCCAGTGAGAGTTTTAAATGCAAAATTTGGTTGTGACCACAACAAACTAAGAAACAATAAGTAGCTGAACGAAGCGGACAACAAAATGTAACATCAAGTTACAATCAGTAACCGGACCAGTACAAATTTAAATTTGCAGTGTCAGCTAAGCTGAACTTTGCAACTTTTGCTGCTGCTTTTGTATGGCTCTCAGCGGTTAATAACTAAAAAGGGATTTAAAAAATAAGTATTTTGGTCGTCGCCGGCGTTGCCCTACTTATTATCAAAAATACGTACTTTAGGGTCATTGAGTAAATTTAAAAATGCATTATCGTGGTAAATGAAACTTACTGTAGCTGTTGAGTTCAGCGCAATTTAACGTTGAGGCAATGAACTACCAGAATCTATGCATTTCCACCTGGGGCACAAAAATAATTTAAACCATTTCAAATTATTAAGTGTAAACGGTAGAAATTTTGATAGACATTTTACGAAATTTAACCAAAAATGGAAGTGGAAAAATTAAGTATGAGAAACTTGGAAAGAATTTGTGTGTACGATTGTTTACAGTTATTTTAGTCTATGTAAATAGTTGTTGATAAAAAATAATTTTTGAAAGCAAGCGATTTGCAAAACATCATTATGAAACATTTTTAGTCAAATAAATAAAAATTATTGGAAACGTGAAAATGAACTTAAAAAATTAACCACTAAAGGTGTGTTTAGACGGAGTGTGCAAGTCATATGGAATGTCAGATTTTCCATATGTAAATCAATACACACCGTGTAACCCTCATGAAATATAACATGTGTTATTTTCCTATATGTTATAACTTGTGTTAGTTTTTTTAGGAGCACGCTTTATTTTGGTATGTAAAACTATATGACAACAGATGTTTTCAGTGATGCTAACTTCGAGTTTTAAAATTTCCGCTCAAAATATTTTTACGACAAAAGTTAGACTCCTGAAAATAAAATAAAATATTTATTGAACTTTTGTAGGAAATATATATAAATAGATCGTAGGCTAAAAATAATATTTGGACATTTCCATAAACATGTTAGCCACGATAGGAAAAACAGAAAGCCTTGAACCTTTTTTAGTATGTTTGTAAAACCTAATTATTAATAATTTGTTTCCTGACGATGCCACCCAACGGTGTGGCGAAATACTAAAAAAAATAAAAAAATAATTAACAATACTTTTATTTTAAAAACTTTATTTTAGAAACTGTGATTTAAATATTAGAAAAGAAAATGATACAAAAGAAATATTAAAATTTAGTATTTGAAGATTATTTCCGCTTACTGCATTTTTACAACTAAATTCAGCACCAATTATTTATGGTAAAAAATGAGTAGAAATTTGACTTATTACCATCTTATAATTCCTGTTTTTTTCTTAGTGGAAATGTACTCCAAAAATCATGTCCACTTTTTTTTTGTGCGACGAGTATTTAAAGATTATTTTAAGTTTTCTTTTGTAAAGGCAAAAATTATAATGGTGACAGTTCCAATGTAGAAATTTATAACAAATAGCAGAAAGAAGATTTTTTGTGGAAGTAATTAGTTTTATGAGTTTGTAAGAAATGTGAGTTAAAAATTTTCCAGCGTGCTAGGGTTTTTTTTAAATAAAGGCGTGTGCGACCCTTACAGGTAGTGTAAAGTTAAAAAAGCGGCAAAAACGAGTTTGCTTCCAACAATCTTTATTTAATCTATATTTTTAAAATGTTTGTGTTACAACTTACTACACTTACTTACACTTGCATGCATATTATTATTTTGGGTTGTACAATTAGCAAGACTTGTATGTTAATTGCTTTATTAGGGCAACTAACAACTTCAAATGTAAAAATTAACAACAAAAAATGTGCCGAGTACCTGAATTTTAAGTTTGTAACATGTACTTCATGCGAACGCCAAGTAGCTGAATTGAACGTACAGTTTTGAGCTTGTGACGTGTTTTTATAACGAACACTGCCTAAGTGCAATTTCATATTATGGCAAATTTAATATGTAGCAATTTCGATATAAATAATAATAATAAGGAAAGGCAGTATTATGCTTAGTCTTGTTCTTTTTAAATAGTTATTTCAAAAAAATCAATAGTTGACATCACCGCTTTAAGAACTTTAGTTTTCTTTTCAACACTAAAGGTTATGTCATATGCAAGTTTGAACATGATAATTATAAACCGTATGTTAAACACAGATTTTAACATACACAACAAATTACATGTGGATAGCAATTGTGACATTCTATATGACTTGCAACGCCGTCTAAACACAGCTTAAGAAAGTAAAAAGCCCTCACAGTGAACAGTGGAGCGGATTCAAAATATTTTGGAAATAATTTAACTATTTGTAAAGGGCTAAGCCGATTGATACAAAATTTCACACGATTATAGCAGAGGAGTGTGTTAGCTCAAATTTTGAAGCTGGGTACCCCTCATTTACCAGAAATGGCGCTATGTGGTCGCAAAACTCATAATATTTTTGAAAAAATTTGGAGATAATATCTTGTCTAGCTTAAGAACTATACGATTTTCAATTTAAAAAATCCAAAATTATTGCTTTTTTGTTTTTCTTAGCCTAAGGAATATATAAAAAAATTTTCTATGTTTGAGTAAGCAAACTATATGCGTGAACATTAAAATCCGATTTCGTATAAAATTTATCATTCTTGTTAATCTATTTTACATGGAAGTTTTCAAATTACCCTATATGTATGCTGTAGTAAAGCCCTGATTCGTATGTTGAGCTTATGAGCAAAATAGTAATTATACCAATTTGGGGATTTTTGGTTCTTATTTTAAGAAATGTGTGATTTCCTTTATTTTAAAGTTGCAGGTTTAAGTTGGCGATGTGATTTGCCATTTTATTTAATTTTACAAACTACACACGCACAGAAAATTTTATTTGATTTGCTTAATTTATAAACATTTTATTGCATATTTAGTATTTTTACTGTTTTATCATATTTTTTCGAAATTTTCGAAGATCAGCGACAAATATTAAAATCAAAGTATATCTCTATATCAAGTACATGCAAGTCTACAACAAATACAACATTAGAACAACAACAGGCATGTTTTATGTCAAAAAACAGCTCAGAGATGGCAAAGTGGGTAAAATTTTATGTTTTTTTTTAACTAAAAAATTAATATGAATTTTACTTAATTATTATAAAAAAAATAATGGAATGACCTTTTAATGCCTA
This sequence comes from Gymnosoma rotundatum, assembly GCA_916610165.2. Classification (NCBI taxonomy): domain Eukaryota; kingdom Metazoa; phylum Arthropoda; class Insecta; order Diptera; family Tachinidae; genus Gymnosoma; species Gymnosoma rotundatum. Next base: position 66,685,446 of record OU744339.1, read on the forward strand.
TATTAATGTCAATCAACAACAATCAACAAGAGTTCAATAAAATAATGTTTACTGCAACTTGAGCTGGAAAAGTGCAATTTGTAGATTTCGTTTACCATTCCTGATAAAAAATAATAATAATGAAAAGATACACGTAAAAAACAAGAGAAATGTATAGCAAAATAGAAATTTAAAAAATGTAAACAAATTTTGACACAAAACATGATAAACATGCACACAAATAAAACTATCAGCTGAACTCCTGCATGTACTTGTTATAGATACACTTTGATTAAAATTTTGATCTTATATTTAATTTTTTTATGTATGTATATGAATATAGATGACGCAATTTCCTACCAAACAAAAAAATATTCACCTCGATATCATTTTTACGTATAAAACTATGTGTTCTTAAATATGATTGTTTCACTTTTATAAATTTATGTTTCGGAAGATAAAACTTAGAACGCGTCTGTAAAAAATGCAATTACACCTGAAAAATGTTAAAAACGTAACTGCTTTGCTGCTCTTAACACTTACGTTCCAAAATTTTTGATAACCTGAACACGCATAAAAATATACGAATGAATCTATTCTGAAATGATCTTTCTCAACCATTACGAATTACAAATTAAAAGGACAGAGTTTTTAAAAGATTAATTGAAATATTGATAAGCATTTCTGTCAGTTTTCAATGATATTTAGGTCGTTATTCATCCGTTTAAAGCTCCTAAATAGGTGATTCCTCCCTCAACGAAAAAAAAATTATTATATATGGAATAAATTTTTTTATTTTGCATATGTTGAAGCATTCCAATTTGAAAAATTATTGAAATATAAAAAAGCCTCTCTTGTATTGGCTAAGAATTTTATATATGCAAAATTTATGCGTCAGCATAAGTTAAGCTTGGAATAACGATCCAATTGAAATTGCAATTGAAAATGCTCGCATGCAGTCTTGTTTGTTTGTTTCGATAAACTAGCAAAGATATTTAGATGTTATTCGGAAAATGGTTAATTTTTTAAGCGATAAAAAATTACAGAACAAATAAAAAGTTGTAAAAGAAATTTTTTTATGTCCTTTATTTTGCAATATGTTTTACAAGAAAAATATTAAGCAAAATTTGTAAGTAACTAAAAATAACTTATTCTATTAAGTTCCAGTGAACTTAATAAATTGTAAAAGTTATTATTAAATATTTTGTAAATATATTAATGTGGTAATTTAACTATCTTCTAAACGGTAGATCATGAACGTGTAGTCTCTTAAGCCTTCGGATCTCCTCACTATCGTCTAGAAGTGAAATAGCTAACAAATTGGAGTGGTTACTTAGTCCATTCAGATACCTTTCACTGAAATTATTAATCTCTTCCTTTATTCTAGATATTTTAAGGTCATTGTGTAAGTAGCTGTTACATATAAACCAAGGAGCATTTGCAAATAATCTTAAAGTTTTTGATTGATATCTTTGGAGTATTTCGACATTTGAATTGTTTGTTGTTCCCCAGAGTTGAAGTCCAAACTGGCTTCAAAGTTGTCTTGTATAGGATGATCTTGTTATTTAAACCCAGTTCTGATCTTGGTCCCAAGAGCTAATATATATTTTTCTAGTTTTAATGTTTAAGTGTTTTCTCTTAGATTTCACATGATCCTTCTATGTTAGTCTTCTATCCAGGTGAAGACCTAAGTATTGTACTTTATTTGTTTTTGGGATAGTAATTCCATTCAACGAAGTTGTTGGACAATCACCTTTTCTTAATGTGAAAGTCACATGAGATGATTTCTGGGTTTTAATTTTTATATTCCATTTTTGTAACCAATTTTCGGTCAGAGTTAATTGCCTTTGCACCATTGCAGAAGCTTCTTGTGGGGATTCATTCGCATACAAAAAATCCGTATCATCAGCGTACGTGGCAGTGGTTATATAATTAATTGTAGGCATATCTGCCGTATAAATCGTATATAGGACTGGACCCAGCACGCTTCCTTGTGGAACTCCAGATTTAATACTTCCAAACGTGGAGTCTTTCCCATTAACATGAACAAAAAATTATCTGTCGTATAAGTACGATTTAAAAAACAAATAAAATGGCCGACTTTTTGCATCGTAAAATACAGTTGCGAAGAATCCTTTTCAATTACACACAGAAAAATTAAGTGATATGGGCAAAAAACTTTAACCTTTCCCAAAATAGAAATTTTATTCGGATAGTTCACAATGGCAGTTGCTATTTCTTGCGGCTACAGAAGTACTGTACGTGCCATATATTTCTGTTTTTTTTTATTATACGGATTGTAATGAGAAGTAGTAGATGTCTATTCTTCTCTTATGAAAAGTTAACTAAACATAAAAAAATATAAATATAACTCATAGTAACAATAAGATATCGTTCTGAAAAAGTTGTTTTGTTTTATTCGCACCCCTGTGTTACCATTATTAATTGTATTTGCCACTAATGAAGCAACAAAAATCCGTAGTTGCAGCAAACAATTGTTATTATGTTATCTCAAATAAAAAATATTTAATTTGACTAAATTGCTATTCAAATGCTCTATTTTTGTCAACTGTAATTTTACTATTGTAATTTTACTATTGTGATAAATATAAAAAAACATGAAACAATAATGGTTTCATGTTTTTTAATCGGTGTTACTGAATATAATACGCAAATGCTACCATAATAGCATATCACTATTTCAATTATAGTATTTTTAAATTTTCTCCGTCATTCTCATGTAAAATATTTTTAACATTTGCAGTTGACAAGTTCTATAAAATGGCATATACGAACACGCATATGTCATTCCGAGTATTTAAGTTTTTTATCTTTATTAAATATAAATTTAAAACAAAGCAACAATCAAAACAATCAAATATTTCCATTCGCACACTGTTCCAGGAGATTCAGTTAACAAGCCTGTTCTTTTGTTTACATTCAGCCATCATTTCTCAAAGTCTCAAAGACAAATAATGTTGAAATGTAGTATTGTTCTTAAACATAAATACGATCATGCTTTCAAACTCTTATTCTATGACTATATGTTTTCTTAAACCTTTAATTTTAACAGTCTGTTTTAAACCTAAATCTCAAAAATAATTTGCCTTTTTTTTAAATTCGCCTATACAATTCACAAGCAACAATTTGAAAAATTTAATTTTTTTTTTTTTAGAAATACTCTTACGTAAATGTTGCGGACACGTAAACGTTGCGGATGGCTTAAACGTTGGCTAGTTACTGTTTATGCGTAAACGTTCCATGTGATTCTCAACTGTAAAGAAAAACCTTTTTAAAGAGGAAATTACTATTTAAAAAAAACTTATTTTTACTAAATAAAATATAAAATACTCAATTTAAGTTTTTATTTCTTATGTGTTCTACACAAAAACGTGGCTTTAAACATTCATTTTGCCCAAAAAGATTTTTAATAATTTTAATAATTGCTATGATTTTTGAAGCAAGGTTGCTTAAAACAATGTTGTTAACTAATATACTACGATAGAAACGCTAATTTAAGAAGTAAGGTAAAAAATAAAAAAGTGATATAATAAATATATATATATATATATATATACGAGTTGTCTTTATTGTGATTCGTTACTTTAAAGGAATTTTAGTTAATTTTTTTCAATGAACAAAACTTACTGAAAATTGTTTTTACTAAAAAAACTTTTGATTAGAAGAAAATTCCATGATTTTAATAAAACTGATGTATATTTGAAAAATATGTCTGTTTATTTAAGAAATTTTTTTAAGGTTTAACTTAAACTTTTCTTTAATATTTAATGCAAAATTTGGATCAGGATGTTCTCTCGTAACCCTTAAGCGAACACCAGTGCCTGGCCAGGCATTTTTAAGATATTTTTTAAGTTTTTTACATAGATAGCATAGACGGTTTTAGTTAGTGTTTTATGAATTCCTCAACGAAAGTGGTTTGTATAAAAAATGTAAAAAACATAAAATTTTTTTCTGTAGGCGTGGTAATTACTCTAAAAAAAATTTTATTCAAATTTGTACCACCAGGGCCCAGCTAGGCCCTATACTATACAAAACAAAAGCATAACAAACACACCTGACAAAAACAAAAAACTTTGCTTGCGCTTATTTGAGCAAGTTGACAGCATAATGTTTTTTTATTGAGAGATTGAAACAAATTATAACAATAAATTTTATGTTTTGTGTAAAATGCAAAATCAATGGGGTTTGTGTTTAGGAAATCAGTTTTTAGTTTTGTGTTGGCAGGTGACAAATCAGCAGTGTTACGATGAGTACCGAAATAGACAAAATCTTAGAAACAGTTTCAAAGTCTGATCCTAGCTGTTATGAAAGGTTGGCAGAGGCAATTGCCAATGACATAGAAAACGAAATTCAGAATGAGGTTGATGGAAACGAAGATGACAAAGGAGAAGGTGAAGCTTCTGGTATTGAAGACGAGTTAGAAATTGATAAGAAAGTGAAGCAGATAATGAGGATGAACTGGAAAATCCAGAAACTTCCAACTCAAATTCTTATTTCCAAGGAAAAGATGGGACAAAGTGGTATAAATCGCCACAGGTTTCAAGGAAATTTATTTCATAATGTTTTGAAATACATTGGTGGGCCAACGACTATGGTTGTTGTTGAGCTTGAGATATACAAAAGGTTTTTTACAAATGACATAAAAGAAATTTTAGTGTGCGAAACAAATAAACACGTTAAAAAAGCTTATGAATTATCAAATAAAAATAATACGGAAAAACAAGTTTGGAATCCAATGACTATTGAAGAATAAGATGGTTTGATAGGAATCTTGATTTGCGGCGGAGCGACCTTTATTTCGCGCAACAATGTCATTGAAGAGATTTAAAATTTTACTTCGGTTTATACGATTCCGAACTCAGCCTGACAAAGCAGCACCTATACGAGATATTTGGAACTTGTTAATGATAAACCTAAGAAATAATTACAAACCTTACTATTTGTAAGGAAACAGATAATGTAAAACGCAACACAAGATTCTTCTGCAAATTTTGTAAAAATCCCGTTTGCATTCAGCATTCTAAATGCGAATATATTTGCTTTATATGCAATCAAGACTGTGTTTGATGTTAAAATTATGCTCTCTATTTTTAAGATTTTACTGCATTTTTTATTTTTTGTTATCACTTGTTTTGAAAATAATATAAAATTTTTTGAGTGTGAATTAAAACTATGGCTCATTTCAACAACCTACAAGAATATTATATTATTTAATGTGCAGTAGCAATTTAAATCCATACAAAATACAAGAAGTCCCAGCCAGGCCTGAGGTTAGCTTACGTGAATACATTTTGGTGTTTGCTTAAGGGTTAAGCTATATAAAATGCAGGCTTTTGATATGATTCTATAAAATACGTAAAGTGGATAAATTTTTTTACGATGCTCTGAAATTTTCAAATTTTTTCAAATAAAAATATGGTTATCATTTTAATTTTTTAAAAGTGCTTAACCCATTAGGAGTAAATGTCATATATATGTAAAAATATATATTCATATGGGCATTTCTCCAATGTCGAATGCAACATTCGTACGCATTGAAAGTCAAAAAAACTTCATGTCATAACATTATTTTATTTTGAGAAAAGGACAAACTTATAGCTCTCTATTAGCACTATAAATGGTGGTAAGGTTGATTTAAGGTAACTGTTCCTTTGCAAGATAACTACAAGAAACCAAGGCATTCGCATGCGATAAAAACAGAAGTCGCTTTAAATGCAAACAGTTTAAACACTGATTTCAGTGAAATCTAATGGAATATTTTAATGCGACTTATTTCAAAATGTGACTCATTGATAAATCTGAATAATAGTTTCTATTTGATTCAAAAATATTAAGTAGTTTATTTCTTATTTAATTTTAATTACTGTCGCACGTTACATGTCGCATATGACATTTTGTTCCATCAAACTTTTTCTTGTTAATTTATACTTTTATTTAATTATACTTGCATAAGATGACAATAAATGATTTTTAATATGTTCAATATGTGTTCCGGTTTTTTAATTTTGTAATTTAGTTTTGTAATTTTGTTATTATTTACTTCATAAGGATTCAATAAAATTTAATGAAACTAGGTAACAAAAGGTTTTTGGGTCTGTGATTACGAATCTGATGCCAGTTTTTAAAAATTTTAAATCGCGGATCCTATATGTGGGACAACTTTTAAAAAATTGATCAAATTCGCTTTAAACATATTACACGGGTTATTTTGGGGTCGCTGATTGCGAATCCGATATTAGTTTTTAACTATTTATAATAGCGGATCCAATATGGAGGACAATTAAAAAAAAATTATAAAAACTAATATTGTTTAAAAAAAATAATTTTGAATTTATACATTTTACACTTGCGATTTCTACGTGGTTAACTTTTAATAAGTACCAAGAGCAAAGCGATAATTATTTACCACCAATTTTATTTTAATTTAATTTGCAATAATAATATATGTATATTTAGTACTAATACTTGTACAAATACCTCCGGCACACTGATAACAAATGTTCCTTTATTAAAAGGAAAGAAAACAACTTTACGTAATTGGCAACCATATCGCTCCTTTTTCATTTTTCTTTTATTCATTATATACAAACAAGAAATTTAAAAGAGCGAATGTCAATGTATAATGTAGGAACATAAATCAATAGAAATGTTCACAATAACCATATAAAGTTCTTTGTAACAATGTATGGTTGCGGAGAACCAATTATAGTTGTTTTCACCAAAAATTTAGTCACGGTAAACATTTTTTGATAAATTTTAACGATTATTATTGGTTTTAATTTAAAAAATTTTACCCACAACCAAAGTTTTATGACTTTTTAAAAATAATATAAAATATTTAACCATAATATATTATTATTAATCAAAATATGGTTAAAAGAAACATAATAATGTTTGCGCTAAAAAATATTTTGTTCTAGTACTTGCCAGTTTAGTAATTTTTCTTGTAGCTGAAATTAAAAATTGTTTTTTATTGTTAAAGAAAGTGAAAAAACTAAAAATGTATGTACAAAATAAAAAATTAAAAATAATGTGTAAAATATGAAAACAAATAAAAAGGGAACCAAAGCATTCATTGTGTTTGAAGCACAATGTGAAATCATTTATTCGGGCTATATTTTTCTATAACTGATTTTTGTAGCCTATGATCTAAGCGTTATTTTAAGCAAAAAATTGATTTCTTTATGAATATGTTTTAAATAAATCGTTACTTAATAAAACAATACTGAGGTTTTTATATTGGAAAATTTTTTACATACGAGACTATATTATAATTCAATTACATGACATTTTCAGCCATATTATTATATTTTAATTTTACAATTTAATGTTTATATCTGAACATAATAATGGTTATACTTTAGACAACAATATGGTTGCGCATGTAACAATACTATGTTTTGTTAGCAACCATATAATGCAACCATAGTATGTTGCTCTTAGATTATGGTTACCTCAACCATATATTTTCTTTGCGTGTACATTTGACAGATTAAAAAAAAAATATGTTAAACCAACATAATTTTATGGACTTTAAATTTTTTAAGTGCGGTTGACATTTCTCTGTCACCCCACTATTTGCTTTTTTGATTGCAGTTACTTCACTAAATTAGATATACATGTATGTGGCAAAGGGTATATAAAATTCGGCATAGCCGAATATAGCTCTCTTACTTGTTTTTCTTTCAGTCGGTGCAACCGCAATCGTGCGAGTAGCTAGAATATTTAGCCTTCTGTCAGCTTGTCATATTGGCATCAAGCATGTAAAATCAAAATTTTAGTGCACTTTAAATAAACTTATATGTAGAACTTCCAAGACTACTACTACCACTACTAGACTTTTTTACAAGGCACATTAATTTTATAGGTAATATCAATTCTAAAACAACTACAACAATAACTAAACAACATGTGTTTTGTTTTTGTAAAATATATTTTCAGGCATCAAATCAACTGACGCACAGTGGTTTGAAAAGGTTTTTTTTTTACACAATTCGGTATCTTATGAAGCACTCAAAATATCTTAACGAAATTTTACAGAGCCAGTGCAGAGGTGTTTCTCAGTGAATCTACGGACGGTCAGGCTCTTTGGTGAAGGAGGGCTTTTGGGTAGGGCCCCAAATTTAGATACCTCGGACATATAATTTTTTTAGTTATAAAAATTTTATTTTTAACTCAAATGTTAAGATTTTTTTAAATTAAATCAGATCTTGAAAATATCTATAAAAATATGTACAAATGTGCAGGGAGAAAGTTAGCTTACAAATTTTTTTTGTTTTGTTAATTTTGGCCAATTTTAACTTAGTACGCTTAGTATTATTATTTTTACTTTAAGAAATTTGCTATATTATTAATAAAATAAAAAAAAAAACAAGTTTAAATTTTTATTCTGATAGCGTTAAAAAGTTACAAGCTCTGAATTCAGAAAATATAAAAAATACCCTTTTTTAAAGGATTTTCCGCAAAAGGTTTAATTTTTTTTTTTGCTTATGTAATTTAAATTTGTTTCCGTATTGTTAAAACAATTTTAAAGACAAACTATAGCAAATGCGAATAAAAGCAAATTTATGTCAACTATTATAACGGTTCCCCCTCCAGCCCTTTCCAACATTGCAAATTTTGGAACGAAATTTTAAAACTATTGTAAAATTCCTCGAAATGCAAAGCACAGATTAAAAAAAGGTTAACGGTAAGTCTCCAAATTTTGGCCACATACTCCAAAAAGGATTTAACAGCCCTTAAATATAGACTCTTTTATAAAAAGAAAACAATTATTTTATGATAGCTTTCCCCTTTCCGGGAATTTATATGTTAAAACAAAAAAATTTAAATTTTATTTCACCATTTGATTAAAGACTCTTTTAGCTATTTTACTTCAAATTTTTTTTAACATTAATTTTTCAGTTTTTGAATATGTAGCGCATAAAAAAATAATCACAATATTATTAATCTAGATGTCATACGCTTTACTTTGATGCTACTTATATGCATATATTTAAGCTAGAGGAAGTTTCTAAACCTCGTATCCTCGTGATTATGTTAGCTTATTTTTTTATTTGTAAAAACCAAGTGTACTAAACTTCTTGGTTTTAACAAATAAAATGACCAAACAAAATCATGAGGAGGCGAGGCCTACAATTTTTAAATAAAATACAGTTTCAAAAAGTTTGTGAAACTTTTTTGTTTTATGAAGATTTTAAATATATTTTCACAATACCACTGTATGAAAAAAATTTTTGTAGAAAAAAAAAAATAAGTGCAAACAAAATTTGACATCTAAACACATAAACAAGAAAGTCAACTGATCTACTGCCACTACCTATTATATTAATCTGCCTTGCATTTTTACTTGTCTTACGAGTATTAATCTTTTATTTCAGGACTATTTTTTTAAGCATAAGTCTCACCTAAATAAAAAAAAATAGATACATATTCCTAAGACCATCCTAACTCCCTTCGTTCCTCGATGATTTCTGACGTCCGATTGGTAATTTAAATACACTTGTGTTAACTTTAGACATTACGAAATCTCTCGTATTAGCGAACTTTTTTGAAGGGGCTGGGATCCTTACCTTTAAACATAAGCTTAAATATTTATAGTTGGCAAAGAGGCCACACATCCAATTATCATCACCGATAGGGCTAAATTGGCAACAGGGATATAATTACAATATATTTTTTTTTTTGAATGGTAAGACACAGCAACAAAAGGTATAGACATCTTCACCTACTCATATGTACATGTACGTGTGTACACATATTTTAAACAAAATGTGTAATGCCAAAATGCCAAAAGCGTTTTGTTTTTCTGTTTTTGACTTTAATGTATATTTTTTTATTAGTTAAACAAAAGCAATAAAATTAAAAAGCGAGCAATCAAATTAACAATAAAATTTCACTTTATTTTTCAAGCGACTACTTTTGCGTAAAATTAAAAATTTAAATTAAATTTAATTGCCGTATCATGACAGTTAGTGTCATTTTTTTATTGAGTTCATGCGATTTCTTAATGTTTGAATACAATTTCTTCTTTTCATGTTCTACTTTCTTCAGCTTTCTTCGCTTTAGTTAAAATTAATGTGTGTATTTAAGATTTTCTAATAAACTTTTTACGTGCACAGAAAAAAGAACCTTAAATTATTCAAGTAAAATGTATTACGAGTACAATGCCAAACATATAAGCGAATCAAAAATCTGTCTGAGTGGTTCTTTATTTAGTTATAAATTGAAACAAAACTCTGAAAAATATTCAGCTTTAGACAGACTTATGTAAATATTGTTTGATTTAAAAAAAATTCTACGTTAAAACATATGTCACTAAAATATGTAATATTTTAATCAATAAAACTAATAAACAAAAAAAAATTTACTCCAAAAAAATTTAATATGATATTTGCACACAATTAATTGGCGATGTGCTAACGTTCAATGTTTTAATTATAGATTTTTCATCTTTAAATCACGATTAGGGTGATGTGCTTAAACTGTATTTGCGTTACATCGAAATCGAGTACATTAAAAAAATATCTCTAAAAATCAAGTTGGTCTACATTAGAATTTTTTTGGTTATACATCCATTCTTCTATTAAGTTCACTTCAATGGAAAAAATACAATATTCTTAAAATTAATGTATCATATTTGTTTTATAAAACACCTTAGTTTGCCAATATAAATGAGTTCAGTTGCAAAAAGCAAATTCTAAATAAATTTTTTTCAGGTTGAAGTTAATTTTTGATCAACTGGCCTTGTAAATAAAAAACAGTTGTAAAAACCGTTTTTCTAGTCATCTTTGTTACACTGTTATACAGATTTTAGGTTAAGAAGAGCAATTTTGTACTTTTCACAACAACTTCATTTAGTTCCAAATAAAACAGGTAAGTAAATAAGCTTTTATTTGTAGTGTTTTTATGTACAACCCAGTGTCACATTTTATAATTTTAATTTAAGATTGTCCAACTGATGTCTGACTTGACACATACGCGACAGCGACCCTGTCACATACTCGTACGTAACAACAAAATATATTTTTAAATATGCTATTGCAACATTCTATAGTGCAGTTTTATGTGTTGTTATGCTTAAATAAAATAAGGTCTGCAGTCAATTTTTATTTTAATGTTTGAATAATAAAATTAAAAGATTTTTTCTATAAGTGCACAGCATTTTAGAGTCGCTGTAATATCAAGTCACATACGTAACAGCAATAATTTTTGTTACTACTGTAAAACTATTGGTCTACTAGGTCAGCCTAACTTTGTTTATTTTAATGAAAAACACTTTACATCTATTAGAATTTGTATTTTCACTCATAATAAAAACTTGTTCATATTATTATGAAATATTTTGGAAGTGTCACATATGTACATACTTGAGAAAAGAATGGCAAGGTTTCATTTTCTTAACAATAATAATAACAATATATATTAGTCTGCTAAAGCTGGACTCTAATTTAAGCTGATGCGAATTATGTAAGGTCCGGGTTCCTTTTCGAATTTCATCACGACATGTTTTTTACATCTGACATATCGAATTTCCCACAGCTAAACACATAAATGTCGTGTAGGGCTGTTGGAACATTGCTTCTCTAAAATACATGTGAAAAGTCATCTGACTAATTTTCGTTCAGAACTTGTTCTATTTTGATCTGACCAACCATCTGACATCAGCTGTTTTTTAATTCTAAAAAGTATTGACAAAAACCTATGTCATGTGAAAACAATCAACGGCTGATGGTAATATTTCATATGACCAAAATCTGAAATTGCTTTTAACTATTTGATAACAATTATGTAAATTCTGTATCATTCAGTGTTGCTAGAGAAAGCCAGGCAAAAGTTACGCTTTTCCTTCAAAAATAAGTTACATTATACAAAATACTCGTATAATAAATAGTTTTATTCCATATTTCAGAAAAAATTAGAAGGCAACAAATTAATTTACTGAACAAAAACAAAACGAAAAAAAAAACAAAGAAAAACGTATGAAAAAAAAATTCATACCGGTGATATTCATGAGGACTTAAACTAGGAAAAGTGCATGACCTCGACATTCAATAAAATTAGTTAAAGTATGATTTTTGTAAAAAATCCGTTTTCTTTGAAAGATTTAGATTCGATAAAATTTACTACACTAATTATTTTAAAAATACCGTTATAAAAGACAAATGTGAGCCTTATTTGCTTAAAACTTCAACATATAGTCCGGAGCTTAAAATTCGGTTATTGGTACGGTTGTTAAATTTTTCAAGGGAACTAGCTAAAGTTGCTAAACATTTTTTTGCAAGTTTAAACAGAATACTTAGTTTTTCGCACGAAATGCAGCTCATAATAATTCACAGTCGGAAAGAATTGTTGCGAGAAACATCTTGCTGTTTCTAAACATGAACCAAGAAATATTTTGTGATTTCTCACGAATTGAACTGCAGAAAAGTTTTTTTCGCTTATTTCAAACTAATTTTTTCTATGGAATTTTAAATGCATTTGCAAGGCAACCTTTGTTATAAAATCGAATTGATATGTTAAGAAAGGTTGATATGTTAAAAGAATTCTTACTCTTTGCAACTCTTCAAACTCTTTCAGTTTTATTAGCTCATTTAGTGTCTGTACCAAAATTTACAAAAATTTGGCCTAATATAACAAAATTATACATGTTACTTGGAGCCTTCAAAAGTAACAAAAAATGTAAAAAGTGTAACCAAACGGAAACAGTGGTATAATTATTTAATGCAAATTGATCTTGTTCATATTTAGAGTAAAATAAAATTATTAAAACTGACAAGTCTTCAGTAATTCCGTAACACTGGAAAAATTATTTTAAGACGACTACAAGCCATTTTGAAACCGGACGGCTTGGATACCTGTACAGTGAAAAAAGCGAATTTGACCAGCTGTTGTAAACAAATAACAATGTCAGACGTAATTATACATGTACGTTTGTGACCAAATATTAAAGTTTTCTGTAAAATACAAATTTTGACACACATGCAACACAGTTAAAAAGTCAGATGTAAAAAACATGTCGTGTATGGATAGCTTTAAAGTTACAAAACAACGCGTCGAGTAGTTCTAATCTCGCCGGAGTAACATAGTAGTGTAGCGTGGATGGCTGCGTTTGTAAAAATAACTCATGTTTAGTATATACGAGACCATAGGATTCGCAAGACCGTAGGATCAAAGAGTATAGCCAGATAAAGCAACAAAGTAAAAATACAGAATTTATAATGAGAGCAGTGGTATTTGAAATCGAAAAAATCCGTTCGTTTATCTAAAAAATGGAAAAACGTAACAACGTGTATTTCCATGTATTTCCGAGTTTTATTTACCAAGAAAATATGATATAATTTCGAAGTAATTATTAGTTAAACAAAAAAAAAATAATTTTTTAAATTGTTTTTGTTCTTGAAAATATAATCTTAGTCACATAGGTAGAAACGCTTCAACTTACACATGTTTTAAGTAGGTCATACCTTTTTAATTTTATTTCGACAGAGAAAATTTACTAGCTTTTAAAATATTTTCTAAGTATAATGAAAATATCAATAACAAAAATAAAATTGGTTTCAAAAGTATTGTAAAGTACATTTTCAATAAGAGCTAAAAATAAAAATTTCTTTTACTAATACCACTAGAGCTATCTTGCATTTTTAAATGTTTTACAAGCCATTTTTTAATTCATCTGATGCCTTTTTATAGAATTTTTGTGAAGCACCCTTCAGTCAGCATTGTTCGATACTGGGCAATTTTTTTAACAAAAATCTAAATGTTCGAGATGCGGACTGTCATTATTTTTATAACGAACAATTCTACAACGGTTGGTTTTCAGTAGTTTGCAAAATCCTGCCCAGAAATGGGGTACGGGGAGGCGGTTAAAGAAAAAATTAAAATTTTTGGGAAGAAAATTTTTTAGCTACACAAAAAATATTATTGTAAATGAATAGAAATTATTTTGGCTTAAGTTCATTTATATTTAATTTCTAAAAATCTTTTTTAGAAAGAAAATTTATTTTTACAAATGTATGCGGACGTTTTCCAAAGAAAACAAGAAAAATTAGACGCTAGCAGAATGAAATGCTGCATTTTCTGGACCGCTACGACCTTCATCAGCATTCTTCGCATCTCTCTACCTTAGTTGTGTATTTTTGAAAACATCATCTATTTAACCAACTAACTTTGTAAATAAGAATACGAGAACACTCATATTCATATCAACATTAATTTGGTTAGACGAAATTTACACACAAACCAACGTATTTATTCATTTATATAAAAAATATTATTTTAAATTTTGTTTGCAAAAATTTTTATTGATTTTAGTTATGTGCATATTGGTCTTTAATGGGATAAAAACCTGATTTAATATCTTTTACATATTCACGATATTTAAGGTAGAATTTCATTCACAAAATTTCACTTTTGATCTTTTTTGGTTTTTAGCGATATTTTATATAGTTTTTTTTTATTTGACCAACTACTGCAAAAAAATAAGCACAGCTGAATAGTAGAAACAATTACATATCCACTTAGTCCTCTTTTACACACATCAAGTTTACTTGATCAGTTTTTAATTAATTTTCTTTTGAACCTGCATTCGTGTTCACACACGCCGTCAAGTTTGTTCATCAAGTTTGCTTTCAACTTCAGCAACTTTTATTCTGCAGCCAACTTTAACAACAACAATTTTCTTAAACTTGATGGTACGGTCAGGTTTGTACCTCTTTCTATTCTCTTCTCCTCTTTCTCCCAAAAGTTCAAGACTTGACGAGTCAAACTTGATGTGTGTAAAAGGGGACTTATATACAATTTGTACATTTTTTTATTAAAACAGCTGTAAATGATGCACGTAAGTACGGTGCCTCGCACAGAAAATTTCTTTATTATGTTCTTCTAATAAGTGCTTCTACTTTTTATTACTTTCCTCTTTCAGCGACTTTGTTCTTTTTCTAATGTAACAATTAAATATTTTGTATAAGAATATGAAGATATGACTACCTGTACTTTTAGACGCGGCAAACCCATTTTTTATTTTATTAAAATCTAATTTTTATTAAAACAATAAAATATAAAACCCATTTTGGTAATAGTAGTTAAATCTTTTATTATTTTTTTATTGATAAACTTAGATCTATTGTTAATATATACATTAGCGGCGATATTTTATTCTTGTAATACTCTTCACAACAAAAAGTGGAAAAGGGTATAGCTAAGTTTGTCATTCCGTTTGTAATTTCTACAATATTCATTTCCGACTTCATTAAGTATATATATTCCGACTTCTTATGCGTAGGTAGTTGTATCAAATAACATAGTAAGTAATTAAACAAAATAGAATTTCGTTTTGTTTTTGTTCAGTAAATGAATTAGTTGCCTTGTTATTTTTCCTGAAAATTGCAATTAAACTTTTTACTAATTTTATAAAAAACACATAAAATTACTATTTACCTTAGGAGAATTACAAAATGTAACATTTTTATGAAAAATATGTAACATTTTTGGAGGAAAAGCGTAACTATGAGAACAATCGTCAATGTGTAAGTTTATTTTTTGTAGAATTTTTGATTGATTTATAAAAACTAGTGCGACAAATGATGTAACAAATAAATTTATTAATCTGATATAAAGTTACATAGTAATTTAGTTTATTAAAGTGGCGTAAGGTCTTTGCAGATCCTCTTAATTTTTATTACAAAAAGCAGCAACTCCTATTTATGGATCGAAATGTATATATAAAAAAAGTAGTTCCTTTGACTTCTACTATGGCACAGAAAATTAGGCAGTATCACTATGTGGTGTTTAAAACAAAAGAATTAAATATCGTGATAACATCAAACTTTGAACGTGTAAAATTAAAATTTGTAAAAATAAATTTTCTTTCTAAAAAAATTTTTAGAAATTAAAAACTAATGAACTTGAGCCAAAATAATTTCTATTCATTTATAATATTCACAGTTCAAATATTAATTTGATAAAAATTTAATTATAAGCACGCAAGGGACAGCGAGCATTTATACTTACTTCATCACAATCAAAATGATACTGGAACGCATCTATAATGCAGTAAACACAATCAAAGGCTACCGAACATCGACTACCGACTACAAAATTAGCTGGCTACAAAAATAGCCAAGTCGCCAGCTAATTAATTCTTTTAACGAATATCGACCACTAACTACAAAAAATAAACATCAATATGTATTAAAGTTAACTAAAACAAAACAAACTTGATTTTTTTAAGTGAATTTGTGTAAAAAAAAATGTTAAATGTCTCAAGAAAATTTAATAAACTTTATAAGTACTATTGCTTAAATAGTGAAAACAGACTTCAGTGTATGAAGTGTACACGTCCATATTTGCATGTAAATTGAACTAAACATTTACATTAACAATATAATAAATACATATAAACAGTATACTTACCAATTTCAATAAAAAACCCAAAAAATAAATATAAATGAAACAAATTAGAAATTGATGAAAAAAGAACTAAATGGAAAATTTCACAAACAAAAAGTAAATGAAAAATGCGCCAAATAAATAGTAAATGAAAAATGTAAACAAATGAACAGATGATTATTATTTTTCAATGGTGTATTGGCAGTGTAATCGGTAGTGGTGTAGCGGCTAAAAGAATTATTCTCATAAGCACACATGAATTCTATATTTGATATCTTGTAGTCGATGGTCGGTGGATATGATTGTGTTTATAGCATAATGTGAGTAAACTAGTAATAATGACTAAAACTAAAATTTGCATTCGTGTTCAATCGATGATTGAAACAAAGCAAAAACAAATGTACAAGACGAAATACAGATAGAACAGTTAAGAAATACGTTGGTTTGTGTGTAAATTTCGTATTCTTATTTACAAAGTTAGTTGGTTAAATAGATGATGTTTATAAAATACACAACTAAAGGCCCAACTATAATGTGCATAAAACAACTTAAGCAAGCTTATACAACTGTGCAAATACATTAAATTATATGTGGTAAACTATAATGTACATAAGATAGCTTTTCGTCAAGTTTCGTTAAATTTCATTTCTTTATACAAGGTACGAAACTGATCGCACTCTCCGTACGGAAACAGCTGATTGTGCTTTGTGTTACACATTGACAAAGAAAAATTTTAATCAAGACCTAAATTGTTAAATCTTTAGTTTTTAATTCAAAAGAAAATGTAGAATAAACAACATTTTTCTTTGTGGCCAATTTTTTACAAATATAATATATTTTAATTAAATTTATATTTATACACACATATGTATACGATATAAGCGATGAACATCGTTGCATTTTTTAAGTACGGTTGGCTACAAACACAAATAATTTTTTTTTACTTTTTTTGTTTAGAACATGATCCAAAATATGTAAATGTTTATGTTAATGTTATTAAATATATAAAATATCTTCTTAAAAGCCTTTTTGTTTTAAAATTTTGCTTATTTATATAGAAATTATTTTTGGCTAAAGTACGAATTAAACATATATGTGCAACTGTGGCAAATAAGTTACTAAATTTATGTGAGTACATTGTAGCCACATAAATTTCTTTAATAAGTTACCTAAGCATTTGCAGGCTTTTTGTTGGATTTTTGACATAAGCTAAAGTTAGCTTATGCACATTATAGTTGGGCCTTAAGGTAGATAGATGCGAAGAATGCTGATGAAGGTCGTAGCGGTCCAGAAAGTGCAGCATTTCATTCTGCTAGCGTCTAATTTTTCTTGTTTTCTTTGAAAAACGTCCGCATACATTTGTAAAATAAATATTCTTTCTAAAAAAGATTTTTAAGAAATTAAAAATAAATGAACTTATTTTTTTATATTTTAAATAAGAAAGTTTTTTGCTCGGCCCTGTCGAATCTCTTATATCCTTCACCGTGTTAAATATTGCTTTCCACTTTTATCCTTCCCAATTTCAGAGCAGAATATCTTCGGTTTTTACTCTTATGGTTTTCAACTTCATTTGTTCAATTATAATAATAATATAAATAAATTAGTGCGAGTTGGCATCGTGCCCGAAGGTTTCCGTACCATATACGTTAAGGCAGCATACGTAATAAAAGGTCCTATATAAGAAAACACCATTTACTTTTATTTAAAAAAACAAACAAAAAAATCTAAAGGGTAAATTTGTCTTTTTATAAGGTAGCGGACTAGGATTACTTACTCTGTGAAAATGTCTGTTTATAACGGTTTAAAAGAGAATGTCATAAGCAACCATGTTCACTCATTAGAGATAACCAATTCTCAGCGGTATCTAATGTATTAGTTGCGAATATTCCTGAAGGTAGTACAAATCACTTCTAAAATGGTTTATAGCAAAAAAAAAAAAAAAAAATACATAAAGTAAATTTAAGCATTGGATTTAACATATTTACAAAAACTGGATATTGAGTTTAGCTAATTAAATTTTGTTAATCATCTACATTCAAATATATGAAAAATGCTTTATTGATTTTAAACGTGGACTCCCAAGTTTTATTAAATGCGGTTTGCCAACATGCGAATTATATGTAGTTCTCCAAATAAAGTTACTTACACATGCTTATGTTTTGTATATCAAAGAAGAACCTACCGATTTTAAAGCACACTACATGCATAACAATCACATTTAGACTTGGATACTTTTATTTTTTTCATCTTCTGTTTATAATATTTTATTAAGATCGGCTTCACTAAACTTTCACAATTTGTGCACACAACACAAACAAACAAAATTCAAATGTGGTTAGTAGAAAGAAAACAATAATAAATAAATAACAACAAGATCTTGGTCACTACTTTTTAACCGTAGAAAATTGCAATGTAATACGAGATGTCTTGAGATATTAATTTTCATAACAAAAGGTTTCTTTCTTTGACCTACTTCTTAAAGCTTTTTCGTTTTACAATAATATGCCATAAGCCATACATGAGACGAATTAATTAGATAGAATAATTAATTGACAATTTCATTAGCATTAAATGATAAATAATCCCTATGAGTTCTTAAACATTTTCATTATTTTCACTCATGGCAATATTTTTTAATGAAAATTTTGATTTGATAATTAGTTAAAAAGCAAAATCATTATAATTGTATAATGGATTATTGCAAAGCATTACCATTAATGTATGTCATTCCTTGTCTTTGTACACTAAATAATAATCCTGAAGTGTAACAGAGCATTATTTTTAAATTGCATTTTTATAATAAAAATTTGGTGAAATATAAGTATATGTAAGTATGATTGAAAGCTCTCACGTAATATGAGATAAAACAAGTAAGTGTGCTATATTCGGTTATGTGACCATATATAAATCTAGTTTAGTGAAGTAACTCCAATCAAAAAAGAAAATATTTGGGTGACAGAGAATTAACAAATAAGGAAAAACTTAAGTAGCACCTCTTTCGATACTATGCCTGATCGATTAGCTTTCCCTTAAGTAAAAAAAACTTTATGGTTTTAGTCTTTAGATTTTAGAGGTGAATAATTTGGAATGATTATTTTAAGTGGTTTTGTTATAAAATGATTTGCACCAGAGAACTGCAAGAGTGTCTGTTTTTAATACTCTAAGTATGCTCATCTTAAATTCGGTTGCGGTGTGACCTTCACCGCATTTATTTTGTGCGAGTATTTACTATACCCATTCCCATGAATCAAGAAAACAAGATTGCGCATTGCGCAGGTCCGTTAGTTTGTTGTCTCTTTTGTGTGACGTAGAAATAGACTATTTGTATGGAAATTGTAACAGAATTAAAGTAAGAGAGCCAAAAATCTCTTATATTTTTACAAGAAACACACGTTATAATTCTATTGTGACGTAGATGCACAGTAGAAATATTTTTATAACGGCTGAATGCGCAATCTTGTTTTCTTGATTCATGACCCATTCCATTTGAGTATAAGTGTCTAGCATACTCAAGTAAAATGTTTGCGATACTGGCTTTACTTTATTCGTACTCATACTCACAACAAACACCAAGAGAGAGATTTTAACGTATGTAGTAAGAGGAAAACAGAGTTATCAGATCAGAATTATTAAATCAAACGCAAAATCAAAAGTCGCCAATTTCTAAATTAGCTAACATACATACTTCTTTGAAATTATGAAAGTTTATTTATTATATAATAGAAACTAAATTAAATAGAACCTGTAAAATTCGCCATATTTTCATTTACTAAAAACACAAAAAAAGTTTACTAATAACTCAAGAATAATTCATTGTTTATTATATTACGTTTTTGTTTGGGTTTTTTTTTAAGTCACACAGGATAGAAATTTAATAATTCCATTCGTTAAGCAAATAGATTTTTAAAATTAATAAATAGGTATAAAAGCAATAATTATATTTAACAAAATAAAATATGTAAACTAAAAACTTTATTTTATTTATTATTATTTATGAGGTCTAATGAGATTCAGTCAATGCAATATTACATCTGCGTATACTCGTATACAGTTTTGTTAAAACTAAAAAAATTAAGTAATTTTCCTTTTATTCACGGATTCATTTTAGCACGTTTATGACAACAAGGCGCATAAACTGAAAATATTTCTTCATAAAAAACAGCAACAAAATAAGTATACCTGCTTTAAATAGTGTACAAAAGCTGTGCCTTTAAGCGGTTTTTATTGCATTTTATTCATTAAATATGTGTTGTATTTCATACCTATGAAAACGGTTGTTGTCTGTTTTTCTGCTTATAATGTTTAAGCAATAGATTTGATCAAATTTTGTTTTTTTTATTGTTTATAAATAGATCTGCATACAATGCAGTATTTCATTAAACGGCAGTAATAGGGTAAAAATGTGGCAATTTTGCTTACAAATAAAGAGAATTAAAAAATTCTCGCGTACGAGTATAAAAAATACTTAAAATTCTGATTGCCATATTTTTGATACTCGTTTTTACAAGAATGGCTAAAATAAACACCGCAACTTTTTATTGCGAGTATAAAAAGTATAGAGTAAGTATAAAGTAAGTATGCGGTGTACTCATGGGTTGCGGTGTACTCGTGCAGTTCTCTGATTTACACCATGTAGTCGCCACGGTTGGCAAGTAGATGGCGCAACATATAATACAATATTTTAAAAATTGTACGTATCAATGTCGGGGATATTTCATTAATTACTCGCAAAGTGTTACATTTCAAGTGCTTTATAGTATCTTACTTATCAGCGTAGACTAGTCACAAAAATGCAGTATAATAGAGTTCAATTGCAACAACTTGGCATTAATTGTATTACTTGTATGCATTTGTCAAAAGAAAACTAACATCACAATATATGTTTCAGCCAAATTTACCAAAACTGAAATTCAAATTACACTTAGTACGAGCCAAACTTACCCAATTTAAATGAAATTTCACAAAATTTCAAGAAATCTAATTTTATACATATTATAAGTCTCTTTGTTAGTTTGTAAGTTTGTTTGGTTATGTTTGTGTACTTTGTTGTTCGTTCTACGCCAATCACACCTAAACGACTCAGCCAATTTTAATAAAACTTGAAACGCGCGTACTTATTTGTAAAATAAGGTATTTGTATTTTCAAATAGCGGACGAGGAGGAGAGAAAAAGAAAAAGCGCGAAATTTAATTAATTTCATGAATTTTAACCGATCTTAATAAAATTAGTATCTAAAGGTATTTAAAATAGCTCATGGTCTATAAGACAAAAAGTGATTTGATAGATATTTCACGTGTTTGGTGTAGAGAGGAAACCAGGCTATTATAAAGTGGCTAGAAATGCCCTAAGATTAGACCTATACATGTGTACGTTAAGAAATTCAAAATACACAGTACATAAGTATGTATGCATGTATATGTGCATGCATAAGTTAAAATCAAGTTAAAAAAGCACAAAGTATTTAATTGTATTCCTTTGTAAACCTTTTCAGTAAATTCAATTGCGGCAAAGGAATCACTGACAATTAAAACATTTAAAGGTTAAAGGTTCTTTTCCAATCAATTTCGATTTCTAACTCAATATGCAGCTTAATTTTAGCGAAGTCGAATAACTTGTGTTGATACCTTTCATTATCGAGCTGTGTTGTAGTGAGGTAACTGCAATCAAAAAGACAAATATTGGGGTGACAGATAATAAAAAAAATAAGACATGGTAGTATAATTTTACGTAAAAATGTCATCGGCTCTTAATGAGTTAAGCATTTTTTAAAAATTTATTTTCCTGAAAGATTTATTTAAAAGCTTTTAAATGATACTCATATCTTACAAAAATATGGTTCACAATTTTACTTTTATATGAAAAGTTCAGAGGCCTCTAACTCGGTAAATATGGGCGAGCGCCAATTTTACACTTGATGTTTTTTTTTCTTATTTTTTAACTATCTCTTGCACCATATATTTGTTTTTTGATCGGAGTTACTTCATTGTTCCAAATGAATTGGAAAACTTGTAGGCAGGCGTGGTGTTTTGCTAGCTGCCTAAAACGACGTGGACCGATCTTGCTGATTTGCAATAGCATTTCGAAACTATTCCTGGTCGATTGGTGTATTTAAATTATCTCTAGCTCATCTTGTGCCCAGGCAAAGTTGATTTCAACACCAACACGAACGGACAGAGGAATATTGCTCAATCGACTTCGCTTTGTATAAGAACTCAGAATATACATAATTTATAGAGTCGGAAATAGATATTTTAAAAAAAATACAAACGGAATGATAAACTTAGATACATGTACCCTTTTTCCACTCTTTCTGGTGAAGGGTATAAAAACATTAATATTTTGGTTTTTGCCTTAGTTTAAGAAAAATTCATTAATTCACTACATCCAAAACCATCACTGGTTATACATAAATTGTTTTATATTCCGCCTAAACGCTCTCAAGCGACGAAACCTTTTGTGGCGGTTGCAGTAGTGAACGGCGAACTAGACATTAATTCTTCATATTTGATAAAAGGAACCTTTTAATGTCGATGCACAGTGGGCAGAATCAAAGTATTTTGAAAATAACTCAGCAATTTGTAAAGGCTAGGCCGATAGATATAAAATTTCACAACAGAGAGTATCTGAGCATAAGTTTTCAAACTGCATGTTATCCACTTTCCAGGTGTAGCGATATGTGGCCTCAAATAAATTGTTGTCTGATTTTTTAAAATCAACCTACAAAACGATTTTTTAACAAATTATTTTTTAAAATTATCCAGTATATAATTTTATACAATACAATAATTTTATATTTAATTTTTGATGCCCTGCTCCTTTTTTCAAAATAGGGGACAAGTTTGAACAAATTTTTTTGAATTTTCTTTCGCAGTTAGCGAATAAAAATTGAAATATGTTGAAAAAAATTGAAGATTATATGATTTCTGACTTCTTCTTAATAATAAACGTGGGATTCATATTGAAACACTCATATCTAAAAATACATAGTTTTGCACGTAGAATCGATATTGAAGTTATTCTTGTTTTGTTTGATAGAAAATTGCGTCATGTATATCCACATTTGTAAGAAATAAAATATTTGAATAAAATTTTAATATTTGTTGTCGATCTCTGAAAATTTCGAAAAATTATGGTAGAAACGGTCCCATTTGAGGAAATTACAAATATTAAATACGCAATAAAATTGTTATTAATTAATCAAAATACATGAATTTTGTCAACTTTAAGATTAAGAAAATCCCACAATTCCCAAAATAAGGACCGAAAATCTTATAATTGGAATTTTTACTCTTTCGCCTATAAAGTCCATGTATGGACTTGTAATACTTGTTTAAAAAGCTACCCAATATTTTGAAAAAAAACTGGACCAGAGTATCGAAAAATCAAAAATTTTAATCTTAAAATGTTTATAACTGAATATTTCAAAACGTAAGCATGAAAATTAAATCACCGTGTTGCAGGTATTGACTACGCCTTAAGTTTTAAATTGAAGAAATGCCAAGCAATTACTCAACTTTGAGGCCATATAGCGTCATGACTGGAAAATAGATGGTACCCAGCTTTACAACTTAAGCTCAGACACCCCTCTGCTATGCACATTTAACATTTTGGATTAAGTGGCACACTGTGCAGTGTCAAATATAAGTTTTTAGATATTAGTAGATATTAGTCAGAAATATTCAAAGTTTTAAACATAAATCTATTCCACTCAAAATATTATGTAGGTAAATTTAAATGAAAAAGTAGTTGTTTAAAGTGAACGGTCCACTTACATTTCATTTAAATTAAATGTAATTTACAATTGTTTTTGAATGTTGAGTTTATAACTAACAAAATATGTAAAAACAAGTAATTTTTCTTTTATTTCAACGCACGAAAAAACAACCTACCAGAAAAGTAAAAACTACTGTTTTTTCATTTATATCAACTAACAAAATGTAACCTACCAAAACATTAATAATAACTGTTTTTGTATTTATTTTAAATTATAAAATTTAACCTACTCAAACAGTAAAATTAACTGCTTTTTTCTTTTATTCCAACTCTCTAAAAGTAACCTACCAAAACAATAAAAACTACAGCTTTCTTATTTATTTTGAAAGTTAAAAGATTTAATTTATTTATTGATTATTTATACTATTTTGATACACAAATTCTTCTTGTTTTTATTTGCTTAAATTGTTGTTCTTCCTTGAAGGTCCAAGGATTTCAGGATAGTTCTATGCTGAAAAAATAATGTATCTTTACAATATTGTTTATGTTTTTGCAACCAATAATTAAAGTATATATCGCTCATTTAGAAATAGAACGCCTTAACTCAAACAAAAAATCATTTCAAGATAATCACAGTTAACGTTTTCATCTTGTAAAAGGTCGATACATTTTAAAAAGATCGTCTTTTCAAATGTATATACAGACACAAAACGAAATATGACGATGTTTTAAAAAGCGATATGATCTTCACGTTATAAAAAATTTTATTTTTTGGGTTATAACGTTGTATTACTAAATGAGCGATATATTTGTAATTCAAAAATTTAAATGACATACCTTTGTTTAAGACCAACCAATGGACCCAAGTGGGCTGTGGCAACACGGCTGCCTGCCTAAAGACTACAGAATTTAGAAGAGAATACCTGAAAAAAGGGAACATTATTTTTTAAAACATAATGCAAATTTTAAATACTATGTGAGAAACTTACCAATATTTTTTTGATGTTTTTCTTTCATAAATTAGTTTGTTCTAAATATATTTTTTATAACTGATATATTTTCCAACAGTTTATGTTTTTTATTTTATAATTTAAAGCCATTGTAAAATAGTACTTTTCTACTGACGAACTTTTTTTTTAATTAAGAATTTCATTTTTACTGAAACAAGGCAAAAATTAATTGATAATTTTGACTGCACCGAAAATCAGTATTTTTTTGTCGTTTGTTTTTCTAACAACAGACGAAAAAAGTTAAATAAAAATTTTCTTCCTAAAACAACCACATTTTCATTTATTTTTAACTTTACTGAAAACTTCCTAAATAAACGTCAAACAGTTAATGTTAAAATTTTTTGAGTGTCAGAACATTTTTTGCGCTTACAAAAAGTTCAGCTTTAAACAATTACAACCGTAATTTCTATAAACGTTATTAACATCATTAGCTTCAGTATCATCTACAACAATAATTAATTATTACTTATACTAATTACAACGATGTATGTGTATACATGAAATCTTAATGAGCTAAAACTAACATATTTCCACTCACACGCACTTAAATATACTCGCGCACTGATTCATAGAATATTTAAGTGGATTTTCTTCATATAAATTAAAGTATATAATGAAAAACATACAACATGTTATAGCTCTTACAGGTAGAGAACAATTAAATAGGAATATTAGATACGTTTTGAAACTATAAAACGTTTTGAAAACTATAAAATTAATGTTTATTAAGGAAACGATTGTGGCCATTAATAAATAATGCAGTTAGCCATGAATAGGAATTTTTAAAATATTAAAAATAAACACATTATCTACAATGTTGAATTGATAGGCTGGTTAAGCAAGCTCAATATCTCCTGATTTTTTTGTTTCCCGTAAAATTACTCACTCATTTTCGTGGGATCTTAGCACCAGTTGATAAAAAGCTATTCTGAAAGTAGTGTCATTTCTTTAACATAATTAAAATAAAAGAAATAATTTAAAACTTGATTGTAACAAAGGTTTGTTTATTTAGTATGCAAAGTTAGTTTTTAGTAACTACAATTGTTTCTTTGTATTTCTGATTTTTTGGTATATATTGTACCATTCCGGTTTTTCATTTAAGTGAATCGAGTGATTATGAAAACGACAATGACGGACCAAGAGACATAAATATTTCAAATGAAAAATAAGTCAAATTAACTTATACCTCTGGTCAGGACCAGATTCTAGGTTTTAACAAAAAAAAATTCCAAAAGAATAAGACCGTATAATTTTGACTGATGTTAATCATTTTTCCAAGAAATTAGAAATTTTTAAAACTTATTGCCAAAATTTTTACTAATATTTATTGCTGAAAATACAAATTAAATACTGAAATGTTAAAACAAGCACAAAACAAAATTGTAATAAAACTGCAAAAACTTAACTGCAGCCATAAAAATTGCAATCTTTAGAGATCGGTTTTAGTTCATAAAGTCCAAAAAGTATATTAACGACTCTAGAAAGCCAGATGGGTTTTCAAATTTGTACTAAATTACAGATATGGTACCATTCGAGGATAGACCGATACACCAGAGATGCAACGTTTTAAATGCAATACGCGTCGACTAAGAGATTATAAAGAGCTAAAAAGAGCTAATTTGTAAAAAATTTATTTTTGTTATTTATATGTCCATTATTTTATTATATTTGTAATTTATATAGATATTTTATATAATATTTTAACTTGATATTTTTTTGTTTGATTTAATTTTTGAAAAATATTTTATTCTCGGAAAAATTCATGGCTCTTAATGCTCTTTCTAATTCAGCATTATAATACGGATATAATAATTTATATTTATTAAAAGAAATCTCATTTATTTAAATTATGAAACTATTTTACA
This sequence comes from Gymnosoma rotundatum, assembly GCA_916610165.2. Taxonomy (NCBI): domain Eukaryota; kingdom Metazoa; phylum Arthropoda; class Insecta; order Diptera; family Tachinidae; genus Gymnosoma; species Gymnosoma rotundatum. The sequence goes on from OU744339.1 coordinate 66,712,423, forward strand.
TCGGTATATTATAAAAAATACTATTACATATTGCATGTTTTTTTTTTTGTGATACATAAAAATAGATTTTAAATTTATTGTGTAGTTTGACAATAAAAAAGCTGGAACGAAAAATCACTCTTAAAAATAATCTATTTTTGAATTATCATTTTCAATTCACAGCCCTTATTTTGGAAAATATCGGCTTTTTAAGTTTTGTGGTTATCATTCAAATAAAATAACAATAACTTAAAGGTTTTCGTTCCATTACTCACAAAAAAACCTACCTCAGGTTAAGAATGAAAATCTTAAGTGCAAAGTTTCAATTTTTCAAGTTATCGAGATGCCACATCTAAGAGCACTATCGCGCTCCCTCTAAATGTATAAAGTATCTATTAAAAACCTAAGCTAGATTATCTCGCACTTACTTTACTTCTATAGGTTACATACTTTCAAGTTTAATAATTTTATTAGTCACAATAACTTTTTAGTACATTTTATTTTTCCCACAGCCTGTGACTTTATGTAATTGTCTTACGGCGATACCAACAAATATTAGTTAAATTTGTTGCGTGCATTTTCTTGTAAGCATATAGACGACCGTAAGCTTTCAGTTCAATGTAGCATAAATTTTGTTATTTATTATACCATATATATATATATATATATATATATATATATATACAGAGTAACTGTATGCTGCTTTGAAGCATACAGTTACTCTGTATGCCATTTTCATGCAATTTACGCAGTCACCAAAAATTCTAAAGCAATTCGAATATCGAAAGAATTTGAAAAACGCATAAACAGATTAAAATTTATTGTACATATTCATATTGGTATATATTCATATATGTATGTAGGTTTTTGTTTCATACTATTAATCATTAAAACATTTGAAGGGATTCAAATTTGGTTATTGTAAACTATAGCAACTCTGCAGCAGCTATTAAATGTTAAATCGGATTTAGGATTTAATAAATCCTAAATTTTAATCAAATTGGTAATAAAACACATTAAAGAAAAGAGAAAATATCGTTTAAAATCATCCAAATAAATCATAAGCTTTCAGCGGATCCAATTTGGCAAATGAAGCATTTATATATAATTCTTTAATTTTATAACTAATATTCAAAAAAACAAAATGAAACTAATTATGAATTTAAAGCTTCAATAACAGAAAGTTTGTGTTTTTCATCTGTACACTTATTAAAAAAAAAAACACGAATTTTCTTTGTTTGTAATTATTCGTAAAGATTTATTATGACTAATTTTATCTCATAATTTATCACTGCTTTTAGAAGAATTAAACAGTCCACCTTTTTTTCTCAGACAATACCCAGTGTTTTTTATGGAGTTTTATTACTTTTTTATGTTTTTTAATGAATTGTTTAAAAAACTTCAACAATTCCATATTTACATTCTTCCCTCAAGTCTTAATTTCTTTCAGCTTCTTTGAAAAAAAGTCTGTTGTTTGAATCAAATAAATGATACTTTCGCTTAAATGCAAATTGTTTTTCTCTCAGGCAGTCTGTCAGTTTACAGAATACTTACAAAGCAAGTTTTTCTTAAAGATATTTTACGTTTACTCCGCCAGTAATCACATTGTATATCTTCTTAAAATTAGTGGTATCATAAATTTTAATTCCTTTCTTTAATAATTAAACATTTTATTATGCGCGGGTATTATTAAATACAAAGTAAATTTCTACAATATAAAATTAAAGCTCTGCATATTTAAACAAAGAAATTCCCATTAGTCTTTACGAAGGTATAGGCAGTAGCCATAAAAAATAAATTTTTTCGCTCGCTCTGGCTGGACTACTTAATACTTAAAGCACATCTGTTAGGATTAAAAAAAAACCTTTTTGTTAGTTAAAATATAATAGAGATTAAATAAATAAGTTGAAAAACGAATCCTAAAACTTGTACTTTTACTTTCAAAACTGCACAAGATCGTTATTTTATAAGGATGTTAATTTTTATCTACATGATTTCGTTTTCTTATTTTTTCCTTTGTTTATTTTAATAGCAATATTACCATTGTGATATAATTTCACTGTCTTATTTATTTGTTATCTTCAGGGAAAATTCATCCTTTCAAATCTATTGCTGTGGTGAGGGCACTTATAATGTATAAACTGATTACTAATAATGTAACATACTGTTACAAAAATGCTTTATTAAAATCATAAAAAGATGTAAAAATAATTGAGGCCAAGAAAGTGAAACGAAATGGCCTATTGTGTTTGTTTTCAAAGCTAGAAGTTTCTACCAAACATCTTTATTACAAAACAAACACAACTAACACAAAGCGATGAGTAAACAAACACAATACACAAACGTACACACACAACATGAATTTTTAAATAAAGATTGAAGGTTCTAGAAGTAAATAACAATGCTCACTAATGTGTCTGAGATAAAAGTGGCAACGCAGCATTTTTAACTACGCAGCAGATAGCGGCAGAAATTCTCGAATATTCAAGAACGCCTAAGAATAGGGTATATAAAAGCAAAGCCAATACGTGCTGATTCATTCTGATTGTGAGTTAAGATCTTGTGCTATAACAAGTAAAGTTGCCAGCGAGTATTATTAATCGCGAATAGTTAAATCGTCAAATAATTGATTAAATAAAGTGTAATTTAATTAAAACTCTAAAAGTTGTGAGTATTATTATTTTGCAAATAAAGAACTCATAAATAAAACGTTTATAATCTAAATAAACGTAACAATATGTTACGAAATGTGGTAGTCCTTATATTGTGAAGAATACACTCAGAAGTACAAATATCTTAATACCAGATATACGGCAGATACCCTGTAAAATTAAAAACAAAAAAGGACTTATATTGCCTTTTTTATTAATAACGTAATAACAATAAATTTTTTTTCAATTAGATTAAAAACGGATGACTTTATTGAACGAAATGAGCTAGATATTTAACCTGCTCCTTTCGTTCAATAGTGTACGGTATGTAATATGGTGTACGGATCATTTTAGTTCATTTGTTTCTTCTCTTTTTTTGTGTCATGTTCTTTTATTTAAGTTGATTTATTGTGTATTAAAAGGAGTTGCTGTATGTGTATATACGTATGCAAGTATATATTTAATTTTTGTTTAAATTAACAGTCTTTTAAACAATTTTTATAGTGTTTTTTTAATGGAAAATTGGTAATATTTAAATTAAAAAAAAGTGTTTTTTAAGTAAAGTAAAGAAATAGCACAAAAAAAAAAAGAATTTGGAATTATCTCGTTAAGCCACAGTCTATCACATTTTTAGGCTTTTTAATAATTGAATTCTTTATTTTTACGAATAATAAAAATTATTTTTTTCTTTTTTTTTGGGGAAAGAACATGTTTGTGCTTTCTTTTTTTTTTTCTTAAATATCTAGTTTTTGTTTTTTTCCTTCTTCATAATTAAAAAACAGTATATATATATGTCTCTTCAGAACCTACAGAAAACCTGTTTATATTGTTTTCTATTTGCCAAAGGTTTTACCTCTGTATCAAAACCACAATATGACAACATTTAGACAGGCAAATTTTACTTTGACAAAGTTTTGTTTATATTCTCTTAAACTTTGTTTGGTGTTCAGACACAAAAAGTTTTCTTTTATTAATTCTGTTTCCTTCTGTTTGTTCGATTCTAATTTTTGGAAGTAAAATTTGCGTGTCTACATGGGGTGTTTGATAAAAAGACAAGAAAATCACATACAATAAGGATTGTTGTTCAAATTTGTTTAATCGTACAAATTGGCCGATTGAACGAACGAATCAGTCTTTGAAAATTGAACGAAAAAGACCGGTCACTGAAACGAACGACCGTACACATGTCTAATAACAACTAATTGCGCTAAATTGTCACTCACTCACAACCAGCGTTGCCGCTTTGGTCCAATCGGACCAAACTTGGTAGTTTTTCGACTTTAAAAAACGGTTTGGTAGTTTGGTTGGTTTGTTGCGTTTTTTTTAAATTTTTGGTAGGATTTCCTCCTGTAGCAATTTTTTAGTAATAGTAAATTTTTCTCCTTAGAAATTCAGTACATATAATTAAAAAAAAAATGTAACTTTGAATTAAATAAACAATAACTTTGAATAGTGCTACCACTGTTTTCAAAAACTATCTTAGGTGAAATAAAAAACATCTCTGCTTTTTGCATAGAGATGATTAAAGCTATAACCATGGCTTAAGAAATCCGAACAATATTATGAAATTGAAATTAACAATATTTTTGAGTGAAGGTTTATTTTCAGAAGACGACATACCATCAACCAGGTAAAACCACTCTTAAAATTTTTGTTTTAAAACATTTTTAAATAATATAATACTTTTAGTGATCATTGTAAAGAAACAGTCAAAAGAAAATTTAGAACCGAATGGTTGAGCGAATTTGATTGGCTTCAGGAAAGGGATGGGTGTTCATTCTAAAAAGATAAACTTCCATCTCAACAATTACGGAAAAAAACCAAATGAGTATAACAGAGTTTATGTGCAAGAAATGCATTTTTAAATTTTTGGTAGGCTGTGAACGATTTTGGTAGGATTTTTGAAAATTATTGGTAGGAAGTCAATTTCTTGTGTGGCAACTCTGCTCACAACATAATAACAGTGTTTTTAACAACCAAAATAATAGGGAAGACTCCAACACAAATGCAACTCACAACAGGAATAACCACAAAAAGAAACACAAAAAGATAGAAAAAAATTTGGCAACACAACTTAATGTACTCAACATAAAAAGCTTATACCATACAACCATGTTGAATGAATTTTCAGATGACCGAAGATTCTTACATGAGATCAACCACAACTATAACACAAGACTTAGAACAGCTAAGAAACTAAAAGTCAATCAGTACAAAAACAACTACGGCAAGAATACGTTAACTGTAACAATACCAATCATAATAAACAAATTACCAAACAATATTACTAATATTAGAAACAAATATAGAAGAAAAAAATTAATTAAAGAATATTTTATTAATTTGCAATGAAAAGAAATACTGTAGATATTCAAGTTATTAATTAAGTAAGTTTACTTATCTTTATATACTGCAGACTAGCCTAAAGGTTCGCAGATTATTTTTAAGATTTAATGCTAAAAGTCATTGAGAAATAAAGTGAATTAATTAAAAAAAAAAAAAAAAAAAAACCCTGTTTAGTTTTTCGCCGTGAAGCTGTCAGGTTTTTCTTTTAAAAACATTTTTTCAAAGCAAATTAAAGACGCTGATTTTGTTTTAAGAGTAAAATAAAACATTAACATTTTAAAAATGAGTTCTAAAAGACGGCTTTATAATGAAGATTATATTAAATAAGGCTTTACATGTTTAAAAAATAATAACGAGGTATTACCTCAATGTGTAATTTGTCATAAAACTCTTTGCAATGAAAGCTTGAAACCATCCAAGATGGAACGACAATCATCCGGAACTAAAAGACAAGAAAAGGGTTTTTTTTTTATTGCCAAACTGAGTTCTCTAAAAAAAATTAGGTTGGACTCAACTGGAAATTTTTGTTTGGAAAAAGAACGGGCCGTGGAAGCTTCCTACGCAAGAAACAAAAAGCCGCATACAATTGGTGAAACGTTGATTAAGCATTGTATAGCAGCAGTTAGCAGAATTATGCTTGATAAAGAAAGCAGTGACAAAATAAAGAAAGTAATGCTATCGAATGATACTATTAAGAGAAGAATTGATGATATGGCTGCGGACATCAAAAGACAATTGATCGAGAAAATAAAAGACTCTCCATATATAGCGCTCCAGTGTGATGAAACTACCGACATTTCTGATGCAAGCTAGATTTTATTTTATAGTAAATATATTTCAGAAAGAATAATGTGCCAGGAATTTTTTTTTATGAAGTCTCTTCCCACAACGTCAAAAGGCAAGGATGTTTTCAACGTGGTTTCTGAATTTTTAGCACAAAATGGCATTGCCTGGAAAAAATTGCTGGAATTTGCACCGATGGTGCACCATCTATGATAGGTTGTCATTCTGGATTATTGAAATTGGCCAAATTGCAGAATCCAGACATAATTGGGTCCTAGTGTATAATTCATCGACAAGCTCTAGCAGCAAGAACATTGCCAGAAGAATTTAAAACTTCACTCCAAACCGCAATTGATGTTGTAAATTTTGTAAAAACAAGTGCTTTAAGAACACGACTATTTGAATCTTTGTTCCTGGATCTCAGTTCTGACTACACAAAACTATTGTTTCATACAGAAGTTTGCTGGTTGTCGAAAGGAAACATGCTTAAACGATTGTATAATTTAAAATCTGAGGTACAAATTTTTCTTTTGAGTGCAAAGCATGATATTCTCCATAAAAGGTTTACAGATACTAATTTTTTATTTTATTTTGCATATCTAACAGATTGTTTTGAAGCATTGAACAGTACACTCGCATTTCACTTTAAGGGATGTTGAAGATTCGGTTTCAAAATTTACAGGGGAAAACTCCCATGACATAAAGACATGGATACAGGAGTATGAAGATTGTGCGTATGTGTGTAATTCGGACCAGCTACAAAAGTATATTTATGCGAAGCAGCTGTTAACAGGAGCAGCAAAAACTTACACCAGAAGTCAATCTGGTGTGAAAGATTGAGATACTCTTAAGACAATCCTCCAGAGGGAATTCGCAGTGGAGCAGTCAGCTATATCAATCCATCGAAAACTGAAGGCTCGTAAGATACAAACTGATGAAACATTTAGGCAAAATTTGTATTCCATAATGAAAATAGGAAATCCTCTTAGATTAGATGATACACGTATTATTGAATATTTTATTGAGGGAATACCTAAAAGATAAGTTGGAGATTTATGAGAAAATTAGTTGCCCAGAAAAGTCATTAAACTTTCAAAGCTCAAGATTAAAGTTTCAGAAATATAGACCTAAGTTACGTTCTGACAATAAAAAATGTTTTAAATGTGGAATAGAAGGCCACATGGCAGAAGATTGCAGGGCATTAACAATTAAATGTTTCAAATGTGGTGGTGCAGGGCACAAATCCAATGAGTGCGGTATTATTAAAAGAGAAAAGGGAGACAAAAATGTACGAACAAATGTCCATACCCTTACGGATGATAACAATTCTTTCTCGAGAAAGTTATTAAAAGAAATATTTATTTACAACACAAAAATCTGGGCGATAATTGACACTGGTAGTGATGTAGGTATCCTAAGAGAGGATACACTATCGAGCATAACGAACGCACCATTAGAACCAGTCATAAAAACATTATTTGTTTTATGTGGGATGAGTATTAGGACTCTAGGTTATTTTAAATGCAGAACTCTGATTGATTCAAATGAGATGGATATACAATTACACGTTGTCAGGGACAATGAGATTATGTATTCGGCAATTATTGGCAATGACGTTCTGAAGCACTTGAACTTGGAAACTGATACCAGTGGTGCTATGTTCAAAAATAAAGTTTCTCACGTGAAAAGATTTGATGGAGCCACACTTTATGGGAGGAAAAACAAGATAATGGATAAATCAGTTGTCATCGATGAGAATCCTAAGCCGACATTGGGCGATAACTCAATCGCTGAGCTGCGGGAGGAATTTGAAGACATTGTTCACACAGTGTTGATTGATGACAAAGAAGTTTGCTTAGACTTAGAACATTTAAACAAAGATAATGGCATTGAGATTCAATCAATAATAGACAATTATCGACCACAGAAACCAACAACATTTCCAGTGAAAATGAAAATAATTTTATCCGATGACATACCAGTAGCAAGTCGATCTCGAAGAACATCATACGTTGATCAGAAAATTATAGAAAACCAGATAAAAGAGTAGCTGGAGGAGAATGTTACTAAGCCCAGTTTTTCAGAATATTCCTCTCCAGTTGTGTTAGTTTCAAAGAAAGATGGTTCAAGGAGATTGCGTTGCGATTACCGAAGTTGAAATAAAAAAATAATTCGTGACAATTTTCCTATGAATTTAGTCGATGACGTTATTCAAAGACAACAAGAGGGCAAAGTTTTTACGACACTTGATTTGAAGAACGGGTTCCTTTACGTACCAATCGCAAAGGAGTCTCAAAAATATACCGCTTTCGTGACACAAAAAGGACAGTATGAGTTTAAGTTTGTTCCATTTGGTATTAGCAATTCGCTAGCAGTGTTTTGTCCCTATATTTCGGCCATATTTCATGATTTGATCACGGGTAGTACGATGGTAGTTTACATGGATATATCATCTCATCACGTGATGAGAACGAGGGCATGTGCAATCTGCGTCGAGTGTTGAACGTAGCAGCAAGAAATGGGATTCGATTTAAGTGTAGCAAATGTCAATTTTTGCGTTGGGAAATTAAATTTTTGGGGTACATTGTGAAAAACTCATCTATATCGCCATCAGAGGAGGAAATTTCAGCCATTTCAAGATTTCCAGTTCCAACAAATATTAAAGCTGTACAACGATTTTTAGGACTCACTTCTTTCTTCCGTCGTTTTATTCAGGATTATTCCAGAATCGCCAAACCTTTATCGGATCTTTTAAAAAAAGGTATAAAATTTAAAATTGGTGATCCAGAGTTGCTAGCCATTCAATAGTTGAAAACGGCTTTAACAAGTGATTCAGTGCTAAGGTTGTATAATCCGAGAGCAGAAACGGAAATTCATACTGACGCCAGCAAATTTGGTTACGGTGCAGTACTAATGCAAAAAGAATCGGAAGATTCATTATTTCATCCAGTTGAATATATGAGCAGGAAAACAACTCCCGCCGAGGAAAAATACCATTAATATGAACTGGAAGTGCTAGCGATTGTTGAAGCTTTGAAAAAGTGGAGAATATATGTTTTGGGACTTAAATTCAAGATAATAACGGACTGTAATGCATTCGCCATGACAATGCGTAAGGAAGATGTGCCAGTTAGAGTTTCCAGATGGGCTTTGTTTTTACAAGAATTTTAATATACAATCGAGCATCGATCGGGAAGCAAAATGAAGCATGTAGATGCACTGAGTCGCGTTTCGTGTCTCATATTGCAAGATCCGCTACAGCATCGTGTTAGAGAAGCACAACATACTGACGATTGGATAAAGTCTGTCTGCAAAGCACTGGAGAATAGTACATATGAAGATTACTATATAAAGTATGGTATCTTACACAAAGATCCAGCCAGGGAATTGACAGTTATACCCACTGCAATGGAGAGAGAGAGAGAGAGAGAGATAATTGAGATGGCACACCGGCAGGGACATTTTGCAATGCGGAAAACAAAAGAGCTGGTAGAAAGACAGTTTTATATACCAAAGCTGGAAGCTAAAACAGAGGCTATAGCTAAAAGCTGTGTGGAATGTATTATAACAGAGGCTAAATCAGGAAGAAAAGAGGACATGCTAACTTCGATCGATAAATCAGATAAACCCTTCATTACATACCACATTGATCATGTAGGGCCGATGGCAGCTACACCAAAAATGTACAATCACATCTTTGTGGTCGTTGATGCGTTCACAAAATTTGTCTGGCTATATCCAACCAAAAGTACAGGCAGCAAAGAAGTGGTGGAGAGACTCAAACGACAGTCAGCTGTGTTTGGCAATCCATAACGGCTAATATCTGATAGGGGAACCGCGTTTCCGGCTAACGAATTTAAGGAGTATTGTACAAATGAAGGAATACAACATCTACTAATTGTCACTAATTGCCGGAAAACCAGAACAGTGGTATAAGTATGTGGACCAAGTCCAGCAAATGCTGAACAACAGTCCATCGAGAAGTACTCAACGCACACCCTTTGAAATGATGACAGGGATTAATATGCGAACAAAGGAAAATCCGCAATTAGTAAAATTATGGAAGAATTTTTAATTGTCGAGTTACAAAACGAGAGAGACCTAATCCGAGACGAGGCTCGAAAAAACATAGCTAAGATACAGGCCAAAAAAAAAATAAAAAGCTTGACAGTAAGAAAACACATGGCAAAAATACAATATAAGGGACCTAGTAGCAATAAAACGCACTCAATATGGTGTGGGTATGAAGTTACGACCAAAATTTCTAGGACCTTACAAGGTGATAGCAAAGTTAAACCACGACCGATATGAGGTTGAGAAAGCCAGTGAAGGCGAAGGTACCAGGAAATGCATTACTGTGGTAGAGTACATGAAGCCGTGGAGTCCAGCTTCGGGACGAAGCCGTCGTCAGGAGGGCCGAATGTAGGATGAGAAGTGGTTCACTAAGTATAAATGATAAAGTATAAATATAAAATTGTCGACGAACACAGTAAGCAATGAAATACACACGTATACACTAACAAACAATAAAGAATACCATATACACTGACAGAAGTCTATTAAAGAACAAAGTAGGCAATGACACTCTTACAAGCAAACAAACATTGCACCGACAAATATACTTAAAAAAACTACATGAGTTTGAAAAATATGTAGATACGAAAAAAGGTTTTCCTAAAGAAAATAAAAAACAGGGTATTATTAGGAGAAACATAAAACAGAAAAGACGTGAAATATTAACAAGAGTTTAAGAGTTATAATAAAATCAAAAGGACAATAATTACCAGTGATTTTAAACAAAACCATATCCTTATAATAATCCTTAAAATAATCCTTAATGTAATAAAACCTTAAAACTTAATATGTATAAATTATAAAATACTTAATATTATTTTATTTGTATAAAGTAAAATCAAAAAATTTTGTTAAATAATAAATAAAATAAAATAAATGAAAAATATCGAACAATTAAACCAAACTAAACACAAACTAATTTCAATAAATTGTGTTTTAAAAAAAACTGCTAAATGCTAACAATATTACATTGATATAGAATCATTTGGGTTAAAATACTCTAAAACTTATCTAAATGTAGCATCTGAAGCGTTAAAGCTGTTAATACAATTTTCCTCAACGTATTTGTGTGAAACAAGCTTCTCTGCCCTTTTATCAATTAAAACTAACTAATAACCGATCACGATTGGATGGAGAAAATGATTTGAGAAGTGCATTATCAGAAATATCTCCTAATATCATAGATCTAATAAGGCAAAAAAAATGTCGAAATTATTGATGTTTATTTTTTGAGTTTTCTTTTGCCTAAAATTAGTTCTTTATCTTAACATATATACATACATAAATGAAACTAGTATTTTTTTAGTTTTTAATTGAATTTTTATATACGAGGGCTGCTATATATATTTCTGGCCTAGCAACACTGAGTGCTGCCAAGTGCAATCTGACATTTCCATTGGAAGGTTTGTCATTTTTAAGCATAATCGTACTCAAAACGTTTTGACGTACGACCATTATTTGTGTTGTTTACAGTGACTTGAAAAAGTTAATATAGAAAAAAATGGAATTAACTCGTGAACATTTTCGTGCCATAATTTTTCACAACTTTCGACGTGGATTATCATGACAAGAGTGCATTGATGAACTTAATTCTTTGTATGGCGATGAAGCACCATCCTATAGCACTGTGAAAAATTGGTATAATGAATTTAATCGTGGCCGAAGCTCGCTCAAAGACGAATTCCGTGAATGTCGTCTAAACGGCTGTTGTGCCAGAGAACATTGATGCAGTGCGTGAACTTATAATGCAAGATCGACATGCGACATACCGCGAGATAGAGACATCCTTGGACATTTCTTCCAACAGCATACATTCGATACTGCATGAACACCTGGCCGTAAAAAAGGTTTGTTCTCGTTGGATCCCGCACAATTTGAAAGTCGCTCAAAAAAGGCTCGTGTCGATTGGTGCAAAGAAATCTTGCAAAAATACGATTGCGGTGCTTCAAAAGGCGTTTATAAGATCGTCACAGGTGACGAATCATGGATCTATGCGTATGAGCCCGAAACGAAACAACAATCGACCGTGTGGGTCTTCAAAGACGAGCAAAATCCAACGAAAGTTGTTCGTGGAAGAAGCACTTCGAAGCAAATGGTCGCCTGTTTCTTCGGCAAAACTGGTCATGTGGCGACTGTTCCCCTTGAGCAACGTAGGACGGTTACTTCTGCGTGGTATACTACAATTTGTTTGCCTGAAGTCATCGGAGAAATTCGAAAAACCAACAAGAGAAGACGAATCATTGTTCACCATGACAATGCGAGCTCTCACACATCGGCTCAAACCAGAGCGTTTTTGACCGGCCAAAACGTCGAATTAACGGGTCATCCGTCGTACAGCCCTGACTTGGCACCTAATGACTTCTTCTTGTTTCCGCACATCAAGAAAAAAATGCGTGGTCAACGATTTTCGTCGCCAGAAGAAGCTGTTGAAGTGTTCAAAAACTATGTTTTAGAGGTGTCTCAATCGAAGTGGAAAAAGTGCTTCAACAACTGGTTTGAGTGCATGCAAAAGTGTATAAATCATGCTGGAGAATACTTTGAAGAACAATGAAACCATTTTTGATTATAAATATTCGCATTTTCACTATTAGGCCAGAAATATATAGAGCAGCCCTCGTATTCACGTAGATAAGTATGTATGTATGTACATACATATGTTATTTTGTTTTTTACCTGAAGTTTAGTCATATATGTTTTTTTTTGTTTAGTCATATATGCATTTACATATGTATATGTGTAATTCATTTTCGATTTCCACAATAAATGTATGTAGATATGTATGTTTTTTTTAATAAATTATTTATCGTTCCATTACGTTTAACAAAATTTTGTAGACCAATAAAGTTTGCTTACAGAAAAGAAACTAAAGATGTCATAACTGAAGAAGTTGGCAAAATAAGAGATGAAATTAAAGAACTTCAACCAGTGATATTTGAATTTAATGACCAATGCATCGAAGTTAACTTTAAAATATCACTTACAATGATCGATGGAAAAGTTGCACAAACTTTAACCGAAACAAAGTCTTCGTCAAGCTACACCATACACATCAAGTCAATTGAGCCAACCACCAACACAAGACGATAGTTTTAATGAAGCATATGAATTTGTAATGTCACCTCTTCATGCTAGAATTCGTTTTATGGAGCATATTCTTAAATTGGGATACGATTTGGAATTTGGCCCGTTAGGCGAAACAGTGAGAAACAACAAAGAAAATTTGGAAAAAAGAAAGCAAGAAAAATACCGTGAGATAAGCCTAATAATTGACCAGCCAAAGCAAGGAGAAGGAAATTCTAATGATTAAAACACAGCAAGGAGATTTTTTTCCGATCCAGAAACTGTAGCTTCTATAACTGGAGTACATTATGATTTAATACGACGATTCCAAATCATATTAGAAGTTATAGCATGTAGCAAAAAGATAGATGCAAAAAATTTGGTCAGTATGCTAATGAGACAGCAACCAGATTCTTTCGCGAGCACAATACAAGAAAAATTTCCAGATATTGTACTAACGAAGATCTTATTAATATTTAGTTGTGCACATCAGATCCATATATGTCCAGTATTCGACAAAAATGGAAATCAACCTCATTAGAGTTAGATGAAGAAGCTAAACAACTACTGCAAAATGAAAATCAAAGCTATCTGGAAGAAATTTTTACTAATATTGTTTAATTAATACTACGAGGGCTGCTCTATATATTTCTGGCCTAATAGTGAAAATGCGAATATTTATTATCAAAAATGGTTTTATTGTTTTTCAAAGTATTCTTCAGCATGATTTATACACTTTTGCATGCGCTCAAACCAGTTGTCGAAGCACTTTTTCCACTCCGATTGAGACACCTCTAAAACGTGGTTTTTGAACACTTCAACAGCTTCTTCTGGCGACGAAAATCGTTGACCACGCATTTTTACTTGATGTGCGGAAACAAGAAGAAGTCATTAGGTGCCAAGTCAGGGCTGTACGGCGGATGACCCATTAATTCGACGTTTTGGCCGGTCAAAAACGCTCTGGTTTGAGCCGATGTGTGAGAGCTCGCATTGTCATGGTGAACAATGACTCATCTTCTCTTGTTGGTTTTTCGAATATCTCCGATGACTTCAGGCAAACAAATTGTAGTGTACCACTCAGAAGTTACCGTCCTACGTTGCTCAAGCGGAACAGTCGCCACATGACCAGTTTAGCCGAAGAAACAGGTGACTATTTGCTTTGAAGTGCTTCTTCCACGAACAACTTTCGTTGGATTTTGCTCGTCTTTGAAGACCCACACAGTCGATTGTTATTTCGTTTAGGGCTCATACGCAAAGATCCATGATTCGTCACCTAAGACGATCTTATAAACGTCTTTTGAAGCACCGCAATCGTATTTTTGCAAGATTTCTTTGCACCAATCGACACCAACCTTTTTTTGAGCGACTTTCAAATTGTGCGGGATCCAACGAGAACAAACCTTTTTTACGGCCAGGTGTTCATGCAGTATCGAATGTATGCTGATGGAAGAAATGTCCAAGGATTTCTCTATCTCTTGGTATGTCGCATGTCGATCTTGCATTATGAGTTCACGCACGGCATCAATGTTCTCTGGCACAACAGCCTTTTTTGGACGACCTTCACGGAATTCGTCTTTGAGCGAGCTTCGGCCACGATTAAATTCATTATAATAATTTTTCACAGTGCTATAGCATGGTGCTTCATTGCCATACAAAGATTTAAGTTCATCAATGCACTCTTGTCGTGATAATCCACGTCGAAAGTTGTGAAAAATGATGGCACGAAAATGTTCACATGTTAATTCCATTTTTTTCTATATTAATTTATTCAAGTCACTGTAAACAACACAAATAATGGTCGTACGTCAAAACGTTTTGAGTACGATTATGCTTAAAAATGACAAACTTTCCAATGGAAATGTCAGATTGCACTTGGCAGCACTCAGTGTTGCCAGGCCAGAAATATATATAGCAGGCCTCGTACCATGCACGTGTTTTTATTCAAATACTACATACCTTTGTGTCACATATATTACGGTAGGCCGCACTACTATTAAAATTTTTTGAAGGGGGCCCCGAAGAAAGAGCTTGTGAGAACCCCTGATTTATAACATAATAGCCGAATTCACAATCTTGCGCAAATGGTTTTGCATTATAGCATTTGCAAAATTGTGTAGCATACTTTTAGTCTACACTAACAAAACACATAGTAATGAGTAAAATATGCTACACAATTTTGCAAATAAAAAAATATGTAATATAAATTTACTATTTGTAATATAATTTTATATTTTATATAGTTATAAAAAGGCTGAAAGTCCCTTTTTTTTAAATAAATATCCTCTCTTTTACATTAACGTAAATACAGCCAAATCCCGACAATTCGTACTCCGATTATTCGTGTTATTTTTTTTCGCAAATAAATGTTTCGTTTCCTCTTATAAATCGTAATTGTTTGTTAACTACCACTTATAATTCGTAATTTTTTAATTTAGTTTTTCAAAAAAAATATCTTATTATTAATATTTTGTGTTTCCTGTTTTCTGATGATGCCACCCAACGGTGTGGCGAAATATTGAAAATATAAATAAAAACTTTGTTATTTATAAACTGACCTAGTACTTAAAAAATTAGAAAAGAAAAATATAGTTCCTAATGTTTTTGTTTATTTTTTAAGTCTATGTCAACTCAATATTTGTTTTTTCGATTAGAGTTACTTCACTAAAGTAGATTTACATGTATGAATGTATAGTAAATAGTATATAAGATTCGGCACAGCCGAATATAGAATTCTTACGGTTTTATTTGTGCCCGCAGAACTCAAATATTTCTGAACCAATACAGATTGTTTCCGTGTTAAAAACAGATCTTAATTTTAAAAATTAAATGGTATCCCAATACGACATACATGTGTTTATATACTTATTTATGTTTATTGTATATTACGGGCATCATTTTAAAATTTTAAAAAATTTTGTATTACTCTAGGTCCCAATAGCAAACAGTAATACAAATATAAGTCTAAAAATTAATGGGTGTCCCCATTGACGACGTAATGGGCTTCTCTTTTGAATCGTTATAGAGAAATGCGTAAAAATTAGTCAGAATGTTAATTACCGTTATAATAACAAGTATATATATTCATAATTATAAATTAAAAGTTGCCCCAATAGTTCATTTAATTTGATGTGTATGGCCATAATTTGAACAGGTGTAGACAGATGAGACAGAGGTATATGACCAAACCTTTGGACAGTTATAGAGACACATCTTAAATTTACAATGAACATATATTGTTAAGTCCGCTGTAACAAAAAGTATATAATTTAAATTAAATGGAAGGGTGTTCCCAAAGTATATCTATAACAAGTAAATGCAGGAGTTCAGCTGATAGTTTTATTTGTGTGCGTGTTTATCAGTTTTTGTGTCAAAATTTGTTAACATTTTTTTTAATTTTTATTTTGCTCTTGTTTGTTCACTTTTTTCTACAAACACACTTTTTCAGCTCAAGTTGCATTAAACATCCTTTTATTGAATTCTTGTTTAAATATACATTGATATAGTCGTGAAAGATCATTGTCTTACTTTTTTTTAATAATAATTAAGTAAAATTCATATTAATTTTTTAGTTGAAAAATTATAAAATGTTACCCACTTTGCCATCTCTGAACTGTTTTTTTAAATAATACATGATTTTACACAAACAAAATGCCTATTGTTGTTCTAATGTTGTATTTGTTGTATACTTGCATGTACTTGATATAGATATACTTTTGGTGTTCCTATAATTGATTTAATTTGACTTATATGGGCTTATCTTTCAAACCGTTATAATTAAACACTTGAAAGTTAATCAGAATGGCCACTACTTTGTCTTGTATAATAAAAAGATTAAATATTTAAAATTATAAATTAAAGTGTGTTACAATAGTTGATCCAATTAAATGTAATTTAAGTTAAGTTAATTTTCTTGAGGCTTGATTTTATAAAATTTTATAGGTAAGAAAAAAAAATTTAACACTATGTGAATGATTCCAATAATTTAACCGCATCATGCTGTAAGAAAAAGTTTGGATATAAAAAGCTGTCAAGATAATGAAAAGAAATGCGCTTGCTCCCGGTACTACAATTACAGGAATGTTAAAAAAATAAAAACCAAATTCCAATTAAAATAACATTAATATTAAGAGAAACAAGGAAATGAAGAACGAAAGATAAATATGAGTTAATTAAAATATAAGAATAAAATTATTGATTAATGGCCAGTTTCTTACTTCATATTTGAATACGCATATAATTAATTTGTATTTAAGTTGTATTTAAATACAGTTTAAGTTTTTCAGACCTCTGTGATCGTTCTTATTTAACTATGATAAAAATATGGCAGCATTATCAAAATAATTATCAATAGTTTATAAAAAACAGCTGCTAACAAAAACAATAAATTGCAAATTTTGTTGAAGATATTTGAAATATATTAAAAATTTCCGGCGATACTCATTTATTCGCAACCTAAACTTATTTTATTCATTAATTTAACTTTTTAATTAATATTTTCATTAGGACAGGTGTGCAAAACATAAAATATTGTTCTATCAATGGCTAAAATGTTTGTTCACTTTTGTGAAATTTTACGAAACAACAACAAAAAATGGCATAACCATATGGTAAAACTGTATTATTTAAATGGACGCAAGATTGGTCATTTAAGTTTCATTTAAATGTGCATTAAAAAACTGAATTTTTTACTTAAATAGGACTTAAATATAAATAACGGGCCTGTTCGTAAATGCATCACTACTCTACATGTGATGGGCAGTACGTCCGTAAACGCAAAAAGTGGCAGCACTGCAAATGTCATCTGCTCATAAATGCATCACTAAAGTATGTTGGGCACAAATAAAAGCAAAAAAACAAATCATAAAAATGGTTGATGCAATAAACGTGTGAGTATAAATTTTTATAAGTGTTTTTTTTTAACTTATTTTTGTTTAATAATTTGTATTTTTATAATTTTTATCATTTTTTGTATTATGTAGTTTATTATTAATTTTTCCATTTTCACAGTATTTCTTCGTTTGTAAATGCAAACAAAAATGAGCAAATCCAAGCATACGCAGCAGCTGATAAGCAGTGGCAGTGCAGAATAATCATATTATGCACCGCAGTGATGCATTTACGAACAGGCCCATCATTTAAATACAAAGTCAAAAATTGGGTCTAAAACTATTTTAAAAACTTATCACATACAATCTTAATCTACTTATTACTAAAAAATACATTTTAATTTACTTTATTCGTGCTTAATTCATTCAAATACAAATATATCAAGCACGAATAAAGTAAATTAAAATATAAAAAAGATTCCGAATAATAAATTTTCATATTAATAAAAAATACAATATTTTTAAGAAGCGGACTTAAAATATAAAGCTAATCTTAAAAAAAATTTAATCTAATTTATAATTAATCAACATATTAATATCTATATATATATATATATATATATATATATATATATATATAAATTAATGAAATTTTACTTTATTTCCGGCTTTTTGGTTCTTTTTAATTAATTTCTAAACATTTTTAGAAAGAAAAATTGTTTACAAATGTATGCGGACGTTTTCCAAAGAAAACAAGAAAAATTAGACGCTAGCAGAATGAAATGCAGCATTTTCTGGACCGCCACATCCTTTATCAGCATTTTTTGTATCTATCTACCTTATGTTATGTACATCGTAAACATCATCTATTTAACCAACTAATCTTAATGTTAATTTGGTGTGAAACACAACTTAAAGCTTTTTTCTTTGTCGTTCTCTTTGTAAGTCGTCTTGTACATTTGTTGTTGCTTTTTCGTGCTAGCAATTTGATAGCCACGAAATGCAACTTTTTATTTTTTAATTATTCATACTTGTTTGCTCACAACATTATAGACACTGTTTCAGTATCATATTGACTTTATATATATATATATATATATATATATATATATGTATGAATAATTAAAAAATACAAAGTTGCATATGTATATATATATATATATATATATATATCTTCATTAAGAAAGATATGTGAAACATATAAACAATCTGACCTATATCCCGATCGAAAATATCAGAAACCGGAAAATTATATTGATGCTGAAATTTTTGTAGAAGTTTTGCAACAGATTCAGGGCACACAAAAATTAAGGGAGTGACATTCGACTCCTTATAAATAAACTTATTAGAATTTTTTATTAAATAATAATAATTACGTTTAACACATTATCTAAGGACAACACGTTCAACAATCTAAAGTTCCTTAGCTACCGTAGAAGAAATGGTGAACCACACCGAGAACCCATATAGCAGTACTGGCCTGATGCTTACCTTGTATATCAAAAGCCTTGACCTCTGACTTAGGTGTTTGTTAGTTAACAGTTTCGTAAACATATTTTTTTATTTTTTAAAGCCTTACTTATTGCCATTCGTGCATGTTCAATAAATTTAAGAACCTTACTAAAAGTAACACCAAGGTACTTCATCTTGTCTTTAAAGGGAATCATTTTCAACAGTTTACTTTGTGTAACAAAATAATACGGGCACTTTCCTAATGGATTCCTTGAACAAATAGCCTCGGATTTACTGGGGTTAATTTTTATCCTTAACTTTAATAGAATTCATTAATAAGCACAAGGTGAGCAGAAGCTCGTTCCAGAGCAGAATTTGGAGAACGGTCATGAACATATACCAGAGAGCCATTACCATAAAGATTGCTTCTACAGTCAGCCAAATAATGAGGAAAGTCATAAACTAAAACAATGTAAAGTAGAGGGGCTAAGATAGAGCCTTTGGAAACTGCAATCTGATAGTTAAATCTGCTACAACAGCAGGTATATAGACAGACGTTGAAAATTACAAAGAGCTGTAGTGCTAAGTTCACTATGACAACAAGCATAACAGCGTGTTCTTAACTCTGGTGAGATAAGCAGAAGACTTTTCCACTTTTTGAAACTAAATTTAATTAATTTATTTTTATTATTATTCATTACATATTATACAAAGTTTTCACATTGCATGGTGTAAAAACTTAACTTAAATTCCCAAGGAAAACTTCATAGAAGTAGAAAACAAAGAATTTCGTAATTTTTTTTTAAGTTTTATTGTTTTGTGCTATCTAACAGCTATTCATATCTAGCTGCTCTTGGGAAATGTTATATACATTTTTTATCTTACATACGAGAGCAAGAAGCAATTAATTTTGTGCAAATTAAGTAAGTGCAACATTTTGCTGTGCATTGAATGTAAGGTTTTCTTGTGCATTTGTACAATAAGCTACGTACGTACATACACGCAAAGAAAAAATATGGTTAAGGTAACCATAATCTAAGAGCAACATAATATGGTTGCATTATATGGTTGCTAACAAAACATAGTATTGTTACATTTGCAACCATATTTTTGTCCAAAGTATAAACATAATTATGTTCAAATATAAACATTAAATGATTAAATTAATATATAAAAATATGGCTGCAAATGTCATGTTATATGTATAATTGAATTATAATATAGTCTCGTAAGTGCAAAATTTTCCTGATGTATAAAACTGATTATTGTATTTTTTTATTAACGAATTGTCATAAAAATTATTAAAAACTATAAATTCGTAAAAAAATACATTATTTGCTTAAAATAACAAATAAACGATTTCACAATTACGCTTCAAATACAAAAACAAAGATTTATATGCTTACAAAACATACATTAAACTTCAACTTTTTTTAAATGTTTTCATATTTTGCATATTATTTTTAATTATTGATTTTGTACACAAATTTTTATTTTTTTCCATTTCTTTAACAATAGAAAACAATTTCAAATTTTAGCTACCAGAAAATTTACTAAACTGTCAAGTACTAAAACAAAATATTGTTAAGCGTAAACATTATTCTGTTGCTTTTAACCATACTTTGATTAATAATAATATATTATGGAAAAATATTTTATATTATTTTTAATAAGTTATAAAACTTTGGTTGTGGTTGAATTTTTTTTTAAGTTAAAACCAACCATGTTGCATTTTTTGTGCACAGTAACCATATAATCGTTAAAAGTTAACAAAAAATGTTTATCGTGACTAAACTTTTGGTGAAAACAACTATAATTGGTTCTCCGCAACTATACATTGTTACAAAGAACTTAATATGGTTATTGTGATCAATTTATTAAAAAAAATAATTTATTAAAAAAAAATAATGTATTTTATCGTGTGCAAACTCGCACTTAGCAGTATTTACAAAGGTTCGTGAATTCAATGTTAAATAATGAAATAGATGTAAATACTCCAAATAACACTCTTCGTCAGTAATAGATTTTAAGAAAAAACAACAACATTATGTTTGTATTTATGTACATTTTAAAGCAACGTATATAGATTTGACAAATCCGGTGTCAATAACCAATTGCCACTTTGGCTATTGTGACCCGGGCAACACACTTTAGGTTTCATATTAAGGTGTCAAATAAACTCGGTGAATAATTTGGTTGCAGCAACATAATTCGCATATAAGATAAAACCAAATTTGGTAATTAAATAACTATTGCTCTAACCGAAATACCACTTTTATTGTTTTTGGAATGTAAGTAAAATGTGCAACTGGAGAACGCCAATAAAGATTGATTTCTAAAAATACCGGGATTTGCGATTAATGAGTCTTTGTGTTTTCTTAGCTTACAATATGTTTGGTTCCTGAAAAGCAATAACTTCAATAATAAATATTTGATGTATAAAAAATTATTTAGCTATTATAACTATTCTTGGTGCGCTTCGCTACCCGTTCCACATCCTCTTCTCCAATCAAGCCAGCTTTTTATTTGATTAAGAAAAATAATAAGCATTTCAACTTTCTTTCTATAATATATTTATCCGAGTACTCGTACACGACAATAATTTTACACTTTATATGACCTGTACTACGCCTATTTTTTCTCGTGATTTTTAATGATTAACAAATTATTCAGGTCAAACTAAAAAAAAATAGCTTTAACTCTTTTTGACATATACATAAGTCAACATTTACTTTGTACTGGAAGTACCATGCCCACTTATTTAATTCTGCTCATATTTTTACTGATCATTTGTATGGACTAAAAATTTATGTTAACTAAATGTAAAGATAATGTTACAATTTTAATATATTAAGTAATAACGATAGTTTTTAGAAAGTTTATGCTTTAAAAATGTTTGTCACTTTTAACTTTGCAAAATGAAATAGCTTAAATTTCAAATTAGAAAAATTACGCAAATTTAACTGTTAACAGAAAAATTTGGATATTTTTTTTTATTTTGGTTTATATTTAAAGAAAGCCGTTTCTTAAAAAAATATTATAGTATTTATGTTATTCAGCTAATAAAAGGAATAAACAAATATTTTATATAGATAACAGTTAAAACAATTTTAAATACTGAAAAAACCTGAATTTACTTTTTTAAATCCTAGGACTTCCTACTTGGCATCCTAATATACACAACTTGTTTGGTATGAGTTCTTTGACCATTTTTTTTTTTTTTTTTTGGGTGAATAATATTATTTCTAAACAGCCTCAGATCGTGTATTATTAAAGTCGACATTAGAGTCAAGTGTCCTTAGTACTCTAAGGGTCAACGATTTTTATCTGAAGCTACCCGAGAATATTCATAAAATTTTAGTGTTATAATATTTCAAATGAAATTTATTTATAAGAAGACTCAACTTATTTTTTATTTTCTGGTAAATTTTTTATTTGTAATCGTATTTTTTCTCTTCTTTCAATTATAGCTTTTCGGTAGCTGGGTAACAAATTTTAAGTTTTTTTCTTCAGTGAGCCAATTTTACACATTATTTATTTGGCCATTTAAAATTTATTCTTTATCTTTTTTATTTAATAAAATAAACACTGAAAAGTAAACTAATATAAAATAAATATTTACTGACACACTTTTAAAGACAACACACACTATAAGGAATAAAAATAATAAAATAAAAACATGATGAAAAAGATATTTGTAACAACACAGAACTACATTCCCACTTGCTTGTTATTTAATTTGGTTTTCTCTTTTTTCTTCTTTTCGTTCTTATGGATTGTATTGAAAAACATTGTTTAATATAAAGAACGAACATGCTTGAGCACAAATATTCTTTTACACAACCGACCATATGCATACTCACAGATAATACTTTCATAAACCAACACAAACAGCAGCAAAGCCTTTTTTTTATTATTGGGTCAGTGTTTAAATTGAATTTATTAAATAAACAACACAATGTTGTAGCATGCAACTGTTGTTATATTGTTAATGTTAGTGGTCCCTGTTGTTGCCGTATTGCAAATTGCACTTCCACGACGGAGAGCAACCAGCCATCCTAAAGCAACAAAAAATTACAACTTTACCATCAACAAACAAACACGTTCACATTCACATAGAGATGTTACAAGACTTAACATTTCACAATTGACTGCAGACAATATGGTTTTGATTCTATGTATATACATTTATTGCTTCTCCGAGCATCTTTAAAACCGTATAACCGTATGTAAAGTGCGCTTGTTGATTTGGTTTTCTCATAATGTGCGATTTAAGAATAAAATTTAAATTAAAAATCTCAGTACTTTGTATTTAAAAAAGTGCTACGAACATCTTATTAAAAGGTGTTAATATGGCCAATATTTTATGCGTTTTTAAAATCATTTTAATTACAATACTATTTGACGAACATAACTGGAGAATCCAAACCTTTTACCATATTTTTGTTTTGTTTAAAATATTTATTTTAATGTGCGGTCTGGGGTGAAAAAAGGGCCTAAGAATTTAGGGTGATATTTAGCTTTTAAAGTTTTGTTTTGACGTAATATTGGAAAATGTTTCCAAACAAGAACACCTTTCATTATTCCAATTTACATACAAAACTTTCAAACTTTTGTATGTAGAAATATAAGAACAATGATTGACAAGTAAAATACATATATTGAATATAATAAATTGGTATAAATTATAAATTGTTATTCGTAATCTTAAACGCATGATCGATCCAAAGTTTTCATTATTCTTAAATGTAAAGTTTTTTTCTACGCCCCCCACTGTTTCTATTCGCCCCACTTAACGTTCTTAGACATACAAATTTAAATTTTTTTGAAATGTCAGATAAAAAAGGTTTTTGAGAGTTTTCTAAAGAGAAAATTGGTCATTTAATGACGTAATCAATTGTTACATTAAGTTTTCTATTGAAGTTGAGGTATACTCTTTTTTTAGTTAAAACAACGACTTGGGTTAAACAGAGGAGGACTTTCTGTTTTAAGCTTAATAATTTTTTTTAACACAGAAGACTAAAAAGTTAATCTCAAGTTGAATAATTACTTCAGAAGAGGAATTTACATCGTTAAACCATTCTCAAACATAAAATAACTAGAGGGTGACTGTACCTAGCATAAAAAAAACGCATTTCTTATTTACGAAATTTACCTGTACACATCTTACAAAAACGAACAAAAAATGTTTACGCAACTGTTCTAAATAATTGAAAACCACATAAGTACGTTGAGTAACTTCATATGTTTGAAAGCAAGCATTTTACTTAATGCTCTATTGGCCAGTGATTTTTTTTTTCGTTTTCATGAACAGGTAAATGTCACAGAGTCTTCTTGAAAAAATAAACGGTTCATGGTTGGGCTTGTTACTTCTTTTAGTGATTATACACATGTAAGAAAAAAAATCATTGGTAACAGCCACATTTTACCAATTTCTATATCAAACAATATTATAATACCAAATAATAGTTTTCTGCTAAAAAGAAAAAAAGACAGTATCAACACCGCAGGCTGTTCTCTGTGCAAAATTATAAGAATTGTGTGTGAAGTAAACTTTACACATGAACAAGCGACATACTTACATTGAAAATAATCTTGGAAGAATAATGTGAAAACATTAATAAATTTAAGAAAAATATACAGAAACATAAAGAATTCTTTTCTATTGTATTTCAATTTAAGCATTAAATGTGTTAACATTTTGTTAAGATGAATCTGTAAAATGAAGAAAAAAATAGAAAGCACAACCAGTTAGAATAAAAACTAATATGGATAGATGATTGTATAAATAAGTATAAATAATAATTTATGTACACAATGGAAATTGGCTACTTTCTAAAATATGTACATATAGATAGACAACTAACAATTTCAAGGAAAATAAAAAGCTAGGAGCAATGATCACAATAATGCAACAACAGCAATAACATGTTACCTACAATTATTCTACTTTGTTTTATAAGACTTTCTAGAAATTTCTGTAAGAAATTTTTGTTCAAAGTGTACCATAAGAGATACATTCTCTTTGCTTCACACACTAAAGGAGATTCCTGTTGATAAGGTTTTTGTCAAGTTTTTTCTCTGCACATTTTAAAATATAAAAAACAGGAAATTTTATTCGTAAAATCTTAAATTTTTGGAATCAAATAATTCTAAAATTTTTTGTTTAAGATCGAATTAATCTTTGATAACTTGGGAAACCAAATCGTACACAAAAAATCATATTTGGAATTATTTCAAGGAAAGAAATTATTTAATTTTCTAAAGTTACACATACTAAACGAAATAGTTTTTTTTTTATTTATCAAGCTAAGCGGACTAGGCTATCCAGTGCGATTGCTTTGAATGAAATTAGACCCGTAAGTATTCAAACATATTAGCAGTTAGTAAAAACATCGCTGAAGTGAGTTTAAACTTATAAATTCATGGTAAACAAATTATATAATATTTTTAACTATTCAAAAGAAGGAGTGTTTCTTTGCTAGTAGGAAAATGCGAAGAATTTTAATGATGGATGTAGCTTTCTACACATTGCATAATATTCAGCTCATATCTACATTAATCTGATTTTCAATATTAAAATACCACATCGTCTTAAATTATTTTTACCTTAGGAAATAAAAAACGAACAGGAACTAAAATTTTTTTATTTGCTTAAATACTCGTAGAATTTAATACTTCAACTATTAACACTGTTTGGTATCTATGTATGTATATTACGAATAAAAGAAATATACATACATATTTTATTTAAGTCGAAATTTTGATTTTGACAAACATTAAAATATCCATAAATTAAAAGAATCATACTTTTTAAATTATATCGTTTGTGTCTTATTTTTTTATATACAATAATTTTGGCTGACTTCATAAATGCAGCTTGCAATGCAACACTGCAAAGTATAGTGTTCATAAACACATAAGACATAAGGTCTGTTCACTAACTAAAAGTTGTTACTAATTGTTACTAAAAGTTACTAGAACTAGTGAAAAAAGAGCGTAAAAAATTGAGAGAGAAATACCTGATTGCAAGTTATGTCAAACATCTGTTTTTACTTTTGTGTACAAAATAATTTGCTTAAAAAATGATTTCTAAAATAAATTTTTGTAACATTGAAGAAAATGCAAGTATTTGGAACTTAAAAGAAACAATAAAACACTAGAAATACGGTTTAGAATTTTCTAGCTTTTCAAGTGTTTTTCTTGTTTTAAGCAATAAAAGTAAACAAGACAGTGATGAAACATTCATTGCAATGAACTTTTTTCGATACAAATTTTATATGAATAGTACAAATTTTATGTATTTTTATTTGTATTTTAATATTTTTACACCTAAATCACAATAAGAATGTTTTTTAGGCCTAACTGCAAAAAAGTCATATTTATGATGCGCTTAAATATCATAATGGCTTTTAAAAATTACATGATAGTTAAAAAATGTAAAACATTTTATTTACATACTTTCGCTATTTGGTTTCTTTATATTATTATTTCAATTATTTTTTGTGGTTGACATAACTTTACTGCCTTATCGTGGTCTATTGCTTTATACATTTTTTCACTTAGTCCATTTTCCTTATAAATGGTACTACTTAATGGTCACACTGTACAGGTTTCAAGTCTTACATATCATTCCAAGGCCACAAGAATTTTCTTGGCCAATTTTTTGCTAGTAAAGCGTTTATTTACTTTTTAACATTTAGGAGAATTGATTTGGTAATTTTTGTTTTATTCTCTCGATGCTAGTTTTTGCTTGTAAAGTTACTGAACAGACCTATAGTTTTGACAATGACGCAAGATCTTATATGCGTGGCAGTTATTTTCAATACGCAACAATTGTCAAATTTGTGCATTGTTTTTATTGTGATGGTTATGATAGTTTTGACGCCAAATTTGTGGTTTTTTGAATTTCTTATTTTAATTTGAGGTGAAAATAGTAGATCTATGGAAAATTTTTATACTTACAAATAAATGAAGGAAAGAAGCTACTCATAGAAGTACACCTGAGACATGAGTCAGATTTTGCTGTTAATAAGAAAAAAAGAAACAAGAAAATTTCTCAATAAACAAAGCAAAAGTTACGCCTTAAAGTACAATTTGTGGATGCGCGTCCGTAAATGTACTAAAATGTTGCTTTGACTCATACCCCTGTCCAGAAATGTTTTCTAAATTGAGTTAATTTAATTTTAATTGGTGTTCACGCATGCTCAATTAAGCTTATTCAATTAGCACAAGGCATATTTATTTCACTAGATAGTGTCGTCCGCCAATCTGATTTCACTTTTTATTACAAAAGCAACATGGCTTCTTGTTGTTGCTTTGAAGTAGGTGTGTAGAAAGCTTTTCGTATGACCCGCCATTTTCTTTTTATTTGTTTGTTTATATTTTTACTTGTGGCTTGTCAATTTTATGATTTTTTTCTTTTCACTGAACATAGTTCTCAGAGTAAACACAATTGCTCAATTTATTAATTGAAGGATCGCCGCGAATAACGTTGCAAATGACAAAATAATAATTTTTCAGGAGAGCAAAAAAACGTATTTAAATGGTTTGATTATCTTCACTAACTGACTCATTGTAATAGCTTTTTGACGGTGATAAAATGCACAATTTTAATGTTTTGTTGTTGAAAACAAATGTAAGAGAGTAAAATTAACGGTAATCAGCAAAAAAACAGGTTTTGAAAAATTTGTCTTTTACAACGTTATTCGCGGCTTTGCTTCAATTGTCTTTTTATTTAGTAAATTAAGCTCAATTAAAGCCTTAATTGCTTAAATTCCTTAATTGCGCAATTAAAGCGTTTGTCTGAACAGAGTATTATGCGTTTACGACGTGTTTACGCCAGGTGTTTAATAAACTAAATACAAGCGTTAACACTGTAATTACAGTGTTTTAGTTTGTCATTTGGTCAGCTGTTAAACATATGGTACACATTAACTTAAAGTATCTTATTTCCAGGAAAGTGATAAAAGCATTAAATTGAAGATTATATGAATAATGCAGTAATAAATTTTGAAGAGTTATTTAAGTAAGAAAAAATTATTTTAAATAAAATAGATAAAAATGTAATTGATTAGAGAATGGAGTAAGAGCGAGTTTTATTGATGTTGGCAGAGCATTCTTATTGTGGAAATAGGTGATATCTATGATGATACTATTTTAAGAAAAATTAATTTTATTATTCTTAAAACCGCACAAACTTATTCGATTGCCAAATGCTACATATGTGAAGAAGGGATAAAAAACTGTTTTTTGATAAATCGACAAATATTTCACGTAATTTGCAAGAAATTGAGATGATTTCACAAATAATAAGCGCAATTTCGGAAAAAGGAGTTTGTATTCTCCTTCGTATAGGAATAAGAATACACACAGTTTGTGCACATTTACTAGAATTTTGCAAAACAGCTTGGAAATTATTAGGCCCACAATATTTAAGTCATTTTCCAATAAACAAAAATAAAATATAATAATTAAATTATTTTTTCTATTTGCAAATTAATGTCTACAAAAATTTTTGCAAAAAAACCGACTTCAAAACAGACTTCATCTGACTGCCTATAACGGTTAAAGAGTATGGCCAAATAAATAAGATTACATCAACTATTGGGACACCCTTATATTCCACCTCAAACTTTATACTTGTTCAAATATTCAATAGTTTGGCAATATGCGTCAAATTACAGCAAATATAGCGTCATCCCTTATTTTCAAAAATCAAATTATATACTTGCTGTTGTAGCAGATTTAGCAATCAGGTTCTGTGTAAATTCAACCGCCTGTTTATAACGGTTCAACAGTTTGCCCATATACATCGGATTATATCAACAATTGTAAAGCCCTTTTATTTATAATTTCAAATGTGTATACTTTTTATTATACCAAACAAAGTAGTGGACCTTCTGCTAAAAATTCAGGTGTTTGTATCAAACGGTTAAAAAAAATATGGCCATTTGGGAACACCCTTTGGTTTCTAAATTCAATTTATAAGCTCCTTGTTATGGCGGACTTAGCAAAACAGGTCCCTTGAAAATTTCAGCTGTCTGTCTATAACAGTTCAAAAGTTCGGCCGTTTAGACCAAATTACATCAACTATTGGGACACCCGTTTGTTTCAAAATCAAATTTAATACTTGTTGCTATAGTCGAGTTAGTAAAACAGGTTATTTGTAAATTTCACTCTTCGGTCTACAACTGTTTAAAAGTATGGCCATATACATAAAACTAAGTGAACTATTAGGGCACTCTCATTGAGTACACACGTACCGCGCAAAATTAAAAAAAAAAATATATATATATATATGTCGCAAATAAAAACAAAAACAAAAATGAATATATAAAAAACAAAAAAATATTAATAAAATCAACTTGCTTGTCGTTAATTTTTCATATAAAAAAGAAAAACAAACGGAAGAGATCTCTATCAAGTCTCCTATTTGATAGGTACAAAAAGGTCTTGAACCCAGATTCAACTCACACTGTTTTTCTTTTAATGAGAAGATCAGGAGTGCACAGCGACAAAGGTTTAGTAGACGTTTCACCCTTCTTAATTTAACGATCTATTAATGCAGTAGGAGGTAAAGTTAAACTTTGCAAAAAACTAACATCAGGACAACTACTCATAGAATGTTTCAACGGAAAACAAGCTAATAAAATTATCAAAATGATAACATTATCATCGGACATTTTCGCTCAAGTGGAAGAACAAAAAACACTCAACAAATCTCGAACGACTTAAAAGGGTTGTCAGATAGTGAACTTCTAAGAGAAATCCAGGAACAAAATTCAAATGTAACTGAAATTAAAAGACTTAAAAAACGAAATAGCGAAACAAAGCAATTGATAGACATTGATCTTGGTTTATACATTGTACCGTTTTATATATACGATTTGCCAGAAAAAATACTACTGGGATATTTACCAACCACAATTAGACTCTACTTTCCTAATCCACTCCGATGCTTTACATGTTTCCAGCTTGGAAAAGTGTCAGAAAAGGACTAATCTCAAGAAAAAGTCTGTCCACATTGCGGCAATCTTAACCACACAAAAATTAATAAAACCGGAGTCACGAAAAATGTGATAAACCACCATAGTGTGCTAATTGTCAGCAATTAGCACACTACAGGCTGCTGTAGTCACGTTGACTACAAATCTGGCTGCCCTGGGTTCAACCCTTGCGGCAGCCAAAAAATAAAAAAATGTTTTTTTCTGTTTAATGGTATAAATACATAATCAGAATTAACATAAAAACACGCAGCCTCCTTCGTCGGTACTTCTTCATAGCATATTCGCCGGCGAAGTAAAATAATTAATAAAATGGCTATATCTATCTCCTTTCACCACCTGTCTTCTCTCTCATCTATCCCTTTCCTAAAGAATGTAGCACGGTTTAAAAAAACTAAGTAGGTATTGATGCCTGAAGTGCTACTTCTCTTTAAAAAAAAAAAAAACAGTTTCTCAAAAGAATGTGACGTCTGCAATTCAAGTAATTAAAATAACACAAAAGAAAACAATATATTGAGAAAAGAATATGAGAGATAAAGAAGAAAAAAATATGAAAGAAAAAACCAATTTTCAACAACATATTCTAATACTGTCAAATCTTGTAATTGCCAATGTAAATGCCAAGAGAGCGAAAACAAAAAACTCACAATGCCAACAAAAAACATCACGACCACAACAACAAAAGATAAACCTGTCTCCAGTTCGTTAGTTTACAAACACAAATGAATTACTACCGAGAAACATATCTAAAAGGAAAAAACGTGAAATAACGAATGCTGAGGAGAAGAAGGAGATGTCAACAAACATGTCATACGTACATCAAAATAACCTAACTGACAAATTTGATATTTCCACTTTTGACGACAACCATAGTTGTTCCAGTACAGGAGATTAGTAGTCAATATTATTCTTTTAGACGAATTTAAACTCCTTTTATCTAAATTTAATTGCCTTGCCTTATGTATACAAGAATCCAGATTTAAATCAAACTATTATTATAAACTTAAAAACTATACTTGTTTTTATAAAAATATTTGTTCTTATACAAATGCTCATGGTGGTGTTTGTATATATCTTAACAATATGTTTGAGGGAGACGAAATGCCTATTATTACAAATTTTCAAGCAGTACCTATAAAAGTAAGGTTCTCATTTAGATTTATTATTTGCTCCATACGAGTATATCTTCCAGGATCCTAAAACCTTTCCAAAACTGATTTAAACAATTTAACTTCACAGTTTGACTTACCCTATATTATGCTAGGTGATTTTAACTCTCATAATCCCATTTGGTGTTCTAACAAAACAGACACAAAAGGAACTATAGTTGAAGCATTTATAGAAGATAATAATCCCAATATTTTAAATAATATAAACTATTCAACACATTTTAGTTTCGCGTACAAAACATTCACCAATTTTGATATTAGCTTAATCTCACCTATTATTCAACACCTTTTTGAGTGGAATATAAGTGAGGATCTCTATTCAAGCGATCATTAGTCCATCACTATTTCTATTAATGGACTTTCACCCAACTTCGAACGTAGAACTAGTAGGAATATAAAAAGAGCAAACTGGCAACTGTTTAATTGTATTTTTACAGAACCGGTTGAGAATTTTAGGGACATAAACGAAACTGAGGCATACATTAGTAGAACAATAATAAGAACAGCACAAGACGCAATACAAATTAGATGTACAAATTGCAATAGAAAAGAAGTTCCCTGGTGAAATGAGAGCATAAAATTGCTAATGAAGGAAAGAATGAAATTACTTAAACTTTTTAAGAGAAACCCCAGCTCTGAAAATCTTGCTAAATTTCTAAAAGCTAAATCAGTGGTCCGTAGAGTTATACGTAAAAATACAAAAAGAACATGGAATGAATTCTGTGAAACGATAAATTTAAGAACTTCCTCGTCTGAAGTCTTTAAAAAATCAGATCCCTAAATGGGTCCTCCAACTATTATCAAGTTGCTGCTCTAGAAAACAACAATACGTTACTGACAGACAATGTAGATATCTCAAATTGTTTCGCACTTAGTTTTGCACAAAATTCCTCTTCTATGAACTACTCAGCAAAATATAGACTTTATACTACAACAAATGACTTTGCCCTTAACTTATCGAACAACCATGAGCCATATAACAACAAACTAACGTTATCTGAATTTAAATCTGCGCTTAAATCATGCGATGGTACCTCACCTGGACCAGATAACATTAGGTATGAAATGATAAAACATTTAGACGGAAAATCTACACAATACCTACTAATTTTCTACAACAGGGTATGGACGGAACGAGCAATTGGAGAAAAGCTATTGTTATCTCTGTTCTAAAACCAGGGAAGGATAGTACAAACAAAAATAATTATAGACCAATATCACTTACCAACTGCTGATGTAAATTATTGGAAAGAATTATAAAATATTGTTACAAAGATGCTTTATTAAAATCATAAAAAGATGTTAAAATAATGGACGCCAAGAAAGTGAAACGAAATGACCTATTGTGTTTGTTTTCAAAGCTAGAAGTTTCTATAAAACATCTTTATTGCAAAACAAAAACAACTAACACAAAGCAATGACTAAACAAACGCAATACACAAACATACACACACCTGCATTGTATAACAACTAAATAAAAATACACAACATGTATTTTTAAATAATGATTGAAGGTTCTAGAAGTAAATAATAATGCTCACTAATGTGTCTGAGATAAAAGTGGCAACGCAGCATTTTCAACTACACAATAGATGGCGGTAGAAATTCTCGAACATTCAAGAACGCCTAAAAATAGGGTATATAAAAGCAACGCCAATACGTGCTGATTCATTCGTATTGTGAGCGTCATCTAGTTAAGATCTTGTGGTACAACAATTAAAGTTGCCAGCGTGTATTATTAATCGCGAATAGTTAAATCGTCAAATAAGTGATTAAATAAAGTGTAATTTAATTAAAACTCTAAAAGTTGTATGTGTAATTATTTTGCAAATAAAGAACTCATAATTACACGTTTATAATTTAAATAAACGTAACAATATACTAAAAAAATAGGTATGTTGTAATGGGACACGCTTTAAGTAAGCATAATCTATGATATTACCAAAAATTTTTAAAATCGGATCAGAAGTGACTGATTTCTGCAGGCACAAATATAAAAGAAGCAACATTCAACCAAATTGTATTACCTCCTTCTTTTTTTGGAGTCGGGTAAAAATGGACTGATCTTGCTGATTTCCAGTAGCACCTCTTTCGACACCATGTGTGATCGATTGGCATATTTAAAGAAACGAACGGACAATCGGACATCGTTCAATCTACTTCGCTATGCATATGAGGTCGGAAATGGATATTGTAGAAATTACAAACGGAATGAAAAACTTAGTTATAACCTTTTCCCACTTTTTGCGGTAAAGGGTATAACAAAGAAATTTTTATTTCAACTACTAGCTGGCAGAATACAAATTGTTCCTCCATTATTCGATTAAAATCACAAAGTAAATATGGCGCTAGTAACGGTTTTAAACTATTTAAATAACAGTTTTTTATTTACTTTTAATTGTATTTGGTGGCAACCTGTTGTACAAACGGTGAATTCCATAGTACATTCCAGTGAATCACAAAAAAGTGAATGCGAAATATTAAGATATTTTAATGCCTTGCAAAATGGTACTTTTCCGAATGATTGCCTCTTTTAGTGCCCTTTTTTATACCCTTCACTACAAAAAGTGGAAAAAGAGTATGTATAAGTTTGTCATTCCGTGTGAATTTCTATAATATCCATTTCCGACCCCACAAAATATATACATATATTCTGACTTCTTATACATAGCGAAGTCGATTGAGCGATGTCCATCTGTCCTTCCGTGTTAGTGTTGAATAAAATGTGTATGTCATATATGTATATATATATGTCAATTGTTCATATATAGTGTCGAAAGAGGAGCTATTAGAAAACAGCATGATCGGTCCATGTCCTTCGAGGCAGCAGGCAAAACACTACATCTACCTCTAATTTTTTCAAGTCCTTTGAAACGATAATGTAACTCATATCCAAAAACTAAATATATGGGGCTTTAGAGAATTGAATTTTCTAATTTTTTCAAAGATCAATACAGGTATCATTTTAAAGCTTTTAGAGAGATATTTAAGAAAATACTAAAACTTTTTTAAATTGGTTAACCCATTAAGATCCGATGGCATTTTTGGCCAATTATATATATATATATATATATATATATATATATATATATATATATATATATATATATATATATATATATATATATATATATATATGAGTACCCAATTTTGGTATTATTTTCTAATTCTCTGTCACCGCAATATTTGCTTTTTTATTGGAATTACTTTACTAACTAGATTTATATAGATGGTAAAGGGTATATAAGATTCGGCATAGCCGAATATAGCGCTCTTATTTTTTTATATGGTTTTTTTGTTTTAATTTTTAAAGAACTTGCTGCTTGTATATACACTATACATATTTAATATTCATGTTTTATTCATAACCAGCCATATTAAAGCTGACGATTTTTTTTTACCGTTTTTGATGATAGCATGAACAACTCAAACGGTAATATTTTTTTAATTGGCTACAACATCATTCTACAAATTTCAAAAGAATTTGTAACACATTTCCCTCATTTATAAATGGGTATTCTTTTCTAGACCATTTTTTTAGTAAGTTCAAATCTAATTGATGATATTAACCCACATTACAAAATTTCCACACTTCCAACGTTTTCTGATCATTTTCCTCTAAAATTAGAATTTTGGTTTCGTGATTTAAATCTTTTTTAAATTGACCTTCGACATTTACATCTGTTAAAAATACTAATTGGAATGTTTTTAGAAATGGAGTAATATGTGACCTTCTAAATCGTGTTCCTAGAGAAACTTGTCAAATTCTGAAATTGATTATTATATTGATCAGTTTTTAACAACAGTTAATTATGCAACTATTGTAAACTGTAAACTAAGAAGTTACTCTCAAAACCAAAAAATTTGTTATCTCTGAAAAAATTAGAAAATTATATAAAATTAAATACAGTTGGAAAAAGGATTTAAAACGAAATTTTAAAAGAAATCTAAATCGCGCCGACCATGATTATATTTTGCTATCAAAACAATTCAGTTGGCATTATTATAAAGAGACAAGTGGAACTAGAACAAGCGGAAATATTTAGCCAGAAGCTTAAATATATAAAACCTGGACCAACTGCACACAAAATGGTAGTTTTATGTCTAATAATAATCAAAAATGTTTGAGACTTGTGAGCTAAGATGAGCTTATAGAATTTGTAAAAAATATAAATAATAAAAAGTCTTTTGGTTTTGATAAAATTACAAATTTTATTATTAAAAAGCTTTCAGTGAAGGGAAGAAAATTAAACAATTGTATTAATAACTCGTATTTTCCTGATTTTTGGATAGTATCGAAAATTATTCCTATTCAAAAGAAACAAAACAACTACGAAATTAATATTTTAAGACCAATAGGAAAGTTGTTTGAGAAAGTTTTGCGTATAAAAATGGATATAGGGTTTAATGAACAATACATTTCAGATTTACAGTTTGGATTTAAAAAAAGACATTCGACAATCGATGCAATGCTTAAATTTCAAGACTATGTTGTAAGAAACGTACGAAATAAGCAGTGTACTGTAGCAGTTTCATTAGATATTAAAAAGGCATTCGATCATGCATATCATAATGGCATACTTTATAAAATGATTCAATTAGGATTTGACCCTTATGCTGTCAAAATGTGTAAAAGATTTTTCTCAAATAGATTATTTTATGTACAATTTAATCGAAATTTTATCAGTATTGGAAACTTTAACTGTGGAGTTCCTCAGGGTTCAATACTGGCTCCGCATCTTTTCAATATTTGTATTTACAATTTTCCTCATTTCAGTAAGTTTGGTTTATGCTGATGACTCATTGCTTTACTCTCACAATGAATCCCCACAAAAAGCCTTACAACAAGTCTCAGACCATTTAACAATATTTCGATTATTGGAGAATTAAGATTAATGCCTCAAAGTACTAGGCCATATGCATACGCAATGCCTCTGGCAAATGTCGAGGGCTTGTAGTGCCAAAAAGCAAAAATTTTAAACTTTTCCTAGGAGATATTGAAATACCTTTCAAGGATCAAATAAGGTACCTAGGTATAACTTTCAACAAACTTTTTAATTTGAATAAGCATGCAAGATTAGTAATAGTAAAATCATATGAAATTATGGGTGCTTTTGGTAAAATTCTCAATAATAAAAATTTATCACAAAGTTCAAAACTTTTGTTATATAAAACTTGTGTAAGACCTGTGTTTCTGTATGGTTTTCCCATTTGGTTTAATATATCTCCCACAGTAATAAAAGAAATTGAAATTTTTGAACGCAAAATTTTAAGGTGCTGTATTGGAAAACATTTTGAATCTTATTCGAAACGTTATTCAAATCTATTTATCTATAAAAAATCAAATGTTACACCTATTGGTTTATATGATTGTGATATACTGAATAGGTTTGTAGTTAGATCGGTCTTTCATGAAAATAAATTTATTTAAATATTTTTAACTATCAGAAAAATTTCAATTGGTCAAATACAAATTATTTGTCACCAATTAGTTACATTAATGAAATACAATCATTCAACTCGAGCTTATCAATAAGACATAACTTTTATTCTAATAGTATTCCCGGAACTCATAGAGGCTGATTACATAATTACATACATATATATATTTATGTACTTATGTTTATATTCGTTTTTTTACTCGTTTTTTTGTTTTTTCTTTTCTCTTTATCATTTTTTCTTTTTAACTAGTTCTTAAGTTAGCTTGAAGTAAATTATCTAGTCTAGGATATCCTCTCTCAAACTACTGAAAGCCCCGGGAGCAAGGGCGATGTTACAAAAAAAAACTTTTTTAAATTTAATATTACTACGTACACTATTGTAAGCAAGTTGCTATATTTCATTTCATGGTTTTTAAGATATTACCTTATAGTCTTATGTTTTCATTCTAAGTTTTAATTTGTATAATTATATTGTTTTTTAAAAATGGCTCAATAAAATTTACCAATTACCGTTTTTTTAAAATCATATCGTCACCTTAGAATTGTTTTCGCCCTAGTGCTATTTTTAAAACAAATGAGTCGGTATGGATTATATATTACTTGAATATACTCTTTCTAACTAAAGTATAAATTTCATCTTATCTCGTATTATGTTCGAGATATCCAGTATCGACATTGGCCCTAACACTAATGTGTGGAGGCAATAGTTATACAAAAAAAAAAAAAAAAAACACGAAAATCAACATAATTATTGTTTTGCTTTTACATACATAAAATTTAAGTAAGAATTGCAATAACCCTTTTTTAAATTGTTAGTATTACCTTTATGCAATTTTATTTTGATCATCGTTCCTTTAAGAAAAAGTGTGATTGAAATTTTTTTCATTACTTGTGATTTTTACAGAAAATGTCTGAAGCAGTGGTTTTTACGTTTTTAATAATTTTATATTTGACTATATTGTTTTTTTAATGTTTATAAAATATATTAAATACCAAAATATAATAGTAGGGCTGTTCAATTCATGTATTTTTCAATAAATTAATAAATAAAACCTTTAAGATGGTTTTCATCACAAAAAAAAAAAAAAAAACAATTAAGGTATTCATTTAAGATATTCAGACACTGCATTTTCTCCTCCACATCAAATTAACCTTTCGTTTTATTCATAATATTGCTTCAATAGACATATATTTTACTTAACATAAAAGAAAGGAATAAAATTTAAATTTTATATGGATGTGAAGCATAAACAGAGGTAATTTCAAGAACAAAATTTGATATGAAGCAGAAACAATAATTTTTATTTGATAAAAAAAAATAAATAATAATACTTTAAAAAAAAGCTTCATTAACTAATCTCTCACTACAGACATTTGGCATATGGGATTTTAAAGTGACGATGTGTTGAATACTGAATACTTGAATACTTGAGAATCTATGCTTTCAGCTTTGTATTTATTAAATGTTGATCTGGGAGACTGGACTTCAAGTGCAGATAAATGTACAGTTTTAAAGAAATAGTAATATTGTTTAATTACGTACACTAGAGTTTGCCTTGTGATCAAAATTTTACCAAATTGTTTATTGAAGACTCACGTTTTTAATATATGTGCATTCGATAAATCTTTTTTTTTTTTTTTGATTCCACCTTTATTTTAAAATTCCCCTTTTTGCCCATGTGCCTAGACAACAATAGAAACAACTCTCGCTATTCTTCCTTTAAAAAAGTTTTAACGAATTATTTTCATAGCACGAAAAAATTACACACACACACACACACACACATATATATATATATATATATATATATATATATATATATATATATATATATATAAATTAGAAATTAGATTTTTCTTTAGTTTTGTGTTTGCAAAGAAGTAATGTGCAAGTCTAGTCTATTAAATACAAGTAACTAAACAAAACAAGTTAAAAGCAGCACAGTTTTTCTTTAACCTATTATATTTTTACTCATCTTAAGTTGAGAGGTTTTAGGCATGATGTATTTTACTACTTTTCCATCGCAGACCAGGTAAATATATGACCACAGGTGAACGTTTCAAACGAGGATTACGAAGTTGCGAGTAAGAAACTATGTTTGAAATAAAAAAAAAAATAAACTACAGAGACTTAACTTCCAAATAAACAAGTGTTGCCACAAACATAACAATACTAGTTAAAGCGACAAATACAAAAAGAGAAAAACTGAACATATTAAAGAAAAAAGTAACAAGTAGAACAATTACAAGAAGAAAACAAGTTCAAAACTGCAATTAAAGTATCAACATCCGGACATTTTTACAGCAAAGAATTTGCAACTAAGAATTAGAAAGAAATAAGTTTTTTATTAAACTGCCTCTACGTTCGTTGATTCTTTGCTTTTGCTAACATAATGGTGCTATAGTTAGTATTTTAAGACAAACGCTAGCAGTGCCTCGCTCACACTACCGCCTAAATATATGAGCAGTAAATGTTTGTTAGAGTTGCGTAGTTTGTAAACGACCTAGTTCAATTGAAGAACTCACTTAATTGAGCTTTATCGAAGGCTGTTTTTACTGACCTCTATTGGCTCAGTTACTGAGTTCCCTATCTAGTTCATTATTATTTTTATTAAAACAAATATAAAATTAAAACTTGTGTGAAACCTTAAATCTTATTTTGGTGCAAATGAAGCAGAAACATCCTATAGTGATCAGAAAAGTTATTATTATTATGAACCAATACTTTTTTCGTTTTAACGGTTTACAAAAATAAAGTCAGATAAATGTGCATAATTATATATAAATAATCTTTCATTAGTATGTGTGAATATGTTTTTAAAGTCTGAAAAATTTATCACAGAGCACGAAAAATTTTATGAGCTAAAAACAGTTGAGCTAAACATATCAGCTGGATGCGCTCACTTGTCTTAGCTTACTAAGTGAGCGTCAACTAAATTAACGAACTAGTTCGTCCAAATCAGCTGAGCTAAAAAGAGTGCTAACTTTAAAGAGCTGATAAACCCCTCTAATGTTTTTATACAAAGCACAAAATTATTTTCTTTTGTCTGCCAGAAAGCTGTAGCTGCCTAGACCAGTGGATAGATCACTCCTGCATTGTGTTATCAGATGGGAAAATCGGGTACTTATTTTTTGATATTTTACGTGGGCTTGACACTTCTTATACCAAATAGATATTTATTATTCTTTTACTTTTTAACTGTAACAAGTTATTTGAAATTTTGGTCAAATAAATCTCTTATTAATATGCATAATGTAGATTAATAGATGTGGTATTTCTTACACAAAGTGAAAAATTGTTAGCGTGTAGTTAGAAGACTATAATAGGTAGATTGGTGAAATTTTGCACCAGTAACTCCCATATTGATACACATAGTTTAGCGAAGAATAGAATAGTGCACGTGGTACCACACATATGAACTGAATAATTATTATCCTGTGTGTAGAGAACTATTATAGGTTGAGTCCTTAATTATTGCAATATTAACTCTGCTCTTAATGTATATAGCTAGATTGAAACAATTAGCGTGATACCTCCCACATAAAGTAAAACATTATCACTGTATATCTACAGAATTATAACATGTAGAGCCCTGATTTTTATACTAGAAACTTCCATATTAATATGCGAAGGGCACTCAAAAAAGCTAGTACTAATAAACAGTAAAAACTTTTTGTTTTAAAAAACATTCATTATCATTATCAATTAAGAACTTTGTTATTCATTAAAACACCAACAAGTAAAGCGATTCTCGTGATATAGTCTAATGGACTCCAACGATACCTAAAAATACCGGTGATCGAAATCATAATATCTTTGTTCATACATTAAAAAAACAATTTTTGTTTTCGTTTTACCAAGCGCTGCTGATTATAAAATTCAAGCAGCTTTTGTAAGTTTATTGGATCATTATAAAACTTTTTATTATTGATATGCAGTGATTTTTGCGTTGTATTTCAATTTCTTGCGAATAATAATGATTTTAAATAGTACATAATAGAGAAATAATGAAGGTGCCAAGCATAAAATTGAAAGGATATATTAGCCGTTTACAGCAAATCATAAATTGCTTTACGTTATAGTCCATATAGTTTTCTTACTTTTTCATCAAACTCTAAATTATTTGTTATTTATTTTTGTTATTTTGGATTGAATACACACCTTAAAGTTTTTTTTTACTA
Source organism: Gymnosoma rotundatum (assembly GCA_916610165.2). NCBI lineage: Eukaryota > Metazoa > Arthropoda > Insecta > Diptera > Tachinidae > Gymnosoma > Gymnosoma rotundatum. The sequence goes on from OU744339.1 coordinate 66,753,392, forward strand.
CTCCTTAATTTTTTAACTTCAATAAGGATTATGTTTTTACTTAATCAAATCTTGAACAAAATTATGAAATCTGGGATAACGTAAAATAAAAGGCGATATCAAACTAAGCCTCCGTGTAAAGAATTATAAGAGCACACAATTTAAGAAATTAGTAAATGGCAGTTTCAAAAGAAATCCTTTAAAGTAATAACGAATTTAAGTTGCACTTATCCATTCTATTTAAAAAGTTTGCGGCTATTAGGAACGTAATGTAATAATAGGCCAGTTGCATTAATAAGGGTATTGCAATTATAGTATGCGCATGTTAGTGTAGAGTCACTGCACATCTCTTTAAAAATTGTAAAGAAATACAATAGATATTAAACATTTTTTAATCCGATTTAATTCACGTATGTATACACATATGTAAATGAAGCGCTACCAACAAAATTCACAATTTCACCATGGTGTGGTCACTTTAAACAAAATTAGTTCTTTTTTTGTCTGATGTGTAGGTGTGCACTTTTTTCTAATTGACACAAGGATCTACATGTATTTCAAATTTCAATAAAACGGTTTTGTAACATATTAATTTAGTCTACATTTCTTCTTAGTTGCTTACATATTTAAGAAATTATTGGTGTAATAATATTTAGGTCATAGACCCAGCTCTAACATGTAACGGTTCTTAACACATATTTTTTTAATTATTTCTAATGTTGTTAGCACAGATTTAAGAATTTTGGAATTAAACTTTAAAAACATAAAAATAAACAAATTATTTATTTTAGGGTTTATAAAGAATTCACAAAAGTACTGATTTACACTGTTAAAAAATCTTTTATTTAAGCTTATATTTATAAAGAAAAATCGTAATTAAATGACTAGATTATCTTGAAAAGAAAACAAAATATTTTAATCCGTTAAAGTTAATAAATTACTGTGCAAAGTATTTTATAATTTACCTGCTAAAAATTATTAAATTTTTTATAGGAGTCATCAAAGTAATAGATGTTTTATTCATAAAAATTATTTGTTAATTGTTTTTCTTTTATTGGAATTGCAATGATATTATTATATTTGCATATTTTATGTTATATTGTTTATAGAAAAATGTTTCTTCTCATATATGTATGTATATTCTTGTATTTGTGTGTATTTCCAATATGTTTTATCCTGTGGTGTTGCTTCTGCATGATGCAGAATTTATAATTTATTAAAAATATGGGATTGTGCTATGTGTATGTATATTTTAAGTAACAACTTATTTATTCATTTAGTACTTTTGATTCATTTGTCATAAATCCAAAATTTATTTATCAATCAATTCATGCATTAAATATGACATTTTAGAGATTTGTGTTAATCCTTTTATTAAAAAAATTTATTTTTATTTTTTTATTTTAATTTTATACATTTACACTTTGTTATATTTGCAAATTGACGCTGATTATATTTTACACACAACGCCTTAAAAAAATATTTATGAATAAGCTATGGGAAATCCTTTCATACAACTGAATGATCCAAAAGATCAAATTGTTTCTCAAACTCATTAATTACTCTTTAATATGTTTATCTATTCCAAATTTATCCGTTAGTACGAACCAAACGCTTTAAAAGTATGAATTGTACTGAATCGCCTAGTTTGTGCTTGAAAAGATTTTTAACCATTCTTTACTGTCTACATCAGACCAAAATATGAAGAAGAAGTCTTTAAAATTGCTACTATAACTGTCTCTGCATATTGAATGTACATTGCGATGTTGCTTCGTGTCACCGATGTTCTTCGAAGCTCCACTATATCGGTATGCATTAAAGCAAGCAAAAAAAAACTACAACAACTAAAGAGAAAACACGCTAGTAGTTAAAAAGTCCGACAGTCAACAGCATGAAGTAATAGACTTCAAGCAGACAAGAAAAACTTTGTTAAGAACAGCTTTAAATGGCTTAAACATATCCACTGAAACAAAACAACCGCAAGACCAAGATCGGCAAACAAATATAATATATGTATGTATGTATGTATGTACGTAATAGAATTATAAGTGTATTATTAAGATAAACAAACAAAAACAACAATTACACATTAATACAGCGCAATTGTTTGAATGAAAGTTGCCCAGCCGCAGCAGATTTAACGCCAGCTTTGATACTCATTCATTAAGTTCTGAGTCTCTTATATTTTGAGCCAACATATAAGAGACTAAAATTGAAAGGATATATTAGCCGTTTACAGCAAATCATAAATTGCTTTACGTTATAGTCCATATAGTTTTCTTACTTTTTCATCAAACTCTAAATTATTTGTTATTTATTTTTGTTATTTTGGATTGAATACACACCTTAAAGTTTTTTTTTTACTACTCCTTAATTTTTTAACTTCAATAAGGATTATGTTTTTACTTAATCAAATCTTGAACAAAATTATGAAATCTGGGATAACGTAAAATAAAAGGCGATATCAAACTAAGCCTCCGTGTAAAGAATTATAAGAGCACACAATTTAAGAAATTAGTAAATGGCAGTTTCAAAAGAAATCCTTTAAAGTAATAACGAATTTAAGTTGCACTTATCCATTCTATTTAAAAAGTTTGCGGCTATTAGGAACGTAATGTAATAATAGGCCAGTTGCATTAATAAGGGTATTGCAATTATAGTATGCGCATGTTAGTGTAGAGTCACTGCACATCTCTTTAAAAATTGTAAAGAAATACAATAGATATTAAACATTTTTTAATCCGATTTAATTCACGTATGTATACACATATGTAAATGAAGCGCTACCAACAAAATTCACAATTTCACCATGGTGTGGTCACTTTAAACAAAATTAGTTCTTTTTTTGTCTGATGTGTAGGTGTGCACTTTTTTCTAATTGACACAAGGATCTACATGTATTTCAAATTTCAATAAAACGGTTTTGTAACATATTAATTTAGTCTACATTTCTTCTTAGTTGCTTACATATTTAAGAAATTATTGGTGTAATAATATTTAGGTCATAGACCCAGCTCTAACATGTAACGGTTCTTAACACATATTTTTTTAATTATTTCTAATGTTGTTAGCACAGATTTAAGAATTTTGGAATTAAACTTTAAAAACATAAAAATAAACAAATTATTTATTTTAGGGTTTATAAAGAATTCACAAAAGTACTGATTTACACTGTTAAAAAATCTTTTATTTAAGCTTATATTTATAAAGAAAAATCGTAATTAAATGACTAGATTATCTTGAAAAGAAAACAAAATATTTTAATCCGTTAAAGTTAATAAATTACTGTGCAAAGTATTTTATAATTTACCTGCTAAAAATTATTAAATTTTTTATAGGAGTCATCAAAGTAATAGATGTTTTATTCATAAAAATTATTTGTTAATTGTTTTTCTTTTATTGGAATTGCAATGATATTATTATATTTGCATATTTTATGTTATATTGTTTATAGAAAAATGTTTCTTCTCATATATGTATGTATATTCTTGCATTTGTGTGTATTTCCAATATGTTTTATCCTGTGGTGTTGCTTCTGCATGATGCAGAATTTATAATTTATTAAAAATATGGGATTGTGCTATGTGTATGTATATTTTAAGTAACAACTTATTTATTCATTTAGTACTTTTGATTCATTTGTCATAAATCCAAAATTTATTTATCAATCAATTCATGCATTAAATATGACATTTTAGAGATTTGTGTTAATCCTTTTATTAAAAAAATTTATTTTTATTTTTTTATTTTAATTTTATACATTTACACTTTGTTATATTTGCAAATTGACGCTGATTATATTTTACACACAACGCCTTAAAAAAATATTTATGAATAAGCTATGGGAAATCCTTTCATACAACTGAATGATCCAAAAGATCAAATTGTTTCTCAAACTAATTAATTACTCTTTAATATGTTTATCTATTCCAAATTTATCCGTTAGTACGAACCAAACGCTTTAAAAGTATGAATTGTACTGAATCGCCTAGTTTGTGCTTGAAAAGATTTTTAACCATTCTTTACTGTCTACATCAGTTCAAAATATGAAGAAGAAGTCTTTAAAATTGCTACTATAACTGTCTCTGCATATTGAATGTACATTGCGATGTTGCTTCGTGTCACCGATGTTCTTCGAAGCTCCACTATATCGGTATGCATTAAAGCAAGCAAAAAAAAAACTACAACAACTAAAGAGAAAACACGCTAGTAGTTAAAAAGTCCGACAGTCAACAGCATGAAGTAATAGACTTCAAGCAGACAAGAAAAACTTTGTTAAGAACAGCTTTAAATGGCTTAAACATATCCACTGAAACAAAACAACCGCAAGACCAAGATCGGCAAACAAATATAATATATGTATGTATGTATGTATGTACGTAATAGAATTATAAGTGTATTATTAAGATAAACAAACAAAAACAACAATTACACATTAATACAGCGCAATTGTTTGAATGAAAGTTGCCAAGCCGCAGCAGATTTAACGCCAGCTTTGATACTCATTCATTAAGTTCTGAGTCTCTTATATTTTGAGCCAACATATAAGAGACTAAAATGAGAGTGATCGTCATTAACAAACTTTTCTGGTTAAGTCATATTAACAAGACCGACTCATTGTAACCAGCGTTGCCGCTTTGGTCCAATCGGACCAAACTTAGTAGTTTTTCGTTTTTAAAAAATAGTTCGGTAGTTTGGTTGGTTTGTTGCATTTTTTTAAATTTTTGGTAGGTTTTCCTCCTGTAGCAAATTTTTAGCAATAGTAAATTTTTTACCTTAAAAATTCAGAACATAAAATAAAAAAATGTAACTTTGAATTAAATAAACAATAACCGTGAATAGTTTTACCACTTTTTTCAAAAACTGTTTTAAGTGTAATAAAAAACATGTCTGCTTTTTTGCATAAAGATGATTAAAGCTATAACCATCTCTGGTTTAAGAAACGCGAACAATATTATGAAATTGAAATTAACAATATTTTTGAGTGAAGTCTTATTTACAAGTGTTTGTATTAAAAAAATTAACTGACAAAATGGAAAAGTAAGTAAACTTTTTTAATTGTATATATGTACCTATTAATTACATAAATATTTACTAATATTGCATGTAAAGAAACAGTCAAAAAAAATTTAGAACCGAATGGTTAAGCGAATTTGATTGGCTCCAAGAAAGGGATGGGTGTTCATTCTGCATAATATGCTCTAAAACTATTTTAAATCATAATATCCATCTTAAAAATCACCAAAAGACAAATTTCCACCTCAACAATTACGGAAAAAAACCAAGTGAGTATAAAAGAGTATGTTCAAGAAACGCATTTTTAAATTTTTGGTAGGCTGTGAACGATTTTGGTAGGATTTTTGAAAATTATTGGTAGGAAGTCAATTTCTTGTGTGGCAACGCTGATTGTAACTTTAGCTTCTTCTATATTGATTTGTGAAGTTTTTGTTAAAAAAAACTGGATCTTTTTAAGTTGGTTGCAACAGGTTTGATTTAAAAATTCCATTCAAAAGTAAATCTTTATTATGTTAAACTTTATTTTCTTACTCTTACACTCAAAAATTTTGAACATTAGCTGTTTGCAGTTTACTTAAGAAGTTTTTAGTAAAGTTAAAAATAAATGAAAATATGGTTGTTTTGGGAAGATCATTTTTATTTAATTTTTTTTTGACTGTTGTTAGAGAAAAAAGCGACAAAAAAATACTGATTTTCGGTGCAGTCAAAATTATCAATTAATTTTTTCAGTAAAAATGAAATACCTAATTAAAAAAAATAGTTCGTCAGTAGAAAAGCACTCTTTTGCTATAGCTTTAAATTATAAAATAAAAAAATATAAACGGTTGGAAAATATGTCAGTTACAAAAAAAAATTTAGAACAAAATAATTTATGGAAGAAAAATATCAAAAAATATTGGTAAGTATTTTACATAGTATTTAAAATTTGCATTATGTTAAACAAAAATAATGTTCCCTTTTTACAGGTAGAGAAAAAAAGAAAATAAATTCTGTACTACTTTGGTCCATTGTTATTAAAATTTTTGAATTACAGATATATCGCTCATTTAGTAATACAATGTCATATCTATAAATTTAAAATTTTGTTGTTAATCATGCAGATTTTTTCGCCATATTATTTATGCTTTTTATACTTTTCACTCTTGAAGAGAATGGGCCACTATTTCATTTCATGTTTACAAACTTTGTTTGTCAATAAGAACGGCACATTTCAGGTGTGATGTAAACTTTAAACGTGAAGATCATATCACTTTCTAAAAGATCGTCAAATTTCGTTTTGTGACTGTATATATGAAAAGGTGATCTTATTAAAATGTATCGGCTTTTTACGAACAAAGTAAAGCTCGGTTTATCTTTTCCTTAATGACGACACATTTTAGTTTATCACACGGTAGTGGATGTATTTTTACAGCAATAAAGTCATAATTCAAACATTCCACTTTGTTTGTCTAAAACATCCTCTTTAATATAAATTTGATACAAGTTTTCTTAAATTTACTTTTAATTTCTGAATCATTTTACAAGTCAAAAACTTCAACTGTGATTATATAGCAATGATTTTTTTGAGTTAAGGCGTACTAGTAGTAAATGAGCGATATGTACTTTAAGTATTAGTTGCACAAATATAAACAATATTTTAAAAGTACATTATTTTTTCAGCATAGAATAATCCTGAAATCAGTTGATTTTCAAGAAGGAACAAAAATAAGAAGAAAATGTAGAATAAATAATCAATAAATAAAGTAATAACTTTTGATGTTTAAAATAAATAATCTGTAGTTTTAATTGTTTTGGTGGGTTATTTTTAGAGAGTTGGAATAAAAGAAAAAGCAGTTAATTTTACTGTTTTAGTAGGTTAAATTTTATACATTAAAATAAATACAGAAACAGTTATTATTAATGTTTTGGTAGGTTATATTTTGTTAGTTGAAATAAATGAAAAAAAAGTACTTTGAACTTTTCTGGTAGGTTGTTTTTTCGTGCGTTGGAATAAAAGAAAAATTACTTGTTTTTACATATTTTATTAGTTATAAAAACAACATTCAAAAACAATTGTAAAAGACATTTAATTTAAATCAAATGTAAGTGGAACTTTTTTTAAATGAAAAAGTAGTTGTTAAAAGTGTCTTTTCATTTAAATTTACCAACATAATATTTGGAGTGTATATTTTGAAAATTGTTTACGATTTTAAGAATAGGCAACGCACAATGAAACAACAACCTGTCACAAATGCCAAAAACAAGTTATGGATAAGTTATAGTGAATGCGTTGTTATTTATTTTTCAAAGTATTTACAAGTTTAAAATAGACAAATTATGTAGTTCAGTAATTCCTTACATGTGTAAGGGCCGGAAATGCATATGCGCGTTGAATTTGGTTACCATACGTTGTTTTGCGTTGCTGATGCAAATCAGCTGTTGCTGATGCACAAATAAATGTTTATACATAGATTTTCTTTACTAATTTTTTAAGCACTCGGTCAGTTTGTAAATAAAAATATTGTTTGTTATTTTTTATTTTATTTATTATTTCAATATTTCGCCACACCGTTGGGTGGCATCTTCAGGAAACAGGAAACAAAAATATCAATAATTAGATTTTCTTTCAAAAACAAAATTAAGTTGTAAATATTATTCCAAACAAACACAGAAAATTAAACAAACCATAAATAGAACACGAAAACATTTAAAATAGAAAAATAAAAAAGTTAAAAACAAAAAATTATGCACCCGACAAAATAAAACGGATCAGTACATGGTTTAGCAACTCTGGTAAAGAAATGGTAACTTATGATTTATAGCTTAGCTAAACACTGTTATTTCGTTTAATATCTAATAGTTACGATCTTTCTTGCTGAGAAGACGATTTTGATTTTTGGAGACTTATATTTTAAAAGTTCGTATGCGATGGCTTGTGATTTGTTATATCTTTTTTTACCTAAATGCTGCCTTAAATTTCGTTTGTTGTTGTTATGTCTTTAATTAAAAGACCTTTGAAGCACATTGTATTCATTCTACCACTTTTAAAAGTCTTTGACCTTCTAACTAAAACTTGCTATCCTCGCATAAGCTAGCACATCATAAAAATATTTTTCTGCCATTTCATTTTATTCCTTGAAACGGCAGCATAGAAGACTGTAGTCTTATTATATCATGTGAAAATAGGTTTGTTTAACCAGCTTCTCAATTGTAGATACTGAATTATCTAACGAAGGTTGACTTCGGCCGTCATTCGTTTGCACTCCACTCGCTATCGCACAAAAATGCGCCATATTTGCTGGGAATTTATAAAGAATCGTATTTAATGTTCATTGTGAAAAATTATAATGCTCTGTTAAATTTCTTTCCGTGGAGGCTTTATTTCATTTGAATCTTACTTAATTGATTATAATTATCCCACTTCTAAATTTTAAAGTAAGTTACGTTTTAATCTGCCCGATGTTTTTTATTAACAAAGTTTTTCTTACTTTTTGACACAACAATGTTTTAGTGTAAAAATCCCCAATGATTTTTACGTTTATTAATACAATAGATTTACACATATGTCAACAATTTCTAAATTAGAGTATATTTTCCCAATTAAAAGAAATTTTATTGGTAGAATGTTGAAATAAACCTTAATAATATGATATTTTATTTCAAACATTCAATTTATTAAGCGTTAGATAAACGATAATTTTTCGTTTGGCCTTTGGACTACTATTGCATTCGATACGTCGCACAGTGGTTCAGAAACGTTTTTCATTGGCCAAAACTCTGTAACTTTTTAACTAATAAAGATTTTTTAGTAGTTCTTTTTTTAGTCAATAGACAACATCTTAAGCTTTTACCGAGTTCGGGCCTTATTAAAATCGGTTCAGCGGTTGCTGAGAAATTCAAGCCTAAAGTTGAACTTTCGATTTGCTTTTCCTAATTCTTGTTTGAAATTCCGTTTCAAATGTGCCAACTCATTTTTGACCCACTTTTTCTTAAACAATGTGGCTCAAATTTGGTCCACGGGTCAATCTTGGATGACAATACAATATTTTGCTATCCTTAGGGTGTCCCCTATTTTCACTGAGGTATTTTCCGTATTTTCATTAGCATTGTCCAAATTTCAACTTTATGCCTAACAATACTTACATATTTCCTAGTTTTTGGTCAATTTTAAAACAAAACAGTGTAATTTAATTTTTCTTTAATTATATACATATTTATTTATAGTTATAAATAGATTCTAGGTAAATAAAATAACATTTAATATTAATGTCTGTATACTTTATTTTATTCAAATACTAAATTCAAATTATAATTATTACTCATTTGGCTGGAATATTTCCTGTAAATATTCTATATTCTGCTCTGTATTATCTGTGTCCTGTAGCAGTGCCTTAGCTTCGGCATTTAGTTCTGAATGATTCAATTTCCATTGACTTCGAATGCTAGAGATGAAGGGATCTGAAGTTGCCAATAATATATGAAATAAATCTTCATTTGTAGAAATTTTAGCTGCAATTATGTGATGATATGACGGGTATAAATTTGAGCCTTTTTCGATCGCACGTAATCTGAGTTGAGTATACTGCTGTTTTGTTAACTTTAAATCCAGAAATAATGCAAGCGCTTCCTCATTTGTGAACTGTTTTTCCTGGTTTGGTGTCGGAATGCTTTTAAGGATCCGTTTTGTTCTCACCGGACTAGCAGAAATGACTTTTTCAATGATATCCACTTTCGTTAATTGTTTTTGTGATCGCAGCTTGTAAAGAAAACTATCTTTAATGTTTTCACATCCGATTTCTTCATTTATATTCTTAAGTTTTCGTCTCTTAGATCTATGGCTACAGTTATCTAGCGATTTTTCTGGTCTTCCACCACTCTTCTTATTTGTGGTTTCTGAAATCACCTGGATACTAAGTTCACCTTGTAACCAATTTTCAAAGCGCTTGTAAAATTTACTTTTACTATAGTGAACTTCCTTGTAGCGTTTTTGCAATATTTTTACGAAATGAGATACTTTGTTTTTTATTTCCAATTGCGTTTCACTGCTGATAGCATTTATGTTCAATTTTCTTTCAATATGGTTTAGAACATCTTCTTTGTTTTTGTTTTTAAAATATTCTTCGGTCAATTCATTATAGCTGAAAGTTTCCATATTTTAATTAAGCTGAAAATAATGTATTTGTTGAAGTTCTATAAAAATAACTTCCAAAAATTTATCAACCTTTTCAAATCGAATTCTTGTCTGACAGTAAAATTTATTTCCAAATTTTTGTCCTTATATACTCAATAAAGAAATGTGAAACTTAAAAAAGATTACGTACACACAAAAAAATATTAGAGCTATTATTACCTAGGCTAGCTCAGGTATTTTTCTTTTGTATGGAAAAACCAAGTTCAACTACCTAAGCTGATTTGGAAAACGTACAATAAATTTGCCTTTTTAAATCGAATACTTGTACCGAAATAAAATTTATTTCCAAATTATTGTGATTTATACTACATATAAAAGTGTTAAACCTAAAGTAGATTACCTAAACACAAAAAACTAAGTTTAACTACCTAAGTTGATTCGGTTTATACAAGTTCTCTATGGGAAAAATTGTCATATACAACTTATACTGGATTTTAAGGAAATTTTACCAAAAATTGTTTTGTGTACTAAAACTCTCAATTTTCCAATAAAATTAACTTTTTAGTTAGATTCCTCTCTTTCCCCTTACGTTTTGCTATCTGCAATTTGTACTTTTGGCAGTGAATGACTTCTAAAGTAAATTTACTAGCAGTTTTGATAGAAATTTGTTTGTAAAAATGCTGAGTATTTTCATTAAAATAGAAAAAGTGTTCTACGGGCGGATCCGGGCGGGTGCAAAAGTATATATAGGCTTAAAGAGAACACTTTTGCCATTGTTTGGGTGGTTTTGGTTTTTTGTCCTTTTTTGTCCTTTAGAAGTTATATACTACTAAACTTCAAACTTTGCGAATATATGGAGGTTTCCAATTTTAAACATAACACCCTATTTACAAATTATACAGGGTGCGCATATACCATTTCTTAAAAACAACAGTTCACCCAACATAACAAAAAAAAACCGCAGGTCAATATCGATAACAGTTTTTAAGAAATCGCAATTAATATGATATCAAATGTTACAATTTTTATTTTATTTTTAAATTAACATAAATTCTTTGCCTTTAGCAGCATGCCACGCCCACTACTGCGAATATTTTGAACCAATTTTTCGGCTACCTTAGTTTTGATCTGTTTTCTTTCTGGTGACATAAAAATTTTAAGAATCTGTGTCAACAAAAAATGTAGGTTTTGGCCAATGAAAATTAATTCTGAACCACCGTGCGTCGTAGTACTTTTGTAATATTTTATTTCGTACCTTTCCCAACATGAGAAGTTTTTTATATTAGTTGTCTTGCCATTAATTTTTTCAAACTGAGATTATTACTGTTGTTATAATTTTCGATAAAAACCGTCATCTCTGGTTGTGTACTTCGTACGTTCGGCGAGGGCTTTCGATGGGATACCATCATTTTCAAGCCACGTGTTTATTAAAACTGATGAGATAATGTTAAAAATAGATAGTGTTAAGAATAAAAGGTGGTGGCTTTAGGTAATTTTTGTCCATTAATATGGCATTATGCAGGTAGATTGCCTGATATCTGTCCTGTTTATTGTCGTAAATAGTTTAATACTTGGGTCTTTTATTATTGGATAGGTAAGTGTGACCGTCTATGGGTCTTTTAGTAATTTTAGTGGTGTAAAAATCGTGTGAGAGGTTGTGTTTACCTGTTCGTTAATATTATCACATCGAAAGCGCTCGCCAAACGTACAAAGTACACAGCCAGAGACGACGCTTTTTACCGAAAATTATAACAGAGCACAAACCGAAATTCATAAAGAAAATATACCAATCAGACTTGTAGTAAATACCAAACCCGCACCTGCATATAACTTGGCCAAACACCTTACCACACTCTTAAAAGAGAAAATAAATTTGCAGCACATATACATGTTACGAAATACACAAGACCTCATAAACAAAATTAAGGACATCAAAATCACTGATAATACGAGACTCGTTTCCTTTGACATAAAGAATCTATATACATCAATACCCACATACGAAACTTTGACTTTCCTACGTAACACACTTTCTAACTTACATGACAGTCAATATATCAACGAAATAATGGATATTGCAAAGACGATGCAAACCGACGAAACAAAACTACTTTAGATTCAATAATAACTTCTATAAACTACCTGATGGATTCGGCATGGGGAACCCAACATCCGCAATCTTCACAGAGATTTTCATCCAACATTTAGAACAACTACACATAAAAAAACTGATGGAAAAACATAAAATAACCCAATTCTCCAGATACGTAGACGATATAAAATGCATCCTAGAAAGAGACAACGCCGAATAAATTCTTATAGACTTAAACATAATACATAACAAATCTCATACACAATGGAAAAAGAGCAAAACAGAACTTTACATTATCTTGACGTATCAATAACACTCCCCGTGATACCTTAGACTTTGACATTATAGAAAACCAACCATGACAGACACAACTATCCACAGCTCCTCAAACCATCCTACTCAACATAAACTCGCAGCATTTAGACATATGATTCACAGACTTAAAATAGTCCCACTCGCTCCAGATAAATACAACAAAGAACTCGATACAATTTACACTATAGCTTAAAATAACGGTTACAACCACACAACCATCGACAAACTACTCAGACAATACAACAACAAAAACAAGAAGAAAGAAGACAAGGAAACAAACGATACAACACGACGACACATCTTTACTTACACAGCACCAGAAATATATAGATTAACTAACCTTTTCCGGAAAGAACAACACTAAAAACGACCAACACTCTACGCAACAATCTCAAGACATCAATAGAAACAACCGATAAATTTAGCACCAGAGGAATATATAGACTTACTTGCAGCTGCAACCATACATACATCGGACAAACTGGACGAACATTAAAAACAAGGTTTACAGAACACATTCGATCATTAAAAAGGAAAAGGGAAGACTCCAATTTCGCAATACACCTTAACACACATGGACACGAACCAAGAGAATATGACAGTATTACACCCAAGTAAAAAAGGACGAAGACTAGATATGCTCGAATACATGGAAATTTACAAAACACGAACGTTTGACAGAGATATTATTAACGAATTAATTAATATTTTTTATTTACTTTTTTTCTAATACATTTTTTATTTATTATCAAACAATGAAGTAAAAATTTTTTTCTGTAAAACAAGAATTTGGGAAAATAAAAAAGTTTAACCAATAGTTATAAAAATAAACAATAATTTTTAAATGTATGTGTAACACTACTAACTACCATATTAACTCCTGACGAATGGCTTTTTTTCATCGCCTTCGACGTGTCTGACACTATAATGCGAGATACATTAACCAGAAACAATTGCCATTTGTTACGTTTTTACAAAAACAAAATACATTCGCGTTTTAAAAACCCAAACATCGGAAACGATAACGAGTTTGTGCGTCTAAACGGCAAATTGTGTTCTGAAAATTGGCTTTTAGACAAGAAGTAATAACCTCATCTCTGTTTAATTTAGAATCCTTTAAGAATTTCAAATTAGTAGCATAGTATATGTCCAGCTCTGCGCTGCCTGTTTTGAATACTTTGTTGTTGTTGCTGGTTATGACCGCCTCAGTCTTTTCATCTCTCCAATTGATGCTCAGGTTAATGCAAAAAAAACAATAATGGATTTTGCGCCTAGGATTCGCCTTTAGGGGTAACGACTATCTAACAGATAATGGTAGGAAATTTCGGGTTGCAACCAAGAATGAATGCCACAATTGTTCACCCGCAATAAATTTTACGGATCTCCCCCAGCAAAGTCTTTTGCTTATAGTATTACGTCAAGCCCTGTCTGCGAATACTTTATTTAAGGTCATTTACTTTACGTGAACCTAGAACTACATTTATACTATGCAATTTTTCCTAAAACTAACATGAAATTTTTGTTTGTTTGTGAAGAAGGAGGAGTAAGCAATATGGTATTGCTTGAGTTTTGAGGGGATGTTACTGTTGCTAATGTTTACTTTTAGATAACTCGTAACGCTGTAGCTTAAATAGAAAATTGAGAAAAAATGCCTCAAAAACTTGCATAGTGTAAGTCTGGACTTTCTCTAATAGTCCGCAACAGCGAGTTCTTATTGACCTTGATGATGATTTATTGACGGTAAGAGGATGCGTATGACGCGGTCACCAGCAGAATATGTGAGTGGTCTAATACCACATCAACGCACCATTGACGGCTTGACGCCACAGTTACATTTCTGTCTGATGTAAGCAGCGGTGATAGTGCGTGGCCAGTATCTGGTAGTATCACCGCTACAAAAACAGAACTTCTGGCTATATGCAAAAAGCAAATGGAACTGTTAGAAATTAACGTATTGCAGAACTGGTAAAAATTTCTCAAAATAATCTCAAGTTGAGTCAGCTTGCTGAAGTGGTAATTGCTGTACTTGCAACACAAGTTTCCGTAGAAAGTACATTTAGTGCACTTGCTATAGTCTTGACCAAATCAAGATCTAAGATTTCGAAGAAGTCTCTTTGTATATATTAAAAAAAAAATTAATCTTTGAGTTGCAAAACTGCTCAGCAGTTTAACTTTAACCACACAGAGAAATTTATACGTATCTGTATTTTTTTATTTAAATTCATTATTATTATTGTTATTATTATTATTTGTTTTTTTTTTTTTTTGGTGTGCGTGGTAGGGTTTAAAATGCCTTCGCATACACAGCGACCGTCGTCACCTGCGTCATGTGGTATTCACTCCACTAAAACAATCCCTCCTCCTCTCCTGGGGAAACTCCCTTCCCGGAACCGCTTTCTGCATTACTTCGGGAAGTGCCCAGAACGACATCCTACAAAAGGATCAATTTTCTACTACCCCACGTCTGGGACCACCATCATGCTATTGGCACGTCTTCTTATGTCTCTGGTGGGGGGGCCTCAATTTGCGACGCGTCGAGGTCTCTCTTCTTCCTCCGAAGGATACACTCGCTGTCCTTTTCACAGCGTTCCATCCGTTCTCACACTCTAGCATTTTGCCAACTACGTTGGTGGGGGTAAATTCCCCAATCTGCCCTTCTAAGGAGTCCCTCTCAGCTTGCCATCTGTTGCAGCTGAAGAAAGTGTGCTCAGCGTCATCGTTCGGCGCTTCGCAGTAGATGCAACTAGGGTCATCTTCTTTCCCATGCGGTGTAGATACTTTCGAAAGTATCCGTGAACCGAGAGGAACTGGGTTAGGAAGTAGTTAACTTCCCCAAAATTCCTCCATCATCCTACGTTCGGGTTGAGGGTCGCCGTCCATCTTTCGACCGTCTCCGCAGTCCATCTGTCCTGCCATCGCTGGATTGTTTGCAGTCTTCGCCCGATACTTCCAGCACTGTCCCATCTTGTGTCCCATGCCTCCTTCCGCTCACGGGCCAAGAGGTCGACGGGTATTTCCCCACTAATTACGAAGACTGCCACTCCCGTGACAGTGCGGTAGGCCGATGCAACCCTGAGTGAGGCTGTGCATTGTACTGCTTCCAGTGCCTTGCGCTTGCCCTTCGATCTTAGCGCATCTCCCCAGATTTCACTGCCATACAACAGTATGGAGTTTGTTGTCGCCATGATCAACTTTCTTTTACTATGCGTGGGGCCGCCAATATTCGCCATCAGTCTGCTCAGCATACCCGTCACCCTTGCAGCCTTGTTGGCCACGTACTGTATCTGGGCCCAGTAATTGAGTCTACAGTCCAGTCTTAAGCCCAAGTATTTCACCGCCTTCTGCGTTACCAGGAAAACATCGCCCATCCGCATGCCAACCTCAAGTGGCATGTGGCCTCGTGTTATCAGTATAACCTTGGTCTTGTTCGTGTCAAGCTCCAGACCGTGGTCTTCAAGCCACATCCGAGTCCTTATCATGACTTGGTTTAACTTTCTCCTGGCATCGTCCATGTCCCGTGCTGAGATAACCGCCGCTATATCATCTGCGTACCCCACGAGGTGTGTACCCTCCGGCATATTTATGCCCAGGATCTCGTCATAACTCAGATTCCATAGATCTGGACCCAAGATAGATCCCTGCGCTGCGCCAGACGTGATCGCCCTAGAACGTTGTCCCTCTGGTGTGTCGTAAAGGAGCACACGGTCATTCAGATAACTCCGAAGAATCCGCAGTATATATCAGGGGACGCGAAATCTCTCCCGTAGTGCCCTTATTATATCCTCCCACCGTACGCTGTTAAAAGCATTCCGTACATCCAGAGTAGCCAACACAATTATGCGCTTTGGATAATAGCGTCGGCGCTGAGCGATCTTAAAATGCCTTACAACATCTTCAATTGCGCCAAGTGTTGATCTACCGGGTCGAAAACCGTGTTGTCTTTCCGACAGTCCTCCAGCAATCCTGACGGAATCTGATAACCTGCGTTAAAGCAGTTTCTCCAGTAGTTTCCCGGCAGTGCCCAGCATGCAGAGGGGGCGGTATGAAGAAGGCTGTGCCGGATCGCCTCTACCCTTGCTGATCAACGCAAGCCACTGTTTGGGAAAGATACCCTGGGCTATACAGAAATTGTAAACTCCCAGCATTGCATCTGGTCGATTTTCATCCAACAGTCCTATTACCTCAGCTGGTACTGCATCCGGTCCA
The DNA here is from genome assembly GCA_916610165.2 of Gymnosoma rotundatum. Lineage (NCBI taxonomy): Eukaryota > Metazoa > Arthropoda > Insecta > Diptera > Tachinidae > Gymnosoma > Gymnosoma rotundatum. Next base: position 66,770,110 of record OU744339.1, read on the forward strand.
GGGGTCTTGCCCCTTTTAAAGCATCGCGCCGCAGCCTTGAGCTCCTCTTCTGTGAAGGGAGTAGGCATTTCACCAACCTGGGGTTCGCGTTCTTCGCGTAGCGGAGGGTGCATTGGAAAGAGTGTCCCAACGGGGTTCCCAACCTCCTCGCCGCCCAAGTGCTATTCAGATCACTCCGAAGTTCCTCACATTTCGATTTCTTGGCCGTTAAAATTGCCACTTTCAGAGCCTTTCGCGATTGCCTAAACTCTTGAGCTTTCAAAGGTGCCTCACCGTTCTGCCTTGCCCTGGTGTATCTCCTTCTCTTACGGAGGCAGACCCTCCTGAGTTCAGCAATCTCTGGTGTCCACCAGTAAACAGGTCGTCTCCTAGAATGGCGCGTTATACGCGGCATCGATGCTTTGCAGCCCCGAATTATCCGCCACATTATCGCACTTGCACGGGAACTAGCATCATCAGTGGCGTGTGCGATAGGGGCAGAGTTGAAATCAGCCAGAAATGCCCCAGGATCCAGTCTAGACACGTTCCATGTACCTCCCATTCTCGATGTCAGGGCTGGATTGGTTCTCGCTGCAATCTGGAAATTAATATACTGGTGGTCACTCCCACTATAGTCCTCCAGTACCTTCCATCCAACAATTTTCCCGGCCAGGCTCTCGGACACCAGAGTGGTATCCGGCGTGGTGTGTTGACACCCCGGTCTTCTGAAGATAGTGACGTTCCCAGTGTTTGCCACGACCAGACCAAGCCTGGCGGACATGTCCAGTATGTACCTTCTCCGTGTGTTAGTTGTTGGGGAACCTCATTCAACCGCCTTGGCGTTGAATTCCCCAGCCACTATAAAGGGTCCGCCCATTTCATGTACCCTATCCTCAATTAAGTCTAGCTTCGTTTTAAAGTGTTCTATACTATCACTAGGGGTGAGGTGGCAGCTCATCAGCGTAAAATTCCCGGTTCGCACGTACGTGTGGCAACAACCGGCCACAGCCAAAGTGCAGCTGTACCTGTTTCATTTTCGGACCAAGGTCCTCGGGATATTCGCCCATACTGTTCGCTGATAATGACCACATCTGCTCCCTTCTCGGCAGCTACCTGCCCGAGTAGAGCATCCGCCGCACAGTGGTCAATTTCGCGAGATAGCGGTCAAAACTCTATAACTTTTGACCGGATTGGTATTTTTTTACGCAATTTGTTTTGTTCAATAGGAAGGACTTTAAGCTTCAATTTGCGTGTTCGACCGATAGGAACGTAAGTAATGTGGAGTTAAAAATGCATTTTAATTTTTTGTTGAGTTTCCATGTAAAAGTTGAATATTTTTACATTTTAAATAGGTATTTTTTTATAATTTCTTATTTTCCTCAATCGTATTTTATAACCAATACTTATTTATTATTCCTAAACTTAATTTTGGTCAGAAAATGCCAACATTTGGCCCCTGACATTTATTTAGTCTCAATATTCACAGGGGCCAAATGTAGGTTTTTTTTGGAAGAAAGCTAATTCTTGTGAGGATTAAACTGAAACATAACACTGAAATTCCCAACAATATCAATAACATTTGGATATATTATATACAGAACGCAACATCGATAAAATTTTTAGTAAACTTTTACTATTGATTTAAAGTGCACATATATTTTATTTAAATGTATTAATAAAAATTTATACTAAAATTAGAAACAAATTATAATCTTTAAACTAGTATTAATTAAACAATATTAGTAAAAATTTCTTCCAAATAGCTTTGATTTTCATTTTGCAGTAGTTGTTTCGCTTCTTCATCTAACTCTAATGAGGTTGATTTCCATTTTTGTCGAATACTGGACATATACGGGTCTGATGTGCACAACAAAATATTAATAAGATCTTCATTAGTACAATATCTGGAAATTTTTCTTGTATTGTGCTCGCGAAAGAATCTGTAGTCTTTGTTCCTTTTTTCTTGCGCTTCTTCTGAGAGATCTCCAATTGGAAGCATATTGTGCTGAATTATTTGTTCCCCATGGAACAAAATTTTGTGAACTGTGGTTGGCATATGCCTCCAAGAATATTTTTGGTTATAAAGGGTTGCTGTCTCATTAGCAAATTTTTTTGCATCTATCTTTTTGCTACATGCTATAACTTCTAATATGATTTGGAATCGTCGTATTAAATCATAATCTACTCCAGTTATAGAAGCTGCAGTTTCTGGATCGGAAAAAAATCTCCTTGCTGTGTTTCCATCATTACAATTTCCTTCTCCTTGCTTTGGCTGGTCAATTATAAGGCCTATCTCACGGTATTTTCTTGAATATCTTTTTTTTTTTGCTTTCTTTTTTCCAAATTTTCTTTGTTGTTTCTCACTGTTTTGCCTAACGGGCCAAATTCAAAATCGTATCCCAATTTAAGAATATGCTCCATAAAACGAATTCTAGCATGAAGAGGTGACATTCCAAATTCATATGCTTCATTGAAACTATCGTCTTGTGTTGGTGGTTGGCTCAATTGACTTGATGTTTTTTGGCATATGGTGCAGCTTGACGAAGACTTTGTTTCGGTTAAAGCTTGTGCAACTTTTCCATCGATCATTGTAAGTGACATTTTAAAGTTAACTTCGATGCATTGATCATTAAATTCAAATATCACGGGTTTAAGTTCTTTAATTTCATCTCTTATTTTGCCAACTTCTTCAGTTATGACATCTTTAGTTTCTTTTTTGTAAGCAAACTTTATTGGTCTACAAAATTTTGTTGACGATGGAATTTCATTCTTCCATACATCTATCTCTGCAGCTCTACTAGTTGTCGGCTCTGAACCAATAAATGTTTTTGTTAAACGTAATGGAACGAAAGAAATCATGAATAAATTGGCATCTGATGAATTTTCCGCATTACATTGTTCGTATTGTTTCTGGCCAGAGGACCCATCACATCCCCATTTAGAAATTAAAGTCATGCTGCAATTTTTAAACTTCTTTAAATAGTCAGCATCAAATGTCTTTAGTAATCGTTCTGCAGTGTGTTCAAGAAGATCCTGCAATTTTATTTCTGCTGAACTTGAAGTTACACTAATAGCAGTTGGTGAAGGTAAGCAATCTTTTTTGGCAGAAACTATATCTCGATATGATGGAAAAATTCCACCATTTTTTTCATTGGTTCGCTTCCGCAATTCTGTATATTGGTTTTTAGTCATTTGTTTTCTTCAGTTGGTGTCGGCATACTTTTTAAAATCCTTTTTGTGCGTCTGGGGCTTGCTTCCACTATTTTTTAATGATAGCAATTTTACTCTTTTTAGTTTTCGATGGTTGAATTTGATGCAGAAATGAATCCTTTATGATGCTTCAAGAAACTTCTTCATTGATATGTTTAAGCTTGCGTCTTCGTGATCTTTCACTACAATTATCAATTGGCTTTGCTGGTCGACCACCTTTTCCAGTTTCCGTGGTAGTTACTGATGGCTTTTTAAAAATAAGTTTATTTCTTAGCCATTCTTGGTTGCGTGAGTAAAACAATTTCTTATTTCTGGAACATTGATTGTACCGTTTTCTTAAAGTATTTAAAAAGTTTTTTATTTTTAAGTTATGAATTTTAATTTCTTGTTTGTCGCATATTTTGAAGAATGGATTATTCATTATATGTAAAATAATGTCGTTTTCATCTTTCCGTTCAAAATATATATCAGATAGAACACTATAACTGAATTTAGCCATTGTTGAAACAATAATGAAAAAAAAAAATGAATGCATGGATTAATATACTATTGCTCGAAGTTTCAACATGATCTTTTTTTCCTCTTTGAAACATAATATAACAGGTACTTGGTTTTACCAGTTATTTCTATTGGTTTTAAATTTATTTGCAAGTTTCAGGTATTTAAGTTATGTAATATTAGATGGCAATAAAATCATTTTTTACCTTTTCCAAATGAATTGCCAGATACCACATAATTTGAGAGTTAACAGGTACTGGTAATAATATAACAGGTACTTCGTTTTACCAGTTATTTCCATTGGTTTTAAATTTATTTGCAATTTTTAGGTATTTAAGTTGTGTAATATTAGATGGCAATAAAATCATTTTTTACCTCTTCCAAATGAACTGCTAGATACCACATAATTTGAGAGTTAACAGGTACTGGTAATAATATAACAGGTACTTCGTTTTACCAGTTATTTCCATTGGTTTTAAATTTATATGCAATTTTTAGGTATTTAAGTTGTGTAATATTAGATGGCAATAAAATCATTTTTTACCTCTTCCAAATGAACTGCTAGATACCACATAATTTGAGAGTTAACAGGTACTGGTAATAATATAACAGGTACTTGGTTTTACCACTTACTTCCATTGGTTTTAAAATTATTTGCAATTTTCAGGTATTTAAGTTATGTAATATTAGATGGCAATAAAATCATTTTTTACCTTTTCCAAAAGAATTGCCAGATACCACATAATTTGAGAGTTAACAGGTACTGGTAATAATATAACAGGTACTTCGTTTTACCAGTTATTTCCATTGGTTTTAAATTTATTTGCAATTTTTAGGTATTTAAGTTGTGTAATATTAGATGGCAATAAAATCATTTTTTACCTCTTCCAAATGAACTGCTAGATACCACATAATTTGAGAGTTAACAGGTACTGGTAATAATATAACAGGTACTTCGTTTTACCAGTTATTTCCATTGGTTTTAAATTTATATGCAATTTTTAGGTATTTAAGTTGTGTAATATTAGATGGCAATAAAATCATTTTTTACCTCTTCCAAATGAACTGCTAGATACCACATAATTTGAGAGTTAACAGGTACTGGTAATAATATAACAGGTACTTGGTTTTACCACTTACTTCCATTGGTTTTAAAATTATTTGCAATTTTCAGGTATTTAAGTTATGTAATATTAGATGGCAATAAAATCATTTTTTACCTTTCCCAAATTAATTGCTAGATACCACATAATTTGGGAGTTCTATTGTCATTTTTGTCAAAATTTTGATACACCCTTCTATGTGGACTAGGACCAAGTATGGGCCAACTTCTCCTAATTTCAACAGAATTATTTTTTGGATCAATAAGAACTCTTGTACAAAATTTCATCAAAATATATGCATAATAGCCACTTTCACATACAAATAACTTCTCAAAAAATATGACCGTCATTTGTACCGAATATCTTACCTTGGGTCGGAACAATTGCTGTAGCTTAAAAAGTGCAGTCCCGATGCATGGACATGTATATATAGGAATGTAGGGGAGAGTTAGAACTACAAAATAGTAAATTTGTGTTTTGACTCAGCTTGACTCACAGGAGTTGTGCTCTATGAAGTAGGAAATTTCCGAGAAATTTGACCTTTTTAAAAAAAAATATTTAAATTGTTCTGAAAACATAAAATTTATTTCGTCCAAAAATCTTGAAAAACAAAAAAGTTATGATCATTTTAACTTTAAAAATTAACTAAAAATATCATAAATTTACTAAATTCTGAAAAAGCCCATTTTGGACCACCCTGTTCTCAGTGAAATAGTTGAAATAGAGTTCTAATTTGTTGGCTCCCGAGGTTTACTACTGTCTACTTTCATATGAGTCTAATAACTTTAAAATCGGAGAACAAAAACCAAAAGTAGTTTTGGCCGCTATCTCAAAATATTGACCACAGTGCGCCGTCTAGCTTCTGTGCATATTCGCCTGGATCACATTCATTGTTTTCTGACCAGTGGGCAACTCCTTGAGCCGGGCAGGTGATCAGGCCACGTTTTGCATCGTGGCAGTGAATGCACCTAGCGGCTGCTTTGCAGTCTTTCACTTTGTGCCCCTATTCGCCACATCAAATGCACGTGTCCTTTCTGTCAGGGCCAGTGTAGTTTGCCTGGGTGTGTCCTACTCCAAGGCAGCGATAGCACCTTCTGATGTCCTCGCAAGCTCGTATCTTGGCTCGGATCCATCCGATTTTTATTTGGCTAACTTTCTTGAGCCTCGTGGCACCTTCCGCGGATAGCGTGACAAAAGCCCGTACCTGCTCCCGTGCGTTCGGCATCGTAATCCTTGTTCGCATCTGCTCCCCTAAGTCAGGGAGTAGCTTCAGGATTGTCGCCTCCACTTCCTCTTTAAGTATCAGGGAATCAAGGTCCCGTATTTCTATTATGGAACTTGGCCTAAGCTCCGCAATTGAGGCCGTTTCCCGGACAGTACTCCTTAACTGTTGGACGAACTCCGGTCTAACTTTCTCCCCTCTCCCAAGTCCAAGAGGATGGCTCTCGTTTTAGTCTTCCTCACGGAAATCACCCTGACCGATTCATCGGTCGCCATTTTGCTACGCAGGTCTTTAAGCACCTCTGCGTAACTATGTCCTTCTGTAGGCTTGATCATTACCGCCTCTGGTTTTAACCGCAGCGGGCGGGGCTTATTCCTCTTCTTAGGCTCTGATGGCCTTTCTGAAGGCTTTTTCCTACTGCCCTTCTTAGTGACAGTCCGCCAGGTTCCTTCGCCCTTTTCTGGAGGCCCAGTTACGCTCCCATTGGGCTCTTTTGCCCTGGCATTTTTGGAGCTCTTGGGCACAACCGGGCTAGTAGTCGCTCGTTTCGGGTTTGCGGTTAACGTAGTCCGAGTATCCGAACCGAGCTGTGCAGCAGCGTTCATTCTTGAGTCCGTGAAGCTCTTTTCCTCTTCTGCCGCCTTCCACGCACGCCTGTAGTTCAGCGTGACATTCAGCAGCTCGGCCATTTCGGATACACCAGCCTTTACATCGCTGCTGATGTTCTTTTGGCGGTTGAACGCCCGCTGCATGCTGTCTGTCACCAATCTGCATTGGGATATCGCATCCTCCTCCATTCTCCTCATTGTCCACGCCCGACTCGCGATCAGCATTGGGAACCGTTACTAGACCTACCGCGTTACTGGTTGCAGAGGTGGGAGTGGCAAGCTGTTCCCTCGTCGCGCCGGTGCCAGTGGGTGTGCGCTGCACGGTCGGTGCGGTCCCAGTCTCGGTACTGGAAGCATCTTTCCTCCGACTTTCGTTATCAGGCCGCAGCGCACTATCTGTGGGGGTCCGGGGTAGGGCCCTGAACGTACCTGAAGGCTTGCCAAAGTTTTAACAGGACGGAGGCGGCTGCAGCATTAGCCCATCAGCCGTTTTAGCAAGATGTCACTCTTGCTTACTAAGGTGATGGAATACTGCAGTCGTCAGCTCGCGACATCAAGTCAAAATCAATGAATCATTATTATTATAATAATAATAATAACTCGGACGACCGAGTAAAAATGAAGTAACAAACATATTTAAATAATATTTGAAAGAGGTGTCCTTAAGAAGCGTTGCACATATTGAGATACATGTGTTCGAGTATGCAAAGAAAATATATAACGTATAGCCCTTTAAATAAATTAAAAAAATCGATCAATATTGTAGGCATAAGTACATGTGTATACTTCTGCGCAACACAAAAATAAAGGCATTATCAAACTATGAATAATTCTTCATTTAACATGCACAGGCAAATACTTGTTGGTATTATACAGTCTTCTGAAACAGAAAATAACTGCAGATACGAGATGTTATATATGGTACTCAAAATTCAACTTGTTGTCAAATATAACTTCCAAAACTCTAACATGATCAACATTTTCAACAGCAACATTCTTAATAGAAACATGCATATTAGGAACAGAGTTATGGGTAGGGGTAAATAGCATGGCTTTGGTTTTAATTGCGTTTATAGCAAACTTGTTTTGAACATCCAGTCAGAGGTACACTGTATACTATGATCTATAATTTATTGAAAAACGGAATTAGCCTGTTTCTTACCACAAAAAAAAACTTTAATATCATGGTTTTACCAAAATTGAGCTAAGAAAATAAATGATTTAAAAACATAATAAATAACGTTTTCAAAGAAAGAACAACACTAAAAACGACCAACACTCTAAGCAACAATCTCAAGACATCAACAGAAACAACCTATAAATTTAGCACCAGCGGAGTATACAGACTAACTTGCACCTGCAACCAACATACATCGGACGAACTGGACGAACATTAAAAACAAGGTTTACAGAACACATTCGATCATACAAAAGGAAAAGGAAGACTCCAATTTCGCAATACACCTTAACACACATGGACACGAACCAAGAGAATATGACAGTATTACACCAAAGTAAAAAAGGACGAAGACTAGATATGCTCGAAAACATGGAAATTTACAAAACACGAACGTTTGACAGAGATATTATTAACGAACAGGTAAACACAACCTCTGACACGATTTTTACCCCACTAAAATTACTAATACAGTCTTACAAACGAAAAACACCCATAGACAGTCACACTTACCTATCCAATAATAAAAGACCCAAGTATTAAACTATTTACCCCATTAAACAGGACAGATATCAGGCAAGCTACCTGTATAACGGACAAAAATTACCTAAAGCCACCACCTTTTATTCTTAACACTATCTTTTTTTAACACTGTCTCTTCAATTTTTATAAACACGTGGCTTGAAAATGATGTTATCACATCGAAAGCGCTCGCCGAACGTACGAAGTCCACAGCCAGTGACGACGGTTTTTACCGAAAATTATAACAACAGTTTAATATATACTGGCGGAATTAATCCAATTAATTGAATACCTGAGATTATTACTTCTCGTCATAAAAACTAGCAGGGATGTTCAACAACAGCAAAGTCTTAGAAAAACATGGAAATATATTTGCATCTTTTTTACGAGTATACCAATTTTAATGAAATTTTACACGGTTACAGAAGCGTTACTTTTAAATTTGGATACCATACCATTAATGGGAAACATGACGGGGCACTTTTAAATGCGATTTTTACAAATGTTAAATATCAGGGGTATAGACTTAGGTTTAGCAGCTAGCGAATAACAATACTGACTTTTATTAGGTGTTACGCGTTGTAAGTAAAGTAAAAAAAAAAATGTTTGGAGCTTGTTACTTTTCGTTTCTCAGAAATCTAAGTTAAGTGGCAAAAGATCTTTGGCTAGCTCAGCCATTTGGTATGTTCGGTTCTTAACCCAGTCTCCTTAACGCGCAACATATAAAAATACTCCTCTGCCTTACAATACCATGGAGTATATTTAAATCAAAGTGTAATTGTGTATTAATTAGAGAATAAACCTATTATTGGCAAGATATTGGGCCAATATACGTACATTTTCCCACCCTTTTGGCTAATTCACTGCTATATGTCCTGACAGAATACGTACGGATACTTCTACTTCCGTCCCCAACAATGACATGACTGTGTTTAACAAAGCATTCAATATCGGCTATTCTTCCCTTTTTAGTAGATTTAAAATATCATCACTTTATAATTATAAAAACAATTCATAATAATTTTATTGGAAATAAAGAAAACAAAAAAAAAAAAAAAAACGCAGAATAAGAAAAAAAATATTTTAGGATACTCCATGAATGGAAAGTATAAATGAAAAAAACTTGTTCATATACAAAAAAAATTATTAGGTTTTGTGATTGTTTTATGAATGAATTATAAGATAAGCAAAAGAAATATTAAGAGTAATTATATAACTAGATAAGAGTAATCAGTTAGTATGTCCCAAATATACAAACTACAAATTTATATTTTACTCACAATTGACATCTATGGATATTTTTTTTTTTCATGATGATAGACTGTAGGGCCCGACAATCCGTACATAATGATGTAGATGTTATTGTTGCTGGGTTTTTAATTTTTCTCTAAAAAAAAAGAACTTAATATTTACATAAATATAATTTGTAGTTCCAATAGCTTTTGTTTTAGACTCATAAAAATTGACTACTCTTAGCATGTAATTTCTATAGTTTCAAAGTTCATATTTCATTAATTCCTTTTTATTTTTATATTAAGTAATTCTGTTGTTTGTTGTCCTAACTTTGATATTTAGATTTAAGATTTCTCCTTTTTTTTAAGTTTAGGTCTAAAATATGTAAGTAATGTACTAGTTGATAAAATACTTAGATTTAACCAATAAAGGTAGCTAGTTTTTGAAGTATTTCCAATCAGCTTATTAATGCGTGGCTCAAAAAAAATTTAATATTTATGTAATTGGTTGATTTTCCCACTTTACACAAAACTTTAGGAATGTTTAGTCCAGGTTGGTGAATATTTTACGTGAAGTGGATATGACTTTTAATTTATTCATTTGGTCACACGGCACATCGATGTGAATTTTTTTTCCCTTCCTTAATTTACAGCTGACTTTTCGAATAAAGGATTGGCAACAAATATTAGATTTAGCTTCCTGGTTTTGGAATTTTATTGGGGTTGAATATAGTAAAATTTACGTCTGCCTTTGAATAAGAATTTGGATGTTACAGGCCAATTACCTTTTTAATAATCTTCATATAAATACCTGGCGTAATTTTATTTCTCGTTGGCTTCTTGGAAAACACTAAAACCCACAAGTTTTGCCGGGGCACTTCCACTATAACTAATGGACTTTTTAAACTTGTCTCTCTAAATTTTTTTTAGTAATTGTTGTAATATTAAATTAACTTTTTGTTCACTTCACATTTAGTGCACTTAGACTTTATATGACTATTTCTCACGACTATCATTGAACTTATAAAATGGTTGATCAGAAAAGTTAATGACGAAAGGTAAGGAATAAAAATCACTTTAAAAACAACAAAATTCTGCCTAGTAACAAAGTCACGCAGTGAGAATACAAAAAATTGATTTAACTTTCAAAGTATGTGCAATTAATGCTCTGCAGAAAGCAAATGATATATATTGTGCAACAGTTATAAGAATAGAAAAAAAAACTGGTAATCTTAATGAGTAAAATTGTTGATAATTTGCATATTGTCTGCTTACATTGAGTATAGAAATTTACTCAATCAATAGAGCAACAATTTTCTACCATGCGAGGTTGAGGGAAGTTGTCCTAATGAACATAATGTATACTTACAATTATTACTAATTACAAGGTCCATGAAATCTGATCGTGATGAACAATTTATATAATACTCCTTTTTTTTGCAGAAAATGAATCGTAACATAGGTTAACAACAAAATTCAAAAAATCAGCAAAAAGTTTTGTTGAGATATATTTTCCGAGTCAAGAGTTAAAATAAGTAACAAATACATAAAAGGCGATGTTTCAAAGTCAGTATACTGGTTGAATAGCTGCAGATTTATTTCCACTTTTTTTTTCCAAAATCTCTTACTGTGTGATTGTGGCTATGTTTGTAATAATAAGCAGCAACATGTTGTTACATACAGAGAGATATTTTAAAACTTAGAAAGGGTGTTTAACTACAACGTAATTTAAAAACGATGATGGTGCTCAAAAATTTTAGCCAAAGAATTCAGTGTTAACAACAATTTCATTGTTGATTAATCAAAAAAAAAAAAAAAAACCAACAACAAAAATAATAAAGTATTTTTATTTAAAAAAATGCTTGTTCTTAACTAATTTTAACCTTTTGTAATCGAAATAAACGAGCCAAGTAACGAAACATTTTTTGGAGTTTTCATGTTTTAGTTTGTGTAATTTAAGCCGAACATGTTGATCTTTGACATGCTGTGCTGCGTTAAAGTGTTTTGTTAACACTTGTAGAAAAAGAGACATCAATCGTTATTCAGAAGTGTTAAAGTTTTAAAAATTTAAAATTGCATAAACAAAACAAATTACCAGTAGTTTTTCATTATGTAAACTAATGACAGATTTTATCATCAAAATACTTATATACATTTTTTGGGACTTTATTGTTTATAACAAAATAATTTCAACATTACGTTATGTAGCTATTTTGCCACATTGTGTCTTCTGTTGGTAAAAAAGTTAAGGTGGCGGTGTTTCGAGAAAGAACTGTCCACCAGTTTGCTGTAAATGGACTCTAAACCTGTATTAGCTATTTTCAGGTTTTATTATAATACTATATCTTCTAAACATGCATATCGAGAGTTTACGTCTTACCTGAATTAGCGATTTGCATTCTTGTCGGCTGCAATTATGATTGGAATCCGACTTCTTCTCGCAGCCCTGACTATCCATTAAACAGGTTTGTTGGGCTATTATTTCGCCTGCTCATGTCCTATTTAGCTGAATAGGAGCCAATTAGTTTTACCCTCCAGCCCGCCTTTACGCATCTTCAATATTGAAAATAGTTAAAGATACTAAAATGTTTTTTAGCTAATATTTGGGTTTACTACTGGATCAATGAAACACTCTCATTTCGCTCTGCAAAATGCAAAACTATCATACATACCAATGAGTGTTAACCTTACAGCCTGTTTATAGGACACGTCAAGAGCGAAATGAAACCGGATGGCGTATGGACAAATACGTAATAAGTAGTGTCCGTGTAATACGTTCCGGTTTTTTCGTTTAACTTACGTTATGTTTCGTATAAATAAATGTTGTGTCAAATCGTAGTATTGCCAATGTATTAATTAATATTTTTTATTTACTTTTTTTCTAATACATTTTTTATTTATTATCAAACAATGAAGTAAAAATTTTTTTCTGTAAAACAAGAATTTGGGAAAATAAAAAAGTTTAACCAATAGTTATAAAAATAAACAATAATTTTTAAATGTATGTGTAACACTACTAACTACCATATTAACTCCTGACGAATGGCTTTTTTTCATCGCCTTCGACGTGTCTGACACTATAATGCGAGATACATTAACCAGAAACAATTGCCATTTGTTACGTTTTTACAAAAACAAAATACATTCGCGTTTTAAAAACCCAAACATCGGAAACGATAACGAGTTTGTGCGTCTAAACGGCAAATTGTGTTCTGAAAATTGGCTTTTAGACAAGAAGTAATAACCTCATCTCTGTTTAATTTAGAATCCTTTAAGAATTTCAAATTAGTAGCATAGTATATGTCCAGCTCTGCGCTGCCTGTTTTGAATACTTTGTTGTTGTTGCTGGTTATGACCGCCTCAGTCTTTTCATCTCTCCAATTGATGCTCAGGTTAATGCAAAAAAAACAATAATGGATTTTGCGCCTAGGATTCGCCTTTAGGGGTAACGACTATCTAACAGATAATGGTAGGAAATTTCGGGTTGCAACCAAGAATGAATGCCACAATTGTTCACCCGCAATAAATTTTACGGATCTCCCCCAGCAAAGTCTTTTGCTTATAGTATTACGTCAAGCCCTGTCTGCGAATACTTTATTTAAGGTCATTTACTTTACGTGAACCTAGAACTACATTTATACTATGCAATTTTTCCTAAAACTAACATGAAATTTTTGTTTGTTTGTGAAGAAGGAGGAGTAAGCAATATGGTATTGCTTGAGTTTTGAGGGGATGTTACTGTTGCTAATGTTTACTTTTAGATAACTCGTAACGCTGTAGCTTAAATAGAAAATTGAGAAAAAATGCCTCAAAAACTTGCATAGTGTAAGTCTGGACTTTCTCTAATAGTCCGCAACAGCGAGTTCTTATTGACCTTGATGATGATTTATTGACGGTAAGAGGATGCGTATGACGCGGTCACCAGCAGAATATGTGAGTGGTCTAATACCACATCAACGCACCATTGACGGCTTGACGCCACAGTTACATTTCTGTCTGATGTAAGCAGCGGTGATAGTGCGTGGCCAGTATCTGGTAGTATCACCGCTACAAAAACAGAACTTCTGGCTATATGCAAAAAGCAAATGGAACTGTTAGAAATTAACGTATTGCAGAACTGGTAAAAATTTCTCAAAATAATCTCAAGTTGAGTCAGCTTGCTGAAGTGGTAATTGCTGTACTTGCAACACAAGTTTCCGTAGAAAGTACATTTAGTGCACTTGCTATAGTCTTGACCAAATCAAGATCTAAGATTTCGAAGAAGTCTCTTTGTATATATTAAAAAAAAAATTAATCTTTGAGTTGCAAAACTGCTCAGCCGTTTAACTTTAACCACACAGAGAAATTTATACGTATCTGTATTTTTTTATTTAAATTCATTATTATTATTGTTATTATTATTATTTGTTTTTTTTTTTTTTTGGTGTGCGTGGTAGGGTTTAAAATGCCTTCGCATACACAGCGACCGTCGTCACCTGCGTCATGTGGTATTCACTCCACTAAAACAATCCCTCCTCCTCTCCTGGGGAAACTCCCTTCCCGGAACCGCTTTCTGCATTACTTCGGGAAGTGCCCAGAACGACATCCTACAAAAGGATCAATTTTCTACTACCCCACGTCTGGGACCACCATCATGCTATTGGCACGTCTTCTTATGTCTCTGGTGGGGGGGCCTCAATTTGCGACGCGTCGAGGTCTCTCTTCTTCCTCCGAAGGATACACTCGCTGTCCTTTTCACAGCGTTCCATCCGTTCTCACACTCTAGCATTTTGCCAACTACGTTGGTGGGGGTAAATTCCCCAATCTGCCCTTCTAAGGAGTCCCTCTCAGCTTGCCATCTGTTGCAGCTGAAGAAAGTGTGCTCAGCGTCATCGTTCGGCGCTTCGCAGTAGATGCAACTAGGGTCATCTTCTTTCCCATGCGGTGTAGATACTTTCGAAAGTATCCGTGAACCGAGAGGAACTGGGTTAGGAAGTAGTTAACTTCCCCAAAATTCCTCCATCATCCTACGTTCGGGTTGAGGGTCGCCGTCCATCTTTCGACCGTCTCCGCAGTCCATCTGTCCTGCCATCGCTGGATTGTTTGCAGTCTTCGCCCGATACTTCCAGCACTGTCCCATCTTGTGTCCCATGCCTCCTTCCGCTCACGGGCCAAGAGGTCGACGGGTATTTCCCCACTAATTACGAAGACTGCCGCTCCCGAGACAGTGCGGTAGGCCGATGCAACCCTGAGTGCGGCTGTGCATTGTACTGCTTCCAGTGCCTTGCGCTTGCCCTTCGATCTTAGCGCATCTCCCCAGATTTCACTGCCATACAACAGTATGGAGTTTGTTGTCGCCATGATCAACTTTCTTTTACTATGCGTGGGGCCGCCAATATTCGCCATCAGTCTGCTCAGCATACCCGTCACCCTTGCAGCCTTGTTGGCCACGTACTGTATCTGGGCCCAGTAATTGAGTCTACAGTCCAGTCTTAAGCCCAAGTATTTCACCGCCTTCTGCGTTACCAGGAAAACATCGCCCATCCGCATGCCAACCTCAAGTGGCATGTGGCCTCGTGTTATCAGTATAACCTTGGTCTTGTTCGTGTCAAGCTCCAGACCGTGGTCTTCAAGCCACATCCGAGTCCTTATCATGACTTGGTTTAACTTTCTCCTGGCATCGTCCATGTCCCGTGCTGAGATAACCGCCGCTATATCATCTGCGTACCCCACGAGGTGTGTACCCTCCGGCATATTTATGCCCAGGATCTCGTCATAACTCAGATTCCATAGATCTGGACCCAAGATAGATCCCTGCGCTGCGCCAGACGTGATCGCCCTAGAACGTTGTCCCTCTGGTGTGTCGTAAAGGAGCACACGGTCATTCAGATAACTCCGAAGAATCCGCAGTATATATCAGGGGACGCGAAATCTCTCCCGTAGTGCCCTTATTATATCCTCCCACCGTACGCTGTTAAAAGCATTCCGTACATCCAGAGTAGCCAACACAATTATGCGCTTTGGATAATAGCGTCGGCGCTGAGCGATCTTAAAATGCCTTACAACATCTTCAATTGCGCCAAGTGTTGATCTACCGGGTCGAAAACCGTGTTGTCTTTCCGACAGTCCTCCAGCAATCCTGACGGAATCTGATAACCTGCGTTAAAGCAGTTTCTCCAGTAGTTTCCCGGCAGTGCCCAGCATGCAGAGGGGGCGGTATGAAGAAGGCTGTGCCGGATCGCCTCTACCCTTGCTGATCAACGCAAGCCACTGTTTGGGAAAGATACCCTGGGCTATACAGAAATTGTAAACTCCCAGCATTGCATCTGGTCGATTTTCATCCAACAGTCCTATTACCTCAGCTGGTACTGCATCCGGTCCAGGGGTCTTGCCCCTTTTAAAGCATCGCGCCGCAGCCTTGAGCTCCTCTTCTGTGAAGGGAGTAGGCATTTCACCAACCTGGGGTTCGCGTTCTTCGCGTAGCGGAGGGTGCATTGGAAAGAGTGTCCCAACGGGGTTCCCAACCTCCTCGCCGCCCAAGTGCTATTCAGATCACTCCGAAGTTCCTCACATTTCGATTTCTTGGCCGTTAAAATTGCCACTTTCAGAGCCTTTCGCGATTGCCTAAACTCTTGAGCTTTCAAAGGTGCCTCACCGTTCTGCCTTGCCCTGGTGTATCTCCTTCTCTTACGGAGGCAGACCCTCCTGAGTTCAGCAATCTCTGGTGTCCACCAGTAAACAGGTCGTCTCCTAGAATGGCGCGTTATACGCGGCATCGATGCTTTGCAGCCCCGAATTATCCGCCACATTATCGCACTTGCACGGGAACTAGCATCATCAGTGGCGTGTGCGATAGGGGCAGAGTTGAAATCAGCCAGAAATGCCCCAGGATCCAGTCTAGACACGTTCCATGTACCTCCCATTCTCGATGTCAGGGCTGGATTGGTTCTCGCTGCAATCTGGAAGTTAATATACTGGTGGTCACTCCCACTATAGTCCTCCAGTACCTTCCATCCAACAATTTTCCCGGCCAGGCTCTCGGACACCAGAGTGGTATCCGGCGTGGTGTGTTGACACCCCGGTCTTCTGAAGATAGTGACGTTCCCAGTGTTTGCCACGACCAGACCAAGCCTGGCGGACATGTCCAGTATGTACCTTCTCCGTGTGTTAGTTGTTGGGGAACCTCATTCAACCGCCTTGGCGTTGAATTCCCCAGCCACTATAAAGGGTCCGCCCATTTCATGTACCCTATCCTCAATTAAGTCTAGCTTCGTTTTAAAGTGTTCTATACTATCACTAGGGGTGAGGTGGCAGCTCATCAGCGTAAAATTCCCGGTTCGCACGTACGTGTGGCAACAACCGGCCACAGCCAAAGTGCAGCTGTACCTGTTTCATTTTCGGACCAAGGTCCTCGGGATATTCGCCCATACTGTTCGCTGATAATGACCACATCTGCTCCCTTCTCGGCAGCTACCTGCCCGAGTAGAGCATCCGCCGCACAGTGGTCAATTTCGCGAGATAGCGGTCAAAACTCTATAACTTTTGACCGGATTGGTATTTTTTTACGCAATTTGTTTTGTTCAATAGGAAGGACTTTAAGCTTCAATTTGCGTGTTCGACCGATAGGAACGTAAGTAATGTGGAGTTAAAAATGCATTTTAATTTTTTGTTGAGTTTCCATGTAAAAGTTGAATATTTTTACATTTTAAATAGGTATTTTTTTATAATTTCTTATTTTCCTCAATCGTATTTTATAACCAATACTTATTTATTATTCCTAAACTTAATTTTGGTCAGAAAATGCCAACATTTGGCCCCTGACATTTATTTAGTCTCAATATTCACAGGGGCCAAATGTAGGTTTTTTTTGGAAGAAAGCTAATTCTTGTGAGGATTAAACTGAAACATAACACTGAAATTCCCAACAATATCAATAACATTTGGATATATTATATACAGAACGCAACATCGATAAAATTTTTAGTAAACTTTTACTATTGATTTAAAGTGCACATATATTTTATTTAAATGTATTAATAAAAATTTATACTAAAATTAGAAACAAATTATAATCTTTAAACTAGTATTAATTAAACAATATTAGTAAAAATTTCTTCCAAATAGCTTTGATTTTCATTTTGCAGTAGTTGTTTCGCTTCTTCATCTAACTCTAATGAGGTTGATTTCCATTTTTGTCGAATACTGGACATATACGGGTCTGATGTGCACAACAAAATATTAATAAGATCTTCATTAGTACAATATCTGGAAATTTTTCTTGTATTGTGCTCGCGAAAGAATCTGTAGTCTTTGTTCCTTTTTTCTTGCGCTTCTTCTGAGAGATCTCCAATTGGAAGCATATTGTGCTGAATTATTTGTTCCCCATGGAACAAAATTTTGTGAACTGTGGTTGGCATATGCCTCCAAGAATATTTTTGGTTATAAAGGGTTGCTGTCTCATTAGCAAATTTTTTTGCATCTATCTTTTTGCTACATGCTATAACTTCTAATATGATTTGGAATCGTCGTATTAAATCATAATCTACTCCAGTTATAGAAGCTGCAGTTTCTGGATCGGAAAAAAATCTCCTTGCTGTGTTTCCATCATTACAATTTCCTTCTCCTTGCTTTGGCTGGTCAATTATAAGGCCTATCTCACGGTATTTTCTTGAATATCTTTTTTTTTTTGCTTTCTTTTTTCCAAATTTTCTTTGTTGTTTCTCACTGTTTTGCCTAACGGGCCAAATTCAAAATCGTATCCCAATTTAAGAATATGCTCCATAAAACGAATTCTAGCATGAAGAGGTGACATTCCAAATTCATATGCTTCATTGAAACTATCGTCTTGTGTTGGTGGTTGGCTCAATTGACTTGATGTTTTTTGGCATATGGTGCAGCTTGACGAAGACTTTGTTTCGGTTAAAGCTTGTGCAACTTTTCCATCGATCATTGTAAGTGACATTTTAAAGTTAACTTCGATGCATTGATCATTAAATTCAAATATCACGGGTTTAAGTTCTTTAATTTCATCTCTTATTTTGCCAACTTCTTCAGTTATGACATCTTTAGTTTCTTTTTTGTAAGCAAACTTTATTGGTCTACAAAATTTTGTTGACGATGGAATTTCATTCTTCCATACATCTATCTCTGCAGCTCTACTAGTTGTCGGCTCTGAACCAATAAATGTTTTTGTTAAACGTAATGGAACGAAAGAAATCATGAATAAATTGGCATCTGATGAATTTTCCGCATTACATTGTTCGTATTGTTTCTGGCCAGAGGACCCATCACATCCCCATTTAGAAATTAAAGTCTTCATTGATATGTTTAAGCTTGCGTCTTCGTGATCTTTCACTACAATTATCAATTGGCTTTGCTGGTCGACCACCTTTTCCAGTTTCCGTGGTAGTTACTGATGGCTTTTTAAAAATAAGTTTATTTCTTAGCCATTCTTGGTTGCGTGAGTAAAACAATTTCTTATTTCTGGAACATTGATTGTACCGTTTTCTTAAAGTATTTAAAAAGTTTTTTATTTTTAAGTTATGAATTTTAATTTCTTGTTTGTCGCATATTTTGAAGAATGGATTATTCATTATATGTAAAATAATGTCGTTTTCATCTTTCCGTTCAAAATATATATCAGATAGAACACTATAACTGAATTTAGCCATTGTTGAAACAATAATGAAAAAAAAAAATGAATGCATGGATTAATATACTATTGCTCGAAGTTTCAACATGATCTTTTTTTCCTCTTTGAAACATAATATAACAGGTACTTGGTTTTACCAGTTATTTCTATTGGTTTTAAATTTATTTGCAAGTTTCAGGTATTTAAGTTATGTAATATTAGATGGCAATAAAATCATTTTTTACCTTTTCCAAATGAATTGCCAGATACCACATAATTTGAGAGTTAACAGGTACTGGTAATAATATAACAGGTACTTCGTTTTACCAGTTATTTCCATTGGTTTTAAATTTATTTGCAATTTTTAGGTATTTAAGTTGTGTAATATTAGATGGCAATAAAATCATTTTTTACCTCTTCCAAATGAACTGCTAGATACCACATAATTTGAGAGTTAACAGGTACTGGTAATAATATAACAGGTACTTCGTTTTACCAGTTATTTCCATTGGTTTTAAATTTATATGCAATTTTTAGGTATTTAAGTTGTGTAATATTAGATGGCAATAAAATCATTTTTTACCTCTTCCAAATGAACTGCTAGATACCACATAATTTGAGAGTTAACAGGTACTGGTAATAATATAACAGGTACTTGGTTTTACCACTTACTTCCATTGGTTTTAAAATTATTTGCAATTTTCAGGTATTTAAGTTATGTAATATTAGATGGCAATAAAATCATTTTTTACCTTTTCCAAAAGAATTGCCAGATACCACATAATTTGAGAGTTAACAGGTACTGGTAATAATATAACAGGTACTTCGTTTTACCAGTTATTTCCATTGGTTTTAAATTTATTTGCAATTTTTAGGTATTTAAGTTGTGTAATATTAGATGGCAATAAAATCATTTTTTACCTCTTCCAAATGAACTGCTAGATACCACATAATTTGAGAGTTAACAGGTACTGGTAATAATATAACAGGTACTTCGTTTTACCAGTTATTTCCATTGGTTTTAAATTTATATGCAATTTTTAGGTATTTAAATTGTGTAATATTAGATGGCAATAAAATTATTTTTTACCTCTTCCAAATGAACTGCTAGATACCACATAATTTGAGAGTTAACAGGTACTGGTAATAATATAACAGGTACTTGGTTTTACCACTTACTTCCATTGGTTTTAAAATTATTTGCAATTTTCAGGTATTTAAGTTATGTAATATTAGATGGCAATAAAATCATTTTTTACCTTTCCCAAATTAATTGCTAGATACCACATAATTTGGGAGTTCTATTGTCATTTTTGTCAAAATTTTGATACACCCTTCTATGTGGACTAGGACCAAGTATGGGCCAACTTCTCATAATTTCAACAGAATTATTTTTTGGATCAATAAGAACTCTTGTACAAAATTTCATCAAAATATATGCATAATAGCCACTTTCACATACAAATAACTTCTCAAAAAATATGACCGTCATTTGTACCGAATATCTTACCTTGGGTCGGAACAATTGCTGTAGCTTAAAAAGTGCAGTCCCGATGCATGGACATGTATATATAGGAATGTAGGGGAGAGTTAGAACTACAAAATAGTAAATTTGTGTTTTGACTCAGCTTGACTCACAGGAGTTGTGCTCTATGAAGTAGGAAATTTCCGAGAAATTTGACCTTTTTAAAAAAAAATATTTAAATTGTTCTGAAAACATAAAATTTATTTCGTCCAAAAATCTTGAAAAACAAAAAAGTTATGATCATTTTAACTTTAAAAATTAACTAAAAATATCATAAATTTACTAAATTCTGAAAAAGCCCATTTTGGACCACCCTGTTCTCAGTGAAATAGTTGAAATAGAGTTCTAATTTGTTGGCTCCCGAGGTTTACTACTGTCTACTTTCATATGAGTCTAATAACTTTAAAATCGGAGAACAAAAACCAAAAGTAGTTTTGGCCGCTATCTCAAAATATTGACCACAGTGCGCCGTCTAGCTTCTGTGCATATTCGCCTGGATCACATTCATTGTTTTCTGACCAGTGGGCAACTCCTTGAGCCGGGCAGGTGATCAGGCCACGTTTTGCATCGTGGCAGTGAATGCACCTAGCGGCTGCTTTGCAGTCTTTCACTTTGTGCCCCTATTCGCCACATCTAATGCACGTGTCCTTTCTGTCAGGGCCAGTGTAGTTTGCCTGGGTGTGTCCTACTCCAAGGCAGCGATAGCACCTTCTGATGTCCTCGCAAGCTCGTATCTTGGCTCGGATCCATCCGATTTTTATTTGGCTAACTTTCTTGAGCCTCGTGGCACCTTCCGCGGATAGCGTGACAAAAGCCCGTACCTGCTCCCGTGCGTTCGGCATCGTAATCCTTGTTCGCATCTGCTCCCCTAAGTCAGGGAGTAGCTTCAGGATTGTCGCCTCCACTTCCTCTTTAAGTATCAGGGAATCAAGGTCCCGTATTTCTATTATGGAACTTGGCCTAAGCTCCGCAATTGAGGCCGTTTCCCGGACAGTACTCCTTAACTGTTGGACGAACTCCGGTCTAACTTTCTCCCCTCTCCCAAGTCCAAGAGGATGGCTCTCGTTTTAGTCTTCCTCACGGAAATCACCCTGACCGATTCATCGGTCGCCATTTTGCTACGCAGGTCTTTAAGCACCTCTGCGTAACTATGTCCTTCTGTAGGCTTGATCATTACCGCCTCTGGTTTTAACCGCAGCGGGCGGGGCTTATTCCTCTTCTTAGGCTCTGATGGCCTTTCTGAAGGCTTTTTCCTACTGCCCTTCTTAGTGACAGTCCGCCAGGTTCCTTCGCCCTTTTCTGGAGGCCCAGTTACGCTCCCATTGGGCTCTTTTGCCCTGGCATTTTTGGAGCTCTTGGGCACAACCGGGCTAGTAGTCGCTCGTTTCGGGTTTGCGGTTAACGTAGTCCGAGTATCCGAACCGAGCTGTGCAGCAGCGTTCATTCTTGAGTCCGTGAAGCTCTTTTCCTCTTCTGCCGCCTTCCACGCACGCCTGTAGTTCAGCGTGACATTCAGCAGCTCGGCCATTTCGGATACACCAGCCTTTACATCGCTGCTGATGTTCTTTTGGCGGTTGAACGCCCGCTGCATGCTGTCTGTCACCAATCTGCATTGGGATATCGCATCCTCCTCCATTCTCCTCATTGTCCACGCCCGACTCGCGATCAGCATTGGGAACCGTTACTAGACCTACCGCGTTACTGGTTGCAGAGGTGGGAGTGGCAAGCTGTTCCCTCGTCGCGCCGGTGCCAGTGGGTGTGCGCTGCACGGTCGGTGCGGTCCCAGTCTCGGTACTGGAAGCATCTTTCCTCCGACTTTCGTTATCCGGCCGCAGCGCACTATCTGTGGGGGTCCGGGGTAGGGCCCTGAACGTACCTGAAGGCTTGCCAAAGTTTTAACAGGACGGAGGCGGCTGCAGCATTAGCCCATCAGCCGTTTTAGCAAGATGTCACTCTTGCTTACTAAGGTGATGGAATACTGCAGTCGTCAGCTCGCGACATCAAGTCAAAATCAATGAATCATTATTATTATAATAATAATAATAACTCGGACGACCGAGTAAAAATGAAGTAACAAACATATTTAAATAATATTTGAAAGAGGTGTCCTTAAGAAGCGTTGCACATATTGAGATACATGTGTTCGAGTATGCAAAGAAAATATATAACGTATAGCCCTTTAAATAAATTAAAAAAATCGATCAATATTGTAGGCATAAGTACATGTGTATACTTCTGCGCAACACAAAAATAAAGGCATTATCAAACTATGAATAATTCTTCATTTAACATGCACAGGCAAATACTTGTTGGTATTATACAGTCTTCTGAAACAGAAAATAACTGCAGATACGAGATGTTATATATGGTACTCAAAATTCAACTTGTTGTCAAATATAACTTCCAAAACTCTAACATGATCAACATTTTCAACAGCAACATTCTTAATAGAAACATGCATATTAGGAACAGAGTTATGGGTAGGGGTAAATAGCATGGCTTTGGTTTTAATTGCGTTTATAGCAAACTTGTTTTGAACATCCAGTCAGAGGTACACTGTATACTATGATCTATAATTTATTGAAAAACGGAATTAGCCTGTTTCTTACCACAAAAAAAAACTTTAATATCATGGTTTTACCAAAATTGAGCTAAGAAAATAAATGATTTAAAAACATAATAAATAACCTTTTCAAAGAAAGAACAACACTAAAAACGACCAACACTCTAAGCAACAATCTCAAGACATCAACAGAAACAACCTATAAATTTAGCACCAGCGGAGTATACAGACTAACTTGCACCTGCAACCAACATACATCGGACGAACTGGACGAACATTAAAAACAAGGTTTACAGAACACATTCGATCATACAAAAGGAAAAGGAAGACTCCAATTTCGCAATACACCTTAACACACATGGACACGAACCAAGAGAATATGACAGTATTACACCAAAGTAAAAAAGGACGAAGACTAGATATGCTCGAAAACATGGAAATTTACAAAACACGAACGTTTGACAGAGATATTATTAACGAACAGGTAAACACAACCTCTGACACGATTTTTACCCCACTAAAATTACTAATACAGTCTTACAAACGAAAAACACCCATAGACAGTCACACTTACCTATCCAATAATAAAAGACCCAAGTATTAAACTATTTACCCCATTAAACAGGACAGATATCAGGCAAGCTACCTGTATAACGGACAAAAATTACCTAAAGCCACCACCTTTTATTCTTAACACTATCTTTTTTTAACACTGTCTCTTCAATTTTTATAAACACGTGGCTTGAAAATGATGTTATCACATCGAAAGCGCTCGCCGAACGTACGAAGTCCACAGCCAGTGACGACGGTTTTTACCGAAAATTATAACAACAGTTTAATATATACTGGCGGAATTAATCCAATTAATTGAATACCTGAGATTATTACTTCTCGTCATAAAAACTAGCAGGGATGTTCAACAACAGCAAAGTCTTAGAAAAACATGGAAATATATTTGCATCTTTTTTACGAGTATACCAATTTTAATGAAATTTTACACGGTTACAGAAGCGTTACTTTTAAATTTGGATACCATACCATTAATGGGAAACATGACGGGGCACTTTTAAATGCGATTTTTACAAATGTTAAATATCAGGGGTATAGACTTAGGTTTAGCAGCTAGCGAATAACAATACTGACTTTTATTAGGTGTTACGCGTTGTAAGTAAAGTAAAAAAAAAAATGTTTGGAGCTTGTTACTTTTCGTTTCTCAGAAATCTAAGTTAAGTGGCAAAAGATCTTTGGCTAGCTCAGCCATTTGGTATGTTCGGTTCTTAACCCAGTCTCCTTAACGCGCAACATATAAAAATACTCCTCTGCCTTACAATACCATGGAGTATATTTAAATCAAAGTGTAATTGTGTATTAATTAGAGAATAAACCTATTATTGGCAAGATATTGGGCCAATATACGTACATTTTCCCACCCTTTTGGCTAATTCACTGCTATATGTCCTGACAGAATACGTACGGATACTTCTACTTCCGTCCCCAACAATGACATGACTGTGTTTAACAAAGCATTCAATATCGGCTATTCTTCCCTTTTTAGTAGATTTAAAATATCATCACTTTATAATTATAAAAACAATTCATAATAATTTTATTGGAAATAAAGAAAACAAAAAAAAAAAAAAAAACGCAGAATAAGAAAAAAAATATTTTAGGATACTCCATGAATGGAAAGTATAAATGAAAAAAACTTGTTCATATACAAAAAAAATTATTAGGTTTTGTGATTGTTTTATGAATGAATTATAAGATAAGCAAAAGAAATATTAAGAGTAATTATATAACTAGATAAGAGTAATCAGTTAGTATGTCCCAAATATACAAACTACAAATTTATATTTTACTCACAATTGACATCTATGGATATTTTTTTTTTTCATGATGATAGACTGTAGGGCCCGACAATCCGTACATAATGATGTAGATGTTATTGTTGCTGGGTTTTTAATTTTTCTCTAAAAAAAAAGAACTTAATATTTACATAAATATAATTTGTAGTTCCAATAGCTTTTGTTTTAGACTCATAAAAATTGACTACTCTTAGCATGTAATTTCTATAGTTTCAAAGTTCATATTTCATTAATTCCTTTTTATTTTTATATTAAGTAATTCTGTTGTTTGTTGTCCTAACTTTGATATTTAGATTTAAGATTTCTCCTTTTTTTTAAGTTTAGGTCTAAAATATGTAAGTAATGTACTAGTTGATAAAATACTTAGATTTAACCAATAAAGGTAGCTAGTTTTTGAAGTATTTCCAATCAGCTTATTAATGCGTGGCTCAAGAAAAATTTAATATTTATGTAATTGGTTGATTTTCCCACTTTACACAAAACTTTAGGAATGTTTAGTCCAGGTTGGTGAATATTTTACGTGAAGTGGATATGACTTTTAATTTATTCATTTGGTCACACGGCACATCGATGTGAATTTTTTTTCCCTTCCTTAATTTACAGCTGACTTTTCGAATAAAGGATTGGCAACAAATATTAGATTTAGCTTCCTGGTTTTGGAATTTTATTGGGGTTGAATATAGTAAAATTTACGTCTGCCTTTGAATAAGAATTTGGATGTTACAGGCCAATTACCTTTTTAATAATCTTCATATAAATACCTGGCGTAATTTTATTTCTCGTTGGCTTCTTGGAAAACACTAAAACCCACAAGTTTTGCCGGGGCACTTCCACTATAACTAATGGACTTTTTAAACTTGTCTCTCTAAATTTTTTTTAGTAATTGTTGTAATATTAAATTAACTTTTTGTTCACTTCACATTTAGTGCACTTAGACTTTATATGACTATTTCTCACGACTATCATTGAACTTATAAAATGGTTGATCAGAAAAGTTAATGACGAAAGGTAAGGAATAAAAATCACTTTAAAAACAACAAAATTCTGCCTAGTAACAAAGTCACGCAGTGAGAATACAAAAAATTGATTTAACTTTCAAAGTATGTGCAATTAATGCTCTGCAGAAAGCAAATGATATATATTGTGCAACAGTTATAAGAATAGAAAAAAAAACTGGTAATCTTAATGAGTAAAATTGTTGATAATTTGCATATTGTCTGCTTACATTGAGTATAGAAATTTACTCAATCAATAGAGCAACAATTTTCTACCATGCGAGGTTGAGGGAAGTTGTCCTAATGAACATAATGTATACTTACAATTATTACTAATTACAAGGTCCATGAAATCTGATCGTGATGAACAATTTATATAATACTCCTTTTTTTTGCAGAAAATGAATCGTAACATAGGTTAACAACAAAATTCAAAAAATCAGCAAAAAGTTTTGTTGAGATATATTTTCCGAGTCAAGAGTTAAAATAAGTAACAAATACATAAAAGGCGATGTTTCAAAGTCAGTATACTGGTTGAATAGCTGCAGATTTATTTCCACTTTTTTTTTCCAAAATCTCTTACTGTGTGATTGTGGCTATGTTTGTAATAATAAGCAGCAACATGTTGTTACATACAGAGAGATATTTTAAAACTTAGAAAGGGTGTTTAACTACAACGTAATTTAAAAACGATGATGGTGCTCAAAAATTTTAGCCAAAGAATTCAGTGTTAACAACAATTTCATTGTTGATTAATCAAAAAAAAAAAAAAAACCAACAACAAAAATAATAAAGTATTTTTATTTAAAAAAATGCTTGTTCTTAACTAATTTTAACCTTTTGTAATCGAAATAAACGAGCCAAGTAACGAAACATTTTTTGGAGTTTTCATGTTTTAGTTTGTGTAATTTAAGCCGAACATGTTGATCTTTGACATGCTGTGCTGCGTTAAAGTGTTTTGTTAACACTTGTAGAAAAAGAGACATCAATCGTTATTCAGAAGTGTTAAAGTTTTAAAAATTTAAAATTGCATAAACAAAACAAATTACCAGTAGTTTTTCATTATGTAAACTAATGACAGATTTTATCATCAAAATACTTATATACATTTTTTGGGACTTTATTGTTTATAACAAAATAATTTCAACATTACGTTATGTAGCTATTTTGCCACATTGTGTCTTCTGTTGGTAAAAAAGTTAAGGTGGCGGTGTTTCGAGAAAGAACTGTCCACCAGTTTGCTGTAAATGGACTCTAAACCTGTATTAGCTATTTTCAGGTTTTATTATAATACTATATCTTCTAAACATGCATATCCAGAGTTTACGTCTTACCTGAATTAGCGATTTGCATTCTTGTCGGCTGCAATTATGATTGGAATCCGACTTCTTCTCGCAGCCCTGACTATCCATTAAACAGGTTTGTTGGGCTATTATTTCGCCTGCTCATGTCCTATTTAGCTGAATAGGAGCCAATTAGTTTTACCCTCCAGCCCGCCTTTACGCATCTTCAATATTGAAAATAGTTAAAGATACTAAAATGTTTTTTAGCTAATATTTGGGTTTACTACTGGATCAATGAAACACTCTCATTTCGCTCTGCAAAATGCAAAACTATCATACATACCAATGAGTGTTAACCTTACAGCCTGTTTATAGGACACGTCAAGAGCGAAATGAAACCGGATGGCGTATGGACAAATACGTAATAAGTAGTGTCCGTGTAATACGTTCCGGTTTTTTCGTTTAACTTACGTTATGTTTCGTATAAATAAATGTTGTGTCAAATCGTAGTATTGCCAATGTATTAATTAATATTTTTTATTTACTTTTTTTCTAATACATTTTTTATTTTTGCTTAAAAAGAAACAGCTGAGTTAAATAAACAAAACAAACTAATCAAACATTGAAGTAAAAATTTTTTTCTGTAAAACAAGAATTTGGGAAAATAAAAAAGTTTAACCAATAGTTATAAAAATAAACAATTTTTAAATGTATGTGTAACACTACTAACTACCATATTAACTCCTGACGAATGGCTTTTTTTCATCGCCTTCGACGTGTCTGACACTATAATGCGAGATACATTAACCAGAAACAATTGCCATTTGTTACGTTTTTACAAAAACAAAATACATTCGCGTTTTAAAAACCCAAACATCGGAAACGATAACGAGTTTGTGCGTCTAAACGGCAAATTGTGTTCTGAAAATTGGCTTTTAGACAAGAAGTAATAACCTCATCTCTGTTTAATTTAGAATCCTTTAAGAATTTCAAATTAGTAGCATAGTATATGTCCAGCTCTGCGCTGCCTGTTTTGAATACTTTGTTGTTGTTGCTGGTTATGACCGCCTCAGTCTTTTCATCTCTCCAATAGATGCTTAGGTTAATGCTAAAAAAACAATAATGGATTTTGCCTTACCGAATTGGCGCTTAGGATTCGTACTTAGGGGTAACGAATATCTAACAGATATTGGTAGGAAATTCCGGGTTGCAACCAAGAATGAATGCCACAATTGTTCACCCGCAATAAATTTTACGGATCTCCCCCAGCAAGGTCTTTTGCTTATAGTATTACGTCAAGCCCTGTATGCGAATACTTTATTTAAGGTCATTAACTTTACGTGAACGTAGAACTACATTTACACTATGCAATTTTTCCTAAAACTAACATGCAATTTTTGTTTGTTTGTGAAGAAGGAGGAGTAAGCAATATGGTATTGCTTGAGTTTTGAGGGGATGTTACTGTTGCTAATGTTTACTTTTAGATAACTCGTAACGCTGTAGCTTAAATAGAAAATTGAGAAAAAATGCCTCAAAAAATTGCATAGTGTAAGTCTGGAATTTCTCTAATAGTCCGCAACAGCGAGTTCTTATTGACCTTGATGAAGATTTATTGACGGTAAGAGGATGCATATAACGCGGTCACCAGCAGAATATGTGAGTGGTCTAATACCACATCAACGTACCATTGACGGGTTGACGCGACAGTTACATTTCTGTCTGATGTAAGCAGCGGTGATAGTGCGTGGCCAGTCTCTGGTAGTATCACCGCTACAAAAACAGAACTTCTGGCTATATGCAAAAAGCAAATAGAACTGTTAGAAATTAACGTATTGCAGAACTGGTAAAAATTTCTCAAAATAATCTCAAGTTGAGTCAGCTTGCTGAAGTGGTAATTGCTGTACTTGCAACACAAGTTTCCGTAGAAAGTACATTTAGTGCACTTGCTATAGTCTTGACCAAATCAAGATCTAAGATTTTGAAGGATTCTCTTTGTATATATTAAAAACAAAATTAAACTTTGAGTTGCAGAAATGCTCAGCCGTTTAACACAGAGGAATTTATACGTATCTGTATTTTTCTTTATTTAAATTTATTATTATTATTATTGTTATTATTATTATTGTTATTATTATTATTATTATTATTATTATTATTATTATTATTATTATTATTATTATTATTATTATTATTATTATTATTATTATTATTATTATTATTATTATTATTATTATTAATATTATTATTATTATTATTATTATTATTATTATTATTATTATTATTATTATTATTATTGTTATTATTATTGTTATTATTATTATTATTATTATTATTATTATTATTATTATCATTATTATTATTATCATTATTATTATTATTATTATAATTATTTTTATTATTATTATTATTATTAATAATATTATTTTACTCGGACGACCGAGTAAAAATGCAGTAACAAACATATTTAAATAATACTGGAAAGAGATGTCCTTAAGAAGCGTTGCACATATTGAGATACATGTGTTCAAGTATGCAAAGAAAACATATAACGTATAGCCCTTTTAAATAAAAAGTAAAATCGATCAATATTGTAGGCATAAGTACATGTGTATACTTCTGCGCAACACAAAAATAAAGGCATTATCAAACTATGAATAATTCTCCATTTAACATGCACAGGCAAATACTTGTTGGTATTATACAGTCTTCTGAAACAGAAAATAACTGCAGATACAAGATGCTATATATGGTACTCAAAATTCAACTTGTTGTCAATTATAACTTCCAAAACTCTAACATGATCAACATTTTCAACAGCAACATTCTTGATAGAAACATGCATATTAGGAACAGAGTTATGGGTAGGGGTAATATAGTATATAAATAGCATGGCTTTGGTTTTAATTGCGTTTTTAGCAAACTTGTTTTTGAACATCCAGTCAGAGGTACACTGTATACCATAATCTAAACCCTGTTTAACACTACAAGAAACAAGTTGACTACGCTCAGTAAGATATGAACCAATTAAGGAAGTTGCAGATTAGGAAAAAGAAAATAGAGTTGCAATTTTTGCAGTAACAGGTTGTGAGTTAGTTTATCAAATGCTTTAGTCAAATCAAGCGATAGAAGAACGCAAACATTTCCTCTACCCAGGTTCTCTCTCTCTCCCTATAGAAAGATATGACGTATTGTGACTTAAGAGTATAGTGCTACCGAACCCTGACCTTATGGAATACAATACTTTAACAATATAAGTATCTAATATACAAAATATAATGAGAAAAGAATGACAATAAAGAATGCGAATGGGGAGTTAAGAATGAACAAGCAAACGGTGTGGTTTAATTAAACAAAGTGGTGTAAGATAGGAAAAAACCATTAAATGGCGACCGTGACATTTTAATTTTCGCTCTATTGTAATTGGTTTTATACTTTATATAAAACAGAATTATAAATTTTTTCAATAAAATTTTACAAAAAAATAAAAATGTTAATCTAATAATAACAAAGTATTAAACACACAATTGTTATTAACCCTTATCGGACGCGACTTTTCACACGTTTGATTCTCACCAGGTTGTAGTTATTTTTAACAAATATGAAAAAAAAACAATAGTATGTTATTATACATTTATATTCATTTCTTTTCAGTTTTGTTACAAATTATTTATTTTTTGTACAACTACTACATGTCTGAGTTTCTGATAATTATTTATATACTTGTAGACAGTATGTTTCGACATAATTCGCCTTGTCACTTCACACGTGCCATACGACCGTTGCAGAAAAGTACTGTTGTCACGTCAGAGGTGACTTACGACCGATAAGGGTTAATATATAAATACAATAGTTATGATATGTATATGTGTGAAGCGTGGAAATATAAGTCGAAGTAAAACGGCAATTTCAACACAACCGTATCATGGTCAAATGTCGACAAAATTATTATCCCCAGCGTGGTAATTAAAGGATTTTATAATTAATACGTAAAAAAAAGCACTAAATGAAAGTTGACAAAAAATTTTTTTTCTATGCTAAAAAAACCAAAAAGAACAAAGTGAAACAATGTTTAACAGCGTAAAATTAAAATAGAAAACGAACCACATCAACCAACAGAAAAGTGAAAAAAATGAAAGGTAAAAACTACCTCTGAGTGAAGAGGAAAAATCCCAATAAACTAAAACTTAATAAGAGTGCCGAATGTGAAATAAATTAAAACGGAAATCAAATCAAACATAAAGGTTTTGCTGAATGTTAAACCAAAAACTTATAATTCCAAAGACCTATATATTCATGTCAATAGCTTTTAGTAAAAACAATAAAACTTTAAAGTTGCAAATAAGGAAAGAAAATCTAAAACACAAAATTTAAATTTTACTAAAAAAATTAATTTCTGAAAAGTGTAATACCGACACGCCGGGAAAAAAGTAAAACAAATTATGAGCAACCAAACATACATTTCTTGTGTTGCTATGCAAACGTGTCATTACTAAATTACAACAAAAACATTTAAATTTAAAAATCAAGCAATTCTACGCTTACATACATACGTTCAAATACCGTTTTAACAATCGTGTATCAACCAAAGCGCATCAAAACGCATCGTACCGCAAAAAGCAAAGTACAGTCACGCATGCCAAACAAAGAAGGAAGTATGGGGAATGTTGCGGAATTGCAACAGGCGTACATCCACGCATGTAACACCAGCAAAGCACTACGTAAGTTCTACCTAAATGCACGGCTAATCCACTTCTAAAGATGAAGCTGCTCATATAAAATCTTATAAATTATTATACATACGTATATATCTGTCAAGTATTATTACTATTATTATACACTTACCAATAATACACTAAACTACATATTGCTTTAACTATAATATATCTACACTCATTTATATATTTTATATACCTACTTATGATTCATAAATATGCACACTTATCTATTATATCTATATAACAACTTAACATAACCAAGTACTTAACATATAATTTAATATTACTTACTTATTTCCATTTATATAAAAATAGCAGTACTTTTAATTCTACTGTAAGTAATATATATATAGGCATAAGTAAACATGCATACATTTGTTAATTAATACAATACAAAATAAGTATGATTCGCTAACGGAAAATAAAATACTCTGTAGAAGGTTTCACAGTGGCGTGTTGGATGTTTTTTTATTATTTCAATAGAAGGTTTCACAGTGGTGTGTGAGATGTTTTTTTTTTATTTTTTTTTTAGTAACTTTAAAGGTTTTTAGAATAATGTTTAGAGGAATGTTTATTACTTTCACAATGTTTCGAAGTAGAACCTTTTTAACTCTTGCATATATAATTCAACCAAAAAGATTTTTACGTTTAAAAAACTGCTTAAAAAACAAAAGCTGCTTTGAAGAAAATTTCTTCTATTTTGAAAACATTTCTATGGGAAAATTAATTTTCCAGAAAATTTAAAAGAAAATTTTTACTTGGCAACGTTCTTAGTAATAGTTTTTCTAGGAAAATTTTTTAGTTGAAACTTTTTTATAAGTTTTAGGCAGAGTTTAAAAATACAGTAACGAGCCCTATTACTAGTGGTTTTTAAAAAAGAAAGGTT
The DNA here is from genome assembly GCA_916610165.2 of Gymnosoma rotundatum. Lineage (NCBI taxonomy): Eukaryota > Metazoa > Arthropoda > Insecta > Diptera > Tachinidae > Gymnosoma > Gymnosoma rotundatum. The sequence goes on from OU744339.1 coordinate 66,803,103, forward strand.
TGTATTGCTGATTATACATTTTATTAGTTTTCATTTATTACATTTTCATTGATTATTACACACTTCTATATTGGTGAAAAATATTTTATATTTTTATTTTTGTCCCTATATTTTAATGTAACAATCGCCGTCCTTTTGTAAAGTACTAAAGAATAGAACCGTAAATTTTTCTTGAGTGGCTTGAATGACTTAAATGAGTTGTAAGTATTCAGAGTATTTTTCTAAAGTTATAAATCTAAACGACATACTTCACGAATCATACATATATGAGTTCGATGTCGACGTAGTACTCATAATCATACAACTTGTCTTTATGAATCACTCTTATAGTGAGTGCGAACAAATCTGAGTAGTAAAATTTAAATGATTTATACTCACTTGAATTTAAAATTTTGTAAGTGATTATGAATAGCGAAAAAACGACTTATTGCCGGTCACTGATACGTATATACGTGCACCCTGCTCGTACATGAACGCGTAGATAATAAATAAATACAAATATATTGTAAGTCAATACCAACTTATCTACTTAGTACATAAGGGAAAAATAATAATAATAATAAAAAAAACAAACAAACAAAAAAAAACAAGAACAACACAAAAAAAACAAAACTTTTTTTAAATTAATTTTTAAATTACAATCAAACATATTTACGTACTTAAATACATATTTATAAATTGTTACTACCATAATATCACCATCTTTCTTCTCATATAAGTACTTTATTTTTACGGACGTAAGTTCATAAACATGTATTTCTATGTATATACATTTGTACGTACGTTCTAATACATAATAAACATAAGAATCAAAACAAAGCACAAATATTCCTTTTTCCTGCTTTCGCAATATCATTGCGAAAAACGTGTTCTTAGGTATCGCAATAAATTTTATGCATGTACAATGTACATCGCTATACCTAAATAGAAGTAGAAGTATTATGTACAGAAGAAAAAACTTTAAAGAAAAAATAAGACAAGATCACAATCAGCGTTGCCGCTTTGGTCCAATCGGACCAAACTTGGTAGTTTTTCGTTTTTAAAAATCTGTTTGGTAGTTTGGTTGGTTTGTTGCATTTTTTTAATTTTTGGTAGGTTTTCCTCCTCTAGCAATTTTTCAGCAATAGTAAATTTTTCACCTTAAAATTTCAGAACATAATATAAAAAGAAATGTAACTTTGAATTAAATAAACAATAACTTTGAATAGTGTTATCACTGTTTTCAAAAACTGTTTTAGGTGTAATAAAAAGCATATTTGCTTTTATGCATAAAGATGATTAAAGCTATAACCATCTCTGGTTTAAGAAACGCGAACAATATTATGAAATTAACATTCAAATTCTAACTCAATGTTTAGAAAATTATTATTAAAAAATTTATAATAATTGATCGTGTATATTTAGCTGCAACAGGACCGCATTAAATTGTCATAAAAAAAAAAAAAAAAATAAAACAAAAAATTTCTTTTCTTTGCTCTCTCTCTAAATATTATTCAACATTTGTGCAGTTAACCCCCAACTGCACAAATGTTGAATAATATTTAGAGAGAGAGCAAAGAAAAGAAATTTTTTGTTTTATTTTTTTTTTTTTTTTTTATGACTATTTAATGCGGTCCTGTTGCAGCTAAATATACACGATCAATTACACAGGCCAACAAAAAAAACCTTTGTGAAAACTTTTTTAATTTTAATAGCTGATCTTGATAGATTTTTATGTGCTGAATCCAAATCTGCTCGTAGTTTTTATGTATTACCCTTAGTTTCCAAGCAAAATGTATTTTATTATATAGTCTAATACCCATTTACAGTATATAGGGAAATCAATGAAACACTGTAGAATCGTAAAAATGGTTTGTGTTTACAGTAAAATACTTGGAATAGTAATTTTATGTGATGATACAAGGTTCACTTGTCAACTGGAATTGGTTTATATTTTCTTTCCCTTTTTTCCTTGAAGCTTCTTGTGTAGCTTTTCCTGCGATGAATAGCTTGCTGAACTTCCCGGTGAAGTGACCAACAGTAATCCCCCATCATGTTGGTATTCCAGCGGCCCTGGTAACGTTTTTCCATCACTTTAACGTCCTGGTGAAAACGCTCACCTTGCTCCTCACTAACATCTCCTAAATTTTCCGGGAAGTAATCGAGGTGGCTGCTCAAAAAGTGAACTTTCAGGCTCATCAAACATCCTAACTGTTCAAATTTTTTAACATGTTAGCAACAATAGCCTTATATTCTGGGTCTTTTTCATTTCCCAAAAACTTGGTGACAACTTGCTTGAATGAAACCCATGCTTCCTTTTCATTTGAGGTCATTGTGGATTCAAAGTTAACGTCAAACATCATTTTTCTAATATCAGGCCCGGTAAAGACGCCTTCTTTCAGTTTAGCTTCTGAAAGGTGTGGAAACTTCTGACAGAGATATTTGAAACAAAGCCCATCTTTAGGCAAAGCCTTTACAAACTGTTTCATGAGACCTAACTTAATATGTAGTGGTGGTAGGAGCACGTTTTTTTGGATCTACAAGGTTTTTGCGTAAAATGTTCTTCTCGCCAGGCTTTAAAGACTCCCTAGCAGGCCAGTTCTTTCTGCACCAATGTTGATTCCGAGCTCTACTGTCCCATTCACACAAGAAACATGGAAATTTGGTAAAACCCCCTTGCTGACCAAGGAGCATGCACGTAACTTTCAAATCACCACATATCATCCAACCGTGTGCAGAATAACCTATTTTATTTAACACTATTTCTAGATTTTCGTAACTCTCTTTCATATGTACAGAATGACCGACAGGTACAGAGGCATACATGTTACCGTTGTGTAGTAAAACTGCCTTCAAACTATTTTTGGATGAATCAATAAACAACCTCCAATCTTCTGTTTTGTATTCAATTCCAAACTCATTCATTAAACCATGAATGTCTGAGCAGTACACCAAATCACCCTCTTGTTCAAAATACTTCGAAAATTGTTGTTCTCTCTTCCTATACACATGAATGCTGGTTCCAGCCGCCAGCAAGTTCTTTTCTTTTAGCCTAGAGCCAAGCAGTTCAGCTTTTTCTTTTGTTAAGCCCAGATCCCTAACTAAGTCATTAAGCTCGACCTGAGTGAACAATTTAGGCTCTACATTTTCTGTAACACATTGGAATTCTTCATCGTGTTCATCTAACTCCGACTGTACATCAGAAAATACTTCTATTTCAATAGAATTTAAGTCCTCTGATGGTTCCGGGATTGGCAAATCTACACCGTGCCCTACTGGTCGGATGGCGGACGGAAGGTTAGGGTAGCTTATTACCTTCTTGTTCTTAGAGTTATGACCAGTAATATCTACACTGCAAAAGTAACAGTCATCGGAATGATTTTTTGGTTCCCTCCATATCATGGGAACAGCAAATTCAAAGTGTTTTTTCTCTTTTTTTGACCATTTCCTGAGGTCTTCAACACATACATAACATACCTTATGCGGTGCCCAAGGTTTATCCTGGTCTCCAAGTTTGGTTCCAAAGTATGCTAGATAAACCTTTTTCACAAAGTCTGTAATGTTTCTTTGGTGCTTTTTAATAACAAACTCACCACAAATATAACAAAAACTGTCAGCAGAGTTTTTACAGCCGCGATGAGACATTGCACTGAGCACATGTACAGGAAACGTAAAAGTGAGGTTATGTTGAAAATAAACAAAACATCAGCTGTTTAGCATGTGTTTCAGCAGTGCTGCCAACATCATCTTTGTTCATTAGACCTATTTTTTCATGTTATCTTCACTATGAAAAAGCTGTTAAATTCTAAAAATATTTCTTTATTTCATGAATTTAACTATAAAATGTGAATAAATGGTGGGTGATACAACTTTTTAAGCATCATATTTGGATTCAGCAACCTAAACAACATAAGAATAAGGTATTTTCATTAAAAAAGTTTTTTCATCGTTGGCCTGTGTTATTATAAATTTTTTAATAATAATTTTCTAAACATTGAGTTAGAATTTGAATGTTAATTTCATAATATTGTTCGCGTTTCTTAAACCAGAGATGGTTATAGCTTTAATCATCTTTATGCAAAAAAGCAGATATGCTTTTTATTACACCTAAAACAGTTTTTGAAAACAGTGATAACGCTATTCAAAGTTATTGTTTATTTAATTCAAAGTTACATTTCTTTTTATATTATGTTCTGAAATTTTAAGGTGAAAAATTTACTATTGCTAAAAAATTGCTAGAGGAGGAAAACCTACCAAAAATTAAAAAAAATGCAACAAACCAACCAAACTACCAAACTGATTTTTTTATTACTTTTAACATAAATTTAAAATTTTTTTGATGTATTTATTTTTTATGTATTTGCCACATAAATTAACTGGATTAATTTGGTCCTAAGGGCTTACAATCTATATTGAATAAATAAATAAATAAATAAATAATTTTTGAGTGAAGTTTTATTTTCTAGTGGAAAAGAAAGTAAACTTTTTTAATTGTAAATATGTACCTATTTATTACATAAATATTTACTAAAATTGCATGTAAAGAAACAGTAAAAAAAATTAATGGTTGAGCGAATTTGATTGGCTCCAGGAAAGAGATGGGTGTTCATTCTGCTCTAAAACTGTTTTAAATAATAACACCCAACTCAAAAATCACCAAAAGACAAACTACCATCTCAACAACAACGGGGGAAAAAACCAAGTGAGTATAACAAAGTTTATGTGCAAGAAATGCATTTTTAAATTTTTGGTAGGCTGTGAACGATTTTGGTAGGATTTTTGAAAATTATTGGTAGAAAGTAAATTTCTTGTGTGGTAACGCTGATCACAATATAAAAGTTTTTTTATTTCTTTCCATACAAAAAGCTTTAAATAAGATCGAAAGCAGAAACAAGAGAAAAAAAAACAAATACATATGTTTACATACATACGTACAAAAATAACAGACAGACAAACAGAGTTGCCAGTTCGGAAAACTTTTAACTTTTAACTAAAAATCGTCAATTTAGCTGGGTTTATATTGTTACGTATATTTGTGGACAACCTAAAGGCTTTTATAATGATTTTATATAAAAATAGGAATCAAAGCTTAATATCAATTTCATATTCCGCTTATTGGTAAAAAAAAAAAATATTTACATAATTTCACCATAATTAATATAACTCTTATTTACATATATTTAATAACCATTGCAGGTAACATCTAACTTTTGAAGCGTATTTTGTTTTTTTTTTTCTTCTTGTTGTAAGATACTTTTGTTTAGTTTTTCCATCCGTTGTATATTTTACGGTTTATAATAAAAGTGAAAGTATAACAAGAAAAAAAAAACAAAACAAATACAATATTTTTATTAACCACACAAATCTCTAACAATAGAAATATTTAAAGCGATTTTAAAATTAATACAAACAAAAACAACAAAACTGTCAAAAAGTCTGCTACATCTTTTCCCAAACGATATGATTTTTATTAATATAGAGAACATGTCGAAATCATAAATGACTGCTTTTGATCAACACACTTTCAATGAACTGTAACGACAAAAGTCGCCTCCTCGTTTTTGTCAACACATGAATATTGTTTTTGTTATGTATTATTGCTTGAATAAATTATATTTCCTTTTATTATTACCTTTCGAATTAAGACTTTATATAATGAATTATATTTTCTTTCATATATAATTTTAATGAATTATAATTTTTATGTATTATTGCTTTACTGAAATAATTGCTCTTATTGTAAACTTTAGAATTAAGCCTTTATAGAATGAATTATATTTAGATCATGATAAGTTTTCTACCCGAGGATAGTTTGAATTAACGGTCGGGTGACACAGTACGCCCTCTTGAAGATAATACCTGCAGACTAAACAGACAGCTGTAACAGCCAACAATGTCACAACTGTCACGAACTAAAATACAACGCTCGGCTGTGTTTGCCGATTAAACACAACCGAATAAGACATGTGTGTGAATGAATGTGTGTGCCCACGCACAAGTATAAAAAGGCGAACATTGAGTTGAAAAAGATCAGTTTGTAAGCAGCTGGCCTGCAGGTAAGAAGTTGCTTGGTGAGGAATTTACAATTCCCCAGGTTTAGTCTTGCGCTGCCTAGCTCTCCCATAGTGGTTGCCATTCATCGCGACTGTGCGACAGTTGCTACGCCTGTTGGTAAAACAACGCCACAGAAGTTACACTTCTACCGGCGTTCGTTCGGCCTTGTCGCTTACCTTGGCGAGGAATTATACAATTCCCCAGGGTTAGGCTGCGCGGTCGGGCACTACCACTAGGCGCTGCCAGGAGCACGTCCGGCGTAAAGCCCGGGTGTTGCCGCTGAACGTCGCTATCGCCCGAGACAAGCGTCGCTGAGTCTTCAAGCGCTACCTGCGCCATCGCGGAAGAAGCGCTACCTACGCCATCGCTGTTTGCGCCGCTGCCCGTGCCATTGCCGCCCGGTAGCGTCGCCGTATCTTCAAGCGCTACCTGCGCCATCGCTGTTGTCGCCGCTGCCCGTGCCATTGCCGCCCGGTAGCGTCGCCGTATCTTCAAGCGCTACCTGCGCCATCGCTGTTGTCGCCGCTGCCCGTGCCATTGCCGCCCGGTAGCGTCGCCGTATCTTCAAGCGCTACCTGCGCCATCGCTGTTGTAGCCGCTGCCCGTGCCATTGCCGCCCGGTAGCGTCGCCGTATCTTCAAGCGCTACCTGCGCCATCGCTGTTGCGCCGCTGCCCGTGCCATTGCCGCCCGGTAGCGTCGCCGTATCGTCAAGCGCTACCTGCGCCATCGTGATTGAAGCGCTACCTGCGCCATCGCTGTTGCGCCGCTGCCCGTGCCATTGCCGCCCGGTAGCGTCGCCGTATCTCCAAGCGCTACCTGCGCCATCGTGATTGAAGAGCCACTTATGCCATCGCTGTTTTCGCCGCTGCCCGTGCCATTGCCGCCCGGTAGCGTCGCCGTATCTTTAAGCGCTACCTGCGCCATCGCTGGTCCAGCGCTACCTGCGCCATCGTTGTTTGCGCCGCTGCCAGTGCCATTGCCGCCCGGTAGCGTCGCCGTATCTTCAAGCGCTACCTGAGCCCGCGCTGTTTTCACCACTAGCCCGGGTCAACTCCCACAACAAACGTAAACGCATCGCCGTAACGCGGACGCTGATCAACCGCGCTGTCACCTCAGACGACGTCACCCGACCATCATCCTCTAGCAACCCATCGTTGTAATATTTACCACAGAGTAAAAATAAAACCTGGATTTAAGTTTTATAACGTTTTTTGAAACAAGAGTTGTTTTATTCCCTTTCCGTCGTGAGACGAAAGACAAAAACATCAACGACCCTGGACTCCGCTGTAGCTATCCCAGCAACCAGCGTAGAACGTGTCGTTACAGAACTTATAAACAAATTCTTTCGTGTAAAGAAAAGAATTTTACAAAATCGTCCAGTATCGTCAAGGGAAACGAAAAAGCTTGAATACATCACTCTACTTATTGATAATTATAATGCCATTTTTTTTGTATGCGAAAATATATTCGAACGAAATTCTCAACAACGTAGTTACTACGAAAAGATTATCACATTGTAGAGAACTTTTGGTGAGGTGTTTTGGTAAGTTAGATTGTAAAATAAAAGTACCCCACGACGTTTTAACATTCGAATTAGTTAATAGTAACCTAATGACTGATTCCGAATCAGACATAGAATCAGAACAACTTGAAGAAAAAGACGAACACAACCCACATCAGAAACTTAAGATACAGGTGGAAAATATTCACCATTCCCGGGTTGAACATAAAATGATAGCAATGGCTTCAATAGAAAACAAGAAAACTTTTATTAGTATGTGCGCCAACATAATTAGAGAAAACTACAATGGGGACCCATTTATGCTAGACTCGTTTGTTGACAAAATTAATTTAATTCAGGATCTGACAGACGGAGATCTAAATTCCACTTTTGTAGCATTTATTAAATCCAAGTTAGGGGGAAAAGCCCGTGATGCATTGCCAGAAAATGTCGCAACCATAGAAGAAATAATAATTGCATTGAGGAACAAATTAAAACCCGACAACTCTAAAATAGTTAGGGGGAAAATCGCCGCCCTTCAGGTTAAGAACGATAATTATTCGGATTTTTCTAAACAAGTAGAAGAACTAACAGACTCACTTGAAAAATCTCTTGTTATGGAAGGCATAACAAAGAAAAAAGCCCAAAAAATGGTGGTTGAGCAAGCGGTTGCAGTATGTCGCTTAAATGCAAAATCAACTCTTGTCAAATCAATAATAGCATCCACAACATTTACGAACCCAAAAGACGTAGTGGTTAAATTAATAGTTGAGCAAACAACTGAGTCAAACGAAAGACAGGTGTTAGCATTTCAGTCACAAAACAATAATTCAAGATCCTTCGGCCATACAAATCGTGTGAATAATACTAGAGGAAATAGTTATAGGCATAATAGTAACACCTCAAGAGGTTTCACTAATTACCGTGGGACTCAACCGAAAGGAAACAATTATTATAACAGGCGTAACCACAAATTCTATAGAGACATTAGGCACAATTCAGAGTAATTTAGTCATAAGAAATCACTATATTTCGCAAACGTTTCATGTAGTCAATGACGATTTCAATATTCCCACGGAAGGCATACTTGGAAAAGATTTTTTAAAGGCAAATCGGTGCAACATTAATTATGAGAATATGACAATTTCAGTTCAGGACAACGATACAATTATAGAGATCCCTATCGAACAAGGTACTGACATAGATAACTTTATAGTTCCACCAAGAGCCGAGGTTTTTAGACTTCTTAGATCAGGCAAGTTGTCAGAAGCAGCCTTTGTAGATTCACAGCAGGTTTGTGATTGAGTTTTCATAGGAAAATGCATTATAGGCGTGCAAACACCCATATTAAAAATCCTAAACGTAACTAATGAATATAAACGCATTAACTGTGCTGACATCAAGTTAGAAAAGATCTCGAATTATAAGGTTTACTCAATTAATACTACAACACAGGGAAATGTACGTACCTAAACACTAAGAAATTTGTTGAAAACCCGTATGCCAAGTGATGTAGAAGAAAAACTTATGCCCCTATGTGAGAAGTATGCCGATATATTCGCATTAAAAACCGACAAGCTCACCGTTAACAATTTTTATGAGCAGAAACTTAGGCTAGGTGACACTTCTCCGGTGTACATAGAAAATTACCGTTTGCCTTATTCACAAAAACAGGAAATTAACAGTCAGGTAACAAATTTGTTGCAGAATGATTTAATAGAGCCTAGTCAATCCAATTACAACAGCCCTTTGATATTGGTAAAGAAGAAAAGTGTGAATGGACAAAGTCCATATAGAATGTGCGTCGATTACCGTGCGGTAAACAAAAAACTTATAGCCGATAAGTTTCCACTCCCGAGAATCGACGACATCCTGGATAACTTGGGGCATGCCAGATATTTTTCCATTCTGGACCTATTCTCAGGGTTCCACCAAATACCCTTAAATCCAGAGTCGCGAGACGTAACTTCTTTTAGCACTAGTTCGGGTTCTTTCCGTTGGAAGGTGCTTCCATTTGGTTTAAACGTTGCACCAAACTCTTTTTCACGTATGATGAATATCGCATTTTCCGGTTTACCTCCAAACCAAGCATTTTTATATGTCGACGACATTATCGTTCTAGGATGCAGTCTACAACATCATTTACATAACTTGGAAAACGTTTTTAAAATTTTTAGGAAATTTAACCTAAAATTTAACAAATGCATTTTTTTTTAGACCCGAGGTGACTTTTTTGGGCCACAAGCGCACATCTGAGGGACTCTTACCAGACGACTCGAAGATAAAAACAATTCAGAATTATCCTACACCAGCCGACAAGGATTCTGTTAGAACATTCGTAGCGTTCGCTAACTACTACAGACGTTTTATCGAAAATTTCGCAACTTTAGCGGCACCACTGAACGCCATCACAAGAAAAAACGTATAATTTAATTGGGATGAGAAATGTCACAACGCTTTTAACAAACTGAGATTAGCCTTACAATCACCGCCAATTTTACAATATCCAGATTTTTCAAAACCATTTATAATCACGGTAGATGCGTCAAAGAACGGATGTGGTGCTATCTTAAGTCAAAACGACAACGGTAACTACTTGCCAATTTATTTTGCATCCAAGTCGTTCAATGCATCAGAACACAAAAAGCCTGTGATAGAACAGGAACTAATAGCAATCCATTTCGCGATAACACACTTTCGACCCTACGTCTACGGAACATATTTTACAGTAAGATCTGATCACAGACCTTTGGTTTACCTCTTTAACATGAAGGATCCATCCTCCAAACTGACCAGAATCCGACTCCAACTTTCAGAATATAATTTTACGGTGGAATACATCAGAGGAAAATTAAATGTCGGTGCAGACGCCTTATCCAGGATTTCAATAAATGACTTAAAAAATCAAACCGCTCAAGTACAGCCAATTCAAACACGTTCCAAAACAAAAAACCTTCTAAACAAAAACGCCGAGTCATGTGAGACGGACGATATTACATTAAAAGTGTATGATAAATTCTCCCATAATTTCGATAGAAATATTCCCAAAATAAGAACCTTATTTTTCAATTCCGACAATAAGTCGAAAATAATGCTCATTAATATATATAAAATTTCAAGACACTGTTAACCATCGAATTTAAGTTTGTTAACGAAACATTTTGTCTGTATGACTTGTTTTCGCGGCTAGAAACTGAAGCCAACAAACGTAATATCACTAAAGCAGAATGGCCTAAAGACGAAATTTTTTTTACAAAATTTACTATTCAGAAATTCAAAGAATATGGGAATAAGATCTTACACACTCTCGAAATAATCCTCACAGAACCAATCGAAATAATAACTGTAGACAGCCACAAGAAAAAGCTAATGCAAATCTACTATAATGATCCAATCCTAGGCGGACATTGTGGGCAGAAGAAGCTGTATGCGAAACGTCGCACAAAATACTATTGGAAAAAAATGACGAGGGACATCGCAGAATTCGTTAGAAACTGGAACGATTGCATCCTAAACAAAGTTAGACCAGGGAATTTAGAAGAATTAGAGCTGACACCAACTCCTGCTACGGCATTTGATATTGTGGTTTTGGACACGATTGGGCCACTGCCACAATCCGCGTTCGGAAATAAATATGCCCTTACATTAATGTGTGATTTGTCAAAATATTTAGTTACCATCCCGGTGCCCGACAAGTCAGCTTTAACCGTAGCTCGAGCAATTTTCGAAAATTTTATTCTAATATATAGAAGAATGAACACGATAAAGACAGATCAGGGATCTGAATTCAAAAACGAATTATTCAGTGAATTATGTAACTTGTTGAAAATAGATTTGAATTTTGCAAGTGCTTATCACCATCAAAGCGTAGGAACGGTGGAACGTAACCATCGCGTCTTTAACGAGTATATCAGGGCCTATATATGCGAAAATCTGACTGACTGGGATACGTACCTAAAATATTTTACTTTCTACCACAACACGTCACCAAACACAGTTTTCGATAATCAGTTCACACCTTTTGAGTTAGTTTTTGGAAAAATAGCAACGATGCCCAACGATACTAAAACAGAGTTAGACCCAATATATAACATAGAAAATTACAGCAAGGAGGTCAAGCATAGATTACAGAAAACGCACATTTTAACCAGGAACTTGATTGACAAATACAAGCACAGCAATAAGAAATATCACGACAGGTTTGCAAGACCACTACAACTACAAGTAAAAGACAGAGTATTAGTACACAAGGAACCATGCGACAAACATACGAATATCTACGACGGTCCTTATGTAATAGAAAATGTAAATGGTGTAAACGTAACAATTTACAATGATGTAACAAAGAAACGGAAAACCGTTCACAAAAACAGAATCCGAAAAATTTAATCTAGAATAAATGAAAAAAAAACAAAGATTACAATATTTTATATAACAAAAAATATGTAAATAAAATTTCATACATAAATGTAGTATATACGTAAATACTTGAATTTAATACAAACCGGTCATAAATTAAGCAAAAATTACTAATATCATGAAAAAAATTGTTCACAACTTCAAATCTTTAAATGATAACAGTAAAACTGAAAATTGTACAAAACTATATAATAATCTCTTTACTTATTTATATATAAACTCTTTAGTTTATTAAGATAGAAAAAAAGCAAGATCGAAACAAGTTGGTACCCCTTGTTTGGTTCTTCCTTTTTTTTCGAAAAGGAAAGGGAGGTATAGTGCTACCGAACCCTGACCTTATGGAATACAACACTGTAACAATATAAGTATCTAATATACAAAATATAATGAGAAAAGAATGACAATAAAGAATGCGAATGGGGAGTTAAGAATGAACAAGCAAACGGTGTGGTTTAATTAAACAAAGTGGTGTAAGATAGGAAAAAACCATTAAAAGAGAACTTTTTGATCAAAATATAGAGTTATTTGCTTTTTCATAATTCTTTCCACTATCTTAGACATAACGGGTAAAATTGTTATCGGTCCTAGGTTATCTGCGTTATCAAAATCCTCCTATTTCGTAATAGGCCATATACGTCCCACTCTCCTTAAGTTTGGAAATGAGGATGTGTTTAAAATTATGTTAAGCAAATGCAGGAAATGGCTGCCATAATATGGAATTATAATTTTCAAAAATTATTTTTATTTACAAAGTTAGTTGGTTAAATAGATGATGTTATAAATTACACACCTTACGTAGATAGTTTCGAAGAATGCTGATGAAGGACATAGCGGTCAAGAAAGAGCAGCATTTTATTCTGCTTACGTCTAATTTTTCTTGTTTTTTTTTGAAAAACGTCCGCCTACATTTATAAAAATACACTTTTTAGAAATTAAAAATAAAATGAACTTGAACCAAAATAATTTCAATTCATTTATAATTTTCAAAAACTTTAAACAATATTCATCACATCTAGTAGCATTCGATCTAATAGCAAAAAATTTTACAATTGTACGCATCTAAAAGAAAACCCATCCGTCTGAAAGGAAAGATGAGATACGTTAATAGCCTTATCCTCAATCTGATTTGCCAAAAAGGTTTGATTTACATTAAAAAAGTCTGTACAAGAAATACCCTCTGCCACTCTCCCATTTTTCAACGCATTCCATAATCGTTTAGTGTTCAAACAGTGAGCGTTTTTCATTCTTATTAATGATTTAGTTTTGTTGCTTATTTTGCAATAAATTCTCCAGGTTTCATTAGTTTTATTATGACGAAACCTTTCATAAGCTTAATTCCGTTCTAATATTGAATTCCTTATCTCACTACATTGAAACCAAATGTCATCGGCACACTTCACGATGCGAGTTACAAAAGGTTCTATTGAATGAGCTGCGTCCAGATTTTTTTTTCGAAGATCTCAAGTTGCTCATCGACATTTGGCGTGGCATTAAAGTAAGCAAATTTGCTGGACATCGCAACTTCTGCTAACAAAGGTAAATCTATAGCATTTTAGTCATAGTATTGAATAAGTTCAACACTTTTCTGTAACGAAAACTGCAAAGAGACGTAAATAAGAGAGTGGTGAGACACCTTCGCGCACTGTACTTGTCCAGAATTTATTAGCAAGTTTGGGTATGAAACTATAAAATAATCTATTAGAGATGTTGTTTTTGTCTTAATATCAAAATGGGTGGGTAAAGAATTATGCATACAAGATACAATTAACCTGTTACAAATGTTACAAATGATTGCTGATTTTTCAATGTTAATCATATTCGTATTCATATCACCCATCATAACTATATAATTGTATTTCAAAAGTAAATCTCCAACAGATTTCTCAAACTCTAGTAAATACTCTTACCGCCTCGGGGAAGATATACTACTCCTACCAGTACTAAACATCCGTTACAATTTAATTCAACAAACAAAGACTTAGCCACTTGGTGCAAACTACTTTTAACAACGCCTTTAAAGGAAATAGTCTTTGAAATATATAAGGCCTCACTGCCATCACTCATACCAGCCGGACAGCACTGATAAATACATCGGCACCTAACCAAGTTTTACTTATACCAATCAAATCTAAACTACTGCCCACAAAAGTATTTTTAATTTCATTAATTTAGCTGAATTTGGCTTTAAATTAAAACAACCAATATTGAAGAAAGCACAATTAAGGCTACGTTTTTCATTACCGTCATTAATAAACTGGAACCGTAAAATCGAACTATCTGTAGTGACTACTCCTAAATTATTATAAATGCATCAAAGATATTGATTGAAAATAAATAAATGAAAATTTTAAGTTTAAAAATATAATAACTTATCAAAATTCAGCTTGTATAAATTGCTTAAAGTTCAATTAAACCCGCCATACTGTAATAAATAAAAATATTTTAATGAAGTTTTTTTACCTTTTAATTTAATTTATCATATAATAAATAATAAATAAAAACAAGTAAGAGTGCTATATTCGGATATGCCAAATCTTATATACCCTTCATCATCTATGTAAATCTAGTTTAGTGAAGTAACTCCAATTAAAAAAAGCAAATATTGGGGTGACAGAGAATTAAAAAAATTAAAAATTTTGGTACTGCATATATATAATTTTACACAAAAATGACATGGGCTCTTAATGGGTCAAGCTCTTTTAAAAATTTTAATATTTCCTTAAAGACCTCTTCAAAAGTTTTAAAAATATAACCATGTGGATATTTTAAACAAATTTGAAAATTTTAGAGCCCCGTAACTCGGAAAAAATGAGAGAGCGCCAATTTTTTTCCTGTATGTTTTTTTCTTATTTTTTAATTCGCTATCGCCACATATATTTATTTTTTTGACTGGAGTTACTTTATTGTTCCAAATGACATGAAAAATAAGAGGTAAGCGTGGTGTTTAGCCTGCTGCCTCGAAGGACATGGACCGATCATGCTGAATTCCAATAGCACCTCTTTCGAGTTTGCATCGGCAAACTTGATTTCAACACTAACACGGACGAACAGACGGACATCGCTCAATCGACTTCGCTATGCATAAGAAGTCAGAATATATATACTTTATGGGTCGGAAGTCGATACTGTAGAAATTACATACGAAATAACAAACTTATATATACATCCTTTTTCCACTTTTTGTAGTGAAGGGTATAATAAGAAAAGAAAAATAAACTGCTTATTTTATGCATTTACTTTACTTATTTTGTATCCACTATCCACTTGATGTTACTTCCATTAACCAAGGTATAATACATCCTATTAAACTAATCTGAACATTGTTGAAGTCGCAACTTTTCAGTTGAAGTTTCAGCAGCTGGAACATCAGTATTTATAAAAAAATATTTTTGAATTTTCTTTCCAGCACACAAACATTAATTTAGCCCCTGCTGGAGTGTAGTGATCACCAATATAAACTATATTATCCAAATTTCCACCTGTCAGATCCTTGACTCTAATATGATGATGATGATCTGCAACCTCAAGATGTACATGGCAATTTTTTTAAATGTTGGATATTTGTTGGTAAATCCGTAATAATAATGTCAGCTCTATTAAGTATTCGCTGAAGAATGTTTTTTTTTTTTGTTTCCAGTGCGTGAATTTTCTCGCGAGAGCTTTTATCATTTTCTCTTAAAATAGAATAGCTATGTGTTGTATCAATCTTTATAATCTGTAATTCAGCTTTTATATTTGAACCCTCAGGCGTATTTTTGCTATGCAAGCTTTTTTATTTGTTCTTAATGACCTTAAAACTGCTCTTGCAGACTTTTCTTGTACTCACACAATTTTTCGTTCATTGATGTTACGAGTTTCTGTACTTAATTTTTAAGGTTAAATATTGATGCTTTGCGGCTTCCCTTGTATATAAATTTTGGGTAAGAATATTAAGTAACATTTTGTATTATTCCTGGGGTCCTAATTGCTATGAATTATTATTATTTTTTTAATTTGGTTAAAACAATTGTCGTGTTTATTAAACAACAGAACTTTTTTGGTGTGTTAGACAACTTAAAAGTGATAGTCATGTAATCTCTATCTGTACTTTATGCTAAGAGCTAACGCCAATAAAAAAAATTAGTTGTAACCCCGTGACTTCGGCACTTTTTTTCTTTAAGTCGTTTTTCCAGTTTAGCGATTTTTCGTTGGCATTTGGCGTTTTTGGGAAAATTTCAAAAGTTTGCCTTTCACGGTTTCTAAGATACAGCAATCTGTCAATATTTTAAACATTAACTGATACAATGTCCATTTAATTAAATTTTTTTAACTATCTGTACATACTAGCTTTAAAGAATTCAATATAAGTGTTTATATATTACTTTATGGCTAAGAAAATATAGCAGAAGTTTAATATAGTACATAACCTGATAGAATGAATGCCGCTTCATTTTTATACCCTTCACCACAAAAACTGGAAGCAGGATATATTTAATTTTTTATTATTTTTTTAACATTCGCTAATGTGACCTCTAATATACTCCCTTCTCTAAAAAAATTTAAAAGTTTTTCACTTACGTTTTCGAAGACACAGTTAATTTTAAATAATTTATTGTTAAACTACATTAACTAATTAAATATCTTCAAATTTTATTTTGTAAAAATTACAGTGTTATTTAGTCTTTATAATAACTGCCATATATTTTTGTAGCGCCGAAAATTTAATGTATCGTACACCAATCTTGTGTTCGAAACACCTACACAAATTAAAATATATGTTTAATGAATTTTTTCCATACACGACACATGTCCTTCTTACTGAACACGGTTTGTGTAACAATTATATAATAAAGAAGTAAGAGTGCTATATTTGGCTATGACGAAAAAAAAAGAGAAAAAGAGTACTACTACGAACTAGAATACTTTTATGTACTCTTTTGGACCTTCTTGTTTAAAGAGTACATTTCTAAAAAAGGAGTACATGTACTCTTGAAAAGAGTACGTCTGGCACCCCTAACTCGAAAATACAAATTTTTAGGAAGAAGTTGTCTTGTTTGAATATTTCAGAAATTGATAAACTGCTAGAATTCTACCGATGTGAATTGACTAAAGAAATAGCTAGAGATGATTATCGCTGTCAATAATATTTTTTGGTGGTAATACAGAAAAGAAATTTAAGATGCGGCCTCCAGATGCCATGCACCAAGCTCGGTAGATGGCGAGAGCCAACTATTCATTAAAAATATCATTTCAATCATGGATAAGGCAGCACTGCTGGATGTCTGTCTTTTTATCGTGAGATCCTACGTCAAACCCTGGATCTAACGCATTTTAGCAGTAAAAGCACCTAATCAAGATTTATGCTCTTTAAAGTCCATGAAAGCTTACGAGGCGACAGAAAAAAGTATTTTCCAAGCGGCTTTACAGAAGATTTACCATCATTTATGGTATTTGACAGATAAAGTGTTAGTTTGTCTGTATTTGACGATGATATCGATCAAGAAACTAAAGTAAACATGGTTGCTGACTTAGTTAAAGAAACTCAATCAGACTAAGATAAACGTTACATCGCATCCAAAGAAGAACTTTGTGAACCACCTTTTTGTATGTATTATGTATGAATTATGCTTTGATTTTCTTTTATAGTTTACAATACGGTTGTTAAACTATCTCTTTATATTAATTTTAGTGCAAAATATCGATGACTTGGTCTCTGTCAAAAGCAAATCCTTATTTAATCGTCTCAAAATTGATGACAGTTTTCTGAACAGGAGCTCTTCTTCGTGGTCAAAGAATGATTCGTTCCATCAAGCTAAAAAGAAGCTTCTGACACTAAAAGCAGTTAATAATACGGCAGAAAGAGCGGTTCAATTAATTCAAGACCTTGTAACGATGAAAGTTACGACCTTCGTTTTCACCTCCACAACAACCCTATTAGTATCATTAGATTATTATTATGAATTGTATTTCTTTTGTAAAACCTATTAGTATTTATTTTCCTGACTTAACAATACCATGAATTAAGTTAAGCTGTAAATGAAAGTTTAGTTTAGTACTTGTTTGAAATTAACGGTCGGGAGATGCGTGTCGCCAGCTATGAGTCGCGAACCTCTAAAGCATCACAGCTGTCATTCAGTTGCATGTGTGGGTGACTGTGTGTATGATAGAAACAGGTATAAAAGGCAGAACCAAGGCACATTGTTTTTGTAAAATTTTGTTGAGCTGTCAGAAACGTCTGGCAATATGTGTGTATGTATTTTTGAAAGTTAAGCAAGCAGTTGAACACATACATACAATACACATGTACACACAATGCACAATATACACATACAATAAGAAAAAGAGCAACAATTTGGTCAACTCGCAAAGGAAAACCGCAAACATATGTTGGCCGCATAGGCTGATGCAGTCACCTGTTCAGTTTGCCTTGGGCAGAACAAAATGTAAAATCGGGCAGTTAGTAAGCCGGTTGCCTGCCGGTAAGGAGTGATTGGTGAGAAATTGTATAATTCCCCAATTTATTTCTTGCTTACAGCACAAGTTTAAAATTGCTGGAAGGAACAACACCACAGAAGCGTTACTTCTACCGGTGTTGGCTCGACCCTGCGACTGATTCTGGTGAGGAATTGAAAATTCCCTAGAATCACGTCACGTGGCTGAGAGCTCCCAGCAATCTTTGCGCGTAATAAGTATATTACTCGCGCTACGTAAGCTACCTGCGCAGCCGCTGCGTGTGCCTCTGCCTGTTTGGCTGTTACCCGTGCCATTGCTGAACGGTAGCGCCACCGCTTTTTTTAACACTACCTGTGCCATCGCTGTTTGCGCTGCCTGTCTGAGCGCTACCTGCGCGATCTCTGCCTGGGCTGACTGTTCGGCTGCTGCCCGTGTCATTGCCGCCCGGTTATGCCGCTGCCAGTAAGAGCACTACTGCGCCATCGCTGCCTGTTTGGCCACTACCCGTGTCATTGCTGCCCGGTTGCGCCACTCCCTGTTTGAAAACTACCTGCGCCATCGCTGTCTGCGCTGCCTGTTTACCCGCTACCCGTGCCAATGCCGCCCGGTAGCTTCGTCACCTATTTGATCGGTACCTGTGCCGTCGATACATGTGCCGTCGCTACCTGCGGCATCGCCACGTACGCCACCGCTATTCGCCTTTTGTCTTGTCGCTACTTCCGCCATCACTACCTGCGCCGTCGCTCTTTATGCCGTCACGACTTGCGCCTTCGCTATGCGCGCTTTCGCTACCTGCGTCATAGCTATCTACGCTGCCAGTTTGGCCGCTACCCGTGCCGTTGCTACCCGGTAGCGTCGTCTTTTGTCCTATCTTCAACTACGCGACGTTGCCCATTAGCGGAACTGCTTTCGCTTTCTGCGCCATTTACCGCCGACCCTATAGCCTGTGTGTTTTGGTTAATCGGGTGAGTCTCGTCGCTTTCGCTGACTGTTTTACCGCAGCCCGCTTACTTCAACCGCTATTGTCATTGGTGGCTTCGTTCCCGACCGTTAGTTAGCCTTCGCTGTAGCCTTAAGAATAAGAAGAATAACAAGTGATTTGAAGTTTTATAACGTTTTCAAAACAAGAATTGTTTCATTTCCTTTCCGTCTTAGGACGATAAATAAAACTGCAACGCCATGGACTTCGCTGCCGTTATCCCAGCAACCAGCGTAGAACGTGTAGTTACAACCTTCATGGTTTAATCACTGTATAGAAGAGGAACAAAAGCAATTTTTAGTAAAAATTTAAATATCTTAGAAAACAGATTATTTTATGCGGTTACTTATAGTATTAAAAACTTTCAAGTTGTATTTGCTAATTTATATTTTTGATACTTTGTCTGGTACACTTTATTGTCTATAACAGACTTGAGGCGGTTTGGCATAGAAGCAACTAGTTTTCGCGTTGAATTGGGGGAAATATTCTCCCACTCCAATTTCTTAGGTCATTTTTGTATCAAAACATGTGTTGTCTTATGTTTTTCCATTATGTACAATAGAGTTTTAATGTTATTGAGGTTTGGTGACGGTAGTGGCGTAATCATCAAACGATCGCAGTTTTAAATTAACCAAGACTTTACAATTCCTGATTTATGTTTCGGATTGTTCCTGATAAAATAGAAAATTTGATCTCATACCCAGATTCTCTGCACTACGCAACTAATTGTCCTTTAGAATTTGAATATACACTCAATAATTTTATGTAACGTAGAAGCTTTTTATTCATCATTTTAACTATTTTCCGCTGCGACCGCTTTTAAAATGATTTACTACCAATTCTCTCTGCACTTACGTTGTGCGAGGACCCATTTTAAATTTTCTCTAAATGACAAAATTACTGAAAATATCATGCCAGTTAAGAGAGAGTTACTTTTTGAAAATCGATTGGAATGTTTTGTTTTTTTTTTTTATTCCGTAGATGACTAACTCTCTTTTTTGGAGCAAAACCTAAATTATCTCTTTAATCTGACTGTATCAGTCAAAGGGATATTGCGTATGCACGTTGGAAAAAATATAAAACTACACCACAACATAACGATTACACTGTTCTACACGAAAATCCTCCTTTAAACCAAAATATGCTTTGTTACTATTTTCAAATGTGCTGAACACGAATTTGAAGTCAGATTCTGTCTATCACGCATAGTTTCTTGAGAAATTCTAGTTTTTTATCAAAAAATGTGAGTTTTTTGTAAATTTGACGATATTTTTTTGGCATCAAAACATAGTGAAAAAAATTCAAAAGCTCGATGATTTTGAACGCAATAAATTATATTTGAACAAAAAAAAAATTTGATGGAAATATTACAAGTGGTTCAAGAAATATGGCTAAAAGTTGTTTTCCTCTATGTATAATCTTACAATTTTTTATATATTTTTTTTATGGTGGTATCCTTTTCATTCAAATGCGGAACAGTGTTATCTAACTGCTAAAAGAAAAACAAATAAAATTATTAAAAAGGCAAAAGCCGCTTTTTATTCTGAAAAGTCGTCTTCTGCAATTGGCTCTAAAAGAACATGGCAAATGATATGCGAAGTTGGTATCGGCAAATCTATAAATCATGAACCATGTTCCATTGATGCCGACACAATCAATACAAAGTTCTTAAATGTACCTATGGTTTAAGCTGGAATTGACAATATCATTCCAGCGGACTTGCAACATGGCATGGACGTCATAAAACCATGGCTATTGCGAATCTACAATGCTTGCCTGGACAATACTTACATGCCGATAGGTTGGCATGTAGCCCGAGTTGTTTTCATCCCTAAAGCGGGAAAGACATCTCATATTAACCCCAAAGACTTTAGGCCCAGAAGCCTGTCGTCCTTCTTACTCAAAACGCTGGAAAGGATTCTTGATCTTCAGATCAGGAACTCCATAAATCCCGCGCTTATTTCTAGCTCGCAGCACGCCTACAAAAAAGGGAAATCTGTGGAAACAGCGCTGCACGTGTTAATATCCGATGTTGAAAAGTCCCTTTTAATTAAGGAATTTACGCTTGCAGTGTTTCGGGAGCTTTCAATACTATTGCTAAGAGCGTTGTGGTACATTAAAAGTAATTCTGTTAATAAGTAAATGAGTACACCGTCACTAATCAAGCCAAAAATGAATGAAATATTAAGTACTCTTCTGTGACTCCTCAGAGTTGATAGCTTAATAAAAGAAAGTCTGGCTGAATAAGCAGGTAAATCCATCATTGAAATTAAGTCTAGTATCATTGAGGAACTATTCGTGATGCCATGTAGTTGGTTTAAGCCCAAATCATATAAAATATTAAAGAATTCATAACCATAAGAACTCAACGTTGTTTGAGAAAAAATTTCTCTTCCGGTAATACTTTCAGGATATTGATAGCAAATTAAAATCTATATGAAAATTTATTATTTGGATTTTTTATATTAATCTGCTTGAATTGGCATCAATCCTTAAAATATTTATATTTCATGATATTATCATGAAATATTTATTATTAAAAACTACAATATAAAGTGTAGTTTTTAGGGAAAGCATTTCTATATGGCCATTTCGCTACTGCTCATATGTCTCATCAGTGTATTCTAGTCAAATTTTGTAAAGAAAACCTCAGAGTCTTTTATTAAAAGCCAAATTGACAACATGAGAACTTCATTGAATCAACAATGCAAAAAGGCAATAAAAACTCAAAAATTTTTATACAAAAACACAATAACCATTGAGTAACAATTTTTATTTTTCTCTTTAATTTTTCTATATAAGGGACCCATTGGGAACCATTCATATGTATTTGAAAGATGGTGAACGGCGTTTAAATGTCATACATGGGTACAATGCATTATTTAAATAATGCAGTAAAATTTTGGGTTTTCATTAACCAGTAAAATTTTCTGGTTACTGCTATACATAATGCATTAAAAATATACTGAGAATTCGTCTTAAAATATATAAAATAATTTTAATTTAAAAGAAGAATTAAAACGTTTAGTTAAAAAAGTTGGATATGATTACTATTTAATTCCTGCCTTTCATTGGAGTTATTCATTACAACTTTTCTTTTCACATTGCCATTATGTGTAATAATTATTATTTGCAACACATAAAAGTGTGTACCCAATTTGAACATCAGCCTTTATTACTATACCGATTTTTATAGTTTAGTGCCTGCTGTGTTCGATATTTTTTAAATCAAAAGTGAGCTTTAACTTCTTCTACACAGTTTTTACAGACGAGTATCAAAACTTGATCTGGGGATTTGACAAAAAGCATCTAGTCGGGCCAGAGATATTATCCAAATTTCCACCTGTCAGATCCTTGACTCTAATATGATTTGACATCTGCAACCTCAAGATGTATATGGCAATTTTTTTAAATGTTGGATATTTGTTGGTAAATCCGTAATAATAATGTCAGCTCTATTAAGTATTCGCTGAAGAATGTTTTTTTTTTTTGTTTCCAGTGCGTGAATTTTCTCGCGAGAGCTTTTATTTTTATAGCTATGTGTTGTATCAATCTTTATAATCTGTAATTCAGCTTTTATATTTGAACCCTCAGGCGTATTTTTGCTATGCAAGCTTTTTTATTTGTTCTTAATGACCTTAAAACTGCTCTTGCAGACTTTTCTTGTACTCACACAATTTTTCGTTCATTGATGTTACGAGTTTCTGTACTTCATTTTTAAGGTTAAATATTGATGCTTTGCGGCTTCCCTTGTATATAAATTTTGGGTAAGAATATTAAGTAACATTTTGTATTATTCCTGGGGTCCTAATTGCTATGAATTATTATTATTATTTTTTTAATTTGGTTAAAACAATTGTCGTGTTTATTAAACAACAGAACTTTTTTGGTGTGTTAGACAACTTAAAAGTGATAGTCATGTAATCTCTATCTGTACTTTATGCTAAGAGCTAACGCCAATAAAAAAAATTAGTTGTAACCCCGTGACTTCGGCACTTTTTTTCTTTAAGTCGTTTTTCCAGTTTAGCGATTTTTCGTTGGCATTTGGCGTTTTTGGAAAAATTTCAAAAGTTTGCCTTTCACGGTTTCTAAGATACAGCAATCTGTCAATATTTTAAACATTAACTGATAGAATGTCCATTTAATTAAATTTTTTTAACTATCTGTACATACTAGCTTTAAAGAATTCAATATAAGTGTTTATATATTACTTTATGGCTAAGAAAATATAGCAGAAGTTTAATATAGTACATAACCTGATAGAATGAATGCCGCTTCATTTTTATACCCTTCACCACAAAAACTGGAAGCAGGATATATTTAATTTTTTATTATTTTTTTAACATTCGCTAATGTGACCTCTAATATACTCCCTTCTCTAAAAAAATTTAAAAGTTTTTCACTTACGTTTTCGAAGACACAGTTAATTTTAAATAATTTATTGTTAAACTACATTAACTAATTAAATATCTTCAAATTTTATTTTGTAAAAATTACAGTGTTATTTAGTCTTTATAACAACTGCCATATATTTTTGTAGCGCCGAAAATTTAATGTATCGTACACCAATCTTGTGTTCGAAACACCTACACAAATTAAAATTTATGTTTAATGAATTTTTTTCCATACACGACACATGTCCTTCTTACTGAACACGGTTTGTGTAACAACTATATAATAAACAAGTAAGAGTGCTATATTTGGCTATGACGAAAAAAAAAAAGGAGAAAAAGAGTACTACTACGAACTAGAATACTTTTATGTACTCTTTTGGACCTTCTTGTTTAAAGAGTACATTTCTAAAAAAGGAGTACATGTACTCTTGAAAAGAGTACGTCTGGCACCCCTAACTCGAAAATACAAATTTTTAGGAAGAAGTTGTCTTGTTTGAATATTTCAGAAATTGATAAACTGCTAGAATTCTACCGATGTGAATTGACTAAAGAAATAGCTAGAGATGATTATCGCTGTCAATAATATTTTTTGGTGTAATACAGAAAAGAAATTTAAGATGCGGCCTCCAGATGCCATGCACCAAGCTCGGTAGATGGCGAGAGCCAACTATTCATTAAAAATATCATTTCAATCATGGATAAGGCAGCACTGCTCGATGTCTGTCTTTTTATCGTGAGATCCTACGTCAAACCCTGGATATAACGCATTTTAGCAGTAAAAGCACCTAATCAAGATTTATGCTCTTTAAAGTCCATGAAAGCTTACGAGGCGACAGAAAAAAGTATTTTCCAAGCGGCTTTACAGAAGATTTACCATCATTTATGGTATTTGACAGATAAAGTGTTAGTTTGTCTGTATTTGACGATGATATCGATCAAGAAACTAAAGTAAAAATGGTTGCTGACTTAGTTAAAGAAACTCAATCAGACTAAGATAAACGTTACATCGCATCCAAAGAAGAACTTTGTGAACCACCTTTTTGTATGTATTATGTATGAATTATGCTTTGATTTTCTTTTATAGTTTACAATACGGTTGTTAAACTATCTCTTTATATTAATTTTAGTGCAAAATATCGATGACTTGGTCTCTGTCAAAAGCAAATCCTTATTTAATCGTCTCAAAATTGATGACAGTTTTCTGAACAGGAGCTCTTCTTCGTGGTCAAAGAATGATTCGTTCCATCAAGCTAAAAAGAAGCTTCTGACACTAAAAGCAGTTAATAATACGGCAGAAAGAGCGGTTCAATTAATTCAAGACCTTGTAACGATGAAAGTTACGACCTTCGTTTTCACCTCCACAACAACCCTATTAGTATCATTAGATTATTATTATGAATTGTATTTCTTTTGTAAAACCTATTAGTATTTATTTTCCTGACTTAACAATACCATGAATTAAGTTAAGCTGTAAATGAAAGTTTAGTTTAGTACTTGTTTGAAATTAACGGTCGGGAGATGCGTGTCGCCAGCTATGAGTCGCGAACCTCTAAAGCATCACAGCTGTCATTCAGTTGCATGTGTGGGTGACTGTGTGTATGATGGAAACAGGTATAAAAGGCAGAACCAAGGCACATTGTTTTTGTAAAATTTTGTTGAGCTGTCAGAAACGTCTGGCAATATGTGTGTATGTATTTTTGAAAGTTAAGCAAGCAGTTGAACACATACATACAATACACATGTACACACAATGCACAATATACACATACAATAAGAAAAAGAGCAACAATTTGGTCAACTCGCAAAGGAAAACCGCAAACATATGTTGGCCGCATAGGCTGATGCAGTCACCTGTTCAGTTTGCCTTGGGCAGAACAAAATGTAAAATCGGGCAGTTAGTAAGCCGGTTGCCTGCCGGTAAGGAGTGATTGGTGAGAAATTGTATAATTCCCCAATTTATTTCTTGCTTACAGCACAAGTTTAAAATTGCTGGAAGGAACAACACCACAGAAGCGTTACTTCTACCGGTGTTGGCTCGACCCTGCGACTGATTCTGGTGAGGAATTGAAAATTCCCTAGAATCACGTCACGTGGCTGAGAGCTCCCAGCAATCTTTGCGCGTAATAAGTATATTACTCGCGCTACGTAAGCTACCTGCGCAGCCGCTGCGTGTGCCTCTGCCTGTTTGGCTGTTACCCGTGCCATTGCTGAACGGTAGCACCACCGCTTTTTTTAACACTACCTGTGCCATCGCTGTTTGCGCTGCCTGTCTGAGCGCTACCTGCGCGATCTCTGCCTGGGCTGACTGTTCGGCTGCTGCCCGTGTCATTGCCGCCCGGTTATGCCGCTGCCAGTAAGAGCACTACTGCGCCATCGCTGCCTGTTTGGCCACTACCCGTGTCATTGCTGCCCGGTTGCGCCACTCCCTGTTTGAAAACTACCTGCGCCATCGCTGTCTGCGCTGCCTGTTTACCCGCTACCCGTGCCAATGCCGCCCGGTAGCTCCGTCACCTATTTGATCGGTACCTGTGCCGTCGATACATGTGCCGTCGCTACCTGCGGCATCGCCACGTACGCCACCGCTATTCGCCTTTTGTCTTGTCGCTACTTCCGCCATCACTACCTGCGCCGTCGCTCTTTATGCCGTCACGACTTGCGCCTTCGCTATGCGCGCTTTCGCTACCTGCGTCATAGCTATCTACGCTGCCAGTTTGGCCGCTACCCGTGCCGTTGCTACCCGGTAGCGTCGTCTTTTGTCCTATCTTCAACTACGCGACGTTGCCCATTAGCGGAACTGCTTTCGCTTTCTGCGCCATTTACCGCCGACCCTATAGCCTGTGTGTTTAGGTTAATCGGGTGAGTCTCGTCGCTTTCGCTGACTGTTTTACCGCAGCCCGCTTACTTCAACCGCTATTGTCATTGGTGGCTTCGTTCCCGACCGTTAGTTAGCCTTCGCTGTAGCCTTAAGAATAAGAAGAATAACAAGTGATTTGAAGTTTTATAACGTTTTCAAAACAAGAATTGTTTCATTTCCTTTCCGTCTTAGGACGATAAATAAAACTGCAACGCCATGGACTTCGCTGCCGTTATCCCAGCAACCAGCGTAGAACGTGTAGTTACAACCTTCATGGTTTAGTCACTGTATAGAAGAGGAACAAAAGCAATTTTTAGTAAAAATTTAAATATCTTAGAAAACAGATTATTTTATGCGGTTACTTATAGTATTAAAAACTTTCAAGTTGTATTTGCTAATTTATTTTTTTGATACTTTGTCTGGTACACTTTATTGTCTATAACAGACTTGAGGCGGTTTGGCATAGAAGCAACTAGTTTTCGCGTTGAATTGGGGGAAATATTCTCCCACTCCAATTTCTTAGGTCATTTTTGTATCAAAACATGTGTTGTCTTATGTTTTTCCATTATGTACAATAGAGTTTTAATGTTATTGAGGTTTGGTGACGGTAGTGGCGTAATCATCAAACGATCGCAGTTATAAATTAACCAAGACTTTACAATTCCTGATTTATGTTTCGGATTGTTCCTGATAAAATAGAAAATTTGATCTCATACCCAGATTCTCTGCACTACGCAACTAATTGTCCTTTAGAATTTGAATATACACTCAATAATTTTATGTAACGTAGAAGCTTTTTATTCATCATTTTAACTATTTTCCGCTGCGACCGCTTTTAAAATGATTTACTACCAATTCTCTCTGCACTTACGTTGTGCGAGGATCCATTTTAAATTTTCTCTAAATGACAAAATTACTGAAAATATCATACCAGTTAAGAGAGAGTTACTTTTTGAAAATCGATTGGAATGTTTTGTTTTTTTTTTTTTATTCCGTAGATGACTAACTCTCTTTTTTGGAGCAAAACCTAAATTATCTCTTTAATCTGACTGTATCAGTCAAAGGGATATTGCGTATGCACGTTGGAAAAAATATAAAACTACACCACAACATAACGATTACACTGTTCTACACGAAAATCCTCCTTTAAACCAAAATATGCTTTGTTACTATTTTCAAATGTGCTGAACACGAATTTGAAGTCAGATTCTGTCTATCACGCATAGTTTCTTGAGAAATTCTAGTTTTTTATCAAAAAATGTGAGTTTTTTGTAAATTTGACGATATTTTTTTGGCATCAAAACATAGTGAAAAAAATTCAAAAGCCCGATGATTTTGAACGCAATAAATTATATTTGAACAAAAAAAAAATTTGATGGAAATATTACAAGTGGTTCAAGAAATATGGCTAAAAGTTGTTTTCCTCTATGTATAATCTTACAATTTTTTATATATTTTTTTTATGGTGGTATCCTTTTCATTCAAATGCGGAACAGTGTTATCTAACTGCTAAAAGAAAAACAAATAAAATTATTAAAAAGGCAAAAGCCGCTTTTTATTCTGAAAAGTCGTCTCTGCAATTGGCTCTAAAAGAACATGGCAAATGATATGCGAAGTTGGTATCGGCAAATCTATAAATCATGAACCATGTTCCATTGATGCCGACACAATCAATACAAAGTTCTTAAATGTACCTATGGTTTAAGCTGGAATTGACAATATCATTCCAGCGGACTTGCAACATGGCATGGACGTCATAAAACCATGGCTATTGCGAATCTACAATGCTTGCCTGGACAATACTTACATGCCGATAGGTTGGCATGTAGCCCGAGTTGTTTTCATCCCTAAAGCGGGAAAGACATCTCATATTAACCCCAAAGACTTTAGGCCCAGAAGCCTGTCGTCCTTCTTACTCAAAACGCTGGAAAGGATTCTTGATCTTCAGATCAGGAACTCCATAAATCCCGCGCTTATTTCTAGCTCGCAGCACGCCTACAAAAAAGGGAAATCTGTGGAAACAGCGCTGCACGTGTTAATATCCGATGTTGAAAAGTCCCTTTTAATTAAGGAATTTACGCTTGCAGTGTTTCGGGAGCTTTCAATACTATTGCTAAGAGCGTTGTGGTACATTAAAAGTAATTCTGTTAATAAGTAAATGAGTACACCGTCACTAATCAAGCCAAAAATGAATGAAATATTAAGTACTCTTCTGTGACTCCTCAGAGTTGATAGCTTAATAAAAGAAAGTCTGGCTGAATAAGCAGGTAAATCCATCATTAAAATTAAGTCTAGTATCATTGA
Source organism: Gymnosoma rotundatum (assembly GCA_916610165.2). NCBI lineage: Eukaryota > Metazoa > Arthropoda > Insecta > Diptera > Tachinidae > Gymnosoma > Gymnosoma rotundatum. Next base: position 66,832,021 of record OU744339.1, read on the forward strand.
GGAACTATTCGTGATGCCATGTAGTTGGTTTAAGCCCAAATCATATAAAATATTAAAGAATTCATAACCATAAGAACTCAACGTTGTTTGAGAAAAAATTTCTCTTCCGGTAATACTTTCAGGATATTGATAGCAAATTAAAATCTATATGAAAATTTATTATTTGGATTTTTTATATTAATCTGCTTGAATTGGCATCAATCCTTAAAATATTTATATTTCATGATATTATCATGAAATATTTATTATTAAAAACTACAATATAAAGTGTAGTTTTTAGGGAAAGCATTTCTATATGGCCATTTCGCTACTGCTCATATGTCTCATCAGTGTATTCTAGTCAAATTTTGTAAAGAAAACCTCAGAGTCTTTTATTAAAAGCCAAATTGACAACATGAGAACTTCATTGAATCAACAATGCAAAAAGGCAATAAAAACTCAAAAATTTTTATACAAAAACACAATAACCATTGAGTAACAATTTTTATTTTTCTCTTTAATTTTTCTATATAAGGGACCCATTGGGAACCATTCATATGTATTTGAAAGATGGTGAACGGCGTTTAAATGTCATACATGGGTACAATGCATTATTTAAATAATGCAGTAAAATTTTGGGTTTTCATTAACCAGTAAAATTTTCTGGTTACTGCTATACATAATGCATTAAAAATATACTGAGAATTCGTCTTAAAATATATAAAATAATTTTAATTTAAAAGAAGAATTAAAACGTTTAGTTAAAAAAGTTGGATATGATTACTATTTAATTCCTGCCTTTCATTGGAGTTATTCATTACAACTTTTCTTTTCACATTGCCATTATGTGTAATAATTATTATTTGCAACACATAAAAGTGTGTACCCAATTTGAACATCAGCCTTTATTACTATACCGATTTTTATAGTTTAGTGCCTGCTGTGTTCGATATTTTTTAAATCAAAAGTGAGCTTTAACTTCTTCTACACAGTTTTTACAGACGAGTATCAAAACTTGATCTGGGAATTTGACAAAAAGCATCTAGTCGGGCCAGAGATATTATCCAAATTTCCACCTGTCAGATCCTTGACTCTAATATGATTTGACATCTGCAACCTCAAGATGTATATGGCAATTTTTTTAAATGTTGGATATTTGTTGGTAAATCCGTAATAATAATGTCAGCTCTATTAAGTATTCGCTGAAGAATGTTTTTTTTTTGTTTCCAGTGCGTGAATTTTCTCGCGAGAGCTTTTATCATTTTCTCTTAAAATAGAATAGCTATGTGTTGTATCAATCTTTATAATCTGTAATTCAGCTTTTATATTTGAACCCTCAGGCGTATTTTTGCTATGCAAGCTTTTTTATTTGTTCTTAATGACCTTAAAACTGCTCTTGCAGACTTTTCTTGTACTCACACAATTTTTCGTTCATTGATGTTACGAGTTTCTGTACTTAATTTTTAAGGTTAAATATTGATGCTTTGCGGCTTCCCTTGTATATAAATTTTGGGTAAGAATATTAAGTAACATTTTGTATTATTCCTGGGGTCCTAATTGCTATGAATTATTATTATTTTTTTAATTTGGTTAAAACAATTGTCGTGTTTATTAAACAACAGAACTTTTTTGGTGTGTTAGACAACTTAAAAGTGATAGTCATGTAATCTCTATCTGTACTTTATGCTAAGAGCTAACGCCAATAAAAAAAATTAGTTGTAACCCCGTGACTTCGGCACTTTTTTTCTTTAAGTCGTTTTTCCAGTTTAGCGATTTTTCGTTGGCATTTGGCGTTTTTGGGAAAATTTCAAAAGTTTGCCTTTCACGGTTTCTAAGATACAGCAATCTGTCAATATTTTAAACATTAACTGATACAATGTCCATTTAATTAAATTTTTTTAACTATCTGTACATACTAGCTTTAAAGAATTCAATATAAGTGTTTATATATTACTTTATGGCTAAGAAAATATAGCAGAAGTTTAATATAGTACATAACCTGATAGAATGAATGCCGCTTCATTTTTATACCCTTCACCACAAAAACTGGAAGCAGGATATATTTAATTTTTTATTATTTTTTTAACATTCGCTAATGTGACCTCTAATATACTCCCTTCTCTAAAAAAATTTAAAAGTTTTTCACTTACGTTTTCGAAGACACAGTTAATTTTAAATAATTTATTGTTAAACTACATTAACTAATTAAATATCTTCAAATTTTATTTTGTAAAAATTACAGTGTTATTTAGTCTTTATAATAACTGCCATATATTTTTGTAGCGCCGAAAATTTAATGTATCGTACACCAATCTTGTGTTCGAAACACCTACACAAATTAAAATATATGTTTAATGAATTTTTTCCATACACGACACATGTCCTTCTTACTGAACACGGTTTGTGTAACAATTATATAATAAAGAAGTAAGAGTGCTATATTTGGCTATGACGAAAAAAAAAGAGAAAAAGAGTACTACTACGAACTAGAATACTTTTATGTACTCTTTTGGACCTTCTTGTTTAAAGAGTACATTTCTAAAAAAGGAGTACATGTACTCTTGAAAAGAGTACGTCTGGCACCCCTAACTCGAAAATACAAATTTTTAGGAAGAAGTTGTCTTGTTTGAATATTTCAGAAATTGATAAACTGCTAGAATTCTACCGATGTGAATTGACTAAAGAAATAGCTAGAGATGATTATCGCTGTCAATAATATTTTTTGGTGGTAATACAGAAAAGAAATTTAAGATGCGGCCTCCAGATGCCATGCACCAAGCTCGGTAGATGGCGAGAGCCAACTATTCATTAAAAATATCATTTCAATCATGGATAAGGCAGCACTGCTGGATGTCTGTCTTTTTATCGTGAGATCCTACGTCAAACCCTGGATCTAACGCATTTTAGCAGTAAAAGCACCTAATCAAGATTTATGCTCTTTAAAGTCCATGAAAGCTTACGAGGCGACAGAAAAAAGTATTTTCCAAGCGGCTTTACAGAAGATTTACCATCATTTATGGTATTTGACAGATAAAGTGTTAGTTTGTCTGTATTTGACGATGATATCGATCAAGAAACTAAAGTAAACATGGTTGCTGACTTAGTTAAAGAAACTCAATCAGACTAAGATAAACGTTACATCGCATCCAAAGAAGAACTTTGTGAACCACCTTTTTGTATGTATTATGTATGAATTATGCTTTGATTTTCTTTTATAGTTTACAATACGGTTGTTAAACTATCTCTTTATATTAATTTTAGTGCAAAATATCGATGACTTGGTCTCTGTCAAAAGCAAATCCTTATTTAATCGTCTCAAAATTGATGACAGTTTTCTGAACAGGAGCTCTTCTTCGTGGTCAAAGAATGATTCGTTCCATCAAGCTAAAAAGAAGCTTCTGACACTAAAAGCAGTTAATAATACGGCAGAAAGAGCGGTTCAATTAATTCAAGACCTTGTAACGATGAAAGTTACGACCTTCGTTTTCACCTCCACAACAACCCTATTAGTATCATTAGATTATTATTATGAATTGTATTTCTTTTGTAAAACCTATTAGTATTTATTTTCCTGACTTAACAATACCATGAATTAAGTTAAGCTGTAAATGAAAGTTTAGTTTAGTACTTGTTTGAAATTAACGGTCGGGAGATGCGTGTCGCCAGCTATGAGTCGCGAACCTCTAAAGCATCACAGCTGTCATTCAGTTGCATGTGTGGGTGACTGTGTGTATGATGGAAACAGGTATAAAAGGCAGAACCAAGGCACATTGTTTTTGTAAAATTTTGTTGAGCTGTCAGAAACGTCTGGCAATATGTGTGTATGTATTTTTGAAAGTTAAGCAAGCAGTTGAACACATACATACAATACACATGTACACACAATGCACAATATACACATACAATAAGAAAAAGAGCAACAATTTGGTCAACTCGCAAAGGAAAACCGCAAACATATGTTGGCCGCATAGGCTGATGCAGTCACCTGTTCAGTTTGCCTTGGGCAGAACAAAATGTAAAATCGGGCAGTTAGTAAGCCGGTTGCCTGCCGGTAAGGAGTGATTGGTGAGAAATTGTATAATTCCCCAATTTATTTCTTGCTTACAGCACAAGTTTAAAATTGCTGGAAGGAACAACACCACAGAAGCGTTACTTCTACCGGTGTTGGCTCGACCCTGCGACTGATTCTGGTGAGGAATTGAAAATTCCCTAGAATCACGTCACGTGGCTGAGAGCTCCCAGCAATCTTTGCGCGTAATAAGTATATTACTCGCGCTACGTAAGCTACCTGCGCAGCCGCTGCGTGTGCCTCTGCCTGTTTGGCTGTTACCCGTGCCATTGCTGAACGGTAGCGCCACCGCTTTTTTTAACACTACCTGTGCCATCGCTGTTTGCGCTGCCTGTCTGAGCGCTACCTGCGCGATCTCTGCCTGGGCTGACTGTTCGGCTGCTGCCCGTGTCATTGCCGCCCGGTTATGCCGCTGCCAGTAAGAGCACTACTGCGCCATCGCTGCCTGTTTGGCCACTACCCGTGTCATTGCTGCCCGGTTGCGCCACTCCCTGTTTGAAAACTACCTGCGCCATCGCTGTCTGCGCTGCCTGTTTACCCGCTACCCGTGCCAATGCCGCCCGGTAGCTCCGTCAGCTATTTGATCGGTACCTGTGCCGTCGATACATGTGCCGTCGCTACCTGCGGCATCGCCACGTACGCCACCGCTATTCGCCTTTTGTCTTGTCGCTACTTCCGCAATCACTACCTGCGCCGTCGCTCTTTATGCCGTCACGACTTGCGCCTTCGCTATGCGCGCTTTCGCTACCTGCGTCATAGCTATCTACGCTGCCAGTTTGGCCGCTACCCGTGCCGTTGCTACCCGGTAGCATCGTCTTTTGTCCTATCTTCAACTACGCGACGTTGCCCATTAGCGGAACTGCTTTCGCTTTCTGCGCCATTTACCGCCGACCCTATAGCCTGTGTGTTTTGGTTAATCGGGTGAGTCTCGTCGCTTTCGCTGACTGTTTTACCGCAGCCCGCTTACTTCAACCGCTATTGTCATTGGTGGCTTCGTTCCCGACCGTTAGTTAGCCTTCGCTGTAGCCTTAAGAATAAGAAGAATAACAAGTGATTTGAAGTTTTATAACGTTTTCAAAACAAAAATTGTTTCATTTCCTTTCCGTCTTAGGACGATAAATAAAACTGCAACGCCATGGACTTCGCTGCCGTTATCCCAGCAACCAGCGTAGAACGTGTAGTTACAACGTTCATGGTTTAGTCACTGTATAGAAGAGGAACAAAAGCAATTTTTAGTAAAAATTTAAATATCTTAGAAAACAGATTATTTTATGCGGTTACTTATAGTATTAAAAACTTTCAAGTTGTATTTGCTAATTTATATTTTTGATACTTTGTCTGGTACACTTTATTGTCTATAACAGACTTGAGGCGGTTTGGCATAGAAGCAACTAGTTTTCGCGTTGAATTGGGGGAAATATTCTCCCACTCCAATTTCTTAGGTCATTTTTGTATCAAAACATGTGTTGTCTTATGTTTTTCCATTATGTACAATAGAGTTTTAATGTTATTGAGGTTTGGTGACGGTAGTGGCGTAATCATCAAACGATCGCAGTTATAAATTAACCAAGACTTTACAATTGCTGATTTATGTTTCGGATTGTTCCTGATAAAATAGAAAATTTGATCTCATACCCAGATTCTCTGCACTACGCAACTAATTGTCCTTTAGAATTTGAATATACACTCAATAATTTTATGTAACGTAGAAGCTTTTTATTCATCATTTTAACTATTTTCCGCTGCGACCGCTTTTAAAATGATTTACTACCAATTCTCTCTGCACTTACGTTGTGCGAGGACCCATTTTAAATTTTCTCTAAATGACAAAATTACTGAAAATATCATACCAGTTAAGAGAGAGTTACTTTTTGAAAATCGATTGGAATGTTTTGTTTTTTTTTTTTTTATTCCGTAGATGACTAACTCTCTTTTTTGGAGCAAAACCTAAATTATCTCTTTAATCTGACTGTATCAGTCAAAGGGATATTGCGTATGCACGTTGGAAAAAATATAAAACTACACCACAACATAACGATTACACTGTTCTACACGAAAATCCTCCTTTAAACCAAAATATGCTTTGTTACTATTTTCAAATGTGCTGAACACGAATTTGAAGTCAGATTCTGTCTATCACGCATAGTTTCTTGAGAAATTCTAGTTTTTTATCAAAAAATGTGAGTTTTTTGTAAATTTGACGATATTTTTTTGGCATCAAAACATAGTGAAAAAAATTCAAAAGCCCGATGATTTTGAACGCAATAAATTATATTTGAACAAAAAAAAAATTTGATGGAAATATTACAAGTGGTTCAAGAAATATGGCTAAAAGTTGTTTTCCTCTATGTATAATCTTACAATTTTTTATATATTTTTTTTATGGTGGTATCCTTTTCATTCAAATGCGGAACAGTGTTATCTAACTGCTAAAAGAAAAACAAATAAAATTATTAAAAAGGCAAAAGCCGCTTTTTATTCTGAAAAGTCGTCTTCTGCAATTGGCTCTAAAAGAACATGGCAAATGATATGCGAAGTTGGTATCGGCAAATCTATAAATCATGAACCATGTTCCATTGATGCCGACACAATCAATACAAAGTTCTTAAATGTACCTATGGTTTAAGCTGGAATTGACAATATCATTCCAGCGGACTTGCAACATGGCATGGACGTCATAAAACCATGGCTATTGCGAATCTACAATGCTTGCCTGGACAATACTTACATGCCGATAGGTTGGCATGTAGCCCGAGTTGTTTTCATCCCTAAAGCGGGAAAGACATCTCATATTAACCCCAAAGACTTTAGGCCCAGAAGCCTGTCGTCCTTCTTACTCAAAACGCTGGAAAGGATTCTTGATCTTCAGATCAGGAACTCCATAAATCCCGCGCTTATTTCTAGCTCGCAGCACGCCTACAAAAAAGGGAAATCTGTGGAAACAGCGCTGCACGTGTTAATATCCGATGTTGAAAAGTCCCTTTTAATTAAGGAATTTACGCTTGCAGTGTTTCGGGAGCTTTCAATACTATTGCTAAGAGCGTTGTGGTACATTAAAAGTAATTCTGTTAATAAGTAAATGAGTACACCGTCACTAATCACGCCAAAAATGAATGAAATATTAAGTACTGTTCTGTGACTCCTCAGAGTTGATAGCTTAATAAAAGAAAGTCTGGCTGAATAAGCAGGTAAATCCATCATTAAAATTAAGTCTAGTATCATTGAGGAACTATTCGTGATGCCATGTAGTTGGTTTAAGCCCAAATCATATAAAATATTAAAGAATTCATAACCATAAGAACTCAACGTTGTTTGAGAAAAAATTTCTCTTCCGGTAATACTTTCAGGATATTGATAGCAAATTAAAATCTATATGAAAATTTATTATTTGGATTTTTTATATTAATCTGCTTGAATTGGCATCAATCCTTAAAATATTTATATTTCATGATATTATCATGAAATATTTATTATTAAAAACTACAATATAAAGTGTAGTTTTTAGGGAAAGCATTTCTATATGGCCATTTCGCTACTGCTCATATGTCTCATCAGTGTATTCTAGTCAAATTTTGTAAAGAAAACCTCAGAGTCTTTTATTAAAAGCCAAATTGACAACATGAGAACTTCATTGAATCAACAATGCAAAAAGGCAATAAAAACTCAAAAATTTTTATACAAAAACACAATAACCATTGAGTAACAATTTTTATTTTTCTCTTTAATTTTTCTATATAAGGGACCCATTGGGAACCATTCATATGTATTTGAAAGATGGTGAACGGCGTTTAAATGTCATACATGGGTACAATGCATTATTTAAATAATGCAGTAAAATTTTGGGTTTTCATTAACCAGTAAAATTTTCTGGTTACTGCTATACATAATGCATTAAAAATATACTGAGAATTCGTCTTAAAATATATAAAATAATTTTAATTTAAAAGAAGAATTAAAACGTTTAGTTAAAAAAGTTGGATATGATTACTATTTAATTCCTGCCTTTCATTGGAGTTATTCATTACAACTTTTCTTTTCACATTGCCATTATGTGTAATAATTATTATTTGCAACACATAAAAGTGTGTACCCAATTTGAACATCAGCCTTTATTACTATACCGATTTTTATAGTTTAGTGCCTGCTGTGTTCGATATTTTTTAAATCAAAAGTGAGCTTTAACTTCTTCTACGCAGTTTTTACAGACGAGTATCAAAACTTGATCTGGGAATTTGACAAAAAGCATCTAGTCGGGCCAGAGATATTATCCAAATTTCCACCTGTCAGATCCTTGACTCTAATATGATTTGACATCTGCAACCTCAAGATGTACATGGCAATTTTTTTAAATGTTGGATATTTGTTGGTAAATCCGTAATAATAATGTCAGCTCTATTAAGTATTCGCTGAAGAATGTTTTTTTTTTTGTTTCCAGTGCGTGAATTTTCTCGCGAGAGCTTTTATCATTTTCTCTTAAAATAGAATAGCTATGTGTTGTATCAATCTTTATAATCTGTAATTCAGCTTTTATATTTGAACCCTCAGGCGTATTTTTGCTATGCAAGCTTTTTTATTTGTTCTTAATGACCTTAAAACTGCTCTTGCAGACTTTTCTTGTACTCACACAATTTTTCGTTCATTGATGTTACGAGTTTCTGTACTTCATTTTTAAGGTTAAATATTGATGCTTTGCGGCTTCCCTTGTATATAAATTTTGGGTAAGAATATTAAGTAACATTTTGTATTATTCCTGGGGTCCTAATTGCTATGAATTATTATTATTTTTTTAATTTGGTTAAAACAATTGTCGTGTTTATTAAACAACAGAACTTTTTTGGTGTGTTAGACAACTTAAAAGTGATAGTCATGTAATCTCTATCTGTACTTTATGCTAAGAGCTAACGCCAATAAAAAAAATTAGTTGTAACCCCGTGACTTCGGCACTTTTTTTCTTTAAGTCGTTTTTCCAGTTTAGCGATTTTTCGTTGGCATTTGGCGTTTTTGGGAAAATTTCAAAAGTTTGCCTTTCACGGTTTCTAAGATACAGCAATCTGTCAATATTTTAAACATTAACTGATAGAATGTCCATTTAATTAAATTTTTTTAACTATCTGTACATACTAGCTTTAAAGAATTCAATATAAGTGTTTATATATTACTTTATGGCTAAGAAAATATAGCAGAAGTTTAATATAGTACATAACCTGATAGAATGAATGCCGCTTCATTTTTATACCCTTCACCACAAAAACTGGAAGCAGGATATATTTAATTTTTTATTATTTTTTTAACATTCGCTAATGTGACCTCTAATATACTCCCTTCTCTAAAAAAATTTAAAAGTTTTTCACTTACGTTTTCGAAGACACAGTTAATTTTAAATAATTTATTGTTAAACTACATTAACTAATTAAATATCTTCAAATTTTATTTTGTAAAAATTACAGTGTTATTTAGTCTTTATAACAACTGCCATATATTTTTGTAGCGCCGAAAATTTAATGTATCGTACACCAATCTTGTGTTCGAAACACCTACACAAATTAAAATTTATGTTTAATGAATTTTTTTCCATACACGACACATGTCCTTCTTACTGAACACGGTTTGTGTAACAACTATATAATAAACAAGTAAGAGTGCTATATTTGGCTATGACGAAAAAAAAAAAGAAAAAGAGTACTACTACGAACTAGAATACTTTTATGTACTCTTTTGGACCTTCTTGTTTAAAGAGTACATTTCTAAAAAAGGAGTACATGTACTCTTGAAAAGAGTACGTCTGGCACCGCTAACTCGAAAATACAAATTTTTAGGAAGAAGTTGTCTTGTTTGAATATTTCAGAAATTGATAAACTGCTAGAATTCTACCGATGTGAATTGACTAAAGAAATAGCTAGAGATGATTATCGCTGTCAATAATATTTTTTGGTGGTAATACAGAAAAGAAATTTAAGATGCGGCCTCCAGATGCCATGCACCAAGCTCGGTAGATGGCGAGAGCCAACTATTCATTAAAAATATCATTTCAATCATGGATAAGGCAGCACTGCTGGATGTCTGTCTTTTTATCGTGAGATCCTACGTCAAACCCTGGATATAACGCATTTTAGCAGTAAAAGCACCTAATCAAGATTTATGCTCTTTAAAGTCCATGAAAGCTTACGAGGCGACAGAAAAAAGTATTTTCCAAGCGGCTTTACAGAAGATTTACCATCATTTATGGTATTTGACAGATAAAGTGTTAGTTTGTCTGTATTTGACGATGATATCGATCAAGAAACTAAAGTAAAAATGGTTGCTGACTTAGTTAAAGAAACTCAATCAGACTAAGATAAACGTTACATCGCATCCAAAGAAGAACTTTGTGAACCACCTTTTTGTATGTATTATGTATGAATTATGCTTTGATTTTCTTTTATAGTTTACAATACGGTTGTTAAACTATCTCTTTATATTAATTTTAGTGCAAAATATCGATGACTTGGTCTCTGTCAAAAGCAAATCCTTATTTAATCGTCTCAAAATTTATGACAGTTTTCTGAACAGGAGCTCTTCTTCGTGGTCAAAGAATGATTCGTTCCATCAAGCTAAAAAGAAGCTTCTGACACTAAAAGCAGTTAATAATACGGCAGAAAGAGCGGTTCAATTAATTCAAGACCTTGTAACGATGAAAGTTACGACCTTCGTTTTCACCTCCACAACAACCCTATTAGTATCATTAGATTATTATTATGAATTGTATTTCTTTTGTAAAACCTATTAGTATTTATTTTCCTGACTTAACAATACCATGAATTAAGTTAAGCTGTAAATGAAAGTTTAGTTTAGTACTTGTTTGAAATTAACGGTCGGGAGATGCGTGTCGCCAGCTATGAGTCGCGAACCTCTAAAGCATCACAGCTGTCATTCAGTTGCATGTGTGGGTGACTGTGTGTATGATGGAAACAGGTATAAAAGGCAGAACCAAGGCACATTGTTTTTGTAAAATTTTGTTGAGCTGTCAGAAACGTCTGGCAATATGTGTGTATGTATTTTTGAAAGTTAAGCAAGCAGTTGAACACATACATACAATACACATGTACACACAATGCACAATATACACATACAATAAGAAAAAGAGCAACAATTTGGTCAACTCGCAAAGGAAAACCGCAAACATATGTTGGCCGCATAGGCTGATGCAGTCACCTGTTCAGTTTGCCTTGGGCAGAACAAAATGTAAAATCGGGCAGTTAGTAAGCCGGTTGCCTGCCGGTAAGGAGTGATTGGTGAGAAATTGTATAATTCCCCAATTTATTTCTTGCTTACAGCACAAGTTTAAAATTGCTGGAAGGAACAACACCACAGAAGCGTTACTTCCGGGGCTCGACCCTGCGACTGATTCTGGTGAGGAATTGAAAATTCCCTAGAATCACGTCACGTGGCTGAGAGCTCCCAGCAATCTTTGCGCGTAATAAGTATATTACTCGCGCTACGTAAGCTACCTGCGCAGCCGCTGCGTGTGCCTCTGCCTGTTTGGCTGTTACCCGTGCCATTGCTGAACGGTAGCGCCACCGCTTTTTTAACACTACCTGTGCCATCGCTGTTTGCGCTGCCTGTCTGAGCGCTACCTGCGCGATCTCTGCCTGGGCTGACTGTTCGGCTGCTGCCCGTGTCATTGCCGCCCGGTTATGCCGCTGCCAGTAAGAGCACTACTGCGCCATCGCTGCCTGTTTGGCCACTACCCGTGTCATTGCTGCCCGGTTGCGCCACTCCCTGTTTGAAAACTACCTGCGCCATCGCTGTCTGCGCTGCCTGTTTACCCGCTACCCGTGCCAATGCCGCCCGGTAGCTCCGTCAGCTATTTGATCGGTACCTGTGCCGTCGATACATGTGCCGTCGCTACCTGCGGCATCGCCACGTACGCCACCGCTATTCGCCTTTTGTCTTGTCGCTACTTCCGCCATCACTACCTGCGCCGTCGCTCTTTATGCCGTCACGACTTGCGCCTTCGCTATGCGCGCTTTCGCTACCTGCGTCATAGCTATCTACGCTGCCAGTTTGGCCGCTACCCGTGCCGTTGCTACCCGGTAGCGTCGTCTTTTGTCCTATCTTCAACTACGCGACGTTGCCCATTAGCGGAACTGCTTTCGCTTTCTGCGCCATTTACCGCCGACCCTATAGCCTGTGTGTTTTGGTTAATCGGGTGAGTCTCGTCGCTTTCGCTGACTGTTTTACCGCAGCCCGCTTACTTCAACCGCTATTGTCATTGGTGGCTTCGTTCCCGACCGTTAGTTAGCCTTCGCTGTAGCCTTAAGAATAAGAAGAATAACAAGTGATTTGAAGTTTTATAACGTTTTCAAAACAAGAATTGTTTCATTTCCTTTCCGTCTTAGGACGATAAATAAAACTGCAACGCCATGGACTTCGCTGCCGTTATCCCAGCAACCAGCGTAGAACGTGTAGTTACAACGTTCATGGTTTAGTCACTGTATAGAAGAGGAACAAAAGCAATTTTTAGTAAAAATTTAAATATCTTAGAAAACAGATTATTTTATGCGGTTACTTATAGTATTAAAAACTTTCAAGTTGTATTTGCTAATTTATATTTTTGATACTTTGTCTGGTACACTTTATTGTCTATAACAGACTTGAGGCGGTTTGGCATAGAAGCAACTAGTTTTCGCGTTGAATTGGGGGAAATATTCTCCCACTCCAATTTCTTAGGTCATTTTTGTATCAAAACATGTGTTGTCTTATGTTTTTCCATTATGTACAATAGAGTTTTAATGTTATTGAGGTTTGGTGACGGTAGTGGCGTAATCATCAAACGATCGCAGTTATAAATTAACCAAGACTTTACAATTCCTGATTTATGTTTCGGATTGTTCCTGTTAAATAGAAAATTTGATCTCATACCCAGATTCTCTGCACTACGCAACTAATTGTCCTTTAGAATTTGAATATACACTCAATAATTTTATGTAACGTAGAAGCTTTTTATTCATCATTTTAACTATTTTCCGCTGCGACCGCTTTTAAAATGATTTACTACCAATTCTCTCTGCACTTACGTTGTGCGAGGACCCATTTTAAATTTTCTCTAAATGACAAAATTACTGAAAATATCATACCAGTTAAGAGAGAGTTACTTTTTGAAAATCGATTGGAATGTTTTGTTTTTTTTTTTTTATTCCGTAGATGACTAACTCTCTTTTTTGGAGCAAAACCTAAATTATCTCTTTAATCTGACTGTATCAGTCAAAGGGATATTGCGTATGCACGTTGGAAAAAATATAAAACTACACCACAACATAACGATTACACTGTTCTACACGAAAATCCTCCTTTAAACCAAAATATGCTTTGTTACTATTTTCAAATGTGCTGAACACGAATTTGAAGTCAGATTCTGTCTATCACGCATAGTTTCTTGAGAAATTCTAGTTTTTTTATCAAAAAATGTGAGTTTTTTGTAAATTTGACGATATTTTTTTGGCATCAAAACATAGTGAAAAAAATTCAAAAGCCCGATGATTTTGAACGCAATAAATTATATTTGAACAAAAAAAAAATTTGATGGAAATATTACAAGTGGTTCAAGAAATATGGCTAAAAGTTGTTTTCCTCTATGTATAATCTTACAATTTTTTATATATTTTTTTATGGTGGTATCCTTTTCATTCAAATGCGGAACAGTGTTATCTAACTGCTAGAAGAAAAACAAATAAAATTATTAAAAAGGCAAAAGCCGCTTTTTATTCTGAAAAGTCGTCTTCTGCAATTGGCTCTAAAAGAACATGGCAAATGATATGCGAAGTTGGTATCGGCAAATCTATAAATCATGAACCATGTTCCATTGATGCCGACACAATCAATACAAAGTTCTTAAATGTACCTATGGTTTAAGCTGGAATTGACAATATCATTCCAGCGGACTTGCAACATGGCATGGACGTCATAAAACCATGGCTATTGCGAATCTACAATGCTTGCCTGGACAATACTTACATGCCGATAGGTTGGCATGTAGCCCGAGTTGTTTTCATCCCTAAAGCGGGAAAGACATCTCATATTAACCCCAAAGACTTTAGGCCCATAAGCCTGTCGTCCTTCTTACTCAAAACGCTGGAAAGGATTCTTGATCTTCAGATCAGGAACTCCATAAATCCCGCGCTTATTTCTAGCTCGCAGCACGCCTACAAAAAAGGGAAATCTGTGGAAACAGCGCTGCACGTGTTAATATCCGATGTTGAAAAGTCCCTTTTAATTAAGGAATTTACGCTTGCAGTGTTTCGGGAGCTTTCAATACTATTGCTAAGAGCGTTGTGGTACATTAAAAGTAATTCTGTTAATAAGTAAATGAGTACACCGTCACTAATCACGCCAAAAATGAATGAAATATTAAGTACTGTTCTGTGACTCCTCAGAGTTGATAGCTTAATAAAAGAAAGTCTGGCTGAATAAGCAGGTAAATCCATCATTAAAATTAAGTCTAGTATCATTGAGGAACTATTCGTGATGCCATGTAGTTGGTTTAAGCCCAAATCATATAAAATATTAAAGAATTCATAACCATAAGAACTCAACGTTGTTTGAGAAAAAATTTCTCTTCCGGTAATACTTTCAGGATATTGATAGCAAATTAAAATCTATATGAAAATTTATTATTTGGATTTTTTATATTAATCTGCTTGAATTGGCATCAATCCTTAAAATATTTATATTTCATGATATTATCATGAAATATTTATTATTAAAAACTACAATATAAAGTGTAGTTTTTAGGGAAAGCATTTTTATATGGCCATTTCGCTACTGCTCATATGTCTCATCAGTGTATTCTAGTCAAATTTTGTAAAGAAAACCTCAGAGTCTTTTATTAAAAGCCAAATTGACAACATGAGAACTTCATTGAATCAATGCAAAAAGGCAATAAAAACTCAAAAATTTTTATACAAAAACACAATAACCATTGAGTAACAATTTTTATTTTTCTCTTTAATTTTTCTATATAAGGGACCCATTGGGAACCATTCATATGTATTTGAAAGATGGTGAACGGCGTTTAAATGTCATACATGGGTACAATGCATTATTTAAATAATGCAGTAAAATTTTGGGTTTTCATTAACCAGTAAAATTTTCTGGTTACTGCTATACATAATGCATTAAAAATATACTGAGAATTCGTCTTAAAATATATAAAATAATTTTAATTTAAAAGAAGAATTAAAACGTTTAGTTAAAAAAGTTGGATATGATTACTATTTAATTCCTGCCTTTCATTGGAGTTATTCATTACAACTTTTCTTTTCACATTGCCATTATGTGTAATAATTATTATTTGCAACACATAAAAGTGTGTACCCAATTTGAACATCAGCCTTTATTACTATACCGATTTTTATAGTTTAGTGCCTGCTGTGTTCGATATTTTTAAAATCAAAAGTGAGCTTTAACTTCTTCTACACAGTTTTTACAGACGAGTATCAAAACTTGATCTGGGAATTTGACAAAAAGCATCTAGTCGGGCCAGAGGCTGCCTAGATTATGTTATATTTTTATTCCATTTACAAATGGGTTATTGTTTGTTTGTTTTTTTTTTTTTAGAATTAGTATATTGTCCTGAAGTCATTAATTTAATAGGAGTAACTATTTTTTACGATTTGCACATTATTTTAACAATTTAATTATATTATCTTTTATACTTCAAGAAATGCGGATGAATTTGAACCAAATAACGGCATTTTGCTGATTTTTCGCCTCAAATTTATCAAAGTGCTGATTTGCCGATTTTGACTATAAAAATGCCGATTTTTTGATAAACACTATAACAAGGTAACTTTGTTTGTTGAAGAATAATTTTTTAATTTCGGGCAACACTGGAATACAAGGCACATTTATTTTACTAGGTAGTAGCGGCTCTATAACATATACAACATTGACAAAAAAAACATGGCACTTATTGTTGTTTTGTGCGTTGGAAACGTCAAAAACAGAAAGAGAAAAAAAAGTAATTGCTCTCAATACAAATGCATGCTTTATTTTGCTAACGCTTGTTGTTAGTGTTTTTTGAAATTCGTAATCAACTAAAAACTCTTAAATAAACAGCGAAAGTAGAACTTATGTTCTGTTTTATGAAAAGTTTTATTAGAATAAACTTTTCTTTTCAGTAGAAATTATAACAATATTAAAAAAGAAAACATGATTTGAAATAACAAATTGTTATCGAACAAAGTGTTATTAAACAAAGTTTCAATACAGATATCAACAGTTAACAAAAACAACTACAAACCAGCAAGGTGGACGACACTACCTAGTAAAATAAATATGCCTTGACTAGAATACTTGTAACAATAGAAAGAGACAAATGTTAATAAGGCAGCACTTCTACTAAGGAGAAAAGGATTAGGCTTATTTGCTGTTATGGAAAAAACAGTTCGTAACTGTATGTGAGCTATTAAAAAATAAAAAGTTCTCGCTGGCGTGAATGAGTCAACCGATCTCTGCAACACCAAGTCATTGTGTTTGGTTGTACGTATATGTATGTGTCATATTTAAAATACAAGACTATTTCTTCCGATTGATAAAAGTAGATTACCATGCCAAAGGTTTGTACAAGATTTACACAAAATAACGAAAACTATAAGTCCAATTTGATAGGATTCTGTGCTGCCGTATGACAGGCTTAAATAATTTAGTTGCAAAACTTTAAAAAAAGATATTCCAAATTTATTTGTTATGAAATGTGTTTGGCACTCACTTGCATGACGTGCATTATTCGCTTGTCTTTAATCTTTCCGAATTTAAAATGCTACCTAGAGATATTAACAATTATTTATCAACTAGCCCAGAAAGACTTCATCAATTGTAATAATATTCAAAAATTACTAAAAATCAATCCAAAAAATTACTGCACCAAAGTCAAACCATATGGCTGGCGCGTAAAGCAGTAGTTGTTTAAATACTAAATTTGTATAAGGCGTGGAAAATTTACTTTTCATTTGCTGCTAAAAATCGATACAGCGAAAACAATTATAAAAAATGCAACCCAACGAAATCAAATATGTTTATCCTCTTTAAATATATGTTTTAAATTGTAAGTAGCATAAAAAGAATATCTTAAAGTGAGTAAAGTGCACAACGCAACCTGAACAGCCAAATGGAAATCGATAAACTTTATTTAACGGAATTTTGGAAATTTGATACATTTTTTTAATAAAATTATATTTTATTGTACTCAAAGTATTCAACGCCTCATACAAATCTAGTATTCAAACAACTACTGCTTCACGCACCAGCCATCTGGTTTGACTTTATGCAGGACAGCTCAGGTCTGCATACATTTTCAAATCTGTTTTTGGCTTGGTAAAATTAGACTAATGCGACGGTTTTAGCTTACACAAATTAACTATTATATATTTTATCGTTGACTATAAGGAGGACATGCTGCGATGGAACTGCTGTCATGGCAGGCAAAAAAACATTCCATTTCCCAAGTTTTAACAAGTCAAAGATCAGATTTCTTTACTATAAAATACATAAATATGGCACTCAATGGTATTATCTTCGCCGTATGCATAACTCTGATTTTTATCTGCTGTAGAGCCGCTAGATAGAGATGTATACATTATTTGTCGAACAGTCCAAAACATCAAGACTGTAGTATTGTTTTAAGATGATTAAATTAATTTAAGGTCCATGAATTGTAAAAGGATTGCACTAACTTAAGCGTATTTACCAATTGTGTGTAAGATGTGTATGAACACTTTTATGATTGTTACATTCCTTGAATTAAAGACTTGCGTAACCTTTACTTAAGCAATATAGGTATATACATACATGCATACGTATGTACTAAAAAGCTCAGCTTACAATTATTCAACAATGCCGTTAGTATTATTTTAATAAGTAAAAATCACTTTGTTTTTAGCTATTAAGAAATACGTACGTCAGTAGATATTTAGCTCTCAATATTGCTTTTTAATCCGATAGTTTATAATAGTGGCGGCGAGGATAAAAGAATATTAAATTAAATTAATTAGTCGGTGACTAGCACTTTTGAGAAATGTTTCAAACTTACAAACAATGTAGGATGTAACATAGATCGCTTCCACGCAGTGCATCCTGGGTAACGCTAAATGATCTATATCCCCCTTTCTTTCCGATTTTTTCAGCACGTTTTTGTTTGACTTGGTCTGGGGGTTATGGCTTCTGGACCTAGTACTACCGGGGTGAAACCTTGTGGGAACGGCTGCAGTTTAAGAACGGCATAACTATCTCCGTCCCGTTAAAACCCTGGCAGGCCTCCTAGTACGTTCGATACCCGTCACCGTTAAGTCAGTTGTGTAGGTTTGGTTGAGATTACTCCCAATAAGCAACGGTCTGGCTCTGAGCACCTGTCCCCATGAAGGCTGGTGCCAACCCTCGCATGGTCTCCCTGCTTGCATAGATAACCATGGGTCCTTTGAGTTGACTACACATACGGGTGGCGATAGGGGCTATGAGTGGGGACCCATTTCACATGGACAGAACCAATTACACAAAAAAGACCACAAAGGCCAACCCTAAAAGGGAGCCGACTGTATTGAAACGGCAAAAGCCGGCAATCCAGAAACAACCGTCTGAGACCTCTACCTCCAGACTACAGCTGGATGAAGCGACTCTGTTGTTAACATCCCGCACCGCAATCTCCAAAGGTTGCGTAATGCCATCTTCGAGCACCTTAATCACCCCTGCTACAAAACAGAGTGAAAGAGGGGCTCCCCCGAATATTAGTCCAACTACTGCGGTGAAGGCATCGGTTAAGCCAGCCTAAACAAGTGGTAGTCTGTGCCCTAGCACGTCCTCCTCTTCTCGTGCACATATCAACGCGTCGACGCGGGCGTACAGGACCAGAAGATCTGCCTATCGGATCCTGCAAAAGCTCGGTGGGCATGATCCGAACACTTTGTCTGAAAGGGTCCAGACAAAACTTAAATGGGCCAAACAGAACTTGGAGTCTCGCCCTCCACCTAACTTGGCATCTCAGAAACGACAAAGGTCGGCTGAGGAAGCCGCCACAACAGTCCATCAGTTGCCTAAACGGCCAAAGACTTCAACGTTTAAACCGATGTCCTCACGTCCCCTTAGCGAGATAGTTAGGGATAGCCTCGTTTTGCCTATAATAGACACTGGTAAAAGTGACGGAACTATATCTCCAGATAACTGGAGGTTAGTCCAAGCGGCTCTTCGCAGTGTCTATAAGGACATAATTTCAGCCAATCCTGGCCCCTCCCCCTCATGCCGTGATGCGGCCTGGTATCAGGGGCATGTCAAATTGATCGCTTGTGCTGATCAAAGCTTAGCGGACCTGTACAAGCAGGCACTTGACA
This sequence comes from Gymnosoma rotundatum, assembly GCA_916610165.2. Taxonomy (NCBI): domain Eukaryota; kingdom Metazoa; phylum Arthropoda; class Insecta; order Diptera; family Tachinidae; genus Gymnosoma; species Gymnosoma rotundatum. The sequence continues at coordinate 66,851,428 of OU744339.1, forward strand.
GCCTAGGTGAAATCTGGTCGGGTGCTAAGCTCTCAGCTGTATCCAAAGATCAGATTCCGAACCGTCCAAGATCCTTCGCCCGAATCCCGGCAGATCCCCCCACTCCGGATAAAATTCTGGAGCTGATTAAGCTCAGCAACAAAGAGCTGCCTACGGCCGACTAGAAAGTCGCTAAAGTAACCGAGCCAAAGGGCGACTTTTGTGACGCTATCATCGTCATTAACGACGAGTCCCTCGCCCCACTCAACGCCTGTAAGGGGGAGATCAACTACGGTATCGACTCGATCTCTCTCAGGATCTATAAGGGTGACAATACAGGGGAAAGTTTTAAGCCTCCCATGGAACCTCTGGTACCAGAGTTTGCCGTAGAAGAAACTGAACCTATACAAACGGCTCCGGCCTCCATATATGCTTCAGATACGTCGGATGACATAAGAAGTGTATCTCTTCATCCGAGTTTGCCGGTGACTTTTACCGACAAATGAGGCTCGGATCCGAATATTTGGCAGAAAGCGAGGAATCACTCCTGTCTATCGAGGGCGATTCCGACGCTACCCTTAAGGCCAAAAATAATGATGATGAGGGTTGTGCAAATAATCCTTCATTATTCCATCGCCGCTTCTGCGGCCCTACTCCTCCGATTGCCACAGAAAGGAGAGGATATTGTTCTGGTCCAGGAACCATGGGTTATCAATGATCGGGTTTCTGGACTATCTATGGACGGCTACAAAACTGTCTACGTTACAGGTCAAGATAAGCCCAGGGCCTGCATTATGGTTAAGTATAATATAAACGCTTTTTTTCTATGCAGATTCAGTGACAGAGACAGCGTTGCCATAGCAGTGGAGACGGGCTCGAAGGATGTCTGGGTGGTCTCCAGTTATATCGCCCATGATCATAGAGATTCACCACCACATGACCTGCTAAAGCATCTGGTTGCAGAGGCTAACGACCGTCAAATGCCGGTCATCATTGGAGCCGATGCTAACGCTCATCACCATATGTTGGGCAGCAAGGATGTCAATGAACGGGGTGAGTCTCTTTTTGATTTTATACTATCTTATGACTTAAGTATTGTCAATAGGGGAAGCGAGCCTACCTTCGTCACTTCGAGTAGAAGCGATGTTCTAGATCTTACCCTGACAGGTGGTGGCTGGTCTGATATTGTCAGAAATTGGAGTGTCTCTCAAGAGTGCTCCTTTTCTGACCATAAGTATTTAACTTATAACTTATATCTGGAATCAGTAGGTTCCGGAGTGTCCCACTCCTACATGAATAGGAAACAAACGGACTGGAATAAATTTCGGTCCATATTAGAGCTTGGCCTAAGGCCTGCTTCCTTCGAGATTAATGACCACTGCGATATTGATTGGGCGGTTGAAATCTTGACCTTGCAGATATGCTTTGCAGCAAGAGCGGCTCTAATCCACAGAAGCCAAGGGGTAAACCGAAACCTCCTTAGTGGAATACGGAGATTGCAGAGTTACGTAGGGAATGTAGAAGACTCTTTAATAGGGCCAAAAATGGCTGCCCTATAAGGATAAACAAAGGGAGTTTAATTATGCCAAACGAAGATCCAAAAGAGCCTCGTGGAAAACTTTCTGTGGCAACATAGAAAGCTTGTCCGAAACCAGCAGGCTACGCAGGATTCTTAGCACGTCTCCGAGAGTTATTGAGAGTATTCAGAAGCCGGGCGGTCAATGGACGGACACTGTAATCGATACCTTGGAGACGCTGCTCGATTCTCACTTCCCTGGTAGTGAAGGGATTGACGAAGCGATGAGGACTGTGAATTCCGCGTCGGTGTGTCCACCCACTTTCCGGGTGACCAATGCTTGCTCACATAGAGTGGGCCATCATATCGTTTGTTGCCTTTAAGTCTCCAATTTTTTCAAGCTAATTGTTCTTTTAGAAGAATTTTTACAGATTTTAATAAACATTATAAGTTTATTGATTTTCATCTGTCACTAAGCTAAATTAAAAATAAAATATAAGTTTACCTAAATAACTAATTTGGGTACAATTATTTTGTAATGTTTTTTATTACTGTATGCATGTTTAATTTAAGCAAATTTTTTATGTTCAGCCCAATCATGAATATTCTCACGGAATTTCTTTCTAAGGGAAAAATTTTTCTCGAAATTCCTCCAATTATGGATTCCATAGCAACAAAACAATAAAAAGTGGCATCATCGTAATTTCAAGGGAACTATTTTGTTTATTTATAATTAATACCTAATTTTTTCCCCGAAAAATAAAATCAATGTTGATTATTGTTGTTTTTGCTTAAACTTTCATTTTCGTCTCTTCTTTATAGTTTAGACAAAAATTTTTAGTTCATTTAAAATATTTGTGAGAAGTTTCCTGACGAGTTAAGTAAGCGGTATCGAAAGGGCTATCGAGACGTGCTTTCACCTTCAATAATCAATACCGGGAAAATAGCACGATAAATTTAAAGTGTAATTTATGTTATTTAATATTCCGGTATTTTTAAATTTTAATTATTAAAATTGCAAGTGCCCGTGCATAAAAGAAAGACTAAAATAACGTAGTGTTTTGTTGTTTTTATTTTTCAACATCTTTAAACTGTATAAAAGAGCCCAAAAAACGTCGCCGTATGCACTGTGTAAAGAAAATTAAATCAATGTTGATTATTGTTGTTTTTGCTTGAACTTTGATTTTTGTCTTTTCTTTATAGTTTAGACAAAAATTTTTAGTTCATTTAAAATATTTGTGAGAAGTTTCCTGACGAGCTAAGTAAGCGGTAGCGTAATGGCCATCGAGACGTGTTTCACCTTCAATAATCAATACCGGGAAGATAGCACGATAAATTTAAAGTGTAATTTATATTATTTAACATTCCCGTATTTTTACTTATTAAAATTGCAAGTGCCCATGCATAAAAGAAAGAATAAAATAACGTAGTGTTTTGTTGTTTTTATTTTTCAACATCTTTAAACTGAATAAAAGAGCCTAAAAAAGACTGCCGTATGCAGTGTGTAAAGAAAAATAAAATCAATGTTGATTATTGTTGTTTTTGCTTGAACTTTAATTTTTGTCTTTTCTATATAGTTAAGAAAAAAATTTTAAGTTATTTTAAAATATTTGTGAGAAGTTTCCTGACGAGCTAAGTAAGCGGTAACGAGATGGCCATCGAGACGTGCTTTCTCCTTCAATAATCAATACCTTCAATAATATTTCCGTATTTTTAATTTTAAAATAATAATAATAGTAACAAAATATCAAAAGCAATTTTAATTTGCTTTATTCATCCTTGATTCCTTCAAATATAAATATTTCATGATATTCTCATGAAATACTTTTTATTTAAAACTACAAATTGAATGTATGTATTACTGCGGGGAAAGCATATCCATATGGCTATTCCACCACTGCTCAAATAGCTCATCCGTGGATTTTACCCAAATTTTGTAAAATTTTTTCTACAATAGCAAGTATATAATTTGGAAATTAAACTATTGAATAGTTGAACAAGTATAAAGTTTGGAGGTGGAATATAAGAGTGTCGCAATAGTTAATGTAATCGAATTTATTTGGCCATACTCTTTAATCGTTATAGGCAGACAGATAAAGTCTGTTATAAAGCCTGCAAGAATTATTTTAACTATTCAATGGGAAATCTGCAGTGTAGTGTATGGGGTTATACATACGTATATGGTGAAGGTTAAATAAGATTCGGCACAGTTGAATATAGCACTCTTACTTGTTAGTAAAATATTTAGTTTTAAATCATATTAATTAATGGTTCTTTATCAGCCGGCATATATCAACAGACTATATTTTCAAATTAATAAAATGATTTAAGTGACACGCGTTGAAAAGTATTTTATTTGAGTTATAGAACATGATAATTTATGTAATTTGGCAGCGAATTTAATGTTTTAAAATATTTTTAAATATTTTTTACTTCTAATATCTTGATTTAAAGTTAACAAAAATAAAAGTGGAAATATGTTTGTAAAACAAAACTAAGCCAACAATGGTGACAATTCCATACACACGATTCACGCCTTGATTACTAATGACCACATGAAATACATTTGTACGTTTTTTCACTCTATATTTTGTGCATTTAATCGATTTTACTTTCAAAGCTAGATAAACATGCGTGTCACGTTGTGGGTCGTTTTTTCATTGCCAGACAATAAGTCTTCTTTTTTCTTTAACTTAAGATGGTTTATTGTTGACGTATTTTTTCTTTTGTTCATAATGTGAAAGTTCTTTTAATCGAGTTTCTTTATTTTAGTATTTTAATGTGAATTAAACATCCAAATATTTGAATTTGTTTTTGTAGGTTTTAAAATGTACATAAAAGTTTACATATAAATATATTCTTACAACTGTCGCTGACACAGATATTTTATTGTCAACATTTAAGTTAAAAAGAAAAAACTTTAAACATGTTTAATCTTTAACATATTTTTTATAAAATATAGAATGTAAAATGAGAAACATATTCATACATTCAAGATTTTAAATTTACAGTTTTTTTTATATAGAAGTACCTAAGAAACTTTCATTTATTTAATTTAAAGCTCCTCATTTATAAACTAAATATTTTTCAACATTTAAAGCCTGCACAAAAAAAAATCATTTGAATATTTATCGCCTGTAAAAAAAGGTTTTTTAATAAACCGATTTATCAAAGGTAAAGACTTCGTCTATAACAGCTTCAAACCTAATTCGTTCTCAGATGTTTGTTTTAAATTCATTTCAATTGGGATTGTTTAATTTTTACCAAACTAAAATAAGTCTCTCGGACTGTGCAGTCTCAATATTTCAAAACAAAAGCCATCTGAAGAAAATTTCAACTTTTTTGTTGAGGGAAATTCAACCTGGCTCTCAATCAAGAGAAAACATTTTCAGATTGGAAACCAATTTTTTCATGGAGTTTTTGCAAAAAACACATCATCAATGACAAATGATAAGTTTGATGAGCTCTTGGGGACATAAAAATATGAAACTATAGAAGCATAAGAAATTCCAATATTGCTCTTAATCAAATGTTAAGATCAGGATTTCTTATTGTTCTTCTATATTTCTATTTTCATAGTTATACCCCTAGCGAGTACAAACAACGCACTGTGAGGCCTATTTACTCTTTTCATTGCAGTAATAAAGATTTTTAAAAAATGTATATAGCATCTTCCACTTAAAACTAAATAACCTGCATGGCCGTGGGCCCCCTGAGGCGCTATACACAGTAGTTGTTTTGTTGCAAATATATACATTTTTGAAGTTACAAAATTATTTCTATTGGTTCAGCATCACTTGAAATTTAGTTTCCAAATAAGAACTCCGGCACTGTGCGAAAATCATATCTTTTGATGTAATGATATTCTTAAAATTTAAAACGCATTTAAAACACAACTTCCTATACTTCACATGATGTTCCCGTAAGTAAGTCTAGAAAAAAATTCAACTTAAATACAACATGTTAAACTAATATTGTATTTTTTATTTATATTACACATACACTGATGAGCTATATATGAGCAGTAGCGAAATGGCCTTATGGATATGCTTTCCCCGCAGTAATACATTTCGTTTTTTAGTTTAGTTTAAATTAATAAATATTTCATGAGCATATTATGAAATATTTATTTTTGAAGGAATCAGGCACAATTAAAGCAAATTAATATATGTATTACAAATACAAATTTTCAAAACATTTTTAATATTTATGCTATGCAATACACATACATTTATGTAATAATATTAATGTAAATGTAATTGCTTTTTTGACCTTTATAGTTAATTTTCTTTTCTAATTTTCTTAGCACTAGGTCAGTTTCAAAATAAAAATATTGTTTTTTTTTTTATTTTTCAAATATTTCGCCACACCGTTGTTTGGCATCTTCAGAAACCAGGAAAAAATATTAATATAAAGTTTTTTCAAACATAATAAGAAATTGGAAAAATGTTTTAAACAAACATAAAAAAACCAAAAACCCAACCCAATAAGCGTTTGGAAGATTGTTTTTACAAAAATCAAAAAACTAAGTCTTTTAAGACTACCCAAGATAAGTCATCTAATAATAAGTCAAGCTAATAAATCAGTTGTGCGCTTAAAAAAAGATTTTAATATAATACGGACAAACGCAAAATCGACTGTTTTAGAATTATTTTAAAGACATATATTTAGCGCAACCTAACGATGAAAAAATTATTCATTGCTCGCTCATTGTATTTCAAATAAAAATTTTTTACTCCTTTAAGTCTTTGAAGTGACGTGTGTTGCTTTGTTTAGAAATCCATTAAAAACTATGATATTTAAAATTAAAATTCGAAAATTGTTTTTTTTTTCATTTTGCAACCCAAGTAACGGTGGATAGATATTTTTCACTTCACCTATTATTATTACAAAGAACCGCCGAAATTTAAGCGCAGAACACTAAAAAATTATTAACGTTAAAACTTGATACAAGACTAATTGATAAATTGACTTGATTTTTCGTAAAGATATGTCATTTTGTTAAGAAAATAGAGATACAAATGTAAAACGAATTTTTTTTAAATTCATCAAATAATTTTTTTTTAGTTTATTCTTCTAAATTTGAATTTAAAGAAAATTCCCAAAAACACGCTAACAAATGTAATAAAAAACAAGTAAGAGTGCTATATTCGGCGATGCTGAATCTTATATATCCTTAATCATCTATGTTTAGTGAAGTAATTCCAATCAAAATGCAAATATTGATATTTAAATTTTAAAAAATTGACATATTGATATTTTAAAAAATTTGAAAACTTGACAGCCCCGTAACTCGGAAAATATGGAAGAGCGCCAATTTTTTTACTTATTGTTTTTTCCTATTTTTTATTCTCTATCGCTACATGTATTTATTTTTTTGATAGGAGTTACTTTATTGTTCCAAATGAGGCCCGCTGCCTTAAAGGACATGGACCGATCGAGCTGATTTCGATTAGCACCTCTTTCGACACTATATCTAACCGATTGACGTATTTGTTTTTGTTGTGAAATCAAGTTTGCCTCGGACGGACAGACGGACATCGCTCAATCGACTTCGCTATGCATAAGAAGTCAAAATATACATATATACATTATGTATGTACATTTTGACTATATATACCCTCTCTGAAGGGCATAATAAGCAAAATGTTAAAATTGTGAAATTTGCGTATAATATGATACGAAAAAGACTCGCATACGTCTGGTAATATGATAAAAAAAACACTCGAAAAAGTTTCGTATTTGATTATAAGTACGATTGAAAACAGTATCGAAACGAGTCCCGAATAGGCTCTACATTACATCTGCCGTATTTGGCCAGCCGTTCTAAGTGAACTTCTTTCATTTTAGACCTCGGATTATGATATTTCTGTATCCGGAAAACCACGTCATTCAATTTCTGTATTCTTACTTTGTGGCCTTATCTGGCTGTACTTCTTGATCCTACGGCCTTTTATATCCTATGGTCTCGTATTTACTATACGTACGTTATTATTAAAAACGCAGCTGTCCACGCTCACTACTGTTTTACTCCAGCGTAACGTGAACTACTTGAACTTGTTTATTAACCTTAAGCATCCATAGACTACTCCACTACGCCTTTTACTCAAGCCAGTCATCCCTTTTATCTAATAGCCACCACACAGGTCTGCCATACACTGTTGTTATTCTTATTTTCGTAGCAATATTAACTAGCAGTGCGCACTATCTCGTCTGCGTGTGATTTCTTATTTTTCTTAAATTCAGTTGCAGAGTTCTATAAATAGTGTTAAAAATCAATCTACAAAAAATAAACTGTGCTAACAACTGTTTTAGTACAATTATACCTGTAAAATTGAGTGCTTTTACATTTGTATTTCTATTTTCTCTACCAAATGTCTTATTTTTACGAAAAAAAAGTATTCTATATTGAAATCAAGGTTCTAAAGGACCTCTTCTTAAAATTTTATAAAAATACATCCAGCAGTTTTAACGTGATGCGAACACAGGCACAAAAATAGTTGTTTTGCATTTCATATCGATTAATATCTACACCAACACCAAAAAAAAAACATATTTCATGTTAAGAAATGACTCCGTTACAGTTTTATATGTATACCCAAAAATGTTTGAAAAGGTAATCGAGTGTGGAATTAAGCATTTTTGGCAGAAGTACTTCTCAACTAGTTTGCCAACTTAATGATTTTAACAAGGCATGAGCTTTTATAATCAATTACTGAGAATCGATTAAATTGATTGTTGTAGGAAATAATGATTACCATAAGTACAGTAGTCTCTTTAAACATAAAGAACTAGTTCCATTAATACTTCCTTTTTTGGAAACTAATGTAATGTGTTTTGTAAGCGAGTAACAAAATATGGCAATCACAAAAGTAAGTCATTATATGACAGGTACTTTTTAAGGTAATGTCTAAGTTTTTGTTGGGTAGATATTTGAATTAACTCCCAAATGGTAAAGGCGCTTAAAAATGCAGTGGGATACAAAAATCAAAATTGTTATAATGAAATGAGTAATGACAACAAAAAAAGTAGTTATAAGGAAAATAGCGATGAATCAATAAAAATTGAAAGCGGAAATGCATTTACAAAATCGTTTTTGAATAAAAGCACATAGAATTTCCCGAATTTTAAACTGAATTGAACAAGGCTGTTTTAGATGTAACTGATTCGTTAATTTTACAAAAAATTTGTTTTTTTTATTTAAAAAAGTTTTTAAAAGAAAGCTTAATCGACTTCGGGAAAACTAATCAATTTTTGAATTTTATTGGCAATTTTAAATTTAAATTTCTAACTAAATTTTCTAGTGTTCAAGAAGTATTTTAGAGATTAGGAAACCCCAATTACGCATTCGATATTTATGAAACACAGTGGGGAAAACTTTCTTTTATGAACTGGACTCAAAATTTCGATAAGAAAGTACTTATCACTTTAAAGAGTTGTAAATTGCCATTCTTAATATGTTGATTGTTCCCTCAAGTAATGTTTGTGTCAAAAGAACTTTCTTTTAAGAGTAATATCATTTGTCAATGTTATAATACTTTTATTCTAACGGAATATAAATATGTATGTTAAGTAATTTTTTTTTTTCATTTTCATATCATTTATTTGTTATAATCGAACCATAGGCCATATATGATTACAAAGACTTACAATAGTAATAAATAGTGAAAATAGTACAAGAAAACAATTGTGAAGATTTTAAATAATCCTTTGATAAAAATGAGCCAGTTGAAAAAAAACGACTTAGTTAATAACTAAAATTAATTACATATATTATGCATATGCATTTTGTAACAAAAGTTTAAATCTATAAATAGAGAATTCAAAGCTTCTTAATCTAATTGGGAGGTCGTTGTAAAGTCTACATGATCTTACAATGCAAGACTTTTCAAAAATGGAATTATTTATTTGTCGTATAATAAGCTGCGGTTTACGACTAGTTCTGGTAGAACGGTATATCGATTTTAGGCGTGGATTTGTATTGTGTTTAAGAGTGTTGTAAAGAGTACATAAGATTTTTATTTTTACAAAATCATTGAATGAGTTCCCTGAAAATGTCTTGACAAATTCAGAGACGTGATCGAAAATTCTTAAGTTATAGATGTACCTTATAACGCGATTAACAGTTAGCCTTACTCGGCGAAGGTTGGTTGATGAGCAACCACTGTAGATTTCTAAGCAGTAAATAATGTGAGTCATAAGGAGTGAATAAGCTAGTTGAGATTCATTTTTTCTCGGTAAGAAGCAATTAAAAGAACATAAAGATCTTAGCTTGCTGTTTATTTTTAAAGCAACATTGGTGATGTGGTATTCGAAGTTAATTTACTGTCAAGAATTAAACCCAAACAATTTATGGTATCTACGAATGGCACATGAACTCCCTCAAATGCAATTCCAACTGAAGTGTGATTGAAGTATCCAGATCCAAAGGATACAGCTTTTGTTTTCGAATGACTAAAATGAAGTTTATTATTACCAGCCCAGTTCGAGACTAAAGAGGCTATGTAATTAATCGTAGCCTCGTGGCAATCAAGGAATTTAGGCTCGCCGCTGAATAAGAGATTAATATCGTTAGCAAAAAGGAAAATCTCACATTGGGAAGTGCCAAGTGATGTGCCAAGGTCCTAGAACGGAACCTTGCGGCACACCACTTAAACACCTTAAAATGGAGGATCTTTGACCCGTAACCTCAACAAATTGTTTCCGATCAGCTGAATAAAAGTACAGTAAGCTACATGAGAAGTTAGAAAAATTAAACTCTGAAGCTAGTTTATAAGGTAAGACAGAGTAGCTCACAGTATCAAGAGATAACAAAGTTGAAATTAGTTTATTCTTACAGTGGTTTCGTATGCGTTCAGTTAGGTTTATAAGCAATGAGGAAGTGCTACTACCAGGTCGAAATCCATAATGACAAGTACTTAACAAATTATAAAAATTTATATGTTCTAATAACTGATTTTTTAAAACTATTTCAAATATCTTAGATAGGCAAGGAAGAATACTAATAGGACGATAACCCTTTGGGCCATTGTATGTTCCCTTCTTCTTAATAGAAATTACTCTAGAAATCTTCCAGGAGCTGGGATAAGTGGAGGTCATGATAATTGTGTTAAAAATGTGCAAAAGTGAATTCCGTATAAAAGGGAATATTGTTTTTATAAATTTAAAAGGGATATTATCATACCCTAACGCACTCGATTTATCTTAATACAAGCCAAGACGATATCATTATGATTAATGCATCTAAAATTGAAACCAGCTCTAGAAAATTCATCAAAGTTTAGTTTGATTGTATCAGTAAAAATGGCGATTAAACTTTTTTGCATCAACAGAGTGTGTAAAGTGTGAGCAATTGTTTCTATCTTTTTTAGTATCCTTGCCGGTGCAACATTCGAATTTTCCTTCCCAACAGTTTGCTTTATATCTTCTTAGAATGCTTTTTACTTTATTCCTGTGCTTGCAGTAGGTTTTCCAACTAGCCTCATTCACATTTTCCTAATAATCTCTAAAAGATAAATCTCTTATATTTCTTGCTAATCTAACTTCCCTAATGTCAGAAAAACTTCTATTAGAACGTTCTCGAACTTGCTTAACAGGCACAGAGTTGATACAATGTTTCCGCTTGTGCTTTATCATTATTAGTTGAGAAGATAGAGTTCCAACGATCTTCGGATAAAATACTATGAACAGAATTTTAGTTAATTTTTCCATAATCTTTGTATTCCGCACACTTACTGGAGACCTTCGGTGTGATATCAACACATATAAATATAAAGCAATGAAGTGAAAGAGAAGGTACTAAGAATTGACCCGAACGTTTTATAGTTGATATATTGCTGGTAAAACAGTAGTCAATTAATGAGGATGAAGAGAAACGGAGATCCAGATGAGTAGGTAAACTGTTATGAATATAACTTAATTATTAATGCGACATAGGTCCCGTATCATTGCAGCTTTTGGTAAACAAAAAAGGTTATTATTAAAAATGCTCATAACGACAGCAGAAATCACTAAGAATTTCATTCAGATCTAAAAGGTTGTCATGGGGTGCATAAACAACGCCAACTTAAACTTTGGACTGTTGGCAATTAAGTTCTATAAACAAGCATTAAAAGCTAGAAAGTTCAGACTTTTGAAAATAATACAAATAAACTGCACCACAGAATAAAGTCGGGCACTTGAAACAAAATTAATTAAAACAATCATACTGAAAAACTATACCAACGTAATCGTATAATAAAAAGTGTCTCACACATTTTTTGAAACTTATTTTTTATTTAAAAATTGTAGGCCTTCCTCCTCATGATTTTTTTTTTTTTGCTCATTTCATATGTAAACCAAAAATGTGTATAAGCACATTTTGTTAGCTGTTTATGTTTTTCAGTTTGGTACAAAATGTGTTTATACTCGTACATATTTTTGGTTTTTACATATAAAATGAGCAAAAAAATTATTAGGAGGCGAGGCTAGGAACCTCCTCTAGCTTAAATATATGCACGATATACATGTAAGAAGAATTAATGGAAAGCTTATGACTTCTAGATTAATAATGTTGTAATTATTTTTTTATTTTTTTCGCGCAGCATTTTAAAAAACTGAAAAATCATTATAAGGTGATTTTTTAAAAAATTAAATTTCATAAGTCATCGGGCTATTTTTACAAAATTTGAAGTGATATAGGTAAAAGAGTTTTTAATCAAATGGTAAAATAAAATTTAAATTTTATGTTTTAAGATTTAAATTCCCGGAACGGGGAAAAATGTCCCAAAACATTGTTTTTGTTATACAAAAGAAGCCTTAACTAATCACGGGGCTGTCAAATCCTTTTTGGAGTATGTATCAAAAATTTGCGGACTTACCGTTTACCTTTTTTTAATCGGGGGTTTGCACTCCGAGGAATTTTACGACAAGTTTAAAATTTTGTTTCAAAATTGGCAATGTTGGAAAGGGTTGGAGGGGGAACCATTATAATTGGTAACCTAATTTTGCTTTTATTCGCATTTGCTATAGTTTGTCTCTAAAAAGGTTAATAAATTTGCTAGTACAGAAGTAAATTTAAATAATTCTTGCGAAAAAAATCGACTTCAAAACAGATTTTATATGTCTGCCTATAACAGCTCGAGTGTATGGCCACATAAATAAAGTTACATTTACTATTGGGACACACTTATATCTCCAAACTTTATACTTTTTCAACTGTTCAATAGTTTGGCAATACATCAAATTGCAGAAATTATAGGGTCACTCTTTAATTTCCAAATTCAAAGTATATACTTGCTGTTGCAGTAGATTTAGCAATCAGGTTTTGTGTAAATTTCAACCGTCTGTCTGTAACGGTAAGCTTCTTGTTTTAGCGGACTTAGCAAAATATGTCCTTGTATGTCTATAACGGTTCAAAAGATATGCCTATATAAGTAAATCTACAGTAGTTATGGGACACCCTTTAATTTATAAATTCAAATTATAAACTCGTTGATATAGTGGACTTAGAAATACAGGTCCCTTTTAAGTTTCAGCGTTCTGTCTCCAACGGTTCAAAAGTTTGGTCACGTACACCAAATTAGCTTAACTATTGGATCACCCTTTAACTTCCAAATCCAAATTTTATACTTGTTGTTATAACGGACTTAGCAATACAGGTTTGTTGTAAATTTTAAGCGTCTGTCTAGAACTGTTCAAAATTATGGCCATACACATCAAATTTAATGAACTATAGGCACACCCTTTAATTTATAATTTGTAACATTAATACTTGTTACTACAACGGCCATAGCAATCGATATTCTGTCCAATTTACAAGCGTTTGTCTATAACGGTTCAAAAGATAGGCCCATATAAGTAAATTTACATCAATTATGGGGGCACCTTTTAATTTTTAGATTTATTTTTGTATAATTTTTTGTTTTCTGGAGCTAGAGCAATACGCAGTCATTTTACGAAATCGGCCTTTACAGTTCATAATACGCGTAAAAAATAACTATGTTGTATGGTGACACCCTTTAATTTTTAAGATTATCAGCTGTTTTTAAAACGGGACCAATCTGTAAGCATAATATATCATATAACCAAAAATTTTCAAAATCGGATCAGAAATGACTGAGTTCTGGAGGCACGAATATAAAAAAAGCAACATTCAGCTGAATTGTATAACCTCCTTCTTTTTTTGAAGTCGGTTAATAATCTCAGAGGATGTATTTAAGAAACCTGTTTTTATACCCTTCACCTCAGGTTAAAAAGAATATATCTAAGTTTTTTATTCCGTTTGTAATTTCTACAATATTCATTTCCATCCCCATAAAGTAAATATATTCTGAGTTCTTATTAATTACGAAGTCGACTGAGCGATAGTCGTCTATCCGTCCACGGTCGCTATAAAATAACTTTGCCGAGGCACTGGATGAGCTAGAGAAAATTTAAATACGCCAATTGATCAGACATAGTTTGGAAAATTTTGGTATTAATAATCAGCAAGATCAGTCAATGTCCTTCGAGGCAGAGGGCAAAACACCACTCCTGCCCTAATTTTTCCATATCATTTGGAATAAATCTAGTTTTGTGAAGTAACTCCAATAAAAAAAAATATATGGGGCGAGAGAGAATAAATTGGCGCCCGCGCATACTTTCCGTGAAAAGTACAATTGTGCACCGTATTTTTTAACATATCAATATGGCATTTTTTCGCGGTTGACTGTTTAAGCCAAATATGAAGTAAAGTTATGCAATAGAACTGAAAATTATATTCAATGCGTTCCGACCATTAGTCACGAAATTATCTTACCTTGAAATTAGGTAATTTAAAGAATTTGTACATTTTAGGATAAAATTTGTCTAGGTGGAGCCTAAAGTTAATGATTAACTAAAATTATGTGACACTTAGTTCTAACCCTCAGCTTTAAAAACCGGCCATTGTTCTTTGTTGTTGTTTTAATCCCCTAGTATATAGAGGACACCGAAAGCTCATAAGTTCAGCAATTACCAGCGTTGTCAACTTGGTGCGTTTCGCACCATTTTGGGTGCTTTTTCGAATTTTTTGTGCGAAAATTTTACGTGTTGGTGCGTGGTGCGTTTTTTTTTTCATTTTGGCGCTTTTTTTAATTTGTGGTGGCAAAACAAAAAAAATTTTTGTACAAAAAATACACCTGTTTTAATACCATTTCGTTTAAGACGTACCAAATCATAAGCACAAAATGAAACGTTATAGTTGTTGTATTAATTTATGTTATGTTAAAAAAGAAACATTTCACTGTATGGAATATATTATCCCTTTTAGATTTTCATGGTCATTGTTTTTGTAGTCAAGAATGCTGTCGTATCTGTTAAACAGCTAAGCAAAAGCAGAGTTTTGTCGTGATCAGTTAACCGACTTCAAAAAAAGAAGGCGGTTATACAATTCGACTGAATGTTGCTTTTTTATGTTTGTGCCTGCAGAACTCAGTCATTTCTGAACCGATTTTGAAAATTGTTGGTAATATGATAGATTATGCTTACAGATTGGTCTCGTTTAATAAACAGTTCATAATCCTAAAAATTAAAGGGTGTCCCCATACATATTTTGTACGTGTATTATGAACTGTAAAGGACGATTCTGTAAAATATAAAATGACTGCGTATTACTATGGCTCCCAATAACAAGAAGTTGTACAAAAATAAATCTAAAAATTAAAGGGTGCCCCCATAATTGATGTAAATTTACTAAAATAGGCCAATGTTTTGAACCGTTATAGACAAACGCTTGTAAATTGGACAGAATGTCGATTGCTATGGCCGATATAGTAACAAGTATTAATACTAAAAATTATGAACTAAAGTGTGCGCCTATAGTTCTCTTAATTTGATGTATATGGCCATACTTGTTAACAGTTGTAGACAGACGCTTGAAATTTATAACGAACCCGAATTGCTGAGTCCGCTATAACAACAAATATAAAATTTGGATTTGGAAGTTAAAGGGTGTCTCATTAGTTGATGTAATTTCAAATTATTCATAATTATTTTTTTTTTGCATTTATAAGCCTTTAATAAAATGAATTTTTTTTATGTAATTATACAGAAATATTTTTTTATGAATGATCGCTGTTTTTTATTTCAAAACTAGTACAAAATTAACACAAACATATTTGTTTATTTTTTTTTATTTTTGTTAAGTTTTATTTTTTAATTTTTTTTGTTTGTAAAAACCTTGAACTTTAAGACTGCTTTATTGTTATATTTTTAATACAAAAAAATTACACTTTTTTTTAAAAAACTAAATCATTAAAAATTTTAAATAAAAAAGAAATTCTAAAACTTGGTGCGTTTTCTCTCAAATGGTGCGTTTTTTTCTCCACTTTGGTGCGTTTTGAAATTTCAAAGTTGACAACGCTGGCAATTACCCTGCTATAAGCCTAAAAATTGCAAAGCAAATATTAAAATACAAAGCACTTAGTCTAGGAGAAAAAGTTAAAATTTTATTATTATTTATTATTATTATTATTTTAGCTTTTTCCATAAATTTATAATGCATTTGTATTAAAATATACCCTTTGCCTTTGGGACCATAAACAACACGTTTACAAATTTTAAACAAAATCCAGCAATTATTTTTTTTCTATGGTGTTTTCATTTTGCGGGTTCTTCTAGATTTGAAAAATTTAATCCACTCTGTAAACGTAGGCCTTTCTTTATCATAATCATCGATTTGTTACAATATAGCTTCAACTCCAACAGGGCTAGCGGCTACTGTTGCCATTGTTTTAAAACTATTATTAAAATATGCTATGCAATTTTTAGCTTTTTTAACTTCTGTTTGAAATTGTTTTGATTTAGTTTTTTAGCGATGGTGCTTATCTTTTAAAGGATAAAGTAAAATCCCTTTTTAACCGACTTCAATAAAAGAAGGACGTTATCAATTCGACTGAATGTTGCTTTTTTATGTTTGAACTTGCAGAACTCAGTCATTTCTGAACTGAATTTGGAAATTTTTTGTAATTTGATAGATTATGCTTACAGATTGGTCCCGTTTTAAAAACAGTTCACATCTTAAAAATTAAAGGGTTTCTCAATACAACATACATACACGTTTTTTAAGTTATTATGAACTGTAAAGTGCACTTCCTTAAAAATTAAAATGACTGCGTATTACAATAGACCGAATAGCAAAAAGTAATACAAAAATAAATCTAAAAATTAAAGGGTGAACCCATAGGTGACGTAAATTGACTTATATGTGCCTATCTTTGAACCGTTATAGGCAAACGCTTGCAAATTGGACAGCATATCCATTGCTATGGCCGTTATAGTGACAAGTATTAATATCAAAAATTATTATTTTATTATTAATATTTTATTTATTAATTATTATTATTTTATTTATTAATACTTGTATATGGCCATAAATTTTAACAGTTGTAGACATACGCTTGAAATATAAAACGAACATGTATTGCTAAGTTAACAAGAATAAAACGGATTTGGAAGTTAAAGGGTGTCCCAATTGTTGATGTAATTATAAGTATGTTGCCGAAGTTTTTAACCGTTATAGACAGAACGCTGAAACATAAAAGGGACCTGTGTTGCTAAGCCTGCTATATCAACGAGTTTAAAATTTAAATTTTTAAATTAAAAGGTGTCCCATAATTGATGTAGATTTACTTTTATGGACCTGTCTTTCGATTCGTTATAGACAAACGCTTGCAAATTGGACAGAATGTCGACTGCTATGGCCGTTTTAGTCACAAGTATTAATATTTAAAATAATAAATTAAAGGTTTCACCAATTGTTTATTTAATTTTATGTATGTGGGCATACTTTTAAATAGTTATAGACAGACGACTGAAATTTACAAAGTTGTCGTTATAACAACAAGTATAACATTTGGATTTAAAAAAAGACGGTCTATAGTCTATATAATATAGTGTATGTGGCCGAACTTTTGAACCGTTATAGACAGACATCTAAAACTTAGAAGTGACCTGTTTTGCTAAGTCCGCTGTAACAAGAAGCTTATAACTTAAATTTAGAAATTAAAGGATGTTCCCTAAATTAATGTAATTTAACCTATAAAGCCGTGTTTTCTGAACCGTTATATAAAAGCACATGAAATCTAGACGGTCTGTTATAAGTATTAGTATTATTTATTTTAGTTTTATTAAATTCATTTATCATTATTATTATTATTATTATTATTATCATTATTATTATTATTATTATTATTATTATTATTATTATTATTATTATTATTATTATTATTATTATTATTATAATTATTATTATTATAATTATTATTATTATGATTATTATTATTATTATTATTATTATTATTATTATTATTATTATTATTATTATTATTATTATTATTATTATTATTATTAATATTATTAATATTATTATAATTATTATTATTATTATTATTATTATTATTATTATTATTATTATTATTATTATTAACACATTCGCGGACAGTATATTTTTGTACTGTCCCTTTGTGGGACATAGTCTATATCTTCTGATTAACTAAAGATAACAAACCCAGGATAGGAGCAAAGTAATTAGAATCAAGAATAAATTATATTTAGTTATGCAAGCACAACTTCAAATCAATAGCACAGGATACGACGGGAAAACCCGTATTGACGGTATTTACCGACTTGTCCAACGCAGTTATTCAAAATGTTTTTAATGTGACATCGCGGGATATACCGTCAGACCTTAAAAGTTTTGAAACTCACGATTAAAGACTTTATTTTTAATAAATTTAAGATAAAAAGTGAAACAAATGAATTTTAAGTAAAATGAAATAAAAGTTTTATTACTGAAATAACAAAAAAATCCATTTAATTCAGTACACCAAAAAAAAGAAAGTAATAAATGCATATCAAAATCATGTTAAAATAAACTTTTAAATGGGAATCAAAATTAATTTTTCAAGAATGGTAATCTTCGAAGCATTTACCAGGATGTTTCTTTACGGATCTGCATTTTTGTGCATTGACTACACCTTAAATAAATTGTATTCCTTTTTCTATTATCAGTGGCGGGTGGTATTTTCTCGATGTAATGTGGGTTAAACGTGAAATTGCTTGGTGTAATTGGAGGCCTCTAATTTCCTCCATGTATAGATACCGGCAATTATATTAAAGATTTAATAAGTATATTTCGAAAATCAATGAATGATATTTTTGATTGAGTTTTTATTTGAAAAATATAATAAGAGTTCCAAACTGCTACATCCAACAAGTGAAATATAAGCTTTTTATACCAGCGAATAGTTTTACGAGGCGACGAGTAGTAAGACGTCATTTGGTCCATTTTGTCGATTCCTCACATGTATTTGTTATAAGTTATAATCTCTTTTGGTTTCGACACTTCATGTCCCACTTAGTATTAATTTTAACAAGTTCAGGATGGTTTGCAGTTGTTATACAAAGTGCTTCACGCTTATCACGCCATTTAGACACATAAAATTGGCCTTGACGGCGCCATATATATTCCCCCTTAGAAAGTTTTGTGCCCGTAACAGCTTTTGGGTTTCCTTTACGGTTTGCTCGTAATGTACCTGTAACATGTGTGTTATATGACAGCAGGATCGAGAGAGCTCAACGCTATTGTAAAAGTTGTCCATAATTAGATGATGACCCTTGTTGATGTATGGAGACAATAAACGAAGAACAATATTTCCAACTATGGAGCTTTGATTTTTTTGTACTGCCCCTTGGTATATTTCTATATTCAAAATATAACCATCGCTTGCTGTGAGCTCGTAGAGTTTAATTCCATATTAAGCCTTTTTACCCTTCATATATTGCCAGAAATGAAGGCGTCCACGGTGTAGTAAAAGGAATTCGTCTAAGGCAAGGAACTCTCCAGGATAGTATGCTTCCTGAAAACTTTTTATGAATAGATCCAGCAATGGCTTTATTTTTTCAGCTTTGCTTCATCGTTTCTTTCAGGGGAGCAACTCAAACACCGTAGCAATTGTTCAAATCTACGACCAGTCATTGTATTACGAAATATCGGATGATAATAAAGAGGATCACTTGAAAACATATCACGAATCTTGGGTGCTTTGATTTGTCCTTGGAGCAGACATAGGCCACGAAACTGATAGATTTCTTCATTGCATGTGGGCTTAAAAGTAGCAAAACGTGCGTTTCGAGTATGTGGACGACTATTGGAGCAGAGGTTGGACCCATATATATTAGTTGAATTTACCAGCTTAATAATTATATCTGACGTAAATATCGAATCAAAAATACTTCTCGGAGTACAAGCTTTACCAACATCGATTTTTACTCCACAGTTTGTAGAATTAAAATTATATTGAGGTGTTTCTGCTATGCTTTCCAACCACTCCTCTTCGGAATCCATTACCGGACATGACTCCTCATGTTCTTCTGAATCTGCAGTATTATCAGTGTCAGCATCACTAGAATCGATTAAATTATCCATTATATCTATTGATAGCATTTCTGAATAATAAGACTGAGTAGGTTATTTTCTAGATTTTCGTCACAGTTTTCTTTATCTGGCTCATAATTTGGATCGCTGCCATACTCTCCATCACAACTAAATGGATCACTTACAGATTCTTCGCCGGAATCAATTTCCTGAAATAGTTGCAAAATTCTATCTCTCTTTTTGCTGTATTCATCCATTTTTTCTGCAAAAATTCACTGCACAAATAGCAGCTTCTACTCTATGAAACGCAATATATGCAACTGGACAGAAATAAAAATATCAACTGAAAACTCACGGGATATCCCGTCTTGCTTCTGTTGGTGTGTGCTTAATCACAACATGTGTTTGGAAAATTTATTGACCGTTACTTTTTTTCTATATGCCATACAAGATAATTTATTGGGACACAAATTTAAGCAAATCATAAGCTAACATTAACTTTACTACGGGAGCTGGCGGCTTGTCCGAATGCTTAAAAAATTGATGACGGAAGATGCCGTCGTGTCCCATCATTTTTGTGTTACTTCGACGGCATATGCCGTGTTGTTCGCGAATGGGTTAATACCAGACTGGCTCAACATTCCAGCCCCATTGAAGGAGCTGAGGTCTTCAATCATCAGGTAGTGGAGCCAATTTACATATTGGGCATTTAAATACAACGTTTCTGGTCTTGACCTGCGCCACCCTGACCTTGCCACCGTCTTCTTCGTGGACGTTGACGACTCTCCCGGTCAGCCAGTGCTGTGACGGGCAATTGTCATCGTGGATTATCACAACTTGACCGACCTTGAGACTGGCCATCTCCTCGCGCCACTCGCCTTTGCGCTGAAGTCCTAGGATATAGTCGCGAGACCAAGCCTGCCAGAATATCTGCTTGAGACCGCAAAGCAGACGCCATCGCATCCATAATTTCGCCTCTTTGCCTGTCACGTCTTCTGCGGACTCTGGCGGCAACGAACGCAGACCCTCGCATATCAGTAGGTGCGCTGGAGTTAGCGCATCCCCGTCGTTCGGGTCAAGAGAATTGGTGCTCTACCACGTTAACGGGACCACAGAAATCTATGCTGACCGTTAAAAAGGGTCTGGTAGCTCTCACTCTCCTAGTGGGTAAATTGCCCATTATTTGGGACATTAATTTTGGTTTATAACGGAAGCAATGAACACACCGGCGAACTATTCTACTGCACTCTTCATTCGCCTTAATAAGCCATATATTCTGCCGTGAAAGAGCTAAAAGTGCTTTTGCGCCAGCATGACAATTTTCAAAATGAAGATTCCGCAAATACAGTATGACAAAGCTATTTCTTTTCGGTAATAAAAGTGGGAACTTGGTATTGTAGTTCAAGTTTGCATTAAGCAATCTCCCACCTACCCTTAACAGTTGAAATGCTCGTTTCACTTCTGTAAAAGTATGCAAAACGGTGGAAATCTTTGTATGTTTGATGGCAAGACAAGAGATTTTTGCAATTTCGATATCTCCTCAGAAAAGTAGTTTTTCTGGATTGTCTCTACAAGCCGAAAGAATGACCATTTCAATTCGATTGCAGTAGGTCTAGAGCCTTTTTCTATTTTTCGTTTTCTCAAAACGTCAACAAATCTAAGTACAAAAGACGTTACTCGTAGTAGCTTTTTGTAGGGCGAATATTTTTCTATAAGATCCAATAGGCAGTTATGTGGATCCTCTACTGCAATAAGTACATTCATTTTTCATTTTTCCAATAATTCCTGGTTCTCTGTTAACTCAAAGTGTTCGTTTACAGGCCAGTGGGAACTTTCGCTTAGTAAAAACGAAGGTCCCTTAAACTAAATCGAATTTTTTAATTTTTCAACATCGCATCCTCTTGAAGCAATATCAGCTGGATTTTGCTTGGTGGGAACATGGTACCACGAAACGTGGTCTGACCATTCTTGAATCTCAGCCACTCGATTTGAAACAAAAGTGGATAGCGAGGATGGATGCGTTTTAATCCAATACAGTGTTATTTCTGAATCAGTCCAGAAATTAACACACTCGATTTCAAAGCTCATCATTAACTTAATTCGAATCCATAACTTAGCTAATAGGTGTGCAGCACATATCTCAAGTCTCGGAAGAGACTTGGTCTTAAGACGAGCAACTTTAGATTTCGCCGTAAGTAGTCTCGAAACAATTTTGTTTGATTCGGAGCTTCGAATGTAGACGTAACAACCATATGCTCGAATTGAGGCATCAGCAAATCCATGAATTTGAATTTTTGCTTTAGAAGTTGTATAAACGAATCTTGGGATTGTTATTGAATCAATTTCCAGTAAATTAGATTTGAAATTTTCCCATAAAGTAGTCAGTCTCATGGGAATTGATTCATCCCAGTCAAGTTTTTGAATCCAAAGTTCTTGTAATAACATTTTGGATTTTGTTACTACAGGGCATAATAGTCCGAGAGGATCAAATAACCACGAAGAAACTGACAATATGTTTCTTTTAGTAGCTTTTAATTCTTGAAAATTATTTTCTAAACGAAATGAATCATTCTTCGGAATCCAAAGTATGCCAAGAGCTTTTGCTGAATCGAAATCGCTATGTAAAAGTTTTTCATTCTGTATTAAACTCATAAATTCAGAATGATTTAAAAACCATTTCGTAAGTTTAAAACCAGCTAAACTCAAAATTTCATTAACCTGGTTACGAATTATACTCAGGTCTTGGTAGCTATCAGCGCCAGTTAATAAATCATCTACATAGAAATCACTGCGAACAACTTTTGAACCAATAGGTAAAGTCTCTTTGTACAAATCGCTTAAATGAATGAAAAATATTATCGCTAAAACTGGCTGTGACGCCGTGCCTTATGTAACAGTGTTTAAACGAAATACTTCTAAGGAATCAGATGGACTTTCTCGCCAAAGGACTATTTGAAAATTTCGGTCATTTTCGCCAATTAAAATTTGACGATACATCTTTTCAATATCTGCAGTGAATGCATATTTATGAAATCGAAAACGGATTAATGTAGAATATAATTCTTCTTGAATCGTCGGACCAACCATTAGCAAATTGTTAAGCGATACATGCGAGCATCAACATCACTACATGAAGCATCAAAAACTACTCGAAGTTTTGTAGTTGTACTCTGAGGTCGCAAAACACATTGATGTGAAATAAAATAGTGTGGAAAATCTGGCATATTATTCAAAAGTGACATATGACCTTAATCGAAATACTCTTTCATAAAATCATGATACATCTGCCTCATGATGTCATCTTTGGAAAGTCTTCGTTCCTAAGAGAGAAATCGCCTTTTGGCAGTTTCAAAAGATAAACCAAGCAATTTTGTGTCAGATTTGAAAGGCAGTGAGACTTCAAACCGTCCTGACAATAAGCGTCGTACTGAATTTCTAAATTTGTCCTCACATTGTTGCTGTTCCTCAGAATATATTTTTGTCGACTCATTTGGAAGAATTTCTAATTTCCAGAATTTCCTGACTATTGAATCAACATTGCTCTCGTATTCTACAACAGTACTTAAATGAAAAACGTTGTTATTGGTCGAGCCCTTTGATTGGTATTTTCCAGTTACAATCCAACCAAGCGACGTCTTTTGAAGAATTGGCAGGCTCGGACCAGACTTTATTTGACCAACACACATCAAATCAAAGAAAATTTCAGCGCCAATCAATAAATAAAGTTTTTCTGGCTTTGAAAGCAAGGATCAGCTAATTGTTTATTCTTAGGAATATTTAAGCTAGTTGTATGTGACAGTTAAATTTACACAAGATTTAGAAACCGAATTTGTTTCACTTATGCCATTTAGACTTAATCTGCTTCCTTCTGTTTTAGTCTTAGTAGCTGCGCAAGTTCCTCAGTTGTCAAGTTAGGTTGAGAACCGGAATGTAAAGTGCTCTGGCCAGTATATATTTGCCAGAATTGTGGCAAGAATAATTCTTTCATACGATGATGTTCTGCATGATTATTCGAATTATTAGAACTACTATTGTGAGAACCACTACATATTCTGCACTTAGAAGATTGACATCTTGCTACTGTATGACCTTTTCTCAAACAATTAATACATTCTGGCAGAGATTTTATGAAATCAAATCTTTGGGTTACGGGCTCAGCAGTAAAGGAAGGGCAATTATTTATTATATGCTGATTTGATCGGCAAAACAAGCACTTATCAGCAGATGGTTTTGATTTTGTACAATTTAATGATGTTTTGTAATTTTTCTTTTTAGATTTTTCAGTTTTATTAGTATTATTATTATTATTATTACTATTAAAACTCGGTCTTGACTAGAAGATTCGTCAGCAGAAATATGCTGGCACCGCTTATTCAAGGCGGCTTCGCAGTCTGACCACAAAACGAGCTTTTCGAAATCAAGCTGTTCTTCCCACTTTGATCTGGTCACTGGATCTACTTTTGACATCACTAAATGTATTAATATGGCATTCGTTATTTTCTTATCGTCACCTATTGACAACAGAGAATCGTAAATAGCAGAAAAGGTGTCAATCATGCTTCGCAAAGCAGAAGCCAAAGATTTTGTAATCTATGAAAAATCAAAAAGTTTTGCAATATTATCAAAAAATATTAGGCATTCATTGTCGTAAACCCTTTTTAAGCTGGCTAATGCTTTGGGATAATTTTCTTCTGAAATCTGAAAAGCTTTCACTGTACCTAAAGCTTAATCGGACAAGCATGATATTAAATGATTAAACTTTTCAATATCTGTCAACGTCGGATCATTGTGGACTAAGTTCTCAAATAAGCTCATAAAATTCTTATAATCAGAATATTTTCCATTAAATTTGGGGAGCTTCATATTTGGGAGTCTTGACTGATGTGCCTGTGCACTGAAAGAGATTTCAGCCAAGTTTGGCTGCCTATTTTTAGCCAGTAGACTCAAAAACATTAATTTTGTTGCCACACAAATGTCCTCAAGCTCAGCTCTGTCGTCATTATCGGGATCTAAATTATCAACCTCTGACTGAAGCTTCATTGCTTGGTCAATATAAGTTTTAATAATATCTTAACGACATTCTAATTCTATAGGGTTAAAAGATATCGTCTTTTCCCTTATAGATTCCTGAATTCTAACTATATTTTGTACAACCTTTGCTTTCTTTGCCATTAATTTCTCCAAAGTTTCCGATTTGGAAGAAGAAACGATGTATAATAAAATAAAAAATGATTTGCGCAATATCTTAAGATATGTTGAGAATAATTCAATAAAACCATTAATATACCGTATACCAAAAAAGAATATTTTTACAGTAAAAGAAATTTTTGTTTCATAATGGCAATAGGTAGAAATATGGCAATAATGATATTCATCGTTAGCAAAATTCACATTTCGCACAGTTATTACAGTTGATTTTTTTTCAGAAAAATTTGTTTACTAAGTGGTTAAAAGTTTAATGTTTTTTTCAACATAACTGCTATGGGTCGAAACTCAACCGAGCTTACTACACAGTTAAAAAAAAGAGTCATTCTACAATCCAGTATGCAATAAGAGTTACAAAGAAAGTGGCAGAGTCGCTAAAACACGGTGGAATCAAAACAGATTTTTGTTACATATAAGAGCACAATTATTTATTTTGCGCCAAATTAAAAAGGATAACACAATAAGCATTATTAAACTTCAAGATGTTTTACATATATAAACACTTAAATATTAGTGAAACACCTCAAACAGTTCGAAATGATGGTCGAAGGCTTAGATTCAGAAGTAGAATCGCTGCCAGAAAACCATATGTTAGCAGTATAAATAAAAGTAAGAGTTAAGGCTTCTGGAATAGGTTAATTTTTGCTGATGAATGTAAGTTTAATATTAGATCTTTGATGGACGCAAAATATTTTGCCTTCATTCAAATATTGTGGAGGTTCACTAATGGTATGAGGCTGTTTTGGTGCCACAGGAGTAGGAAACCTACATTTTAATGGACGGGATAATGGACTCGATGAGGTATATCAACATTTTAAAGTTAAATCTGCATAAAAGCGTCGAAAATTTGGGTGTCAGAGATAACTTTATCTTCCAACGACTCAAAAAATACTGCTCTGGACACACGCTAATGGATATTATATAGCTCCTAACTTTAAAAAAAACAGGTAAAGGTGCTATATTCGGCTATGCCGAATCTTATATACCCTTCACCATCTATATAAATCTAGTTTAGTGAAGTAACAAAAAAGCAAATATTGGGGTGACAGAGAATTTAAAGATAAACAAAAAGATTTGGTACTGCATATATATAATTTTACATAAAACTTCCATCGGCGCATAATGGGTTAAGTATTTAAAAAAAAAATTTTAGTATTTCCTTGAAGAACTTTTCAAAACCTTTAAATGATATCTATGTTGATATTTAAAAAATTTAATTTCAAAAAATATAGAGTTGGAAATGGATATTGTAAAAATTCCACATGGAATGACAAACATATAAATAACCTTCTTCAACTTTTTGAGGTGAAGGGTATAGAAAATTAAATCTCTATCATATAATAAAATTTAAATCTCTTGCTTTGCACATTTTTATACCCTTTACCACATATAGTGGAAAAAGGGTATATATAAGTTTGACAAACTTATATATGCCTAATTTCTACAACATCTATATCTATACTGACTTTTTATGCATAGCGAAGTCGATTGAGCGATGTCCGTCTGTCCGTCCGTGTCCATGTTGAAATCACAGAAAAAATATATAAATATATGTCAATCGATCAGATATAGTGTCGAAATAAGTGTTATTGGAAATCAGCATCATCGGTTGACGTTCTTCGCGGCAACAGGCAAAACGCCATGCAAACCTATAATGTTTTCATTTGAAACAATAAAGTATTTCAAACTTTTTAAAATATTAATGTGGTTATCATTTTAAAGCTTTGAAGAGACATTTAAGGAAATACTAAAATTTAAAAAAAAAAAATGTTTAACCTATTTAGAGCCGATGAGATTCATATGTAAAATTATATTTATTCAATACCAAAACATTTTTATTTCTTAATTCTCTGTCGTACTTGCTTTTTAATTGAAGTTGCTTCACTAAACTAGATTTACATAGATGGTGAAGGGTATTTAAAATTCGGCATAGCCGAATATAGCAGTCTTACTTGTTTCAGAATATTTGTTATTTTTATTTTAAGTTTTGTATAGTTTTGTTCATATTATAAACACTACTTTTAAGCAAAAAGATGATTAATTTCGGCATAAGTTCATTTTTATTTAAATTTTGAAAAATTTTTAAAAAATAATGAAAGCGAAAGGCCAGTACCAGCAGGTTTACCATAAAAGTCTTTCTCCTCTTTTTAGCAAGGTAGCTTCATTTATGTTGATTGGTTGATTTCTTGAGGATAAGCTATGAATCCTGGATTGTTCATAATAATATCAAGGGCCAACAACAACAAACAAACACTAACAACAAACTGCACCAAGTACAGACTGGTTTTCATTCATCCTAGTACGACAGAGCGGTACTAATACAACATCTCTGCTCGCCAGATCTTACTGTGGCTAGGATTGGCAGCAGTTTTTAATTTCTTATTGTGTCAGCATATCTCCCACATGAGATATCGGGTACACATCCAGCCAGTTTCTGCAGGAAGAGAGGTATGGCGTTAGTTATCGAGTGTGATTGCAACCCGCACGAAAAGATGTGGGGCTGCACAGATGATAACTACAGAGGACAAGAGTTATTGGAATTTTAAAAAAGATGCGATTGGTAATGCTAAACATGGTAGTAAGACATACCTCCTATGATTAATTTTCCTGAAAGCTTTAGCTCGGATGACTTATGGATTCCTGTTAGTAGTGGGTCTAGTGAAAGGATAATAAATCCAAATGGTGTCAGGAGTACAATGCTACCCTTAAAACCGGCGGAATTGATGGAACTTTCCGTGTCTTATTGCAGTAGTGTATAAGCTTCTTGCTTAGTAGGATTAGGGGAATACTCATAGCTTGTGTAGCGACGTGATATATCCCGGTAGCCCGAAGGAAAACTAAGTTGTTTGTTATTTTTTTTTTTTTTTTTTTTTGCTCAAACCGGGTAAGAAGAATTAGACGGAAGCTTATTCCTTCTTGCCAGTAAGCCTTACAACTTTTCTACTAAAGAAATGGAAAGATGGATACCCATTCGTTGATGGATAGGCCCTTGAGTAGATACCAGCATATTTATAGAATCATTTAAGCAGAGTGGCGGAAAGAGAAATACTCAGTGGTGGTGATAAATTCTCCGTCCTACGGGATGTTGAAGATGCCTTTGACAAGATTCCTTGCTCGAAGTTAAGAGAAGCATTTACTGACCGTGGGGTTGAACCCATTGTCAGAGAAACAATCGTGATAAATCGCCGACTATTAACGAGTTTTTGTGTATTATATTTCTCCTATTTTTAAAGTTAAATGAGGGTAATGTCGCAAGATTTTAAAAATTAATTAAATTATTTTATTTACAATAAATATGTTATGCGCGACTACATAACAAAGTTACGTAAACATTTTTTTTATAAGTATGGTTCAACGATTTTTTAAATAAATAATTGTTTCTTTGCTGTTGCAGGATTTAACCCCTTCCTTTTCTGTTAATACATGAGCCTGAAATGGAAAAGCATTGCTCTGATGATGTTAACTTTGCTGGTATACCAATATATATGTATGTTTGCTAGTTTACGCAAATTGGGGAAAACCTTGAGAACTACAAATTGAGAAGCAGTATTTGAATTAAATAAAAACAAAATACCTCTTAAAAACCTCTATAGCAAGGTATTTTATTTAGCTGTATGCGATTCATAAATGTGATCATTTCCTGCCTTCTTTCTGAAAATTTCTGAAAAATTAATTTACTAAATGGTTTCAATATTCACCCTTATCGTGAATCTCAAGGAAATAATTTTGTTATACCCTTCAACAATAAATTGGCATCGCTAATTATTATATAATAAAATAAACATCTATTGCAATTCAAACACCCTATTGTGAATTGATGTAATTTTATTTATGTTTTATTTGTTATTTTCTTTATAGGATTTTGCTGAGATATAAGTTGTTAGAAGAGAAAAAAACTTATTTGAAAAAATAAAGGGAAGAAATTTGGGAGATGCCACAAATCCACTGTACTCAAAATTTTAACTTTTCAGAAATCAAAAAAAAAAAAAAAAACTGTGAATAAAAATGGATAAAACAAAAGCTTTGGTCTATTTAGTAGAAAATCCATACAAAGTTGTTTTTATTTGTTTATGTATATCATTACTTACAGTTGATTTTTAAATGTCGGACAATAAAACAACGACACGCTTTGTAGATGCTCTTCGTGGTGGAGCGTTTCACGATTCTTCAATTTGGAATAGTAGCCAACTGAGAAGCAATAGTTCAACAGTCGCGGTGTGCGTTATGGCTGCGGAAGAAAGTAATTGGTCTAAGCGCTTCAGAGATGTTAATATAAACTCTAAAATATTGTGTAAAGTTTGCCAGCGTAAATTTCATTAAAGTTGTGCTAAAATTGAGAATGATAATATATCATCTTGTGAGTTGATAAAAAAAATCATTTTGTTAACTTATAAAATTGAGCAATTGAAGCTGCTATTCTCTCAATTCATGGAAAATAATAATAAAAGCGAAGTTAGTAATAACTCTCATCGCAGTCTGCCTGTTTTCAAATCAGATTTTTTTTATAAATCGCTTGCCCCTAATTCTTCTTAAAAATCTGTAAATAATTGTGGTAATGCTAATATCATTGTTGATGATAATACGGTTGCTGATAATATTGTTGCTAATAATGCCGTTCAAGCTATTTCTTACTCGTAATAACATAGCATTTACTAACGCCGTTAAAGACATGAATGTCAACCAAACTAATATTAGTAAAAATCAAACTTCTTATCAAAATTCTAATCATTCGCATGATGTTGTGGATTGGAAGAATGTTACAAAGAGAAAGAACAGTGAATTGGATGTTGTAATTAAAAGAAAATGGGTACATTTATCTTCTTTTAAGTCAACTGTTTCAGAAAATGATATTGTTTCATATGCTGCTAAACACGTTATTATTGATAAATCACAATTTCTTGCTTTAAACTCATAAACAAGGATACTGTTGCTGCTGAATTGAAATTTATCAACTTTAAATTAGGTGTTTCACCTCAGTATTTTTAATCCAGACTTCGGCCATTAAAGTTCGTCTTTTTCAGTTTTATCCAAAAGGTTCAACGGACCTTCAGCACCAATATCTAATAATAATTTGCTTTCGATTTATTACAAAAATGTTTCTGAAATGAGAACAAAGTCACCGTTATTTAGCTCATTCTTATCCCATCAAGATTTTAATGTAGTTGCCTTAACTGAAACCTGGCTAAACTCAGATTTCTATAGTGAAAAATACTCTTACCCTCATAAATACGTTGTATACCGCAAGGATAGAGATTTTTCAAAGTGCGGTAAGGGAAAAGGAGGATTATTAATAGCTGGTAGTAAATCATTATTTTCTAAATGTATTCCATTACCTAATAAGGATACTTTGTTGGATCAATTGTGTGTTTCTATAAAGGCGCTGACTACGGATTTTATTATACATATGCATGTGTATCTTACACGCCGCCTAAAAGTTCAGATGATATATAATGCCCATTCTTTTAATATTATATATATTTATGAAAGTTATTGCTCTAATACCACATTTTGTGTTTTGGGATATTTCAATTTGGCTGATGTAGTTTGCACAAAAATTCCTCATACTAATTTGTTACTTCCAAATAATGTCAATATATTAAATGAAATAAGTTTTATATTTTCAATTATTTACAAAAGATACTAGATTTAATTTTTCTAAGTTCTGATTAAAAATTTTCAATTTCTGAATCTCTTTCGCCGATATCACCTTTCACAGTTAATCAAACTGGTATAGAATTTAAAGTTGCGATTTATGAATATATTAACACTTTATCTAATTCAAAACTATTATAAATATTATAGCTGTGATTTTACACAACTTAATTATTTTCTTTGTAATATAAATTGGCTTAGTATACTAAATGTTGATAATGTTTTCATTAGTTATGATATAATTTTATCAAATTTGTTAAAAATTGTTCAGGAGAATATAAATTTAAAAAAACCACGAATTCACAATCTACCGTGGTACACTAATGGTTTAAAAAAAATAAAAAAATTTTTTGAATTTTATTAATTCTAAAAGAAATTGTTTTTATTCCAGCATTTATGATGTACAATAATATGTCGTCACAATCTTTATCCCATTCTTTTAATCTCTTTGCAATATATTTTCAGTCAAATTATAGTGATGATTTTCATGTTTTCAGGTTAGTTCACATTTTAATTTTGGATCTATGGATGTAACTGATGAAGATTGCGATAAATAAACTATCTACTTCTTATAAATGCGATTAAGATGGGTTATCTGCATTTTTAATAAACCAATTTGTCGCAACATTAATATTGCCACTTAAAATTATTTTTAATAAATCTATTCAATCTGGTGTTTTTAATAAATACTGCATTTCTTCCTTTGAAAAAGGCATTAAAGTAGTTACGATATATACAGATTTTTCTAAAGCATTTGATCGTGTTCCACACAAACTACCTTTAGTGAAACTTGAAAAAATTGGTTTTTATTCAAAAATGTTAAGCTGGTTTCGTTATTACCTTACTGGAAGATTAAACTCTGTTTCTTCTGATGATCTTTATTCAGATCCTTATATTCCAATTTCTGGTATTCCACAAGGAAGTATTCTTGGGCCATAACTTTTCAATTTTTTTATTAATGACATTAAGTCTTTTTTAAAAGCTCTAATTTTCTTTTTATGCTGATGATTTAAAAATATTTAAATCAATATCAACACTTAAGGATGCTTTTGATCTACAGAATGATCTGGATGCAGTTACTGCGTGGTCTACGTATAATGGTTTACCTTTTAATATTTCAAAATATTATAAATTGACATATCACAGATGCCGTAATAAAATAGTTTCTAAGTATGTTTTAGATGGAGCTAAATTATCAGATGTTAATGAGATATTAGATTTAGGTGTCGTTTGTAATACTAAATTATTGTTTAGTTGTCACATAGATTACATCATTCCTAAAGCTTAGTGTATTTTCAGTTTTATACGACGTCAGTCTGATAAGTACTTTCATCACTATACCAAAAGTGTGCTGTTTGTCACTTTTGTTAGATCTAAATTAGAATATGCATCTGTAATTTTGAATCCTACCACTGCTATACATTGCAAGAGAATTGAAAGAATTCAAATAAAATTTTTAAAATATGCCCTCTCCTTTTTGAATTTCAACAACTTTCAATCCTCCACTGTTAATACTTCTCATATAGATAAATATGCTTTGCTCTCATTAAAAACGTTAGAGATAAGGAGGAAAATATATTCCTTAAGAATATATTAAGAAATAAATTCTTTTTTTTTTTTAATTTTCATTACACAGACTATGCATTAAATAAACCAATTATTAGAGCTATGCGCTTATTTAATGATTAGGCTAGTCAGTTGAACATTACTGTTACTAAGATAGAGTTTCAGAAAATCTTACACATATTGCTAAAATAATATAATGTTAAAGATTTAAATAAATAAATAAAAAATATAGATGATTATTAAAATGGATAGATGGAGATAGATGGATGGGGGTGTTTGTAAATAGGTTCATTCCTTAGGAGATGCTAGATATCCATTGGAACCATGGCTACTAAACCACACAGAGCTCTCGGTGCTGG
Source organism: Gymnosoma rotundatum (assembly GCA_916610165.2). Taxonomy (NCBI): domain Eukaryota; kingdom Metazoa; phylum Arthropoda; class Insecta; order Diptera; family Tachinidae; genus Gymnosoma; species Gymnosoma rotundatum. The sequence goes on from OU744339.1 coordinate 66,884,081, forward strand.
ATCGAATGAAGTTTAATGAAACGCATTCGCCAGTGCGAAATATCATAAAGAATACTAATGGTATATTAAAAAATAGATGGAGAATTGCATTATTCGCCAAAAAAACAATTCCAATTGTTTTTCCTCCCGATTTCCAAATGATTTCATGTTGCTTTATCTCTTACACTTTTTTCTTTTAATGTTTTATTGTTCGGTGTTTGTGGAAAGCTCTTCACTGGTTTTTCGTATTTCAGCAGGTTCCAGAAGATAGGTATGACACAAAGAACTAATATTTCCTTCGATTTCGTCATCTGAGTCATCATCAGTCAAGATATCAATATCTGGAGTTTGAATAGAAACACAAATTTAAATTTATTGGATACAATAAATCAAGCTATTTGCAGTTTTATTGGAATATAAGTATACCAACTTTCTTGTTTTTAAAATTATTTTTTTCTTTATGGTCCTTTTTGCTTTATTGTCATAAAATATTCATGCCCTTCTAAAAAGTTTTTTTTTTAGTTTTTAATTTTTTAACAAACGCGTTTATATATTTAAAGGTTTTTTTTTATTAAAAGCATGGTTTTGGCGGTTATTTCTTATGACCGCAGATATATATGTAAATATATAATTCTTAACATCGAAAATTACACCCGATCTTACTCACATAAATCGTCATGGTATGTTGAAAACGTTACTAACAAAAGATACACAAATTTTTAAGCGTTGCAAAATAATTTCAAAAGCAATTTTAGTTTGAAAAATCAAACCTGATATTTAATAAATTGTTCTAGGAATCCGGGCGGTTACAAAAGTATAAATGCACTGAAAGGACACTTTTTTATTATTTTTTTAGGTTAAGGTATTTTCCCAGTGCCTAACCATTCCCACCTGCCAAGAATATTAAAAAAATTAATATTATATAATATATTGACTTATAGATTTATATCGTTTGAAAATAAGTAATTTATGGTAATGAACATCATAACAAGTGATTTACAATATTAACAACAAATTTCATTTAAAACAACTTCTCTTTTGCACTACGATGATGATGAGTGACATTTTTCTTCTTCTTTTATTTCTTCAAAGACCTCTTCTAAATCTGAGGTGGCATCTCCTGATCACAGCAAAATGCCTTGTATTAAAATCGTGTGAATTGCAGGTGTCATAAGATGCCACTCATATAGAGTTACGTAAAGTTTTGCAGTGTCAAAGCAATAATCTGCAAACTCCTGCAAACAGATTTTATAGCCAATTGGTATTACTTTAATAATAACTTTGACGCGGTAGATAAAATAAATTTCTGCTGCAGAATTCAGGATCTTCTGTTAACATCGTTGGTGTTTCAAAATCCAGTTTTCGTTAAATTCACTATACGCCATATTTCACTTCTACATCTTTCTCTCTTCACATACAAAATTTTTTAAACATGTTGGTTATCTACTGCCAGTATGATTAAGCAAATGTTAACATACAATTGTGTTGTTGTAGCGGAGTTAGTAATACAATTTCTTTGTAATTTTCAATCGTCAGTCTACAATTTTTTAAAATTATGGCCATATACATAGTTAAATTAACTATTAGGGCACCCTTTAATTTATAATATTAATTGTCAATATTTGTTACTATAATGACTATATCAATCGACATTATGGCAAACTTGCAAGCGTTTGTCTATAATGGTTCAAAAGATAGGCCTATAAAAGTAAATATACATCAATTATGAGACACCCTTTAATTTAAATTATAAACTCGCTGATATAGCGAGCATAAAAATACAGGTCCCCTTTAAATTTCAACAGTCTGTCACTAACGGATCAAAAGTTCGGCCACATACTTGTAATTACATAAACTATTGGGACACTCTTTAACTTCCGAATCCAAATTTTATAGTTGTTCTTATAGCGGACTTAGCAATTCAGGGTCGTTGTAAATTTCAAGCGTCTGTCTACAACTGTTCAAAAGTATGGCCATACACATCAAATTAAATAAACTATTGGCGCACCCTTTAATTTATAATTTTTAATATAAATACTTGTTACTATAACGGCCCATATAAATTTTACTTTTGTTATTGTTATAGTAATACGCAGTCGTTTTAAATTTTACAGAATCGTCCTTAACAGTTCATAATACACGTAAAAAATATGTATGTTGTATGGGGACACCCTTTAGTTTTTGAGAATTTTAACTTTTTTTTAACGGGACCAATCTGTAAGCATATTATTAAAAATTTATAAAATCGGGGCAGAAATGTCTGACTTCTGCAGGCACAAACATAAAAAAGCAACATTGAGTCGAATTGTATATCCTCCTTCTTTCTTTGAAGTCGGTTAAAAATACTAACTTAGCTAGTGTATCCATATTTTTGCTTTTGCCAATAATTTGATAACAATAATTAAAATCAGCTGTCAATAGATACACTGGTGAATTTCAAAAGCTTTTTATTTATCAATGTTTTTACAGAATACCAACCGTACTTTTAGTTGATAAAAATCTTGACAAAATATCTTGATAAAAAATTTATCAAGAAAATTTACAGCCCGATTCTGTTAATTCATGATAAATTTTTTATCAAGATTTTTATCAACCAAAAGTTCGGTTGGTATTCTGTGACAACATTGATAAATAAAAAGCTTATGAAATTCACCAGTGTGGTGAAAAATTAATGTATAAGGTTAACTGTAATGTTGGTTGTTAATTAATTAAAAACAAATATGTATACGAGTAATTGAACTTTTTGTTTTTAAATATTTTTTTCTAAATCATTGCATTGTTTATAAAGTAGAAATATATCTTCTTCGTGCAGCTTTACCTTCACGCGTATTTTGTAAATTACTAACTGCTGCAACTATATAACCACTAGTTACCACATCGTCAGTGATAAGCTCAGGACCACCCGATTTAATCATAATGTTATGTAAAATTACACATGATGCAATGATATCTCCTGCAGTCTTATGGGAGTAGTGTAGCAATCGATGTTTAAGTAAACATCTAAATCGCATCTTAAGTACGCCAAACGCTCGCTCGATACAATTTCTAGAACTAGCGTACATTTTATTAATTTTGATTTCTTGGTGAGTGGTTGGTTCAGCAATAGGAGTCAGAAGCTAAGGCTCGAGAGGGTAACCTTGATCTCCTAAAGATTCCCGTCGATCTGTTGATATATCATTCTGCCTTCGTATAAGGTGCTCACGTAACAGAATCATCCGTCGCACTGTGGTCAATATTTTGAGATAGCGGCCAAAACTCCTTTTAGTTTTTGTTCTCCAATTTTAAAGTTATTAGACTCATATGAAAGTAGACAGTAGTAAACCTCAGGAGCCAAAAAATTAGAACTCTATTTAAACTATTTCACTGAGAACAGGGTGGTCCAAAATGGGCTTTTTCATAATTTAGTAAATTTATGATATTTTTAGTTAATTTTTAAAGTTTATGATCATAACTTTTTGTTTTCCAAGAGTTTTGGCCGAAATAAACTTTGTGTTGTAACTTAACTTATTTCCTAATACTGGTAAAAAAATTGAAGCTCTACTGTTTTCAGAACAATTTAAATATTTTTTTTATAAAAGGTCAAATTTATCGGAAATTTCCTACTTCATAGAGCACAACTCCTGTGAGTCAAGCTGAGTCAAAACACAAGTTTACTATTTTGTAATCCTAACTCTCCCCTACATTCCTATATATACATGTCCATGCAGCTGGACTGCACTTTTTGAGCTACAGCAATTTTTCTGACCCAAGGTAAGATATTCGGTACAAATGCACGTCATATTTTTTGAGAAGTTATTTGTATGTGAAAGTGGCTATTATGCATATATTTTGATGAAATTTTGTACAAGAGTTCTTATTGACCCAAAAAATAACTCTGTTGAATTAGGAGAAGTTGGCCCATATTTGGACCTAGTCCACATAGAAGGGTGTATCAAAATTTTGACAAAAATGACAATAGAACTCTTAAATTATGTGGTATCTGGGAATTCATTTGGAAAAGGTAAAAAATGATTTTATTGCCATCTAATATTACATAACTTAAATACCTGAAAATTACAAATAAATTTAAAACCAATGGAAATAACTGGAAAAACCAAGTACCTGTTATATTATTACCAGTACCTGTTAGCTCTCAAATTATGTGGTATCTAGTAGAGCTGCAGAGATAGATGTATGGAAGAATGAAATTTCCTCGTCAACTAAATTTTGTAGACCAATAAAGTTTGCTTACAAAACAGAAATTAAAGATGTCATAACTGAAGAAGTTGGCAAAATAAGAAATGAAAACAAGAACTTCATCCAGTGATATTTGAATTTAATGACCAATGCATCGAAGTTAACTTTAAAATGTCACAATGATCGATGGAAAAGTTGCACAAGCTTTAACCGAAACAAAGTCTTCGTCAAGCTGCACCATATACCAAAAAAATCAAGTCAATTGAGCCCACCAACCCAAGACGATAGTTTTAATGAAGCATATGAATTTTGAGTGTGGAGCATATTCTTAAATTGGGATACGATTTTGAATTTGGCCCGTTAGGCGAAACAGTGAGAAACAACAAAGAAAATTTGGAAAAATGAAAGCGAAAAAAAAGATATTCAAGAAAAATACCGTGAGATAGGCCTTATAATTGACCAGCCAAAGCAAGGAGAAGGAAATTGTAATGGTGAAAACACAGCAAGGAGTTTTTTTCTAATCCAGAAACTGCAGCTTCTATAACTGGAGTAGATTATGATTTAATACGACGATTCCAAATCATATTAGAAGTTATAGCATGTAGCAAAAAGATAGATGCGAAAAAATTTGGTCAGTATGCTAATGAGACAGCAACCCTTTATAACCAAAAATATTTTTGGAGACATATGCCAACCACAGTTCACAAAATTTTGTTCCATGGGATACAAATAATTCAGCACAATATGCTTCCAATTGGAGATCTCTCAGAAGAAGCGCAAGAAAAAAGAAACAAAGACTACAGATTCTTTCGCGAGCATAATACAAGAAAAATTTCCAGATATTGTACTAATGAAGATCTTATTAATATTTTTTTGTGCACATCAGACCCATATATGTCCAGTATTCGACAAAAATGGAAATCAACCTCATTAGAGTTATATGAAGAAGCTAAACAACTGCTGCAAAATGAAAATCAAAGCTATTTGGAAGAAATTTTTACTAATATTGTTTAATTAATACTAGTTTAAAGATTATAATTTGTTTCTAATTTTAGTATAAGTTTTTATCAATACATTTAAATAAAATCTATGTGCACCTTTGGCCCCTGTGAATATTGAGACTAAATAAATGTCAGGGGTCAAATGTTGGCATTTTCTGACCAAAATTAAGTTTAGGAATAATAAATAAGTATTGGGTGTGAAATACGATTGAAGAAAATAAGAAATTATAAAAAAAATACCTATTTAAAAAGTCAAAATATTCAACTTTTACATGGAAACTCAACAAAAAATTAAAATGCGTTTTTAACTCCACATTACTTACGTTCCTTTCAGTCGATTTTTACGTTTGACCACGCAAATTGAAGCTTAAAGTCCCTCCTACTGAACAAAACAAATTGCGTAAAAAAATATCAATTCGGTCAAAAGTTATAGAGTTTTGACCGCTATCTCGCGAAATTGACCACTGTGCGTCACACCCGAAAATTTTGTATTAAAATACCAGACGATGTTAAACACCAAAATTTGTTTCAATATAGCAATATAAAAAAGGAGCAGTATAGAAATATAATAAAATTAACTTACTCCTTCCACATTAATGCTGTAAAAACCTTTGCTAATCATGTACAAATTGAGTGGTGGCTCTGGGTTGTTTGAAGGTGGTGCAATGATTGCGACGTGCGTACAATTAATTGCGCTTATCACACTTTTTATGCGAAACCGTTTGGAAAATCTGTAAAACGTTTTTAAATATCAAAGCATATAATTTATGAAAATTATTATTATACCCTATTTTTGTGGCATTTTCGTCTTCTGTGGAGTTTGGAAAAGAAATCTCTGCACTTTTTACCTTTACGATGAGTTGTGATATATATCTCAAAGATCGAGATATTGACGGCTGACTCATTGGCAAATTGAAGTTAATCCCAACGCATTTCTGGTATGATTCGTGGCCGAAAAAGTGGAGCGTTTCCAAAATTTGAACTGTCAATGGTAATGGTGTTCTTTGGGCGTCATGACGCTGCAAATCTGCAATTAATTGCCGAGTAAGAATATGACTCAGGAGAAAATTTTTTGTAAATTCTGCCTCCAACAACTGAAAAGGATCGCTTAAAGTCACGTAATCTTTGTAAATCACACCTACGCCTTCTTTTTCTCGCATTTTCTTCGTCTTCACAAATCAGCATTAACACAATTATTTCTTCTTCCATTTTTCTAAAAGGATACGTAAATTTACACGTGTATTTTAAAAAAGAATCCATTATGTTGATATTTATATGAAGCGTGCACTATTTACCGAGTTAGAATACACACACACACAATAAAATAGAGTTATCAATACCAAATTAGGCTTTGAAAAATTATCAACTAAAAAGCTTTAATTTTTTGTAGTAGAATAACAAATCTTGATAAATATTCAAAAGTTGATAAATAATCAATGTCGTGAACTATTCAATTGCACATAATCGTGTATTCGTATTAAAATATACCCTTTGTCTTTGAGAACATAAACAACACATTTACAAATTTTAAGCAAAATCCAGCAATGATTTTCTTCTATGGGGTTTTCATTTTGTGAGTTCTTCTAGATTTGAAAAATTTAATCTACTCTGTAAACGTACAAATTTTACATGGAAATTCCCAACTGACAAAATGAAGGCAGTAAGAGTGAGTTCCAAAACGTCATTTGCAATGCAACTCAACAAAGTCATGCATTCCTAAACGCAACCATTTTAACATTGACAATGTTACGCATCCCTAAATGTATAATAAAAGTTATTGATACGCAATAGAGTTTGGTTTATCAGCTCCTTAAAGTGACCGCTTTTTCGGATCAGCTCATTAGAACGAAATAGTTCGTTCATTTAGTTCAAGTTCTCTTACTGAGTTAAAACAACTGAGCGCTTCCAGTTGATATGTTTAGCTCAATTGTTTTTAGCTCATACAACTTTTAGTGTTCAGACACTAAGACATTAAATACACATTTACTCATACTAATGAAAAATTGTGCAATTGAAAATCGATTAAGAGATTATTTATATGTAATTATGCACATTTATCTGACTTTATTTTCGTAAACCGTTAAAATTAAAAAAAGTATTGGTTCATAATAATATATTTTCTGACCACTAAAGGATGTTTCTACTTAATTTGGACCAAAATAGGATTTAAGGTTTCACTCAAGTTTTAATTTTATATTTGTGTTAATATAAATAATGATGAACTAGAAAAGGCGCTCACTAACTGAGCTAAAGAGCTAAGTAAAAAGAGCGCTCCATTTAGTTTAATTAAGTGAGTAGTTCAATTGAACTAGGTCGCTTACGAACTACACAACTCTAATACGCAAACAAAAGCAAACTGTGTATCACTAATTTTGTTACTGCTTTCTTGATATTTCATGCAAAATAAATTACAAACACATCAATCATGGCGGAAGAAAAGTAAAAAAGTTTTCTTTTAAATTTAATTATTATTTAAACAGAATCTATATATATAAAAATGAATGTCTGTCTGTTTATTTGTGCTTTATAGGTGGCCAAACCCTTGGACCGATCTTCCTGAAATTTTCACAGCATGTTACTGTGACTCTGGAAGGAATAATAGGCTATATGAAGTTTTAATTGGACAAAGGGGCGTTGCACCGCCCATATAACCCAAAAATTTAAATCGCCATATTTTGGCCATTTTTTGACCTACGTCGACGATATTTGGTACATATGGTATTGGCATAATTAGGAATACGTACCAGGAGAAAAGTGGGTGGGTGGTTGGTACCCCACCCCTTTTTAGAAAAATTAAAAATCGTAATATAGTCTGAAGTACTGGACCAATCGTCATTAAATTTTCGCAATACTTTTAATTTTATTGAATAACGAGGGGGGTAGCGAAGCACATCGGGTTCATCTAGTTTATTTATATTTTCAGGGACAAAAAGTGGACTTTTGAGTGGAAGCAGCTGTTGTTACCAACACGATTGCAAAATAAAAGCTATTTTGGCTCTAAAAAAAAGGAAATAATTGTTTTATGCGAGAAGGTGCTCCGGGAAATTAAAACCATTGAATCGGACTTTTTATGTAGTTTTGTACAATTTTATAATTGTTTTGAGGTGTTTCGTCCAATAATCCACCCATCAAGTTTTTTAAGATTAATTATTATTATTAATTTGGTTGTTGACATCGCCATCTTGAAAAAAAACTGATTGCAAAAAAGTGTTTCTAAATGTAAAAAATTTGCAAAGTTATTTTTTACAAAGTAAACAACATAGTTGGTTACTTTGTATTAAAACAGTAGCAAAACCGCATCACTGCAATGTGTTTTGACGTTTTGAAATTCACCCTAATTTGCGGAACGGTACACAATACTTAAATTAGTTTTATTAAATAGGTAAAAGAGATGCATGCAAATATTTCACTTTAGAAAAAATTGTGACTTTACTGCTCGCCTTTTATGACATTGCGCAATGGAGCTTTAACGAAGTATTTTACAAATAATCAGCAATATCTTAAATATAACGTTCATGCAAGTAGCAAAGGAGCATTCGAGCTCAAGTCTGGTGCTTGAGCCTCCAGTACGTGAGCTGTCGTACATGTAAACTTTTGTGATTTTTTTTTTTCATTTTAATAGTTTTTAACTCTTTAAGAGCTCTAGCCAAGTTCCAAAAAAAAGATAGGTTAGTCTTACCATCTACAGTTAGTAAATTATTTACATATCCAAGTAAAAATTCGAAATTCTTTAAGATCTTATTCTGTTTTTCCAGAATACTAGACATTACTCAAAATTATCCACCGTGTATTTTTTGTATTAAACGCTAGTAAGTATATACAGTTAGGAGCAAAAATGTAACATGAGTTATTATGTTCTGAAATAAAGCTTGATAGTTTATTAAACTTTCTGCAAAATATAACACAAACATAATTTTTTATATTACAAATTTGTAAAACAAAATGCGTATGTAACCAGATTTAGTAAAAAGTTACACTTTTGCACCCAGCAATATTTGTATGGTAATTAAAGCGCGACGATTGAGTTTTTAATATTTTGTCCACAAACCTTTTGCTTTTTCAAGCTCTTTTAGTCGGTTGGGCATACTATTGCAAAAATTTGCCACCATCTCGTTCGGAATAGACTCCCAACAGTCTTCCACACGGCTCCATAACTCGTTAACACCATTTGAAGGTTCCGGATACTTGGCTAACTTTGTTTTGATGTAACTCCAAAAGTTTTCAATCGGATTCATATCCGGTGACTGCGGGGGCCATTTTAAAACAGAAAATGGTTGACTTTGTAGCCAAGTTTTTACTATTTTAGCCGTGTGTTTTGGGTCGTTATCTTGCTGAAACACAACGTTTTTAGGAGAAAGACCCGTTTTTTCAATAGCAGCTGGTAAATTATTTTGCAAAATTGAAAGATATTGTTCCTTTTTCATAATACCATCAATCTTAACAAGAGGACCCACTCCATTTTTCGTGATACAACCCCAAACCATTATTGAACCACCACCGTGTTTCATTGTTTGTCGGACCTGATTTGAGGTTATGGTGTTTGGGTCCTTAGTCCAGTACCACGAGCGCCCATCTGACTCAAAACGGTTAATTTTCGTTTCATCAGACCAAATCACCTGAAAAATAAAAAATAAAAAAAATTTAAAAAGTAATTTACAGTACCTGACTCCAGTCGCCTTCTGTCCAATTTTTATACGAATTTACAAATTCCTTCCGGCAAAGAATGTTTTTTTTTTGTTAGAAATGGTTTTTTCTTTTTTTCAGCGGCCTTAAGACCCAATCTTTTTAAACACCGTTGAGCTGTCCAGCGACTTGCATCAATTTGAACAGTTTTTAGTGCTTCAGCTGGGGTGACAGGATTTTCGCATGTTACCAATTTTGCGAGGTGTCGACCAGCGTGATCATCTATTTTTCTTGGCCGTCCAATACGCGGAGATTGAGCACATATTCCATACTTTTCTTTAATTCTTTGCACGGTCATATGACTTATTTTATACTTTTTTGCAATTTGTCTTACCGATTCATTTTTTTGCAATAAATTAATAATTTCATTGATTTTATATGGCTCCATTTTAAAAACACGTGTGAGATAATTGAAAATTTTATAAATAACGGTAGATTACAGAATGATTCAGATATTGTATTTGTTTGAATTATTAAATGCATTCAAATTTAACAGGGTGCAAAAGTGTAACATTTTCTGATATTTGCTATGGTACCCCTACTGTCCATCCTTGCCATACTAGAATATTGCATGTAAGTATTAATTTTTTTGGACAAACCGATATATAATAATAATCGAAAAAACTTTTGGTATTTGCTTCCTCATAGGAAATACTAAGCATTGTTTCCGAACGCCGGCTATCATGTTACATTTTTGCTCCTAACTGTAATTAATTGTCTAAACAAATTGTATACTCGTAATTTACTCTAAGCTCTAAAGGTTTTGTATAATTATTTTGCAATGCAAGAACTCAATAAATTAAGCGTTTACAAATTAAATAAACGTTCCAATATGTTTTTAAATGCCAAAGCTGAATTCCTATAACTTAAACCGGTTTTAAAAACCCATAAGCACTTTTTGACTCTAAGGCCAAATGAAGATTTTAAGTGTGTAGTTATATATTGAGGAGGTATAATTAACATTAGCTTAAGAACAAAATACGCAGGCTGATTCAAAATTTTATCTGTTTTCTAAAATTTACCTGTAATAATTATACCCTGTTATAATGGGAACACTATGTCGTGTATAATATATAATCGCTACAGTGCCAACACCATTACTTTAAGTAATCATTAACATCTAGGTAATTAACAAAAGTAATTAGATAAGATAGATCGTTTCATGGTTACCAAAAAGGACGGCCATATTAAATAGAAGCAAGCTAAGACATTTTTGTAACAAAATAAAGATTTTCCTTTTTTGTCTCCAAAACCTGCGAGTGTTTTAATTATAAATAATAAAAGCAAGCGCTTTTATTACATGGTGTCAGGTGTGGGGTACAAGGCGCAACAAGTATTTTATCGTTTTTATCGAAAAGACCACCACGTGAAAGATGGCCTCGAAAGATCGTCTGCCTTCCGAGCTGGATTGTACAAATTTAGCCAACGATTGGCCTGATTGGAAGCGGAATTTTTTGGTATATATGATTGCCAGTGGAAAGGACGAAGAACCTGAATACACCAAAATTGCTAATTTCATTTGGTTAGTTGGGACTGATGGTGCCAATATGTACAACACATTGTTTCCAAACGATGGAACAAAAAATCGTTGCTAGGTACCACTACTGTGGGTACAACTGTTACTCAGCGTACTCTTGATGAGGTCCTTACGAAATTCGATCAACATTGTTTGCCACAGCGAAATATTGCAATGGAGTCGTACAAATTTAACGTTATTTCCAAAAAAGAGGGCCAAACATTTATGGAGTTTGAAACCGAATTGCGGACTCAATTACACTATTGCGAATACAAATGTGAGTGTGGTAAACTATATGAGGATCGAATGTTACGAGATCGTATTATTGTGGGAGTGCATGATAAAAAGTTGCAACTAAAACTTTTGGACGGCCGAGATGAACAATTAAGTCGAGTAATCGAGATATGCAAAACACACGAAGCTGTCACCTCTAACAAAAATCTACTAGATGCCAAACAGCCGGCAGTTAGCACTCTGAAGACCGATGACCGTGGTAAAGCAGTCAATAGAATTTGCTTTAATTGCGGGGGTCCTTGGACTGCAAGTCACGTAAGGAATGTCGAGCAAAACAGGCCACATGCTATGCCTGCCAAAAGAAAGGTCACTTCCAACTAGGCTTACCAACCGTACTATAAATTATAGTATTGTACTATATTTCATGTGTATGTACTATATACTGTTAAAAAAATATATAGTATGCAAAAATACTATATTTTGGAACCTATAAAAACAAATACATTAAACTTTTAGTGAGGTACACATTAACGAAACTGACTGTCATGCTCAAAAAAAAAACACAAACCCACACAGAGCAGTATATACGTATACATTTTATACCAGAATAATAATTCTCGTGTGTTTGAAAAAATAATGTTGTCGTGTAAATTGGCCCATTAAATAAATAATTCTGGCAACATCGCTTGTGTATTGCCTTACCATGGCAAAATTACCAGGTACAATTACTTCTACAGCTGATTGTTGTTTTAGACGACCGTATGCCAAAAATTCTGTTTACAACAAAACAAACACTATGCAATTTGTAAACAAATTCTTGACATTCGGTAGTCTAATGTTTGTTGTTGTTTTGGTTGTTGTAAAACTGCTTGTACCTGGTTAATGCTGCCATGGGCATTACCTTTTTTTAATATGTAGTGTGTCAAAGTTAAATACGAAAGAGGGGATTTTTCCATGTAGCTGAAAGGAAAGCAGTTAAGTCGTTTTGTTTTGCTTTTACATTTACAATACTATTTCGTACTTTAAGTTAAAAAGTTAATTAAAATATATATGGAAAGTAATAGTGAGTCAAGTGAAGGTGTGCCACAAACGCCCACAAAGAAAAAAAAGATACTAAAGAGGCTTCAAAAATATAAACTTGAATGGGAAAAAATATTTGATTGGATTACCAAAGATCCAGAAAATCCCTATAATGTGAAATGCACAATATGTAATATAAAATTTTCCATAGCCAAAAGTGGCATTGGTCAAGTAAGTTTTTTTCTTGTTATCATAAAAATGATGCATAATATAATCTTTCATAACAAATTTTAGATTAAACAACATGAATAGACAAAGCAACATAGGCTTAAACGTGACTCTTGCAAGAAAACTTCTACGTTAGACCTGTTTTTTAGCTCTTCGGGCTCTTCGTCTAATATAGATCTCGTAAACACATTTGATGACAAAATAACAGCTAGTGAACTTGCTCTAACATACCATGCTGTAAAGCATAATCTATCCTATAACAGCATGGATTGCACTGTGAAACTTAACAAAATTATATACGTTGATTCTAAATCTGCTTTGAATATACAATTAGGACGTACTAAAATGCAAGCACTTGTTCACGAGGCATTAGGTCCTTATGCATTAAGAACATTGCTGAGTAAATTAAAATCGCCTGATTTATAATTTTGCTTACAAACAGACGCTAGTAATAGAAAAAATATTAAGTTATTTCCATTAGTTGTACAATATTTTGATATTGAAAGTGGAATACAAAACATGTTATTAGACTTTTATGAAAACTGCGATGAGTCGGCAAATGGGATGTTTAACGCTATAAAAAAATCACTATCCCAATATGATCTTTCTTTTACCAGAGTTTCTGGTTTGAGCGCAGATAACACTAATGCAAATTTTGGAGTTCATCACTCACTCTATAAAAATGTAGAGCATTTAGTTCCTAATGTTATAAAGGGCAACTGCCATGCGCACATAGTGCACAACACTGTCAAATACGCCATGAACTTTTTAGAAGTTGATATCGAAAATATAATTTTAAAAATTTATAGTCATTTCTCAGTGTCTGCAATCCGAAGAGAAGAACTTAAAAAATTTGTTTCTGATGTTGATGGTGGATGGCACGAACTGAAAAGACATGTTGGTACAAGATGGCTTTCATTGCTACCTTGTGTTGATAACATTATTATAAATTGGGAACCTTTACGGCATTATTTTACAAGTTTGGGTAAGGATTGTCCCGCTCATATCCAAATTATATTAAAAATAAATGAAATTAATGGAAGCGACCAAGTTAAAGTTTTTTTGAATTTTGCAAGCCATGTTTTACAATTCTTTCAAAAAACTATCAAACAACTTGAGGGTAATAACACCACCATCTTAGAAGTGTATGATATTATGTCATCTTTAAAATCAGCCCTAGAGCAACGTAAAAAAGACTGTTTCTTTGGTTATGAAACTAAAAAAATTTTGATTAATATTGAAGCCAAATCTAATACAGAAAGTGATGATATAAAAAAAAATTTTATATTATTTGTTGATAAGTGTTTGAGTTATCTCAACAAATGGTTTGATTTCAGTGAAAACAGTTGGTTGTGCAATGTCCAAAAATTAAACTTAAAAGAAGAGATTTCATTTAACGATTTTGATACAATATTAGAAGTTCTTAAATTGAAAGGCAAATTATGTATTGATATGGATGAACTTTATTCTGAAATTATAATATTTAATCATATCTTTGAGAAAATAAAAGACTGCACTGAGTTTAACAAGAAAGCTATAGACCAAAAATGGCAACATATTTTAAAAAATACCGGAAATAACTTTCCAAATTTGGTTAGCATAATTTCATACTTGCTCTCTATTCCAGCAACATCTGCGTTCACAGAAAGAATATTTTCAGTTATGAATTTAAAATGGCGTGAGGAAAGAAACAGAGCAAGTATAAGTTTAATAAAAAATGAGATTTTGGTTTACATAAATTTGAAAATTGATTGTAATAAGGCATTTGAAACTTTTATTGTAGACCGTAAGTTGATAAATGATGCAAAAAGTGCAAAAAAATATAGCTTTTATAAAAAATAAATAACAAAACTGGTTTTTATTTAATTCTTTTTAAAGTACTATATATTTTACAAATGTACTATATTTGTTTTGTAGTGTTTTTCACAAAATACTATATTTTCTTCCAAATATGTTGGGAACCCTACTTCCAACGAATGTGCCGTAAGCCAAAAAAAACCATCAAATGGGAATGATGCCAGCAATGCCAGACCGAGAGTAGCTGAACTCAACTGGAGCGATGTAGTAGGTAATAGTAATAAAATAAGTTTAGAAAATAGTGTATTAAGTAAGAAAAATGCTCTTAGGTTAAATACAATAGCAGCCGTGACTAGTCAGTGGACCAAGAATTATAGGGTAGGAAACAGAGTTGTCACATTTAAATTGGATACGGGAGCCGATATAAATTGTATACCAGTTCACATTGGCACGGACTTGGGGATCGTAATATATCAAAATAATAGTAAAATTTCAGTTGTGGATTACAGTAATAACAGAATAAAGATTTTTGGTTTTTGTATTCTTAAGTGTGTAGAAACTATTTCTGGGACTGAATATATTGCAGAATTTGTTGTGGTTGATCGGAGTTGTGAACCAATACTGGGGTTGGAGGCATGTCAAAGATTTGGATTGATAAAACGTGTAGATGCTAATAATAGCAAACATACGGGGTCAAAGGAAGTATTCATGGATAGCTACGCGGATGTTTTTCAGGGTGTGGAAAAATTTCCAAAAAATTTCTCAATTTCATTAAAATAAAATTCTGAACCGGTACTACACTATAGGAAAAGGGTACCAAATTCTTTGTTAGATAAACTAAGGGATGAATTGGAAAGCATGGTAGATAAGGGTATAATTGCTCCCGTTGATTGCCCAACGGATTGGGTAAGTAATTTACAAATAGTCGAAAAGCCTAACGGAGAACTCCGTATCTGTTTGGACCCAAAGGCATTAAACAGTTGTATTAAGCGCGAGTATTTTTTGATCCCTACAGTAGATGACCTTACTTCAAAATTAGTACATAAAAGTGTTTTTACCGTGCTAGATTTTAAAAGTGGGTTTTAGCACATGGAACTGAACAAGAGGAGTTCAGATTTGACAACATTCCTCACTCCTTTTGAATGGTTCAGGTTTATACGAGTGCCATTTGGTCTTAACTGCGCGCCAGAAATGTTCCAACAAGAAATGGTGCGCATCTTTGGGGACATAAAAGAAGTTCTGGTATATTTTGATGATGTTGCCATTTCCGCAGTTGATGAGGAGGAACATGATAGGGTGATGGAACTGGTTATGAGCAGGGCTAGAGAGAATAACATAAGATTTAACCCAGACAAAATTCAATATAGGCAAAAAGAAATAAAATTCATGGGAAATATTATATCTGCAGGAAGAATTAAGGCTGATTTAAAATATCGGGATGCTATAATAAAAACGAAAAGACCTGAGAATAAAGCAGATGTTTTACGGTTTTTAGGTATTTTGAAATATTTAGCAAGGTTCATTCCAAATCCTTCAAGGCAATCTGCTGAATTGAGGAAATTAAGGCATAATAATGTGGAATTTCAATGGACGGAGAAGCATGAAATGGATTTTAAACAATTATTGGGGATAGTTACGTCGGAGCCAGTATTGGGTATATTTGATCCGAAGGCACCCGTGATAGTACAGACGGATGCATCCAAGAATGGTCTAGGGTGTGTCATTCTTCAGAAGGGTCATCCTGTAATTTTTGCTTCTAGGACTTTGAGTAAAAGCGAACAGAAGTGGGCTCAGAATGAAAGTCGTGTATAAACCAGGCAAAGAATTATTAATGGCTGATTGTTTGTCGAGAGCGCAATTGCCAGATGTTATGGAAGTGGAAGAACTTTCTGGGGTTATTCACTCAGTAACCAAATCGGTTTGTTTAACGCCAGAGAATTATGTGTACTATCAGGAAATGTTAAGAGGGGATGGCGTGTATTCGCGGATTTGTAATTATATCGAGAATGGATGGCCTAGATTCCATAAACTTGACAAACTTAGTCAGAAATTTTACAAGTTCAAATCAGAATTACATGTAGAAGACGGTTTACTATTTTTAAATTACAGATTGGTTGTACCGACTGAAATGCAGCACAGAATGGCAGTTTGGCTCCATTCACCGCATCTAGGTATAGAAAAAACGCTTGCCAGAGCAAGAAAACTTTATTATTGGCCTGGTATGAATGAACAAATCAGGGAGTTAGTGTCAGCCTGTAAAGTCTGTGAAGGATTTAAAGGAAATAATCAAAAGGAACCATTACTTCAGGATGAGATTCCAAATTACCCGTTTCATAGAGTAGTAATGGATCTATTCGATTATGCTGGTCGCACGTATATAGCAATTTTTGACGCGTATTCAAACTTTCTCATTTCTGTCCCTGTTCGGAACAAAACGTCTACACTTATTATAAATACTATTTGCCAAATATTTAATATTTTGGGGTACCCGACGGTAATAAGGTGTGATAACAGTCCATTTGGATCTAGGAAGTTCTCGAAATTTTCCGCAGATTATAATGTACAATTTAGATTTTCAAGCCCAAGATATCCACAAAGTAACGGACTAGCGGAAAAAGGCGTTTCAATTGCGAATAATATCCTTAAGCGTTGTGTTAAGACAGGTGATGAAAAACAACTTCAGTATCGACTCCTAGAATACAACACAACTCCGCTAGCAGATATGCATGTTACTCCATCTGGTAGGCTAGTCAAAACAAAATTACCAGTATCTGGTTCGCTTCTTAAACCGAGCAATATTAATCAACAAGAAATTCGACATAGAATTGAGAACAAAAGAAAAAAACAAAAGTATTATTACGATAGGAATGCTAGACCTCTGTCAAAGTTACAGGACGATGAACTAGTTTTATTTAAAAAAAATGGAAGAGAATGGCACTATGGCAGGATAGTATCGACCTACAATAACAGATCATATATTGTTAAGGACAAGTTTGATAATCATTTTAGACGGAATAGAAGATTTATTGTGAAAACGAGAAATGATGACTTTAATGCTTCTGATTTATTATATGAAGAGGGTGGTACGGTATCGCGAGATAAAGTTACAGGAGACCAACCGTCACCAAGTGAGGTTAGTGCCAGTGGTAGCATAAACGAGCCAGTCACTTTAAGTGAGGCCTCTGACCCTATTGAAATAAATCCTGAAACCACTTGTTCGGGCACTGATAATGATAGAATTAACCGTGCAAATTGTAGCGGTCCTATAATAACCAGAAGTGGTCGTACTGTTAGACCGCCACTTAGATTTGGTAGAGACTATGGGGTTGATTCTTTGTCCACATACTAGTTACTTAAATTTTAAGTCAAATTAATTAATTCCATTGTTATTATATATGTATATATATATATAAAAAAAAAAAAGCGTGTAATAATTATACCCTGTTATAATGGGAACATTAAGTCGTGTATAATATATAATCGCTACAGTGCCAACACCATTACTTTAAGTAATCATTAACATCTAGGTAATTAACAAAAGTAATTAGATAAGATAGATCGTTTCATGGTTACCAAAAAGGACGGCCATATTAAATAGATGCAAGCTAAGACATTTTTGTAACAAAATAAAGATTTTCCTTTTTTGTCTCCAAAACCTGCGAGTGTTTTAATTATAAAACAAAAGTATAGATGAATTATGAAATTTTTCCTTCCCAATGTATTCTTCCCGGGAAAATATCCCTTTTTCTAATCTTCTTTAACTTTTGACATTTTACTTCCAATTTAAAAATATAATAATGTATGTTGGGTTCTGGCATTTAAAGATTTCGGACGTGTTTTTTAGTCTGCTAAGTAATCTAAGACAACATAATTTTTAAGAAGAAATTCAGAATTTTCACTACTTATACGAAGGCGAATCGGTCTACAAGAACACCTTCAATTGAGGTTTTTATTCCGGATTGTTTTTTCTGTAGTTATTGGGTTGCCCCATACACGTTTCCTTATGGAGTTTCAAATTTTGTGCTGCGTGTATTTCTTTTGTTCAGTCTAAGCCTGTAGTGCAAAATTATTTTACAGGGTTGATGGGCCTAGAATGTTTAACTCTCTCAGCGTTTTGCCAGAATCTCTGCAGTTCTTGCTCGCCACCCTTAAAAAATATATGCACTATTTCTGGATGCTTATATATTAAGATTAGCAAATGTTGCGCCTGGTGTCTTCTATATAAATCCTATTATATATATAAATACAAAAACTATATATTGTTTTTTCCCTTTTTTAATATTAAAATTACATACTTTTTTTCCTTTTTTGGGAAATGTTTAGAATGGAAGAAAAGTAAAGGGACAAAATCTGGGGAAATCTTAATGCATAATAGCAGGAATAGAATAATGGAAAATTTTCCCAGGGAACTGAACTTTATAAATTAGAGTAAACCAGAGTAATTTCAGGTTTAGACAAAATTATGGCTAAATAATAATAGGTGGTCGCGATGGCGAATTCATTAATTTTCGCCGTAAACGCTAAATGTTAAACACCATACAAAAAAATCATACGTATTTTTTATATAACCCTGGAGTTAATGTCGACGTCGTTGACGGCGTCAAATGTCAAAAAAACAGTTGAATCGTATGAAATTGTATGAGAGCAGTTAATCTCAACGCGTTGCAACGCCGTAAAAGTTCAATCTGTTTCAACTTTTTCGGCGTTGAAATGCCGTCAACGACGTCGACATTAACTCCAGGGTAAGGAGTTTGCCATTACTAATGAAGTCGCCTTCGCGACCAACTGGTATTAATACGCCTTGGTCAAACGAATATAAGAGTTAAAGTTTTTAGACTTTCGCCCATAAAATCTTTTTTTTTTTTTTTGCCATAGGATCCCAAAGTACTTTTGATAAAAACCAGTTTCAATTTTAATTAAATTATGAAATTATTAATTTTTTACGTAGCAGTTATCTCTGTGGTAGTGCCATTCAGAATAAAAGGAAGGATTGACAAAAAAAAATCCTTGCAGTTTTACTTAAATTACACATTACACAAACGATGGAATCCTCCTTTTTACAGGTGGAAAACATAATCCACATTTGAGCACCATGATGTAAAAATATTTTGGAAAAAATTGATGTTATAGGTTATGTTCACAGAATTAATAATATTATAGATAATATGTTTAATTAACTGATCAGCAGTTGAAATTTCGAAGATATAGTTTATTTGTCCGCCTTTAACAACTAAATTTGCTTTTAATATACTTTTTTACACTTTAAATAGAAGATAGTACGATTTTTGCATAGATATAAATTTTCTTCACATGCTATTATTATTATTATTGTTATTATTATTACATAAAAAATATTAGTACATAAAAAATGAATTCAAAATTTAATAAAAAAATATACATAACTACATCAATATTAATTTCTTTTTGTTTACAATAAACTTTTAAAGTAAATATTAATTATATTGCGCCGTATGCTGTTGTTTGTATTAGAGATTCTAGCAAAAAAATTGTTTGGTACGCTGTTCACATAATCTACAGTAGATTCCAAGCTTTCTGGTAGAATAGGTAGTTCCTCTTCTTTGTTTAAGCAACACATGTTGAACAGCAGTTGCCACAGTTATAGGTTCTACTTTTTCTATCTTTAGTCGGATGCCTACAGATAAAATTGGAAATCTTTTCCAAACACCATAACTCCGTTCGACACAGTTACGAGTTCGTATCTGAGACTCGTTATAAAGATTTTCCTCGGCATTTTTTACATTAAGTAACGGTGTTATTATAAAACTTTTATTAGGATATCCGCTATCAGCTACAATAAGGCTATCTCCAAAATCACCATTGTAGAATCTGGAATGTATTTTGGTGTTTATTAATACGTTTGAGTCGTGGGTGGATCCCGGCCATCTAGCAACTATATCTAAAATTTTTAAACTGGCGTCGCACATCGTTTGCACATTAATAGAAAAAAAACTCTTGCGGTTTCTGTACAACTCAGCGTCTTTTACACCTAGAAAAAAACTAATTGTCAATACACTTCTGTAAGGCTAAATACGTACTTTTTATAGCTATTTACCTGGAGATATTAATCTAACGTGCGTACAATCAAGTGCTGCAACAACATGTGGAAACTTTGTAATATCGTAAAAATCTTCCTTATTTTTTAAAGTTGTTGGTGTGTCTTTGGAAACACGATAAAACGACTCCTTAACAGAGCTATGTAATGTGTAACTGTTGTCGTTGAAACACCATAAAAATCACCTGTTGTTTTTAACATTCCACCCGTCGCGTAAACCCGTAATGTTATTAAAAGCATATGCTCCTCGCTTACACAGTGGTTCCTGATATGGATTGGTGTTAATATTTGATTAATTTTTATGAAAATCTATTATACTAAAAGGTGGGAGTGTTTTTTATGTGGTACCCAATAAGTTCCAAAATGCTACAGGCTGATTTCCTCGACATACGAAATCTTTGACAGAACTCATTTTTATTTTTATAACATTAAAACATGGGATGTAACATAGATCGCTTCCTCGCAGTGCATCCTGGGTAACGCTAATTGATCTATACCCCCCCCCCCCCTGGCACGACCTTTTTCTGTCCAATGGACCTTTCTCTCCGATTTTCTCGGCACGTTTTTGTTTGACTTGGGCTGGTGGTTATGGCTTCTGGACCTAGTAGCACCGGGGTGAAACCTTGTGGGAACGGTTCCAGTTTAAGGTCATAACTATCTCCGTCCCATTAAAACCCTGGCAGGTCTCATAGTACGTTTGATATCCGTCACCGTTAAGTTGGTGGTGTAGGTTTGGTTGAGATTACTCCCAATTAGCAACGGTCTGGCTCTGAGCACCTGTCCCCATGAAGGCTGGTGCCAACCCTCGCATGGCCTCCCTGCTTGCATAGATAACCATGGGACCTTTTGAGTTGAGTACACATACGGGTGGAGATAGCGGCTATGAGTGGGGACCCTTTTCACATGGACAAAACCAAAAACAGAATTAAGACCACAAAGGCCAACCCTAAAAGGGAGCCAACTGTTTTGAAACGGCAAAAGCCGGCAATCCAGAAACAAACTTCGTCTGAGTCCTCTACCTCCAGACCACAGCTGGGTGCAGCGACTTTGTTGTCTGCCTCAGCATCCCGCTCCGCAACCTCCAAAAGCTGCGTAAAGCCCTCTTCGAGCACCTCGATCACCCATGCCACAAAACGGAGTGAAAGAGCGGCTCTCCAGATAACTGGAGGTTAGTCCAAGCGGCTCTTCGCAGTGTCTATAAGGACATAATTTTAGCCAATCCTGGCCCTTCGCCTTCATGCCGTGATGCGGGCTGGTATCAGGGGCATGTTAAATTGATCGCTTGTGCTGATCAACGCTCTGCGGATCTGTACAAGCAGGCAATTGACAGCCTTGGTGAAATCTCGTCGGGTGCTAAGTTCTCAGCTGTATCCAAAGACCAGATTCCGAACCAGCCAAGATCCTTCGCCCGAATCCCGGCAGATCCTTCTACTCCGGATGAAATTCTGGAGCTGATTAAACTCAGCAACAAAGAGCTGCCTACGGCCGACTGGAAGGTCGCAGAAGTAAGCGAGCCAAAGGGCCAATTCCGCGAAGCTATCGTCGTCATTAACGACGAGTCCCTCGCCCCACTTAACGCCTGTAAGGGAGAGATCAACTACGGTTTCGACTCGATCTCTCTCAGAATCTAGAAGCGTGACAATACAGGAGAAAATTCTAAACCTCCCATGGAACCTCTGGTACTAGAGGTTGCCGCAGGACAAACTGAACCTACACAAACGGCTTCGGCCTCCGTGTGCGGTTCAGATACGTCGGATAACACTAGAAGTGTCATCTCTCCATCCGAGTTTGCCGGTGACTTTTTCCGGCAAATGAATATTTGGTAGAAAGCGAGGAATCACTCCTGTCTAGCGAGGGCGATTCCGACGCTACCCTTACGGCCAAAAATAATGATGATGAGGGTTGTGCAAATTAACCTTCATCATTCCATCGCTGCTTCTGCGGCCCTACTCCTCCGCCTGTCACAGAAAGGAGAGGATATTGTTCTGGTCCAGGAACCATGAGTTATCAATGATCGGGTTTCTGGACTATCTATGGACGGCTACAAAACTGTCTACGTCACGGGTCAAGGTAAACCCAGGGCCTGTATTATGGTTAAGTATAATATTAACGCTTTCTTTCTTCGCAGATTTAGTGACAGAGACAGCGTTGCCATAGCCGTGGAGACGGGCTCGAAGGTTGTCTGGGTAGTCTCCAGTTATATGGCCTATGATCATGGGGATTCACCACCACATGACCTGCTAAGGCTTCTGGTTGCATAGGCTACCGACCGCCAAATGCCGGTCGTCATTGGAGCCGATGCTAACGCTCATCACCATATGTGGGGCAGCACGGATGTCAATGAACGGGGTGAGTCTCTCTTTGATTTTATATTATCTTATGACTTAAGTATTGTCAATAGGGGAAGCGAGCCTACCTTCATCACCTCGAGTAGAAGGGAGGTTCTCGATCTTACCCTGACAGGTGGTGGCTGGTCTGACATTGTCAGAAATTGGAGTGTCTCTCAAGAGTGCTCCTTTTCTGCCCATAGGTATTTATCATATAACTTATATCTGGAATCAGTAGATTCCGGATCGTCCCGCTCCTACATAAATAGGAAACAAACGGACTGGAATAAATTTGGATCCATTTTAAAGCTTGGCCTAAGGCCTGCTCCCTTCGAGATTAGTGACCACTGCGATATTGATTGGGCGGTTGAATTCTTGACCTTGCAATTATGCTCTGCAGCGAAAGCGGCCTGCAATCCACCGAAGCCAATGGGTAAACCGAAACCCCTTGGTGGAATACGGAGATTGCAGAGCTACGTAGGGATTGTAGAAAACTCGTTAATAGAGCCAAAAATGGTGGAAACTGGCTGCCCTATTAGGATAAACAAAGGGAGCTTAAGTATGCCATACGAAGATCCAAAAGAGCCTTGTGGAAAACTTTTTGTGGCAACATAGAAAGCTCGTCCGAAACCAGCAGGCTACGAAGGATTCTTAGCACGTCTCCCACAATTATTGAGAGTATTCAGAAGTCGGACGTTCAATGGACGGACACTGTAATCTTTACCTTGGAGACGCTGCTCAGTACTCACTTCCCTGGTAGTGAAGGGTTTGACGAAACGATGGGGACTGGGTATTCCGCGTCGGTTTGTCCCCCCACTTTCCGGGTGACCAATGCCCACATAGAGTGGGCCATCATATCGTTTGATGCCTTTAAGTCTCCTGGAATTGACAATATCATTCCAGCGGACTTGCAACATGGCATGGACCTCATAAAACCATGGCTATTGCGTATCTACAATGCTTGCCTGGAAAATACTTACATGCCGATAGGTTGGCGTGTAGCCCGAGTTGTTTTCATCCCTAAAGCGGGAAGGACATCTCATATCAAGCCGAAAGACTTTAGGCCTATAAGCCTGTCATCCTTTTTACTTAAAACGCTGGAAAGGATTCTTGATCTTCAGATCAGGAACTCCATAAATCCCGCGCTTATTTCTAGCTCGCAGCACGCCTATACGAAAGGGAAACAGCGTTGCACGTGTTAATATCCGATGTTGAAAAGTCCCTTTCAAATAAGGAATTTACGCTTGCAGTGTTTCTTGACATAGAAGGAGCTTTCAATAACGTCTGCCCCAATGCCGTTATAAAGGCCCTCTTGGATCTCGATCTTGATGCAAATCTGGTGGGATTCATTGCCAAACTACTGAGGACACGTATCATCACGTCCACCTTGGGAAATGATCACGTTGTAAGAGTAGTGAAAAGGGGCACTCCACAAGGTGTTGTTTTGTCTCCCCTCGTCTGGAATCTGGCAGTCAACACTCTGCTACGGCGACTGGACCAAACGGGTAATAGGGTGATAGCTTATGCTGATGACATTGCTATCGCAGTCTCTGGAAAATACCTGACAACACTTGCAGAACGGGTGAAATATTCGCTCAATGTTCTGTCTCAATGGTGCTGCGAGTTTGGTCTTGATGTTAACCCCGGCAAAACGGAGGTTATGCTCTTTTTTACTGCACCTAGGCTGAACGGTACTGTGCTAAGTGTAAGTAAAAGTGTGAAATTCCTTGGAGTGATACTTGACCCTAAAATTCAATGGAAGGCAAAAACTCTGCCAGAGAGCTCTAGGACCAAGATGGGGCCTTCAGCCTCGGATCATCTCCTGGCTCTACAAGGCAGTTATAGAGCCAAATATTCTCTATGGTGCTGTTTTTTGGTGGTTTGGAACTAGTTCGGGCTCTCCGAACTACTTCGACAAAGGCTCTGTATGCTCTTCTCCACTGGTTACCCACCAAACTTCTGGTATTGCAACAGGCTAAATGCTGTGCAGTCAGACTTAATGCCCTCTCACGCTGGCTCAGGCTAGATATAGGGCACTCTAGAATTATCGATTTGGATGTACCACTGCCATCTATGGTGGATTACATCTCTTCTACTCCCGCTCTGGACCATGGATTTCAGACCCATATTCCGAGTAGGGAGATATGGGTCCGTAATGAAGTGGTTGTGAGTGGTACTATTGACATCTACACCGATGGCTCGAAACTTGACGACAGAGTCGGTTGCGGAATCTTCTCCAATAGCCTTGGACTAAGACTCTCCCTCGGGCTTCCTGACTACTGCAGCGTCTTTCAAGCCGAGGTAATGGCCATTCTGAAAACATCCGAAATAGTGCTTAGGGACGATTATTTTGGCTTTGCTATTCGGATATTTTCGGACAGTCAGGCGGCAATCAGGGCGCTGGCTGGTGCATACAGTACATCTAAGCTAGTCCTGCGTTGTCGCTCATTACTTAACACTCTATCGGAGCGATCACAGATTGACCTGATTTGGGTCCCTGGTCACAGATATATACAGGGTAACTGTGAGGCCGATGATCTTGCTAAACAAGGCACATTGCTTCCTAACGTCTCCTCGCTACCAGATGTTGGAATTCCTCTGGCACCGGTAAAAATGGCCATAAAGAACCACTACCTCAATTTGGCTCGCAAATTATGGGTAGAGGAAAGTTCCTGTTATGTCTCTAAACAACTGTGGACTACACTGAACCTCAAGCGGACCAGGCAGCTGCTCAGACTGAACAGAAAATCCATAAGCATCACAGTCTCGGTACTTACTGGACACTGTCTAATCGGCAGGCATGCTGAAGGACTCGGTCTGCCCTTCAATGATTTCTGTCGCAGCTGTGGCTCGGAGGAAGAGGAAGAGACCGTACTGCACCGCCTGTGCCACTGCCCATCCCTGGCTCGAAGAAGACTAAGAATTCTGGGCTCTCCTTTCTTTGGAACTCTTACGGAGCTATCATCTCACTCTATAGGGGACATAGCGAAGTTCATCCGTGAATCCTCATGGTTCTCGGCTGGGTAAGGGGAGTCGCGCCGCTTTCCTTGTGGTATCACAACGGGCCATTCAATTGTGCTCAAGTGAGCTTCGTCGCGAGAGGCTGCCACTCCTAACTAACTAACTTACTAATATTAAAACATTAAATAATATTATTAACAGCTGCACAATTTTATTTTTTTTTCGTTTATTTACATAACAAAAAACAAACTGTCAAAAACATATCTTAATGTATAAAACTTAAATGGACTTTAAATGAGCTTGATTGGTCATTTAAGTTTCATTTCAGTGTGGCATGAAAAACTGAAATTCGTATTTAAATAGAACTTAAAGATAAATGACATTTAAATACGAAGTCAAAAACTGGCCCTTAGTGATTCTGATATTGCATACCCTTTTTTTCCAATCAAATATTAACCACACACAAAGCAAAAATAGCTCGGATTAGTAACACAAGATCTCACTGACATGCTTAAACTCTATCTTTATACAAATTTATAACGAATGTAAATTAATTACTGTGATAGCCTAACTTTGTTGCCACATTCGAATTCAGCGCATCCAGATTAGCTTCGTTTCTCCAGTAAAATTTTTTTGTCTAATTTTTTGGCCAGTGTATTTAGTATCTATTTGCATAGATTTGTTTCACCCACATAATACCTTGCATGAGATTTTATTCTCAGTTGCGATTAAGCTGTCATGCTAGACGAACGTAAATTACGACTGAAATTTCTTTTTTGTTTATTCCTCATATCTACATTCTTGTTAAAAAATTCCAAGAGAAATAGACTCTTATTCAAAAACTTATTTTAATCATGAGTGAGCGTGAAGCTCCATACTCATTATTTAAAAACAGTGACAAAAATAATGCAAATCATATGTCTACTGATACATCAGCAGTAGAGAATTTAGGTAAAAGAAAAAATGTTACAAAACTTAAATCATTACCGAAGCATCTTGCTGATGGAAGAAATTGTAACAACGAAATAATGCAACAATTTAAAAATCATTTTCAAGATAAAGAAGAACCCACAACACCTCAAAGTGTAACAATTAATTGTCCGACTAGCAAAAACACCAATAGCAATAATGAGCGTACACGCAAAGAAAAAACATGGTTGAGGTAACCATAATCTAAGAGCAACATATTATAGTTGTATTATATGGTTGTTAACAAAACATAGTATTGTTACATTAAAGCTAGTGTTGCAACCATATTATTGTCTAGCATAACAATAACATGGGAAAATCTAAAAATAGTTATGTTATAATATAAACAATAAATGGTTAAATAAAAACATCATCATATGGTTGAAAATGTCAAGTTATATAATTATTATTATTATTGATTTGTTACAAAAGTTATTCAATAACATAAATGCACAAAAAAAAACAATTCATCGCTTATTATATATAATTAAAAGGCTTAAACACATAGGCTATAAGAATCATTTATAATATATAATAATATATATATATATATATATATATATATATATATATATATAATTTATAAGCACAAATAAAGGAATCTTATCTGCATACATTTCCATGTGAATATCCATTTATGGAGTAAACGTGATATTCTCGTATTGAAGATATACGGTACGTAATGGTACTTCGGTACTGACCGCATTTATCCAAGACTTCTAATACGTTAATCTGGCATCTGGCAACTATTGTTGATGTATAATATGATAGCTTAAAATAAAAAAATACGTAAATGGTTTCACAATTGTGCTTATAACACCAAAATAAAGATTTATATGCTAAGATATGTATATTTCAACTATTTTTGAAATGCTTTGCTTACCTCTTTATTTGTTGTCATATTATTGATCCTAACGCTCTTATAGAATGAAGAAAGGTCTTAATATAAATGATTTCAAAATAAGAGAATACAATAATAATAAAATTCACTTCATCTGTAGAGGATTACCCTAAAATAAGAGCGTTTTTACTTGAAAACTAAATTTTTTACCTTCACTCCGAAAAATCTAAAAACGAAAATATTTGTACTAAAGGGCGAAACTGCCAATATCGATCCCAACTTAATATTAAATGAATTAAAAAAAATTTATAATGAAAACCTGAAATTTATTAAGGTCAGTCCTTTTACAACTAAAAGGGCTATTACTAACGACCATAATTTACCAATTTACATGGTTAAAATAAATGGAAATAGTAAAGTTAACGAGCTTAAATCAATTAAGGGGCTACCGTATCGTTGCACAGTGTAGAAATTGCCAAAGCTTCAAATTGCTATTTATCACGTAGGTGTATTAAATGTAAAGATAATCACAAAATTGGAAAATGTTCGCTACAAGACGTTCCTATAAACGAAAGGGAGAAACTTTTTTGTGTTTTATGCAACAATAATAAGCATCCATCATCGTATAAAGGCAGTCCAAAATACCAAGTACTTCAACAAAAGTCAAGGGCTAAAAAACAACAGTTGTCGGATAAAGGAATGAAAACTTCTCCAGTTATAGTTAATGATAATTTAAGCTATGCTAACATATTCACCCCTATCGTGAATAGAAGGTGAAATTTTTGTTCACGTGAAATTTTAATTCCACCGGAACTGAAAATTGGTATCGGGAATTTCACGCGAACAATTTTTTCCACAACTTGATTATTGCATTTGAAAAATTTAAAAAAAAAGTCGTTTACAGGGTATAAAATGCAAATTTAAGCTAAAAATGTTAAGTGAAAAATTTTGAACTGACCTTTAGATTCGGCATTAGGGACCTCCAAAACTATTATGTATAATAGGATATTTATGAAGGCAATTAACCTAATACCTTGGATCTTGTTAGGAAGAATGATGTCTCTTTGAAATTTATTTACCAATTTTACTCTAAAATTACTTTTTATCAACCTAAAACTTCTTATTAGATGAAAAATACCTACTTATCTATGAATTCACCTATAAAAATCAAAATGAACAAAACAATGAAAAAATTCCACATTTCACGCAAAAAGAAAACATACATGTGAATTTGGTTTTTAGTGAAATGTAAAAAAATTTCATGTAAAAACAATTCGCGATAGAAGTAATTAAGAAACAATTTTACAACACAAATGTCAATCCAAACAATACAATTAGTAATATATTGGAACAACTTAATAATAAAGTTTAGGCCTTATCAAATCAAACTATAAATTTGAACAAACAATTACAATCATTTAGAATAGATACACTTTTTTCTATTCGAGAAGCTTAAATACGAATCATGGCTAAAATAATTGTATAAGAATTAAATATTATCAATATAAATGTAAATTGTCTGATTAACTTAAATAGAAGATATAACCTTATTGTATTCTTAAATAATCACAATACAGATTTAATTTTAATAAACGAAACAAAACTTAGTTCTAAACACAAGCTATATTTTGTAAACTATAATTTTATACGAAATGATAGAAAGGAGGCTAAGATGGGGGGAGGAACAGGAATACTGATTAAAAAAGGTCTAAAATTTAGTTACCACAAAAACAAACTTTTTTAGGCACTTAGAAACATCAGTCGTGAAAATACAAATTTTTTCAAATAAAACGCTTTTCATTATAGCTGCCTGTTACCCTTCCGGAAATGACTGTAGTGTTTTTTAAATCTGATCTTTTAAATCTTTTCCAATCACTAAATCTCGACTTAAATTGCAAACATATTGTCTGGAAAAACTCAGCGTCAAACACTAAAGGGAACCATTTAAAAGAATGGATTGAGGATTATGAAATCAGATACAGATGTAAACTATGTGTAACTTGTAGTCCATCATTCCCACGGTGCAATTCTTACCTAGACGTATGCATAATTGATTAGAGACTGGTTAATCAATGGTTCAATGATTCTATAAAATGCTCACAGACACTTGATTACGATAGTGATCACGACGCGGTTAAAATTAAATTATTTTGTGTGGAAAATGATCACCTCTCTTTAAGGAATCTTCTACGAAAATACTAAATTTTAAAAAGGCGAATTGGAACAAGTTCAAAAAAACATTGTTAAGAGAGACAAATGATAATATAATAATTCCGGGTGATAGGAAACTGAGTAACAGCGAAATAGATTTTTATTTGCGAAAGTTAGAGTGCTTTAAGCGAAATTGAAATTAATTAGAAAGCTTTTAAACCATAATTTTATAATTTCGGTAAATAAGCGTTTTCAAGACAGACTTGCGTTATTAACACCAAAAGACCCTTCGAATATGTTTGGTGATGTTAGAAAACAGTTTAGGATAGTACGGCCTTTTGAAATAGATACTCTAAGAATTTCTTTAGAGGATGAAAGATTAATAAGAAACGCTGTCATTGATCACTTAGATTTCGAAAAGGAAGATGACAACTACATGATTTATGGCGCAGAGCAAAACTTAAATATAGTTGGTTCATTTTTAGAATCGGTTCACTCTTTTAATGAGATTGACTCTGATAATTCAAAACATATGGAGGTCAATCGTTGTTTCAATAAATTTTTGGAGGAAATAATTCAATATGAACAGCATTTCTCAACCTTGACAACGTTTTCAATGTCATAAAGAGCAGATGACTTAAACGAATCAAAACTAAATAACATTTTAATACCAAAAGACAAAGTTTTGTCAATCTTTAAAAAATTAAGGCCAAAACTGTCATCAGGTGTTGATAATATGCGTAACGTTGTATTGCGCAAATTACCTGATGTTCAAATACGAACTTCTTTTTAATAACATGTTCAACAATGCTTACTTTCCTAGTTGTTGGAAGCATGCTAAAGTAATAATTTTACCAAAGAATGATAAGGATACGTCGAATCCAAAAAATTTTCGTTCAATTAGCTTGCTTCCAAACATCAGCAAAGTATTTGAAGTTTGTATTAATATTAACATCGTAAAATTTTGGGAAGACAATAATTTAGTGAGTGATAGACAATGAAATTCAAATAGATTGTTATATACCGGGGCATGCTTAGTAGATTTTGAAAAAGCCTTTGACAGTATTTGGATTCCGGGCCTTATTTAAAAATTACTTAAACATAAATTCCCAAAACATTTTATAATCCTTATACATATCATACTTAATAACAAAACCTTTACTGTTTATGGGAAAGATACTATGACATTTACAATTGTAAATGGACTGCAACAGGGAACTGTAAATTATCCAAAATTATTTAATTTACACCTAATGATATTATATATATCATGCCGACAATACTGAAGAAGGAATTAATAGTGGTTTGCAAGATAAATTTTTAATAACTGAAAAATATTCAAAAGATTGGCACATGAATATTAATTTAAACAAATGTGAATCTATTCTTTTTAGGCTACCGATTGGGAAATATAATAACAATATAAGAAGAAACTGGAAATCGTTTAGTATTAGATCCATGAATAATATAAGCATCCCAGTAAAACCAGTCGTTAGGCTATTAGGGATTGAGTTAGATAAATTTCTATAGTTTTACAATCACATAAACCTGCAATTTATTAAAGCTAGGAAAGCATTATTTTTGTATAAAAGATTTTTTTTTTAAATATATACAACCAAGGATTAAAATTATCATGTACATTTCTACATCATGTACCAGTCTTTAATTAAACCAATTTTATCACATGGCTGCCAAATATGGTTTAATATATGCCCTTCGTATATGGAAAAGATACGCATATTCGAAAGGAAATGCCTGAGATGTAGTACTACATTATACAGGTAAAAAGTAGTAACTTAAAGAAATATGTATCAAACAAAATCCTCTATGAAAAAGCCGAAGTATCTAGATTTGATAATTTTACTATCCACATTATAAGAGATCATATTCTAAGCAGTATTACTACTACTGTGAATAATATAATATTGGCTCCTTACTTCGTTGACGAGGAGTAAATTTCTAAAACACTTGAAAGTGGATTCATCTTAATAAACATGGTTTTATTCAAAAAGAAGAAAGTATTCCAATATTTTATCATATTTATAGAAGATCAAATATAAAATCAGTAAATTGTAACGAAATAACACCTGAAAACTGTCGCTTCGACACAAGTATTTATTTGGAAGATAAAAATAGTAAACCTAATTTGATTCCTAATAAATATTGCTTGCTTACCCAATAATAATCCTTTGATTTTAACCCTTGACTTTATCTTTTATTCTCACCAATATAAAAGTAAGATTATTTTAATTTTTTTGCTTACAATTGAAAACATATCAAAACTTCCATATACATACATAAATATCAGAATAACAGAAAAATTAACTTTATTATTAATAGAAATTATACTTGAGAGCTCTTTAAAATTGGACTTTGTTTATCAATAAGTTATCAATATATTTTTTGTTTATTTGGAGTTTGTAACTTTTTCTCTAATATATAATTAAAACACATCTAAAAAACAAAAATTTTATTTTTTCTCTTAATGTTGTAAAAATATTGAGTACTTAATACCGAGAATACGTCTCGGTACTTATACTTAATAAACGAAAGTAACTACTCCGCCCTTTCGGTGTTATTTTTAATTAAAAATTATTATTATAAATATGTACATCAGAATAATACAACTCTAAGTGAAAAAAATATAACTTTTTGTGATTTACATAGGAAAATAAAGTTAATTAAAAATTAATTAATGAAGGAGTTTTTGCAATCTATTGATTACTTTTAGATATTTCCTCGAACATAAAAATTAATAACAAAAGAACCGGTTTTTACTTTTACTTTTAATTGTTTATAAACATTTTGTATGTACGTACAGTATGTATGTGTTATTATTTAAGTATGTAAGAGTACATATGTCTAATACGAGTAATACAAACGTATTATTACAATTCATTAAATGCATGCTACTTAATTTAAATACGTAAAAATTTATTTAATTACATAAATAAATGTTTATTTATATTATGATAATATTAATCATAATATAAAGCCCAGTCAACAATTGCAACTTAATGTAGATTTTCTTTGTACGTGACTCTAAATGCTGACGGATATGAGGAACTATAACCTTAACAACATAATTCTAATATGGAAGTTATAGAACTTCAGTAAAAAATTTTCAAACTTTCTCATACAACCGTAACCAAAAACAACTTCTTGGTTGTAGTGAAGCATGAAATTCAAAGGTGTGAACCCGACATAGATTAAAATATGAGAGGAACACTAAAAAGGAGCCAACATACTTATAACAAATAGAGGAAAAATTCGTCTATCCCTACAGTAGAGACTTTAAAATGAAAGTAATGCAAAACACATATAATTTTAAACAATACCTAAAACAAAGGTGGTTTGTCACAACGTCCACGTATTATGCCCATGCGACGTAATTTCCATCAACGTAGAGTCATACCCTAAATGTATATTTTATAGTTTTCTGTGTAAATTTACATTTATCCTACCGTAGAAATCGTAAATGTAAGGTAAATGTAGCTGTACAGTAAATGTAAATGTAGTTGTGCTTATAGAATAAGTAAAAATGTGTCATGTATTTTTGACATACCTATTTCTATTTATCAATAAATAACAACGCAAAGCTGTTCAAACCAATGATGGCCACTTTGCGATTTAGTGCGAAAAGTGGGCTAATATTTTACTTAAAATTATGTTATGTTATTATGTTATGTTTTGTAATAATCAAAAAATTAATATTTGCATAAGTTATACTTAGCCTAGCAGTTTTACGAAACATTACGTGTATAACATATTTAACTTGAGGGT
Organism: Gymnosoma rotundatum; assembly: GCA_916610165.2. NCBI lineage: Eukaryota > Metazoa > Arthropoda > Insecta > Diptera > Tachinidae > Gymnosoma > Gymnosoma rotundatum. The sequence goes on from OU744339.1 coordinate 66,917,820, forward strand.
TACAAGATCAAGTTTTGCTTCAAGTTTCGTTTCAAGTTTTAATACGTTTACAGTTTTTACCAATACATACTTTTAACAATTGAAACGAACTTGCTTTCAATTTTTCGTTCAAGTTGAATGTTTCAAGTTAGGTTTAAGAAAGCAGCTGTTCATAATTCTCTTGGAATATTCTTCGTTTTTGTTTCTACAAATTTTATGCCGCCATAAGTTTTTGCCATCTTGAAAGCAATTTGCTTTCAAGTTGCGTGCAGCTTACGTTACCTAAAAGTTTTAGTAATAAAGGACATATAAGTACTTGAAAAGGGGGTTTGTACTTCACTTCAATTTTTGATAATGTTATGTTAATATTCACTGGCTACATCTGTTACGTAAGCTCATATTGAAATTCTATTTTCAGCAGGTTGTAACGTTACGACTAGCTGACATTTCAGTCGGCTAAGCATTTGCATAACACTTCGTATAACAAAACTGATCAGCTGACACATTTACATTTCTACATTTACGGTCGGCTAAATTTACCTTAACATAGATTATTCACCTCTGATCTGCTGCTGCTTTTTGTTGAAAATAAGAAAACAAATGTAAAAAGTAAAATTTTTTGATTAAAAAAAACTGAAGTTTAAGTAAATTTGTTCAAATTTCTAAAGAGAAAAGTAAAAAGAATTAATTTCAACAGAAAAACATGGAATGTAAATTTATGTCATAGCATTGGTCTGATAAAGTCGGTACTAGGTCAATAAAAAACAACTTTAGCTGGTTTCAAGTTTACAACCTTCATTTGTCATAAAATATATAAAAAACAGCATATCCTTTCGTTAATTTAATATCCCTTCCAACGTAAGATATTATATTGAATGGCCGGTAAATGTAAAGGGTCTTGAAAAGATTGTTCTTTGGGGTGGTAGTGAAGACATAAACTTCTGGCCCGTTTCTTTTTGGAAGAGAACGTATCTCTCACAATTTCAAATCGAACCGCATAAGGCTCTTTAAGTTATGAATCAGAAAGTCGTATCTTCAAAGTCTGTCTACCATGAATCGTAAATTTTTGAATATGTCGCACAAACAGGTTTGTAAAAGCAACCTCATATGGAAATATTTTAAGACATTTTTTACTATATGCCAAACCCAAGGGTCGTGGTATAGCTTTCGGCAAATACTCCTATTCAATGAAATAGGCTTACAGACATCTAAAAATTAAACAATTCCGCACAAATTTCACTTCCGATTGGGTCATTTCGAAGCTGAGATATAAACTAATTGCTCGGGGTAGATCTGAAAATCACTTCAGTACATTCGTTGGTGGTCACGGTTCTGTATCCAAATTAATACATTCCAAATGCTCATGAATGTTCACTTATTTCTGCCATTAATTCTTTGGGTTCGATAATCAATAAAGCCATTGTCATGAGGAATTTCTAAAAATCCACGACTTGCTCCGTCAGTGCTTCGATTCAGTTTGAGACCACACTCCTACACATTTTACAATTAGTGTAACTCTATTCGCAAGAAAAGCTGGAAACTCACTTGTCTCTTTATGCAACGATGCTAAAACTATAGTGGAGACAGTTGATGGAAACATCTCATCTTCAGGACACTTTAACTGACCTTTAAACGAATCCACAATTTTTGCCAATAACCCTGCTCCACAGAGTTTTAACTTTTGTTTAAGACGCAAGTAAATGCGTGCTAGTCCCAAACGGAAAAAAGACAGAGTGAACATAGATCGGTGCAGCGTATTAAATTTCAGAAGCATCACAAAATTTGTGGATATCATTATCAATCTCAGGGTGAAAGCAAACCCATCAAGGAATAAATTTTTTTCTCTATTTGTTGCATAAGATAAGACAGCGTGCTTAAAGTTTTTGTAGTGCTCGCATATGAAAATTTCAAAATTCAGCATCCAACAAATTTTTGTGCGGACTTCTTTTAAAAGTGGCATATTATTAGCGGTCTATTTTCGAAGAATGAAACTAGCAGAAAATACAATTTATCTACTGCACTTAATCGGGAATTATCTTTATATAAGGCAGAAGGCGTGCCCCAAATGTAGGCCAAAAACGTAGTCCCCATAGAAAATCTCCGTACCGCAAGGCGGTATATAGATATTTGCAACCAGAGCTTGCGTTAATTCATTGGCCTGCATCCGAAAAATTGCTTTTAAATGCTTTAAGTTATCGGATATAAAAAAATACCTTTCACGTAGGCACTAAAGGAAGACATATATTTCTGCTTAATCTCTTTTTGAAGCTTCTTTCAAATCATTCGCCCAAAATATTATCATAACTTTGCTGAAGTTGTTCCCATAAAAGGTTTAGTTCTTTCTCATGGGTGGTAGATGAACCAATTCTGTGTTCCGATAGAGGTATTATATTAATAAAAGTATCACATCCGCCATTTGTCAAAGTCAAAAAAATTAATAACCGATGGATTTATAAAGGGTTAAATTAAAATTAAAAAATATTTTTGTTATTGTGATTAAAACAAAAATAACTCCACAAAAAAATATCAGGCACAATAAATCAAAAGTAATTTGTGCAGCAATTATATTTCGAGTAATTTCTTATTTCAGTACTTTTTTACTTTATTTAAATCCGATAAAATATTAACAAGTCTGTAAGAAATAATATGTTGTTTAATAAAATTCACATAAAACTTTCTTCAAATTCTGTAAATCGTGGAAGTAAATTTATCTATGAAAATAAAATTTATGAAAACTCCATTATTCAGGAGGTGTACTGATCATGCTGATATTGTAGAAATTACACACGGAATGACAAAGTTGTACATACTCTTTTTCCATTTTTTGTGGTGAAGGGTATAAGAAGGGAATAAATATTGTAGAAATTACACCCGGAATGACAACCTTATAAATACCCTTTTTCCACTTTTTGTGGTGAAGGGTATAAAAACTGTTCAAACTCTCACAATGATTTTCTTTCAATGTACATAAATACGTTTATATAAATCTAGTAATAGATTAAAACCAACGTATTTATATACATATGCCTGCAAGAAATTATTATTTTAAACAACTGGTTTCATGAATTTTATTTATTTACGCATTCATTGCTATTTTTAATTTAAATTACTCTTATTTGTGTTATTTACCTTAATTTAACAACAACCTTGAAATTCTGTTTAAGTTCATTATGATTTTTGCTTACATTGTTTTGCGTTGTCTGGGAGATCATGTTTCCTCTGGGAACTTCCGCTGGCAGAAGTAAAATTATATTATAAAAAACATTTGTGTGCATGTATGTATATTATTAATGAACAAAATAACAACCATTTATTGCAAATCAACAATAAATTAGTATTTAAGACATCAATTAAATTAAAATAAACAAACAAAGCAGTCGTATTATTCCACCATAATAACCAAGTTCAAGTGCTTGTGTTATATCTAACCTACACGATAACCAAGTTTAAGTGCTTCCGTTATCACGTATAATTGTCCCGGTGATTCCGCCCGGACAAAACAGCAAACTAGCTGAGTCCATACATTCTGGTGACCCCGACGTGATCAACTCGAATAAAATTTTGCTCCTGTTTCCAGGAAGAAAGAACTAAATCAAAACGCGCGAGCAACATAATGGCTACTGCTTAAACCCCTATGGAACAACTAACAACTTCCCAGCGAGCAACAGGAAAAGTAATAGAATCTATCACTCGAAATTTTAAGAAGAATTCAGTATACAGAAAGACCGTTCACTATTATGAAGAGAGGATTAAGAGGGTAGATACTGCTTGGGCTGAGTTCGAACTTAACGACAACAAAATAAGATGTCTTGAAAAGCCCCAGTTAGACCACAAATATTTCACCAAAACTAGTACCAAAAAATTGAGGAGCTCGTCACAAAATATATTTGAAACGGCAATGAATGAAACATCATAATCACCATTGGATACTATCCAACAAAACACCAATAAAGAGCTTGCTTCACCTACAAGAACATCAATAAATTCTACAATAAGAAGGCAATATGTAATGAAGTCATCACTAAAGCGTCTTCTAGCTACGGACCCCACAGCAACAAACATGAAGCTCAAAGAAAAACTGTGGTGCGAAATCCAAGAACTACATTTCACTATATGGGAATCCATTAATTATCTACTAAACGGGGATATGACATGAATTCCTACGAAAATCTGGAGATACAAGTCATTGAAAACTTTAAGCTATCTCCTCGCACCCCAGAACAAGGTTTCGAATCTATGCCAAACAACGTTCTACCATTGCCAAAGGTCACAATTCCAAAATTTAATAGAGACTATTTAAAGTGCTGAGCTTTTCACGACTTGTTTACACAACTAGTAGACAATCAGCATATTCCTGCGGCACAAAAGATGTAGTACCTAAAGTCAAGCTTGGGGGATGAAGCTGAAAAACTAATAAGTCATCTTTCAGCCATAGCCCCCGCTTGGAGCCTGTTGCAAGGACGATATAACAATCAACGGGTTCTTGTAACAACGGTAATGCAACAGCTTTAAGACCAACCTAATGCAGGACCATCAGCTGCTGCTATCAAACAGTTGCATGATACAACGCAAGAATATCTACATGCACTTAACAACATTGGGATTGATACAACTTTGTGGGATCCAATGAGTTTTCACATATTGGTTAAAAAACTGGATCGAGGCACTCTTATTCTGTATGAGAGGACCATCAGCAATCTAAAGGAACCACAAAATATCAAGGAATTCTTTAAATTTCTAAAAAATCACTTTCAATCCCTGGAAGCCATGAACCAGAAAGAGAGGTCATCAAAGGTTTACGTTTCTACTACCTCAGCTAAACACACAGAAATCATGTGCCTATTTTGCAAAACCGGTTCTTACCAATTGTATCGGTGTCAGAGTTTTCCACAAATATTGCCATAAAACCGCCTAAACTTCGTGCAAAAACAAAACCTTTGCTTAAACTGTTTGAAATCAGGCCACACTGCAAAAACAAACGTTCTCCTCAGCACAGCTTAAGTAAAAATCAAAACTGACACAATGGAGGTTGAATGCCGTGCCTTACTTGACTCAGGGTCACAAGTCAACTTAGTTACCGAGCGTTTGGTAAACCGCCTCAACATTGCAAAACAGACGTCATAAGTGAACATCAATGGAATCGGGGACTCTTGCACCAAAACAAAGCACCGAGTAAATGTGGCCTTGTGTTCTCGCATTAATGGGTATTCAACGCGCCTGGAGGCACTTGTCTTGGCTCGAATCATAGCACCACAAATATCAAAATCTATCGATATTGATGATTGGCCACTACCGAAGAACCTTATGTTATCTGATCCGGCGTTTAATAGGTCAAATAAAATTGATATATTGCTAGGTGCAGAGCACTATCACCAACTGCTTGCAACAAACAGTCCTCAAAGCAAGGATCAAGAAGTGGAAAGACATCCTAGATGGCGATATCAAATGCTTCTACTCTACCTAAAGTAATTGAACCCAATGTGAATGAAATGACATCTACCTCTCCAAAGGCATCTTCACTAGCAGCAGCAAATGGTCAGTTGTCCAGCTCATACGTTCTCCTCAGCACAGCTTTAGTAAAAATCAAAACTAACACAACGGAGGTTGAATGCCGCGCCTTACTTGACTCAGGGTCACAAGTCAACTTAGTTACCGAGCGTTTGGTAAATCGCCTCAGCATTGCAAAACAGACGTCTTCAGTGAACATCAATGGAATCGGGGACTCTTGCACCAAAACAAAGCACCGAGTAAATGTGGCCTTGTGTTCTCGCATTAATGGGTATTCAACGCGCCTGGAGGCACTTGTCTTGGCTCGAATCATAGCACCACAACCATCAAAATCTATCGATATTGATGATTGGCCACTACCGAAAAACCTCATGTTAGCTGATCCAGCGTTCAATAGGTCAAATAAAATTAATAGTGCAGAGCACTATCACCAACTGCTGGCAACTGGGCAAGAACATTATCTCCTCAACTTTTTATATTACAGAACATAGTTTTTGCTGGATTGGAGCAGGAAAAATAAATAGAGTACATTTAACAGACGCATCCTGTGGAATGTGCATCCAAGATGAAGCGATTGAAGCTTTCATTTCTCGACTCTGGAAACTAGAAGAAGTTAAACCAACTAGAAGAAGTTAAACCAACTAAAAGGCCGCTATCAATTGCTGACAGACAATGTGAAGAACACTTTGCACAAAATACAACTAGAAACCATCAGGCCCGATTCAGAGTCAAAATACCATTTCATCAAAACCCCAATACTCTAGGCGACTCACATGTAATTGCTTTTAATCGATTTCTCGCTCTAGAACGACGTCTTCAAAAGAATCCGGAATTGAAGGCTAAATACACTGAATTTATGGATGAGTATGAGTCAATGGGACACATGACAAAATTGGAAAGAAAGGATACGATTATGCCCATTGCATACTATCAACTCAACACAGTAACATATGGCACTAAAGCTGCTCATTACTTACAACCAATTGTCTGGAGCGATTGGCTAAGGAAAATGACTTACATCAATATTAAAATTTATTATTCGGAATCTTTTAAAATTTAATTTACTTTATTCGTGCTTGATTCCTTTAAATATAAATATTTCATGATATTCTCATGAAATATTTCTTATTTTAAACTAAACTAAAAATGAAATGTATTACTGCGGGGAAAGCATATCCATATGACCATTTCACTACTGCTCAAATAGCTCATCAGTGGATTTTACCCAAATTTTGTATAGAAAAACTGAAAGTCTTATATCAAAAGCCAAATTGATTAAATGAGAACTCCATTGAATCAATAAGACAGAAGACAATAACAACTCAAAAATGTTCTGAAAATCACTTCAGTACATTCGTTGGTGGTCACGGTTCTGTATCCAAATTAATACATTCCAAATGCTCATGAATGTTCACTTATTTCTGCCATTAATTCTTTGGGTTCGATAATCAATAAAGCCATTGTCATGAGGAATTTCTAAAAATCCACGACTTGCTCCGTCAGTGCTTCGATTCAGTTTGAGACCACACTCCTACACATTTTACAATTAGTGTAACTCTATTCGCAAGAAAAGCTGGAAACTCCCTTGTCTCTTTATGCAACGATGCTAAAACTTGTAGTGTATTGGTCACACTATTCATTATAATATATTGGTCACATTTATCAAACTACATTTTAACACTAGAATTTTGCATTGCAATGAATTTGTCACAAAAAATAAACAAAATAACCCACATATTGTAACAGCAATTGTTTAAAGGGAATTATATTACGATTGACCCATAAATGAGACATTGTAAATAATTGCTGATGTAAGATCAATAACAATACGCAAGCACATAATTATTAAAAGAAGTAGAATTAAGAAATTTTGTATAAATAGCTGTAAGTAAATTAAATAAAGATTCAGAATAATTTTGACAAACAAAGTATTCTCACTATTCTAGCCAAGCACCCTCAACAGTGCTCAGAAGAATTAAAACGTGCTGTGGCTAAGCGCAGCATCATAAAATACTTAGCAAGGTTTTGATCATTTCAATAATAAATATTTTAAACATTATATGGCGATCCTGCCAAACAAAATTTAATTAATATCCTAAATAATATCCTAAAACTGCCTAGTTGTCCTATCACTTAAAGGACATTTGAAGGACGTTAACAGTATTAATTCTGAATGTCGCTGGAAGATAGTCCAACTAAAGAAGAGATAGAGCTTATCTTTTCAAAATATATAAGCAAGGAGTACGTGCCAGAAGGAAGTACTGAGAACTATCCAGAATATATTCCAACACCAAAAAACGCCAGTCCAAAGCCCATAACACTTGAGGAATATAGAAGGAGGACACAAAAACAAGAGGTTCCCATACAGCAGAACAAACAAAAAACAAAAAGAGGGGGAAAAACCCAACAAATAAAGAAACAGAAACAAGAAATATTGCGGTTGATGGGAATAACGAGTGGAGAGCAAAAGAGGCAACTGTATATGAAAATCAAAGAACTAAATGGGAAACCAAAAATCCAAACAAGAGGAGGTGATAAACATCAACAACAAAAACGAGCAGAAAATGGACTTTGGGACGACCATAACAGTAGACGCCTTTTTCATCTTTTGCATGGTGGCTTTAGCAATACTAGTATATAAATTAAATAGATATTTTAAGCAATATGTACAAAAGAAAGCTGTAGTACAAGTTTAAAATAAAATAAAAATAAAAAGTTTATAATTTATATGATAATTGTATAATAATTATATAGTAGAAATTTTTTTTTTTTTTTTTTTTGTATATTGCTAATGGAAGCAATTATAAATAGATTAGAAACATTACTTAAAAACTTTAAAAAAGCAGGAGCTAGGGGATACAATGAAGCGACTTTACTATGTAAATTAGAAGAACTAGAATTGTTAAAAGAAGAATTTTTAAAATTAACTGATACAAAATTAGAAACAGAAAACGTTCAGGAAGACATAGAAAAATTTAATAGATTTTACAATAAAGCAAAAATACTTTTTGAACAAGCCCTAACTTCTAAAAACCAAAATTTAACAAATATGGCAACTTTTAGTTTGGAAACCGCTGTAAAAATTATTCCAGTGTTCAATGGAAATTACAAAGAATTAAACTCTTTCCTCACTATAGTAGAACTGATCAACAGTACTTTAGAGACATCTCAAAAGCAAATCCTAATAACTTTTGTTTATAACGTAAAGTTATCAAACTTGGTAAGAACATCGTTGGGTATATCCGCACCAACGACATTTGATGAATTAAAAAGCCTTCTATCCAACAGATATAAATCGAAGAAAACCGTTGCTCAAGTACAGGCTACTCTCAGCACTTTTTCACAAAAAAGTATGAATGTAAACACATACCATGAAAAACTCTTAGAGTTAATAACAGAACTAAACGATTTACAAATTAAGGACATAGAAAATTGCAATCAATTACAGGCTACAACTGTTAAACAACTTAATGACAATCATGCCTTAAATGTATTTAAAAATGGTTTAAAAGGAGAACTGAAACCAACAGTTTTTGCCTCACGACCAAAAGAACTCAATGAAGCACTACAATTGGCTTTAGAATTAGAAAAAGAATTCTCGAATAACTCCGAACAAGTTCTTTATTTCTCTAACAATAATGCGAATAATAGGAGAAATAATTTAAGAAATTCAAATAACAATTATAGTAACGGAACAAATAATTTTAACTATAACAACAGAAACCGAAATAACAACAATTGGTCAAAAAGGAACAATAATGGTAATCATAGACCAACATACAATAATAACAATTATAGGCATAATAATTATACAAACGCCAGAAATGGACCAAATACGTATCATAATAGAAACAACAGCAATGGATCATATAGATATAATGACAGAAATAATCGAAATAACAATAATAAGAACAGTAATAATTTTCAAAATAACCGAAGAAATATACACTGTATACAGGAAAACTATCAGGCTCCGGATGTGAGTCAAGAAACTGTACAAACCCACTATCCGGAGAACCAATAATAAGATTAAATAATGTTTTCCAGATATCAAATGACATGACCAATTTCATAACTTTAGATTTAGGCAAGAATTCAAAACTTACTTTTCTGATAGACACAGGAGCAGACATCTCTTTGTGTAAAATTAACGAATTAAATGAAGATTCTATAGACATAAACAAGGAAAGATCGATTAGTTTTACAGGTATCACTACAGAAAAAATTAAATCAATTGGAACATCAGAATTAAAATTCACCATAAATAATTTCAAAGAAAAACATAAATTTCATATAATTGACAAAGATTTTCCAATACCAACAGATGGAATTTTGGGAAGGGATTTCTTTTCAAAATTCTTGTGTAAGATTGATTATGAAACATTTACCTTAACACTTACTTTAGGGAATGAAGAGATTACCATACCTATGAAATCATGGATAAATAAAAATTACTGCATAAAGGTAGAGAGACGATCGGAAAGTATTCATCCTATTAACTTACATATATGTGAAGATAGCATTATTCTTAATAAAGAAATTCAACCAGGTATATTTATTAGCAACACAATAGTACCAGGAAACGGAAATCACCATGTCAAGATATTAAATACAACAGATAGCGATGTAGTACTAAAGGACATTAATCTGGAAATAGAACCCTTACGAAATTATATTGTATTACAAAGACCGCACACGAGGGAAAAAGACTTCAATGAAGACAGATTTAGAAAATTGCTTAATATTTTGAAATTTGACGTAAAGGACGAAAAATCAAAAACAGAACTAATACAGATCTTTAAGGAATATCAGGATATTTTTCATTTAGAAGGAGAGACACTGACTTCTAATAATTTTTATACACAGAATTTAAAGGTTTCAGATAATACACCAGTATACATAAAGAATTATAGATTACCACATACACAACACGATGAGATTAATAACCAAGTACAAAAATTATTGGATGAAGATATCATCGAACCATCTAATAGTGCATACAATTCGCCACTACTAATAGTGCCAAAAAAGAGCGAAAATGGAAAAGCAAAATGGAGATTAGTTGTAGATTTCCGACAACTCAACAAAAAGATAGTTAATGATAAATTTCCATTAACAAGATTAGAAGATGTTTTAGATCGTCTTGGAAGAGCAAAATATTTTTCAACTTTAGACATGACTAGCTCATTTCATCAGATAAAGTTAGATGACGACTCAAGACAATTGACTGCATTTTCAACTAACAATGGACATTATCAATTCAAAAGATTACCATTTGGATTGAAAATTTCTTCAAATAGTTTCCAAAGAATGCTAACAATAGCACTCAGTGGCTTAGATTCCAAAGCATTTTTATACGTTGACGATATAATTGTATTTGGATGTAGTTTAAAACATCACAATGAAAACTTAGTGAAAGTATTCGAACGTTTATCGAGATACAACCTAAAATTGAATGCAGCAAAATGTGTATTTCTCAAATCAGAAGTAATTTATTTAGGACACCAAATAACGAAAGACGGTATACGGACAGACCCTTCAAAAAATAAAGCAATAGAACAATATCCAATTCCAAAGGACAAGGACGATATTAAAAGATTTGTGGCATTTTGTAATTATTATAGACGTTTCATACAAAATTTTGCTGAAATCACAAAATGTCTGAACGATCAAACTAAAAAAGGAAAGCAATTTGAATGGACTGAAAATTGTCAACAAGCTTTTAACTTATTAAAGACAAAATTAATTAGCGCACCAATATTAAGATATCCAGATTTTGAACAACCATTTATATTGACTACTGACGCATCAAATTTTGCATTAGGAGCTGTTCTATCACAAGGAAATATAGGAGAAGATTTACCAATTTCTTATGCAAGAAAAACCTTAGGAAAACATGATTTAAATAAACCAGTGATTGAAAAAGAACTACTTGCAATACATTGGGGAATAGAATTTTTTAGACCATATTTATTTGGTAGAAAATTTATTGTAGTGACGGATCACAGACCACTTATTTCACTTTTTTCACACAAGAATCCATCATCTAAATTGACTAGAATACGAATAGATTTGTCAGATTATGATTTTGAAATTGTTTATAAAAAAGGAAAAATAAATACAAACGCAGACGCTTTGTCAAGAATCAAATTAGATTCTGAAATGTTGAAGAATATGATACCTATGGAAGAAGACAAAAGTAAACCATCGAAAATTTTAGTAACAACACGTGGAAAGAAAGCAAAGGAAAATACGGAAAATGTGGAAATAAATAGTAAGAATGACATATCCCAAGGCCAACATAAAAATCATATGTGGGAATGTACATCCTTGCAAGATATAAAGAATATTCATGAATTGAAATTTAGTATTATAAAAACCGGTATAAGAAATGTGAAAGATGGACCAAAGGATGGTACCATAGAAAATAAAAATAATAGCTTTGTAATGAATGTTAATGAAGATCTAGCAAAATACGTTTTGCCACTAGAGAAGTTAATAATTTATATGCATAAGCAAAATATAAAAAATCTCGCTTTATCCTGCGAAGATAGTATTTTTGAGCTCATATCAAAAGAATATTTGAATAAAACTTATAATGAGGTATACCAGATATTATTGAAAACGAATAAACATAGAAAGTTAGAATTGAACATAATATTATATAAACCTTTGCAACATATTACGAACAAAAAGTCACAAATGAAGATTATAGAAGAATTCCACAACTCACCATTATCAGGACATTTTGGTATAAGAAAAACAATTCTAAAATTAAAACAACGTTACGTTTGGAAAAACATGAGAAAAATGGTTAGAGATTATATTAATAAATGCGATAAATGTTTGGGAAATAAGCAAACTAAACATATTAAGGAAGAGATGATTATAACAGAGAATCCTAGTACTAGCTTTGAAACAGTAGAAATAGATACTGTTGGACCCTTGAGAATTTCTAATGGCTACAGATATATACTAACTATGCAGTGCGAATTAACAAAGTATGTAATAGCACACCCAATTGAAACTAAAGATGCTAAAAGTATTGCCAAAGCATTAGTTGAACAGTTTATCTTAAAGTATGGATGTTTTAAGAATTTAAAATCTGATAGAGGAACTGAATTTAATAACGAATTGTTACAAGAAGTTTGTAATTTATTAAATATTAATCAAAAATTTTCAGCACCATATCACCATCAATCAATAGGTTCTATTGAACGTAATCATCGTGTACTAAATGAATATTTATTAAATTTTGTTAATGATTATGAATGGGACAAGTGGGTAGCATACTATACATTCGCATATAATACGACACCACATATTGACACCAACTATTCACCTTACGAATTGATTTACGGTAAACTAGCAGCATTACCAACAGACAAAATACAAAACAATAGTATATGTTATGACATAGAAAACTATGCTAATGAGATAAAATTAAGACTAAAAAAGTCATTAGAAAATGCTAAAAGATTAATAGAAATAGCTAAACAGAAATCAAAAGAAGTATATGACAGAAACACAAATGTAAGCACTTTTAAAGTAGGAGACTTAGTATTAATAAAACTAATATCTAGAAAAAAGAATCAAAGTCCATATAAGGGACCATATGAAATTATAAAAAGATTAGGAGTAAATTCATTGTTAAAAATAGATAATAAGAATAAAATTTTTCATAATAATATACTTAAATTGTATAAAACTTGGCAATATCAATAAAATATAAGCAAATTAAAATTATTAAAAATAATTATAAGCAATTTTAAATTTATTTTCATTATTATAAAACACATAGTATATACTATCCCTACATATCACTAGACATTATATTGTACACACTTATTAATTTCATATTATAACACATTTCTTTTAAGATTTAATTCATTTCATTTATTCATGAATTCAATCTTGAGGACGGAGGTGTAGTGTATTGGTCACACTATTCATTATAATATATTGGTCACATTTATCAAACTACATTTTAACACTAGAATTTTGCATTGCAATGAATTTGTCACAAAAAATAAACAAAATAACCCACATATTGTAACAGCAATTGTTTAAAGGGAATTATATTACGATTGACCCATAAATGAGACATTGTAAATAATTGCTGATGTAAGATCAATAACAATACGCAAGCACATAATTATTAAAAGTAGTAGAATTAAGAAATTTTGTATAAATAGCTGTAAGTAAATTAAATAAAGATTCAGAATAATTTTGACAAACAAAGTATTCTCACTATTCTAGCCAAGCACCCTCAACAGTGCTCAGAAGAATTAAAACGTGCTGTGGCTAAGCGCAGCATCATAAAATACTTAGCAAGGTTTTGATCATTTCAATAATAAATATTTTAAACATTATAACTATAGTGGAGACAGTTGATGGAAACATCTCATCTTCAGGACACTTTAACTGACCTTTAAACGAATCCACAATTTTTGCCAATAACCCTGCTCCACAGAGTTTAAATCGGGTAAAGTCTCAAATTACTAGAGCTACTTTTGTTTAAGACGCAAGTAAATGCGTGCTAGTCCCAAACGGAAAAAAGACAGAGTGAACATAGATCGGTGCAGCATATTAAATTTCAGAAGCATCACAAAATTTGTGGATATCATTATCAATCTCAGTTTGAATCGTCAAATCAATCGGACGTGTATTTTTTTTAAACTCGCAAAATAAATATGCCTATTACAAATAAAATTTGTGAGTGTGTGAATTTTAATAAACAAACGACAAAAACAATAAAACCTGTTTGTACAAAACAACAAAGTTGTTGTATTTTTTTTTTCTTTTCTATTTTTTTTTTGCAACGGAATTATCAAGTGTATAATAAGACAAAACAAAAAAACAGTACGAGGGCTCTCTAATGAGTCACTCTAATTTTAAGTTAAATCCTTCTGAGAAAAGTGCAAAAATAAGCAGTAGAAATGCATATGTTATACTAAATGCGGATACAAATAGTGAAAAAAACATTGAAAGAAATGAAAACAAAAAAACTGATGCGTTCTTAAATGCTGAGCCAATTTATCGAACACGTTCTTGTTCACCGTTGTTGCTAAGTAGTGGCAATAAAAAAATACAAATACATTCTCGTCACCTGCTGAAATCAGTACGCCCAAACCAATAACGGTAAGTGCACAAAAACCCAAGACGCAAGTGGGTATGGATCGATACGTGACGGTATTAAAAAGAGGACGAAGCCCTAAATCCTCGCAATTAGCACCAATTTCTAAGTTCCACAAGGAAAAGGATTCGAACGGTATAAATTCCCACAATCGTTTTGCTATTTTAGATAGTGAAACAACCGAATCGAAAACTTCACCCAAATCGTCGAAACCTCCTCCGATTTTCTTAAGGGAGAAAAACTCGAACGAACTTATCAAGAAATTAATTTCAGTTATTGGGGAGAATTCATTCTATTTCATTCTATGTGGTTTCTGTCAAACGTGGTAACATCAACGAGACTAAAATTCAAGTAAATGACGAAACCAGCTACCGTAAAACAGTAGATGAATTTGAAAAATGCCAAAAAAATTTTTATACCTACCAACTCAAGAGCAGCAAAGGTCTACAGGTAGTCATTAAAGGGGTAGATTCATATGTGGATCCAAAGGAGATATTAGCTGGCCTCCAAAAAGCGGGATTTAAGGTTAAACATGTAGATAACCTTAGAAATAAGGAACGTGTGCCCCAACCTCTTTTCCGAGTTGAACTGGAACCAGGCGACATCAAATTAAAGAAAAATTAAACGCACCCCATATACAATTTGAAGTACCTATTACACCGCAAAATAACAGTGGAGGAACCACATAAACGCTCAGGACCCGTCCAGTGCTTAAATTGTCAAGAATATGGCCATACTAGGGCATATTGTAAGTTGTCACCAGTTTGCGTAGTGTGTGGCGAGTTACATTGTTCCGCCCAATGTGATAAACCTAGGAATGACACCAC
Organism: Gymnosoma rotundatum; assembly: GCA_916610165.2. Lineage (NCBI taxonomy): Eukaryota > Metazoa > Arthropoda > Insecta > Diptera > Tachinidae > Gymnosoma > Gymnosoma rotundatum. The sequence goes on from OU744339.1 coordinate 66,933,270, forward strand.
TGTTAAAAAATGTAGCAATTGCGGTGGAAACCACACTGCTAACTACAGAGGCTGTCCAGTTTTTTCCATAGTAAGGAAGTCATCTCAAAAATTAAATACTCCTGCTAAGCAACCACAATATCGAGCAAATATGCATTTCCCTTAGTTGGCTCAACCAAGAACCCAACATGTCTCATACGCGGATATGTTAAAATCCAATAATATTTCAGCGAACAAAGCGACACTGACAGCTAGTTCTATGCCAAATTTGCAACCAAAACCTAAACAACAAACACCATCAGGTAATTTTAATCGTCTCGAAGCAAGCATCGAGACATTAGTGCACTCGTTAAACAGTTTTATGAGCTCTATGAGCAGCATGATGCAAGAAATGGTACGCATGCAATTTACTATGTTGCAGGCGTTACTCAACAAAACATGAACTGTTTAAAAATATGTTTCTGGAACGCAAACGGCTTGCGCCAACACAAAAACGAACTCGAGTACTTCCTAAAGAAGGAACAAATTGATGTCATGCTGGTTGCAGAGACTCACTTAACAACAAATAGCTTTTTTAAAATAAATGGCTATATTTTATATGACACCAAAGACCCGCGTGGCAGAGCATGTGGTGGTTCTGCAATACTAATAAAGGCTCGAATCAAACATCATTTACTGTGTGACTTTTGTGAAGACTACCTTCTAGCAACAAACATCTGCATTGAAGAATTTCATCAAAACTTCGTTATTTCCTCGATATACTCACCTCCTAGATTTCAAATATCAGAAAGTCAATACAGCGATTTCTTCAAATCACTAGGTCCCTGTTTCATAGCATCAGGCGACTACAACGCTAAACATACGTTTTGGGGATCAAGACTAATTACTCCAAAAGGTCGAGTTTTGTTTGACACAATTTCAAAAATGAGTCTGAATGTGATATCGAGTGGACAACCCACCTATTGGCCTACTGATTATCAAAAAATACCATATGTTATTGATTTTGGCGTAACTAAAGGTATTTCAAGAGAAATAATCGAAGTCGAAGCGTCACTTGAATTATCCTCTGATCATTCACCGACAATTGTCTATATATTCAACCAGCAAAATATCGTGTCACCAAGTACTAGTACAAGCATAAATTGGTTGAAATATAAAAAATATCTTAGTACTCATTGTTCAGAAAATATCCCGCTAAGAACTCCAGAAGACGTAGAGCAAAGTCTTACTAATTTCGATAAAAACCTTAAATTAGCTGCCCAACATGCAACAGTAACCCGGCAACTAATAAGACACAATCAAATTCATTCTGCTGACATCGAGAGGCTCTTGGCTGAGAGAAGAAAAATTCGCAGAGAGTGGCAATCGCACAGATCTACTCAACTTAAAAGCAGACTTAAAGAATGCACGAAACGGCTAAGAGAGTTACTAGAATCCCGAAGAGTAGCATCCCTGAAAAACTATTTACAAAATCTTGACCAAACTTCTCAATCAGATTATTCATTATGGCGAGCGTGTAGAAACCTTAAAAGACCAGTTGTACAAAAGCCTCCCTTGCGAACTTTGTCTGGAGGCTGGGCAAGCAATGATACAGAAAAGGGCAAATTATTTGGTGAACATTTGAAAAAGGTATTTACTCCAAATGTATTGACTGATGCAGTTAAGCTGCCAACTGTCGAAGCTAGTGATGCAGTACATTTAAGATTTCATTTTAGTGATGTAGAAAGGGCAATAAGTGATTTAAGCACCAAGAAAGCCCCTGGCTTTGATAAAACCAGTAACAAGATGTTATTCGAGTTACCCCATATAGCTCGCAAAATTATTCTTTTTATTTTTAACGCCATTTTACGTCTTGAGTACTTTCCTCCAGATTGGAAGGTTTCCCTAATAACTATGATTCCTAAACCAGGAAAAGACCACACAAAAGTTGAATCATACAGGCCTATAAGTCTTTTATCAAATATGTCAAAGCTGTTTGAGAGGATGTTAATAAATAAGCTGAACCCCATTCTAAGCGACAAAGGATGTATTCCGAACCATCAATTTGGCTTCAGAAAAAAACATAGTACAATTGAACAAACTCACAGGTTAGTTAACGTAATTAAGAAGACCTTTGAAGAAAAAAAAATACTGCTCTGCGCTTTTTATCGACGTTTCTCAAGCGTTCGATAAGGTATGGCACGATGGCCTAAAATATAAGTTAAAACTGAATTTGCCCGCAAACTTATATAAGCTGTTAGACAGTTATTTAACTGATCGGAAATTCATTGTTAAAGAAGGCAATTTTTTAAGCTCACCTGAGCCAATTGAAGCCGGAGTTCCCCAGGGTAGTATATTGGGTCCCATTTTATACTTGTTGTATACTTCAGATATGCCAACTAGTGTCCGAATCCACACATCGACATTTGCTGACGACACAGCTTTTTTAAGAATTCACGAAAGTCCCGAAGTAGCATCACGATATTTACAAGACCATATATTAATTCTAGAAAAGTGGTTAAAGAAATGGAGAATTAAGGTGAATGAACAAAAATGTAGTCACATAACTTTCACACTGCGTAGGGAATCGTGCCCCCCTATTCGCATAAATAACCAAACAATACCGCAGCTTTCAGACGTAAAATATCTCGGCATACATCTTGACCGGCGCCTTACTTGGAAACGCCACATAGAATCAAAGTTAACACAAATGAAGTTAAAAGCAGTCCAACTCAACTGGCTTATCGGCAGAAATTCCACTCTCGCTTTAGATTGCAAACTTTTATTGTACAAGACAATTTTAAAACCAATTTGGTGTTATGGCATTCATTTATGGGGGACTGCCTCTGCAAGCAATATAGAAAAAATCCAAAGGCGCCAAAATAAGATTCTACGGATGATTACAGTTGCTCCCTGGTACATAAGAAATTTGAACATCCACAAAGATCTAAACGTGCCATCAGTAAAAGCAGAAATAGCGAAATTTGCAGTAAAGTATTTGCAGAAACTTGAAACACATCCAAATCCGCTAGCTCGCAACATGCTAAATGAACGTGGTTACATTCGCTTAAGAAGGAGGGATATTTATTCTCTCACCCGAACATCAGAGGGATAACCCACAATGATAGAAGCAACCGTGAAACATACATCTTTTTTGTCTAGCATTGGCTGGACATAATAAGTATATTTATTTTTTATTTTAGGCTTAAGATATGAGTAATTATTGTTAGTTCAAAAATATATTTCAAGATTCAATAAATAATTAATTAATAAAAAAAAAAAAAAAAATTATCAATCTCAGGGTAAAAGCAAACCCATCAAGGAATAATTTTTTTTCTCTATTTGTTGCATAAGATAAGACAGCGTGCTTAAAGTTTTTGTAGTGCTCGCATATGAAAATTTCAAAATTCAGCATCCAACAAATTTTTGTGCGGACTTCTTTTAAAAGTGGCATATTATTTGCGGTCTATTTTCGAAGAATGAAACTAGCAGAAAATACAATTTATCTACTGCACTTAATCGGGAATTATCTTTATATAAGGCAGAAGGCGTGCCCCAAATGTAGGCCAAAAAACGTAGTCCCCATAGAAAATCTCCGTACCGCAAGGCGGTATATAGATATTTGCAACCAGAGCTTGCGTTAGTTCATTGGCCTGCATCCGAAAAATTGCTTTTAAATGCTTTAAGTTATCGGATATAAAAAAATACCTTTCACGTAGGCACTAAAGGAAGACATACATTTCTGCTTAATCTCTTTTTGAAGCTTCTCTCAAATCATTCGCCCAAAATATTATCATAACTTTGATGAAGTTGTTCCCATAAAAGGTTTAGTTCTTTCTCATGGGTGGTAGATGAACCAATTCTGTGTTCCGATTGAGGTATTATATTAATAAAAGTATCACATCCGCCATTTGTCAAAGTCAAAAAAATTAATAACCGACGGATTTATAAAGGGTTAAATTAAAATTAAAAAATATTTTGGTTATTGTGATTAAAACAAAAATAACTCCACAAAAAAATATCAGGCACAATAAATCAAAAGTAATTTGTGCAGCAATTATATTTCGAGTAATTTCTTATTTCAGTACTTTTTTACTTTATTTAAATCCGATAAAATATTAACAAGTCTGTAAGAAATAATATGTTGTTTAATAAAATTCACATAAAACTTTCTTCAAATTCTGTAAATCGTTGAAGTAAATTTATCTATGAAAATAAAATTTATGAAAACTCCATTATTCAGGAGGTGTACTGATCATGCTGATATTGTAGAAATTACACACGGAATGACAAACTTGTACATACTCTTTTTCCATTTTTTGTGGTGAAGGGTAAGAAGGGAATAAATATTGTAGAAATTACACACGGAATGACAACCTTATAAATACCCTTTTTCCACTTTTTGTGGTGAAGGGTATAAAAACTGTTCAAACTCTCACAATGAATTTCTTTCAATGTACATAAATACGTTTATATAAATCTAGTAATAGATTAAAACCAACGTATTTATATACATATGCCTGCAAGAAATTATTATTTTAAACAACTGGTTTCATGAATTTTATTTATTTACGCATTCATTGCTATTTTTAATTTAAATTACTCTTATTTGTGTTATTTACCTTAATTTAACAACAACCTTGAAATTCTGTTTAAGTTCATTATGATTTTTGCTTACATTGTTTTGCGTTGTCTGGGAGATCATGTTTCCTCTGGGAACTTCCGCTGGCAGAAGTAAAATTATATTATAAAAAACATTTGTATGCATGTATGTATATTATTAATGAACAAAATAACAACCATTTATTGCAAATCAACAATAAATTAGTATTTAAGACATCAATTAAATTAAAATAAACAAACAAAGCAGTCGTATTATTCCACCATAATAACCAAGTTCAAGTGCTTGTGTTATATCTAACCTACACGATAACCAAGTTTAAGTGCTTCCGTTATCACGTATAATTGTCCCGGTGATTCCGCCCGGACAAAACAGCAAACTAGCTGAGTCCATACATTCTGGTGACCCCGACGTGATCAACTCGAATAAAATTTTGCTCCTGTTTCCAGGAAGAAAGAACTAAATCAAAACGCGCGAGCAACATAATGGCTACTGCTGAAACCCCTATGGAACAACTAACAACTTCCCAGCGAGCAACAGGAAAATTAATAGAATCTATTACTCGAAATTTTAAGAAGAATTCAGTATACAGAAAGACCGTTCACTATTATGAAGAGAGGATTAAGAGGGTAGATACTGCTTGGGCTGAGTTCGAACTTAACGACAACAAAATAAGATGTCTTGAAAAGCCCCAGTTAGACCACAAATATTTCACCAAAACTAGTACCAAAAAATTGAGGAGCTCGTCACAAAATATATTTGAAACGGCAATGAATGAAACATCATAATCACCATTGGATACTATCCAACAAAACACCAATAAAGAGCTTGCTTCACCTACAAGAACATCAATAAATTCTACAATAAGAAGGCAATATGTAATGAAGTCATCACTAAAGCGTCTTCTAGCTACGGACCCCACAGCAACAAACATGAAGCTCAAAGAAAAACTGTGGTGCGAAATCCAAGAACTACATTTCACTATATGGGAATCCATTAATGATCCACTAAACGGGGATATGACATGAATTCCTACGAAAATCTGGAGATACAAGTCATTGAAAACTTTAAGCTATCTCCTCACACCCCAGAACAAGGTTTCGAATCTATGCGAAACAACGTTCTACCATTGCCAAAGGTCACAATTTCAAAATTTAATAGAGACTATTTAAAGTGCTGAGCTTTTCACGACTTGTTTACACAACTAGTAGACAATCAGCATATTCCTGCGGCACAAAAGATGTAGTACCTAAAGTCAAGCTTGGGGGATGAAGCTGAAAAACTAATAAGTCATCTTTCAGCCACAGCCGAAAACTACGTCCCCGCTTGGAGCCTGTTGCAAGGACGATACAACAATCAACGGGTTCTTGTAACAACGGTAATGCAACAGCTTTAAGACCAACCTAATGCAGGACCATCAGCTGCTGCTATCAAACAGTTGCATGATACAACGCAAGAATGTCTACATGCACTTAACAACATTGGGATTGATACAACTTTTTGGGATCCAATGAGTTTTCACATATTGGTTAAAAAACTGGATCGAGGCACTCTTATTCTGTATGAGAGGACCATCAGCAATCTTAAGGAACCACAAAATATCAAGGAATTCTTTAAATTTCTAAAAAATCACTTTCAATCCCTGGAAGCCATGAACCAGAAAGAGAGGTCATCAAAGTTTTACGTTTCTACTACCTCAGCTAAACACACAGAAATCATGTGCCTATTTTGCAAAACCGGTTCTTACCAATTGTATCGGTGTCAGAGTTTTCCACAAATATTGCCATAAAACCGCCTAAACTTCGTGCAAAAACAAAACCTTTGCTTAAACTGTTTGAAATCAGGCCACACTGCAAAAACAAACGTTCTCCTCAGCACAGCTTAAGTAAAAATCAAAACTGACACAATGGAGGTTGAATGCCGTGCCTTACTTGACTCAGGGTCACAAGTCAACTTAGTTACCGAGCGTTTGGTAAACCGCCTCAACATTGCAAAACAGACGTCATAAGTGAACATCAATGGAATCGGGGACTCTTGCACCAAAACAAAGCACCGAGTAAATGTGGCCTTGTGTTCTCGCAATAATGGGTATTCAACGCGCCTGGAGGCACTTGTCTTGGCTCGAATCATAGCACCACAAATATCAAAATCTATCGATATTGATGATTGGCCACTACCGAAGAACCTTATGTTATCTGATCCGGCGTTTAATAGGTCAAATAAAATTGATATATTGCTAGGTGCAGAGCACTATCACCAACTGCTTGCAACAAACAGTCCTCAAAGCAGGGATCAAGAAGTGGAAAGACATCCCAGATGGCGATATCAAATGCTTCTACTCTACCTAAAGTAATTGAACCCAATGTGAATGAAATGACATCTACCTCTCCAAAGGCATCTTCACTAGCAGCAGCAAATGGTCAGTTGCCCAGCTCATACGTTCTCCTCAGCACAGCTTTAGCAAAAATCAAAACTAACACAACGGAGGTTGAATGCCGCGCCTTACTTGACTCAGGGTCACAAGTCAACTTAGTTACCGAGCGTTTGGTAAATCGCCTCAACATTGCAAAACAGACGTCTTCAGTGAACATCAATGGAATCGGGGACTCTTGCACCAAAACAAAGCACCGAGTAAATGTGGCCTTGTGTTCTCGCATTAATGGGTATTCAACGCGCCTGGAGGCACTTGTCTTGGCTCGAATCATAGCACCATAACCATCAAAATCTATCGATATTGATGATTGGCCACTACCGAAAAACCTCATGTTAGCTGATCCAGCGTTCAGGTCAAATAAAATTAATATATTAAAATTAATATATTAATATATTGCAGAGCACTATCACCAACTGCTGGCAATTGGGCAAGAACATTATCTCCTCAACTTTTTATATTACAGAACACAGTTTTTGGCTGGATTGGAGCAGGAAAAATAAATAGAGTACATTTAACAGACGCATCCTGTGGAATGTGCATCCAAGATGAAGCGATTGAAGCTTTCATTTCTCGACTCTGGAAACTAGAAGAAGTTAAACCAACTAGAAGAAGTTAAACCAACTAAAAGGCCGCTATCAATTGCTGACAGACAATGTGAAGAACACTTTGCACAAAATACAACTAGAAACCATCAGGCCCGATTCAGAGTCAAAATACCATTTCATCAAAACCCCAATACTCTAGGCGACTCACATGTAATTGCTTTTAATCGATTTCTCGCTCTAGAACGACGTCTTCAAAAGAATCCGGAATTGAAGGCTAAATACACTGAATTTATGGATGAGTATGAGTCAATGGGACACATGACAAAATTGGAAAGAAAGGATACGATTATGCCCATTGCATACTATCAACTCAACACAGTAACATATGGCACTAAAGCTGCTCATTACTTACAACCAATTATCTGGAGCGATTGGCTAAGGAAAATGACTTACATCAATATTAAAATTTATTATTCGGAATCTTTTAAAATTTAATTTACTTTATTCGTGCTTGATTCCTTTAAATATAAATATTTCATGATATTCTCATGAAATATTTCTTATTTTAAACTAAACTAAAAATGAAATGTATTACTGCGGGGAAAGCATATCCATATGGCCATTTCACTACTGCTCAAATAGCTCATCAGTGGATTTTACCCAAATTTTGTATGGAAAAACAGAAAGTCTTATATCAAAAGCCAAATTGATTAAATGAGAACTCCATTGAATCAATAAGACAGAAGACAATAACAACTCAAAAATGTTCTATACAAAAACACAGCAAACATTTAGTAACTATTTTTATTTTTTCTTTCATTTTTCTACATAAGGGATCCCAATGGGAACCATTCATATGTATTTGAAAGATTCAATGAAAAAATAAAAATTAAAATTGAAAAACAATTTTTATTAATAAGCAATGTGCACATGCAAATATATCAATATTAAAATTTTTTATTCGGAATCTTTTAAAATTTAATTTACTTTATTTATGCTTGATTCCTTTAAATATAAATATTTCATGATATTCTCATGAAATATTTATATTTAAAGGAATCAAGTACGAATAAAGTAAATTAAATTGAAAATGACTTACGTTACCCTCTTGCCACCCAATTTCCTAAAGAAAATTTCTTCGTGGATGGCGGCTTGATCGGCTCTAATAGCTTAATAACAGCAATACAATTACAAGAGCAACTTGTAGAGATCATGAAGCAAGGCAGATTTACGTTACGAAAATGGTGCGCAAACCACCCACAATTACTCCGCAATATTCCACAAGGGGACTTGGACGTAAATTTAGATTTTGAGGGCATAGAAGCTACCACCATCAAAACACTAGAACTTGTTTGGCTGCCGAAAGCCAACAAACTGGGTATCAAGGTCAATTCTCACAACGTTAAGAGGGTATCTAAGCGAACGGTAACGTCAGACCAGGCTAGATTATTCGACCCATTCTATTTTCGATTATAGTAACGGCGAAAATGTTTATTCAGAAATGGTGGGAGTTAAAGGTAGATAGGGATCAATCTTTGCCTGAATCACTGTATACCAAATAGATCACATTTTGCACAGATTTTAATGCATTAAAAACTCTTTAAATATCAAGACACATTTTTAAAGAAAGAGTTCCAGAATCCCAACAAACTACACATTTTTACAGACGCATCCGAAAATGCTTATGGAGCTGCGGCCTATATTCGATCAGTCTTTAAAGATGGCACCATCATGGTTCACTTACTCTGTGCTAAATCCCGCATAGCTCCACTTAAACGGCAAACAATACCACGGTTGGAACTATGTGCAGCTACACTTGGAGCCCAACTAGCAACATAAACGCTCAGGACCCGTCCAGTGCTTAAATTGTCAAGAATATGGCCATACTAGGGCATATTGTAAGTTGTCACCAGTTTGCGTAGTGTGTGGCGAGTTACATTGTTCCGCCCAATGTGATAAACCTAGGAATGACACCACTGTTAAAAAATGTAGCAATTGCGGTGGAAACCACACTGCTAACTACAGAGGCTGTCCAGTTTTTTCCATAGTAAGGAAGTCATCTCAAAAATTAAATACTCCTGCTAAGCAACCACAATATCGAGCAAATATGCATTTCCCTTAGTTGGCTCAACCAAGAACCCAACATGTCTCATACGCGGATATGTTAAAATCCAATAATATTTCAGCGAACAAAGCGACACTGACAGCTAGTTCTATGCCAAATTTGCAACCAAAACCTAAACAACAAACACCATCAGGTAATTTTAATCGTCTCGAAGCAAGCATCGAGACATTAGTGCACTCGTTAAACAGTTTTATGAGCTCTATGAGCAGCATGATGCAAGAAATGGTACGCATGCAATTTACTATGTTGCAGGCGTTACTCAACAAAACATGAACTGTTTAAAAATATGTTTCTGGAACGCAAACGGCTTGCGCCAACACAAAAACGAACTCGAGTACTTCCTAAAGAAGGAACAAATTGATGTCATGCTGGTTGCAGAGACTCACTTAACAACAAATAGCTTTTTTAAAATAAATGGCTATATTTTATATGACACCAAAGACCCGCGTGGCAGAGCATGTGGTGGTTCTGCAATACTAATAAAGGCTCGAATCAAACATCATTTACTGTGTGACTTTTGTGAAGACTACCTTCTAGCAACAAACATCTGCATTGAAGAATTTCATCAAAACTTCGTTATTTCCTCGATATACTCACCTCCTAGATTTCAAATATCAGAAAGTCAATACAGCGATTTCTTCAAATCACTAGGTCCCTGTTTCATAGCATCAGGCGACTACAACGCTAAACATACGTTTTGGGGATCAAGACTAATTACTCCAAAAGGTCGAGTTTTGTTTGACACAATTTCAAAAATGAGTCTGAATGTGATATCGAGTGGACAACCCACCTATTGGCCTACTGATTATCAAAACATACCATATGTTATTGATTTTGGCGTAACTAAAGGTATTTCAAGAGAAATAATCGAAGTCGAAGCGTCACTTGAATTATCCTCTGATCATTCACCGACAATTGTCTATATATTCAACCAGCAAAATATCGTGTCACCAAGTACTAGTACAAGCATAAATTGGTTGAAATATAAAAAATATCTTAGTACTCATTGTTCAGAAAATATCCCGCTAAGAACTCCAGAAGACGTAGAGCAAAGTCTTACTAATTTCGATAAAAACCTTAAATTAGCTGCCCAACATGCAACAGTAACCCGGCAACTAATAAGACACAATCAAATTCATTCTGCTGACATCGAGAGGCTCTTGGCTGAGAGAAGAAAAATTCGAAGAGAGTGGCAATCGCACAGATCTACTCAACTTAAAAGCAGACTTAAAGAATGCACGAAACGGCTAAGAGAGTTACTAGAATCCCGAAGAGTAGCATCCCTGAAAAACTATTTACAAAATCTTGACCAAACTTCTCAATCAGATTATTCATTATGGCGAGCGTGTAGAAACCTTAAAAGACCAGTTGTACAAAAGCCTCCCTTGCGAACTTTGTCTGGAGGCTGGGCAAGCAATGATACAGAAAAGGGCAAATTATTTGGTGAACATTTGAAAAAGGTATTTACTCCAAATGTATTGACTGATGCAGTTAAGCTGCCAACTGTCGAAGCTAGTGATGCAGTACATTTAAGATTTCATTTTAGTGATGTAGAAAGGGCAATAAGTGATTTAAACACCAAGAAAGCCCCTGGCTTTGATAAAACCAGTAACAAGATGTTATTCGAGTTACCCCATATAGCTCGCAAAATTATTCTTTTTATTTTTAACGCCATTTTACGTCTTGAGTACTTTCCTCCAGATTGGAAGGTTTCCCTAATAACTATGATTCCTAAACCAGGAAAAGACCACACAAAAGTTGAATCATACAGGCCTATAAGTCTTTTATCAAATATGTCAAAGCTGTTTGAGAGGATGTTAATAAATAAGCTGAACCCCATTCTAAGCGACAAAGGATGTATTCCGAACCATCAATTTGGCTTCAGAAAAAAACATAGTACAATTGAACAAACTCACAGGTTAGTTAACGTAATTAAGAAGACCTTTGAAGAAAAAAAAATACTGCTCTGCGCTTTTTATCGACGTTTCTCAAGCGTTCGATAAGGTATGGCACGATGGCCTAAAATATAAGTTAAAACTGAATTTGCCCGCAAACTTATATAAGCTGTTAGACAGTTATTTAACTGATCGGAAATTCATTGTTAAAGAAGGCAATTTTTTAAGCTCACCTGAGCCAATTGAAGCCGGAGTTCCCCAGGGTAGTATATTGGGTCCCATTTTATACTTGTTGTATACTTCAGATATGCCAACTAGTGTCCGAATCCACACATCGACATTTGCTGACGACACAGCTTTTTTAAGCATTCACGAAAGTCCCGAAGTAGCATCACGATATTTACAAGACCATATATTAATTCTAGAAAAGTGGTTAAAGAAATGGAGAATTAAGGTGAATGAACAAAAATGTAGTCACATAACTTTCACACTGCGTAGGGAATCGTGCCCCCCTATTCGCATAAATAACCAAACAATACCGCAGCTTTCAGACGTAAAATATCTCGGCATACATCTTGACCGGCGCCTTACTTGGAAACGCCACATAGAATCAAAGTTAACACAAATGAAGTTAAAAGCAGTCCAACTCAACTGGCTTATCGGCAGAAATTCCACTCTCGCTTTAGATTGCAAACTTTTATTGTACAAGACAATTTTAAAACCAATTTGGTGTTATGGCATTCATTTATGGGGGACTGCCTCTGCAAGCAATATAGAAAAAATCCAAAGGCGCCAAAATAAGATTCTACGGATGATTACAGTTGCTCCCTGGTACATAAGAAATTTGAACATCCACAAAGATCTAAACGTGCCATCAGTAAAAGCAGAAATAGCGAAATTTGCAGTAAAGTATTTGCAGAAACTTGAAACACATCCAAATCCGCTAGCTCGCAACATGCTAAATGAACGTGGTTACATTCGCTTAAGAAGGAGGGATATTTATTCTCTCACCCGAACATCAGAGGGATAACCCACAATGATAGAAGCAACCGTGAAACATACATCTTTTTTGTCTAGCATTGGCTGGACATAATAAGTATATTTATTTTTTATTTTAGGCTTAAGATATGAGTAATTATTGTTAGTTCAAAAATATATTTCAAGATTCAATAAATAATTAATTAATAAAAAAAAAAAAAAAAATTATCAATCTCAGGGTAAAAGCAAACCCATCAAGGAATAATTTTTTTTCTCTATTTGTTGCATAAGATAAGACAGCGTGCTTAAAGTTTTTGTAGTGCTCGCATATGAAAATTTCAAAATTCAGCATCCAACAAATTTTTGTGCGGACTTCTTTTAAAAGTGGCATATTATTTGCGGTCTATTTTCGAAGAATGAAACTAGCAGAAAATACAATTTATCTACTGCACTTAATCGGGAATTATCTTTATATAAGGCAGAAGGCGTGCCCCAAATGTAGGCCAAAAAACGTAGTCCCCATAGAAAATCTCCGTACCGCAAGGCGGTATATAGATATTTGCAACCAGAGCTTGCGTTAGTTCATTGGCCTGCATCCGAAAAATTGCTTTTAAATGCTTTAAGTTATCGGATATAAAAAAATACCTTTCACGTAGGCACTAAAGGAAGACATACATTTCTGCTTAATCTCTTTTTGAAGCTTCTCTCAAATCATTCGCCCAAAATATTATCATAACTTTGCTGAAGTTGTTCCCATAAAAGGTTTAGTTCTTTCTCATGGGTGGTAGATGAACCAATTCTGTGTTCCGATTGAGGTATTATATTAATAAAAGTATCACATCCGCCATTTGTCAAAGTCAAAAAAATTAATAACCGACGGATTTATAAAGGGTTAAATTAAAATTAAAAAATATTTTGGTTATTGTGATTAAAACAAAAATAACTCCACAAAAAAATATCAGGCACAATAAATCAAAAGTAATTTGTGCAGCAATTATATTTCGAGTAATTTCTTATTTCAGTACTTTTTTACTTTATTTAAATCCGATAAAATATTAACAAGTCTGTAAGAAATAATATGTTGTTTAATAAAATTCACATAAAACTTTCTTCAAATTCTGTAAATCGTTGAAGTAAATTTATCTATGAAAATAAAATTTATGAAAACCCCATTATTCAGGAGGTGTACTGATCATGCTGATATTGTAGAAATTACACACGGAATGACAAACTTGTACATACTCTTTTTCCATTTTTTGTGGTGAAGGGTATAAGAAGGGAATAAATATTGTAGAAATTACACACGGAATGACAACCTTATAAATACCCTTTTTCCACTTTTTGTGGTGAAGGGTATAAAAACTGTTCAAACTCTCACAATGAATTTCTTTCAATGTACATAAATACGTTTATATAAATCTAGTAATAGATTAAAACCAACGTATTTATATACATATGCCTGCAAGAAATTATTATTTTAAACAACTGGTTTCATGAATTTTATTTATTTACGCATTCATTGCTATTTTTAATTTAAATTACTCTTATTTGTGTTATTTACCTTAATTTAACAACAACCTTGAAATTCTGTTTAAGTTCATTATGATTTTTGCTTACATTGTTTTGCGTTGTCTGGGAGATCATGTTTCCTCTGGGAACTTCCGCTGGCAGAAGTAAAATTATATTATAAAAAACATTTGTATGCATGTATGTATATTATTAATGAACAAAATAACAACCATTTATTGCAAATCAACAATAAATTAGTATTTAAGACATCAATTAAATTAAAATAAACAAACAAAGCAGTCGTATTATTCCACCATAATAACCAAGTTCAAGTGCTTGTGTTATATCTAACCTACACGATAACCAAGTTTAAGTGCTTCCGTTATCACGTATAATTGTCCCGGTGATTCCGCCCGGACAAAACAGCAAACTAGCTGAGTCCATACATTCTGGTGACCCCGACGTGATCAACTCGAATAAAATTTTGCTCCTGTTTCCAGGAAGAAAGAACTAAATCAAAACGCGCGAGCAACATAATGGCTACTGCTGAAACCCCTATGGAACAACTAAGAACTTCCCAGCGAGCAACAGGAAAAGTAATAGAATCTATCACTCGAAATTTTAAGAAGAATTCAGTATACAGAAAGACCGTTCACTATTATGAAGAGAGGATTAAGAGGGTAGATACTGCTTGGGCTGAGTTCGAACTTAACGACAACAAAATAAGATGTCTTGAAAAGCCCCAGTTAGACCACAAATATTTCACCAAAACTAGTACCAAAAAATTGAGGAGCTCGTCACAAAATATATTTGAAACGGCAATGAATGAAACATCATAATCACCATTGGATACTATCCAACAAAACACCAATAAAGAGCTTGCTTCACCTACAAGAACATCAATAAATTCTACAATAAGAAGGCAATATGTAATGAAGTCATCACTAAAGCGTCTTCTAGCTACGGACCCCACAGCAACAAACATGAAGCTCAAAGAAAAACTGTGGTGCGAAATCCAAGAACTACATTTCACTATATGGGAATCCATTAATGATCCACTAAACGGGGATATGACATGAATTCCTACGAAAATCTGGAGATACAAGTCATTGAAAACTTTAAGCTATCTCCTCACACCCCAGAACAAGGTTTCGAATCTATGCGAAACAACGTTCTACCATTGCCAAAGGTCACAATTTCAAAATTTAATAGAGACTATTTAAAGTGCTGAGCTTTTCACGACTTGTTTACACAACTAGTAGACAATCAGCATATTCCTGCGGCACAAAAGATGTAGTACCTAAAGTCAAGCTTGGGGGATGAAGCTGAAAAACTAATAAGTCATCTTTCAGCCACAGCCGAAAACTACGTCCCCGCTTGGAGCCTGTTGCAAGGACGATACAACAATCAACGGGTTCTTGTAACAACGGTAATGCAACAGCTTTAAGACCAACCTAATGCAGGACCATCAGCTGCTGCTATCAAACAGTTGCATGATACAACGCAAGAATGTCTACATGCACTTAACAACATTGGGATTGATACAACTTTTTGGGATCCAATGAGTTTTCACATATTGGTTAAAAAACTGGATCGAGGCACTCTTATTCTGTATGAGAGGACCATCAGCAATCTTAAGGAACCACAAAATATCAAGGAATTCTTTAAATTTCTAAAAAATCACTTTCAATCCCTGGAAGCCATGAACCAGAAAGAGAGGTCATCAAAGTTTTACGTTTCTACTACCTCAGCTAAACACACAGAAATCATGTGCCTATTTTGCAAAACCGGTTCTTACCAATTGTATCGGTGTCAGAGTTTTCCACAAATATTGCCATAAAACCGCCTAAACTTCGTGCAAAAACAAAACCTTTGCTTAAACTGTTTGAAATCAGGCCACACTGCAAAAACAAACGTTCTCCTCAGCACAGCTTAAGTAAAAATCAAAACTGACACAATGGAGGTTGAATGCCGTGCCTTACTTGACTCAGGGTCACAAGTCAACTTAGTTACCGAGCGTTTGGTAAACCGCCTCAACATTGCAAAACAGACGTCATAAGTGAACATCAATGGAATCGGGGACTCTTGCACCAAAACAAAGCACCGAGTAAATGTGGCCTTGTGTTCTCGCAATAATGGGTATTCAACGCGCCTGGAGGCACTTGTCTTGGCTCGAATCATAGCACCACAAATATCAAAATCTATCGATATTGATGATTGGCCACTACCGAAGAACCTTATGTTATCTGATCCGGCGTTTAATAGGTCAAATAAAATTGATATATTGCTAGGTGCAGAGCACTATCACCAACTGCTTGCAACAAACAGTCCTCAAAGCAAGGATCAAGAAGTGGAAAGACATCCCAGATGGCGATATCAAATGCTTCTACTCTACCTAAAGTAATTGAACCCAATGTGAATGAAATGACATCTACCTCTCCAAAGGCATCTTCACTAGCAGCAGCAAATGGTCAGTTGCCCAGCTCATACGTTCTCCTCAGCACAGCTTTAGCAAAAATCAAAACTAACACAACGGAGGTTGAATGCCGCGCCTTACTTGACTCAGGGTCACAAGTCAACTTAGTTACCGAGCGTTTGGTAAATCGCCTCAGCGTTGCAAAACAGACGTCTTCAGTGAACATCAATGGAATCGGGGACTCTTGCACCAAAACAAAGCACCGAGTAAATGTGGCCTTGTGTTCTCGCATTAATGGGTATTCAACGCGCCTGGAGGCACTTGTCTTGGCTCGAATCATAGCACCATAACCATCAAAATCTATCGATATTGATGATTGGCCACTACCGAAAAACCTCATGTTAGCTGATCCAGCGTTCAGGTCAAATAAAATTAATATATTGCTAGGTGCAGAGCACTATCACCAACTGCTGGCAATTGGGCAAGAACATTATCTCCTCAACTTTTTATATTACAGAACACAGTTTTTGGCTGGATTGGAGCAGGAAAAATAAATAGAGTACATTTAACAGACGCATCCTGTGGAATGTGCATCCAAGATGAAGCGATTGAAGCTTTCATTTCTCGACTCTGGAAACTAGAAGAAGTTAAACCAACTAGAAGAAGTTAAACCAACTAAAAGGCCGCTATCAATTGCTGACAGACAATGTGAAGAACACTTTGCACAAAATACAACTAGAAACCATCAGGCCCGATTCAGAGTCAAAATACCATTTCATCAAAACCCCAATACTCTAGGCGACTCACATGTAATTGCTTTTAATCGATTTCTCGCTCTAGAACGACGTCTTCAAAAGAATCCGGAATTGAAGGCTAAATACACTGAATTTATGGATGAGTATGAGTCAATGGGACACATGACAAAATTGGAAAGAAAGGATACGATTATGCCCATTGCATACTATCAACTCAACACAGTAACATATGGCACTAAAGCTGCTCATTACTTACAACCAATTGTCTGGAGCGATTGGCTAAGGAAAATGACTTACATCAATATTAAAATTTATTATTCGGAATCTTTTAAAATTTAATTTACTTTATTCGTGCTTGATTCCTTTAAATATAAATATTTCATGATATTCTCATGAAATATTTCTTATTTTAAACTAAACTAAAAATGAAATGTATTACTGCGGGGAAAGCATATCCATATGGCCATTTCACTACTGCTCAAATAGCTCATCAGTGGATTTTACCCAAATTTTGTATGGAAAAACAGAAAGTCTTATATCAAAAGCCAAATTGATTAAATGAGAACTCCATTGAATCAATAAGACAGAAGACAATAACAACTCAAAAATGTTCTATACAAAAACACAGCAAACATTTAGTAACTATTTTTATTTTTTCTTTCATTTTTCTACATAAGGGATCCCAATGGGAACCATTCATATGTATTTGAAAGATTCAATGAAAAAATAAAAATTAAAATTGAAAAACAATTTTTATTAATAAGCAATGTGCACATGCAAATATATCAATATTAAAATTTTTTATTCGGAATCTTTTAAAATTTAATTTACTTTATTTATGCTTGATTCCTTTAAATATAAATATTTCATGATATTCTCATGAAATATTTATATTTAAAGGAATCAAGTACGAATAAAGTAAATTAAATTGAAAATGACTTACGTTACCCTCTTGCCACCCAATTTCCTAAAGAAAATTTCTTCGTGGATGGCGGCTTGATCGGCTCTAATAGCTTAATAACAGCAATACAATTACAAGAGCAACTTGTAGAGATCATGAAGCAAGGCAGATTTACGTTACGAAAATGGTGCGCAAACCACCCACAATTACTCCGCAATATTCCACAAGGGGACTTGGACGTAAATTTAGATTTTGAGGGCATAGAAGCTACCACCATCAAAACACTAGAACTTGTTTGGCTGCCGAAAGCCAACAAACTGGGTATCAAGGTCAATTCTCACAACGTTAAGAGGGTATCTAAGCGAACGGTAACGTCAGACCAGGCTAGATTATTCGACCCATTCTATTTTCGATTATAGTAACGGCGAAAATGTTTATTCAGAAATGGTGGGAGTTAAAGGTAGATAGGGATCAATCTTTGCCTGAATCACTGTATACCAAATAGATCACATTTTGCACAGATTTGAATGCATTAAAAACTCTTTAAATATCAAGACACATTTTTAAAGAAAGAGTTCCAGAATCCCAACAAACTACACATTTTTACAGACGCATCCGAAAATGCTTATGGAGCTGCGGCCTATATTCGATCAGTCTTTAAAGATGGCACCATCATGGTTCACTTACTCTGTGCTAAATCCCGCATAGCTCCACTTAAACGGCAAACAATACCACGGTTGGAACTATGTGCAGCTACACTTGGAGCCCAACTAGCAACAAAAATCCGGTCTGATCTTCGATTTACGAGCCCTGTATGGTTTGGACCGATTCAGAAATTGTACTCTTATGCATTAATTCACCATCAGCTTCATTCAACACATTTGTAGCAAATCGAATTTCAACAATCCAAGAAGAAACCCAGGCAGAACAGTGGCGTCACGTAAGCACCAAGTGCAATCCAGCCGGTATATTGTCTCGTGGAAAGTCTTCAACGGCTCTTAAGGAATGCACTCTGTGGTTTTATGGTCCAACATTTCTCCATGGCGTAGAGAAGATGTGGCCACCTAAGTTCCATCCAAGTTCTAACATTCCAACAAATCTCGAAATAAAGGCAAGTCTGCTTGAAGCACGAGCAATGAACACAACTGTACCTGTCTTTATTTACAAAATCAATCACAAAAATTCATTCCACCGTCTACAGCGCATTGTTGGTTATGTTCTGCGTTTTATTACTCACACCAGATATCGAAAACAGTGCCACAATCTTCAAAATCCTTAACGACAACGGAACTCAACCGAGCATTGATTCCCATTACTTCACAAATGCAACTTTCAGAATTTTTTGAGAAAATACAAAAAATTATTCAAAATCTAACACCTTTCATGGACTAAAACGCGCTAATTCGAGTAGGCGATCGACTGGACGCTTCTTCATTAGCGTACGACTCCAAACATCAACTTCTTATTCCCTACAATGATTCCATTTCAAAATTGATATTCACCATGGTTCATGAAGATTACAAACACTGTGCCTCGCATACGTTGTTAGGAATTGTTCGACAACGGTTCTGGCCAGTT
The DNA here is from genome assembly GCA_916610165.2 of Gymnosoma rotundatum. Lineage (NCBI taxonomy): Eukaryota > Metazoa > Arthropoda > Insecta > Diptera > Tachinidae > Gymnosoma > Gymnosoma rotundatum. The sequence goes on from OU744339.1 coordinate 66,952,985, forward strand.
AAAGGAAAAATTATGGCAAGAGCGACAGTTCATCGATGAACGATATGTAGCAGAGCCAAGCCAGAACTATTCCACCAAATAATGGGAAACCTACCTTCAACACGTGTCACAACAGCCCGTGCGTTTATTAATACTGGAGTCGATTATTGTGGCCCTATTACAGTACATTATAAACTTCGGGGAAAGCGACCACCTAAAGCCTACATTGCTGTATTTTGCTGCTTTGCTACAAAAGCAGTACATTTAGAACTGGTGAGCGATCTCACAACTGACGCATTTATAGGTGCGTTCAAACGTTTTATATCACGGCGTGGACATTGCCAAAGATTATATTGCGACAATGCAGCAAACTTCGTTAGAGCAAAAAATTAATTGGCAGTAAAAAGTAAAAGTAAAAGAGGTATGCAATTTAATTTTATTCCACCAAGAGCGCCGCACTTTGGTGGCCTATGGGAGGCAGCTGTGAAGTCGGCAAAATATCTTTTGGTAAAGATATTGGGGAATGTATCTTTAACCTACGAAGAACTCGAAACCATAGTTGTTGAAATTGAAGCAATACTAAATTCCAGACCTCTTTCACGTATGTCTAATGACGCAAACGACATAGGCGCGTTGACTCCAGGACATTTTTTGATAGGCGAGCCACTAACAGCCAAAATTGATGTCCAAGCGAAGCCAACAAACCTTAAATTGGAGACGCGATGGAAATTAGTTTCTTATCTCTAGCATGAATTTTGGAAGAGATATCGCGAGACTACCTTAATGAACTGCCATACCTACACAAATGGCGAGAACAATCAAAAAATCTGAAACCAGGGGCAATCGTCATTATAAAAGAAGATAACGTTCCAGTCATGAAATGGCATTTGGGGCGCGTAGTAAAAACATATAAAGGACACGACGAGGTTGTAAGAGTAGCAAGTGACGTACATGCCACTACTAGTGACATACATGACACCACTCCCACTCATAATATAAATATACCATAAACTTTACCAATCTCTTAAACATAAACATAACGGATAAACAAAGATTTTAAATTTCAATTTTAATGCATTTATAAATTGCTGACTCTTTCGAGGTTTTAAATTACTTTCCTTTGTTCATGTTGTTTACGAAAGAGTCAGATAAATAAAAAACTGTAAATTAGATTCAGAAGATATTTTTAAAATAAAGATTCAGTTTATAGAAAACCACAATACTTAGCACAAGTATACATTATTGGCGCAGTCGGTAGGATTCGCGCAAAGAATCCTTAAACGAACCCGTTCATAAATTAAGTTAAGTTTTTAAATTAATAAAAAGGACTAACAAAGTAAAAATTTATATTGACTTTCCATTGTTGCTTGTAATAATAAAATTTTCTTGAAAAAAAAAGGAAAATTTGTGGAACGAGAATATATTTGTAAAATAAATAAAGTTGAACATTTTTTTTCTTCAATTTATTAAAACGCGAGAACGTAACGCTAATAAAAGAAATAATTATAAAAAACTTAAGCAAACTAAAAATAATTTGAGCGAAGTTTATGGAACAAATAATTCGAGATTTAGAGAATCTTTCATTTAAATATAACACAAATAACAACAACAACATGAATAACGAGGTGCACAGCAGCAGTAACGTGGAGCAACGGAGGAACTTTATAACACAAAACCTGAGAATGATTCATTCCTTTGGTGGACAAAAAAATAAGCTGACTATGTATATAAGAAATATCGAGGGTATATTGCCTAGCATTTCATCGATGTCGCCGGATGATCGCCTGTTCTTTTTCAACTCCATATTAAGGACATTGGACGGCGAGGCCCTGGACGTAGTGAGAAGGTGGGACCAACTGACTGGACATCTTTGAAGACTATCCTAATTGATGAGTTTAGTGAGCACCAACCAATATCCCAACTGATTTTAAGTATAAATTATATAAAGTTTAAAGGCAATTGCAAATCATTGTGTGACGAAATTAATAAATCAGTTTGTAGAGTGGTAGATGCGATCGAATTATGTAGTGAAACAGAGGAAAGAAAATCATTTTTTAAAAGTGAAGTTAATTTTTGTAGCCTTAGTGTTTTAAAAAGAGAATTGCCAATCCATTTGGTGGCCTTAATCAATGCTAACTTGGTGACCGATTTTAGAACTGGTGTTAGAATCCTCAGAGAAAATAATGAAATCACAGATTATGTTCGTACTAGTTATAAACCTGATAACCATAAAAATCAATCTAGGTATAATGTGCGACCCCAACTCATAAATAATGAGTTTCGAAATTTTACTACCGTGAACAGAAGATTTTCAGCTCCTTTCGGAAATTCTCTCAATGATTTTCAAAACACTCATAATAATTTTCAAAATCCTCGTAGTCATTTTCAGAATCCTCCTAATAATTTCCAAAATACTCAAAATAACCATCCTGGGGGTAATTATTACCAGAATCGTAACAGAATTTTTGGTAACTTCCATAATCGTGAAACCAATTACCAGAATAACATCCCAAACCCGAAACAAATGAGGGAACATGATTCCAACCAATCTAGGTTGAGGAGATTTGGAGTGCCAGTTCCAATGGAGGTGGAGAATTTTCACTCCATTGCCTCCAGTAAATTCCTGATTGACACGGGATCGTCAATCAGTTTAATAAAACCTAAAATATTCCCATCTCCTTCAATAGAAGTAAGTCCTGTTTGTGTAAATATTATCCTTAATAGAACACAAGAAATTTTTAGTCCTATAAGAAAGTCTAAGCTGATGTTTTTTGCTTTGGAATTCGGAAGTGATTGTGATGGCCTTTTGGGATTCGATAACTTGAAAAAATTAAATGCACTAATAAATATCCCAATGGGTTGCATGAGTCTAAATAAAATTAAATATTTCTTTTTGAACGAAAATCAGAAAGAAAAGAAAAATAAAGTCATTGAAAGTCTCCCAGTTGACAAGAATCTTAATTTTGCTTCGAACGTCGATCGTGTTGGGGGCCAGAGTAATGATAAAGAATTTTTGAATTGTATTCATGGAAATTGCAATGATTCAATATTTAAATTGGATCACCTCAGTCGGGAAGAACGCACAAGGTTGGAAAAATTGTTGAGAAAATACAACAATATTTTTTATAGAGAAGGAGATAAATTAACTTTCACTAACGTGGTCAAACATAAGATTAATACTGTTCATGAGGACTCAATATATTGTAAAACATATCGTTACCCTCAAGTTCCTAGAGAAGAGGTTAATACGCAAATCTAAGAGATGCTTCACCAGAATATCATATGCGGAAATTAAATGATATTACTATTAGCGATAAATATCCGATCCCAATTATAGATGATATTTTAGATAAATTGGGTAGGTGCTTATATTTCACTACCCTTGATCTTACTAAGGGATTCCATCAAATCGAGATGGAGCCAGCTGATAGGAAGAAGACGGCATTTTCTACTCAGAATGGACATTACGAATTTTTGAGAATGCCATTCGGCTTAAAGAATGCGCCGTCAACCTTCCAATGATTGATGAATACAATTTTGGGGGATTTTATTGGAAAAGAGTGTTTGGTGTACTTAGACGATATCATAATCTTTAGTACATCTCTACAAGAACATCTCAATTCAATAGAAGAAGTATTTAAAAAACTCTCTAAATCGAACCTAAAGGTCCAACTAGACAAAAGTGAGTTCATGAAAAGAGAGACAACGTTTTTGGGTCATGTCATAACACCCGATGGAAGAAAGCCAAATCCTGACAAGGTGAAAGCAATAATAAATTACCCTATCCCGAGGACTGAAAGGGAAATAAAACAGTTCCTAGGGATGGCCGGGTTTTATAGAAAATTTATTCAAAATTTTTCAAAGATAACTAAACCCTTAACTCAGTGCCTTAAGAAGGGAAATAAAATTGATATTTCGGAAAAGAGCTACATTGGCGCGGTGGATACTGTTAAACTTTTGATTACCAGTGAGCCAATCTTAGCTTTCCCAGATTATGAGAAGCAATTTACCTTAACAACAGATGCTTCCAATATCGCCCTTGGTTCCGTTCTTAGTTAGAATGGTCATCCAATCTGCTTTGCGAGTCGCACTCTAAATGAGCATGAACTAAATTATTCTGCTACCGAAAAAGAGTTGCTGGGTATTGTTTGGGCGACAAAATATTTTTGCCCCTACTTATATGGTAGAAGATTTTTGATCAACAGCGATTATAAACCACTACAATGGTTACAGAATCTTAAGGAGCCTAATCAAAAGCTCCAAAGGTGGAAGATAAAACTAAACGAGTTTGCTTTCAAAATAAAGCATATTCCCGGAAGAGAGAATCACGTTGCCGATGCACTTTCTCGCATAAAGAGTGAAAATTGTAACCTCAATGAAATTGAAGAAAATGATGAACCGATTGATGAGGTAAATGAAGCAGTGGAAATTTCTTCTGTAGCGTCGACAATTCACTCCGCCGATGAAGATAATTCCCCATATATATCAAAAACAGAAAAACCCTTAAATCTGTTCAAAAACCAAATAAAGCTCGTAAGAGGAAATCAAAATAAAGTCTTCACGAAAAAAATATTTTCCAACAATCTTACCACGGTTATTTACAGAAATCTGGATACCGAATCAGTGAAAGACATAATCAAAACTTATTTACTCGATAGAAATGTGACTCTTTATATGCCAAATAATGATGATTTTATAGAGCTCCAAAGAATTTATGCTCAGATTGTTTCGCATAGAAGAAACAAAGTCTTGAGATCAACTAAACTTTTGGAAAATTTATGTAGTTACCCTGATTTTAATACAACAGTTTTGGAAATCCATTTAAATGGACTTCACCAGGGAATAGAGAAAATTGTAAAAGCATTTAGAACAAAATATTATTTCCCAAATTACATAAAGGAAATATCCCGTATAATAAACGAATGCGAACTTTGCAATCGTTGTAAAACGAATCATATAGATTGTAAATTGCCATTTAAAATCACACCTCCTGTTTACGAAACAAGAGAAAAATTTGTAACAGACTTCTGGCAGTAAGATAAAGAGTACTATTTGACTTGCATAGATTTGTATTCTAAATTTGCAGTGGCTGAACCGGTGAGGTCACTGAATTGGATTGAAACCAAAAAGGCTCTTTTAAAAGTATTTAATACTATGGACCCTCCAAAGATTTTAAAAATAGACCAGGATCAGGGCATGAATAACATTAATATAAAAAAATGGTGTGAAGAACTGAAAATTAAATTGGAAGTCACTACAGGCAAAACCGGAATAGGGGATGTAGAAAGATTGCACAAGACGTTAAATGAGAAATTAAGAATTATAAACACGTCAAACGATAGGGAGCTGGATTATATGAAAATAGAACAAACGTTGTTTACCTATAATCACAATATAGTCCATTTCACAACCGGCGAAACACCCTATAACATTTTTTTAATAGACTAGAACCTAAAACCAATCCACAAATAGAAAAAGAAAAACGAATTAATAATATAAATAGGTTTAGAATGGAAAAGCCAATGGATACGAATTTTGTTGGCGCAGAGATTCAAAAGAAGAGATTAAATAAAAAGGATAACCCTTTTAAGAAGGCAGAAGTGTTGAGAACAGAAGATGACGGTGAACACTTTGTATATAATAAAAATAAATGTTACCGGACTGATATGATCAAGAACTATCTTTCTTTGGCTGGCATTGAAAAGAAAATGTTTGGGAATAGACACAAAAGAGGCCTTGCCAATTTCGTAGGAAATGGTCTGAAGTTTTTGTTTGGTACTATGGACAATGAGGATAGAATAGAAATAAAATCAGCAATAGAAGATTTCAAGAAAAATACGATTTCGTCTAGCGAATTTAATGAAATTGTCGACCTTATTAACAACGAAACAAGACTGATGTCAGTGCTCGAAACTGAAACTCGCAAGCTTCAAAACAAACTAACAGAAAAGGTACTTTCTGATCTTTTTCTTGACAACGTCAAACTGTTTTTGGAACATATACAAGACATTCAATTGGCCATGCAGCTGGCACGAATGGGTATTATAAATCCAAAGATTGTGGATTTGCCCACTATTTCTGACCTTACCGACATAGAATTTAAAAGTATCAAAACTTCCGTATGGTTGGAGCAAGAGATGATCTTTTTTGTACTCTTAATACCTACATCATTCGAATCGTTTAAAAGGATTAAAATAATACCTATACCAGATAAAAATAAAGAAGAATTGGTAATAGATGGTGGTACTGATTTTGTTAGAAGAAGTGATATGATTTTTGAATTTAAAAACAATAAGGTCGAATACACAAAAAGTGTCTGTATTAATAATATAATAAATTTACACAATTGTAAAATAAAAATAAATGACTTTAAAATAGAAGTACAACAAATTATTGAAAAATCATCTATATTGCCTAGTATTAAGGGCACTGCAAACATTGTAAAACTAAATTTATCTTTGCCTGATTTAAAAAAACATATTTAATATGTCAATGAAAAAAACGAAAATTATTTGATTGGCCTACTAATTTCAATTATTATAATGTTGTTATTAATTTTTGCATTGTTCATTAAAAATAAAAAATGTAAAATATCTATTCAAAATTTTAAAAGAAAAAACAATGAGGTCATTGTTGATTCTAAAGAGGGGAGGAGTGACGTACATGCCACTACTAGTGACATACATGACACCACTCCCACTCATAATATAAATATACCATAAACTTTACCAATCTAATAAACATAAACATAACGGATAAACAAAGATTTTAAATTTCAATTTTAATGCATTTATAAATTGCTGACTCTTTCGAGGTTTTAAATTACTTTCCTTTGTTCATGTTGTTTACGAAAGAGTCAGATAAATAAAAAACTGTAAATTAGATTAAGAATAAATAAGATGTTTTTAAAATAAAGATTTAGTTTATAGAAAACCACAATACTTAGCACAAGTATACATTATTAGCAGATGTCCAGACAGCTTCTGGCATCCTTAAAAGAGCAATTTAATATTTAGCTCCACTCCCTAAGCTCAACGACAAAACCCAAGCGGAAGAAAATAACCATATCAACAAAACACAGAATTTGAAGTCAATCTTGAACTGTTAACAGAAAAACAATCATCAAAACCGTCATGCGATGGAAGGCCACTCACCAAGTAACGCCGGACTGTGACAAGCTCAATCTTGACTGCACTACTTACAGTCTTGTTATTACTACCACTTGTGATCACAGACAAAATTGACATAACACAATTTGAACCCAATATTGGCTTATACTTTGAGGGTATTAGCAACAAACAAGTATCTCAGTCAGAATGGAACATCACTTCCTACTTTAACTTAAACCCATATTGGCAAGAAATAGCATGTATGCAACCTTCTTATTCAAAAGACGATTTGTTAGAGCTTTCTTCAAGCAGTTGACTTGGACCTAGCAGGTCTAAAGGACAAAAATCTCTTGCTTAAGAGTAGAGTTAACATTGCTAATTCTCTGTTTGGCATTCTAGATTCGAGTTACGCTGAACAAATGTCAAACACCATCAACGCAGTTAACGAAAATAGAAACCATCTCAAACAACTCCTCATGAATCAAACATCAATTGTTGACGCAACACTAAACATAATCAAACAAAATGAAGAGAACATCAAACAAAGGTTCACCAGCTTAGATGATCAACTAACAGAAATTACTCCAGATTACACGAAAATGAAAAGGAACAATATCAAGCAAGGCTGGTGCGAATCTTTATGTTACGATCTGTCCGACTTTCTTCAACATCAGCAAGGTCACACCGAATTCAATCAGAAATTATAGCAGCATTGACGGATTCGCGTCATAGAAAAATCAGCCCAATGCTCTTGTCACCGTCTCAACTTCAAGCCGAGCTAGTGCAAGTAAGAAATCATCTTCCAACATCTTACCTTCTACAACTATACAAAATTATGATTGTAAAGGGAGGTGTAACAAAAGACCACGTCATGTTTCACATCTATTCCATTATCTGATCCTGAAATATTTGAGCTCATGAAACCACACCCAATTCCAGTTTCAATGAATGGTACAATGTTTGCTATAAAACCATGGGGTGACTTCTTAACCATAAATGCTCACAAAGATCAGTATTTTATCTTAACGGGAAGGCAGTGGAGCACATGTGCAGTTATTAGAGAGGACGAATTTCTATGCCAACACATGCAATTAAAATTCAATTGAAATGCTGAAAAATGTTTTTGCGAGCTTTCACTTCTTAACCATAACATTCAGAATGGTTGTAATATTGTTTCTCTCGCTGACAACACATCGCTTACACAGTTGGAATACAGTAATCAATGGCTATACACTATGCAGCAACCTTCCCGAAAAAGTGCCGTGTGTGGGCAGGAGAAATCATAGCTAACCTTAAAAGGATCTGGCCTCCTAAAAATATCACCAGATTGTACACTTAAATTCAACTCAATCACTATCAAAGCTCATCAAACTGTCTCCACATCTCTTCAGATATCTTACACGGTAATGAGCAACATAAGTGACATCATCTTTCCGAATGAAGTTAAATTTGAAAGTATTCACAACAAGGGTATGTTGACCAAATTAAAAACATCTCCGAAATACAGAGCAAATTACAGCAGAAGGTATCTGCGGAATTTCCATCACAAATTTAACATATAAAATATAACCACGGGACCATTGCTTACGTTGTATAATATGTATAAATAGGAACAATGTAAAAATGTCTCATTTGCAAGTTTGTTGAGCATGGCTCAACGGCGGGGTGTATGTTCAATCTCTCACAATGAAATTCTTTCAATGTACATAAATACGTTTATATAAAGCTAGTAATAGATTTATACCAACGTATTTATATACATATGCCTGCACGAAATTATTATTTTAAACTACTGGTTTCATGAATTTTATTTATTTATGCATTCTTTGCTATTTTTAATTCAAATTACTCTAATTTCTGTTATTTACCTTAATTTAACAACAACCTTGAAATTCTGTTTAAGTGATTTTTGCTTACATTGTTTTGCGTTGTCTGTCTCAATTAAATTAAAATAAACCAGAATCAATTTAACTAACAAACCAAGCAGTTGCATTATTAAACTAAAATAACCAAGTTCAAGTGGTTGCGTTATTTCTAAGTGCTTGCGTTATTACGTATAATTGTCCCGGTGATTCCGCCCGGACAAAACAATCATCGACAAGCAAACTAGCTGAGTCCATACAAAAACACAATTTTATTATATTATCAATTATCATAACAAAGCCCACCTGCTTTAAAGTCAAAAGATAAAGAGGGCGTTTTAAATAAAATTGAAGACAAAGAGCCTTTTTACAATCGTATTTGAAATTGTTACATACATATATACCAGGGTTTAAAATTCAGCATCAACAAAAATTTTTTTGACTGGCGACTGGACTGAAAATAGCTTGAGTATTCATATACAACTCTTTGACTGCTTAAAATAGTTAAACTGAGCACACACACAACTAAAAACTAACTGAATTCAGTCTACTATTTTTAGGACCAAACGAACACACAGCGACTGAGTTTTGAGTTGTAAGTTAACAGTACGCAACTGAGATGCCAGTTCGTGTGCGTTAAGCAGACGTAGTTATGTTTTTCTAGTAACGCAACACAACTGAAAATGTGTGTGGATAATGTGACTGAATAGTTTGATTGTGTGTTTGTACACAATTTCTTAACAAATAGATATGCATATTATATTTGTTGGTTTAATAGAAAATAATTTCATTTCATACTGTTTGTATGAAAGTTGTTACAAGCATGGTAAATAATTTTGAAAGAATAGATTGTCTGCTTTTTCTTTTTTAATTGTTTAAAAATTAAAATGGTTCTACACAATTAGAATAATTTTACTTTATTAATGAACTTACATACGGTTGTCAGAATTGAACTTAAAATTAATTTTTGGTTTACATGATTTTGTTTTCAACTTGGAACTTTATTAATAGTCTTAATTGGGTGGAATTTGTTTGTGGTTTTTAAACCCATAAAATTGAAATATATTGTTACAAAGATGCTTTATTGAAATCATAAGAAGATGTTAAAAATAATTGAGGCCAAGAAAGTGAAACGAAATGGCCTATTGTGTTTGTTGTCAAAGCTAAAAGTTTCTATAAAACATCTTTATTGCAAAACAAACACAACTAACACAAAGCGATGACTAAACAAACACAATACACAAACATACACACACCTGCATTGTATAACAACTAAATAAAAATACAAAACATGTATTTTTAAATAATGATTGAAGGTTCTAGAAGTAAACAACGATGGTCACTAATGTGTCTGAGATAAAAGTGGCAACGCAGCATTTTTAACTACGCAGTAGATGGCGGTAGAAATTCTCGAATATTCAAGAACGCCTAAAAATAGGGTATCTAAAAGCAACGCCAATACGTGCTGATTCATTCGTTTTGTGAGCGTCATGTAGTTAAGATCTTGTGGTACAACAATTAAAGTTGCCAGCGTGTATTATTAATCACGAATGGTTAAATCGTCAAATAACTCTAAACTCTAAAAGTTTTGTGTGTAATTATTTTGCAAATAAAAAACTCATAAATAAAACGTTTATAATTTAAATAAACGTAACAACTGGTGTCAGAAGTGAAATTGCAAAATAATAAATAAATAGTTATAATGATATTTGACGAGCTAAAAGTTGAGCAGGTAAAAATGGAGCTGAGCAAGTTAGATCTGCCGACAGCGGGCAATAAAGCGGAAATGCAAATTTAAGCAGCGTGGTATCGATATTGGGACATACGAATTTGGAGAAAAAGAGGAATAAGAAGAGAATGAAGTATGTTCTCCAGCAACAAACAGCGTTATAGACTTAAATTCAATGTTTGCCGCTATAATGAAGAAAATAGAAGAAACCAACCAGAACCAGATGAAGAAAGTAGAAGAGAAAAACCAGAAGCTTTAAGAAACATTTCAAGAAAGCTTTAAAGCAATGCAGGAAAGCCCTGACATCAACGGGAAAAGGCTATTAGCGAAGGTAAATGAGAAATTCGAAAAAATATCAGAAGTCTTCGACAAACGAGTGAACATCGTAGAACAAAAATTGTGCGTCCTAGACAGAAAAGTAGACGAAGAGTTACATAAATTAAAAGTGCAAATGGGCGAACTTCAAATTCGAAAGGGACCACTGAAAGTTATCTCTGAGCATGGCAGCAAGATTAACACCCCGAGCTTTGACGGCAGCGCAGCTTTTAATGTTTTTAAGTTCCAGTTCGAAACAGTGGCCAGCAAAAATAGATGGGACAATGAAGAAAAAGCTATAGAGCCAATTCTGGCCTAAAAGGGAGCAGCAGCACAGATACTCGAAAGCTTACTAGCCGGTTGAAGAAATAATTATGAGGGTAGCCTTACAACGTAATTACGGTGCGGAGCATAAAAGAGAACTCTACAGAATGGAGCTACGAGGCAGGGTGCAGAAAGCAAATGAGACGCTGCAAGACTTCGCCATGGAAATTGAACTTTTGGTGCAGCTCACTTACCCAGGCGAAGATCATCAGTTTCTGGATCTGTTTAAGATTGAAGCATTTGTGAATGGCATACGGGGTCCGGATGTAAAATATGCGGTTTGTGCTATGCAGAAACAATCTCGTACGCGCCATCTCAGGAGACCACAAAAGTCATCGCGAAGCCACAGGTGTACAAGGTGCGATGTCTTGATACAGAAACTTATGACAGAGACAATAGAAGCGAGATTGTGGTGTATCCCATCAGTCACTGGTGCTTACACAATGTAGTGTGTCTCACTGGTCATTGACGCAAGTAAAATGTCATATGCATTGTGCTGAGTTATCAGTAATTAAGTGACACATTTTGTATTCTATTGTAGTTGCACTACGATTGGTTGGGTTCAATTTGTAATTCAACTCCATGGTGCCGACAGAGACAAATGTAATATTGCAATAAGCTAGAATAAGTTAGAGAGACTTACTCGTAAGTAGTATATAAGACCTTGTAAATTTAAATAAAACAGGAAAAACTGATTAAACAGAACTGGCATAACTGCCTTGTTTAAATTCAAAATAACACATCAGGCAGTTCCTTTGAATGCCTCAACATCAAGCTGATCCCCGTACAGCTGTATAAAAATAGAACCGGGTTATAGGAAAAATTATAACGAAAAACCTTACATGGCGATCCTGCCAAAACACGGCAAATTATTTTACATATATTTTTCCACATGGCCAACCCGGACCATTCCTGAGAAATCAACAATACATGTCCGCAGAAATATACGAAATTGTATCCCGCTGGGAGAAATACTTGGAGCAATACCATCCAGAACAAGTTCCGGAGTCAACACCAGGCAGGACTAACACCTCCTGACAGAAGCAAAGCAAAGCAGTTGCTTAGAAAACAATTCTCCGTCTTTGCCCTAAATAATAAAAGCCAAGGTAGAACGGCAGTTGTTAAACATGAAGCTGATACTGGCGAAGCGAGGGCTATAAAACAAGCACCCAGAAGTGTTCAGCTAGCAAAATGAAACGACGTCAAAGAACTTGTCAATGCAATAGTACGGAACGGAGTCATTGAGCCATCCTCGAGTCCGTGGAGTTCACCAATAGTTTTAGTAAAGAAGAAGGACAGCAGTACCAGGTTTTGCGTTGACTACAGGAAGCTTAATGATGTCACCAAGAAAGACAGTTATCCGTTGCCTAGAATTGACGATACCTTAGACTCGTCGGCTGATACGGAATGGTTCTCTACCTTAGACTTGCAGAGCGGCTATTGGCAAGAAGAGATAGCTGATAAAGACAAGAAGAAAACTGCCTTTAGCGCAAGTAGAGGTTTATGGCAGTTCAAGGTGATGTCATTCGGGCTCTGCAACGCTCCAGCTACTTTTGAGCGTTAAATGGAACGTGTGCTTAAGGGTCTCAATTGGAAGAAGTGCTAAGTGTATCTGGATGACATAATCGTGATGGGGAAGACTTTTGACGAACACCTCAAAAACCTGGATGAAGCTTTCAAGCGAATAACAGCTGCAGGATTAAAATTAAATGTTAAGAAATGTGCTTTGTTTCAAAAGGTGGTCAAATACCTAAGGATTCGTGTAACGGCAGAGGGCGTGTCAACTGATGAAGACAAAGTACTGGCAGTAAAGACCTGGCCTCGCTCACAAAACCTTCATGAGCTGCGAAGTTTCCGTGGGCTTTACACATGCTACAGGAGGTTTGTGCAAACTTTGATCAAGTAGCCGCTAGCTTGCACGAGTTGACCAGGAAGTCGCAACCATACCACCGGAGTGAAGCAGCGGAAAAAGCTTTCCAGCAGCTCAAGAAACTTTTGTGTACGGCACCAGTCATCGCTTATCCAATAGCTGGGCAGAAATTCATATTGGACACGAATGCAAGTGGCTATGGAATAGGAGGAGTGCTTTCCCAAGAGATTAATGGAACAGAAAAGGTCATTGGCTATTACAGCAGGGTGCTCTCTAAGGCCGAGAGAAATTACTGTGTTACACGAAGGGAACTTTTAGCAGTGCTGGAGTGTGTTAAACATTACCACAAGTACTTATATGGTCAACATTTCATCTTAAGGACGGATCAATCTGCATTACGTTGGTTGATACAATTTAAGAATCCTGAGGGCCAGCTTGCACGCTGGGTTGAACGTCTGCAGAGCTATGACTTTAGTATTGTGCATAGAAAAGATGGAAAGCACAATAATGCTGATGCCGTTTCAAGACTGCCATGTAATGTAGAGTGCAAGCACTGCACAAAAGTTGAGAAAAAGGAGTGCGTTATTCATGTGCGGCTTATCCAAATTTTATCAAGGGGAGACTGGTCGAAGGCCCAGAATGACGACCCAATGTTGGCAAAAATTATATTGGCTAAGCAAAATAACAGGAGACCGAATCATAATGAAAAATCGGCAGGGAGCCAACTAGCCAAGTCGTACTAGGCCCAGTGGAATAGTCTGAAAGTAGAAAATGGCTGCTTATATCGATCTTGGGAAAGTACGAATGGCAAAACTACAACGGACGTAATTGTCGTGCCAACTTCTAAGAGAAATGAGATACTTAAGCAGTTCCATAACGGTCCCAGCGGCAGCCATATGAATATAACAAAAACTTTGGAAAAGATAAAGCCGATTGGATAGCTAATTGCGAACAGTTCATAAAAGCCAAGGGTCCTGTAAGAAAAAGTCGTGGCAGACTTCAACAGTATAACGCAGGTGCACCATTTGAGCGGATAGCTATTGATATCACAGGTTTATTCCCTGTCAGTGATGCTGGAGGGACCGTACACGGTGATAAAGAAATTGAATGACGTGGTTTACCGGATACAGAGATCCGGTTGGCTAAATATGGCAGAGGTAATGTTGAGCCTATTCGGGACGAAAAGGCTTAAGTGGGCGGCAGTGTTACAAAGATGCTTTATTGAAATCATAAAAAGATGTTAAAAATAATTGAGGCCAAGAAAGTGAAACGAAATGGCCTATTGTGTTTGTTTTCAAAGCTAGAAGATTCTATAAAACATCTTAATTGCAAATCAAAAACATCTAACACTAAGCGATGACTAAACAAACACAATACACAAACATACACACACCTGCATTGTATAACAACTAAATAAAAATACACAACATGTATTTTTGAATAATGATTGAAGGTACTAGAAGTAAATAACAATGCTCACTAATGTGTCTGAGATAAAAGTGGCAACGCAGCATTTTGAACTACGCACTAGATGGCGGTAGAAATTCTCGATTATTCAAGAACGCCTTAAAATCTATATATATAAAAATGAATGTCTGTCTGTATGTTTGTGCTTTATAGGAGGCCAAACCCTTGGACCGATCTTCCTGAAATTTTCACAGCATGTTACTGTGACGGACGGAAAAATAGGCTATATGAAGTTTTAATTGGACAACGGGGCGTGGCACCGCCCATATAACCCAAAAATTTAAATCGCCATATTTTGGCCATTTTTTTACCTACGTCGACGATATTTGGTACATATGGTATTGGCATAATTAGGCATACGTATCAGGAGAAAAGTGGGTGGGACCCCGCCCCTTTTTAGAAAAATTAAAAATCGTAAAATAGTCTTAACTACTGGACCAATCGTCATTAAATTTTCGCAATAGGATATTCTTGACTATATAAAGTTGGGAGTGGACAAAGGGGCGTGGCACCGCCCATATAACCCAAAAATTTAAATCGCCATATTTTGGCCATTTTTTGACCTACGTCGACGATATTTGGTACATATGGTATTGGCATAATTAGGAATACGTACCAGGAGAAAAGTGGGTGGGACCCCGCCCCTACTTAGAAAAATTAAAAATCGTAATATAGACTTAACTGGACCAATCGTCATTAAATTTTCGCAATAAGATATTCTTGACTATATAAAGTTGGGAGTGGACAAAGGGGCATGGCCTCGCCCATATAACCCAAAATTTAATATCGTCATATCTTGGGCATTTTTTGAATAACGGCGGCAGTATTTGCTATATATGGTATTGGCATGAATAGAAATACGTATTACATGATAATATTTTTCGACCATGCACACTTCTGCATCTACTTTTTTAATACGTTTATTAACGGCTTTACCTCAAATTTAAAATACATATTAATTAAAATAGTGGGGTAGCCGCATTCTCTTTCTCCCACAATTGTCTGCAAAACAGCTGATTTTGTAAAATATCTTAATTACAATAGAGAGTGGGGTAACCCCATTCTCATTCTCCCACAACTGACTGCGAAACAGCTGATTGTGTAATTGCTGCTTTTTGATTGGTTTAAAAATAAAAAGGGGGAGCATGAAGCAAATTACATGCGGTTCGGTGCTGAATTCTAATTGGTTTAAAACAAAAAAGGGGAGCATTAAGCTTACTGCATACTTACTTTTGCCCTAACGCATTTGCAATAGTGAATTAGACAGAAATTGCAGTTTTCTTTTTAAATCATTTTTTTAACTAAATTTTTATCAAATTTATAACCAAAAAATTTAAAAAAAAATTTAAAAAGTTAATATAATTAAAGTTTAAATTAAGTGAGAAACGATTGTGTTAAAAACTAAGTTATAAATAAAAAAATGCCTCCAAAAAATCATCCCTTTCTTCACGCACTCCAAAATCATTGCAAATGAATTCCAATAGAGCAAACGAAACTCATGAAGAACGTGAAGCACGCCTTCAAATTGAACGGTCTCGAGCCTCAACCTCTAGAGCTGCAGAGAATTTACAGCAACGTGAAGCACGCCTAGAAATTCTGCGATATCGAGCCTTCACATCAAGGGCTTCCGCCACTTCTCATCAACGTCAAACACTCATGCAAAGTGACCGATCGCGCTTCTCTTTATCAAGAGCTGCCGAGACATCAGAGCAACGTGAGTCACGCCGTCTAGAAGATCGTAGTCGAAGAGCACAGCATCGTCGAAGCCCTGGATCATATGAGCTGATGGCATTCCACTACACATCAGAAATTGATTGCAGTGAAGATGAGTTAGTTGCCATTGGACCAATGAATAAAGTTTGCCAATACTGCAGTGCTAAGAAATATAAAAATGAAGCACCTGGAATGTGCTGCGCAAATGGTAAAATTGCTTTACCCGAACTGCTATCACCACCAGACCCACTACTATCGTTAGTTTCAGGTAAGAACAAATAAAAAATTGCACCTAAGGCATCGAAACAGGAAGAAGAGGAAAAAATAAAATGATTATTATTCAAAATTATAATATTCCACTTCATAGGAACAACGGCGGATTCCAAACATTTCTTAAGCAACATGCGAAAATACAATTCGTGTTTTCAAATGACATCGTTTGGTGCGACTAAAGTGGTTCGAGACAACTTCATGCCAACATTTAGAGTTCAAGGCCAAATTTATCACCGAATGGGTTCAATATTGCCAATTCCAGGTGAAGATCCTAAGTTTTTACAAATAAATTTCATGGGACAAGCGGATGATATCGACCAAGTGCAACAGCGTCAGCTCTACAGTCCAGGTACAAAACAGCGAATAGTATAGTTTGCAAATAATGCTTCATGACAACAACCAGTTGGTGAGAACATTTAAACAAGCGAAAGATGATCCGCGATTGTCTTCAGATCAACACTTTATTGCAATTCATGCTGATAAAACGCCAGCTGGACAACATCAAGGACGTTACAACGCGCCCACTGTTGACGATGTAGCAATCTTAATGGTTGGTGATCCAGTGGCACCACGTGATATAATTATTCGCCGTCGTGACGAGAGAATTAACAGAATATCTGAAACGCATCGCTCATATGACGCGCTTCAGTATCCTATTATTTTTCCATATGGAGAAGATGGATATCACTTTGAAATCCGTCAAATCAATCAAGAAACCCGTAAGTTAAGATTTTTTTTATAAACGTTTGTCGCACGTAACATAAAAAATAATAAATTTATGTGAAATTTATATTTCTTATATATTTTAGATGAAACAACTAGCAAAAAAGTGAGTGCGATGAATTTTTACTCATATCGTTTAATGATTCGTCAAAACACTGACAATCATATTCTAAATTGTCGTGAGTTGTTTCACCAGTTTATTGTCGACATGTACGCCAAAATCGAAACGGAACGTTTGTTATACATACGATATTATCAAGCGATACTTCGAGTAGAGGATTATATTCATCTTCGTGATGCAATGAACGATCAGAATGACTTCAATCCCAATAAACTAGGGCAACGTATTATACTGCCAGCAACATTCACAGGAAGCCCACGTCATATGCAAGAATATACACAAGACGCAATGACATA
Source organism: Gymnosoma rotundatum (assembly GCA_916610165.2). Lineage (NCBI taxonomy): Eukaryota > Metazoa > Arthropoda > Insecta > Diptera > Tachinidae > Gymnosoma > Gymnosoma rotundatum. The sequence goes on from OU744339.1 coordinate 66,970,766, forward strand.
TGTATGTGCGATCATACGGACGGCCAGATCTGTTCATTACATTCACATGTAATCCGAAGTGGGAGGAAATCGTATCCGAATTGTCTTCAGGGCAAACATCTGCGCATCGACACGACATTACAGCACGTGTGTTTAAACAAAAATTAAAATCATTAATGGCTTTCATTGTTAATCTACAAGTTTTTGGAGAAACGCGATGCTGGATGTATTCAGTCGAATGGCAAAAACGTGGATTGCCACATGCACACATCTCAATTTGGTTGCTCGACAAAATTACGTCTGACAAAATAGATGATGTCATTTCTGCGGAAATACCTGATCCTGATATTGATCCACAATTGCATGAAATTGTAATCAAAAACATGATTCATGGGCCATGTGGAATCATCAATCCAAATTCACCATGCATGGCCGATGGAAAATGCACGAAAAAGTATCCACGACAAATGCTTACAGAAACAATCTCAGGTATTGATAGCTATCCGCTTTGTCGTCGCAGATCAACAGATGATGGTGGGCAATCAATTACAATAAGGGTGCGGAACAATGATATTGATAATCGCTGGACAGTACCCTATTGTCCATTGCTTTCAAAAACATACAAAGCTCATATTAATGTAGAGTATTGCAATTCTGTAAAATCTATTAAATACATATGCAAATACGTTACCAAGGGATCAGATATGGCAGTGTTTTCGTTGCACAATCCAAATGATGAAATTATACGATATCAAATGGCACGATACATCAGCAGCAATGAAGCCGTTTGGCGAATTTTAAGATTTCCCATTCGTGAATGCCATCCGGCTGTTGTTCATTTATCTGTTCACCTCGAAAATGGACAACACGTTTATTTCACTGAAGTAACTGTACAAGAAAGGGCAGCAGCGCCTTCAGCTACAACGTTAACTTCTTTTTTTGATTTATTCACAAATGATTTATTTGCTCAGAATTTGCTGTATGCTCAAATGCCAACGTACTATACATGGAACGCATCAGCTAAAAAATTTCAGCGTCGCAAACAAGGAAAAGCAGTTGAAGGATGGCCAAATTTGTATTCCACTGATGCATTAGGAAGACTGTATACTGTTCATCTCCAGAATGCAGAATGTTTCTTTCTACGAATGCTTCTAATAAATGTTCCTGGACCAACTTCGTTCGAGAACTTACGTACAGTTAATGGCCAAATATGTTCAACTTATCGAGAGGCATGCCAAAAACTTAATTTATTGGAGAGCGATTCACATTGGGAAACAACACTTGCAGATGCTTCAGTTACCAATCATCCGTGGCAGATAAGGTCATTATTTGCGATTATATTGGTAACATGCTATCCATCCAACCCGAAAGAACTTTGGCATAAATTTAAAGCATATATGAGTGAAGACATTTTGCATAGAGAGAGAATTACCAGAAACGACGAAACTATTGAATTTTCTGAAGCTATATACAATGAGGCTCTGATCTTACTGGAAGACAAGTGTTTGCAAATCAACAACAAGACTCTCATTCAAATTGGTATGATTAGCCCTATTTGATCTGGTGATGATGCATCTGATCAAGATCTGCGACGAGAAAGGAATTACAATCCACAAGAATTAATGTTATTTATCGAAGCTAATCTACCAAATTTACAACAGGAGCAACTTTTGGCATATAACACTTTAATGACAGCAATTTCAAATGAAAGAGGTGGATTGTATTTTTTAGATGCACCGGGCGGGACCGGAAAAACGTTTCTGATTTCGTTGATTTTGGCTAAAGTCCGATCCCAAAACAATATTGCGTTGGCCATTGCGTCATCCGGCATTGCTGCAACGCTTTTGGATGGTGGCAGAACAGCGCATTCGGCACTTAAATTACCACTGAAATTGCAATTCTCTCAGACGCACACATGCAATATAAAGAAAAATTCAGCAATGGGTAAAGTGCTGCGAACGTGTAAGATCATAGTATGGGATGAATGCACAATGGCACACAAAAAACTTTTAGAGGCCCTAGATCGCACATTACAGGATTTCAGAAGCAATAGGCAATTATTTGGGGGAACACTGATTTTGTTAGCCGGTGATTTTCGCCAAACACTACCGGTTATTCCATGTGCAACCCCAGCTGATGAGCTTAACGAATGTCTGAAAACATCCATTCTTTGGCACCACGTTCGCACACTAAAATTAACGACAAATATGCGTGTACAACTACAACGCGATGCATCAGCTTCCCGATTTTCAAAGCAGTAGCTGGATTTGGGAAACGGAAGCATGCCATCGGATCCAACAACAAACTGCATTACATTTCCACCTGACTTTTGTAAAATGACACTGTCCATTGAAGAATTAATCAATTGTGTATTTCCCAATATTGAACGCAATTATAAAAACAAGGAATGGCTGTGTGAACGAGCATTACTTGCTGCCAAAAACATTGATGTTCATTCCATAAACAGCGCTATTTTGAACAAAATCGATGAAACTGTAGCAACGTACAAGTCCATCGATACTGTAACGAGAGAAGAAGATGCTGTTAATTATCCTGTTGAGTTCTTAAATTCACTCGATGTGCCAGGCTTTCCACCACATGTGCTACAACTTAAAATTGGAGTGCCCATTATTTTACTGCGTAATATCTATCCACCACGGCTTTGCAATGGCACTCGACTTGCAGTAAAAAAACAGAAATAATTTAATAGAAGCGACCATTATAACAGGAAAATATAAAGGGACAGATGTACTTTTGCCACGCATTCCAATGATACCAACAGATTTACCATTCGATTTCAAACGATTGCAGTTTCCTGTTCGGTTAGCGTTTGCGATGACTGTTAACAAAGCTCAAGGTCAATCTCTGCAAGTCTGCGGCTTAAATTTAGCAAATCCATGTTTCTCGCATGGACAGCTTTATGTTGCATGCTCGTGTGTAGGAAAACCCATCGACTTATATGTGTATGCTCCTGATGGGCAAACTAAAAATATTGTATATCCTAAAACATTGCAATAATTAAATTAAAATTAAATAAATAAATTTTTGTAAATATATAAATACTTTTAATTTTATTTAATGACGAGGGGGTAGCGAAGCACACCGGGTTCAGCTAGTAGGGTATATAAAAGCAACGCCAATACGGGCTGATTCATTCGTATTGTGAGCGTCATCTAGTTAAGATCTTGTGGTACAACAATTAAAGTTGCCAGCGTGTATTATTAATCGCGAATAGTTAAATCGTCAAATAATTGATTAAATAAAGTGTAATTAAATTGAAACTCTAAAAGTTGTGTGTGTAATTATTTTTCAAACAAAGAACTCATAAATAAATAAATAAACGTAATAAACAACTGGTGTCAGAAGTGGCATTGCAAAATAATAAATAAATATTTAAAATTAAATTCGACGGGCTAAAATTTGAGCAGCTAAAAATGGAGCTGAGTTAGTTGAATCTACCGACAGCAGGCAATAAAGCGGAAATGAAAAAGCCGTAATAGATGAATTTAAGCAATGTGGTATCGATATTGGGACACACGAATTTGGAGAAAAAGACGAAAAGAAAGAGATTGAAGTATGTACTCCAGCAATAAACAGCGTTATAGACTTAAATTCAATGTTTGCCGCTATAATGAAGAAAATAGAAGAAAACAACCAGAAGCAGGAAAACCGGATTAAGAAATTACAAGAAAAAAAACAGAAGCTTCAAGAAACATTTCAAGAAAGCTTTAAAGCAATGCAGGAAAGCTCTAGCGTCAACGGGGAAAGGCTTTTAGCGAAGTTAAATGAGAAATTTGAAGAAATATCAGAAGTCTTTGACAAACGAGTGAACATCGTAAAACAAAGGGTCAGCGAGTTTGATTAAAAAATTGTGCGGCCTATACAGAAAAGTAGACGAAGAGTTACATAAATTAAAAGTGCAAATGGGCGATGTTCAAATTCGAAAGGGACCGGTGAAAATTATCTCTGAGCACGCCAGCAAGATTAACACCCCGAGCTTTGACGGCAGCGCACCTTTTAATGTTTTTAAGTTCCAGTTCGAAACAGTGGCCAGCGAAAAAAGATGGGACAATGAAGAAAAAGCTATAGAGCCAATTCTGGCCTAAAAGGGAGCAGCAGCACAGATACTCGAAAGCTTACTAGCCGGTTGAAGAAATAATTATGAGGGTAGCCTTACAACGTAAGTACGGTGCGGAGCATAAAAGAGAACTCTACAGAATGGAGCTACGAGGCAGGGTGCAGAAAGCAAATGAGACGCTGCAAGACTTCGCCATGGAAATTGAACTTTTGGTGCAGCTCACTTACCCAGGCGAAGATCATCAGTTTCTGGATCTGTTTAAGATTGTAAATGTAAAATATGCGGTTTGTGCTATGCAGAAACAATCTCGTACGCGCCATCTCAGGAGACCACAAAAGTCATCGCGAAGCCACAGGTGTACAAGGTGCGATGTCTTGATACAGAAACTTATGACAGAGACAATAGAAGCGAGATTGTGGTGTATCCCATCAGTCACTGGTGCTTACACAATGTAGAGTGTCTCACTGGTCATTGACGCAAGTAAAATGTCATATGCATTGTGCTGAGTTATCAATAATTAAGTGACACACTTTGTATTGAGTGCATTCTATTGTAGTTGCACTACGATTGGTTGGGATCAATTTGTAATTCCACTCCATGGTGCCGACAGAGACAAATGTAATATTGCAATAAGCTAGAATAAGTTAGAGAGACTTACTCGTAAGTAGTATATAAGACCTTGTAAATTTAAATAAAACAGGAAAAACTGATTAAACAGAACTGGCATAACTGCCTTGTTTAAATTCAAAGTAACACATCAGGCAGTTCCTTTGAATGCCTCAACATCAAGCTGATCCCCGTACAGCTGTATAAAAATAGAACCGGGTTATAGGAAAAATTATAACGAAAAACCTTACATGGCGATCCTGCCAAAACACGGCAAATTATTTTACATATATTTTTCCACATGGCCAACCCGGACCATTCCTGAGAAATCAACAATACATGTCCGCAGAAATATACGAAATTGTATCCCGCTGGGAGAAATACTTGGAGCAATACCATCCAGAACAAGTTCCGGAGTCAACACCAGGCAGGACTAACACCTCCTGACAGAAGCAAAGCAAAGCAGTTGCTTAGAAAACAATTCTCCGTCTTTGCCCTAAATAATAAAAGCCAAGGTAGAACGGCAGTTGTTAAACATGAAACTTATACTGGCTCCAGAACTCAGTCATTTCTGATCCGATTTTGAAAATTTTTGGTAATATGATAGATTATGTTTACAGATTGGTCCTGTTTTAAAAACAGCTGATAATCTTAAAAATTAAAGGGTGTCCCCATACAACATACATATATTTTACGTGTATTATGAACTGTAAAGGCCGATTTCGTAAAATTAAAAACTACTGCGTATTGGTATAGCTCCAGAAAAAAAAAATTACACAAAAATAAATCTAAAAATTAAAGGGTGCGCCCATAATTAATGTAAATTTACTTATATGGGCCTATCTTTTGAACCGTTATAGACAAACGCTTGTAAATTGGACAGAATGTCGATTGATATTGCCGTTGTAGTAACAAGTATTAATATTACAAGTTATAAATTAAGGGTGTGCCAATAGTTCATTAAATTTGATGTGTACGGCCATAACTTTTAACAGTTGTAGACAGACGCTTAAAATTTACAACAAACCTGTATTGCTAAGTCCGCTCTAACAACAAGTATAAAATTTTGATTTGGAAGTTAAAGGGTGTTCCAATAGTTATTGTAATTTTATGTACGTGACAAACTTTTGAATCGTTATAGACAGAACGCTGGAACTTAAAAGAGACCTGTATTGCTAAATCCGCTATATCAACGAGCTTATAATTTGAATTTAGAAATGAAAGGGTGTCCCATAATTGATGAAGATTAACTTATATGAGCCTATCTTTTGAACCGTTAAAGACAAACGCTTACAAATTGGACAGAATGTCGATTGCTATGACCGTTATAGTAACAAGTATTAATATTAAGAATTATAAATTAAAGGGTGCGCCAATTGTTCATTTAATTTGATTTGTATTGCCATACTTTTTACCAGTTATAGAAAGACGCTTGGAATTTATAACGAACTTGTATTGGTAAGTCCGCTATAGCAAGAAGTATAAAATATGAATTTGGAAATTAAAGGGTGTTCCAATAGTTGACGTAATTTCAAGTGTGTGGCCGTATTTTTAACCGTTATAGACAGAACGCTGAAACTTAAAAGCGACCTGTATTTCTAAGTCCGCTAAAACAAGAAGCTTATAATTTGAATTTAGAAATTAAAGGGTGTCCCCGAAATTAATGCAATTTTTTCTATATGGCAGTATTTTTTTACAAACGCCTTAATTTTAGACAGAATGTCCACTACTTTATTTCGTATAATAAGAAGTATAAAAAGGTTATATTATAATTTAAATAGTTGATATAATCTGAAGTATATGGGCAAACTGTTGAACCGTTACAGACAGACGGTTGAAATTTACACAAAACCTGATTGCTAAATCTACTGCAACAGCAAGTATACATTTTGAATTTGGAAATTAAAGAGTGACCCTATAATTTCTGCAATTTGATGTATTGCCAATTTATTGAACAGTTGAAAAAGTACAAAGTTTGGAGATATAAGTGTGTCCCAATAGTAAATGTAACATAATTTATGTGCCCATACACTCGAGCTGTTATAGGCAGACTTATGAAATCTGTTTTGAAGTCGGTTTTTTTTCGCAAGAATTGTATTTAGTTGTTAACAATGCAGGTGAGCGTATGGTTGTGTATTGTGTTTGTTTATTTCTCGCTTTGTGTTAGTTGTTTTTGTTTTGTAATCAAGATGCTTTGTAGAAACTTCTAGCTATGAAAATAAACACAATAGGCTATTTCGTTTCACTTTCTTGGCCTCAATTATTTTTACATCTTTTTATGATTTTAATAAAGCATCTTTGTAACAATATATAAGTTTGTCATTTCGTGTGTAATTTTTACAATATTCATTTCACTTCTATTGCATAAGAAAGTTGAGTGAGTGATGTCCGTCTGTCCGTCCGTGTTTGTGTTGAAATCGATAGAGGTGCTATTGGGTAATGATCGGTCCATGTCATTTGAGGCAGCAGGCAAAACACCACGCCTACCTCTAATTTTTTCTTGTCATTTGAAACAATAAGGTTATTCCAATAAAAAAATAAATACATGGGGTGATAGAGAAACTAAAAATAAGAAAAAAACATCAAGTAAAAAAATCGGCGGTTGCCCATATTTTCCGAGTTACAGGACTCCGAAATTTTTAATTTTTTTTATATATCAATATGGGTATTACATAAAAGCTTTTGAATTGATCTTTAAGGAAAAAATTTTTTAAAAATGTTTAACCCATTAAGAGCCGATGTAATTTTAATGTAAAATTATGTTACGTATACTTACAAAATTTTTTTTTTAATTCTTTGTCATCCCAATATTTGCTTTTTTTGTTGGATTTACTTCATTCTACTAGATTTACATAGATGGTGAAGGGTATCATATAAGATTCTGCATAGTCGAATATGGCACTCTTACTTATTTTTAATTTAAATTAATTATTTTTCACTTTTACAGTTTTGTAAATTAGTTTCAAGTGGCCACGAAAATTAGTAATTTTCATTAAAAAACAATATTTTACTTCTGTAAATAGGAGGAAATCCTGAGCTGCCAACTAGTGATTGGAAAGTAGCAAAGTTTTTTGATTCTGACGGCTTATCTAGACGGATAATCATTCTGTTGAGTCAGGATCACTGGCGCCGCTTCGAGAGAAACGAAAAGCATCTGTTATGGCTTCGATCGATCCTCCCGCGTGTCGATCAAGATGACGACAAGGGTATCCTGGCTTCGAGGGGTAATGAAACTACTTCGAAAGATGTGGTAAACGATAAGACTGCTAGTCTAATTTCTGAGCAAGGCACACTTTCAAATTCTGAGTTTACGAGTGAGTTCTTTGAGAGAATGGACGCCCCTTGAACTGAGATCTAGAGGATGACAACATCACAATCGATTTAAGTCAATCTTTACCACTCTAAAGCAGCTTCCACTGCACTACTCCTTCGAATCTCAGAGAGAGGGGAGGAGCTTATATTAGCCCAAGAACCTTGGTTCTATCAAGACAGAGTTTGCGGGCGTAGTGTTATAGGCTTTAACCTACTGCACATGAATGGTCCAGGTAAAATCAGATCATCCATAGTAGTTTTTTAAAAGCACTTTCAATATCTTCATTCTACCTGATTACAATGGTGAAGATAAAGTATCAGCTGTGTCAGAACCCACTTTTGTTAAAGTGAATAGAAGCTAGGTACTTGAAGCGACGCTAGTTAATATTGAGCACTCAGTTTTGATCAGGGTATGGAAGGTTTCAAATGACTGCTCGTTCTCTGATTATAGGTACATTGAATTCGAGGTAGTAATTAAAATAAATAGTGTAATTCCAGTACGGAGTAGAAGGAAAAAAATCTGGGAGCAACAACGATCGCTTCTCTTAGGCTTTCTGTCGAGTCCACCGATGATAAACAATCGGAAGGAAATTGAATTCTAGTGAACGTATAAACAAATGCGTTTGAACTTTGCTAGTAAAGCTGCCCGCAAGCTTTTCAATAAGGGAAAGAGTTTAGGAAACTAGTCAGCAGATTTAAAAATTTCATAAGGAATGCGAATCTGAAGTCCTCGAAAACCTTCTGCAGCGGAGTGGATGGCTCTTTCGAGACGAGTGGACGACACAAAATCCTATCAGTGGCGCCCAATATTCAAAGTTTCATTAAGAAACCAATTTGATCTTGAGTGTATAGAAATCCCTAGCGTTTTTCATGAACACTCATTCCTCAGGTTGTACTCCTTTCAGAGGAGAATCCTTAGATATCCTGTCCCTTATTACGTGTGGATTTACCTCTTTACTGGTAACCTTCTCTCAAAAAAGAATATTTACATCTCGCAGCATTTTTATCGATATAAAAAATGTTTCTGACAAAATTTTATATTCAACTACGAACTTCCATACCATTTTTTCAGACCGTTTCTTTTGATTTAATTTTGCTGTGGAAAAGAGTGTAAATTTAAAAAAAAAAATAAAATAAAAATAAATTTAGTGATACAGAAAAGCGTTTGCTCAGTTCTGCAATAAAAAACAAAAATATATATAGAATAAATCTATAAGCATACTTGAAAGCAAAAAAGGCAATTATCTGTTTTTCTAAACCGCTGTATTATCACCACTAGCTAATTGTCAAATTTTTAAGTAGTACTTTTGATCTGCATAGTATAATAAAAAAACAAAATAGAAATATATGAGGCAAGTTAATATAACTTTATTTAAATTTTTTTTATTTATTTACCGTCTATATTAAAATTACCACCTACTTTAATTACATTAACCCTTTCGGGACAGAGTTTTATTTTGCAAACCAAATTATGTATGGTAAAATTTTTTTCATATTCTAAAAGGTATGGGACATATAATCCCAACAAGTGTTTTCATCGGGCATAAAATCACAATCAGTGTTCTCGAAGAGCGATTCGAAATTAAAAAGACAACTAAAATATATATATTATTAGATTGAGATAAAAGTTTACATTTATTTTTAACATTTTAGGAATGTAGTTAGGTATTTATTTGTGGAATGGCCCAAAACACTTGTAACATAAGGCGTTCTTACAATCTGAGCATATCATCTTTGTTCGCTTTTCTATGCCAAGTGAAGAACAGCGGACACAGCGACAACGCTTCTCTTGCTCTACTGGCAAGTGGTCTCCAATATTGATGCTATCCGTTTTTGGACGTTTGGCAGTTCTACCTCCCTGGCGATTGCGTTGAAAATAAAGAAAAAACACAGTTTGAAAATTGCTGGGACGTATTATCCCAGTAGTCCCGAAAGGGTTAAATAAAAACGCTCGTTTGCAGTAAAAAAAATAAAACTTGAAAAATAAATTTTTGAATAAAACTCAGATAAATAAAAATTAATGCAGGCAAAGGTACTCTGGGTAATAACGATTACATTGCTATAATTTTTCATATTGTAGCATTTGTATTTCATTATGATTATCAAATTTGCGATCCCTGGCTTATTATAAATTATGTATACGTTTTATTGTATTAATAGGTATATATGTTTATAGCATACGTATAATAATTGATTTAATTGCAAAATGAATTGGTTTTCCCACTTATACTTATAACACAACTGTCTCTCTGTGCTCGCATTACGTAAAAACTGCTGTATGGATTTAAATATAAATTATTGATGTGGTCCCAAGGTGTTACTAGGTTCAAATATATATACTTTTTTTCGTAATAATATTCCATTTCGTAGAGAAAATAGAGATACAATTGTAAAAGCACCTAATTTTGCCGGTATAAATGTACTAAGACAGTTAACACTGTTTAATGAACTCTACAATAAATATTTAAAAACATATTTTTCTAAATTTCGATTTTAGAAAATACTTGAAATGATACTCGGATGCGCTATTAGTAATCATTAAAAATGTGTTCCTATGTAAACAACATAAACATTAAAACGTTATTTTTAGCTTTACTGTAAAAAATTGAAGAACTTGCAGTACTATATGAAGTGACCAATAGTTGTCGAAAATGTGCTATTTGTTATAACCAAATTACTTATAAATATTTCAATTCTACTTTTATTTTGAAATATTTACTAATGTATCGTATCTAATCAATACATTTGATTTAAAATAGTGATTTTGCATGTCTTGCCATAAGAAGATTTAAGTACTCAAATTATATTGGAGAATTCATTTCAACTACATATTGAAATCTCTCGAAACTAATTACCTATTAATGCTAGCGGTTCTTCTTTCTTTTACACACAGAAATTTAATCTTGTTGGTAGTTATTAAGATTTTAATATATTGTTACGTTTATTTAAATGCAAAATAATTACATACACAACTTTAAGAGTTATAAGTAAATTACACTTTATTTAATTAATTATTTGACGATTTAACTATTCGCGATTAATAATACACGCTGGCAACCTTAATTGTTGTACCACAAGTTCTTAACTAGATGACGCTCACAATACGAATGAATCAGCACGTATTGGCGTTGCTTTTATATACCCTATTTTTAGGCGTTCTTGAATATTCAAGAATTTCTACCGCCATCTGCTGCGTAGTTGAAAATGCTGCGTTGCCACTTTTTTCTCAGACACATTAGTGAGCATTATTATTTACTTCTAGAACCTTCAATCATTATTTCAAAAAACATGTTGTGTATTTTTATTTAGTTGTTATACAATGCAGGTGTATGTATGGTTGTGTGTTATGTCTGTTTATTTCTCGCTTTGCGATAGTTGTTTTTGTTTTGTAATAAAGATGTTTTATAGAAACTTCTAGCTTTGAAAACAAACACAATAGGCCATTTCGTTTCACCATCTTGGCCTCAATTATATTTACATCTTTTTATGATTTTAATAAAGCACCACTTAAGCCTTTTCGTCCCGAATAGGCTCAACATTACCTCTGCCATATTTAGCCAGCCGCTCCAGGTGAACAACTTTCATTTTATGCCTTGGATTATGAGATCTGTGTATGCGGTAAATCATGTCATTCAATTTCTTGATCACCTTGTACGGTCCCTCCCAGTGGGTTTGCAGTTAAGGAGATAATCCTTTCTTGCGTTGCGGGTTAAATAGTAGAACTTTTTGTCCTTCAGTATATCGCTCCGTGTTTGCTGTTCGATCATACCTGGCTTTCATCTTATCGCTGGACATTTTATTACGATTACCTACAAACTCATGAAGCTCATGCAGTTCATCTTGTACCTGGGGAATGTTTCCACTGTCTTCATGCACTGGTCCAGGTTTAATACCAAATTGTAAATCTGCTGCCAGTTTTAGTTCTGCCCCAAACAAGATTTTTACTAGACTACGTGAGGTTGAATCGTGTACAGCTGACCAGTACGCCAGTAGAAATTTGGGTATATGCTCATCCCAATCCTTTTGGTGTGAACTGAACAATTTTCTGATATATTCCTCCAGGGTACGATTAAATCTTTCCACCATGCTATCAGACTGTGGATGTAGCGGTGGCGCTCTCGTCTTTTTGATACCATAAACGTCGCACATCTCTTTGAATATAGCCGATTCAAAAATATCGTCCCTGGTCTGAATGTAGTGGAACACAATATCGACACACCCAATTGTCCACAAGGGCGTCTACCACTGTTTTGGATTCTTGGTTTGAAATAGCATAAACTTCGGACCATTTGCTAAAATAATTCATTACAGCTAGTACATATCGGTTTCCAGCATCACTGACGAGGAATGGACCTGTGATATCAATAGCTATCCGCTCAAAGGGAGCGTCTGCGTTGTATTGTTGAAGTTTGCCACGACTTTTTCTTCTAGGACCCTTGGCCGTAACGTACTGTTCTAAATTAACTATCAAATCGGCTACGTATTGTTGGCAGCCTACCAAAAAAATCTCTGCTTTATCTTTTCCAGAGTTTTTATTATACCCATATGTCTGCCGCTGGGACCGTTATGGAACTGCTTTAGTAACTCATTTCTTTTAGAAATTGGCATGACAATTGTATGAGTTCTTTATTTAAAAATTCAGTTTATTTCTATAATGTTAATTTGTTAATATCAATTTATTTCTTCACATTGATCTGCCTGTAGCGAAAGACAAAAATCAAGTGCCTATTCTTTTAGATTATCAAAAATACAAAATCTCATCACACAGTCAATGGTATGATTTTCTACTTGCTTATTGATTTACATGTAAATACATGTGTACACTTGGCTTCATAGACATGCAGATATATTAATTCATATATACAAAAACAATGGTATTATTATAAGTATAATTAACTAAGGGATCCCGGCGTGCTTCGCTACGCATGAGTATTAACATTGAATCAAATCCATACGCTCACAGGCGCCTACGTATTTGTTGATAAGAGTTCATACAAAAAGTCAATTTTCGATTTTTCCAATTTTTCGCAATTTTCCATGATTTATACTAAGAAATTTCTATTTTCTGATTTGAAAAGCCATTAAAGAATAATTTCACGCAAAAACTCGATATTCGATTTTTCCAATTTTCCGACTTTTCCAGGGGGATTTTTCAAAATTTTCTTCCGAAAAGACTTTCTCCCCGAAATTACGAATAACTGACCAAAAATTTTAGAGAAATCGGCCTAGCCGTTCTTATTTTATGAATTACTATACATTTTTTACACAATTTTTATATATAAGATAAGTATACAGTTAGGAATTTGTTGAACAATTAAACTCAATTGTAGAACTTATTACTTTTGTAGGGTTTATTTTAGCTTGATTGGTTTTAATAATAAATTAGATAAAATTCCCAAACATTCTCCTGCCGCGAACAACATTGTTGTTCTTATGAAGTAGCTTTATAGGCATCGCTTGTGGGCAAAAAGCAAATCTTTGCTATTGCCCTTTTTATGTATTTGCCGTTGCAGTAGAGTGTGACTACTCGTACTAAGCCATCAGCACCAGGATGCAATTCTTCTACTTTTGCAAGTGGCCATTGTCCTGGTACACTTCGTTCGTGAAGAAGTAGAACAATGTCCCCAACTTTTATATTTCTTTCGATTTTGTTCCATTGTGGTCGAGCCTTGAGTCGACATAAATATTCTGTATTCCAGCGATCCCAAAAATTTTGCTTTAGACGTTCTACCAACTTCCAACGGCTTAAACGGCTAACATTCGAATCGCGCAAGTCGTCATCGGGAATGCAGTTTGATGGTTCAACAATAAGAAAATGTGACGGTGTGAGAACATCGTTATCCTGAGGATCCGTAGATAGCGGACAGAAAGGCCTAGAGCTTAGGCAGCTTTCTATTTGTGCCAAACGCGTGCTTAGCTATTCATATATTAATATGCGGTCTCTCATAATGCTGCGCAAGTGATGTTCTGTGGATTTTACCACAGCCTCCCAGAGACCACCAAAAGAGGGCGAGTCAGGAGAAATAAAGTGCCATTTTGTGCCTTGGTTGCCCAGAGTTTCTTCGAGGTACTCAGGAAGATTGATTTATTTCGTTGAAACAGGATTTGAATTTCTTTGTTGGCTCCCACGAAATTTGTACCACAGTTTGAGTATAAATCAGTGCACAATCCTCTGCATGCTGTGAAGCGTCGAAAAGCTGCTAAGAATGCATCAACATTTAGGCTCGTGACGGCTTCTAAGTGGATCGCTTTTGTACACATGCAGATACACTGACAAATATACGCCTTCGTGGTTGTTGCTGTCCTTAGGGATGAGTCCTTTATATTGATGGGGCCGGCATAGTCAAGACCACTATGTTTGAATGCTCGGGTAGGTTGCAAACGTTCTGACGGCAGGTTTCCCATAAGTTGTTGATAAGTTTGGGCTTTGTATTTGTAGCAAATAATACATCCATGTTGAACACGTTTAGCAATATATCGAGAAGAAATCACCCAATAGGACCGCGAAAGATAGGATTGCATAAGCTGGAGGCTACCGTGGAGTGTTTTTACGCGATCATCTAAAAATATAAGAAAAGGGACTACAGAATTTGATAGGGACTGCAGAATTTGATAGTCTTCCACCAACTCGTAAAATACCCATATTGTCGCGAAACGGAAATAGTTTTATAATATTACTCTGATTAGATACCCTTTTTTACAATATTAACATTTTAATTTCTTGTTGAAATGACACAGCTTGTGTTAGTTTAATAAGTAAATGCATTGGTTCTTTTAATTCATATGTTTTTAGAAAACCAAATTCTCTTTTGCTTATATTTGTTTTGATTGTTAAAAACGAAGTATGTATGACGTCACACGCAACAATTTTGATAACTTTAAAAATCTCTGGATTATTTCTGGATATTTTGTCATTGTTGTTGTTTTTGCTGTTTGAACAGCATTGTTGCTAACTATTTCTGCAAAAGATTTTTCAGTAGGAGAAGTAGGCCAAGATTCTGAATCGGCCGGTAGCCAGGTTGGTTCTTTTCACCACAATTCGTAGTTATCTGACTATTCGGACATTAAACCTCTTTTAGCGCAGTCTACTGGATTATCCATTGAGGGAATGCATCGCCAATACTCAACGTTTCTCAAACTTCGGGTATTTTTGACTCTATTAGCCACGAACACCTCCAACCGCGTTGAATTATTTTTCAGCCACGCAAGAACGATAGTACTATCCACCCAGTAGTATATATTGTTAAATTGAAGTTTGCGCTGGTTTTAATTTTAGCAAACAATTTTGCCATAAGGACTGCTGCAGATAATTCTTGTCGTGGAATTGTATCGCCTATTATTGGAACAAGTCTCGTTTTCCCTTGAATTATTTTAGTTGAAGTCTTAGACAACAGTTGCGTAAGCTACTTTTGAAGCATCACTAAGGGCGTGAAGGTCAATTTTGCATTTAGAAGGGGTGTAAACAATCCATCGAGAAATTTTTATCTCTTCAAGAGCTTTTAGTTGCGACCTAAAATGCACCCATTTACAGTGTATTTCATATCAAGTATCTTTCCAGTCAAGTTTTAATTTCCACAGCCTTTGAAATATTATTTTTGCTATTGCGGTGGTAGGCGATAACCATCCCAAAGGCTCAAACAATTTAGAGGCGTCTGAAAGTAGATTACTTTTAATAATGTTTTCACAAAATGAAAAATTTATGGAAAAACAAAAGAAATCATTTTTAGTATTCCAATTTATTCCAAGAGCTTTAGACATTTTAGGTTGATATATAGAAAATAAACTTAGAATTTCGCGTCGTCTTCTGGAATATTTTTTAAGAATTCGCTCGAATTGGAATTCCATTTTCTTAAATCAAAGCCACCTGCATTTAAAAGATTTGAAAGTTCTTCTTTAAGTATTATTGGTTTTTGTAGGGTATCCGCCCCTGATATGACGTCAGCTACATAGGTATCCGTTCGAGGTATTTGGCTTGCTTTTGAAAAGTTGATTGCCTCGTCCGTTGCTAACTGCTGCAGAACTCTAATGGCAAGAAAAGAAGCTGAGGTTGTACCATAGGTCACTGTACGTAGTGTATATACACAAATTTTGTTTGCTGAATTTCTCCAAAGAATGCATTGGATATTTATTTGCTTTAACATTTTTTCCAGGTCTGCTTTAAAACCAATGCGATGTTTTCTCCAACGACTAATAATTGTAGGCAAGTCATTCTGCAATGTACGTCCTGGGGACAATTCTTCATTTATAAAAGTTTCCGCCATAAAAAACAACTCGTAGCTTTGTGGTTGTGCTGCCTTCTCTGTGTACACCAAGATGGGGGGGAAAATATGCATTTTGCGGTACAGCTTTTGGATACTCACCAAGATTAATCATATGATTAAGTAGTTCATACACTACCATGAAATTTTTGAAGTCCAGAGCAACATTAAGATTTTGTTTAAACGGCAATTCTAACCGTTTAAACCTCTTCATAGCATTGTAGTCGGTTTGGCTAAATGTTGGTAGACTTTGACCTTAAAGTAATCTCTTAAATAGCAGATGAACAGTATAACGTCCTGTTTCGTCTCTAGTGTGAGTTTTATTAAATAATTTCTCACACAATTCCTTTTCTTTGGACAATGGTTTTTTTTATCTAAACGTTCCTCTTGTTCCCAAAACAACCGAAGTTGTTCATCCACGGAGCACAAATTTGCGGAAAATGTAACATATTCCATATAAGGCTTTTGAGATCCTAATATCATCCAACCTAAATGAATTTCTTGCAAAAGCAAACCATTTTCTTATTTTTGATCCAGGAAGGATCAAGTCTCCATAAACGTCGTAGAAGGAGATCGATTTTTTGTGGTTTCATAAATTCTGGATCTGCGAGGAAAAAGTCTGACAGGTTTGGAATAAATTTAGATTAACTTTACTTGGCGTATAGGAAGTAACGCTATGAACCAATAGGGCATTCGTTTCCAATTCAAAACTATTTTGTATTTTGACAAAATTCACAGATTTTTTACCGTGATTTTACCGTGACTGCTTGATTTCCTCCAATTCCAGAAACGTTTTGTATTTTGGTACTTGCATTACATGGGAAAGTTCTTCTATAATAAATGAAAGTTGTGAGCCCTGATCTACTAAGGCTTTCACGCAGTAAGTTTTTATCACCATTTTTAAAATAACTTTTACAGTAGGCAATAAAGCAGCATTTAGATTTTTACTATCAAAATTGGAAATATTTGTACTTACTGTAGCTGAACTGGGCATTATTGTAGGAGATGGTTGAAAAGTTTTATTTTGTATCGGATTGTTTAACGAAAAACACTATGGAGAATAGTATGATGAGGCTCCTGGAAAATATGACATCTAGTATTTAATCTACAAGAAGAATTCAAATGTCCAGTGTTCAGACAGTTTTGACAAAGACAATGCTGATTTAAAAAGCTTTGCTTCTCCGATAAAGAATAATTAATAAACTTGAAACATTTGTAGAGAGGATGACGTTTGTGGCAGCAAAGACAGTTTTCAAACTTTACTGTTGCAGCAGTGTGAGCTCGTAAAGTTCTTGTGGGTCTTTGACGATAAGCGCGTGAAACTGATTCCTCTTCTACAGATTCCAATGTGCGAAAGGTAGTTTCCTAAAAATTTAACATTTCAGACATGGGTGGTACTTTTGTTGCAGCTTTAAGTGATTGCTCCCATTCCTTGCGAGTCTGCATTTCCAGTTTTTGTGTAGTCCCATGAAGAAATATCTACCTTTAAAGACTTTAATTGTGAGAGGCAGGTGCGTGTAGTATCTAGTAACGCTTTTATATTTTTAAGGGTACCATCAGAAGGCGGTATTAAATAAACATTTCAATACTTGTTCTACAAGTTTTCTTTCAGTGTGGAATCTTTTTCGAGGGTATTTTAGGCTAAGTCATAACTGGACTCTGCTGCCGGATACTATTAACCAAGTTATGTGGCGTTGTTGTACAAGAAGACCTTAAATAAGAATATTTTTGAACTTCTGTCAGAGAATTATTTTGATGCACGAGTGTCTTAAGCATATCTCGGTATGCAATCCACTCAAAATAATCCCCCCAAAAGGTTGGGAAGTCGATCTTTGGAAGTCTGGCTCCAGCATAGAATGCATCGTTGCGACTAGTTGTTGGGAATGAACTTGAGTGGACGGGTGGAGTTTGTAGCGAATCACAATCTAAAACTTAATCAAGAATGTTAGTTTTTAATGAAATATAGACATAATAACACTGGTTAAAAGTGTCGTTACTTAAATACGGTACGTCGCCTTCAGATATAGAATTTTCCCGAAGCATTTCAAGAAGTTGTTTATGACCATCCTTGAACGTTTTATAGCTGCTTTCTAATACCTCCAGAATAGTTTGGTCATATCCTCTGGAAGAACTCGTTTTTAGATTTTGCTCTAAATGTTTTCGCCACATGCTCTGTGTGAGCAAAAGTTTTCTTTTGATCTTCAACCACTTTTAGTGTTGACGATATCTTTTCTTGATTTACCACGTAGTAACTGACAGCAATATTTGCAAAAAAAAAGGATTCGAAGCCGTAGACAAGACGATAGAAAAAAAGACTTTAGCTTTTTCAGAGTTTTAGCTGATACCGTAGACGAGACGGCAGTAGTAAGAATTAGAACACAGAGTATGGGGTTATTTGCCAGCACTTGGACAGCTCCCGGGTTTCGGCACCAATTTTATGTATGAGTTCCTTATTGAAAAATTCAGTTTATTTCAACATTTCTTCATATTGATCTTCCTGGAGCAAAGACAAAAATTAAGTGTCTATTCTTTTAGATTATAAAAATATAAAATCTCACCAATGGTATGATTTTCTACTTGCTTGTTAATTTATATGTAAAAACATGTGTACATTGGCTTCATAGACATGCAGATATATTAATGCATATATACAAGGACAATGGTATTTATTACTTTTGTAGGGTTTCTAATAGCTTGCTTGGTTTAATAATAAATTAGAGAAAACTCCCAAATAACAATTAAGTCCGTTGTAGTTTTGCCATCTGTACTTTGCCAAGATCGATATAAGCAGCCATCTTCCACTTTCAGGCTATTCCATTAACCCAGTACTATTTTGCTAGTTGGCTCTCTGCCTATATTTCAATTTGATTCGGTCTCCTGTTATTTTGCTTAGCCAATATAATTTTTCCAAAATTGGGTCGTCATTCTGAACCTTCGACCAGTCTTCTCTTGACTCAGTTTGGGTAAGCCGCACATCAACGACGCACTCCTTTTACTCGACATATGTGCACTGTACATTACATGACCGTCTTGAAAGGGCATCAGAATTATTGTGCTTTCTGCCTTTTCTATGCACAATACTAAAGTCATAGCCCTGCAGATGTTCAACCCAGCGTGCAATTCGCCCCTCAGGATTCTTATATTGCATCATCCAACGTAATGCGTAGTGGTCCGTACTTAAGATGAAATGTTAACTATATAAGTACTTGTGGTAAAATTTGACACACTCCAGCACTGCTAAAATTTCCCTTCGTGTAACACAGTAATTTTTTTCAGGCTTGGAGAGCACCCTGCTGTAGTAGCCAATGACCTTTTCTGTTCCATTAACCTCATGAGAAAGCACTCCTCCAATTCCATAGCCACTTGCGTCCGTGTCCAATATAAATTTCTGTCCAGCTATTGGATAGGCGATGACTGGTGCCGAGTAAAGTTTGGCACAAATCTCCTGTAGTATGTGCAAAACCCTAGGAAACTACGCAGCTCATGAAGATTTTGTGGGCGAGGTCAGTTCCTTACTGCCAGTACTTTGTCTTCATCAGTTGATACCCAATCTGCTGCTACACGATGCTCCAGATTTGACCTCATTTTGAAACAAAGTACATTTCTTAACAATTAATTTTAATCCTGCAGCTGTTATTCGCTTGAAAACTTCATCCAGGTTTTTGAGGTGTTCGTCAAAAGTCTTCCCCATCACGATTATGTCATCCAGATACACTTAGCACTTCTTCCAATTGAGACCCTTAAGCACACGTTCCATTTAACGCTCAAAAGTAGCTGGAGCGTTGCAGAGCCCGAATGACATCACCTTGAACTGCCATAAACCTCTACTTGCGCTAAAGGCAGTTTTCTTCTTGTCTTTATCAGCTATCTCTTCTTGCCAATAGCCGCTCTGCAAGTCTAAGGTAGAGAACCATTCCGTATCAGCCGACGAGTCTAAGGTATCGTCAATTCTAGGCAACGGATAACTGTCTTTCTTGGTGACATCATTAAGCTTCCTGTAGTCAACGCAAAACCTGGTACTGCTGTCCTTCTTCTTTACTAAAATTATTGGTGAACTCCACGGACTCGAGGAACGAGGAACTATTGGCACACCCTTAATTTATAACTTGTAATATTAATACTTGTTACTACAACGGCAATATCAATCGACATTCTGTCCAATTTACAAGCGTTTGTCTATAACGGTTCAAAAGATAGGCCCATATAAGTAAATTTACATTAATTATGGGCGCACCCTTTAATTTTTAGATTTATTTTTGTGTAATTTTTTTTTTCTGGAGCTATACCAATACGCAGTAGTTTTTAATTTTACGAAATCGGCCTTTACAGTTCATAATACACGTAAAATATATGTATGTTGTATGGGGACACCCTTTAATTTTTAAGATTATCAGCTGTTTTTAAAACAGGACCAATCTGTAAACATAATCTATCATATTACCAAAAATTTTCAAAATCGGATCAGAAATGACTGAGTTCTGGAGGCACAAATATAAAAAAAGCAACATTCAGCCGAATTGTCTCGTATAACCTCCTTCTTTTTTTGAAGTCGGTTAAAAAATACGCAAAATGTATTTTGAAATAATAATTTAAGGTTGTAGAAGTAAATAACAATGCTCACATAATGTGTCTGAGATAAAAATGGCAACGCACCATTTTCTATTACGCAGCAGATGGAGGTAGAAATTCTCGAATATTCAATAACACCTACAAATAGGGTATATAAAAGCAACGCAAATACATGCTGATTCATTCTGATTGTGAGCGTCATCTAGTTAAGATCTTGTGGTACAAAAGTGTAAAGTGGCCAGCGTGTATTATTAATCGCGAATATTTAAAACGTCAAATAATTTACTTAATAAAGTGTAATTTAATTAAAACTCCAAAAGTTGTGTGTGTAATTATTTTGCAAATAAAAAACTCAACAAATTACACGTTTATAATTTAAATAAACGTTACAATATAAATACCCTTTTTCCAATTTTTGTAGTAAAGTTATAAAAAGTTTTCGGCCAGTTTTTAATTCTTTAACAATATAAGAGAAAACGTTTTTTACTACTGAATGTTTGCTGTGTTTTTATATAAAACATTTTTGCGTTTTAATTGTCCTTTTGCTTTGTTGATTCAATGGAGTTCTCATTTGATATAAGACTTAGGTTTTTTATTAATAAATTGGGTAGAATCCACTGATGAATAATATGAGCAGTAGCAAAATGGCCATATGGATATGCTTTCCCCGCAGTAATACATTTCATTTAGTAGTTTTATTATAAGAATGTCATGAAATATTTTTATTTCTGAAGGAATCAAGCACGATCAAAGTAAATTAACAAAAATATACATCAATATAAAAAAAATAAATTGCCAATGTTGATAAAAAAAATTTTTAATCAAGGTCAAAAAATCTTAATGCACATTAGTTCCATAGAATAAACCGTTTTTTTAATGTATGCTTATGTGTTTTAGCTAGACTGCTGTTCTCTGCCATAGCAAGCATTTGTTATTTCCGAAATTTCGTTTTATGTATTAAAATAGCCATGATCAGAGAAAATTTTTAAAAATTAATAAATTTTTTATTAGCTTTCTCATTTTACATGTTCCAAATTAAAGTGATTTTAAGATGTATGACAAACTTTCCTAGAAATAAGCTCTCACAAGTGAAAATTCAAAAATAACATAAGTTTAGACACTACCTTGTATGAGAAGCACGATTATAAAAACACACATTCGCACAAATTTAACCACACAGCATTACCTTTCAACGAAGTGTCACACGTAATTAACAACATTGAATACAAACGTGTTGAAAATAAGCAAAACAAACATGCATTTGCCTACCCAACGTATTTACATGAAAAGTTTGAGCCAAAAAGGGAAATTGCTCTACTCAGTTCGCGCACGTACTATGTTTTTTTGTGTTGCAGTTAATGAGTTTACTACTGTAAATGAAATTAAGTTTTATATTTTAAAATCGTTAAAATTTTTGATAGATAACTTAGAATGACTGTATATTAGAGTAGAGAAATTTATTTGGAACCGGGAAACCTAATAGTTTTCTCACTAGAAAATTTTTATATAAGATACATTATTCAACGAGAAATGATTTATCTGATTTTGCCGCTTTCATGCTATATTCATGTTTATTGACTTCATTTTGCAATCTGCGTAGAAGTTTTTAGGAAGTTTAAAATTACATTTATTTACAATTTCAAGAATTATTTTTATTGGAAATTTATGTAAAATTTTCATATCGTGCAAACTAACACTAAAAGATATGCACATTTATAGGCAGAACAGTGTTACTTGTAGAAAGTGCATTATTATTATCACTAAAATGTACATTTGTTCGTATTTCCTAAAGCCAGCTGAACGTCACCATATTTGGGATGAAGGAACTCCTATTTTAGGATTCGAAGACCCATTGTATAGTTCAATCCTCTAAACGCGTTTGCCTCTTTCTTGTTGAGGTGCAAAGGCCCTTCCATTTTACAGTTGTGAGGACTTAAACTTCAGGGAATTTAAAGCCACACAAGAAAATTAATATGTTGAATAAATAATGAAAATTACTGGTGTTGCGTTTTAGTGGGAATGTGGATTACATCCACTTAAGGGAGGAGCGAATAATATTCGCTACGACTTAATTAAATTTATTTTATTTCAGCAGGAGGCGTCAGTAGAGAGAAGCAGCGGCAGCGAATACAACCCACACAAATAGCAGTCATACCAAAACAACACACAGAGAGGAAAACAGCAAAGAGCAGCCAAACACACAAAACACACAGGACAACAAATAGCAGTCATACCAAAACAACACACAGAGAGGAAAACAGCAAAGAGCAGCCAAACACACAAAACACACAGGACAACAAATAGCAGTCATACCAAAACAACACACAGAGAGGAAAACAGCAAAGAGCAGCCAAACACAAAACACACAGGACAACAAATAGCAGCAGACAAAACATAGAGAGGCAACAGCATCCAATACAATCCACACAACCGCTATCGGTTTAAACCATACGAAGTTGTGTGGTTTTGTAGTTAGGGAGTCGTAGCCAAGATTGCTATAAAAGGAGGATGAAATAGAAAATAAAGATGATTTGTAAGCGGTGAACGTAAGCAAGTGGTAACAAAGGCCGGTAAGAAAAGATAAAATTTCAAAGAGCAAGTGATAGTAGTAAATGTGGATTAGTAACACTAATCCTAGCAAAGATAAGTGCAGGGAAATATCAGACGGATTACATCCGGCTTACCTCTTTATCGAGGAAGGAGTGTAGGGCACTGGCTCAGGGCAAAGCTATAGATAGTTTTTCCCGGAGGTTCTCACCCGGAAAGCTTAGGGAAAGTGTAGGCCCTGAATAACATTCGGGCAAAACCAGAGAATAGAAATTGAGGTATAGGAGTAATTAGTACGTCGGCTACTGTTACCACGAAGGCTTACGCTAAGTATTTAAAACAAAGAAAAAAAAAGTTAAGAGAAAAGTGATAAATAAAAGCTAAATAAAAGAAAACGTTTGTTTTTTTTTCCCCCCTTTTATTTAAAAAAGGACCTTGGCGGGCTGAGCTAAACCCGCACAATAAACCCGGAGTAACCGGAGGTTCCTTACATTTGGCGCCCGAGCAGGGACCCGGAAACAAAAGTATAGAGGCTGCAAACATGGTTCGCACAGCGTGGATTTATTCGCTACGTAAGGACGAGCTGGTACAATACCTGGACGAGTTTGGTCTAGATACTGGGGGAACCGTCGATGATATGAGAAAAAGGTTGTCAACCTTTGCGGCAACTGGACACGAAGGGAAGGTGCTGAACCGGCTCGAAGAACTGGAAAGTAAGCATGGCCGTTGCCCGACACCCAACACGCCAGGGATGACTCCGCAAGTGGAATTGCCTTGGTACTAACGCCCACGATGATCTCCAACAACAACATGTCAACGCCCAAGACATTCCCCAACAACAAAACGTCAGCAGCCAAGCCATGGGTCTACCTTATGCGGCCGTAATTGATATAGTAAGAAAGTGGTCATTTCGTTATGATGGCGGGAAAGACCCAATCTCGTTTATAGAAAGGGTAGAAGAACTGGCAGAAGTCTATGGCCTTAACAAGGACATGCTGCCCCGAACAATGCCTGAATTGCTTAAGGATACGGCCCTATTGTGGTACCGAAACAACAACCGCCAGTGGCCAACATGGAAGGGGTTCAGAGAACATTTTCTAAGGTTTTTTTTGCCACCACAGTACTTCGAGGGCCTGGAGGACGACATCCGTCGACGACTACAAAAACCACGAGAGTCGTTTAAAGACTTTGTCGTGGTACTGCAAAACATGATGCGCCATGCGGGATATACAACAGAAAACCAGCTAGACAGAATTTTCAAAAATTGTTTAGTAGACTATCAGCTATACATAAGAAGAAAAGATTTCACCTCGCTGGATGAACTTATAAGAATGGCCGAAGACTATGAGGTAATAAAGGCATCGCACCCGGAGGTAGGCCACGAGCGCCGGGAGGTTCGGCAACCACAGCGAAGAGACGACAGAACCCGACAAGTGGTTCCCGCCGAAGAGGCAGCCATTAATCCCGTGACTGCCTGCCGGAGATGTGGTCAAGAAGGCCACGGGTATAGATTTTGTACCAACCCAAGCATATTGTTTTGCTGGGAGTGCGGTAGAAGAGGGATAAGAACTCGGGAGTGCTGTCGAAGAGAACAGGGAAACGCCAGAGGGTCGCGCCAGGAGCAAGGGGTGGTCGCGAACCAAGGAAGTCAACCCCTGCGCCAATAAATGTTTTCAAGCTAACAGCCACCCGTTTACTGGCACAAGTTCAGCTTGGCGGACAGTGTTGGGAGGCCACCATTGACACCGGTACCTCCAGAAGCTATGTAAGTGAGAGTGTGGCGAGGGGCCTCAGAAGACGCATCGAAGTGAGTCCATCAGAAAGTCGAATCAGACTGGCGAACGGAACAACCGTGGAGGTAAAGAAAGCCATACGGACGGAGATACGATTGGGTAGTAAGTGTTGCCGTTTAGAGCTAGGGGTAATGCCCCAAATGTGGGACAATGTGTTGCTGGGAATAGATTTCTTGAAGGCGGTGGAGTGCGAGTTACGTTGCGGTGACCAGCGAATACGGTTTTCACAAGTTCAGCACCGAGTAATGGCGGCACATGAGCAGCAGGAGGACGAAAACCCTTGTACATCCGTTTCAGACGAAAAGTTTTTGATTGCGACGTTCCTAAACCATGAGTTAGGAAAATTCAAGGAGGTAAGAGGCCCGACGTCTTTGGCCGAACACAAAATAATTCTTAAAGACGACAGGCCGGTCCGCCAAAGGTACGCGCAACGTAATCCCGAGATGCAAAGACGTATAAATGAGGAGATTGATGAGCTGTTGAAGAACGGGTATATCGAGCCATCAACGAGCCCGTATAGCGCACCTATTGTGATGGCACCGAAGAAAAACGGTTCCCTCAGGCTCTGTGTAGACTATAGGCTGCTCAACGCTAAAACGGTGGCCGACGCTTATCCATTGCCTAGAATTAACGCTATACTGGATCGTCTAAGAGAGGCCAAATTTATAAGCAGTATAGACCTCAAAAACGGCTACTGGCAGATACCTATGGCAAAAGATAGCAAGCGCTACACAGCGTTCACGGTAGCTGGCAAGGGCTTGTTTCAGTGGAGGGTGATGCCCTTTGGGTTGACGTCAGCCCCCGCAACTTTTCAACGAACGCTAGACCAGGTGATTGGCGCGGAAATGGAGCCTCATGCGTTTGCTTACCTGGATGACATTGTGGTACTAGGTAATTCCTTACAAGAACACATGGAAAACTTAAAGAAGGTGTTTAAAAGACTGCGAGAGGCTCGGTTGACTATTAAGCATGAGAAGAGTAAGTTTTTCCAAAAGGAAATAAAATATTTAGGCCATGTGGTCAATGAAAGTGGCATAAAAACAGATCCTGAAAAGATAGCGGCCATTCAAGAGTTGCAACCCCCTAAAAATGTAAGAGAGCTACGAAGATGCCTTGGGGTAGCGTCGTGGTACAGAAGATTTGTGCCTGATTTTGCCAAAACGGTTTATCCACTAAACGTGTTGCTGAAGAAGGGAAAACACTTTCGATGGAACCAAGAGCAGCAGGAGGCGTTTGACAAGTTAAAAAAACAGCTTACCGAAGCCCCGGTTTTAGCGTGCCCGGACTTTACGAAGAGGTTTACTCTACAAACTGATGCGTGTGACTACGGATTGGGAGCGGTGCTGACGCAGCAGCTTGACGGTCAGGAAAAGGTGATATCTTACGCGAGCCGTCGGCTAAGCCCGGTAGAGATGAACTACTCGGCAACGGAGAAAGAGTGTCTAGCCATCGTATGGGCAATAAGGAAACTAAGACCTCACCTTGAAGGCTACCCCTTTACAGTAGTGACAGATCATCTGGCGTTGAAATGGCTTAATTCGATTGAAAGCCCATCTGGAAGAATAGCGCGTTGGGCCTTAGAACTCCAACAGTTCAATTTTGAAGTACAGTATCGTCGAGGTAAACTTAATGTGGTAGCCGATGCCTTATCCAGGGACCCAGTCACAGTACGTCAAGCCTTCCAGGAGAACTCACTAGAGTGTAATTGGTGGAGAAAAAAATGCAATGAGGTAGAAAAGGAGCCAGACAAATTCCCAGATTTCACCATTCAAGAGGGCCAACTCTACCGCCATTTGCCGACAGCAGATAACGACGAGGAGGCAGTAGCATGGAAATTGTGTGTCCCCTCATTTCAGAGGAATAGAGTGCTAGAGGAGAATCATGATTCACCCACAGCTGGACATCTGGGAGTCCGAAAAACAATAGCGCGTGTCTGCAATAGGTATTATTGGCCAGGGATGTACAGAGATATTCGAACGTATGTCCGCAGGTGTCAAGTGTGTCAGCAGCATAAGCCTGACCAACAACGGCCGGCAGGCAGAATGCTGTGAACAATTGCGGAAGAGCCATGGGCTATCGTCTGTGCCGATTTTGTGGGGCCATTACCAAGGTCGAAACACGGGAATGCGATGTTACTAGTCTTTACCGACAAGTTCTCTAAATGGTCTGAGCTGATACCCCTGCGTCGAGCTACGGGTGAAATACTGCGAAAATCATTTCGGGAAAGAATTTTAGCAAATTTCGGGGTACCAAAGGTACTTATTACAGATAACGGCTCACAATTCACAAGTAAGGCGTTTAGAGCATACCTAAAGGAGATCGGGGTGCATCACCAGCTAACGGCCCCCTACACACCTCAAGAAAACCCCACTGAACGCGTCAACCGCACGGTGAAAACCATGATAGCGCAATACGCTGGCTCGAATCAGAAAACTTGGGATGAAGTCCTACCAGAAATACAACTTGCATTGAACACGTCCAAGTCGGACTCTACGCAGTATACGGCCGCCTTCTTGGTTCAAGGGAGAGAACCGAGACTTCCAGCTGCTTTGTACGACGAAGTAACACCAGGAACAGGCACGGAAGTAAGGCCGCCAGAAGAAAAGGCCGAAATGATGAAACAAATTTTTAACCTAGTCAGGAGAAACCTGGTACGAGCGGCAAAAGACCAAGCCCGTTATTATAATCTGCGGCGCAGGAAATGGAGGCCGAGGATAGGCGAATTAGTCTGGGTGAAAGAACATCATTTGTCCAACGCGGCCGAAGGTTTTGCGGCGAAGCTGGCACCGAAGTTTGATGGCCCTTACCGAATTCGCTCCTTAATTTCTCCAGTTATTGTACAGGTACAAAAGGACGGTCAGAAGGCCCTGCGCACTGCTCACATCAGTGATTTAAAAGTGTACATGGGATCTAGCGGAGAAAAGAATAGAAATAACTAACCAGAGCCGAGTCAATTAAAGGAATAAAAATAATAATAATAATAATGATGATGGTAATAATAATAATAATAATAATAATAATAATAATAATAATAATAATAATTATAATTATAATTATAATTATAATTATAATTATAATAATAATAATATTAATAATAATAAAATCAATCATAATAAAAAAAAAAAAATGTATGCCGTGAGTAATTTAATATCGATGAACTAATATAATAAATGAATTACACAAACAAAAAAAAAAACTACAATGGCAACATTTGGTGGAAGTTCGATCAAACGCTTTGGTATGATCATGAGAGTATGCTCAAATTAAATCATCTTGCGTCAGTTTAGTTAAAACAGTGCATGCAAGCAGTCGCAAATTTTACGACCGGCAGCAAACAAAAATAAAAAAAAACAACAACAAACAAAATAAGAATTAAAAAAAAAAACAAGCAAGTACAACGGTGGTTGAATGTGAGTTAATAGTGATGTGTATAAACATGCTAAATAATAAAATAAAAATATTAATAAATAAATGAAACAACTAGAAGGAAAAAAGTTTATATGTATATACATACATATAATAAAAAAAAAAAAATAAATTGATAATTAACAGAGTGATGTTTATATGTATTTACATACATTGTTAACAGAGTGATGTTTATATGTATTTACATACATATATTGTAAAACAAAAATATTATTAATAGTTAAATGAGTGATGTTTATATGTATTTACATACATATATTGTAAAACAAAAATATTATTATTAAATAGTTTTGAGTATACAGAGTAGTTGTATTTATATATATATACATGTATATAAAATAATTGTGTGTGTAGTAGAGCTGTGGTTGTGTGGTCCGTGTCTTTGACATGCGTTTAATTTAATAGTATGTTATTTGCTGATGAACTGTCGCGAAAACCAGAACGAGAGAGTACCCCTCTGGGTTGGTGAAACAATTACCATTTCGGACACGGACTCTGAGGGTGAAGACGTGGCCGGTGAAGTTCGCTGTTCGCAATCGACCGCCATATCAAATGGGAGCCTGCTAACGGAAGCCGAAGGTGGATGGTTTGACCCGGATGAGCAACCGTCAAGCTCACAGGTATCGCAGGCTTCAGAGAGGGAGTGGGAGACGAGGATTTGGGTAGAGGCGAGGATTGATCGCTGCGTTATTAGGCGCCGAAAATACCGCCAGTACATCCCCAACGTGGGAATCACTTGGACCGTGGGGGAAACGGATAGTGAGGTGGAGGATCCAGATCCTCTCGTGGAATTCCCTGTGTCGCCCAGAAAGCTGGCGATTTTGGACGGTCGGGTGAGCCCGGAGCTGGAGCGAGATGTTGAGGACCCGCTGCTCCTAGAGGAGGCAGAGGAATTAAGGCTCAGTGGGGTAGAGGAGGATGTCCTGTCGCTAGGCGATATAAGCCTCGGAAGCCTAGAAGAACTAGTCCATCAGGCTCTGCAACAGGAGCAGGAGCGTGTCCGGCAGCCTCAGGTAGTCACTCCTCCGAACGAGGAAAACTGGGCAAACGTACCTCAGGAGTTGCAGGAGGAAATCGCCACCGCTCTCATGAAGCGTAAACGGTTGTGCTTTAGGCGGGATTTTGGCAAGCAGTCGTATCGCATCAGGATATCGGCGTCGGGTAGGGTGGTGGTACGATCGTTAGCGAGAGAGGGGAGTAGTGTGAGGACTTAAACTTCAGGGAATTTAAAGCCACACAAGAAAATTAATATGTTGAATAAATAATGAAAATTACTGGTGTTGCGTTTTAGTGGGAATGTGAATTACATCCACTTAAGGGAGGAGCGAATAATATTCGCTACGACTTAATTAAATTTATTTTATTTCAGCAGGAGGCGTCAGTAGAGAGAAGCAGCGGCAGCGAATACAACCCACACAAATAGCAGTTATACCAAAACAACACACAGAGAGGAAAACAGCAAAGAGCAGCCAAACACACAAAACACACAGGACAACAAATAGCAGTCATACCAAAACAACACACAGAGAGGAAAAAAGCAAAGAGCAGCCAAACACACAAAACACACAGGACAACAAATAGCAGTCATACCAAAACAACACACAGAGAGGAAAACAGCAAAGAGCAGCCAAACACAAAACACACAGGACAACAAATAGCAGCAGACAAAACATAGAGAGGCAACAGCATCCAATACAATCAACACAACCGCTATCGGTTCAAACCATACGAAGTTGTGTGGTTTTGTAGTTAGGGAGTCGTAGCCAAGATTGCTATAAAAGGAGGATGAAATAGAAAATAAAGATGATTTGTAAGCGGTGAACGTAAGCAAGTGGTAACAAAGGCCGGTAAGAAAAGATAAAATTTCAAAGAGCAAGTGATAGTAGTAAATGTGGATTAGTAACACTAATCCTAGCAAAGATAAGTGCAGGGAAATATCAGACGGATTACATCCGGCTTACCTCTTTATCGAGGAAGGAGTGTAGGGCACTGGCTCAGGGCAAAGCTATAGATAGTTTTTCCCGGAGGTTCTCACCCGGAAAGCTTAGGGAAAGTGTAGGCCCTGAATAACATTCGGGCAAAACCAGAGAATAGAAATTGAGGTATAGGAGTAATTAGTACGTCGGCTACTGTTACCACGAAGGCTTACGCTAAGTATTTAAAACAAAGAAAAAAAGAGTTAAGAGAAAAGTGATAAATAAAAGCTAAATAAAAGAAAACGTTTGTTTTTTTTTCCCCCCTTTTATTTAAAAAAGGACCTTGGCGGGCTGAGCTTAACCCGCACAATAAACCCGGAGTAACCGGAGGTTCCTTACACAGTGCTGCAACTCCGATTCAGGTGTAATAATATCATCAATTAATATATCAAAATTTCCCACTGAATTAAAGATAATGAGTTCATAGGATAAGCAATATTTTTCAAATTATATAAGATAAAGCGTTTTTTGTTATAAATAAAATAATAGAACTTCATTGATGCATATTTGGATATTAACCGAAATCTGCTATAATTTCCTATTAAGTTAAAAAATATTAAATCTAATAAAATACTGACCAAAATGTATAATTTAATACGCTGGTTTGTTAAAACACAACTTTACTTAACTGAATATTATACAACTTTGAATCTTTTTTTCTTCTCCATATAATATTTTGTAGTATTGCCAAAAACAGAATTAATTTTTTTTAAATACGTTAATAAGTAAGTACAAAAAGTCGTTGAAGCTTTCAGGGACCCATATGTCTTATATGCGTCAAAGAGTTGAAGCACGAGGTCCGCCTTTGATCGTTTGTAGTTCCGAGGGACACAAGCAGCAAACCTAAGATACTGGAAATCATGCTAGTGGTAAAGTAAAATGTAAATGTCCATCGAGGCATCGGGCAAAACCCCACGCCTACCTCTAAATTTTCCATGTCATTTGGAACAATGAAGTAACTCCAATAAAAAAATTTATATGGCGATAGGGAACTAAAAAAAAAATCAAGTGAAAAAGTTACGGACCTCTGAACTTTTCAAATTTTCTAATATAAAAATATGGGTATCATTTTAAAGCTTTTGAAGAGATTTTAAAGGAAATACTAAAATTTTTAAAAAATGATTAACCCATGAAGAGCCGATGTACTCAATTTTTTTTTCTTATTTTTTTAATTCTCTGTCATCCCCATATTTGCTTTTTTGATTGGAGTTACTTCACTTAACTAGATTTACATAGATGGTAAAGGGTACATAAGATTCGGCATAGCCGAATATAGCATTTTTACTTGTTTTTTTATTTTTGGTTGTTGTTAAATTAGGCCTGAGTAATACATCCAATGTATATTTATTGGATTTCAACTATGCACCCTACTATTGGCATTGTTCTTAGAATTAAATCTAAATTCTTCACGTTATAAAAAACTTTCACGCCAAGTTACAAGACTTGAAATGAATATCTATTATCTATAAAAATTTCTTATATATAAAAAAGTAGTCTAATATACATATATTATAAATCTCTTTGCAAATTTTTTGGTTTATTTGCTTGCTTGTGCTGCCTCAATTATGGCTAAACGACTGAACCGGTTTTAATGAAATTTAAATGACGGGTGCTTGGCAAAGAAGAATATTTTCACAGGTATTTTCAAATTGTGAACCATGAGGGGAGAAAAAGGAGAAGCGGGTCTCGCCTCATCGATTTTATTGAAATTCAAAACATATATACATAGGTCCTTAAACATATCTGTTTTAAAAGCTGGGAGCTAGATGAGAAAAAAAGGGGGAAAACGGACCTTTACGTCTGTACTGATTACAATAAAGTGTTTAGCATAGTAAGATGTAAAAGGTAAAATATTCTTTATTTGTTTTGGAAAACGAGAATAGAAAAGAGGAAATGGGGAGAGGACTAATGCGCAACTTTATGAATATTAACCGATCTTATATTTGAAATATGTATATATATATATATATATATATATATATATATATATATATTCGGATAAGTTCCCCATATTAAACAGGGCTTTATTTAAGTCATAAAAAGTAGTAATAATAATTGTTACTGTGTATAACCAAACAAACACCTGCGTTGCATGCAGTGTTGCCAGAAATTTTATGTGTAAAATCTGCGAAATCCAAAAATATTTCACCAAAAATTTAAAAAAATTTCAATAAATCTTTAAATGCATTATTTTAAAAATGACAATTTATTTTTATACAATAAATCCGAATATTTATGAAAAAATTAAAAAAAAAACACAAAATCAATACAATAATTATTACCTAAAATTAATTGAATTTGCTTACAGAATAAATTATGGTAAAGTTACATACTTATATACATATGTAAAAGTTCTATTAGATGTTTATAAACTTTATATAAAAATTTATTAAATTTTTTTTAGTTTTGTTCATGAATATTAGGTGACATCATTTTAAGCAAATCTGTAAATATAAGTGTGTCGAAACATTGGATTTTAAATGAACTTAAATTTACTTGACTAAATATACTCTCGACATTTGTACGAACGATGAAAGAGTTGTAAAAGCAGAATCAGAACCAGTACGACTTTTCTAGAAATTAACTAAAGGAATTTTGTGTCTTCATTTAGTTTAGCTTTAAAATCTAATACTTTTAACTCTCTAAACTCCGAGTCCAAGACCTGTTTTTTTATTTTCTTTAAACATTTTTTAGAAAATGTTTATCTAATATTTGGGCTAATACGCCTAGTGATTTCATTATATTATAGAAATAAATAATTCAACATAACATTTAATACAATCATCAAATAGTTTGGTTATATCGCACTGGTCCAGACTTATGCTTAAAATTATTTCAGTTGCATGAGTACCTAGATATGCGCTTTTATAATTAAGAAAATTTAAAAAAATTAATATGTCAATCGAAGTGATATTGTAAATCAGAATGATCGCACCATGTTCTTCGCGGCAGCAGTCAAAACACCACCCCCACCTCTAATTTTTTTAATGTCATTTGGAACAATAAAGTAACTTTAATCAAAAAAAATAAATATATGGGGCAATAGAGAAATAAAAAATAAGAAAAAAATATCACGTGAAAAAATTGGCGATCGTCCATATTTTCCAAATAATGGGGCTCTGAAATTTAATTTATTTTTAATATCAATATGGGTATCAATTTAAAGGTTTTGAAGAGATCTTTAAGGAAAAACTCAATTTTTAAAAATGCTTAACCCTTTAAGAACCGATGGCATTTTTATGTAAAATTATATATGTACATATGTTATTGTTTTCTTATTTTTTAATTCTCTGTCACCCCAATACTTGCTTTTTTGATTGAAATTACTTCACTAAACTAGATTTACACAGATTGTGAAGGGTATATAAGATTCGGCATAGCCAAATATAGAACTCTTAGTTGTTTTCTTTAAAAAAGAATGGTTTATTTTCGTTTTATAGATATAGGTCAATAATAATATATGAATAAGCCAAAGTTAACGTAATAGAAGTTGCACACAGATTTACAAAAATCTTCACTTTTAGGCCAATAATCTTCAAATCTGGAGGTTAACAATTTAAGAGCTTGAAATCTGCAAAATGCATATACATCTGCACTTCTGGCAACAGTGGTTGCATGTATAAAAAGTGCGAAATAATAATGGAAAATTGGAGCTGAGTATATTAAATCAACTGGTAGCGGACAATAAAGCGGAATTGCATAGATGAATTCAAGTGAACTGTTATCGATATTGGGGTCATAAAAATTTGGAAAAAAAGAAAAGATTTAAGTATGAACTCCAGCAACAAACAGCGTTATGGACTTGATTTCAATATTTGTCGCTATAATAAAGAATATAGAAGAAAACAACCAGCAGCAGGACAACAAGATGAAGAAAATGGTAAAGAAAAACTAGAATCAGAACAACCAGATGCAGAGCGACTAGATAAAAATGATGGAAGAAAACAACAAGTAATTCAAGAAGCATTTCAAGATAGATTCAAAGCAAACAAAAAAGTTCTAGTGTCAACGGAGAAGGTCTCCTACCGGAGGTAAACGAGAAATTTAAATTACAAAAATTTTAATAAAAAAATGTCTATATCTTGTATTGTGACCAAAATTACACTGTGTGACAGTTAACAAACCAAATCCATCAAACCCATCTGAAAAATAATTCTGTTCTTTGATTATTCAAAAATAAAACTTAGTTTTGACACTCTATTAACAACGGCTGGACACAGTTAAATTTATGAAGCAAAAGATCGAAATTTGGGTTTTCCGATAATTAATATTATTAGCAATAATAACATATTAGAAACTTTTGTAAATATTTTGTTATAGTGACTTATTGCACGTAGTCATTTTTTCACATTAAAATTAAAATATATAACTTTAAAGTTGGATGCAAAATTAAACAAAAAAGAATTTAGAATTTTTGCTAAATTGTTTTGTTTCTATAAGCTTATGATATTTCCTATCAAATAGATGCAAATTTAAATATAAAAAATTAATATTTTTTATTGTTACAAAAATCGCATTTATTTTAATTGAAGCTTAAAAATTGCTAAAATTTATTGTATAT
Organism: Gymnosoma rotundatum; assembly: GCA_916610165.2. Lineage (NCBI taxonomy): Eukaryota > Metazoa > Arthropoda > Insecta > Diptera > Tachinidae > Gymnosoma > Gymnosoma rotundatum. The sequence goes on from OU744339.1 coordinate 67,005,871, forward strand.
TACAAAACAAGAAAACATATGGTCTTCTGTTTTTTTTTCTGTTAAATATGCGGTTTGTGCCATGTAAAAAGCAATCTTTGTGAAAACAATGTCGTACGCGCTAGCTTAGGAGACCGTAAATGTTATCTCGAAGCCCTTAGGGTGCAAGATGTGGTGTCTCGAGACTGATACGTATAACCACGGAGAGCAATATGAATGAAGTGACAACTACCTCTCTAAAGGCATCTTCTCTAGCAGCAGCACATGGTCAGCTTTAGTAAAAATCAAAACTGATACAATGGAGGTTGATTAGCACGCCTTACTTGACTCAGGGTCACAAGTTAATTTGGTTACCGATCGTTATCAGTGAACATCAATGGAATCTTACCCCAAAACAAAGCACCTAGTCTATGTGGCCTTGTGTTCTCGAATTAATGGGTATTTAACTTACCTGGAAGCATTTATCCTCCCCAGTACTCACGTGCAGCCCGCTGGACATTTTTCAAAAATTTCTCATAAGTGTTTAAAATATAAATTTTCATTGTATGACCTTTTATATAGCTAGCTTGACAACTCTTTTATATAAAAAAAAACCACAATGTTTTTGATTTGGCAATACTATCAAAAATATCATATTTTTGTTGATCACCTAAGTTGAAAAACTGGTTTTGTAAGAGAGTTGATTTTGAATTTGTGCTATTTTTATTTCAAGTAGTAAAATGTATCGTTTAATATTTTATATCATTGAAAACTTTTTCAAATATAAGGTAATGATTAAATTTTATTCATAAATTTGATTCAATAGTGTTATTAAAGCGTTATTGGCCATTGTCAAGCCCGCTGCACACTTGGAATTTATTTTAAAAAAATGCCTCGGAGACTCACAGAAGAACAGATGTTGGTTCTGTAAACCTGAAAGTATTTCTGCTCAACTTTCTGAATAGCCAACTTGGGAAGTAGATAATAGACAATTGTGGTCACCATTCACATACTTCTCTGAATACTTTGCCGATAAGGTTTGGGCCTTGGTCTCAGAGCAGAGTAACAGGTATGCTCTGCAAAAAGGTATATCCTTGAACTCAACATTAAACGAATACAAAAGACTTGTTGGTGCACACATCACTGCAGGTTGTATGAAACTACCTCAAATAAGAATGTATTATCGACCACAAATAAGAGTTCCGGCGATAACACAAATTCCGAGAGATCGGTTATTCAAATTACGAAATAATATACACTCCGTTGATAATATGGCAGTTACTGAAAAAGAGAAAGAAAACAAGCTTTGGAAAGTTCAACCTATTATTGACGTTGTTCTAAACAGATGTTAATTAATTCCAAAGCCCAAAAAATGCAGCGTACGAGGGCTGCTCTATATATTTCTGGCCTAATAGTGAAAATGCGAATATTTATAATCAAAAATTGTTTTATTGTTTTTTTAAGTATTCTCTAGCATGATATATACACTTTTGCATGCGCTCAAACCAGTCGTCGAAGCACTTTTTCCACTCCGATTGAGACACCTCTAAAACATGGTTTTTGAACACTTCAACAGCTGACGACGAAAATCGTTGAACACGCATTTTTTTCTTGATGTGCGGAAACAAGAAGAAGCCATTAGGTGCCAAGTCAGAGCTGTACGGCGGATGACCAATTAATTTGACGTTTTGGCCGGTCAAAAACGCTCTGGTTTGAGCCGATGTGTGAGAGCTCGCATTGTCATGGTGAACAATGATTCGTCTTCTCTTGTTGGTTTTTCGAATTTCTCCGATGACTTCAGGCAAACAAATTGTAGTGTACCACTCAGAAGTGACCGTTCTACGTTACTCAAGCGGAACAGTCGCTACATGACCAGTTTTGCCGAAGAAACTGGCGACCATTTGCTTCGAAGTGCTTCTTCCACGAACAACTTTCGTTGGATTTTGCTCATCTTTGAAGACCCACACGGTCGATTGTTGTTTCGTTTCGGGCTCATACGCATAGATCCATGATTCGTCACCTGCGACGATCTTATAAACGTCTTTTGAAGCAATGCAATCGTATTTTTGCAACATTTCTTTGCACCAATCGGCACGAGCCTTTTTTTGAGCGACTTTCTAATTGTGCGGGATCCAACGAGAACAAACCTTTTTTACGGCCAGATGTTCATGCAGTGTCGAATCTATGCTGGTGGAAGAAATGTCCAAGGATGTCTCTATCTCTCGGTATGTCGCATGTCGATCTTGCATTATGAGTTCACGCACGGCATCAATGTTCTCTGGCACAACAGCCGTTTTTGGACGATCTTCACGGAATTCGTCTTTGAGGGAGCTTCGGCCACGATTAAATTCATTTTACCAATTTTTCACAGTGCTATTGGATGGTGCTTCATCGCCATACAAAGATTTAAGTTCATCAATGCACTCTTGTCGTGATAATCCACGTCAAAAGTTGTGAAAAATGATGGCACAAAAATGTTCACGAGTTAATTCCACTTTTTTTATATTATTTTTTTCAAGTCACTGTAAACAACACAAATAATGGTCGTACGTCAACACGTTTTGAGTACGATTATGCTTAAAAATGACAAACTTTCCAATGGAAATGTCAGATTGCACTTGGCAGAACTCAGTGTTGCCAGGCCAGAAATATATATAGCAGCCCTCGTAGACGATCAAATGATACCTTTTTCGGGAACAACCAGCCTCAAGCAATATGTTAAAGGAAAGCCTAATCCAGTTGGATTGAAAAATTTTGTTCTTGCGTCCCCTGATGGATTAGTATTAGATTTTTTTATATACCAAGGTGCCAAAACATGGCCTGCTGGAAAAATAAACAATTGGGAATTGGAGGCTCTGTTGTTGATAAACTTGCAACAGACTTGAGCAAGGGTAGCGAAATTTTCATTGATCGATATTTTACTTCTATTAACTTGCTACAACATCTTTTGGAAAAAGGCATATTTGCTACAGGAACAATTCAATTAAAAAGAATGCCGAAGGACCTCGTTGCAAAGCTTTCCACAGACAAGGCCATGCTTAGCAAGGGCAGAGGAACTTTCGAACAGTTTGTGAGAGAAGATGAAAAAATTTCTGTCATTAAATGGATGGATAGCCGGTCTATCGTAATGGCTACGACATCAGTTGGAGCGTGTCTAATTCAAACTGTTCGTCGATGGAAAAAGAGGATCAAAAATTACATAAACATTGATTGCCCAAATGCCATCTCACGATATAACAAATGTATGGGAGGTGTAGACTTAGCAAATAGACACATTTCGTATTACCGCATCGCCATTAGAACCAAAAAGTGGCCTTCTAAAGTATTCTGGCACTTAATGGATCTTGCTCGATGCAACTCTTGGGTGATGTATAAAAAAGATAAAAACGCTAGCGGTGAAAATCGTAAAAATATAATGGATTTGCTAGAATTCAAGTTATATATTGCTGATTGCCTGATCGGGGATGCAAAAAAAGGCATTTGAACAGAAAAATCTTTTGAAGATGAAGTGGAACCACCAGCAAAAAAATCGAAAACTGTGCCTCTTCCGCCGAAGGAAGTTCGAAAAACTAATAATAAACATTTACCTGTTTACGCTGTAAGTAATAAAAATAAATTTATGCGCTGCCGTAAGGAAGGGTGCAGCCAAAAAACTCGATTCAAATGTATTGCTTGTGAAGTTTTTCTGTGCATTACTAATGAGCGTCAATGTCTTATGGAGTTCCACACATAATTTATATTTTTTTTTAATAATTTGAATAAAAGATACACGATATATTTTTAAATTGATATGAATAAAAAATCAATTACATAATAACTTGCACTTAATCTTTTTCCAAATGTCCAGCCCACTGCACCTTAAATAACTCAGGACTCTCTCGTCCTTAAATTCAAATGAAAATTTTTTTCACTTAATCTGATAATATTGGTCTAATAAAACGGGTTTTCAGGAAATTTACTTTTTATTTTCGTCTGGGGACTGAGGAGGTTATATTGCCTCGAATCATAGCACTACAACCACCAAAATCTACCGACATTGATGAGTGGCCACTACCGAAAATCGTTACGTTAGCTCATCCAGCTTTTAATAGATCAAATAAAATCGATAGATTGTTATTGTTATTACTAACTGCTCGCAATTAGGCATATACAATTATCTCTACAACTTCCTATATCACAAAACTCGGTGTTTGGCTAAATTGTAGCAGGAAAAATAAATGTAGAAGGGCTAATAGACGCATCTTATGGAATATGCATCGAAGATGAAGCGCTTGAAGCTTTCACTGCTCGACTCTAGCAACTGTATGAAGTTAAGTCAATTGTCGGCAGGCAATATGAAAAACACTTTAAACAAAATACAACTAGAAACCATCAAGGCCGAAACTAGTACTTCCCACATTATTACGTATTAAGTCCAAAAAATTCAACTGCTAAGCTCAGGGTATCTGATATTTAGTATTCTACATACTCCTAAGGTTTTGAATGCCAAGGTTCGTTTTTACCACTGACGGTGAAATAATGTAGCTAATAATCTGGAGAAAGAATATTACATAGCCTATTGTATACAATCAACTCAACACAGTTATATGAGCCACTAGAGCTGCTTCATACTTAGCAACGAATATCAAGAGAAAATGTCTTTTCAATTTCTAAAGGAAAATTTCTACGTAGATGACGGCTTGGGCTGTTCAAAAATTGTATGCAAACCACTCATAATTACTCCGTAATATTCCACCAGGCGACTTTGAGGTAAACTTAGACTTTGAAAGCATAAGAGCCGACTCCATCATTGTTTGGCTGCCGGAACCGATAAACTGGGTATTAAGGTCAACTCGCACAATGTTAAAAGGGTAACCAAGCGAAAAGTCACATCAGACATTGCAAGATTTTTTGACCCATTGGTGCTTCTATCTTCTATTATAGTAACGGCAAAAATTTTTATTCAGTAATTGTTGGAGTTAAAGGTAGATTGGGATCTATCTTTGCCTGAATCACTGAATGCTAAATGAATATTTTGCTAAGATTGGAATGTATTAAAAACTCTTCAAATATAATGACACCTTTTCAAAGGAAGAATTCCAGAATCCCAACAACTACACATTTTTTACCGACGCATCCGAAAAGGCTTATGGAACTGCGGCTTATATTCTTCAAATATGGCACTACATTGGATTACTTTCTTAGTGCTAAATTCCGCATAGCTCTACTTAAACGGCAAACAATACCACAGTGGAAGCTGTGTGCAGTCACATTTGGAGCCCAACTATTCATAAAAATCAGATCTGGTCTTCGATTTACGAGCCCTGTATGGTTTTGGACCGATTCAGAACACTCTAACGGGTTAATTCATCATCAGCAACGTACAACACATTTGTAGCAAATTTCATTTTAGAAATCCAAGAAGAAACCAGTTCAGAACAATCGCGTCACTTAAGCTCTAAGTTCAATGCAGCAGATGTATTATCTTGTGAAATGTCTACAACAGCGTTTAAGGAATGCAAAAATTTATGCAAAGGCTCATCGATGAATTATATGTAGGAGAGGCAAGTTATTCCACCACTCACACCAGCCCGGGCGTTTATTAATATTGGAGTCGAATATTGTGTACCTATTACAGAACACTATAAACTTCATAAAAGGGCATGCACTTTAGTGGACCAAGGGGGACAGCTGTTAAGTCAGCAAAATAGCTTCTGCTAAGGACATTAGAAAATGCTTTTTTAATCTACGAAGAACTCGAAATCACAGTTAAAGCATTACTAAATTGTATACCCATTTCACCTATGTCTAATGATGCAGGCGAAATAGGCATTCTGACTTCAGGGCATTTTCTGATAGGTAAACCACTAACGCTAATGAGATGGGTTTCTCATCTCAAGCAAGAAGTTTGAAATAGACGATCGCGAGACCTAAATGAACTGCAATACTGGCAAAAATAGACAAAAATCTTAAACCAGGGCAATCGTCATTATTAAAGAAGATAACGTTCCACTCATTAAATGACTTTTGTGGCGGGTAGTAAAATAAAACATATAAAAAACACGATAAGGTTGCAAGAGTAGCAGATGTTCAGACAGCTACCGGCATCCATAGAAGAGCAATGACGAAACCAAAGCTAAATCAAAACAAAAATGTCCACAAAACACAGAGTCCGAAGACAATCATGAGCTTGAAGGCCACTTGCTAAAAACAACAAACTGTGACAAGCTTAGTCTTGACTACACTACCCACAATCTTGCTGTTGCTTTCACAGATAAAATTGAAATAACACAATTTGAACTTAATATCTTTAAGGTATTGGCATCACAGGTATTGGCATCACAGGAATATCGCGATCAAAATAGAACATCAATTCGTACAATAACCTTAACTTATATTAGCAAGAAGGATAAAATGGCATTGCAGCACTTATACACTTTCTTATATACTTTCTTATTCAAAAGACGACTTGTTCCAGCGTTCTTCATCAGTTGACTTTGACCTAGCTGGTCTTGTTTAGGAGGTGATTTAAACGTTAAACGTTATTGGTAACATTGTTAATTCTTTGTTTGGCATTCTAGTTTCGAATTACGCTGAACAACCAACTCCTCATAAATCAAACATCAAATTCTGACTCAGCTTTAAGCATACCACTTACGCAAGACAAAGAGAACATTACACAAAAGTTCAACAGCATAGATGATCAAGTAATAGAACCAACATCCAAATAACACGAAAATTAGGAAAAACACTATCAAGCTAGGCTGGTGCAAATCTTTCTTTAACATCAGCAGGGTTACACCGAATTCTATCAGAAATTATAACAGCATTGACGGATTCGCATCATGGAAAAATCAGCCCAATGCTTTTGTCACCGTTTCAACTTCAAGCCGAGCTAGGGCGAATAAGAAATCATCTTCCAACATCTCTAGAATTAACAGTTAGTAAAGATAACATTCTACAACTGTACAAAGTTATGAGTGTAAAGGGATTCTGAAAGAATTGAGCTCATGAAACCACACCCAATTCCAGTTCCAATAAATGGAACAATGTTTGCTATAAAACCATGCTACGGATTTTTAGCTATAAATTCCCACAAGGATCAGTATTTTATTTTGACAGAAAAGCACTGGAGTACATGTGAAATAATTAGAGAGGATGAATTTCTATGCCAACACATTCTATCAAAATTCAATGAAAATGGTGACAAGTGTTTATGTGAGCTTTCACTTTTTAACTAACGGGTCCGCCATCTACTTTTTTTCAACTAGATATTTCGTGTATGGTAACACTTAGCTCATGTCTGATTTGACAGATAATTAGTTTCAGCCTTCCGCTGAACGAGTATGGTTCTGTATACGGTTGAACAACACTAGGAAATATTGCGACATTAAGATGCTCATTTTGATATTGGCGGGTATGTAAAGAAACAAAATTGTCGCACTTGGGGCACATAAAACCCGCACGCATACGTTGAAAAGCCGATGGACCCAAAACGAGTCACTGTTTGGTGCGGATTTTGTTCCAGAGGCATAATTGGGCCATTTTTTCTTTGAAAATAAGGAGTGGCCTTTACAGTTAATGGCGGTCGTTATTGGGCCGTGTTCAGCGATTTTTTTTTATCACAAAAATGAAGAGGAGGATATTGGCAACATTGTTTTCAACAGGACGGCGCTACGTGCCACACAGCCGAATGTACACTGTTTTTTATAGCATTAAAAAAAAAGTTATTTGGCTGACCCTTTATAACATTAAAAAGGGTTGTAACATTGTTCCTTTTGTTGACAACAAGTCGCTTACACGGTTGAAATGCAGCAATCAATGGCTACACACTATGTAGCAACCTTCCCGAATAAGTGCCGTGTGTGGGTAGGAAAAATCACACCTAAACTTAAAAGGATACTTAAGTTCAACCCAAGGCCATCAAACTGTCTCCACATCTGTTCACACATCTTACACGGCAATGAGCAATATACATAAGTATGTGACATCATTTATCTGAATGAAGTTAAACTTGAAGGTATTCACAACAACATCTCCGATATATAGACCAAATTACGCCAGGAGTTGTCGCGAAGTTTCCATCACAAATCAAACATATAAATTATCGCCACAGAACCATTGCCTATGTTACCCTCGTTCTCGCAATCATAATAAGCATGAAGTTTGAAATGGCACGTCGACTCCCTTCAACTCCAGAATTTCAAGTAGCAGTAGTTTAAATTTGTATTTCTAAGATATATAAATATGAACAAAGTAAAATCTTTGCCTTTGCAATTTTTTAAGCATAAATTAACAGCGTTCAAACTCTCACAATGAGTTTCTTACATATGTACTTAAATGCGTTTATAGAAATGTAGTATATTTATACATACATATTGTTACGATTATTAAAGTTATAAACGTTTAATTTATGAGTTCTTTATTTGCAAAATAATTAAACACACAACTTTTAGAGTTTTAGTTAAATAACACTTTATTTAATCAATTATTTAACACTTTAACTATTCGCGATTAATAATACACGCTGGCAACTTTAATTGTTGTACCACAAGATCTTAACTAGATGACGCTCACAATACGAATGAATCAACACGTATTGGCGTTGCTTTTATATACCCTATTTTTAGGCGTTCTTGAATGTTCGAGAATTTCTACCGCCATCTATTGCGTAGTTGAAAATGCTGCGTTGCCACTTTTATCTCAGACACATTAGTGAGCATTATTATTTACTTCTAGAACCTTCAATCATTATTTAAAAATACATGTTGTGTATTTTTATTTAGTTGTTATACAATGCAGGTGTGTGTATGTTTGTGTATTGTGTTTGTTTAGTCATCGCTTTGTGTTAGTTGTTTTTGTTTTGCAATAAAGATGTTTTGTAGAAACTTCAGGCTTTGAAAACAAACACAATAGGCCATTTCGTTTTACTTTCTTGGCCTCAACTATTTTTAACATCTTTTTATGATTTAAATAGAGCATCTTTGTAACACTGCCGCCCACTTAAGCCTTTTCATCCCGAATAGGCTCATCATTACCTCTGCCATATTTAGCCAACCGCTCCAGGTGAACCACCTTCATTTTGGACCTCGGATTATGATATCTCTGTATCCGGTAAACCACGTCATTCAATTTCTTCATCACCTTGTACGGTCCCTCCCAGTAGGTTTGCAGTTTAGGGGATAATCCTTTCTTGCGTTGCGGGTTAAATAGTAGAACCATTTGTCCTTCGGTAAATCCCTCCGTATTTGCTGCTCGATCATATCTGGCTTTCATCTTATCGCTGGTCATTTTAATGCGGTTACGTACAAACTCATGAAGCTCATGCAGTTCTTCTTGTGCCTGGAGAACGTTTTCATTGCCTTCGTGCACTTGTCCAGGTTTAACACCAAATTCTAAATCTGCTGGCAGTCTTAGTTCTGTCCCAAACAAGATTTTTGCTGGACTACGTGAGGTTGAATCATGTACAGCGGATCGGTACGCCAGTAGAAATTTGGGTATATGCTCATCCCAATCCTTTTGGTGTGAACTGACCACTTTTCTGAGATATTCTTCTAGGGTACGATTGAATCTTTCCACCATTCCATCAGACTGTAGATGCAGCGGTGTAGTTCTCGTCTTTTTAATACCGTAAACGTCACACATCTCTCTGAATATAGCTGATTCAAAATTTCGTCCCTGGTCTGAATGTAGTTCTAGTGGAACACCGTATCGGCACACCCAATTGTTCACAAGGGCGTCTACCACTGTTTTAGATTCTTGGTTTGGAATGGCATAAACTTCAGGCCATTTGCTAAAATAATCCATTACCACTAGTACATATCGGTTTCCAGCATCACTGACAGGGAATGGACCTGCGATATCAATAGCTATCCGCTCAAAGGGTGCACCTGCGTTGTACTGTTGAAGTTTGCCACGACTTTTTCTTACAGGACCCTTGGCCTTTATGCGCTCTTCGCAATTAGCTATCCAATCGGCTACGTACTGTTGGCAACCTACCCAGTAAAATCTCTGCTTTATCTTTTCCAGAGTTTTTGTTATACCCATATGACTACCGCTGGGACCGTTATGGAACTGCTTTACTATCTCATTCCTTTTGGAGGTTGGCACGACAATTAAGTCCGTCGTAGTTTTGCCATCTGTACTTTCCCAGGATCGATATAAGCAGCCGTCTTCTACTTTTAGGCTATTCCACTGGGCCCAGTACGACTTGGCTAGTTGGCTCTCTGCCGATATTTCATTATGATTCGGTCTCCTGTTGTTTTGCTTAGCCAATATAATTTTTGCCAAAATTGGGTCATCTTTCTGGGCCTTCGACCAATCTTCTCTTGACCCAATTTGGGTAAGCCGCACATTAATGACGCACTCCTTTTTCTCTACTTTTGTGCAGTGCTTGCACTCTACATTGCATGGCCGTCTTGACAGGGCATCAGCGTTATTGTGCTTTCCTCCTTTTCTATGCACAATAATAAAGTCATAGCTCTGCAGACGTTCAACCCAGCGTGCAAGCTGGCCCTCAGGATTTTTAAATTGCATCAACCAACGTAATGCTGAATGGTCCGTCCTTAAAATGAAATGTTGGCCATAAAGGTACTTGTGGTAATGTTTAACACACTCCAGTACTGCCAAGAGCTCCCGTCGTGTAACGCAGTAATTTCTTTCGGGCTTGGAGAGCACTCTGCTGTAATAGCCAATGACCTTTTCTGTTCCATTAATCTCCTGAGAAAGCACCTTTTCCTATTCCATAGCCACTTACATCCGTGTCCAATATGAATTTTTGTCCCACTATTGGATAGGCGAGAACTGGTGCCGTACACAAAAGTCTCTTGAGCTCCTGGAACGCTTTTTCCGCTGATTCACTCCAGTGGTATGGTTGCGACTTCCTGGTCAACTCATGCAAGCTAGCAGCCACTTGAGCAAAGTTTGGCACAAATCTCCTGTAGTATGTGCAAAGCCCCAGGAAACTACGCAGCTCATGAAGATTTTGTGGGCGAGGCCAGGTCTTTACTGCCAGTACTTTATCTTCATCAGTTGATACGCCCTCGGCTGTTACACGATGCCCCAGGTATTTGACCTCCTTTTGAAACAAAGCACATTTCTTAACACTTAATTTTAAGCCTGCAGCAGTTATACGCCTTAAAACTTCATCCAGGTTTTTGAGGTGTTCATCAAAAGTCTTCCCCATCACGATTATGTCATCCAGATACACTAAGCAGGTCTTCCAATTGAGACCCTTAAGCACACGTTCCATTAAACGCTCAAAAGTAGCTGGAGCGTTGCAGAGCCCGAATGGCATCACCTTGAACTGCCATAAACCACCACTTGCGCTAAAGGCAGTTTTCTCCTTGTCTTTATCAGCTATCTCTACTTGCCAATAGCCGCTCTGCAAGTCCAAGGTAGAGAACCATTCCGTTCCAGCCAACGTGTCTAAGGTATCGTCTATTCTAGGCAACGGATAACTGTCTTTTTTGGTGACGTCATTGAGCTTCCTGTAGTCAACACAAAACCTGGTACTGCCGTCCTTCTTCTTTACTAAAACTATTGGTGAACTCCACGGACTCGAGGATGGCTCAATGACTCCGTTCCATTCCATTTCGCTGACAAGTTCTTTGACCTCGTTTCGCTTTGCTAGGGGAACACTTCTGGGTGCTTGTTTTATAGGCCTCGCTTCGCCAGTATTAATTTCATGTTTAACAACTGCCGTTCTACCTTGGCTTTTATTATTTAGGGCGAAGACGGAGGCATGTTTTCTCAGCAACTGCTTTGCTTTGTTTCTGTCAGGAGGTGTTAGTTCTGCCACCCATTTTTGCACCTGTTCTTCTAATGAATTTCTTTCTGTGGCTGTTATTTTAGGACATACTGTATTTTCTGCACAATTAATTATGGCTTCTGCTGGCTCACATCGACACATCTCAAAATTCCTGTTAATTGTTGTTTCGCTATTGGACAGATTAAGTACTCTCACAGGAACTCTGCCATCGTCGCAGATTTTCACGAGGGCTTTTGCTGTTATGATATCGTCTTTTAGTTCTTTTGGTTCCACCACCCACAACCGGTTATCCTCACAATCTGCCTCCACACGTGCCCAAACTATAGTTTCCGCCTGAAGTGGTAATTTCTGACGTTCAACGGCAAATAGCTTCCTCGCTGTGGTCCTGCTATCATATTCAACATCCAGGGGTATCTCCACATTGCGCCAGATCATTATTTGCTCGCCCATGTGCAGACTAATACCGTGGGCTATCATAAAGTCTGCACCAATGATAATTTCATCCACTATATCGGCAACAACAAATACATGGTCAGCGCTGATGTTTGCAATAGTCATTCTTACCCTGGCTCTTCCATAGACAGTGGCTAAGTCGCCAGTAGCAGTGCGCAGTCGTACATTATTTAACGGTTCCACTGCCCCTTTTACTAAATCGGGTCTTATAATTGACTGAGATGCTCCTGTGTCTATGGTGAGGACTTGCTTACTTCCGTTTATAAGACCGCAAACAGTAAGGTTGCTATTTTTCTGTTGTACAATGGAAATGGAGATTGTGGGGCCATCGGTTGTGGGAGCCAGCACTTGCCCCTTAGTGCTAGCTCGATTTAGTTTAACGGTGACTCATGAGATTTGGTGTTGTTGGCCCGCTTGTTGTCCCTTGCTGGCGAAGCAGATCTTGATCTTCTCTTTGCTGATCTACAGTTGCGCTGAAAATGGCCAGCCTTACCGCATTTAAAGCACTTAGCGCGAGAATTACTTTTTTCCTCCTCCATTATCTGTTTGACTAACTCCCTTATCTCGCTTCTACTGTCTGTGTTATGAGTTTCAGTATCGAGACACCGCACCTTGTACATCTGTGGCTTCGAGATGACTTTTGCAGTCTCCTGGGCTAGCGCGTACGAGATAGTTTCTGCAAAGGATGACTTTTGCATAGCACAAACCGCATATTTAATATCTGGATCCCGTATGCCATTCACAAATGCTTCAATCTTAAACTGATCCAGAAACGGGTGATCTTCGCCTGGGTAAGTCAACTGCACCAAACGTTCAATTTCCATGGCGAAGTCTTGCAGCGTCTCATTTGCCTTCTGCACCCTGCCTCGTAACTCCATTCTGTAGAGTTCTCTTTTATGCTCGCCACCGTACTTACGTTGTAAGGCTACCATTATGTCCTCATAATTATTTCTGCAGCCGGCTGGTAAGCTTTCGAGTATCTGTGCTGCTGCACCCTTTAGGGCCAGAATTAGCTCAATAGCTTTTTCTTCGTTGTCCCATCTATTTTTGCTGGCCACTGTTTCGAACTGAAACTTAAAAACATTAAAAGGTGCGGTGCCATCAAAGCTCGGGGTGTTAATCTTGCTGGCGTGCTCAGAGATAACTCTCACCGGTCCCTATCGAATTTGAAGATCGCCCATTTGCACTTTTAATTCTTGTAACTCTTCGCTTACTTTTCTCTCTAGGCCGCACAATTTTTCATCAAACTCACTGACCCTTTGTTCTACGACGTTTACTCGTTGGTCGAAGACTTTTGATATTTCTTCAAATTTCTCATTTACCTTCACTAGAAGCCTTTCTCCGTTGACGCTAGAAATTTCTTGCATTGCCTTAAAGCTGTCTTGTAATTTTTCTTGAAGCTTCAGGTTGTTTTCTTCTAACTTCTTTATCTGGTTCTGGTTGGTTTCTTCTATTTTCTTCATCTGGTTTTCCTGCTTCTGGTTGTGCTTTTCCTGCTTCTGGTTGTTTTCTTCTATTTTCTTCATTATAGCGGCAAACATTGAATTTTAGTCTATAACGCTATTTGTTGCTGGGGCACATACTTCAATCTCTTCCTTTTCGTCTTTTTCTCGAAATTCGTATGTGCCAATATCGATACCACGCTGCTTAAATTCATCTATTAACCGCTTTTGCAACTCCGCTTTATTGCCTGCTGTCGGTAGATTTAACTTACTCAGCTCCATTTTTAGCTGCTCAACTTTTAGCTCGTCGAATTTCATTTTAACTATTTATTTATTATTTTGCAATTTCACTTCTGACACCAGTTGTTACGTTTATTAAAGTTATAAACGTTTAATTTATGAGTTCTTTATTTGCAAAATAATTAAACACACAACTTTTAGAGTTTTAGTTAAATAACACTTTATTTAATCAATTATTTAACACTTTAACTATTCGCGATTAATAATACACGCTGGCAACTTTAATTGTTGTACCACAAGATCTTAACTAGATGACGCTCACAATACGAATGAATCAACACGTATTGGCGTTGCTTTTATATACCCTATTTTTAGGCGTTCTTGAATGTTCGAGAATTTCTACCGCCATCTATTGCGTAGTTGAAAATGCTGCGTTGCCACTTTTATCTCAGACACATTAGTGAGCATTATTATTTACTTCTAGAACCTTCAATCATTATTTAAAAATACATGTTGTGTATTTTTATTTAGTTGTTATACAATGCAGGTGTGTGTATGTTTGTGTATTGTGTTTGTTTAGTCATCGCTTTGTATTAGTTGTTTTTGTTTTGCAATAAAGATGTTTTGTAGAAACTTCTGGCTTTGAAAACAAACACAATAGGCCATTTCGTTTTACTTTCTTGGCCTCAACTATTTTTAACATCTTTTTATGATTTAAATAGAGCATCTTTGTAACAATATTTACATAAATAGTCTTGCACAAAATTATTACTTTAGACTACTGGTTTTATTAATTTTGTTTATTTATGCATTCCTTACTATTTTTTTATTCAAAGTGCTCTAATTTCTGTTATTTACCTTAATTTAACAACAACCTTGAAACTTCTGTTTAAGTTTATTTTAATTTTTGCTTGCATTCCCAGCAAAAAGTTTTAGAAAAGGTAATCGAGTGTGATGTTAACAAAGCATGAGACTTTTAAAATCAATGATTATTGTTGGAAATTATGATGATCATTATTACATATTTTAAATGTTCTCTTTTAACTTAAAGAACAAGTTAAATTATTACTTTCTCTTTGTGGACTAATGTAATGTGTGTTGTAAGCGAGTAAAAAAATATAGCAAAAGTAAGTCATCATATGACATATATATACATACACACACACACATATATATATATATATGTATATATATCGGTGTTGCCAGGGAAAGACAGAAAAATGTAACGGTTTTTTCAAAAAAGTTAAATTTTTGGATTAAAAGTTACATTCTGAAAATTCCCTTAAATAAATAGCAATTTAATGTAATATACATATATTAAATAAAGTATTTTTTTTTCTTATATCAAGAAAAATAACAAGGCAACAAATTCATTTACTGAACAAAAACAAACCGAAGTTAAAAAAATAGATAAACGTGTGAAAAAAATTTAGCCCGATGATACTCATGAGTACTTAAATCAGGACTAAGTATTAATATTCCGGGATGGAAAAGTGCATGCTCTCGCCATTCAATAAAATTAGTTAAAGTACACAAGGAATATAAATTCGATATAAGAACCGAATTTGTTGCCAATCGAATTTTGTCGATTGTGTGTATTATCTTGAATTCAGTTGTAATTACTGAATGAATGTAGTACTCACAACTATTTAAAAAAATGATTCTTGGGTGACTATGAAGTATTATTGTGAATTAAATTAAAGAATAAAATATTCTAATATTTACTTTTATTTTAAAAATTAAATATAGGAATAATATTATTCATCATAAAAATCATGTTTCAACCCATCGAATTAAGCCTACTCCTTTCTTTACATTATGATTCTTCTTTTTTACATAGTTTTTTTCAACTTTCCATTCCATAACGCACGTTTTGCTGCTGCAAAGGGTATTAAACATTTTAGATTTTTTTTTAATTTACAAACGTGTTTCTGAGATTGATATTGGACTTACCTTTCGACAATATTAAAGAATTTTTCACCAATAACAATCAATGTTTGTATTTTAAAACTCAAATATTAATGATTTTTTTTTTTTGTAATGTGTACAAATTCATTTTTATTATGTCAAACATTTTTCGATTTAAGAAGGCACAATTGATTTTTATGATTCTAACTACCAAAATTTGCTTTTCAGTAGTAATGTGCTGAATAAGTTTAGTTGCATCTTCCATTTAATAGAATAGATTTTAGTAAAGACATAAATCGGTCAGGATAACTTTTAGAAGAGGTGTTACAACCAACATTTGGACGCAAATATCATTTATTAGCTTTTAATATTAAAAATAAGTCAAAACTATAATTTATTTATATTAAAAATCAAATAATTATATTAATAATTAAATTTTGAATTTTATTAATAGAATTTCTACCAATCTTTTTTCTGTGATATGATATGTTATATTCAAAATGTTGATATGTTCAAAATTAAATTACTAATATATAAATTTGATTTTTAATATAAATAAATTATAATTTTTACTTATTTGTAATATTAAAAGCTAACAAATGATATTTGCATCCAAATGTTGGTTGTAAAACCTCTCAAAAAAGTTATTTTTACCGATTTGTGTCTTTACTAAAATCTATTCTATTACATGGAAGATGCAACTAAACTTATTCAGCACATTACTACTAAAAACCAAATTTTGGTAGTTAGAATCAGACAAACTGTGTCTTCTAAAATCAAAAAAATGTTTGACATAATAAAAATGAATTTATACAGATTACAAAAAAAATCCTCAATAATTCAGTATAAAAATGCAAAGTGGTGTAAAATTCTCCAATATTGTTGAAAGGTAAGTTCAAATTCAATCTCAGAAAGACGGTTGTAAATAAAAAAAACTAAAATGTTTAATACACTTTGCAGCAGCACAACTTGCGGTATGGGATGGTAAGTCGAAGAAACCACGTGGAAAAGAAGAATAATGATATAAAGAAAGGAGTAGGTTGAATTCGATGGGTCGAAACATATAATTTATGATGTATAATCTTATTTCTACAATTATTTTTAAAACAAAAGCAAATTTTAAAATATTTTACTGTTTTATTTAATTCACAATAATACTCTATAGTCACCCAAGAATCATTTTTCAAAATAGTTGTGAGTGCTATATTCGTTCAGTTATTACAACCGAATTCAAGATAATATACACAACCGACAAAATTCGATTGGCAACAAATTCGGTTCTCATAACGAATTTCTTTTCTCTGTTTACTTTTTCCGTGATAAAGCATACCAAAAGTTACGAAAATTTGGCCATATATAACAAAATTTTACATGTTACGTAGAGCCTTCAAAAATTACAAAAATGGAATCAAACGGCAACACTGATATATATATATATATATATATATATATATATATATATATATATACACAGAGAACAGAAATTCGTTCTGAGAACCGAATTCGTTGCCAATCGAATTTTGTCGGTTGTGTGTATTATATTGAATTCGGTTGTAATAACAGAATTAATGTGGTACTCCCAACTGTTTAAAAAAATGATTCTTGGGTGACTACAAAAGTATTATTGTGAATGAAATAAAACAATAAAATATGTTATTATTTACTTTTATTTTAAAAATAAATTACAGGAATTATATTACACTTTATAAATTTCATGTTTAGAGCCTTCCTTTACCTCTGATCCTTCTTTACGACATATGTATGTAGTTTCTTCAAGTTTTCATCCCGCCAGTTTTGCTGCTGCGAAGTGTAACATTTCAGAATTTTTTTAGTTTACAAAAAAGTCTTTGTAGGATTGATTTTGGACTTACCTTTCTACAATATTGGAGAACTTTTCACCACTAACAGTATATGTATCTTTGTATTTTTTAACTGAAATATTGATTATTTTTTTGTATAATATGTACAAATTCATTTTTATTGTGTCAAACATTTTTCGATTTTAAAAGACACAATTGATTTTTATGATTCTAACTACCAAAATTTGGTACGCAGTAGTAATGTGCTGAATAAATTTAGTTGTATCTTCCAATTAATACAATAGATTTTAGTAAATACACAAATCGGTAACGATAACTTTTTTAAGAGCTTTTACAACCAACATTTGGACGCAAATATTATATGTTAGCTTTTAGTATTAAATATTAGTCAAAATTATAATTTATTTATATTAAAAATCAAATAATTATATTAGTAATTAAATTTTAAGCATATCAACTGAATTTTTACCAATCTTTTTTCTGTGTGTATATATATATATATATATATATATATATATATATATATATATATATATACATAAAGCTTTTGCTAGATATCCAATAAGCCAGTTTAAAAATATATATATTTAGCGGTTTGGTTGACTTTTTTTGTGCATGGTAAAAATAAGTCCACTAAATATTGTAAGGTTTATTTTAAAGAACTAAGATTGTGTTTTACGAGTATTATTGAATATCATATACACGTACATATGTATATACATATTACATATGTTTAAAAAAAGTTTTAAATTAAAAATTATTTTGTAAAAACTATTTCGGATATTTGTTGCCAATCGAATTTTGTCGGTTGTGAGTACTATTTAAAATTTGTTTGAAATAATTAAATGAAAATGGTACTCGTAACTATTTAAAAAAAGGATTGAAGAAAGAGGACAGTCAATAGAAAATATTATTTTGAATCAAATAAAACAACTTCATAATCTTGTACAAAATTTTATTAAGGAAATAATTTTAACAGATGAGAGCACTACATCTTCCAATTTGCTCCTGATTTCTTACAATTTCCAAATTTCTTGCATTTTCCTTACCATCCGAAAATACACGTTTTGCCAAAGTGCTAAGTAAAACGTTTTAAAAAATTTTTGTATGCATATGTCTTTTTTATTTTTACTTTTGATTTTAACTACCAACTTTTGAGTGTCAATATTAATGTGCTTAAATTATTCTGTTGCATCTCCCAATTAACTGAAAAGATTATAGTAAAGGCAAAAATCGGCCGAGTTAACTTTCTTAATGGTTGTTGCGACCGACAATTATTTACAAATACCTTTTTTTGTTCTACATATAGAAAATATATTAAAATTATCAATTATAAGAATAAAAATTAAGTTATGATATTAGTGATTAAATTTTAATATCTATCTACCAATCTGTTAGCTTGGTTTAATTTTTTTAGTGGTTTTTGAAAGAAGAGAAAGCTGTAAAGAACACCGCTAGAATCTAAAAAAGAACAAAAGTAAAATTTTGTATATGGAATTTTACCTTTAATATCTAAAAACATAAAAATGCAATGAAAACAGTTTTTTATGGCATTTAAAGCTAATGTGTACGTAACTTACCCAATTAAATTATTGTTTGCCAACATTTTAATTTCGTATTACTTTTTTTATAGATAAAAATGTTTAATTCAACACTTAATTTTCCCATAAATCGCCTCCATAACTCAGGATGTTTATAAAACTTAACCATTTAATCAAAACTACTTGTCCAATAATCTGCCAAAGAAGGAAATCGAATTGCAATTTTTTTGAAGCATCGAAAATTTGAAGGCCTTGTCTTAAAGTAAATGACCAAAAAATCACAAATTTTTACGATAAAATAATAAAGTCAAAGAAAACAAGTAAGAGTGCTATATTCGGCTATGACAAATTTAATATAGCCTTCACCATCTATATAAATCTAGTTTAGTGAAGTAAAAAAAGCAAATATTGGGGTGACAGAGAATTAAGAAATAAAAAAATAAAAATTGGTAAAAACATCACCGGCCTTTAATGGGATAAGCATTTAAAAAAAATTTTTGAATTTCTTTAAAGATCTCTTCCCATATGGGTGAGCGCCAAATTTTTCACTTGATGTTTTTCTTATTTTTTAATTCTCTATCGTCCCATGTATTAATTTATTTGATTGGAGTTACTTAACTTTAGTAACTGCTGCCTCGAAGTACATGGAACGATCATGCTGATTTCCAATAGCACCTCTTTCTACACTATA
Source organism: Gymnosoma rotundatum (assembly GCA_916610165.2). Taxonomy (NCBI): domain Eukaryota; kingdom Metazoa; phylum Arthropoda; class Insecta; order Diptera; family Tachinidae; genus Gymnosoma; species Gymnosoma rotundatum. The sequence continues at coordinate 67,025,673 of OU744339.1, forward strand.
TCTGATCGATTGACATTTTTTTTTTGTGAAACCAAGTTGGCTTCGGCAAACACTATCACGGACGGACAGAAGGACATGGCTCAATCGACTTCGCTTTTCATAAGAATATACTTTATGCGGTCGGAAATGGATATTGTAGCAATTACACACGGAATGACTTATATGACTTATATATCCCTTTTTCCACTTTTTGTGGTGAAGGGTATAAAAACTATATTGCCAGTTATTTCGTATAGCGTTTTTAAACTGTTTTTAAAATAACCATATTTAATATATTAAATAAACTACAGGTGAACAATTAAAAAAGTTCAAAGCAATTTTTTTTATTTTATAGCCCAATTTTTTTAAAAGTTTTAAAGATGCTATATAAATTCCAAGGATATTTTTTCTTTACCTACAATATGTATGTAACTAAGGTCTGAAACATTTTCAACACTTGAAGTTAAGTTTGACAGCCTGTTGAGCTACCCTGTACAAAAATATTTACGGCCGTAATTTATCATCTCCTCTACAAAACAAAACATATGTTAAAATAAACGGTAAATAATACAGTTTTCTAGTTATTATGCCCCAGCAACAATTTTTTGAAAAGGTAATCGAGTGTGGAATTAAGCATTTTTGGCAGAAGTACTTCCCAGCTAGATTGCCAACTTAATGATTTTAACAAGACATGAGACTTTTATAATCAATTACTGAGAATCGATTACATTAATTATTGTAGGAAATAATGAGTACCATTAGTACGGTAGTCTCTTTTAACATAAAGAACTAGTTCCATTACTACTTCCTTTTTTGGAAACTAATGTAATGTGTTTTGTAAGGGAGTAACAAAATATGGCAATCACAAAAGTAAGTCTTTATATGGCAAGTACTTTTTAAGGTAATGTCTAATTTTTTGCTGCGGCCTTTCACCACAAAAGTTGAAAAAGGGTATAACCAAGTTTGTTATTCCGTTCGTAATTTCTACAATATCCGTTTCCGATCCCATAAAGAATATATATTCTGAGTTCTTATGCATAGCGACGTCGATTGAGCGATGTCCGTCTGTCCATCCGTCCGTGTTAGTGTTGAAATCAAGTTTTCGAAAGCTATTGCTATTGGAACTCTGTAAATCGGTAGATTTCCTTCGAGGCAGCTCACGTTGGGGTAATATTCCCAATAATGGCTCTTAATTGAAAATTGAAACCTATATTTTTAAAAAGTAATCTATTTCTGGTTATAGTAAACAAAATTGGGCTTTACTACCTAACATTTTCATTTTTCTATGTTATCTTCTTTTCAAGTTGTGCGTTGTCAAAGTTGAAGTTTTTTTGAAGTTTTCGAAATCAGTGGTAAAAACCGAAAAAAAATCTTTGTTTTTTAATTAAATTTTTGTATCTTCCTAACATAAAAGTAATATTTTATCAATAGAATCTTCAACTTCAGTTACTTAGACTCAAATGTGTATCTCAGTTAAGTATATTTTTTTTTTTTTTGAAGAAATATTTTTAAAATTTTTTTTCACTTTCAAGTAGAAATTCAAATCCGGTTTGGGCAAGCTTCGGTGAAAAATTTTTGGGAAATTTCTATGATATGTCTACTAACGAATCATATAAAAACATTTTGCTGGTTTTTTTGCGATAAGAAGGGGAAAAAATTGTTTTCTATTTCAACATCAAAGAAAAAGTCGTTTATGCTTAGCAACGCACTCACTGCATTAATCATGTATGTGTGTTCATATGTAAGTGTGTCAACCCTGTCGGACATTCAGTTAACTTTAAATTAACTTTAAGCTGACTATTTCTCAAGTAGTAGTGGTTGACACTTGCATTACTTTTATATGTAATTAACTAACTATTTTAACATTGCCATGTCCTAGGAAGTAGTCAATTGTCTGTGTCTGCATTACTTTCAATCAACTTTAAAGTTAGCTACCTAGCCATTAACTTAAAGTTAACTATTTGCAGCTAGCTATAAACTGACTACTTGAAGTTAGCTTTAAGTTGGTTTCTTTTAATTAACTATAAGTGAATTAAATTTCAATAAACGAGAAGTTAGTTATTTACACGTTAGCTCACTATTTGTAGCTTGCTACAAACTTGGCTATTATATTATTTATCCCAAATAAAACAGTTTTAAAATTTTATGTTTTAATAGGAAACAAAAATTTATTCAAAAATTTCTAAAAGGCACATAAAATATAAAATAAATTTGGTGAGCAATATCATTAAAAGTAAAAATTTTTATAAATTAAAAAAATTCAGTAATATTAAATACACATTTGTACATACATATGTTTTTAAAACATCTAAAAAAGGAACTTTTTTCAATATTCTTATAGAAGAAAATCTTAAGCAAATAGAAATAAAATAAATAAAAAAATTTATAAATTCACTTTGAGGTCAATATATCACAAACAATTCACATTCTTAAATATTTTGTACATTTGTTGATGTTTTTAAAAGACTTAAAATTAAAGATTTTTCAAATATAACACACATTTTCAATTTGCAGCTTAAATTAATTTTTTGGTTTTATGTTTTTATTTTTAACGCACTGAGCATGAATGTAACGTTTTTTAATAACTTTTAAGGCGGAACGCAATTCAGTTTCTACATCCTGACAGTCAAGAGATCGACAGGCATCTGTTTTAAAGATATTTAAGTACATTTCTATATGTTTTTACGCTTTGAAGTTAGGACTTACGTGTTAAGGCGTCATAAAAAGCAGCGAAATCTTTTAATCGCTTTTTACCATGAACTCCGTCCACAATGAAGCAGAAGGAATTCATAATAGAAATCTTTATGAATTCTGTCCTTTAAGACCAGTATACCTGTGTAAAATAAAAATTGTCGAAACTCAGTGGCTTTCCAATTACTTAGCTCTTGCAATTCCCTCGGATGTCTGGAAAATTCTTTTGGAGTGTATTTTTTTAAGGACTTTAAGTGTGAAGAAATATCCTCTTTCACTTGTTTACAGATTTTAAAGTTACTTTTATCTGCATACAATCGCACCAACATTTTCTTTACAACTCCGAGGTCTATAAGATGCATCGGGTCAAGGGGAACTTGAGATATCATACCAAGCCCAAGCTCTTCAAACGGTGATTGATTTGATCGAAATTTTATTTGGTGATGTTTCGGATACTTCCTTGACGTAAAATCGCTATCAGATATAAGTCCACCGGAAACTGAAGAGTACGTGAGTACATTTCTGATCTTCTTGCCGATTTGAGTGCATTTCGTGCAACCGTATGATGAAGTATGGCCAACTATCCCACAAGCGAATGCTTTGGCTGGAGTATCGCATATTAGCCCCCTCATTTCGAGTGTAATGACTTTATTATTTATTTGCAAGCCTTCATCAATTAATTCTTTTAGTTCCGTAGCAAAATCACTAAGAAAAGTAGTTACGTCATCAGGATTACTCTTGCCGACATAGATTACAATAGGGAAAACAGAAATTTCGGGGAAATTTAGGACTTTGGCCAAAATTGGCCATAATTGAGTTCTCGAGCTTTTAAATAATGGTAGGCCATCAATATTTACATCTATAAATAATTTTTGGCAATTGGTTATAATGTTAGAGACTCTTAATAATTGCTTTTTTACACCAAAATGGCAATAAAAACCCGGAGACACATTTTTTAAACATAATTGTTCACGTTTTTTAACAAAAGCGTTTGCACTTAAAGGCACTTCGATATTCTCTTCAGCCAAAATTTTTAGCAAGTCTTGAAAGCAATCGCGGGACGGCTTGTGTTTAAAATCCTATCCACCAAGCTTGTATTTTAATGTTTTTCTCTCTACATAATTTTCACTGAGAATGTTATTACCACTATCAATCTGACTAACTGGTTCACTTGAACTTGGTAAGCTAACACCAGAAGGGCTTATAGTATCTAAATCCGAAACACTGCACAGACTAAGTTTTGCGGAATACAAGATTCTTTCTTTTTTAAAAAGCCTCCTCAAATGCCTTTTACTTGAACCTTTCATGTTTGTTATAAATAAAAAATAAAACAACCACACACAATAATATTAAATTAAGTTTAAAAAGCCTTTAATACAAAACACAAACCGTATATTTTTTAATTATTTTATGTAAAAATTTAGCACTAAATTTTATACGAAAGTTAACACGCTCGTTTGTTTACTTATCAAATGTCGAAGACTTTAGCTAAAGTCGGCGGCGCGCCGCGGCGTTCAAAATTGGACGGCGTCAATGGCTATTAGCTGATTCGATCTGAATAAGGACAATGTTTTATAACATAATTAAAAATAATTATATTGAAAAATACAAAAGTTACTGATAAAAAATTAGGTCTTTATATATTAATTAATAACTTAATATTTTTAAAAATAAAGATCAAATAATAATAATGACAATAAAAAAAGTTGCAAATATATAAGTAAGTCTAACAAAATCAAAAAATATAATTATTTTTTCCATTTATTTTATTTAATTTTTAAGTTTACTATAACCTGCCATGACCATAAATATAATCGGCCATGACCGATTACCATACTTTGTAATAATAGCAGAAAATAAATTAAATCTTTTTTGGATCCTGGAGCCGTTTGTTTGCCTGTCGACTTGGCTCTCTCAATACTGTTTGTATACACTTTGTTTAATGTAAATTTTGCATTGCGTAGTAGTTGGCTTTAAGTTAGTCTATACAAGCTAACTTATAGTTGGTTTTTTTTGTAGTTAGCTACTCATTTGACGGCAGGGTAGCTACTCATTTGACGGCAGGGAATATACATGTAGTTTTGTTATTGTGAAGTAGTGAATGAAACCAGATAGATCAAATCGAGTTCAGAAAAAACACCGGATTTATAGTTGACCAACCAAAACCAGAACTTGGAAACACAAACGACGGAAATACAATCAGACGTTTTTTTTTCAAAATCACGAAGTTTCTGCGGAAATTTCAAAAATCGACGTTGAACTAATCAAAAAGTTACATACTATTTTAGTTGCTGTATCGTGCGGTCATCAGATTAATGTTGAAAAATTTAGAAAATTTACTTTATCGACTGCAAAATACTTTATTGAAAAATACCCATGATATAACATGTCTCTTTACATAAATTTTTAATATATGGTCCGCTGTTTATTATTCATGCATTGTTACCTATTGGCCAGTTGTCGGAGGAAGAACAGGAAGCTGGTAATAAAGATTTTAAATCATATAGAGAATATTTTTCACGGAAATGCAGTCGTGATTAGTCCACAGCAGGTATTGGAGCTTCAGTTACTACCTGAAATTTCCAGAAAAAATGATTCTGATGAGATTTATTTAAGTGATAGCGAATATGAAGACTAATAGTATTAAACATAAAATGTAAATTTATATTAATAAATAAACATTAGTATGACCTATTTCCGGGAAAATTTTGTAAGCGGGCAATAGAAGATCATTTACCGATTTCGTTGAATTTTTAAATTTTCTTACATAAAAAAATCAAATTGTCCAAATTTCATTCATTTATCCTTAAAATTGGAGCTTCCAAAGCAATTTCAATATTCATACGAGATGACAAACGAACATCCCTGGCGTTAAAAAATAACTTTTTTTCAAAAATTAAGTTTAAATAGTGTTGACCCACTTAATACTACGGAACGAAAAAATAAGTGCTATCTCTGACGCCTGAATTAGGAGCAGTTTTTAGCAAATTCAACCCAATGTGCAGCCAGCAAAACACCATGCTTACCTCTAATTTTTCTATAACATTTGAATAATGAAGTAAGTCCAATCTAAAAACAAATATATGGGGCGATAAAAAATTAAAAAATAAGAAAAAAAACGTCAAGTGCTCGTCAATAAGTTCCGAGTTACGGGTCTCTGAAGTTTTGAAATTTGTTTAAATATACATATGGGTGTCATTTACAAGCTTTTGAAGAGATTTTTAAGGAAGTAGTTAAATTTTTAAAATTGCTTAACTCATAAAGAGCATATAATAATATATATGCAGTACTTATTTTTTTTATTTTAATTCTCGTTTTTCCGTCCGTCCGTGTTAGTGTTGAAATTAAGTTTGCCGCGGCTAAGCCAATTGAAGAAATTAGTTTATAATTAAAATGATAGATCATAAACTTTTGGTATCTAGTCATACTTTTCTACCTAATTACCTTGAATTTCACTTGAGAAAAATTAAACTAAAACAATTCTTGCGGAAAAAACCGACTTCAAAACAGATTTTATCTGTCTGCCTATAACAGTTCAAGTGTATGGCCACATAAATTAGATTACATTAACTATTGGGACACCCATATATCTCCAAATTTTATACTAGTTCAACTGTTCAATAGTTTGGCAATTTACATCAAATTACAGCAACTATGGGGTCACCCCTTAATTTAAAAATTAAAATTACATACTTGCTGATGTGATAGATTTAGCGATCAGGTTCTGTGTAAATTCAAACCGTCTGTTTATAACGGTTCAATTGTTTGCCAATATACATCAGATTAAATCAAATATTTAATTTATAATATAACATTTTTATACTTCTTATTATACTAAATAAAGTAGTGGACATTCTGTCTACAATTAAGGTGTTTGCCATATAGAACAAATTACATTCATTTTGGGAACACCCTTTAATTTCTAAATTCAAATTATAAGCTTATTGTTATAGCGGACTAATTTAAAATATTATATAATTTAAAATATGATCAGCTGTTACTATAAGGGATTTACAAGCGTTTTTCTATAACGGTTCAAAAGATAGTCCTATATAAGTAAATCTACAGTAATTATGGGACACCCTTTAATTTCTAAATTCAAATTATAAACTCGTTGATATAGCAGACTTAGAAATACAGATCCCTTTTAAGTTTCAGCGTTCTGTCTATAACGGTTCAAAAGTATGCCCACACTTGAAATTACATAAACTATTGAAATACCCTTTCACTTCTAAATCCATATTTTATACTTGTTATAGCGGTTCGTTTTAAATATCAAATGTCTGTCTATAACTGTTAAAAAGTATGGCAATATACATCAAATTAAAAGAACTATTGGCGCACCCTTTAGTTTATAATATTTAATATTAATACTTTTTACTATAACAGCCATATCAACGGTTCAAAAGATAGGCCCATATAAGTAAATTTACATCAATTATGGGGGCACCCTTTAATTTTTAGATTTATTTTTGCATAACTCTTGGGATCTACAGTAATACGCAGTCATTTTAAATTTTACTGAATCGCCCTTTACAGTTCATAATACACATAAAAAATATGTATGTTGTATGGAGACACCCTTTAATTTTTAAGATTATGAACTGTTTTTTAAACGGGACCAATCTCTAAGCATAATCTATCATATTACCAAAAAATTTGAAAATCGGATCAGAAATTACTGATTTCTGGAGGCACACATATAAAAAAAGCAACATTCAGAATTCTATAACCTCCTTCTTTTTATTGAAGTCGGTTAAAAAGTAGAATTACTTACATATGTAATCCTGAACATTATAATAAATTGTTTGAACAGTGCAGTGAAAGAAATGTATTTATGTACAGCGAATATCTCAGCAGAATTTTCTTCCAACAAAAGAAGCCCTGAGGGCTAGTACAATTTTGACAAAAGCATTGAAATTTATGACACAAAAATTTTAATGCTTTTGTAAAAATGTAAAAAAATAATTTCCTTAAAAATAAAATTGTAACTTTTGAAAATTAATGAAGATACATACAATGTATATGCATAGGTTTGTATAAAAAAAAAATATAAAATAACCACGATGTCATTCCCAAAAGAATTGAAATAAGCAACGGAAAATATTTTTTAGTTAATTAATTTTTAAAATTATAAAAATTTCCGTTTTTTTATAGAAACGTCAAAATTTTATATTGCCAACAAAAATATCATTTCACACAACAGTAATACAAAATTTTTTCCCCCTAGAAAAAATTTTTTTAACCATGGTACGTTGCTACCATTTCACACACGCCCTCAATATCAAATATTTTTATAATCAAGGAAAAATACAAGGGGGTTACTATGTAACTCGATTCGAAAGTTCGAAAAGCTCGAAAGTTTTATTCGATCCGAATTTGAGCTCTTACCATAACACTTTCGGAACGAGAGAAAAGTGCTGGCACTAATTGGCAGTACTTTTGAATGTATTATTCAAAGTTGGCAGCATTTCCTACGCAAAAATGTCAAAAATATCAAAATAATGAAAATAAAAGTTAACAAGAAATATTTGTTTGAAATATTATTTGAATAATGAAGAAGAAATGGAGTTGACCTCAACCGCTGTTTCAGATTCTGAAGACAGAAATCAGTTCTTAGCCTCAGCGCAAGCTTTAAGAAATCAAATAAAAAACAATTTATAAAAAAAGTTAAAGTTTTTTATTTTCAACGTCCAATTTAAGTTCATGGTCGAATTTCCTTTTTACAAGCTTATAATTTTTCTCGTCTATATCTACTTGCATTGTATTTATTTGTATTTAACTAGAGATTTTAAACTACTTTAATTTTAAATTAATTACACTTTCTTCAAGTGCGGTGAATGAACACATTTTTGCCGAAATAATTATTGCGGTTCTTTCGCAATTTGGCCTTAGGGTGGGTCTTGTGGTCTGCCCAAACCTAAGAAGAGAAAAAATTAATTTAATTCATGGACAAACTATGTATTACTTACCTTTTTCCAACCGACCACTTCCCGCATTGGTGGACCGGCTGCATTTAGGTCTTCTACCAATAGTGCCCATAAATCATTCGTGGCTTGTTTAGCGTCCGCAGCTTTTATGTACCCCTTAGCCAACTGTGGATGCGCCGTCATAAAGTTGAGCATGATCTCAAATTGGCTTTGCTTGGTATTTAAATTTTTCGTAGTATTTTACCTATTGAAACAGACTTGAATTAACATTTATCAATCAATATATATATATATAAAGGGTGTTTTTTATAGACGTATAGAACTTTAAGTTGGCATCACTTTTTTAACTGGCGGCCATTTTGTCAGCTGTCAAGTGATTAATATTTAGTTTGGTTTGCCATTTCATCATGAATAGGTTGACAAAAGAACAACGCTTGCAAATCGTGCAAATTTATTTCGAAAATAATGGTTCAGTTCGCGAAGTTTACCGCAAGCTCCGTCCATTTTATGGTTGACATAATCGGCCATCAGAGCAATTAATTCGGTTAACCATGGATCGTTTTCGCACTACGTTTACTCTATGTGATAATACGCATCCGCAGAGACGTCGAACAGTGCGCACCGAAGAAACAATTGCCGCTGTAGAGCAAAGTGTTGAAGAGGACCCGAATGAATCGATTCGCCACCGTGCACAGCAATTAGAGCTTTGTCCATCAACTTTATGGAAGATTTTGCGCAAAGATCTTGGCTTGCGACCTTACAAGATCCAGCTTGTGCAAGAATTAAAGCCGCGAGACCATGAAATGCGTCGTGATTTTGGTGTATGGGCCGAAAATGAGATTGATCTCGATGCTGATTTTCATAGCAAAATTTTGTTCAGTGATGAGGCTCATTTTTGGTTGAATGGCTACGTCAACAAGCAAAATTGCCGCATTTGGAGTGAAGGGAATCCACATGAGACCCTTGAAACGCTATTACATGCACAAAAACTGACTGTTTGGTATGCTCTATGGGCTGGTGGAGTCATTGGGCCATACTTCTTCCGAAATAATGCTGGAGAGTCAGTTACCGTTAATGGAGACCGGTATAGAGCCATGATAACCGACTATTTTGTTCCCCAATTGGATGGCATGAATGTGCATGAGTTGTGGTTCCAACAAGACGGCGCTACATGCCACACAGCGCACGTTACAATCGATTTATTGAAGGAAACATTCGATGAGCGCATAATTTCGCGGAATGGACCTGTCAATTGGCCACCAAGATCGTGCGATTTGACACCATTGGATTATTTTCTTTGGGAATATGTGAAGTCGCTCGTCTACGCCAACAAACCAGAAACGTTAGGGGACTTGGAAGCCAACATTCGTGGCGTTATTGCCAACATACGGCCCCACATGCTCAAAAAAGTGATTGAAAATTGGACCTGTAGAATTGACTTTATTCGAGCCAGCCGCGGCGGCCACATGCCCGAAATCATATTTAAACATTAATGGCATAAAATTATCCTTCCAATAAAGCCAAATTGATGGACATTAAAACGATTTTCTTGTGTTTTATTTCAATTCGAAGTTCTATACGTCTATAAAAAACACCCTGTATATATATATATATATATATATATATATATATATTTAAGAAATACTTACATTTTTCAGCGTCTGCTGTCGTTGTTCGATTTTTTTTTTGACATCTAAATTCGAAATACATAGTGAAGCACATCCGAAAGTAGAGTATGAGTATCCGATAATCGGATGTGGCAACCCCCAGATAATGTTTTAAAAAAAAGGGTAAAGCCTACTATTTTATGTTTTCATAATAAAGTAGAAATACCAAAAATTATATTAAAAATTTTTTTTTGAAAATATAAATTTATTATTTTTTCAAAAACGATTTTTTTTTATAATTTCAAAACCGTACTGTAGAGAAGCCTACTAATCTATGCAAGGTATTCCTGTATTCGATTATTTTCGATATACACGACCAATAATCAAAGTAATTTGTTTCAGAAAAAGTTATTTTTATGTATTTTGTGTCATTTTATATGCTGTGGTGAACTTTATTTAATACTAAATTCCTCTATTTTGTTAATTTTTACTAATAAAAATTAATTTAATTATAATTAAAATTGGTAATTTAATTTGCCGATTTATTTAAATTAAATTTTAATTTTAATTTAAATTAAATATTATTCAAATATATATTTTGAAATATTAAAATGGGTATCATTTTAAAACTTTTGAAGCGGTCTTTAAGGAAATGCTAAAGTATTCTAAAAATACTTAACCCAGATGGAAAATTTATCTAAAATAATATATATGCACCCCAATATTTGCTTTTTTGATTGGAGTTACCTTACTAAACTAGATTTATATAGATGGTGAAGGGTATATAAGATTCGGCATAGCCGAATATAACACTCTTACTTGTTTTTAATTTTATTTAAAGATTTTTCTCCTGCAGCGATTCTATTTTATACGGCCCTCAGCGTAATTGTTTAATTTTTTCAATAGCTGATTTATTTTATATTTGCTGTGGTTTTATATTTTTTTCAAAAATTAGTTTTTGTGTTTCCTTAGTTTTTTTAATTATGCTCTTAACTTTTTGGCGTGCTACTTGAAATCTTTACTTTACTTCTTTATTATAGGTTACACTATCGTATAAAATTAAATTCAGAATAGCTCGAATAGACAATAACCACAGATAATTAAAGAAGCAGTATCAAAAGAAAATTAGAAAAAGGTAAGCCATTCAGTTTGAAGGGTCTTAGATATTTTCTTACACACGCAAAGTGTTCTATGTGAACGCTTAATAACATACAATGTTTAATGATGTTGGCTGTAGAATGTTGTTGATTAAAGTTTAATAATTTGCATTATTCTGCAATTACCTGGTTTTAATATTCTGTGCCCATATTCGCTTTTTGCGATTGATTTAGTATGTAAGCCAATCTGTGATACTGTATCGAACGATTAAGCTGGAGTTGATGTGATTGCAAGGCTTTCTTGTTTCTTAAAAGCGCCTTTTTTAATTGGCATTAAATATGTATTTTTTTTCACAATTTTAGTTACATGCTTACTCATATTTTTCCTATAGTTATATATTTGTAATTTATTTAGTAGTGCTACATGTATTACTTAATTAAAATAGCATTGAAAAGGATAAAATTAACAGTTTTCGAAGAAAAGATAATGATTAGATAAAGTATTCATACAAAATTATGTGAAACTAAATAATACGTAAATTTTAATGATTTTCGTATTATTTGGCTCACCACAATACCCATGCTATGCCATCTGATTGTTCTCATATATGAAGTGCATTTATAATAGAATTAAAAATTAAAGTTAAAGCCTTCCGAGAACTGGTCAAAAAGTAACCATGTCTTATGGTAACGTATTATTAAATTTGGCCATGTGGGACTAAAAACTAACGTTCAAAAATTACATGGCAGTTAATCCTTACCCCACCTTTAAAAACCAGCAATTAAATTTTAATTGTTTTCATTCCAAGAGAAAAGTGGCATCAACGTTTTTTTTTTTTTTTGGCAACTTATAATGAAACCACTCTTCTCGGAAACGGCTCTGCATATATTTTGCACGGTTGCCAAATTTTGGTCGTCTCGGCCTGTACTTTTCAAATATAGGGCCGTTTTAGGCGACCGTATTATAGTTTCCATGTAAAAGCAAATAAAAAGCTTAAAAATTAAGGGTGACATAAATGAATCTACTTTTCGAGTTGTGCGTCGTCAAAGTTGAAGTTTTTGTAAGTTTTTGAAAATAGTGGTAAAATTGAAATTTTTTTTTTAATTAAATTTTTATATTTTCCCAGCATAAAAGTAATATTTTTTCAATTTAATCTTCAACTTCAGATATTTGGAAACTCAAATGTTTATCTTAGTTAAATATTTTTGTTTATTTTTTTTTTGAAAATTGGTGCAAAAAACAATTATTTTTCACTTTCAAGTAGAAATTCAAATCCGGTTTGGGTAGGCTTGGGTAAAAAAAAAAATATGGAATTTTCTATGATATGTCTACTTAAAAAACATTTTTGGGTTTTTTTTGCGATAAGAAGGAAAAAAATGTTTTCTATTTCAACATCAAAGAAAAAGTCGTTTATGCTTAGCAACTCACTCACTGCATTAATCATGTATAGATGTATGTAAGTGTGTACATATACATGCAGTTTTGTTATTGTGAAGTAGAATGAAATCAGATCAAAAATACAGATCGAGTTTAGACAAAACATCGGACTTATAGTTATCAAACCAAGACCAGGATTTGGAAACTCAAATGACGGGAATACAGACGTTTTTTTCAAAATCCTGAACTTATTAGTAATATGAGTAAACATTTCATATTAGCGTGTTACCACAGCAGGTATTGAACTTTCTATTATTAAATTTCAGAAAAAAAAAAAATACTGATGATATTTATTTTAGTGACAGCGAATATGAAGACTAATATTGTTAAACACAAAATGTAAATTTATATTCATAAAAACTTTTTAATAAATAAAGATTAGTGTGGCCTATTTCCGGGAAAATTTTGTATTGGGGCTATACGAAATCATTTACCGATTTTGTTAAATTTTTATATGTTGAATTCTTATCTAAAAAAATCAATTTGCCCAAATTTTACTCATTTGTCTTTAAAATGGAAGCTTTCAAAGCAATTAATCCTTTCAGACCTGACGCAAAACTACCGGGAATTAGTTTATAATTTTTTGAACATGTGGCCTCTACACGCACGTCTGACGCGCACAATTGATGTACTCAATAATGTTTTTAACTAAAACACATTTGTTTTGCATGAAAAGATTTCAATTAGTTGGAAATTTTAAAATTTATAATTTTTTAGTTAGTTTTTTAGTTTTTTTAGTTATTTGTAACCAATTAATACTTTTGTCATTAAGGCTCATTATGCTAAAACTGAAATGTGGCTGAGGAGTTTCGCAATAATTAAAGTAACGGTAAATTAAGCAGAAGATGATTTTTTCTTAAGTTGTTAATAGTTAATAGTTATGTATAAAATTAATACTACGAAACCAAAAAATAAGTGCTATCTTTAACACCTGAGTTAAGAGCCGTTTTAGGAAATTTCAACTCAATATGCAGCGTTTTAATTCGTCAAATTTTCATTTTTATTTTAATGAAAATTTTTTTAACATATTATGATGGGGTGCCTTACGACTCAGGGTCTTAAAGGTTTTATTTCATTTCCAATTGAGAAATAAGGCCTTTATATCCAAAAAGGTTTTATTGCACTTTGAAAGTGAAATAAATCCGTAAAGGTCTTATTTCACTTAAATTTCTTTTTAAATGAAAAAAGCATACAGAAATACTAATTTAACTGCAACAATATTAAAAATCTTTGCTTTATAAAGTTTTTCCGCGTGGCGGCCTGCGGCCGCTCTTAGGGGTTTTCTCCATCATGGGATGCGGCAGGTGACTTCGCTGAATAAAGTTTCCCTGCGCGCGTCACACTGCGGAAGATAACAATTAATTGAACAACACACGTGGCTTAGCAAATGGCTGATGATGACATACTAACACGATTATGTAAGTTATGCTGTTATTAACAACAACAAAAAACAATAAATTGAACAGTTTAACAAAAGAATCAAAAAATATAAAATAAAGGCTTTATTGCACCATTGGCTAAATTTCAATAAAGGCCTTATGTCACTTTCAAAGTGCAATAAAGCCCATTTCGCAATAAAGGTCTTATTTCTCAATTGGAAGTGAAATAAAACCTTAAAGGCCTTACTTCGTAAGGCATTATTACACCCCAGCACATATTATACTTACATAATTTAACTTCAAGTTAAATTTGCAAAAAGGCACCCTTTTTAGTAACATAATTTCGCAGTGGTTAAATAAGATGGTAAATGATATTATTTAAATACACATGGTGCCTCTCAGCTACCATTAAGAGAAAAGCTTCTGCTATGACAAGTTGCGTATTACTGGGTTTGTGCTGTGCGTCGGATATAAGCGTGTTCCTCCGTCTTTACGGTCGCTAATTAATTTCTAATAATTTTACAGTTGATTTTCAATAAGCTGTTTTAATATAGGGAAATCAAGTTTTTCATCCTTAAGGTTTTTACAAAAAAAAAAGTGTACGAGTATGTTTTGCTGCTCATAAAATATAACATATGTGTGTTTGATAAGAACACAGTGTCGTATACATTCCAACATAATTCGTTCTGATTTATAGATCGCATTCAAATGTGAGATTTCTATTTTTCTCCACTCTTGGTTCAACTATGCTATAAGACAAATATCTACCTGTGTTTCTAATTTCTTTAAAATAAGTTTACCAGTTTAGCTATGATTGGCGCACCAACCAACAAAAAGACTTACAAAGATTTATTGTATATACAAGCTTATTGTACCCGGCGTTGCCAGGGTAAAATTATAGGGGCTTTCTAGGTACTGTAAAATATATTATTGCCTTGTTTCTGTAATCGAAAGAGTAATTTCGGGTAAACAATATAAAAAATCTCAGAAGAGGCATCACCTATAAGATCCAATCTATCAATTTCGTAATCAAATACCGATTTTTATTTTATTCGCCTGTTCAAAAATAGTACCAGGCTTTTATAAATTTTTTAAAGGAAATTATTGATTATATTTCTGTTCTGTCATTAAATCTGTATTTTTTCTTCATTAAAAGTTTTTCGCCTAGGTATTTGTACTGCTCGGTTTTTTTTATTTTAACAAACTTGCAAAGAAATTTGTTGTATTCCACTTGTTTCTAAAGCACTTATTTTATATTATAATTTTATTTTCCTTTTAATCGCTTTTCAGTGTATGTAATTTATCATTATTCCTAAAAAATTTTCACAATAAAATATACATTTTAATTTTGTAATCTGTGGTCTCTAAATTATAAGAGGTAATGGGCGATAGCAAGCGTGAATCATTCCAGGGTACCTTACAATTCCGTGAAAACTGGAGTTTTCGTGTACTGATGTACTTAGATTCTTTGAATCTTCTTGATGTTGGTAACAATATTCTGCCAGCTGAGCCTACATCAGGTGAATTTTTTGTGGTAAAAGATAAGAAAGGTAAAGCGACTTTGGTTAGTTTGATTTCTGAAGAATATTTGGAATCTGTTCGAGATAAAAATACAGCTAAAGAAATGTGGTTGGCTCTACAGGAAACATTCGCAAAGAAGTCAATTACAAGCCAGAAATTGCTAAGGAAATAGCTAGCCTTATTACGAATAAAGTCAGACGATGACCTATGCAAACATTGAAAATTTAAAACCTCGGGTGCACAGTTATCTGAAAATGATATTGTGGCTCAACTATTTGTCACACTATCAGACAGCTTTGATTCGGTAGTGGCTGCGTTAGAAAATATGAAGAGTTAGAATTTAGCTATTAAAATAGTGAAGAAGCGGTTACTTGCAGAAGTAAACAAAGCTACTGCGTTTAGCAGTAAAAAGAAACTTAAAGTTTTTTGGCGTTTGTTTTCGTAGTAAGAAAAAGGGTCATAAAGAAATGGATTGTCGTGTTCATTTAGGAGCAACTAATAGAAAAGCAAATTCTGCATCATCTTCACAATCAATTTGTTTAATGTCTGGTAATTTGAACACGAATTTTTTAAATTCGGAAAAAAGTTTAGCATTTAAAATAGATTCTGGCACAACGGGTCATATGTACACTAAGGAATCCTATGTGTATTGGCTAGAGATCAGCGTAAGCCATATAAAAGATTACAATATTGTATCTTTTTCAAAAGCAGATATTGACTGTTCTGTAAGAGAAATTTAGTGCATAGTAAACATAGAGGAAAAATAAACATGCACACACAAGTTTGTTGTGCAATAGTTGAAAAGACGAGTACAACGACAATGGTATACAATACTCGGTGTTACACTTGACAATTGCGTTGGCATTTATTAAGAGAAGAAACTTTAATTTTTTAAACCGCAGTTTTATTTTCATTTCTTTTATTCATCAACAAAGGTAAACAAACCAAAAAAAAAAAAATATTAGTCATACATTTGAGGGCAGTTTTGAACGTAAATTGCAGTATAAATCAGAAGTTTTTACACAATTTGTTAAATATGAAGCCATTGCAACCGCTTTGCATAATGTAAATATTTCAATGGTTACAGTAGATCAGGATCAGGAACACTCATCTAAAAAGCTGTATTTTAAAAGGAAAGGCCAATAAAAATTAACCTCAATGGCTTTTACTCCGCAGCAGAACGGAGTTGCAGAAAAATTCAACGGTACTTTAGTGGAAAAGATACGGTCAATTTTGCTTGAAGCTGCTTTAGCAGCAACCTACTTAATTAATCGACGCCCTAGTAAAGCTTTTGAAATTCTAAAAACTCCTTCAGAGATATGGTATAATAGTAAGCCAAATGTTTCTAAATTAAGAATTTTTGGCTGTGAAGAATTTGCATGAGTACCACAACAATAGGGAAAGAAATTAGATAAGAAATCTGTCCAAATGGTGATAATGGGGTATACTTCAAACGTTTATAGGTTATGTAATCAAGATAAGAAAATAATGGTAATTTCAAGAGATGTTCGCTTTGATGAGTCCAAATTTCCATTGAATGAAATAATAATTTGAAAATCAGATATCCTAATATCCTGAAAGAAACGAGTAAGAGGGGGAAAATGTTGATAACGCTTATGTCCTTTCTGTTTAAGATAATGAAAGTAATCATACTAATAAAAACTTTGTTACATTAACTGAAGATAATTCTAATTATTGCGACAGTGGAAATGAAGATAGGGCTGAACCAAGAAGGACTGAACGATTAAGAAATAGGGTTCCAGGATTCCAGGATACATTACAAGTCACGCTAATTTGCAATATATAATAGCACTTTAGGACTAAAGATGATTCAAATAGAAACCCAATCCGATATAAAGGTTGGTTAGAAGCAAAAGGATTTCTGCAAAAGGCTGGTATATATTATGAGGAAACTTATTCAGCTGTAGCTAAACTTTCTATAATTCGAATAGTTTTAACAGTTAGTGTTAAGACATTTTTTATTTACATCAACTTGATGTCAAATCTGCGGTTTTATATGGTAATTTAAAAGAATATATTTTTATGGAAACTCCTGATGGTATTGAAGCATCACCCACTCAAGTATGTAAACTCAAAAAATTAACTAAGAGACTAATATAAAGCCCACAATGTTGGTACACAAAATTTGATGATTTTTTGATTCAATTAAAGTTTGATCGATGAAAACATGATTCCT
Source organism: Gymnosoma rotundatum (assembly GCA_916610165.2). Taxonomy (NCBI): domain Eukaryota; kingdom Metazoa; phylum Arthropoda; class Insecta; order Diptera; family Tachinidae; genus Gymnosoma; species Gymnosoma rotundatum. The sequence continues at coordinate 67,043,512 of OU744339.1, forward strand.
GCTTGTACACACAATTTTAAGATAATTGTATTTTATACTTGATAATATACTTATGTCGATGATATGTTAATGGCAGGAAATGATATAGATGCGATAGAAAATATTAAACGAAGACTAAGTTCAGTTTTCGAGATGTCAGATTGGGGTCTTCCTCAATATTACTTAGTAACAAGGATTGAATATGATCGAATAAACAGTGTAATTAAACCTAAGTCAACATTCGAATATTGAACGGATATTGAATATATTTTCAAAGAATGATTGCAATCTAACAAAGACTCCAATGGAAAAAGGTTTGTACCTTTCTCAAAATACTTCCAACGAAACAATAAATAATCCCTATCGTGAAATGTTAGCCGAATATATTGCTCTTAGTCTTGCCGTTTCAGAAGCTATTTGGATTAGAGGCATTTTAACTGATATTCATATATTTTTAGAAGGTAATATAGTAGTAACAATATATTAAGATAACCGAGGTTGTATTGGAATAGCAAAGAATGCAGATAGCAAACGCTCTAGGCATATTGATGTCATTTCAAAAGGAATTATTAAAATAGAAGAAATTGATGCACATCTAGCCGATATTTTTACTAAAGCATTAGATTAAAAAAAAAAGTTATAAAATTTCGCACAGATCTTCAACTCAGCGATTGAGAGGGGTGTTGCATTCCACTTTTTTCTAAAGCACTTGTTTTAAAATATAATTTTATTTATAGTTTCTATCGCATGAGTTGTGACTTTTAAGTTTTTCAATGTATTCAATTTATCAATATTCCTAAAATATTTTCTACAATAAAATATACATACAGTGAATCAATAAATTCGTCGGACAAACATTAAAATGAACTGAAATACAAAAGGTTTAATATTAAGAAAATATTTAACACATTTTTATTTTGGAATATATAGCGGTACGATATTCTCTTTGAGATAAAACAAAAAACTAAAAAAAATCAATTCATTTATAAGCTAAAAACGCAAAAAATTCATTCCATACAAAAAATACCATCAAAAAAGTAGTCGGACAGTTGAAGTACATTTATCTTAAGCTATTCATGTCAACATTTAATATTTTGTAGGAAGTCCTTTGCCTTTTATAACTGCTTCCAATCTTCTGGGCATTGAATCAACAAGATTTCTGCGTACAGATGGATCAATTTTTGCCCATTCGTCCTTTAATGCTTTAACGAGATCATTTTTGTTCGAAATCGTATATTTTTTCAGTTCGGTTTCTAAATGTACCCATAAATGGTCAATAACATTGATGTCTGGGGACTGCGGTGGCGTTTCGAGAACATGGGGACAATTAAACAACAGCCACATTGGTACAGCATGCGCCTTATGTTTCGGATCGTTGTCCTGATAATACTGAAATGTGTCTTTTATACCTAATTTTTCAACGCTTGGCAACAAATGTTGTTTCAAAATGGACAAATACTTTGTTTGGTCCATTATTCCATCTATTATGCACAGTTCCCCAACTCCAGAAGCCGACATGCAACCCCAAACTAGCACTGAACCACCTCCATGCTTGATAGTAGCTTTTAAGTTTATTTCTTTGAGTTCTTCATTGGGCCTTCTCCATACGTAAGACTGTCCATCCGATCTAAATAAACATGGATATTTTGGAATAAAGTCTTATTTACTGATGACGGACTTAATTGTCGTGCCAACTTCTAAAAGAAATGAGATACTAAAGCAGCTCCATAATGGTCCCAGCGGCAGCCATATGGGTATAACATAAACTCTGGAAAAGATAAAGCAGAGGTTTTACTGGGTGGGTTGCCAACAGTACGTAGCCGATTGGATAGCTAATTGCGAAGAGTGCATTAATTCCAAGGGTCCTGTAAGAAAAAGTCGTGGCAAACTTTAACAGTACAACGCAGGTGCACCCTTTGACCGGATAGCTATTGATATCACAGGTCCATTTCCTGTCAGTGATGCTGGAAATTGATATGTAGTAGTGGTAGTGGATTATTTTAGCAAATGGCCCGAAGTGTATGCCATTCCAAACCAAGAATCTAAAACAGTGGTAGATGCCCTTGTGAACAATTGGGTGTGTCGATACGGTGTTCCACTAGAATTACATTCAGACCAGGGACGAAATTTTGAATCAGCTATATTCAAAGAGATGTGTGACGTTTACGGTATTAAAAAGACGAGAACTACACCGCTGCATCCACAGTCTGATTGAATGGTAGAAAGATTCAATCGTACCCTAGAAGAATAACAATATTAAAAATCTTTGCTTTATAAAGTTTTTCCGCGTGGCGGCCTGCGGCCGCTCTTAGGGGTTTTCTCCATCATGGGATGCGGCAGGTGACTTCGCTGAATAAAGTTTCCCTGCGCGCGTCACACTGCGGAAGATAACAATTAATTGAACAACACACGTGGCTTAGCAAATGGCTGATGATGACATACTAACACGATTATGTAAGTTATGCTGTTATTAACAACAACAAAAAACAATAAATTGAACAGTTTAACAAAAGAATCAAAAAATATAAAATAAAGGCTTTATTGCACCATTGGCTAAATTTCAATAAAGGCCTTATGTCACTTTCAAAGTGCAATAAAGCCCATTTCGCAATAAAGGTCTTATTTCTCAATTGGAAGTGAAATAAAACCTTAAAGGCCTTACTTCGTAAGGCATTATTACACCCCAGCACATATTATACTTACATAATTTAACTTCAAGTTAAATTTGCAAAAAGGCACCCTTTTTAGTAACATAATTTCGCAGTGGTTAAATAAGATGGTAAATGATATTATTTAAATACACATGGTGCCTCTCAGCTACCATTAAGAGAAAAGCTTCTGCTATGACAAGTTGCGTATTACTGGGTTTGTGCTGTGCGTCGGATATAAGCGTGTTCCTCCGTCTTTACGGTCGCTAATTAATTTCTAATAATTTTACAGTTGATTTTCAATAAGCTGTTTTAATATAGGGAAATCAAGTTTTTCATCCTTAAGGTTTTTACAAAAAAAAAAGTGTACGAGTATGTTTTGCTGCTCATAAAATATAACATATGTGTGTTTGATAAGAACACAGTGTCGTATACATTCCAACATAATTCGTTCTGATTTATAGATCGCATTCAAATGTGAGATTTCTATTTTTCTCCACTCTTGGTTCAACTATGCTATAAGACAAATATCTACCTGTGTTTCTAATTTCTTTAAAATAAGTTTACCAGTTTAGCTATGATTGGCGCACCAACCAACAAAAAGACTTACAAAGATTTATTGTATATACAAGCTTATTGTACCCGGCGTTGCCAGGGTAAAATTATAGGGGCTTTCTAGGTACTGTAAAATATATTATTGCCTTGTTTCTGTAATCGAAAGAGTAATTTCGGGTAAACAATATAAAAAATCTCAGAAGAGGCATCACCTATAAGATCCAATCTATCAATTTCGTAATCAAATACCGATTTTTATTTTATTCGCCTGTTCAAAAATAGTACCAGGCTTTTATAAATTTTTTAAAGGAAATTATTGATTATATTTCTGTTCTGTCATTAAATCTGTATTTTTTCTTCATTAAAAGTTTTTCGCCTAGGTATTTGTACTGCTCGGTTTTTTTTATTTTAACAAACTTGCAAAGAAATTTGTTGTATTCCACTTGTTTCTAAAGCACTTATTTTATATTATAATTTTATTTTCCTTTTAATCGCTTTTCAGTGTATGTAATTTATCATTATTCCTAAAAAATTTTCACAATAAAATATACATTTTAATTTTGTAATCTGTGGTCTCTAAATTATAAGAGGTAATGGGCGATAGCAAGCGTGAATCATTCCAGGGTACCTTACAATTCCGTGAAAACTGGAGTTTTCGTGTACTGATGTACTTAGATTCTTTGAATCTTCTTGATGTTGGTAACAATATTCTGCCAGCTGAGCCTACATCAGGTGAATTTTTTGTGGTAAAAGATAAGAAAGGTAAAGCGACTTTGGTTAGTTTGATTTCTGAAGAATATTTGGAATCTGTTCGAGATAAAAATACAGCTAAAGAAATGTGGTTGGCTCTACAGGAAACATTCGCAAAGAAGTCAATTACAAGCCAGAAATTGCTAAGGAAATAGCTAGCCTTATTACGAATAAAGTCAGACGATGACCTATGCAAACATTGAAAATTTAAAACCTCGGGTGCACAGTTATCTGAAAATGATATTGTGGCTCAACTATTTGTCACACTATCAGACAGCTTTGATTCGGTAGTGGCTGCGTTAGAAAATATGAAGAGTTAGAATTTAGCTATTAAAATAGTGAAGAAGCGGTTACTTGCAGAAGTAAACAAAGCTACTGCGTTTAGCAGTAAAAAGAAACTTAAAGTTTTTTGGCGTTTGTTTTCGTAGTAAGAAAAAGGGTCATAAAGAAATGGATTGTCGTGTTCATTTAGGAGCAACTAATAGAAAAGCAAATTCTGCATCATCTTCACAATCAATTTGTTTAATGTCTGGTAATTTGAACACGAATTTTTTAAATTCGGAAAAAAGTTTAGCATTTAAAATAGATTCTGGCACAACGGGTCATATGTACACTAAGGAATCCTATGTGTATTGGCTAGAGATCAGCGTAAGCCATATAAAAGATTACAATATTGTATCTTTTTCAAAAGCAGATATTGACTGTTCTGTAAGAGAAATTTAGTGCATAGTAAACATAGAGGAAAAATAAACATGCACACACAAGTTTGTTGTGCAATAGTTGAAAAGACGAGTACAACGACAATGGTATACAATACTCGGTGTTACACTTGACAATTGCGTTGGCATTTATTAAGAGAAGAAACTTTAATTTTTTAAACCGCAGTTTTATTTTCATTTCTTTTATTCATCAACAAAGGTAAACAAACCAAAAAAAAAAAAATATTAGTCATACATTTGAGGGCAGTTTTGAACGTAAATTGCAGTATAAATCAGAAGTTTTTACACAATTTGTTAAATATGAAGCCATTGCAACCGCTTTGCATAATGTAAATATTTCAATGGTTACAGTAGATCAGGATCAGGAACACTCATCTAAAAAGCTGTATTTTAAAAGGAAAGGCCAATAAAAATTAACCTCAATGGCTTTTACTCCGCAGCAGAACGGAGTTGCAGAAAAATTCAACGGTACTTTAGTGGAAAAGATACGGTCAATTTTGCTTGAAGCTGCTTTAGCAGCAACCTACTTAATTAATCGACGCCCTAGTAAAGCTTTTGAAATTCTAAAAACTCCTTCAGAGATATGGTATAATAGTAAGCCAAATGTTTCTAAATTAAGAATTTTTGGCTGTGAAGAATTTGCATGAGTACCACAACAATAGGGAAAGAAATTAGATAAGAAATCTGTCCAAATGGTGATAATGGGGTATACTTCAAACGTTTATAGGTTATGTAATCAAGATAAGAAAATAATGGTAATTTCAAGAGATGTTCGCTTTGATGAGTCCAAATTTCCATTGAATGAAATAATAATTTGAAAATCAGATATCCTAATATCCTGAAAGAAACGAGTAAGAGGGGGAAAATGTTGATAACGCTTATGTCCTTTCTGTTTAAGATAATGAAAGTAATCATACTAATAAAAACTTTGTTACATTAACTGAAGATAATTCTAATTATTGCGACAGTGGAAATGAAGATAGGGCTGAACCAAGAAGGACTGAACGATTAAGAAATAGGGTTCCAGGATTCCAGGATACATTACAAGTCACGCTAATTTGCAATATATAATAGCACTTTAGGACTAAAGATGATTCAAATAGAAACCCAATCCGATATAAAGGTTGGTTAGAAGCAAAAGGATTTCTGCAAAAGGCTGGTATATATTATGAGGAAACTTATTCAGCTGTAGCTAAACTTTCTATAATTCGAATAGTTTTAACAGTTAGTGTTAAGACATTTTTTATTTACATCAACTTGATGTCAAATCTGCGGTTTTATATGGTAATTTAAAAGAATATATTTTTATGGAAACTCCTGATGGTATTGAAGCATCACCCACTCAAGTATGTAAACTCAAAAAATTAACTAAGAGACTAATATAAAGCCCACAATGTTGGTACACAAAATTTGATGATTTTTTGATTCAATTAAAGTTTGATCGATGAAAACATGATTCCTGCTTGTACACACAATTTTAAGATAATTGTATTTTATACTTGATAATATACTTATGTCGATGATATGTTAATGGCAGGAAATGATATAGATGCGATAGAAAATATTAAACGAAGACTAAGTTCAGTTTTCGAGATGTCAGATTGGGGTCTTCCTCAATATTACTTAGTAACAAGGATTGAATATGATCGAATAAACAGTGTAATTAAACCTAAGTCAACATTCGAATATTGAACGGATATTGAATATATTTTCAAAGAATGATTGCAATCTAACAAAGACTCCAATGGAAAAAGGTTTGTACCTTTCTCAAAATACTTCCAACGAAACAATAAATAATCCCTATCGTGAAATGTTAGCCGAATATATTGCTCTTAGTCTTGCCGTTTCAGAAGCTATTTGGATTAGAGGCATTTTAACTGATATTCATATATTTTTAGAAGGTAATATAGTAGTAACAATATATTAAGATAACCGAGGTTGTATTGGAATAGCAAAGAATGCAGATAGCAAACGCTCTAGGCATATTGATGTCATTTCAAAAGGAATTATTAAAATAGAAGAAATTGATGCACATCTAGCCGATATTTTTACTAAAGCATTAGATTAAAAAAAAAAGTTATAAAATTTCGCACAGATCTTCAACTCAGCGATTGAGAGGGGTGTTGCATTCCACTTTTTTCTAAAGCACTTGTTTTAAAATATAATTTTATTTATAGTTTCTATCGCATGAGTTGTGACTTTTAAGTTTTTCAATGTATTCAATTTATCAATATTCCTAAAATATTTTCTACAATAAAATATACATACAGTGAATCAATAAATTCGTCGGACAAACATTAAAATGAACTGAAATACAAAAGGTTTAATATTAAGAAAATATTTAACACATTTTTATTTTGGAATATATAGCGGTACGATATTCTCTTTGAGATAAAACAAAAAACTAAAAAAAATCAATTCATTTATAAGCTAAAAACGCAAAAAATTCATTCCATACAAAAAATACCATCAAAAAAGTAGTCGGACAGTTGAAGTACATTTATCTTAAGCTATTCATGTCAACATTTAATATTTTGTAGGAAGTCCTTTGCCTTTTATAACTGCTTCCAATCTTCTGGGCATTGAATCAACAAGATTTCTGCGTACAGATGGATCAATTTTTGCCCATTCGTCCTTTAATGCTTTAACGAGATCATTTTTGTTCGAAATCGTATATTTTTTCAGTTCGGTTTCTAAATGTACCCATAAATGGTCAATAACATTGATGTCTGGGGACTGCGGTGGCGTTTCGAGAACATGGGGACAATTAAACAACAGCCACATTGGTACAGCATGCGCCTTATGTTTCGGATCGTTGTCCTGATAATACTGAAATGTGTCTTTTATACCTAATTTTTCAACGCTTGGCAACAAATGTTGTTTCAAAATGGACAAATACTTTGTTTGGTCCATTATTCCATCTATTATGCACAGTTCCCCAACTCCAGAAGCCGACATGCAACCCCAAACTAGCACTGAACCACCTCCATGCTTGATAGTAGCTTTTAAGTTTATTTCTTTGAGTTCTTCATTGGGCCTTCTCCATACGTAAGACTGTCCATCCGATCTAAATAAACATGGATATTTTGGAATAAAGTCTTATTTACTGATGACGGACTTAATTGTCGTGCCAACTTCTAAAAGAAATGAGATACTAAAGCAGCTCCATAATGGTCCCAGCGGCAGCCATATGGGTATAACATAAACTCTGGAAAAGATAAAGCAGAGGTTTTACTGGGTGGGTTGCCAACAGTACGTAGCCGATTGGATAGCTAATTGCGAAGAGTGCATTAATTCCAAGGGTCCTGTAAGAAAAAGTCGTGGCAAACTTTAACAGTACAACGCAGGTGCACCCTTTGACCGGATAGCTATTGATATCACAGGTCCATTTCCTGTCAGTGATGCTGGAAATTGATATGTAGTAGTGGTAGTGGATTATTTTAGCAAATGGCCCGAAGTGTATGCCATTCCAAACCAAGAATCTAAAACAGTGGTAGATGCCCTTGTGAACAATTGGGTGTGTCGATACGGTGTTCCACTAGAATTACATTCAGACCAGGGACGAAATTTTGAATCAGCTATATTCAAAGAGATGTGTGACGTTTACGGTATTAAAAAGACGAGAACTACACCGCTGCATCCACAGTCTGATTGAATGGTAGAAAGATTCAATCGTACCCTAGAAGAATAACTCAGAAAAGTGGTCAGTTCACACCAAAAGGATTGGGATGAGCATATACCCAAATTTCTACTGGCGTACCGGTCAGCTGTACACGATTCAACCTCCCGTAGTCCAGCAAAAATCTTGTTTAGAACAGAACAGAACTAAAACTGCCAGCAGATTTAGAATTTGGTGTTAAGCCTGGACCAGTGCTTCATGAGTTTGTCCGTAACCGCATTAAAATGACCAGCGATAAGATGAAGGCCAGATATGATCGAGCAGCAAACACGGAGGGATTTACTGAAGGACAAATGGTTCTACTATTTAACCCGCAACGCAAGAAAGGATTATCTCCTAAACTGCAAACCCACTGGGAGGGACCATACAAGGTGACAAAGAAATTGAATGACGTGGTTTACCGGATACAGAGATATCATAATCCGAGGTCTAAAATGAAAGTGGTTCACCTCGAGCGGCTGGCTAAATATGGCAGAGGTAATGTTCGGGACGAAAAGGCTTAAGTGGGCGGCAGTGTTACAAAGATGCTTTATTAAAATCATAAAAAGATGTAAAAATAATTGAGGCTAAGAAAGTAAAACGAAATGGCCTATTGTGTTTGTTTTCAAAGCTAGAAGTTTCTATAAAACATCTTTATTACAAAACAAAAACAACTAACACAAAACGATGAGTAAACAAACACAATACACAAACATACACACACCTGCATTGTATAACAACGAAATAAAAATACACAACATGTATTTTTAAATAATGATTGAAGGTTCTAGAAGTAAATAACAATGCTCACTAATGTGTCTGAGATAAAAGTGGCAACGCAGCATTTTCAACTACGCAGTAGATGGCGGTAGAAATTATCGAATATTCAAGAACGCCTAAAAATAGGGTATATAAAAGCAACGCCAATACGTGTTGATTCATTCGTATTGTGAGCGTCATCTAGTTAAGATCTTGTGGTACAAAAGTGTAAAGTGGCCAGCGTGTATTATTAATCGCGAATAGTCAAATCGTCAAATAATTGGTTAAATAAAGTGTAATTTAATTAAAACTCTAAAAGTTGTGTGTGTAATTATTTTGCAAGTAAAGAACTCATAAAATAAAACGTTTATAATTTAAATAAACGTAACAATATATTAGATGATTTGCAACATTTCTAAAAAAAAAATTAGTATACAATGTTGGTAATTTAATGTTTTAATATTAAATTGTTATTATTGGAAATTGAAAAATGACTAACATTATAATAATGCAATTTAAAATTTCTAAAAACTACTTATTTAAAGACTACTATGACATTTAATATATTTTATGTACAGTATAATTAGATGGAAAAGTAACAAGTGTTTAATGATAATGTGTACTGATTTATTTATGTGTTGTCAATTCACACTCCCTCTCAACACATTATTATTACATAGTAAATACTCAATATAATTCGTAGCCTTACAAAATTTGAAATCTTTATCTTTACAAAAATTTTTCGTAAATATATCGGACATCATATCTTCGATGGGAACGTAGCCAATATCAATCACGCCTTTGGAATAAACGTCACGTATATGATCATACTTTAGGTCTATATGCTTACTGAATTGAACAACGGGAATTTTTTATTATATTAATTAATTTTCAAAATAAAATATTTTTTTCGTGCTATTTTCTATTATCCCTAATAATTATTTAAATTACTAATTCTTTAGCGTTACCCGATTCTTGATATCCTACCTCAAGTTCTGTTGTTCGTTCATTTTGTACTCACACAGTAAATTTTTTCTATATTGTTGCTGACATACCTTAATCGCACCAATTTCTAGGAAATGATAAAGCTCATATCCGTCTACAATATCAAACTCTTTTGTTATTTCTGTTTTAATCCTAATAAGCTCCATCTTTAGAGAACTTGCAATTATGAGGTCATCTACGTAAACAGCTATTATGTTGAGCAAACCATTTTGATTTCTTCTATATATACATCGTTCGTTAATATATTGATTAAAACCCATTTTTAATAAATCCTCTTTTAACTTTGCAATCCATACGCGACCACTTTGTTTTAATCCGTACAATAATTTCCTTAATTTTAAAAATGGGTTTGGATGTTTATGATCTTCGGAACCTTCTGGCTGCATCATATACACTTCATCGTCAAGTTATCCATTCAAATAAGCCGATGAAACATCTATTTGATGCACGAGCAGTTTATGTTCAACTTCCAAAGCAATAACTAATCTAATGTTTGCGTATCTTACTCCATACTTTTAGTTGCAACCTTTGGCAACTAATGTATTCTTAAAAGTTTAAACGTTTTCATCTTTAAAATGCTTAACAAAAAAAACCCATTTACATCAAGCAGGTTTTTGTCCTTCAGGTAGCTCTGTCAACTTTTACGTTTTGTTTTTTTTAGGGACGAATACTGTTTTTGCAAAGCATCTTTCCATGAATTTGAATTCTTAATGTCCATAGAGTTTAAAGTATTAACACCTTACTTAGGCAGTAGGACGCCTGTTTTGATAAATCTGGGACGTCCTGGACGAATTTTTCGTAGCGCTTGATGTTTGATTTCAACATTTTGAGTTGTCTCTTCTTCTTCTTCAACAACATTGTTAGTTTCTTTATTTTGAAGTGGATTATCAGAATCAGAAATAGCTTCAACTTTCTTTGCATTCGTTGCTTGAAAAAATAAAGAATAATATCACTGCTTTCTTGTTATAACATCACGACTTACATGAACCTTTCTTAAATCTGATTCATAAAGCCTATATGCCTTTGCCTGTTCACTATATCTGATCATAATCATCTCTTTACCTTTGGGTGAAAACTTCTTGTTGTGAGTTTTATCTAACATAATTGCTTTTATACCAAACACATCAGTAGCGCTTTGGTACGAAAATTTGATCTTTCAAATGGTTTAAAAGTTATTTAGCCTTAGAACGTATTTCACATACTGGCTCTATATTATGTTCTTTTATTTTAAATCCTTTTACTTCATTATGTTTAACCATTTCTTTCAGCCACGGAAAATTTAAATGACCAAGCTTTTGATGCGAATTCATAAAATTATTTTGCGACTCTCGACTCATGAAACTATTTTTTTATTTTCTATTATAAATATTCCATTGTTATTCAACGTTTTTAATATGGAATTATTTTCTTTATCCTTTATATACAAAAAAATATCTTTACATACCACAGCCATTACACTCTTCGTATTTTGCTTACCTTTCAAATCTGGTACATGCAAAAATTTTTTTTTTAATTATTTTGTTGTTATTTTCCATGACCAAACGCCTTTAAAGTACTTTTTGTTAGGCATATCTTAAACTTATCTTAAACTTTTTTTATTATTTGCTGTTTGCATTGCTGCTAATGATAAAAAACAATTAAATTCTTTTCTTTTTTCATACTTATCATGTTTGTCCTTTAATCTACAATTTGCAGCAAAATTACCCTTGCGCCAACAATTATAACATTTTTTGTCCTTAGAGCCTTCTTCTAATAATTTTACTTTCAATGATGTTAGGCTTGGCAGTGAATCTCTAGACTTCATTGCAATTACGAAACCTTCGTATCCTCTGGATAAACTAGACATTAACCATATGACAAGCCTTTCCTCTAGAACAGTAATTTCTATTTCGGATAACTGGTCTATTAAGATTGTGAATTCATTTGTATGAGCACTCATATCCTCGCCTTCTTTCATTGATAAATACAGCAGCTTCTTTAATAACATAATCTTCCTTGCAGAACTCTTTGGTTGATTTTTACTTTTGCCATGCCTCGGACGCTGGATCACAATTCTGGATATAGTTTACCTGATTAGGCTTAACAGATAATAAAATCGTTTCTTGATTCTTACTGCACAAACGCTGGATCCCCTAGCTTTATCTCTCGGACACATATATACCACACTCCACAAATTGGCATGTACTAAAAATGCTCTTTATTTGGACACGCCATATTAAATAATTATATTCATCAAATTTACCATTAAATTTGAAATAATGAAGACATTTCAAACAATTTCGCTCTGATTGACTGCATTAATACACGAAAATTTTACTTTGACAAAGTTTTGTTAATTTTCTTTTAAACTTTGTTTGGTGTACAGACACAAAAAGTTTTCTTTTATAAAGTTTGTTTCTTTCTTTTTAATCTTCCTAATTTTGGACGTTTTGTATGTGGTGCTTATAACCAGAGTAAGTAAATGCGCAAAGCAGAGCAGCTCTTTTCTGCGCATTGCTCTGCGCCAATATGTTTGCTCTGCGCAATGAAAGAACAGCGCATTAAAAAGAGCCAAAAATGCAATAATGTTAAAGCTAAGTAAATTATAACCCTAAATCCTTACATTTTATAACACCACTTATTGCACATTTTTATTAATGATCCATTCTTATAACCCTTGTTTAAATTTACAAGGAACTCCACTACTTACCAATAATTAAAAACGAACTGCAATGATAGACTAAATTTTAACTAAAAACCCAATAATAATAACAATAAAAAATGTTATTATATTTGGTCTATCGTAACATGTACTATTGTGCCGTCCTTACACGCAATTATTTTCCATGTACTTTTTTTCCACCCACGAAGTTATTTTAATTTTTCAAACGAACCACTGTTCTTTTAGCTCAATGAGCAGAGCAAAAGAGCCAAAAATAAAATTGAATGCGAGAAAGTGCTCATAAAAAGAGTGCAGAAGAGCAAAAGAGCGAGCCAATCTGAACCCTGCTTATAACACAAAAATATGTGTATGTAAATATATACAACTGTGTATAACACCGAAAGAAAACCAAAGCAACTTTGCTACTACATCAAAGTCTGTACTTCTTATCATGCTTTCTCCCTCTCTCTCACATAAAATCAAAACTTTGCAAAGTAAAATTTGCGTGTGTGAATGGGGCAATTTGTAAGACAGTAACAAAAATACGACTAACTTTTAATAAAAATCGCGAGTCGCAACACACGCTTATAATTATATATTTTTTTAATATTATTTCTTTTATTAGCTTGTCTGGGCCCATAACCTATTGGTAATTGAAAAACTACTAAAATTATTTTATTACAAATTAAATTTCTACAAACTACTTATTCAAAGGCTACTATGACATTTAGTATATTTTTATGTATAGTACAGTATTTTTATGTAAGTGCGTAAAGAGAATGGCCCATAATCATAGTCACACACTAAAGTCGGTTTCTTTTAGAAACTACTTTAATTTAAAAACCGACTTCAAACAGATTTCATCTGTCTGCCTAAAAAGGTTCAAGAGAATGTCAAAATACATTAGATTGCATTAACTACTGAGCACCCTTTTATCCCCAAACATTATACTTGTTCAACTGTTGAATAGTTTGGCAATACACATTAAATTACAGCAATTATAGGGGTACCCTTTAATTTCCAAAATAAAATTATATACTTGCTGTTGCAATAGATTTACCAATCAGGTTCTTTGTAAATTTCAACCGTCTGTCTATAACGGTTCAACAGTTTGGCCATATATGTACATCAGATTATATCATCTATTGTAAAACCCTATAATTTATAATATAAAATTTTTATATTTCTTATAAATACTAAACAAAGTAGTGGACATTCTGTCTAATTTTCAGGTGCTTGTATATAACGGTTCAAAAAATACGGCCATATAGGTTTAATAACATTAATTTTGGGAACTTCCTTTCATTTCTAATTTCCAATTATAAGGTTCTTGTTATAGCGGACTAAACAATACAGGTCAATTGTAAGTTCAAGCTGTCTGTCTATAACGGTTCAAAAGTTCGGACACATACACCAAATTACATCAACTATTGGGACACCCGTTTATTTTCAACCCCAAATTTTATACTTGTTATAGCGGAGTTAGCTAAACAGGTTTTTTGTAAATTTCAATCGTCTGTCTACAACTGTTCAAAAGTATGGCTATACACATCAAATTAAATAAACTATTGGGGCACCCTTTAATTTATAATTTTTAATATTAATACTTTTTACTATATAGGCCATAGCAACCGACAATCTGTCAAATTTGCAAGCGTTTGTCTATACTGGCTCAAAAGATATGCCCATATAAGTTAATGTACGACACCTATGTTGGCACCCTCTAATTTTTAGGTTTATTTTTGTATAAATTTTTGTTGTTGGGAGCTACAGTTATACGCAGTCATTTTAAATTTTAAAGAAGTGTCCTTTACAGTTCATAATACATTTAAAAACATGTATGTTGTATGGGGACACCCTTTAATTTTTAAGATTACCAACTGTTTTTTAAACGGGATCAATCTGTAAGCATAATCAATAAAATTACAAAAACTTTTCAAAATCCGTTCAGAAATGACTGAGTTCTGCAATTTCAAACATAAAAAATCAACATTTACTCGAATTGGTAACCTCCTTTTTTTTTAAGTCGCTTTAAAATAAAATATATTTTATGTTGAACCAGCTTTAACTGGGTAACACATCAAATAAAGAAAATGTATCCTCATAATTTGCAACAAAATACACTTAAATAGATTGTATATCTCTGATCAGTATTTTTTGTTGAAAATAAAAAACAAACACAAAAAAGTAAATTTTTTAATTTAAAAAAACAAAAGTTAAGTAAATTTGTGCAAATTTGTTAATGCAAAAATTATAATTGTTAAATATGAATGTGAAATGAAATAATTTCAACAGATCAACTTGAAATGTAAGTTTTTGTCATAGAATTTTTTCGATAATGTCGGAACTAAATCAATTAAAAACAACTTCAGGGATTTTAAATTTAAAACCGACTTTTACCTATAAAATATACTTTTACGTGTCTATAGTTCACAAAAAGAGCACTTTAAAGAAAACTGTACTCTAAAACTTGTAAAGTATATTTTATTAATGGATATTTCGTTTGGCAAGAAATCGCCATAACTGACAACACTGACTTTTAACATCGGTCGAACCTGCCAATGTTTGAAATCAATAATAAAATAAAGCATACATTTAGGATGAACATAAAATGTCTGCATTTATTTTCTCATAACAAAATTTTCTCTGAGTTAAAATCTCATTGCAACAAGTTGAATTCAAGATTATACTATAAAAGTAATAATTACAATTAAAGTCAATTAATATTAAAAAGATTACAAGTAATAAATTTTCTTGGTAAGAAATACATTTAAATTTTTACAGGTAAATTATTTTTAAAATATGGATTGCTTTTTTTTTTAATTTTTTTGTGAAAGTTTATTTTCAGTTTTGTTTATGAATTTACCTATTTGACAGATACATCGTCGCATTGTTCTTTATGTCAACGCCTGTGTGTTCATATTTATTGACATCGCCTGGAATCTTAACCTTCTGGAGGTAGAATGCTAGGTGAATTCAGCGCAGCATTTGACAACGACATACCATCGCTCGCATCTCCATACAAATTGACAAAACAGCTTACTGTATCAAGAACACTCATGAATTAATATTGATCAACAAGAACTAAGAATATACATATTTACTTTATGGGATCGAAAATGGATATTGTAGAAATTACACACGGAATGACAAACTTATATATACCCTTTTACACCCTTTTTCCACATTTTGAAGGTATAAAAAGAAAGAAAAAAAACATCAAGTAAAAATATTAGCCCATCATTTCCGAGTTACGGGCCTCTGAATTTTTTTAATTTTTAAAATATTAATATAAGTATCATTTAAAAGCTTTTGATGAGATCTTTAAGGAAACGCTAATAATTTTTAAAAATGCTTAACCCATTAAGAGCCGATGACATTTTTATAAAGAATTATGTACAAGTATTAGGTTTCAGATTGGCTCGCTCTTTAGCTATTCTACTCTTTGCGCACTATTTTTATTCGCACTCTTTTTTAAGCTATGCGCAAAAGAGCAGAGCAGAAAAAAAGCTAATCGTTTATGCACATTGCGCTTGCTCTTTCTTGTCATGCCCTGCTCTTTAAGCCATGCGCATTTAATTTTATTTTTGGCGCTTTTGTTTTTTTTAGTCAAAATTTAAGTCTACCATTGCAGTTTATTTTTGATTATTGGTAAGTAGTGGAGTTCCTTGTAAATTCAAGCAAGGGTCATATGAATGGCTCATTAATAAAAATGTGCAATAAGTGGTGTTATAAAAATTAAGGATTAAGGTAATAATTTGCTTATCTTTAACATTATTAAATTATTTCTAAGGAAGGAATTTTTGATGTTTATTGGTATCATAAAATAATTATTTTCATTTGGGTTTTGTGTTTGTCCAATTGTTTTCCTGCTTTAAATTTGCATGTGTTATTTGTTGTTGGAGTTTTTTAAAACAGTAGATCAGGGTTAAATATTCAGCACTAACAAAAAATTTTTTACTGGCGACTGAACTGAAAATAGTTTGAGTATTCATTTTAAACTATTTAACTGCTTAAAATAGTTAAACTGAGCACACACAGAACTGAAACAAGCTGAATTAAGTCAACTATTTTCAGCAGCAAAACGAACAGAACGCAACTGAAAAGCCAGTTGGTGTGCTTTAAGCAGACGTAGTTATGTTTTTTTAGTAACGCAACACAACTGAAAATGTGTGTGAATAATCTGACTAAATAGTTTGATTGTGTGCTTGTACACAGTTTTTGTTAACAAATAGATATGTATATTACCATTGCTGATATAAATGGAAAATAATTTCATTTCATACGGTTTGTATGAAAGTTTGATTACAAATGCCTTGTTACATGCATGTGCAAAAAATTTTGAAAGAATAGATTTCTGTTTATTTCCTTTTTAATTGTTAAAATTAAAATGGTTCTACACAATTAAAATAATTTTACTTTATTAATGTACTTACATGCGGTTGTCAGAATTGAACTTAAAATTATGAATAATTTTGTTTTCAACTTGGATCTTTATTAATCAATTAACCTTAAACTTAGTAAATTACTATGTAACTTAAAATAAATACATAAAACATAGTTATTCATATTAAATCATCAATAACTTCATCGAGAAGTATAAAATTAAGTTTAGCCAATAAAATATTCTCCAGGTTTTCTTCGCCTAAACGATTTCTTCAGCCTGTCAAAATTAGCTTTAGCGATAAAAAAAAGCTCTTTCTACCGACACCTGAAAATTTAGGTACAATTAGACTTTTAAACATAAAGAAGAAAAATTTTAGTATAAAAGTTGTAGCATAAAAATAAATCTACATAAAAATTTGTATCATAATGTAAAATTGTAAATTTTAGTGTCAAAAGAATGCTTTGTTTACCAAAAATAACTTTAGTCATTATATTTCATACATATATATATATTTCGAAAATCATTTTTTTATTCATCAAAAATTGTAATGCCTATTCCTTATTAAGATATGAGCAAGTATGCATGTTGCAATGGCGAAAAATTAATAACATGTATGTAACATGAAATTTTCACTATGCATTCTTTAATTTAACAGTTGTTGTCTTAAAATGTCCTCTTCGGTTGTGTCCTCAGTTTCAGAACAGTTTTTACTAATACGCACATACTCCTTTTTGACGAGAATAAACTTTTCCCACAACTTTTTTTTTAAATTCAATGGCCTGTTCTTTCTCATGTTGCTGCAATGCATGCTGGAACCTGACTTACAAGGATATTTGTTTTTATCCAATAAGCTCTTGAAATGTTAGAAGAATTTCATTCAAACACCAATACAAAATCACATCATCCCAATACTATTCATTTAATTCAAAATCTTTGGATTCCTTTCTGACTGAAATATCTATTTTTTCTATTATATTTCTAGATGATTTTACATCAGATATCATTTGGAACGTTGAAACTTAGCGGGTTAGGCAGCCAATTTGTGGAATTCGAAGTTTGTTAGCCTCAAATACGGAACAAAGTCCGTTCGAAGGTTTTCTCAATAATTTGACTAAATTCCTAGTTTTTAAGACAAAATTTAATATTTCTTTACTTTTTATAGTATCAATTGCTACTAGCTGTGCATACCGTAATATCTCCAATGTTAAAATTTTTTATCGCTTTCAATTTCTTTCAAAAGCTTTAAATACTTTTCATTGTCTAGATATTCGATTTCCTTTTTATTTTTAACACCTTGAGATATACATATAGAACGATGTAGCTTAAAGCAAAGACTATAAATTTATAAAGATGTTGCACTTTGAACATTTAAAAAATCAAAAATTATGAGCAGTTTCAGGGTAGCGGGGGTAAGAGATAAGAGGGAAGAAATTTCTGTGAGCGCAACCAAAACTCAAGAGAGCACAATATTAGTTTTGTAAACAAGACAGATTTATACACACATGCGTTTAAAAATGTGTGTGGATGTTCATAAGAAATGTTTTGTTAAAGTAAAGTATTGAGAGACAAAAACACACATTTAACATATAGAAACGTACATACATACTTTCATATCTACATATAAAGAGGAATGTGCTTCATAAAATTTTATTTTTGTATTCTATTTTTCCTACTTATTTAAAAATTGTTTGTAAAATAAGCTTAAAAACGAAACTATATGACTGCTCTTGTTATTGTAGGGTAACTATACATTTTTATTTGTGTATTTTTAAAAATGTGCGTAATCGCACCGAACTAATCATACCCTAAATTATGTAGTAATTTTTTTTAGCATTTATTCTTGTGGATACTTAATATGTGTTTTAAGAAATTTCAAACAATGGTAATAAAATAAGGCAATTATTTATGTATGTTTATTATTAAATATTTTGTTAAGTATATTTAGCCTGCATATAGGTTCAATATATATAAACCTCAATATGAATTTGATAGCTAAATTTATATATTTAAATTGCCAAACAAAATAAATTACTGGCGCTTTAAAATTGAGACTTTCCAAGTACTTGTTACTTTGCACTCATGTGTTTCCCATGAGCAATGCTTTCTTAGCAACATTAGTATAAGTAAAATTAAGACAACAAATAAAATATCACAACACACCACGATAATTTATTTGTGCCTTTTATATGGGCACTTGCAAGTTAATAATTAAAATCAAATTACGGGAATTTTAAATTAAATTTATTATCTTTAAAAAATATTGTGCTAATTATCCCGAGCAAATTATTAAAATCACCAATTTTTTGATTTTTTCAATTTTCCAACTTTTCTGGAGGGATTTTAAAAAAAATTTTTCCGTAAAAACCTTCTACTTGAAAATACGAACAACTGAAAAAAATGCTACCGAAATCGGCACAGCTGTTCTCATTTTATGAATTACTATACATTTTTTACACCATTTTTATATATAAGATTCAAGCATTATGTTCACTACAACTGAGACGCTAAACTAGTATTCTTCTTAGAATAGTGATAAAAGTTAAAAAAATTAATGTTAAATTAATGTGGTATTTAGTTTATATGTATGTAGTAATTAAATTTAGATAATAAATGAATTTAATTTACTTTATTCGCGCTTGATTGCTTCAAATATAAATATTTCATGATATTCTCATGAAACATTTTTTATTTAAAAGTAGAAATTGAAAATATTACTGCGTAGAAAGTGTATTCATATGGCCATTTCAGTACTGCTATTTTAGCTCATTAGTGGATTTTACCCAAATTTTGTATAGAAAACTTGAAAGTCTTATATCAAAAGCCAAATTGATTAAATAAGAACTCTATTGAATCAATAAGAGAAAAAGACGGGAACAAAAAGACAGCAAACATTCAGTAACTAAAAAAGTAAAGTAAATTAAAATCGAAAAGGTTCCAAATAATAAATTTGCATATTGATAATAAATGAATTTAATATTCGGTGTAAATCGATGTTATTTCTCTTATACAACAACAAAACACATGTTGTTACCATACAAATACACAATCGGTAACATCGGTTTACGTTGAATATTTTATAATGTAAATATATACACATTCGTATGCACGTATATACAAATGAATTAGTGTGAGATGAGAGTAACAAGTTTGCTGAGAATAATAATTTCTCTTTGTGATTTTACTCTTAAAGTGGCAGTAGCAGTACGTCCATCGACAAAATATGCACTGGATGTAGAATGTACGGCAGTGAAACATCTTAGTATATTTATAGTCTTTGGCTAAAGTCTTGTTGTCAAATGTTGTTAAAAAGTTACCAGACATCATATATATCATATATATACCGTATAAGTATACAATACTGCAAAGATGCTTCCATCATATCGAGAGTGATAGGAATGAGTGAACTAAAGGGAGTAGGTCGCAGCAAAATAATAAACTTAGCTTCGGAAGTTATTAAAACTTTATACAAATTTGATCTAAGCTTACACAGAAAACAGAAATTCGTTCTGAAAACCGAATTCGTTGCCAATTGAATTTTGTCGGTTGTGTGTATTATATTGAACTCGGTTGTAATACCTGAATGAATGTGGCACTCACAACTATTTAAAAAAAATGATTCTTGGGTGAATATAAATTATTATTGTGAAGTTAATAAAACAATAAAATACGTTAATATTAACTTTTATTTTAAAAATAAATAACAGGAAAAATATTAAACTTTTTAAATTTCATGTTTAGAGCCTTCCTTTACATCATGATCCTTCTTTAAGACATATGTATGTAATTTCTTCAAATTTTCACTCCATACCGCCAGTTTTGCTGCTGCGAAGTGTATTGAACATTTCAGATTTTTTTTTAATTTACAAATGTCTTTCTGAGATTGATTTTGGACTTACCTTTCTAAAATATTGGAGAACTTTTCACCACTAACAGTGTATGTATATTTGTAATTTTAAACTGAAATGTTGATTTTTTTTTGTATAATGTGTACAAATTTATTTTTATAATGTCATACATTTTTCGGTTTTAGAAGACACAATTGAATTTTATTATTCTAACTACTAAAATTTGGTATTTGGCTGAATAAATTTAGTTGTATCTTCCATTTAATGCAATAGATTTTGAAAATAATCAAATCGGTAGCGATAACTTTTTTAAGAGCTTTTACAACCAACATATGGACGCAAATATCATTTGTTAGCTTTTAGTGTTAAAAATAAGTCAAAATTATAATTTATTTATATTAAGAATCAAATAATTATATAAGTAATTTAATTTTAAACATATCAACTGAATTTTACCAATCCTTTTTCTGTGTGTACAAGTGATATCGATTATTTCAAACAATAGGGCAAATATGCTTTAAGCTACATCGTTGCTATCTCAAGGTGTTAAAAATAAAATCGAATATCTAGACAATGAAAAGTATTTAAAGCTTTTGAAAGAAATTGAAAGCGATAAAAAATTTTAACATTGGAGATATTACGGTATGCCGTTGTGCTTCACATACTGCACAGCTAGTAGCAATTGATACTATAAAAAGTACAGAAATATTAAATTTTGTCTTAAAAACTAGGAATTTAGTCAAATTATTGAGAAAACCTTCGAACGGACTTTGTTCCCTATTTGAGGCTAACAAACTTCGAATTCCACAAATTGGCTGCCTAACCCGCTAAGTTTCAACGTTCCAAATGATATCTGATGTAAAATCATCTAGAAATATAATAGAAAAAATAGATATTTCAGTCAGAAAGGAATCCAAAGATTTTGAATTAAATGAATAGTATTGGGATGATGTGATTTTGTATTGGTGTTTGAATGAAATTCTTCTAACATTTCAAGAGCAATCCCTAAATTACGGATATTTTTATGCTTATTGGATAAAAAAAAATATCCTTGTAAGTCAGGTTCCAGCATGCATTGCAGCCACATGAGAAAGAACAGGCCATTGAATTTAAAAAAAAAGTTGTGGGAAAAGTTTATTCTCGTCAAAAAGGAGTATGTGCGTATTAGTAAAAACTGTTCTGAAACTGAGGTCACAACCGAAGAGGACATTTTAAGACAGCAACTGTTAAATTAAAGAATGTATAGTGAAAATTGCATGTTACATACATGTTATTAATTTTTCGCCATTGCAATATGCATACTTGCTCATATCTTAATAAGGAATAGGCATTACAATTTTTGATGAATAAAAAAATGAATTTCGCAATATATATATATATGTATGAAATATAATGACTAAAGTTATTTTTGGTAAACAAAGCATTCTTTTGACACTAAAATTTACAATTTTACATGATATGATACAAATTTTTATGTAGATTTATTTTTATGCTACAACTTTTATACTAAAATTTTTCTTCTTTATGTTTAAAAGTCTAATTGTACCTAAATTTTCAGGTGTCGGTAGAAAGAGCTTTTTTTTATCGCTAAAGCTAATTTTGACAGGCTGAAGAAATCGTTTAGGCGAAGAAAACCTGGAGAATATTTTATTGGCTAAACTTAATTTTATACTTCTCGATAAAGTTATTGATGATTTAATATGAATAACTATGTTTTATGTATTTATTTTAAGTTACATAGTAATTTACTAAGTTTAAGGTTAATTGATTAATAAAGATCCAAGTTGAAAACAAAATTATTCATAATTTTAAGTTCAATTCTGACAACCGCATGTAAGTACATTAATAAAGTAAAATTATTTTAATTGTGTAGAACCATTTTAATTTTAACAATTAAAAAGGAAATAAACAGAAATCTATTCTTTCAAAATTTTTTGCACATGCATGTAACAAGGCATTTGTAATCAAACTTTCATACAAACCGTATGAAATGAAATTATTTTCCATTTATATCAGCAATGGTAATATACATATCTATTTGTTAACAAAAACTGTGTACAATCACACAATCAAACTATTTAGTCAGATTATTCACACACATTTTCAGTTGTGTTGCGTTACTAAAAAAAAACATAACTACGTCTGCTTAAAGCACACCAACTGGCTTTTCAGTTGCGTTCTGTTCGTTTTGCTGCTGAAAATAGTTGACTTAATTCAGCTTGTTTCAGTTCTGTGTGTGCTCAGTTTAACTATTTTAAGCAGTTAAATAGTTTAAAATGAATACTCAAACTATTTTCAGTTCAGTCGCCAGTAAAAAATTTTTTGTTAGTGCTGAATATTTAACCCTGATCTATTGTTTTAAAAAACTCCAACAACAAATAACACATGCAAATTTAAAGCAGGAAAACAATTGGACAAACACAAAACCCAAATGAAAATAATTATTTTATGATACCAATAAACATCAAAAATTCCTTCCTTAGAAATAATTTTAATAATGTTAAAGATAAGCAAATTATTACCTTAATCCTTAATTTTTATAACACCACTTATTGCACATTTTTATTAATGAGCCATTCATATGACCCTTGCTTGAATTTACAAGGAACTCCACTACTTACCAATAATCAAAAATAAACTGCAATGGTAGACTTAAATTTTGACTAAAAAAACAATACTAATAACATAAAAAATGTTATTATATTTTTCCATGTACGTTTTTTTCCTACACGCACTTATTTTTATTTTTCTATATACGCTTTTTTCGTACACGCAGTTATTTTTATTTTTCCATGTAATTTTTTTCCAACCACAAAGTTAGGTGTATTTTAATTTTTCAAACGAACCACTGTTACTATCGAAAGTAGCACGAGCAAAAAAACTACTCTTTTGGCTCAGTGCGCAGACCAAAAGCGCCAAAAATAAAATTAAATGCGCATGGCTTAAAGAGCAGGGCATGACAAGAAGGAGCAAGCGCAATGTGCATAAACGATTAGCTTTTTTTCTGCTCTGCTCTTTTGCGCATAGCTTAAAAAAGAGTGCGAATAAAAATAGTGCGCAAAGAGTAGAATAGCTAAAGAGCGAGCCAATCTGAAACCTAATACTTGTACATAATTCTTTATAAAAATGTCATCGGCTCTTAATGGGTTAAGCATTTTTAAAAATTATTAGCGTTTCCTTAAAGATCTCATCAAAAGCTTTTAAATGATACTTATATTAATATTTTAAAAATTAAAAAAATTCAGAGGCCCGTAACTCGGAAATGATGGGCTAATATTTTTACTTGATGTTTTTTTTCTTTCTTTTTATACCTTCAAAATGTGGAAAAAGGGTGTAAAAGGGTATATATAAGTTTGTCATTCCGTGTGTAATTTCTACAATATCCATTTTCGATCCCATAAAGTAAATATGTATATTCTTAGTTCTTGTTGATCAATATTAATTCATGAGTGTTCTTGATACAGTAAGCTGTTTTGTCAATTTGTATGGAGATGCGAGCGATGGTATGTCGTTGTCAAATGCTGCGCTGAATTCACCTAGCATTCTACCTCCAGAAGGTTAAGATTCCAGGCGATGTCAATATATATGAACACACAGGCGTTGACATAAAGAACAATGCGACGATGTATCTGTCAAATAGGTAAATTCATAAACAAAACTGAAAATAAACTTTCACAAAAAAATTAAAAAAAAAAGCAATCCATATTTTAAAAATAATTTACCTGTGAAAATTTAAATGTATTTCTTACCAAGAAAATTTATTACTTGTAATCTTTTTAATATTAATTGACTTTAATTGTAATTATTACTTTTATAGTATAATCTTGAATTCAACTTGTTGCAATGAGATTTTAACTCAGAGAAAATTTTGTTATGAGAAAATAAATGCAGACATTTTATTTTATGTTCATCCTAAAGGTATGCTTTATTTTATTATTGATTTCAAACATTGGCAGGTTCGATCGATGTTAAAAGTCAGTGTTGTCAGTTATGGCGATTTCTTGCCAAACGAAATATCCATTAATAAAATATACTTTACAAGTTTTATGGCCAGTTTTTGACTTCTTATTTAAATACGCATTTAGTTAATTTTCATTTAAATTTAAGTTGTATTTAAATGCAGTTTCATTTTTTCAGTCCTAATTTAAGTTCTCATTTAAATGTAACAAAAATATGGCAGCATTACGAAATATCTACATAAATCTGCATTGTTTATGAAAAACAGCTGCTAACAAACACAATGAATTGCAAATTTTGTGAAAAATATTTTAAATATATTAAAAAATGTCAGCGATACTCATGTTTTCATCACCTAACCTTAATTTATTTATTAATTTAACTTTTTAATTAATATTTTCATTAAGAAATGTGTGCAAAACATAAAATATTGTTCTATCAATGGCTAAAATGTTTGTATACTTTTGTTTAGTTTTGCGAAACAACAACAAAAAATGCCATAACCATATGGTAAAACTGTATTATTTAAATGGACTTTAAATGCGCAAGATTGGTCATTTAAGTTTCATTTAAGTGTGCATTGAAAAACTGAATTTTGTACTTAAATAGAACTTAAATATAAATGACATTTAAATATGAAGTCAAAAACTGGCCCTTAGAGTACAGTTTTCTTTAAAGTGCTCTTTTTGTGAACTATAGACACGTAAAAGTATATCTTATAGGTAAAAGTCGGTTTTAAATTTAAAATCCCTGAAGTTGTTTTTAATTGATTTAGTTCCGACATTATCGAAAAAATTCTATGACAAAAACTTACATTTCAAGTTGATCTGTTGAAATTATTTCATTTCACATTCACATTTAACAATTATAATTTTTGCATTAAAAAATGTGCACAAATTTACTTAACTTTTGTTTTTTCAAATTAAAAAATTTACTTTTTTATTTTTTATATTTTCAACAAAAAATACTGATCAGAGATATACAATCTATTTAAGTGTATTTTGTTGCAAATTATGAGGATACATTTTCTTTATTTGATGTGTTACCCAGTTAAAGCCGGTTCAACATAAAATATATTTTATTTTAAAGCGACTTCAAAAAAAAGGAGGTTACCAATTTGAGTGAATGTTGTATTGTATACTTATACGGTATATATATGATGTCTGGTAACTTTTTACAACATTTGACAACAAGACTTTAGCATTTTCAGAGTTTAAAGTAAACAAATATTCTTTCTTGTTTATTCCACTACAAATTAGTTTCATCAATTTTTTCATTTTAGAGCTGTTTAGTAAATCAAATGCTTCAACATTTTCTGTTACTAACCCAATGTATGCCCTTATAATTTCACATTTATCAAACTCAATTGTTTCTTTTATAAGATTTACCATTTCTTTTTAAAATTTTTTTTTGTTTTATTTTTTAAAATTTCAATTTAATGACAGCTTCTTAAATGTATTTTGTATGTATGTATTTTTAAGTTATAAAGTCTAGATGAACTTAACTGTTTGTTGCAAATATTACACGTCATCTTGTCACTAATATCTGTGTTACTAAAATAATTATACAAGTTTCCCATTTTTATTTTTATAGTATTGTTTTTTTTTTCAATTCTAAGTATTTTACACTAATTGCATATATATATATATATATATATATATATATACATATATATACCTATACCTATACGCTATCGGTCTAGTTCATAAAATTCCCATTTAAGGTTTATCGTTTACAATAATTACACTGGTTTAAAATATAAAAAATACCAAGAACACCACATGGCTAGATAAGTTAACTAAGACCTCCTGAACATAAGAAACACTGTAATTAGATAACGGTACTTCTGTGTTTTTCGGTGTATGGTCCCACTCAAACACTTGTGGAGCCCAAGTCCGCTCGAGATAAATGGCACACCGTTGGAAAGGTAATTGATTGTATTTTCCGTCGAAATGCTGCAACTTTCTATATGCGAAGAAACGGCTAAGCTATGGCACTTTAAGTTCATAGAACTTAGAAAGTCGCATCATATTGACGGAAAAGAAAATTAATTAACTTTCCAACGGTGTGCCACTTATCTCGGACTTTTCGGTTGGGCTCCACAAGTTTTTGAGTGGGACCATACACCGAAAAACACAAAAAAACGTTATCTAAAAAACGGTACTTGGGATAAAATAATTACAGCGTTTTTCGTGTTCAAGAGATCCCTATTAACTTACCTAGCTATGTGGTGTTCTTGGTATTTTTCCAAATTAAAAATTTGTAAAGCTGTGTTATATAACGATCCAAAAACCGAATGTAGTCTTTCTTTTATACTAACTTTACGCAAAAAAGGATCGTGCTTAGGAAAAACATATACATATTTCTGATTACTGCAAAAAATAGGAACAAAAGATGTAATAGAAAACTGTGTAAATACATATGTGCAGCACATATTTCCGTCATTGATAAAATTGATTTTAACAACGAAGTCTTTAACGATCTGTTTACGTTTTTATATGTAGTTCGCTATATGAATAATTTGATTTATTTTATTTTTTTCATGAAATAAAAAGTTGTCCGGTGTTCAGAAAAAGTAATTTTAAATTTTAGCTACGGACCGCTAAACTTTTTATACAAAATTTTCAGTATTTCCAAAATTCTTAGGAAAGCTTTTAAATAAACTATCAGAATCCTTACTAGTATATGTTGAAATCATATTAGCCGATTACAAATCTGTTAAATGTTTTAACCTTTTTAAAAAAAATTTGCTCATTTTTGTAACAAAATATTTCGTTACATGTACATGGCTAATTCGTGGTACTTGCTAAATCTAAATATAAGGGATAGTTTTTTAATTTTTAATGCTTCAGAGTCTTACTGGTTCATAATGTGTTAATGTGTGTTTGAGACATCACAAAATTAAATTAATTTAATTCATATGTTATATTACAATATAATTAAATAAATAAATATTTTGGGCTACTGAAGATTTGGTCATTTTATATTTTCTTCCTCAAAATGATTTTTTTTTACCACAGAACAACGTTTTATTTTTAAACAAAATATCTACAATAAAAAACTTTTATATATTAAAGCTTTATCTCCATACATAAAAAATTAATTAAAGCCCACATATGCGAAGTTCGATATCTCTAAGTAATCTTATATAAATATATAATCTTATATAAATATATAATCTTATATAAATATATAATATTACACAGGAAGCTTCTATTTTATCACGTGAATGATGATTGCTTGCACCGAAAGAGATTTGCGAGATCACCTCCCTATAAAACGAAAAAGTGTAGATTTCTTAATCATAATATCAGATAACACAAAACCAAATAGTGTATCTTTATATAACAGGTTTATTATATATATTGTAATGTGAGCTGATGGCCCTTCAGTAATTCTTCAGTAATTTGTAATAATTTATATTTTCCAAGTTAATTAATAAATAAATTTTGTAATGAAAATAAATTATAGGCATTAAATAACTTAAACGACATATAAAATGGGATTTTTGAAGGAGTATAGTTAATAAATTTAGTAAGCTTCAAATGTATTAATATTTTGCAAGTTTAATAATAAAGAAAATTTTGTTTAGATTTTTAACGTATTTTCGTTCGTGTCTGTGTATGAAAAATTTAATATTAATCAATTCAAAACCTTCAATGGCAATGTGTTGTTCTAATTTTTCTAATTTTTTCCTTACGAGGGCACTAATTCATGTTTCTATCTAATGTTTTTCACTTTTATATTCTCTAGCAAAAGAAAAGATGGGATTTTTCTATTAAATTTAAAATGTTTAATATTTGTTATGAAATTATCACATTTTTTGTTAAATTTATATCTCTGCGTTGTTCAGAAAGAAATTTGTACTATGCATTTTTGAAATGTTAAAAAAAAACCCATAACTTTCCATGTTCCAACACATTTTTTATTTTTATCAGTAACATTTATCCTACCAAACAACACTGTAAAGTTGAAGACAGCAGGGCCATAACACAGCATGACATCACCTTTAGATAGTGGGTCAGTATATATAGCTTATAACAAGAAAACTAGTTTGCTGCCATATACATATTGTATGCTTACGATTGTATAAAAAAAGTCGAATTTACACTATTGTCAGGCAATAGTGTCGAAACTAAAAGACTTAACTGTATACATATAGGAATTGGTATTCGTTCATATGCTTATAATTGTTTTTTATGTAACATATACATGAATTTAATAGAACGAATTTATTCCTGGTGTTGCATTTTGTTTGCGGTCTGTCAACGGAACATAAACTGTGGGTTGCTTTCGGGCGCAATAATATCTCATTATGATTTTTAGTCAACATTTCGAATCAGCTAAATCTACTGGGATGTTTCTCTAATGTTCATTTTAAAATTAGTTCCAGTTTTTATTAGAAATAAAGCTTTACCGATTTTGTGAATAAATCATTAAACATTGGGCGGTGTGAATAAAAATATAGTTATAGCTAAAACTAGCAAATCGTATATTTAAACTAGTTTTAAATAAAATTTTTAGATAAAGCTTGTGCTTTTTGTTACCTAGTTCAGGCTAGTTAATCCAGTGTTTGCTGAAAATAAGTGTTAATAAAGACTAGTAAGTACTTAAAATTACTAGTTTTAACTTAAATTTTTCTAAGCATGTTATTTAGGTGCTGGCAATAAATTTATTCTTGGTTTATTCGTCAAAAAGTGCATTGTTGTTTGGTATACCCTTCACGACAGGTGGAAAAAGGGTATATCTAAATTTGTAATTCCATCTGTAATTTCTACAATATCCATTTCCGACCCCATAAAGTGTGTATATTCTGAGTTCTTATGCATAGCGAAGTCTTATGAGCAATGTCGGTCTGTCCGTCCGTGTTAGTGTTGAAATCAACTTATCCAAGGCACTAGATGAGCTAGAGAAAATTTAAATACACCAATTAAAAAAATATATGGGGCGATAGAGAATTGAAAAATAAGAAACAAAACATCAAGTAAAGGAATTGGCGCTCGTCCATATTTTCCGAGTTAAATATAATTTTATGCTTTTGAAGCATATCAAAAATATTTGCACTATTTCTGTCACCCATCGTGATAATAAATAATCAAAACAAACTTATAGTGTTACCAAAATATTTTACTACAAGTTTTGCGTAGAATTTATAAGAAAAAATGTTTTTTTTTTGGCAGAGGTTTATTTTCCAGTACAAGCTACATATTACTTTTCAGTACTACCTACCTAGTAGTAGCTCAGATTTATTCACACTTCTTGTAGTTTATACCTTTCAGCCTTGCTAGTATTGAAAAGTTTAAGCTAGTATTAGTGCTAGGTACTATGTAGTATAAACTGCTTTTTATTCGCTCTAACCATTGTATTACGGACTTGATTTTTATCATAGTTTATCGCATATTAACAATATTTATATGGTTAAGTAGTTTTGTAGTCGAAATCTTTGTTTCAAGAAGATAACTTTGCAAATAAGGGTAATTAAATTCAATATAACATGTTTTGTAATACCAAAGTTTGAAAATCCATAGTTCAAAACTTATCCGAAAACAAATAGAAAACTTATTAGATGACAGACGCTCAGCAAATACGAATAATGGCAAATCTTTTCAACATGCTCTAATTACAATTACTATTCAGGAAGACTTCGAATCGGAAATTTTAATAAGCGCAAAATATCCTGGTGAAAAAAGAGGTTGCTGCAACCAAAAACAAAAAAAAAAAAAAAAAATTACAACTGAGAAGTGCTATCGAATTAAATTTTGTAAATATAAACTTCACTCGATGTTAAAAAAAAACTAAGGGCCCAACTACAATGTGCATAAGCTGGCCTAAGCTAACTTGAGGAACTATAAATATGTACATGAAAACCTGCGTCACGTTGCCAAATATTATTTGCTTAAGAAAAGTGCGAAACTAATCGTAAATTCCCTACGGAAACAGGTATAGATGCATACACACACAGAGAACAGAAATTCGTTCTGAGAACCGAATTCGTTGCCAATCGAATTTTGTCGGTTGTGTGTATTATATTGAATTCGGTTGTAATAACAGAATTAATGTGGTACTCCCAACTGTTTAAAAAAATGATTCTTGGGTGACTACAAAAGTATTATTGTGAATGAAATAAAACAATAAAATATGTTATTATTTACTTTTATTTTAAAAATAAATTACAGGAATTATATTACACTTTAGAAATTTCATGTTTAGAGCCTTCCTTTATCTCTGATCCTTCTTTACGACATATGTATGTTTCTTCAAGTTTTCATTCCGCCAGTTTTGCTGCTGCGAAGTGTAACATTTCAGAATTTTTTTAGTTTACGAAAGTCTTTGTAGGATTGATTTTTGACTTACCTTTCTACAATATTGGAGAACTTTTCACCACTAACAGTATATGTATCTTTGTATTTTTTAACTGAAATATTGATTTTTTTTTTATAATGTGTACAAATTCATTTTTATTATGTCACACGTTTTTCGATTTTAAAAGACACAATTGATTTTTATGATTCTAACTACCAAAATTTGGTATGCAGTAGTAATGTGCTAAATAAGTTTGGTAGTATCTTCCATTTAATACAATAGATTTTAGTAAATACACAAATCGGTAACGATAACTTTTTTAAGAGCATTTACGACCAACATTTGGACGCAAATATCATTTGTTAGCTTTTAATATAAAAAATAAATCCAGGCTATAAATTATTAATAATAAAAATCAAATTATTATATTAGTAATTGAATTTTTAACGTATCAAGCGAATTGTTACCAATATTTTTTCTGTGTGCAGAGAAAAGAAATTCGTTATAAGAACCGAATTTGTTGCCAATCGAATTTTGTCGGTTGTGTGTATTATCTTGAATTCGGTTGTAGTAACTGAATAAATATAGCAGTCACAACTATTTTAAAAAATGATTCTTGGGTGATTATAAAATATTATTGTGAATTAAACAAAACAAAATATTTTTTTTTAATATTTACTTTTATTTTAATAATGTATTATAGGAATAAGATTATACATTAAAAATTTTATGATTCGAATCATCATCATTCATCATGATTTCTTCTTTTCCTCATAGTTTCTTCAACTTGCTATCCCTTTCCGCACGTTTTGCGCTGCGAAATAAATTAAATAATATAAAATTATTTTTATATATAAATATCTTTCTGAGATAATTTTGAACTTACCATTTACCAATATTGGAGAACTTGTCACCACTTTTAATAAATCTTTTTATTTCTGAACTAAAATATTTTTGATTTTTTTAATGTGTACAAATTTTATTTATATTGTGTCAAACATTTTTCGATTTCAGAATATACAATCGAGTTTTATGATTCTTACTTCCAAAATTTAGTTTTCAGTAGTAATGTACTGAATAAGTTTAGTTGCATCTTCCATTTAATTGAATAGATTTTAGTAAAGACACAAATCGGTCATATTAAATTTTCTAAGAGGTGTTACAACTAACATTTAGAAGCAAATATTATTTGTTAGCTTTTAATATAAAAAATAAATCAAGACTATAAATTATTAATAATAAAAATCAAAAAATTATATAATTGAATTTTTAACGTATCAAGCGAATTGTTACCAATCTTTTTTCTGTGTGTACATAAACAAATATACGAGGGCTGCTCTATATATTTCTGGCCTAATAGTGAAAATGCGAATATTTATAATCAAAAATGGTTTTATTGTTTTTCAAAGTATTCTCCAGCATGATTTATACACTTTTGCATGCGCTCAAACCAGTTGTCGAAGCACTTTTTCCACTCCGATTGAGACACCTCTAAAACATGGTTTTCGAACACTTCAACAGCTTCTTCTGGCGACGAAAATCGTTGACCACGCATTTTTTTCTTGATGTGCGGAAACAAGAAGAAGTCATTAGGTGCCAAGTCAGGGCTGTACGGCGGATGACTGATTAATTCAACCGGTCAAAACGCTCTGGTTTGAGCCGATGTGTGAGAGCTCGCATTGTCATGGTGAACAACGATTCGTCTTCTCTTGTTGGTTTTTCGAATTTCTCCGATGACTTCAGGCAAACAAATTGTAGTGTACCACTCAGAAGTGACCGTCCTACGTTGCTCAAGCGGAACAGTCGCCACATGACCAGTTTTGCCGAAGAAACAGGCGACTAATTGCTTCGAAGTGCTTCCTCCTGCTCGTCTTTGAAGACCCACACGGTCGATTGTTGTTTCGTTTCGGGCTAATACGCATAGATCCATGATTCGTCACCTGTGACGATCTTATAAACGTCTTTTAAAGTACCGCAATTGTATTTTTGCAACATTTCTTTGCAGCCTTTTTTTGAGCGACTTTCAAATTGTGCGGGATCCAACGAGAACAAACCCTTTTTACGGCCAGATGTTCATGCAGTATCGAATGTATGCTGGTGGAAGAAATGTCCAAGGATGTCTCTATCTCTCGGTGTGTCGCATGTCGATCTTGCATTATAAGTTCACGCACGGCATCAATGTTCTCTGGCACAACAGCCGTTTTTGGACGACTTTCACGGAATTCGTCTTTGAGCGAGCTTCGACCACGATTAAATTCATTATACCAATTTTTCACAGTGCTATAGGATGGTGCTTCATCGCCATACAAAGATTTAAGTTCATCAATGCCTTCTTGTCGTGATAATCCACGTCGAAAGTTGTGAAAAATGATGGCACGAAAATGTTCACGAGTTAATTCCATTTTTTTCTATATTAATTTTTTCAAGTCACTGTTAACAACACAAATAATGGTCGTACGTCAAAACGTTTTGAGTACGATTATGCTTAAAAATGACAAACTTTCCAATGGAAATGTCAGATTGCACTTGGCAGCACTCAGTGTTGCCAGGCCAGAAATATATATAGCAGCCCTCGTATATTTAAATGATACCGATAAACGAAATCGATAAGGTGTGTGTTTTTTGTAGACGTATACAACTGTGAAATGTAATAAAACAAAGATAATTTTTTATATAGAAAAGAAGTTAACTTAATTCGAAAAATAATCTGCATTATATAGAAATGCTAATCTAAAATGTCTATATGTATGACATTGACGTATTGCTAGGTAATTAAATAAATAACTAATCTAAAAATCCACTGATGAAACAGATTCAATGATTTTATTATTTTTAAGGAAACTTTCCCAATTATTCAAGTAACAAAGAAAAAAGGACACGTTAACCAAAACATACTAAATCATGCGCTTACGAGTTTGAATAAAATATAAAAATATGACAAAAAAGTATTTGACCGACAATCATTTGCTGCTCTGTATATGATATACAACCAACTAAAAAAAAGAGAAATGGGATAACAGCAATAAAATGCTACAAAATAAAGGGATTTCATATTTCATTTAACTTTGCGGTGACGCTGGTGGTCATGTTGAATAACGCAATTATATGCTGGTGCAAATGTTGGCACAACTGTTACATTATTTCTTGATATCTCTTCTACTTCTGTTCACCAAGGATTTATCGGGACTAACATTCTGCATTTGTCTTTTTTAGTGTACGAGTGTATATTTATCTAATATTAGTTCATGTATTTGTTTGGCTTTATAAATTTAAAGTGAATTTGTGTAAAGGTTTGCTGCATAGGAACTTTCATTTAATATGTGCTTATCGCGGTAACAAATATTATTTTTGCTGATTTTTTAGGTTAAATTCGTATTCAGAAACAATTAAGAGTGCTATATTAGGCAGAGTGAACCAAAAGAACAAAAAAAAAAAACATAAAAATTAAATAAAAAAAAAAAATACATATGTACATACTTATAAAAAAAGGATATTCATGTAGTTTTTCGTGCTTTAGATTACTGCCTGAAGATTTTTGCATAATAATTTCTCTTCTTTGAATAATTGAAGTAAGATTTGATGGAGCAATTTCAAATCGCTGAGCAACGTCTATGGCTTCTCTTCATTATCAATGAAAAAATTTCCTGTTTTTGTAAATCCGACAGAGTTTTATGCGTGCGCTTTAACATTTTTTTTCATATTCATGTAACAAACTGATCTTAAGAAAATTAAGACAAGCAAAAGAAACAAAAGCGGTAAACAAAAATCATTCTTTCCATGTTTCTGTTGGTTTGTAAAAAGGACTTTATTTGAAAAAAAAAAAAATTATGAATTAGCGAGGGGACCAAAATGTATGGAATTTTTTCGAATTATAGTACAGGGTAGTACCATAGCACATCACAGTAGGCAACCACTAATTTGAAAAATGTTTCAGAGCATATAACATCATCAAAAGTGAACAGATTTCGGAAATTTTTTAGTTTTAGTAATCTACATAGATAGATAAAGAAAAAATGTGCATGAAATTTGCATGGTGTCTTTAATACTTCTAGAGAAATTCGACTTTTAAATTTAAAGTACAAAATTTTTAGATCGGCTTTTTTAGTTTTTCACCTGCAGGATTTTTAATTACAAAATAGAACTATTTTAAAAACAGCTTTAGAAAGCTGCTGTTGTACGAAATAACTTTTAAAAGTATTTTAGTAAATGCATACTAATTTTAGCTTTTTTTAGTGAAGCACCCTACAGTCAGCATTGTTCAAATTTGGTCAATTTTTAAACAAAAATCTAAATGTTCTAGACTGAAAAAGAAATTGCACGCGAATTTTCTTTATTTTTATAATTAACTAATCTAGTACGATTGGATTGCAGTAGTTTGCCAAATTTTGTAGACATTCTGCCCATAAATGGGGTCTGGAAAAGATTTTGAAGAAAAAATTAATATTTTCGGGAAGAACATTTTTTATCTACACAAAAAATAATATTTAGTGTTTGCCAAAATCTTTATTGATTTTAGTTATGCAAATATTGGCTTTTAATGGGTTCCCAAAAAAGGAAGTAGTATTGGAACTAGTTCTTTATGTTAAAAGAGACTACAGTACTAATTGTACTCATTACTTCCTACAATAATTAATGTAATCGATTCTCAGGAATTGATTATAAAAGTCTCATGCCTTGTTAAAATCATTAAGTTGGCAATCTAGTTGGGAAGTAGTTCTGCCAAAAATGCTTAATTCCACACTCGATTACCTTTTCAAAAATTTTTTGCTGGGGGTGAATACTACTTCTGCTATTATTATAACAATTTAACAGAAAACCAATTTTGGGAATAGTTGTTTAATAATAAGCAGAAAATGCTCTAGAACAGCTCAAAATTCCGACCTAATGCAACGTTTACTTCCGATCCAGTATTAAATATTATTCGCATGAAGTGGTGAAGTAGGAAAGAATGACCACGAAGCAATTGAAAATCACAATCTATTAACTCCTGATGTTTTATTACTATATATATATATATATATATATATATATATATATACATGTCATCGGATCTTAATGGGTTAACCATTTTAAAAATTTTTATTATCTCCTTAAAGATCTCATCAAAAGCTTTAAAGTGATACCCATCTGGATATTTTAAAAAATTTGAAAACTTCAGAGGCCCGTAACTCTGAAAAAATAGACGATGTTTTTTTCTTTTTTACCATAATTAAAAAATTAAAAAAGTCAAACAAAAAAGTTTTTCTACAAGTTTTTTCTTATAGTATTAGCTTTCTAAGTCTATTTTAAAATAGTTCTTTCTGGTAGTAAAAAAAACTTCAGGTGAAAAACTTTAAAATGCCAAGGTAAAAAGTTTGTATATTAAATTAAAAAGTTGAATTTCATTAAAAGTATACAAGATACCATGCAAATTCCAAGCCCGTTTTTCCTTTATCTATCTATGTAGATTACTATTTTATTACTAAATTTATGACTAAAGTTGTAAGCTCTGAAACAATTAAAATTCCAGGTTACCTACTTTGATGCTCTGTGGTGCTACACTGTACTGAAACAGGGTGTATCCAGATGCAATAGACGAAAAGCTTATTAACTGCTCTATAAATTGCAGTTTCAGGAAAATCGGGTAAACAGTTTAGAAGTTCTAGACTTTTATTCAATTTTTTCGTATTTCACGCCACTGTGCGACAGTATATTACAAATTTTTGGGAACTACGACTTATCGCGGTACGAATTATCAGGATTTGACTGTATGTAGTACTTAGGTTTTTTCTTATTTTTTTACTCTCTGTTACCCCAGTATTTGCTTTTTTAATTGTAGTTACTTCACTAAACTTTACATATATGGTGAAGGATATATAAGAATTGGCATAGTCGAATACAGCACTCTTATCTGTTATTCTTATAAACAAAGCGTTTGATACTTTTTGTATATTGGAATAAATATTCCCCTTTTTGTACTCTTTAAATTTATATTTTTAAACCCTTTACCACAAAAAGTGGAAAAAGGGTATATATAATTTTGTCATTCCGTGTGTTTTCTATACAATATCCATTTCCGATCTTTTGACTTCTTATGCATAGCGAAGTCGATTGAACGATGTCCGTCTGTCCATCCGTGTTAGAGTTGAAATCCAGTTTGCCTCGCATTTTGTTCCTTGTTTTTTCAAAAAGATAGAATGCTCGATACAATAAATCTAAACATAATAGGTAGCAAAAAAAAGTCCCGATACAACGAAATAAAACGAATGAAAGGAAAATTAATTACGTGAAGGAGAAATTTGTAAGGACTAAGTCTCTAAGTTCTTTAAGCCACCCTCCATTACTATCTTTACATCATACATCTCTAACATAGCCTTTATATTTACTAACGGCTTATTTTAAACCTTTCGCGAAATATAAAAAAATAACAATTCAATCATGGTAAATATTATTACAATTATCCACATACATACATAATTTTTTATATTAAACAACGGGAATGTTTTTATAATATTAATTAATTTTTGAAAAATCTTTTTTTCGTGATATTTTCCCGATTAATTATTTAAATCACCGATATTGATTATTGAGGGTCAAAGCACGTCTCGATGGCCATTTCGTTAGCGCTTAGTTAAGTCTTCAGCAAACTTCTGACAAACATTTTAAAAAAATTAACGATTTTTGTCCAAACAATAAAGCAAAGGCAAAAATTAAAGTTTAAGTAAAAGCCACGATAATCAACAGTAATTCTATTTTCCTTTCTCCGCTGTATACAGCTGAATTTTTTTCGGCTCTTTTGTACAGTTGAAAGACGATGAAAAATAAAACATCACAAAACACTGCAGTTGTTGATGATACAGTAGATTAAAAATTTTAGTTTGAAAAATGCAAAAATGTATTTTCAAATGTTTTTTTTTTTTTTATTAAGTATTATAGTTTTTGAAAGGATTCCTAAACAGAGCAACATGATCAAAAAATAACCGTAATTTTTAAATTTCGTAAGTTACGTACATATGTTCGATTGTCTTATTTTTTCTGTTATTTTGGTACACATGTCTGTTATATATGTGTAGAGAATCCACTTTCAAATGCAAACTGATTCCCAGATGAAATTAGAACTTCCATTTTAATATTTTAAATTCTTTTATTTAAACACTGGTCTTGTCACTTTAAAAGTTTTTAAAAGAATAAAAATTGTCTGCGAGTAAAAATATCATAACATGCCTCTACATATGAATTAGTTTCAGTAGGCTTTGCAAAAAAGCCTACTGCATTTTTGGTAACATCATACGTACATATGTGTGTGCGTGCATAATGTGTTTTTGCATAAGAAGTAGTTATAGTAAGCCTTTCAAAAGGCCTACTGGGTTATTCAACAATATGTTGGCAAAATCAGCCATTTTGGATTGTCAGTTTGTTTTTGACAAAAAGGTTAGTCGTGTTTTGGTGTGCTCTTCGATTTTTTACTATTCGAAAAAATGGATCACAGAAACTGTATTAAGTTTTGTGTAAAAAATGAAATTAAATGCGCCAGGACATTTGAAATATTGACTGTGGCGTTTGGCAAGTTTTGGTGTGCTCTTCGATTTTTTACTATTCGAAATAATGGATCAAAGAAACTGTATTAAGTTTTGTGTAAAAAATGAAATTAAATGCGCCAGGACATTTGAAATATAGACTGTGGCGTTTGGCACAGAACAGAACACAAGTTCAATTGTGGTATAACCGGTTTAAGGAAAGTCAAGAAGATATCAATGACGACACGTCAAGTTCAAGTCAAATGTGAATTTTTTGCTCACTGCTTTCTTCGACTGCAATAACGTGGTGCATCATAAATTCTTGCCACAAAGTCGTACGGTCAATAATTATGGAAAAAACAATCATGGATTTTGCATCAGCATGCGTTATTTTGCTGATAACGCATCAGCTCACACGTCAATGCTTGTGCGGAAATTTTAGCTAAAAACAAAACCATTATCATACCTCAACCACCATTTTCACCGGCCTTGGCCACCGCTGACTTTTTTCTCTTCCCAAAACTGAAGACACCGATGAAAGGAAAGTATTTTGCTACGATTGAGGAGATAAAATCGAAACAGGAGCTGTTGGCGATACCGAAAAGCACTTTACAGAAGTGTTTCAAGGATTAGAAAAAAAGCTGGCATAAGTGTATTATATATGAGGGGGATAAATTTGAAAGGAAAAAGATAGTTATTGATGAATAAATAAATACTTTTTGAAAAAATTGAATTTTCGTATATCACTTGAAACATTTAAAAAAATATAAAATTTTTATTTGAAATACAATGAAAAACGTTTCTTAATTATTTTTTTCCTAAGAAAACGTTTTATTTCAAGAAAATAATTTTTTTCAAACCTAAGGGATATTTATATAAATTTGTTTTTAATTTAAATTATTTTTTTGTACAATTTAAAATATTTTTTCAACTTGAATAATAAATATTTAGGTTACAAGCAAAATAAAAAAAATTTTTTGGTCCCTGTTCAAAAAATGCAACAAACAAAAGACAAAAAATTCCAATATTTACGCATATATGTATAAATTATAATAATATAGATTGAGAACTACCTATTAATGTACTTCTTTGCCAATTATAATAATGTAGATTGAGAACTACTTATTAATGTACTTCTTTGGTTGATACCAAAATAACGATTAACATTTTATTTTTGAATTTACTTAAAACTAAACTTAATAATAATAAATAATGCTACGGTCATCATATTCATTTTCTTGCTTTAGAATTGGGAACAAGTCAATAACTTTTGCTTATTAGTAGTAAGCATTATTTAGAATTGGGAACAAGTGAATAACTTTTGTTTATCTACAATAAGCATTGATTTAGAATTGGGAACAAGTCAATAACTTTTGCTTATTTGACTTGTGTAGATTTAGTGGTAAATATAAAAAATAAGGAAAAGGTCAACAACTTTTGTGTCGTCAACTCTTTCCCCTTTAAATCAAATGTCCTCAATCGTTTCTCTAAATAAGTGGAATGTTATTTAACCTTGGAGGTTTCTCTGGAGCCACAGGAGTAACACTCGTACGTTGTGGTAAGTTATCCATTTCAACAAGTTTGTTCACTGCGGTCAGTTGTGGTTCCCATACCACAATTTTCTACACCGTTTTAGTGAAGATCTTTAGTAAAATAATTGAAATAGCAACAAGTAGAAACATTCCAGAGGTTGTTCATTCTCCAATCATAAGGCGTATTTTCACGGTTGTGATGACGTCTGTATTATTGATTTGCAGTCCTTTTAGTGCTTCTGGAGATAAAAGGTTGGTTCGACCTTTCTCAAAAGGAGTGAGCTGTATTG
Organism: Gymnosoma rotundatum; assembly: GCA_916610165.2. NCBI lineage: Eukaryota > Metazoa > Arthropoda > Insecta > Diptera > Tachinidae > Gymnosoma > Gymnosoma rotundatum. The sequence continues at coordinate 67,084,036 of OU744339.1, forward strand.
TGGCAGGCATGGTTTGTAAAGTTGAAGACTGCCTGTTGCTAAAAGTTCTATTCTCAACCCAAGGCGAATTAATACAGGTGAACGCACGGGCGAAAAAGCCCATCAGCTGTATACATTACAGTTGTCAAAAAAATTTGTCAAAAATAAATAATTTGTTAAATTTTTTTAATTTAATTTTTTTTTTATTGCTAATAGAAAACAAACAATTGAAATTCCTAGAGAAAACTACCACAACATGAAACCGTATTTGCAGTTCCTGATGTGTATTATCAAAATATGCGTAAAAAGATAGTGAAATTATTGTTAACACATTTATAATTCCTTGGTTTTTCTGTGGAAGATTATGTTAGTCTTCAAATGGTCACCGTGCAAGAATGGAACGATGCATGTGATTTTGCAAACTAGTGGTACAAAAGGATTTTGGTCACTTTTCCTGCATTTTTATTTTTATGTAACTTAATTTTTATAATTTTCTTATTCTGATAATTACAACCACTTTTTTTCATCAAATATATTTTTTTATTTTGTTTGTTTTATTTTTTACAATATTTTTTTGACAACATACATAATTTTGTAGCAACAAATTGCCTGTTGTTTTTTGTGTTGTTGGATTGTTGTAGCCGTGCGGTCACCTGTATTAATTCGCCTTGTCTCAACCTTAAGGGTTGCATTGTTAAATTTGATTAAAATCGTTTCCGAAACATTATATCTTTCTTCTTTCGCGAAAATCGACCAATTATAATCATTTAAACGAACTATTCCCGAATCAATTTCTTCAGTTAAAGGAATATTGTAATGCCAAAAGTCGGCGCCCTTGTTTTTGGCCCTACTATATATTTTTTATATTCTTATTTATTAGTTTTAAGCTACTGTGTATAATTTACATCTTTGTTAATTTAAATATTTTATTTGTTTTCAAAATTAACGGTCTGTTAGAAAGTAGCGCCACCTGTTTGTCGGAATATTAGTTTTACATAAAAGAAAACAACTCTACCTTATACAGCTGTACACACACAACGCAGTTTGTGTGGGTGTGTGCCACTGATTGGTATAAAAGGCGAGTTGTTCGTTATGCTCTGAACATTCGACTGTTGACAGTGATCGTACTTACAACAAGTGTGCAGTAAAAAAAAAAAAAAAGAAAAACATAAAGAAAAGTTGTGCGAATTTAAGGGTTGTTGCAAAATTTTCAACATCCACAATATACAAACTAGTGGTGCAGGTAGAGTTTGTCAACAATGGCGGACGACAGCTTGTATTCACTCAAGCGAGCGAGGGTGGCTGGCGAGTATTCATCTGACGACGAAGTAAGCCGGCTATTTAGCTTAAAGGACAAGGCAATTGAGGAACTTAGCCTCAAACTCAATGCCATCATTGAAGTAAATAAAAAACTAAAAAAAATGGTTGAAGAATTCAAAGGGAATTCAACGCAAGGCTTAGCAGGAAAAGATGACAAGGCATCTAGCGAGGAAGATGCTACTTTTGTAGAGGTGGTTCGGAAGAAGAAAAAAAAGCAGAGGAAGGTTACTGTTGTGGCCAGTTATACGAATTCTGACAAATCAATAAATGCTAATGCGGAAGAAGGTATGGATTTTTCAACTATTGACGCTAGCCCAACAAGCAATAATGACGACGCATCCAAGAAGGAAGTTGATGAAGAAAAAGCAGAAGAGATTCCCCGTACTCAAAATGGGAATGCCGCTAAAAAACTAAAAGGAAAAAGTAACATTGTAAGTAAGATAAGAATTCCAGTTATTACTACTTATAATGTTAATGTAAAAGAAATAACTAATATTATCGATAAGGCACTTTAGCATACTACTTTAGCATACTAATTATAATATAGTGAAGGACACTGGACACTGGAAATTTAGAAAACACGATTGTGCGCATTCACAGAATAAACGGGTCCTCTATAACTGTAGTGTCGATGTATCGTAGACCAACAGCGACAATGTCAGCCTCTGATATTAGGCCTGTTTTTGACCTAGCCAATACTGGGGCAGTGAGTTGGAGCCGATTTAAATGCTAGGCATTCGTATTGGGGGGATTCCCTGGAAAACACGAGTGGTCGGTTGCTATATAATTTACTATTAGCGAATCCGAACTTAGAAATTCATCCCACTGATGGCCCGACAAGAACTACGGCCGTTTCCTCTTCATATATAGACATAATGATAACTTCTGTTGGCATGTCTCCTATAATCATGGGAAATGGGCTTAAAACCCTTGATTTTGAATCTGATCACAACGCTGTGGAAGCAGTTTTTGGCATTGCGGATTGTGTTGGGAGAATACGACCAACAAGATTAGACTTTGACAAGATGGACAGGGCAAGATTTAATGCGATTCTATCCCGGGAACTTGCCGACTGTACGCTACCAGTAGATACGAACGTGTCCGAAGCGGAGATTGACGTGTGTATAGAGTCAATGACATATGCTTTTAAGAATGCTATGGAACTTACTACTCCTAAGGTTTTAGTTGGAAGTAAAGGGCTTTTGAAGCTTCCCCATAACATATAGGCCGATTTCTCTCCTATCTCCCTTTGGAAAGTTATTAGAATTCTTTATTCAATCCAAGATCACGGACAAAATATCAGACTGCAATATTCTTCCAGATTGTCAGTTTGGATTTAAAAAAGGACACTCAACCTCGCATGCATTGATGGTTTTTTCAGACTATGTTTCCAAAGGTCTGAACAAAAGATATCCTACAATTGCGGTTAGCTTGGACTTTGCCAAGGCTTTTGATACCGCTTGGCAGGATGGCATTGTTTTTAAAATGATGGACATGGGCTTCGATAGAAGTGTGTGTAAAATCGTCTCTAATTTTCTATCTGATAGGACTTTTGGCGTTAGAATAGGCAGAACTCGATCGATTGAAAAATCTGTCAGTGCTGGAGTACCACAGGGATCCTTGCTTGGCCCTGTACTTTATAATATATTTATGGCTGATATACCTAAACCGGCTGACGGCGATCTTTTGTTAATGTATGCAGATGATATACTCATCGCAGCTTCTGGGCCCCTCGCCCTACTTTGGTAAGTGGCACCTTCACTTAAATATGGATAAGACTGATGCAGTTATGATAAAGGGCAAGCGTAAATTTTTATATCCCAATAGCAGATCTTTCATACCAACTCTTAGTATAGGCAGCGAACTGATCAGGGTTTCGGACAGGATGAAATACCTTGGTGTAATTTTCCATGAAAGTTTTGAGTTTTATCGCCACATAGACTTTGTCTTGGAGCGTGGCAGGCGTGCATATGCCGCATATCGATCTATTCTTGGATATAGGGGAGGACTCGATAGGAAAATTCGATTCCTTGTTTATCGCCAGATAATTCGACCTCTCATATCCTATGCCTTCCCAGTCTGGTCCAGAATTTCTTCTGCTCAGATGGAAAGACTAAGGAAATGGGAGAGAAAAATTATGGTCACTTGCCTTGGCTTACGGTGTAAGCAGGGGCCTGATGGCATCTACCGCAAGCCATCTTGCAAATCAATATACAAAGCAATAGGCTTCGATAGAATTGACTCGTATATGGTAGGGTCGGCTATAAAATTTCTTGAGAGGGCTCAATCCCTTGAAAACAGTCTTCTTGGACAGTGCTTTGAAAGCGCAAACAATCTGAGGACCATACGATTGTCTAACTACTTATCACCGATAGACCTTATGACATTGAACGGAGCTGGCCTCCTTTATGAAAGTGCAAACCTCTTATATTACCATAGGAGAATAAATACCTTAGATATAGAAAATGTGGTGTATAACACCGCCCAATAGGCTATTCCTATTCTTTTGTATATAACTTTATTTTCTTTTGTATATAACGCTATTTTTTTTCTTTCCTGCCTTACTATTAGGTTTAGTTTAATATTAGAATTAAGCACAAATGCCTCCCTATTTACCTTTTTTTGGGGAAATTTTAAAACAAATGTTGTACCTACAGTAAACTTAACTTAAATATTATTATAAGCGGCCATGTTGCAAATACTTTTATAAAATATCTTGGCAAGTCCTTGAAAAATACGCTAGTATATAAGGAATAAATAACTAATTAAAATTAGTTTTAAGAAAACATGTACATCATTAAAATTTTTGGGAATAAATATACTATACTATACTATGCTCTGAACATATTCGCCACAGCAAGATACACGACCACACGACAGCAAATGACGCTAGCAACATTTGTCGCCTTGTACGCAGCTACTTTATTATTTTAAAAGCAGCAGCTACATAATAAAAATACGAACTAAATGTATTTCAGTGATGTTATTTAAGCGATTTTTAAAGAAGCAGCTCCGATTTATAATTAAAAAAATGTTTATCTATTTTGTAAGAGGCTATTTAAAGAGTAGAATGGATTGTCTTTAAAATTAAAAAAATATAGAAGTATTTCTCAGAAGCAATAATAAGTACAGTAGTGTGTGTCATGTTGTTTCTTGTCCACTAAAACAAAAAAATACTAAAAACAAAAATTTTTGATATCAATAGTGTTATGTATTTATAAATATCCCATACGACAATTAAAATTAATAAAAGTACTTCAACCAGCAAGTACTAAGAACAGAAGTAAATTTTTAACTAAATGTTGTATACACAAAAAGGTTTTGTAGTTTTATATACATATTATTACATTTCTTTAAAATTTTTATAATTATTCTTCGTGCACTTTCGTCATGACAATTGTAGTATTTTTAATTCGTCGGTGTGTAGTTTTTTTTAATTCAAATTTCGAAAAATGCGTTTTAAGCAATTATTGAAAAGTATGTAAAAAGTGTTATATTTTTTCTATATACAAAACTAAAATGTGCTAACAACTGTTTAAGTACAATTATACCGGTAAAATTGGGTGATTTTACATTGGTTTCTCTATTTTTCTACGAAAAAAATCCGTGTTTGAACCAAGGTTCTAAAGGATATCATCACAAAAATTTTACTCAAATCTATCCAGCAGCACTTACGTGAGAAAGATAAGAATTCAATAAATAGGTATTTTGTATTCCAAATCAAATCAATCTTCACCAGAAACACTATTTTCTTTAAATATTTGATGTACTGAAATTATCCTGTTACAGTTTTATTATAGATTTACACTTAAATCTTAAATAATTTTTATTTTATATTTTTATTGTTCTTTTCGTTTTTTATAATAAGAGATTTTAAGCACTTATTATTTTACATGTCTTATAGTACTGACATTACTAAACTGTTTATTGTCGCCAATAAAAATAGAAATTAGTTTAATTTGACTGCAGCGGCGAATTCAGCCCAGACAACAACCTGCCGCCTTGTCATTATGGTCAATAAATTAATCATTCACATATAAAAACATGCATTCTAATTCTGACATTTTGCAGTCGGTAGCTGCTGTCTCGAATTTGTTCAGAGCATATGATGCGGAGGTTTTTACGTCCCCAATTGAAAAATCTTATCTTGTGAACAATTAGCAATTGGTGACGACGTTTTTACATCCCCAATTAGTAATTGTAAAAATCAGTTACTGTTGCAGTCTCTGTACTGGCTATTGTGAGAGAGACGGGCAATTCCGACACGAGGTTATACCTCCAACTGGTTTTCCTTACTCTCAGGCAATAGTTGGATACTGTACGAGAGCCGGATAATTCCGACACGAGGTTCTACCTCCAACTAGTTTTTCCTTGCTCTCTGGCTAAACTGACTACTGTAAGAGCGACACGTAAATCTGACACGAGGTTATACCTCCAACTGGTGCCGTTCTCTTTGACAAGAGTTAGTTTTCGTGAGGCTACTTCGTGTAAGACGAGTACACTTAACCCGAGGCTATACCTCCAACCGGTTGCTCGCGCTCTCTGTCAACTGTTGCGAGTAACAGCGCTCAGCATTAGCTGAACGTGTAAGACAGTGTCTTGCTGATTTTCTGAGCGCGATACTACCAAGAGTCGATCTCCATCGGACCAAACTGTTGGCGTTACCATCAGTGTTGCCGCTTTGGTCCAATCGGACCAAACTTGGTAGTTTTTCGGTTTTAAAAAACAAATTGGTAGTTTGGTTGGTTTGTTGCATTTTTTTAAATTTTTGGTAGGTTTTCCTCCTGTAGCAATTTTTTAGTAATAGTAAATTTTTCACCTTAAAAATTCAGAACATATAATTAAAAAAAATGTAACTTTGAATTAAATAAACAATAACTGTGAACAGTGCTACCACTGTTTTCAAAAACTGTCTTAGGTGAAATAAAAAACATCTCTGCTTTTTGCATAGAAATGATTAAAGCTATAACCATCTCTGGTTTAAGAAACGCGAACAATATTATGAAATTGAAATCAACAATATTTTTGAGTAGAGGTTTATTTTCAAGTGTATGTATTAAAAAATTAACAGACAAAATGGAAAAGTAAGTAAACTTTTTTAATTGTAAATATGTACCTATTAATTACATGAATATTTTCTAATATTGCATGTATTTTTTTTAAGATTTTCATCAAAAACTTCAAAATTAAATGAAAATAATATAATTTCAGAAGACCAGGTAGAACCACTCTTAAAATTTTTTTTTTAAACATTTTTAAATAATGTAATACTTTTAGTGAACATTGTAAAGAAACAGTCAAAAGAAAATTTAGAACCAGGAAAGGGATGGGTGTTCATTCTGCATTGTATGCTCTAAAACTATTTTAAATCATAACAACCATCTTAAAAATCACCAAAAGATAAACATCCATCTTAACAATTACGAAAAAAAACCAAGTGAGTATAACAGGGTTTATGTGCAAGAAATGGATTTTTAAATTTTTGGTAGGCTGTGAACGATTTTGGTAGGATTTTTGAAAATTGTTGGTAGGAAGTCAATTGCTTGTGTGGCAACGCTGGTTACCATCAACCCCCGTGAAAGTAAATAAAGAAATACGAATTATAACGTGAAGAGAAAGAGAGGTCTTTTATTCACCAGTGCATTTTAACCAGAGTGAGCAACGACCCTGCACTCCGCTGAAGCTATCCCAGTAACCAGCGAAAACGAGTCGTTACAATATGATGACTGTTACTTAAGATTCAAGATGAATTAGAATTATAAATTAATTTAGGGATACAATCAGTTTTTGTTATATTAATTATGTTTTTTTCATTTAAGGTGGTTACATTATTATAATTTTTACATTTTTCTTTTACAGCAAATTTTTCATTTTTATTTAATAATTTTTTTTTTTTTAAATCTATGTGTATTACTTTGTTTCTTCTTTTTACTGGTCTTATGGCCAAAGTTTTATAATTTTCATTTTTTGTTAATGGAATTTTAACCAAATAAAATATTAATTTTTTTTATATTGTTTATTACTGCTATTGTTAAAAATTCTAATGCCTCTTCTGGTTTGAAAAATTAATGTTTTCCTCAGTTATATTTTCATAGCCATTTTTATTTCATATTTACTTAAAAAAAGTGGATTTACAATATTTATTTTAGCCCGTAGGAAGGCACTTTCGATATTTAGTAATTCTTCTTTTACCAATCTAATTTTAGTTTGCAAATTAATGACTATTTCTTTTTCTAGATAAACATCTGTTCTTTTTTGATTTGCCATTGTTTCAATAATTTCAGTTAAACTATGTAATCTTTTATTAAATGCTTCATTGATAAATACTTGCTTATTATTATTTTTATTTAGGTCAGCAATACTGCTAGCTAATATTTGGAAGTCATTATGGTCAGGGGTTCCTGCTATTTACTTCCATATAGTGCCAATAGCATCTATTGATCTTTTCTTCCGGTTGTTAGTATTTGGTGTAAGGTCTTCTAGGATATTGGTACTTTGTGCTAGCTCATGGATAAGGAGGGGATATTTGTCATGGGATTTCGGTATGTTTTGATCAATTAATGCTTGCGCATTGTTCGTGAATTCTTCGTACTCTTTCATTTTTATTACGTGTACTATTGTAAATGTTCCTTGTTGTATTTTTGCTATTCTTTTGTCGTAAGTTATTATGTGGGAGGACAAATAGTCAATCATTTCAATCTCTGTCTGAATGCAGAGAATTTGGATGCTGTGAAAGATAATTTTATTTTTTAATATTACTTTTGTGAACTATTTTTCCTGAATAAGTAAAAATTGTGGTGTTCTTGTTTTCCTTAACTACTTCTTCTTTATAGCGATGGGACACCTTAGATCCCAATATTTTGTTTACTTTAACATAAATCTTTTCACCTAATTAATTGTTTCTAATCTTTTCTCTGTCTTTGTTATGAAATTCTATATCTTCATCTTGTTTTTCTTTTAACCTACTTTTAATTTCTTTTCTTTTATCTTCTGCCTCCTTGATATTCTTATATTTTCTACCAAAAAATATTTCTACTGGCTTTTTCCTTAGTAGTAGAGTGAATTAAATTGTTATATTCATAAATTGATTTTGTAAGTTAGTCATGAAACGAGGTTGAAGTTTTTCTGTTCCTAAACATCGCAAATTTCAGAAAGGATAGAATGGAAACTTTCTACTTGACCATTAACAGAACTGCAATAAGGAGGTGTTGTGTAAATATTTACTCCGAATTGGTTATAAAGCAAAAATTTTATGCTCGCAGAATTTAGAGATTTGTCGTTGTCTATCACTATTGTTTTAGGAATACCAAATGCCAGAATTAATTCTGTAAGAGGTTTTTTTATATGTTCTATTGCCCTAGATTTCAGAATTTTAGCCTGCGCATATTTCTAAAACTTGTCGATGGCCGTAAGGACCAAGTTTTTTTTCGGTTGAGTAAATATCAATATGGATTATTTCTCCTGGATTTTGCGGAATCGGAGTTGCTTCTATCTTAGGTTTATTTGTTTATTTGGATTACGATCATATTTTTGTTTTTTACAGGATCTTCACAACTTCAATAATTTATTTGTCTTTTCAGCCATTTTGGAGAAATAATATTTTTCTCTAATGTGTTCTCTGTTTTCTTTTGCGTTTCGATGTGCTCTTTTATGTTCTGTTATTATTATTTCTTCTTGTTGGAAAAGGAATTTCGAATTTGTAACTTGCTTGCTTGTCAGTCAGCATTGATGGGACACTCTATGGCTGGTATTAAGTCATGTGAAAAACTATCAGAGCTATGTTGGGTTGCTGTCATAGATTTTATTTGATGGGGTCTAGACAATGCGTCAACTACCACATTAGTCTTACCCGGTTGGTATTTTAGTTCATAGTTGAATTCTTCTAAGATGGCTTTCCATCTTTTAATCTTGCTATTAGTGATTTTATTGCTAAGAGCAAAAGTGATAGGCTGGTGGTCTGTAAAAATATTTACTTTTCTTGACCCACACAAATAGTTTCTCAAAATGGTTAGTGCCCAAATTATTGATTCTTCTCGTTAGTGGCGTAGTGTTCTTCCGCCTTATTTAACGTTCTTGAGAGGAAAGTTATACCCTGTTCAGACATACGTTTTAATTTATACAATTAAAATTTTAATTGAGTAATTAATTTTGGTGTTCACACATATCCAATTTACTGCCAGTCCCACAATGTCGCAATCGTTCGTTCGTTAGCACAATTACATTAAAAACAACAACAAATTCTAAAAAAATTGTTTTTGTTTTAAATGTAATTAAGCGAACGAACGAACGATTGCGACATCGTGGGACTGGCAGTTAATTAACTTTTATTAACTAAAATTTGACAGTAGAATATAGTTCTGTTCAATAACAAGAAGTTGTTACTAATTGTTATTGGAAAGTGTTTACTTCAGTACCTCAAAAGAAGCAGCAAAAGAGTAAAAAAGAGTATAAGATGTGATTGTTAATATATTTGTTACTACTTTTGTTACTGTCAAGAACAGAACAGCCGATTCTTGTTCTGTTTTACAAAAAAAGTTAATACATATTAAATCCTTTGAACTGAAAGTGTTTATTAGTACTCTCCACGAAATTTTTACAACACAGCAAAAAGTATACATAACATTTATAGTTTTCGGTTTTAAATACAAAATATTTGAATTGAAGCTAATGTTTGTATAATAGTTAGAAGAAAGCTGAGGAAACTATGTACAAGTAAACGCCAGGTTAATAAAACAATAAACAAAAGAAATAGAATAAACTAAATGTTTTACAAAAAAGACAGAAAATTTTTTGGCAATTTGCACACAATCGATGACACAGCTCTTGCAAATGCTAACTGTTGCAATACAAAATGATTTAAGCATCGAACAGCGCATTTTTGCTTTTTTAGATACATATTTATTTTTATAGTTGTTTGTTATTTTCGTCAGTTCGCGTTTACTTTGCTATTTTTTTTTTCAAAAATTCGTTTATTCCTTTTTTTTATTTGGAATAGTAATGTTGTAAATTTTTATTTAACTCTATCGTTGCTAGTTTCTGCCGGAAATTTATTGAACAGACCTAATTTTAACATTAGAAATTTGTGTTTGTAAATTTGGAAGAATAAAGAAAAGTTCGGCTTTAAAAGAAAGTTTGCTTGTTTTTATTTGAAATATGGAACTCTTCCAGTTAGTACGATCAAGTTTTGACTGCACGCTAGCTTTGAATTTCCATTAAGTTTTCAAAAATATTTCATTTCATATAATTTGAAAATAATTACTTTACTTTATTCGTGCTTGATTCCTTTGAAGGAAAAAAAAGATTCCGAATAATAAATTTTTCATTTTGATAATTTGAAAATATTTTATTTTTCATTTTTATGGCATTTAGTTTTGTCATTGTATAAAATTTTCTTTAACTGAACACACTTCACAAGGGTTGTATAAGGAAACTTAATCAATTATCGACTTAAATAAGTACTAACTGAAAAATTTTTTAATTAATTTCTTATATGGTAAATTAAATTCAATTAGGGACTTAATTGCGTAAATTCCTTTATTGCGCAATTAAAACGTATGACTGAACAGGGTATTATGGGTCTGCCATTTTGTGACAAAACTGCTCCAATTGCGTATTCTGAAGCATCTGTTGTTAAGTCAAAGTCTTTTTCAATGTTCGGATGGAAGAGAATAATATCCTCTGAATTCAGTGAACTTTTAATTTTTTTGGAAAGAGTTTATTGTGTCTTGATTGAGATATATGGGTTTGATTATGGATGCGTTTTTAGAGACGCGTCGATTCTCCCCTCTTAAAAGAGATATCAGGGGTTTCGCTAATTTTGCGAAATATTGGATAAAGCGATGGTAGTACCCTAAAATTCCAAGAAAACTTCAAAATTCTTTCAAGGTTTTAGGCGGATTCATTCTATTTATTGCTTTCACTTTTTCGAGGTTAGTTTTTATAACATTGATGCCTACAATGAATCCCAAAAACTCTACTTTCTTTTTCACAAATTCGCATTTGTCAAGTTGAACCTTAAAATTAGCAGCGTCTAATGTTTGAATTTTTTTTTTAAATTTTTAAAGTGATCGTTTTCATTTTTACTAAATATAATTATATCATCTATTAAGACATAACATATTTTTCCTATACAGTCCCTCAAAACGTCGTCTAATGTACGTTGAAAAATTTAGGGTGAATTTTTTAACCTGAAAGGTAGTCGTAGGAATTCAAATTTACCATTGTTAAAAGAAAATGCGGTTTTTTCGATATCACTCATGTTAAGAGGAATCTGGTGGAACCTGCTCTTAAGGTCCAGAACAGTAAAATATTTATTTTTGCCTAAATTTGATAAAACTTCATTTATCTCTGGGATAGGATAACGGTCGGACACGGTGACAGAATTAAGTTTTCTATAATCAACTACAATTCAAAATTTTTTTTCGCCAGATGCATCCATTTTTTTTGGAACAATCCAAACGGGTGCTTTATATGGCGATTTTGATGGTCAAATTATCCCATCATTTAAGAGCTCAGCTATTTGTTTTTCTATTTCATATTAAAGACGTGCACAGATATATCTGTTTATATCAGTTTTTGTGTGTCTATTCTTATGAGTGCGTATAGATGAGTACTTTTGTGTTTCTGATATAGGTTGATATTGTTACTTTTTTCTCTTTGGATGGATGCGAATGAGTAAAGAGAGAATGAGAGTAACATATCTGTTCTCCTGTGTTTTGCACAAACGGGTATAAACCACTGTTGCCAGAAGTGCAAATTTATCTGCATTTTGCAGATTTTAGCACCTCAAATTGCTAAAAACCAGATTTGAAGATTTTTGGCCTAAAATTTAAGATTTTTGAAAATCTGTGTGGTAACTTCTATTACGTTGGTTTATTTATATACTGTTTTTGACCTACTTCTTTACAACGAAAATTATTAACCATTAAAAAAAAACAACTTTAAACGTGTGTATTTATTATTTATATATATTATGTATGTACTAAATAAGATTTTAAATAATTGAAATTGATTTTTCTTTTCTAATTTATTAAGCACTAGGTCAGTTTTATAAATAATAAAAATTTTTATTTATATTTTCAATATTTCGCCATACCTTTGGGTGGCATCATCAGGAAACAGGAAACAAAGAATTAAATTTTCTTTTTTTTTTTTTAAACAAAATTAAAATGAATTTTGGTACAATTCCTGAATTACGGCATCTGATTAAAAAGGTTATTGCAGATTGAGTTTTTATAACCTTATCCCTCAACGTTTTAAAACGATTAATAAGTCCTCTCATCAACCGGTTTCTTTTAAATAAATTATAACTCATCGTTATATTGTTTACGCGTGCTCACTTTTAAATTATATATAAATGTTTTTTTGACCTTTTTAAATAGTTTTTCTTTTCTAATTTATTAAGCACTAGGTCAGTTTTATAAATAATAAAAATTTTTATTTATATTTTCAATATTTCGCCACACCTTTGGGTGGCATCATCAGGAAACAGGAAACAAAAAATTAAATTTTCTTTTTTTTTAAAACAAAATTAAAATGAATTTTGGTACAATTCCTGAATTACGGCATCTAATTAAAAAGGTTATTGCAGATTGAGTTTTTATAACCTTATCCCTCAACGTTTTAAAACGATTAATAAATCCTCTCATCAGCCGGTTTCTTTTAAATAAATTATAACTCATCGTTATATTGTTTACGCGTGCTCACTTTTAAATTATATATAAATGTTTTTTAGACCTTTTTAAATAGTTTTTCTTTTCTAATTTATTAAGCACTAGGTCAGTTTTATAAATAATAAAATTTTTTATTTATATTTTCAATATTTCGCCACACCTTTGAGTGGCATCATCAGGAAACAGGAAACAAAAAATTAAATTTTCTTTTTTTTTTTTTAAACAAAATTAAAATGAATTTTGGTACAATTCCTGAATTACGGCATCTAATTAAAAAGGTTATTGCAGATTGAGTTTTTGTAACCTTATCCCTCAACGTTTTAAAACGATTAATAAGTCCTCTCATCAACCGGTTTCTTTTAAATAAATTATAACTCATCGTTATATTGTTTACGCGTGCTCACTTTTAAATTATATATAAATGTTTTTTTGGCCTTTTTAAATAGTTTTTCTTTTCTAATTTATTAAGCACTAGGTCAGTTTTATAAATAATAAAAATTTTTATTTATATTTTCAATATTTCGCCACACCTTTGGGTGGCATCATCAGGAAACAGGAAACAAAAAATTAAATTTTCTTTTTTTTTTAAAAAACAAAATTAAAATGAATTTTGGTACAATTCCTGAATTACGGTATCTAATTAAAAAGGTTATTGCAGATTGAGTTTTTATAGCCTTATCCCTCAACGTTTTAAAACGATTAATAAGTCCTCTCATCAACCGGTTTCTTTTAAATAAATTATAACTCATCGTTATATTGTTTACGCGTGCTCACTTTTAAATTATATATAAATGTTTTTTTGACCTTTTTAAATAGTTTTTCTTTTCTAATTTATTAAGCACTAGGTCAGTTTTATAAATAATAAAAATTTTTATTTATATTTTCAATATTTCGCCACACCTTTGGGTGGCATCATCAGGAAACAGGAAACAAAAAATTAAATTTTTTTTTTTTTTTTTAAACAAAATTAAAATGAATTTTGGTACAATTCCTGAATTACGGCATCTAATTAAAAAGGTTATTGCAGATTGAGTTTGTATAAACTTATCCCTCAACGTTTTAAAACGATTAATAAGTCCTCTCATCAACCGGTTTCTTTTAAATAAATTATAACTCATCATTATATTGTTTACGCATGCTCACTTTTAAATTATATATAAATGATTTTTTGACCTTTTTAAATAGTTCTTCTTTTCTAATTTATTAAGCACTAGGTCAGTTTTATAAATAATAAAAATTTTTATTTATATTTTCAATATTTCGCCACACCTTTGGGTGGCATCATCAGGAAACAGGAAACAAAGAATTAAATTTTCTTTTTTTTTTTTTAAACAAAATTAAAATGAATTTTGGTACAATTCCTGAATTACGGCATCTAATTAAAAAGGTTATTGCAGATTGAGTTTTTATAACCTTATCCCTCAACGTTTTAATTTTGTTTTTTTTAAAAAAAAGACAACTTAATTTTTTATTTCCTGTTTCCTGATGATGCCACCCAAAGGTGTGGCGAAATATTGAAAATATAAATAAAAATTTTTATTATTTATAAAACTGACCTAGTGCTTAATAAATTAGAAAAGAAAAACTATTTAAAAAGGTCAAAAAAAACATTTATATATAATTTAAAAGTGAGCACGCGTAAACAATATAACTATGAGTTATAATTTATTTAAAAGAAACCGGTTGGTGAGAGGACTTATTAATCGTTTTAAAACGTTGAGGGATAAGGTTATAAAAACTCAATCTGCAATAACCTTTTTAATTAGATGCCGTAATTCAGGAATTGTACCAAAATTCATTTTAATTTGGTTTTTTAAAATAAAAAAGAAAATTTAATTTTTTGTTTCCTGTTTCCTGATGATGCCACCCAAAGGTGTGGCGAAATATTGAAAATATAAATAAAAATTTTTATTATTTATAAAACTGACCTAGTGCTTAATAAATTAGAAAAGAAAAACTATTTAAAAAGGTCAAAAAAACATTTATATATAATTGAAATTGACTTTGGGCTTAAGTTCTTTTTTTTTAATTTTTAAAAACCTTTTTAGAAATCAGAATAATTTTGCAAATGTATGCTGAAGTTTTTAAAAGAACAAGAAAAATGCATACGCCAGCAGAATGTAATGCTGCGTTTTCTGGATCGCTACATCCTTCATCAGCATTCATCTCTTTTATCTACGTTAGGTTGTGTAAATTGTAAAATTCAACTATTCAACTAACTAACTTTCTAAAGAAGAATACGAGGAGTGTTCATATCAATATTAATTTGATTAGATGAAATCCACACACGAACCAAAGAATTTATTCCCTGTTCTCTCTTTAACTCGTCACGAATGCAATTTTTATTTTAAATCATTCTTACTTGTTTACTTACAACATTGTAGATGCTGTTTCAGTATCATATTGATAGTTATGGGTTAAGTATAAACGTACACGCGCGGTGCTTTGCGTTTTTAATTTAATTTTATATGAAAATTCGGAGTTGAACTATGGTGTCTAATTTTTCTTGTTTAGTTTATTATTAGTTTATTAGAAATTAACAAAATGAACTGTAACAAAATTTAATTTCAATTCATTTGTATTATCCAGAGTTCAATTCCTAATTTTCATAAAAAATAAATTGAAAAACGACATTTCAAATAAAAAATCCAAGGTGGAGCGACAAGAGCCCTTCAAATTTTCATAATTATGAAAGCGCATATCATATGCAGCTGAAATAGTTTTAAGCATGAGTCTTGACTAGTGCGATATAAACAAAAGATTTGATGATTGTAATAAATTTTATGTTGAATTATTGTATATTGAATTATTGACTTAATGAAATCGCTAGGCATATTAGACCAAATATTAGCTAAAAATTTTCCAAAAATTTTTTAAAGAAAAAAAAAAACAGGAGTTTAGAGAGTTAAAAGTATTAGATTTTAAAACTAAACTAAATGAAAAAAATTTGCTTTAGTTAGTTTCTGGAAAAAGTCATACTGGTTCTGATGCTGATTCTCCAACTCTTTCAGCGTTCGTCCAAATGTCGAGAATATATTTAGTCAGGTAAATTTAAGTTCATATAAGTTCCAACGTTTCGACACACTTTATCTACATATTTTTATTTTTTTATAAAAAGTTTATAAACATCTAATAGAAATACCTTGTAAAGGTAGTGATCAGGAGATTTGCAATAAGGTATATATTGGTACAACAAAAAATAAACTTAAGACTAGAATTGCTGGACATAAGTCGGACTTAAGATATGTTAATTCACAAAAAACAGCATTAACCACTCATTGTTTTGACTTAGGTCACTATCCTAACTTTGAAAATGCTTCAGTTCTTAGTATTGAAAAAAATTATAAGAGACGGTATATTTTGGAAATGTTACACATTGTAAATACTCCATTGACTAAAAGAATTAATTTTAAAGCAGATACAGATAATGTCGCTCATATATACAGACACTTAATTCACAAAATAACATAAATGATTTTGTTCTTAATATATGTATGTAACACAAAACACTTTTTTATATTTTTGTTTTTTGAAAATTTTTTGAAACATTGTTTTTTAACTTCATTATGACAAAAAATTTTTTTCAATTGTTAATTAATTTTGTTATTTTGCTTTTATATTAATTTTGTTTCCTGAAGAAGGTACGCAGAAAGTACCGAAATATTGAAATAAAATATTAATAAAAAATATAAGGACCCAAAGCTTAAAAAAATAGAAAATAATTTAATAATACATCTAATAGAACTTTAACATATGCATGTAGTATGTAACTTTAACATAATTTTAGGTAATTAATGGAATTGTATTGTTTTTGTCTTTTTATTATTTCCATAAATATTCGGATATATTGTATAGAAATAAATTGTCATTTTTAAAAAAAGCAAAAATGCATTTGAAGATTTATTAAAGATTTTTAAAAATAAGGTGCAGATTTTTTCGCGAAATATCGTTGGATTTCGCAGATTTTACACATAAAAGTTCTGGCAACACTGGTATAAACAGATATTGATGGTCGTACCATAAGTACTTATTGTGTGCTGCGAATTAATATCCATTCATACGTATATATGCATTGGTTTATTAAAATTAAAAAATTAAATTATTGTTTCTAAACAACAATTACACGAGTTCTAAGGATACAATAACTAAATAAATATATGTATGAATGTTTCTATATTTAGAGAGACGAAAAGCCTGATAACTTGAAATCAATTAAAAATTATTTTTATTTTGAATCCAAATTATTTTTAAAACTTTAAAATGAAGTATGAATATTTAAATACTTTTAGCAAAAATAATTTTTTATTACCATTAAAATTGCATTGGCATTAGTTGAAATAATTAAATAGGAAAAGAATAACTACGATATCATGCTAATAATTTTATTTTAATTATAATTGTTTTAATAATGGTAATGAAATGGAATTACAACCTTAACCCTTTCGTTGATAGATATGCATTCCAAAATTTTAATAACTTATTAAATTTAAACGAGATAGGAATAAAACTTGATGTCTGATATCTAAATTTAATTCAAATCTTATTACTTACTCGAAAACTAAATATATTCTTATAGTGCCTAATGTTAAAACGTACATATTTCACCAGATTTTTATGATAAAAATGTCACTTTAAAATATTGCTTTATTATGCTTTATGGCGTTTACTTAGTGTACAAAGAAAAGAAGCAATATTAGATGATGCTATCTTTTAAAGCCATTAAACTAATTATCTTTTCATAAAATTACCGCTAGTAAAAATAGTGAAAATATTAACAACATCATGAGCATTTATGAAATTGTCAACGAGTTAGTCCATCTAATTAATTGCCCCTATTTATAGGAAGAAACTTGCATTTTTAAACAATTTATTTTTCAATCAATTCATTATATATTCTAATTAGTAGTTGACAGCCACTTATTTACGCACACTAGTAAGAGATATACTATAATGTTATATTTTATATTTACCGTTGTTAAGCTGACTATCCTTTGGTAAGCAGTTACAACGAGCTTGTCTATTGTACTCTTTTATTTTTTTTTTTCTTTAAAACTTTTCAATAATTTTTTAATTTCGAATAATTTTTACTATATGTAAATGTTTCTTTGACCTTTTTAAATAATTTTTCTTTTCTAATTTATTAAGCACTAGGTCAGTTTTATAAATAATAAAAATTTTTTATTTATATTTTCAATATTTCGCCACACCTTTGGGTGGCATCATCAGGAAACAGGAAACAAAAAATTAAATTTTCTTTTTTCAAAAATAACAAAAATTAAAATGAAATTATTTTTTCAAACAAAAACAGAAAAATTAAAAATCAAACGACAAAAAACTCAAATATTTAAACATTTACATTTTTATAAATTTAAAACTCAAAAAACATTCAAGTAAAATAACTCAATAATTTTAAACATTTACATTCTTATAAAAATTTTAAAAACAGAAAACATTCAAATTACTTTAAAATTTTTAAAAAACTTAATACAAATACATTAACATAAACTTTCACGATAGAAATGTTACAAGCAATCATATACTCTCAAACGTTAATTAATTTTTATGCACTAAATGTCTATAACATTGCGCAACATTATCAGTATCAGCCTTAAAGTTTATTCTTTTTGTTGTTGGTATTTTAATTATTTGTAACATCTCTAACATATACCGACGCTTATAATTATTTTCTATATTTAAAACAGATGCATCTTCAAAGTTAGGATAATGATTAAATCTGGCACAATGGGAAGATAATGCAGTTTTTTGTGAATTATTAACGTCCCTGTATCTTTGATCAGACTTATGTCCAGCTATTCTAGTTTTTAGTTTATTTTTTGTCGTACCTACATATTCCTTATTACAATTCTCACTATCATTACCATTACAAGGTATTTTGTAAACTACATTTGACATGTCCCATTTTTTAATCTTATCTTTTGTTTTACTAAATAATCTATTTAAAGTATTATAAGTTTTGTATGCCATTTTATATTTATCCCCATCAAAAATTTTTGATTTTTCAATCCTTTCTGCTATTTCTGGTACATAAATTAAAGACTTGTAAACTTTAGTTTCTGTAACATCTCTTGTATTATTTGCTCTTCTAAACCTTAACTGTTTAAACAAACTATTTATCACTCTCATTGGAAAATTATTATCAATTAATATCTTTTTAACTTTATCTTTATTGTGATAGAAAAAGTACTTAAGCTAAGTGATAAGGAATTTCACAAAAGCAATAAAGATAAAGTTAAAAAGATATTAATTGATAATAATTTTCCAATGAGAGTGATAAATAGTTTGTTTAAACAGTTAAGGTTTAGAAGAGCAAATAATACAAGAGATGTTACAGAAACTAAAGTTTACAAGTCTTTAATTTATGTACCAGAAATAGCAGAAAGGATTGAAAAATCAAAAATTTTTGATGGGGATAAATATAAAATGGCATACAAAACTTATAATACTTTAAATAGATTATTTAGTAAAACAAAAGATAAGATTAAAAAATGGGACATGTCAAATGTAGTTTACAAAATACCTTGTAATGGTAATGATAGTGAGAATTGTAATAAGGAATATGTAGGTACGACAAAAAATAAACTAAAAACTAGAATAGCTGGACATAAGTCTGATCAAAGATACAGGGACGTTAATAATTCACAAAAAACTGCATTATCTTCCCATTGTGCCAGATTTAATCATTATCCTAACTTTGAAGATGCATCTGTTTTAAATATAGAAAATAATTATAAGCGTCGGTATATGTTAGAGATGTTACAAATAATTAAAATACCAACAACAAAAAGAATAAACTTTAAGGCTGATACTGATAATGTTGCGCAATGTTATAGACATTTAGTGCATAAAAATTAATTAACGTTTGAGAGTATATGATTGCTTGTAACATTTCTATCGTGAAAGTTTATGTTAATGTATTTGTATTAAGTTTTTTAAAAATTTTAAAGTAATTTGAATGTTTTCTGTTTTTAAAATTTTTATAAGAATGTAAATGTTTAAAATTATTGAGTTATTTTACTTGAATGTTTTTTGAGTTTTAAATTTATAAAAATGTAAATGTTTAAATATTTGAGTTTTTTGTCGTTTGATTTTTAATTTTTCTGTTTTTGTTTGAAAAAATAATTTCATTTTAATTTTTGTTATTTTTGAAAAAAGAAAATTTAATTTTTTGTTTCCTGTTTCCTGATGATGCCACCCAAAGGTGTGGCGAAATATTGAAAATATAAATAAAAAATTTTTATTATTTATAAAACTGACCTAGTGCTTAATAAATTAGAAAAGAAAAAGAATAATTTTTACTCTCTATTTATTTAAGCTGTAGGACTTTTCTTTAATGCAAAAAAGAGGTTTTTTTAGTAAACGTTAGAAATTGTTAATGCACAAATAACATATGTAACTATAATATCCTTCTAAGTGCATAGAAAATAAAAATTGCCTTATTTATATGTACATATATAAAAGGGACAAAATTATTACTGATTGTATTCAAGAAATGTAAATATTTTCCCTAATTTTTTTTTATTGAAATTTTTGGAACTCCTATTTTTATGTACATATGTTTGTACAGATGTATGTAATAAACCTATTTTTATATATTAATTTTAACTATTTACTACTTTTTATCAAAGAGGAATTAATATTTTTAAATAAACATACAATAAAATTTCTTAACTGAATTAATTCTATCCTTATAAATCAACGCGCAACTAGACAACAATTTATTAATTTGCCATTTGTTTTTATAAAATAAAATTATCATTAATATTATAAATATTGCCAATTCTACATTTAAAATCATATAAACTAATTACTAAAGCTAAACAATAATAATTACTACAAAGTTAAAATACTGCTTATTAGTTCTCGCCTCTATCATAAGCTGCACACAATTATGTAAAATATCTGTTTCATAAGCAAATATATCCAAATACTCATGGTACACACTGTTGCCAGAAGTGCAGATTTATCTGCATTTTGCAGATTTTGGCCTCTCAAATTGCCAAAATCAGATTTGAAGATTTTTGGCCTAAAATCGCAGATTTTTTATGATTTGTGTGGCAACTTCTATTAAGTAGACTTATTTTTATTGTTTTCTTTGGAAAACGTCCGTTGTAAAATAATTAATCTTTCTAAAAAGAAATTTTAAGAAATTAAAGAAATGAACTTAAACTTAAATCAATATTAATTTATTTATAATAAATCACAGTTCAACTCCTAATTTTCATAAAAAAATTAAATTAAAATCGACCTTTCAAATAAATATAGATTTTAAATCTATGCATGAGGATATTTAATCTATAGAAGAATTCCAATGCGACGCCTTAAACATAAAATAACATTTAAATGTGTTTTATGACAAATTTTTCATACGAGTACAAATTTTTTCTAAAATATATTTCAAATCTGTTTTGATTTTTTATGAATACGGCAGTAAATATTTTATCGGCAAAGAAGTTGACTATAAGGAGAACAGAGTTAAATTTGCAGCAGATGAAGCTGCTGTCATGACAGGCAAAAAACATTCCGTTGCCTAAATTTCAAAAAGTAAATTATCAGATTTATTTATCATAAAATGCATATGTCACTCACTGGTAATATGTTCGTCGTATGCACAACTTAAACTTCTATATGCTGTAGAGACGCTAGCTAGAGATGTATACAATTATTTGTGGAACAGTTCAAAACATTAAACCCATTTTAATAAAATACAAAGTTTATTAGATTTTAAACCTAAAAAGATTTTACACCCATTCCAAAGGCGTTGGCTTCCGTATAGTCGGTTGTAAGTCGCTTATTAGAATTATATTGTGTAAAAAATTATTTTTTATTTGCTGTTCATATCAATCAAATCGAAACTACAATATTTATATTCTATAACCTAAATGATATTAATAAAACATATTTATCTTTCTAAAGTACATTCTAGGTATTAGTAATACTTTTAGTAATATACTCCAAAGCGAAGCGACAAGAGCCCTTCAATTTTTTTTTAACTACGAAAGCACATACCTAGGCACTCATGCAGCTGAAATAATTTTAAGCACAAGTCTTGATCAGTGCGATATAAACAAATCTTACCTAAAAATTTTCCAAAGATTTTTTAAAGAAAATAAAAAACAGGACTTGAACTTTAAGTTTAGAGATTTAAAAGTATTAGATTTTAAAGATTAACTAAATGAAAAATAAATGACTTTAGTTAATTTCTGCAAAAACTATTCGAGAGAATATTTAGTAAAGGAAAAATGCATTTGAAGATTTATTATAGATTTTTTCGCGAAATATTATTGGATTTCGCAGATTTGACACATAAAAGTTCTGGCAACACTGATGGTACAACAAATATTTGAGAGTAAACAACTGATAATGTTCTCACTCTATGCAAAACCATAAACAACTGTATGTATTTATATCCATAGTGTGAGTACGCACAAGCGAAAGCATACAATATCAACTACACTCATGCGTTCTTTTGTATCTGTTTTACTTGTTATCAACGTTGCCACACAAGAAATTGACTGCATACTAATAATTTTCAAAAATCCTACCAAAATCGTTTACAGCCTACCAAAAATTTAAAAATGCGTTTTTTGCACATAAACTCTGTTATACTCACTTGGTTTTTTTCCGTAACTCTTGAGGTGGAAATTTGTCTTTTGGTGATTTTTAAGATGGATGGTATGATTTAAAATAGTTTTAGAGCATACTATGCAAAATGAACACCCATCCCTTTCCTGGAGCCAATCAAATTCGCTCAACCATTCGGTTCTAAATTTTTTTTTTACTGTTTCTTTACATGCAATATTAGTAAATATTTATGTAATTAATAGGTACATATATACAATTAAAAAAGTTTACTTACTTTTCCATTTTGTCTGTTAATTTTTTTAATACAAACACTTGTAAATAAGCCTTCACTCAAAAATATTGTTAACTTCAATTTCATAATATTGTTCGCGTTTCTTAAACCCGAGATGGCTATAGCTTTAATCATCTTTATGCAAAAAAGCAGAGATGTTTTTATTACACCTAAAACAGTTTTTGAAAACAGTGGTAAAACTATTCACAGTTATTGTTTATTTAATTCAGAGTTACATTTTTTTATTTTATGTTCTGAATTTTTAAGGTAAAAAATTTACTGTTGCTAAAAAATTGCTACAGGAGGAAAACCTACCAAAAATTTAAAAAAATGCAACAAACCAACCAAACTACGAAACTGTTTTTTAAAAACGAAAAACTACCAAGTTTGGTCCGATTGGACCAAAGCGGCAACGCTGCTTGTTATGTATATGATATATCTGTTTTTGCCATACTGTTGGATATACTAGTGCACGTCTTTATTTCACATTTAAGTGCCATGGGATAAGGGTACGTTTTTGAATACACCGGTGATTCAATCAGTGTTCTAATTTTCTCTTGAACGCGTGTGGTATAGGTTAATTTTTGAGTTGGTTTTGTAAATAAGTTTGGTGGCATGGATTGCTTCTTGAAGTTTCATCATTTGAGTTTTTGTTAAGTGGTTGGTTCTAAATTCCATTTTATTTATGACTTGAAAAGTTTGTTGATAGATTTTTATTTTTTATTATTATCTATCAGCATGTATTGTTCTTTTATATGGATAATTGCATTAAGCTCTTCTAAAGTGTCATGACCAAGAATGCCATGGAAGGATTTTAGCGATGGTAGAATATAGAATTTCGTTTCATGGTTTGGTTAGTTATAAAGATTGACACAGGTGTGATGCGTAATTTTTATATTGCCCGATATAGAATTTGCGAAAAATGTGTCAATAAGAATTTTCAGTATTTGTCCATTCTTCGCCTTACATTTAAAATATGGGAGCGAAGAATGAGCTAACCTAAAAAATGTATGTCTGACATTTCTTCTGTGTCGGGATCTTCCTGTGTATTTTCTTGTTGGAAATAGTTTTAAATGTAGTCATCAAGATTTTGCTCTTGAGCTGTTTGGTGGTGGCCGTCTTCAATGCTATTAGAACTTTCATTTTCAGTGTAAAAACTATTATTAGAAGAGGCTTCTTCGTTAACTCCTGTATGAAAATTTCTTTGTAATTTGTTTTGGGGCATTGCTGTATTCTGGGAAAGAGGTCTTTTCCCAAAAAATTGGTTTGTTTAACGAGATCTATTTTGATAATTAATATTTTTGGTTTTGGACAGAAGTGTCGATATCCATTAGTACAGGTTTTTGTGGCTTTGGAGCTATAGGCCTAAATGGTGTAAAACTTTGCTGAAAATGTGGTCTTTGAGATTGAAATTGTTGGCGAAACTGGTTATTAATTTCATGATTTTGGTTAAAGAGTGGTTGCTGATATGACCTTTCATTGTGTTCGTAATGCCTAGCATTGTTTTGGGTAAGATCGGGGTAAAATGATAATCTATTATTGTGGGGATGGGGGCGGTGTGAAGTCTTTCCGTGGTCTTACCTTATGATGGCTATAGGCGTATTCTGTTCTATAATTCTGATTTTGCAGTTTCAAACATAAATGTAATGCTTGTGGCAAGTCCGATGGTTCACGAATTCCTAAAAGTTTTTGGGAGATCTCCTTGTAAGTATTACTGATATCTCTCTACCTATATCCATACATCTTATTCAGTATTAAGCAGAGGTGTGTGTAAACCTCTTGGTAAAAGCCCTGTGTTGAATTTCTACCTTGAATTAAAGAAGTCATTTGGTATTCTAATGTACCTGAATCGCGTTTGTCCCCATAATGGAGTGTTAAGCACTTGACAATGCTTTTCCAATTTAAAGGAGTGTTATATGATTCCAAGGATGCATCTGCGTTACCCGTAATCTTGTTACGGATAACGTTTAGTATTCCGTAATGTTTCGGGGTACCTTTGGTATTATCATAAATTTCCAGCACTCTGTCAACGCTTTTTCTTCATGAATTAAATTCGGAGAAATTTCCTGAAAATTGTCTTAAATATTGAACGATCATCTACACCATTACGCAAATCCCCGTTTGGATCGTTTAATGATCCGATTGCTACCCTAACTTATTCTGCAACTAAGT
This sequence comes from Gymnosoma rotundatum, assembly GCA_916610165.2. Taxonomy (NCBI): domain Eukaryota; kingdom Metazoa; phylum Arthropoda; class Insecta; order Diptera; family Tachinidae; genus Gymnosoma; species Gymnosoma rotundatum. The sequence continues at coordinate 67,109,053 of OU744339.1, forward strand.
TGGCTATTTGTTCTTGCAGTGCAGCATTCATTTGATCTTGGGGATGAGGTTCTGAATGATTTTTCTCTAAGTTAAGGACGAGAGGTCTTACGAGGTTAGATGGGTTTGCCATATTATTCAGAGTTTTCAGAAAAAAGAAAGTTTTTGTGTTGTGTAGAAATTTTAAAACTTTACCACAGAAGAATATTTCGAATAATAAAATTTTCAATTTAAGATTTTAGTTTAAACTAACTTTTGCTTTTACTTGAAAACAGTATTAAATAAAAATTTTTACTGGAGTTAAATTTGAAATTTTTACTTAATTATATAATTTTGATTATAATATTGTTAAAAAAATTTCAATTACGTTTAATTATTTCATTTACCTTGACAGTTTTCTCATTTATTAATATAATTATAATTCAAGACTTTCTTTTCAAACTTATTGGCTTATTACTTCTTCAAAAGATTTTATATTTGGCTTAAACTATTAATGTGTGGCTTGTATTTTTCTTTTTATCTTTATATTTTCTTTTTTATTTATATATTTTTCTTTTTATATTATTTACGATTGTTAAAATCACTTGCAAATCTAATATTTTGCACAATATTTATAATTCACTTATTTCAATTTTAAATATTTGAAATTGTATTTAATTTCCTTTTGTAACTTACATGAAGAATATTAATTGTATTATCATTATGCTGCAGAAGCTTCGATTGTCCTTTTCGTCCTTTATGGTTACTTAGGTCTCCCCTTCTGACTCTTTGCCAGATGTCCTCATGCTGATTAGCTATACTAAAGACGTGCACTAGTATATCCAACAGTATGGCAAAAACAGATATATCATATACATATCAGTTAAAACAGATACAAAAGAATGCATGAGTGTAGTTGATATTGTATGCTTTTGCTTGTGCGTACTCACACTATGGATGTAAACACATACAGTTGTTTATGGTTTTGCATAAAGTGAGAAAATTATCAGTTTTTTACTCTCAAATATCTGTTGTACCATAAGTATTTGGATATGTCTGTTTATGAAACAGATATTTTGGATAATTCTGTGCTGCTTATGATAGAGGCGAGAACTAATAAGCAGTATTTTAACTTCGTAGTAATAACCCGAATTGTAATTATTATTGTTTAGCTTTAGTAATTAGTTTATATGATTTTAAATGTAGAATTAGCAATATTTATAATATTAATGATAATTTTATTTTATAAGGTTGAGTTATGAAGATAGAATTAATTCAATTAAGGAATTTTATTACATGTTTATTTAAAAAAATTAATTCCTTTTTGATAAAAACTAGTAAAGAGTTAAAATTAATATGCACAAAAGGTTTATTACACACATCTGTACATGCATATGTACATAAAAATAGAATTTCCGTTAAATAAAAATAATAAAAAATAAAAAAAATTAGGGAAAACATTTACACTTCTAGAAATACATCCAGTAATAATATTGTCCCTTTTATATATGTACATATAAATAAGGCAATTTTTATTTTTTATGCACTTAGAAGGATATTATCGTTATGTTATTTGGTTACTCAAAATTTCTAACATGTACTAAAAAAACCTCTTTTCTGCATTAAAAAAACTCCTACAGCTTAAATAAATAGAGAGTAAAATTTATTCGAAATCGCAGATTTTTTATGATTTGTGTGGCAACTTCTATTAAGTAGACTTATTTTTATTGTTTTCTTTGGAAAACGTCCGTTGTAAAATAATTAATCTTTCTAAAAAGAAATTTTAAGAAATTAAAGAAATGAACTTAAACTTAAATCAATATTAATTTATTTATAATAAATCACAGTTCAACTCCTAATTTTCATAAAAAAATTAAATTAAAATCGACCTTTCAAATAAATATAGATTTTAAATCTATGCATGAGGATATTTAATCTATAGAAGAATTCCAATGCGACGCCTTAAACATAAAATAACATTTAAATGTGTTTTATGACAAATTTTTCATACGAGTACAAATTTTTTCTAAAATATATTTCAAATCTGTTTTGATTTTTTATGAATACGGCAGTAAATATTTTATCGGCAAAGACGTTGACTATAAGAAGAACAGAGTTAAATTTGCAGCAGATGAAGCTGCTGTCATGACAGGCAAAAAACATTCCGTTGCCTAAATTTCAAAAAGTAAATTATCAGATTTATTTATCATAAAATGCATATGTCACTCACTGGTAATATGTTCGTCGTATGCACAACTTAAACTTCTATATGCTGTAGAGACGCTAGCTAGAGATGTATACAATTATTTGTGGAACAGTTCAAAACATTAAACCCATTTTAATAAAATACAAAGTTTATTAGATTTTAAACCTAAAAAGATTTTACACCCATTCCAAAGGCGTTGGCTTCCGTATAGTCGGTTGTAAGTCGCTTATTAGAATTATATTGTGTAAAAAATTATTTTTTATTTGCTGTTCATATCAATCAAATCGAAACTACAATATTTATATTTTATAACCTAAATGATACTAATAAAACATATTTTACGTTTTTGAATACACCGGTGATTCAATCAGTGTTCTAATTTTCTCTTGAACGCGTGTGGTATAGGTTAATTTTTGAGTTGGTTTTGTAAATAAGTTTGGTGGCATGGATTGCTTCTTGAAGTTTCATCATTTGAGTTTTTGTTAAGTGGTTGGTTCTAAATTCCATTTTATTTATGACTTGAAAAGTTTGTTGATAGATTTTTATTTTTTATTATTATCTATCAGCATGTATTGTTCTTTTATATGGATAATTGCATTAAGCTCTTCTAAAGTGTCATGACCAAGAATGCCATGGAAGGATTTTAGCGATGGTAGAATATAGAATTTCGTTTCATGGTTTGGTTAGTTATAAAGATTGACACAGGTGTGATGCGTAATTTTTATATTGCCCGATATAGAATTTGCGAAAAATGTGTCAATAAGAATTTTCAGTATTTGTCCATTCTTCGCCTTACATTTAAAATATGGGAGCGAAGAATGAGCTAACCTAAAAAATGTATGTCTGACATTTCTTCTGTGTCGGGATCTTCCTGTGTATTTTCTTGTTGGAAATAGTTTTAAATGTAGTCATCAAGATTTTGCTCTTGAGCTGTTTGGTGGTGGCCGTCTTCAATGCTATTACAACTTTCATTTTCAGTGTAAAAACTATTATTAGAAGAGGCTTCTTCGTTAACTCCTGTATGAAAATTTCTTTGTAATTTGTTTTGGGGCATTGCTGTATTCTGGGAAAGAGGTCTTTTCCCAAAAAATTGGTTTGTTTAACGAGATCTATTTTGATAATTAATATTTTTGGTTTTGGACAGAAGTGTCGATATCCATTAGTACAGGTTTTTGTGGCTTTGGAGCTATAGGCCTAAATGGTGTAAAACTTTGCTGAAAATGTGGTCTTTGAGATTGAAATTGTTGGCGAAACTGGTTATTAATTTCATGATTTTGGTTAAAGAGTGGTTGCTGATATGACCTTTCATTGTGTTCGTAATGCCTAGCATTGTTTTGGGTAAGATCGGGGTAAAATGATAATCTATTATTGTGGGGATGGGGGCGGTGTGAAGTCTTTCCGTGGTCTTACCTTATGATGGCTATAGGCGTATTCTGTTCTATAATTCTGATTTTGCAGTTTCAAACATAAATGTAATGCTTGTGGCAAGTCCGATGGTTCACGAATTCCTAAAAGTTTTTGGGAGATCTCCTTGTAAGTATTACTGATATCTCTCTACCTATATCCATACATCTTATTCAGTATTAAGCAGAGGTGTGTGTAAACCTCTTGGTAAAAGCCCTGTGTTGAATTTCTACCTTGAATTAAAGAAGTCATTTGGTATTCTAATGTACCTGAATCGCGTTTGTCCCCATAATGGAGTGTTAAGCACTTGACAATGCTTTTCCAATTTAAAGGAGTGTTATATGATTCCAAGGATGCATCTGCGTTACCCGTAATCTTGTTACGGATAACGTTTAGTATTCCGTAATGTTTCGGGGTACCTTTGGTATTATCATAAATTTCCAGCACTCTGTCAACGCTTTTTCTTCATGAATTAAATTCGGAGAAATTTCCTGAAAATTGTCTTAAATATTGAACGATCATCTACACCATTACGCAAATCCCCGTTTGGATCGTTTAATGATCCGATTGCTACCCTAACTTATTCTGCAACTAAGTTGGCTATTTGTTCTTGCAGTGCAGCATTCATTTGATCTTGGGGATGAGGTTCTGAATGATTTTTCTCTAAGTTAAGGACGAGAGGTCTTACGAGGTTAGATGGGTTTGCCATATTATTCAGAGTTTTCAGAAAAAAGAAAGTTTTTGTGTTGTGTAGAAATTTTAAAACTTTACCACAGAAGAATATTTCGAATAATAAAATTTTCAATTTAAGATTTTAGTTTAAACTAACTTTTGCTTTTACTTGAAAACAGTATTAAATAAAAATTTTTACTGGAGTTAAATTTGAAATTTTTACTTAACTATATAATTTTGATTATAATATTGTTAAAAAAATTTCAATTACGTTTAATTATTTCATTTACCTTGACAGTTTTCTCATTTATTAATATAATTATAATTCAAGACTTTCTTTTCAAACTTATTGGCTTATTACTTCTTCAAAAGATTTTATATTTGGCTTAAACTATTAATGTGTGGCTTGTATTTTTCTTTTTATCTTTATATTTTCTTTTTTATTTATATATTTTTCTTTTTATATTATTTACGATTGTTAAAATCACTTGCAAATCTAATATTTTGCACAATATTTATAATTCACTTATTTCAATTTTAAATATTTAAAATTGTATTTAATTTCCTTTTGTAACTTACATGAAGAATATTAATTGTATTATCATTATGCTGCAGAAGCTTCGATTGTCCTTTTCGTCCTTTATGGTTACTTAGGTCTCCCCTTCTGACTCTTTGCCAGATGTCCTCATGCTGATTAGCTATACTAAAGACGTGCACTAGTATATCCAACAGTATGGCAAAAACAGATATATCATATACATATCAGTTAAAACAGATACAAAAGAATGCATGAGTGTAGTTGATATTGTATGCTTTTGCTTGTGCGTACTCACACTATGGATGTAAACACATTCAGTTGTTTATGGTTTTGCATAAAGTGAGAAAATTATCAGTTTTTTACTCTCAAATATCTGTTGTACCATAAGTATTTGGATATGTCTGTTTATGAAACAGATATTTTGGATAATTCTGTGCTGCTTATGATAGAGGCGAGAACTAATAAGCAGTATTTTAACTTCGTAGTAATAACCCGAATTGTAATTATTATTGTTTAGCTTTAGTAATTAGTTTATATGATTTTAAATGTAGAATTAGCAATATTTATAATATTAATGATAATTTTATTTTATAAGGTTGAGTTATGAAGATAGAATTAATTCAATTAAGGAATTTTATTACATGTTTATTTAAAAAAATTAATTCCTTTTTGATAAAAACTAGTAAAGAGTTAAAATTAATATGCACAAAAGGTTTATTACACACATCTGTACATGCATATGTACATAAAAATAGAATTTCCGTTAAATAAAACTAATAAAAAATAAAAAAAAATAAAGGGAAAACATTTACACTTCTAGAAATACATCCAGTAATAATATTGTCCCTTTTATATATGTACATATAAATAAGGCAATTTTTATTTTTTATGCACTTAGAAGGATATTATCGTTATGTTATTTGGTTATTCAAAATTTCTAACATGTACTAAAAAAACCTCTTTTCTGCATTAAAAAAACTCCTACAGCTTAAATAAATAGAGAGTAAAATTTATTCGAAATCGATAAGTTACATTTTTAACACAAATTTTTTTTTTTGTTTTCGAGTAAGTAATAAGATTTGCTAGCTGGGGTTTGAGTTAAATTTAGATATCAGACATCAAGTTTTAAAGTCTCATTTAAATTTAATAAATTATTAAACTTTTGGAATCGATCAACGAAAGGGTTAAGGTTTATTTTATTTTTCATAAAAACAATTTTTATATCCAGTTGTAATTCCATTCCATTAAATGAGAACTCATTGAATCTTTCAAATACATATAAATGGTTCCCAATGGGATCCCTTATGTAGAAAAATGAAATAAAAAATAAAAATAGTTACTAAATGTTTGCTGTTTTTTGTGTAGAACATTTTTGAGTTGTTATTGTCTTCTGTCTTATTGATTCAATGGAGTTCTCATTTAATCGATTTGGCTTTTGATATAAGACCTTCTGTTTTTCTATACAAAATTTGGGTAAAATCCACTGACGAGATATTTGAGCAGTAGTGAAATGGCCATATGGATATGCTTTCCCCGCAGTAATACATTTCATTTTGTAGTTTAGTTTAAAATAATAAATATTTCATGAGCATATTATGGAATATTTATAGTTGAAGGAATCAGGCAAAGATTCCGAATAATAAATTGTCATTTTGATATTTTAATTGATTTAAAATTATCAGGCTTTTCGTCTTTTTATATATAGAAACATGCATACATATATTTATTTAGTTATTGTATCCATAGAATTGTTGTAATCGCTGGTAAAAGTTATTAATAATAGTATTTTAATACAATTTTAAGCATTAGATTCATAATCTGTTGTTAAAAAATTCAGTTTTGTATATTCAACTTCAATAAAACTTAATAAAACAATTAAAAATATTGATCATGTTTAGAAACAATAATTTTATTTTTATAATTTTAATAAATCAATGCATATGTACGTATGAATGGATGTTAATTCGCAGCACACAATAAGTACTTATGGTACAACCATGAATATCTGTTTATATCCGTTTGTATGAAACATAGGAGAACAGATATGTTATTCTCATTCTCTCTTTACTCATTCGCATCTATCCAATGAAAAAAAGTAATAATATCAACTTATATCAGAAACATAAAAGTACTCATCTATACGCACAAAAACTGATATAAACAGATATATCTGTGCACGTCTTGAAGCTATACGGATTTGGTGCTTACTTGCTCCTTTAAGATGTTTTTAGATGTGTCCTTTTATCTCTCGGAAATATTTAGGTGCTTCGTTTTGTCCTGAAGAATGTTTCTAGATGCTTCCTTTTATCTCTCGGATTTATTTGGATACTTCGTTTTGTCCTGTAGGATGTTTTTTGTGCTCGGGCAATTATAATAATATAGAATGAGAACTACGTATGAGAACTACTTATTAATGTACTTTTTTACCAATTATAGTAATGTAGATTGAGAACTACTTACTAATGTACTTTGTGACGGTGGAAGTCCCGATGGTCGTTTCTACCTACACATCGTAAAATAGTTTACTCTAGCCTAAGTACTAGCTTTAAGATCTTATAAAATGAATTCTGTATTATTTGATTGTTAAGTTCTTATTTTAATTTTATAAGCAAAAGGCATTCCTTTCTTTGTTGAACAACGATCTACTTATGCTGGGTTGTTGTTGGGACGATCAAAAGCAAGTATTGCTGCTTTATTGTTTGTTTTTATTTTTACAACAACACCCACGACAACAACCAAGCATGCGTTGGTTGATGGTCAACCATTTAGCTTACGTAGTGTAAGCAAATGTATTTTTAGAATTACAAGCAGACACTACCACAATCACAGCCTGCCTGTATGTGTGGCCAGCCGACGGGTATAAAAGGCGAGCAATTTGCCTGCATCGAGACAGTTGATTGCCGGCTGGCCTTTAGGTAAGACCGGTAGTTTAGTAGTGGATACACGCTAAACTGTTGCTCCTACACAGGCAGTAGAAGGAAGTGGTAGTGTCTGGTTACACTCAATACCAACTCCTCGAGAGCGATCATTTGTCCGTTGATAGTCGACTGTCCTATTGGGGTCTACATCGGTTGCGGTGCACGCGCCTGTGTATTTCCCAAGCGGTACGAGTAGTGGTTTACACGCTCATATCCGCTAACCGACAACGGCTGCCGACGGGACGTGACGCCCACACGCTTGAGCCTTGGTCACTAGCAATTGACTAAGTAGTAGTTTTGTTAAGACGTGAAGTAGAATAAACACGTATTGTATTTTGAAGTATACCGTGTTTTACTTTCAACGACGACGACCCTGGACGCCGCTGAGTTCTGCCCCAGCAACCAGCGGAAACGTGTCGTTACATTGGCGCCCGAGCAGGGACAAATCTAATTTGTCCACCAACGAACTACTGCAGTCACACCCGTGACTGCGACGACGTAAGCAGCGAGAAGCCTGCTCACCAGCAACCAGCCCCGCAGCAGCCAACCGGACTGCCCAATAGTCCGCTGCCGCCCCGAAGACAGCACGTCACACCCGTGACTGCGACGAAGCAAGCAGAGAGAAGCCTGCTCACCAGCAACCAGCCGCGCAGCAGCAAACCGGACTGCCCAATCGTCAGCTGTCACACTGAAGACAGCACGTCACGATCGTGACTGCGACGAAGCCAGCAGAGAGAAGCCTGCGTAACAGCAACCATCCGCGCAGCAGCAAACCGGACTGCCCAATAGTCAGCTGTCGCACCGAAGACAGCACGTCACATCCGTGACTGCGACGAAGCCAGCAGCGAAAAGTCTGCCCACCAGCAACCATCCCCGCATCGGCAAACCGGACTGCCCAATATCCAGCTGCCGCACCGAAGACAGCGCGCTACCGGCCGACAGCAACAGAGGGCCGCCAAGATGCTCAGAACCACCTGGGTATATTCATTAAAGAAGGAAGAGCTCGTTACCTACCTTGCCGCCTTCGAACAAACTACGAACGGCACCGTCGACGAGTTACGAAAGATGTTCGCCAAGTTCATCACGGCAGATCATCCAGAGGCACAACTGCAGCGACTTTTAGAACTGCAAGCCGACCATGAGAAGCTGTTCACCACTGGCGCAGCCTATGATCACCTACAGCTGCCACCGCCAACTATGACGGGCGAAGCAGCCGCTTCAAAGAAAGCGACCCTCTCCACCTACCAACTCGGCCGAAGACAAGAGGTTTCAAGAAACCAGCCAGAGGTTCCGACACAAATTGGAGGCGGAATCAGCAAAGGGTCGCCGAATCATAATTTTAAATAAAGGCGATGTACCGAGTCGAAGCCAACAACGGACCACAACGACCCGGCTGAGGTACCAACCCCGCCCGCGGAAGACATCGTTTCCGTCAGCTTCATCATCAGACTCATCATCTCCATCGTCAGCATCAGCGTCATCGGTGGCAACGATAGCTGACTCAATGCGTAGTAATAGCGACGTGCGACGAGCGCACCTAAGTGAATTGAAACCTTTCCATTCACCGACTACTGACCCCGCGTCTTCGTCTCTCTGCAGATCTACGCATAAAAGAAATAGAAGAAGAACTAAGAATAAAATGCAGCCGCTTCAAAGAAAGCGACCCTCTCCACCTACTAACTCGGCCGAAGCCAAGAGGTTTCAAGAAACCTGCCAGAGGTTCCGACATAAATTGGAGGCGGAATCAGCAAAGGGTCGCCGAATCATAATTTTAAATAAAGGCGATGTACCGAGTCGAAGCCAACAACGGACTACAACGACCCGGCTGAGGTACCAACCCCGCCCGCGGAAGACATCGTTTCCGTCAGCTTCATCATCAGACTCATCATCTCCATCGCCAGCACCAGCACCGATAGCTGACTCAATGCAAATACCAACAACAGTCACGTCGATCACGACACCCTCACGCATCACCACAAGCCCGATGTACCGAGTCGAAGCCAACAACGGACCACAACGACCCGGCTGAGGTACCAACCCCGCCCGCGGAAGACATCGTTTCCGTCAGCTTCATCATCAGACTCATCATCACCATCGTCAGCATCAGCACCGATAGCTGACTCAATGCAAATACCAACAACAGTCACGTCGATCACGACACCCTCACGCATCACCACAAGCCCGATGTACCGAGTCGAAGCCAACAACGGACCACAACGACCCGGCTGAGGTACCAACCCCGCCCGCGGAAGACATCGTTTCCGTCAGCTTCATCATCAGACTCATCATCTCCATCGTCAGCATCAGCGTCATCGTTGGGACCGATAGCTGACTCAATGCAAATACCAACAACAGTCACGTCGATCGCGACACCCTCACGCATCACCACAAGCCCGACCATTGCAACACCCGCCTCAGCACCTTCGGACAACGTTCTCCTGCCTAAACCCGCTTGCTGCTGCCTTCCACAGCACCCGGGGAGAGGCAAGGTAGTGTGACGGTGGAAGTCCCGATGGTCGTTTCTACCTACACATCGTAAAATAGTTTACTCTAGCCTAAGTACTAGCTTTAAGATCTTATAAAATGAATTCTGTATTATTTGATTGTTAAGTTCTTATTTTAATTTTATAAGCAAAAGGCATTCCTTTCTTTGTTGAACAACGATCTACTTATGCTGGGTTGTTGTTGGGACGATCAAAAGCAAGTATTGCTGCTTTATTGTTTGTTTTTATTTTTACAACAACACCCACGACAACAACCAAGCATGCGTTGGTTGATGGTCAACCATTTAGCTTACGTAGTGTAAGCAAATGTATTTTTAGAATTACAAGCAGACACTACCACAATCACAGCCTGCCTGTATGTGTGGCCAGCCGACGGGTATAAAAGGCGAGCAATTTGCCTGCATCGAGACAGTTGATTGCCGGCTGGCCTTTAGGTAAGACCGGTAGTTTAGTAGTGGATACACGCTAAACTGTTGCTCCTACACAGGCAGTAGAAGGAAGTGGTAGTGTCTGGTTACACTCAATACCAACTCCTCGAGAGCGATCATTTGTCCGTTGATAGTCGACTGTCCTATTGGGGTCTACATCGGTTGCGGTGCACGCGCCTGTGTATTTCCCAAGCGGTACGAGTAGTGGTTTACACGCTCATATCCGCTAACCGACAACGGCTGCCGACGGGACGTGACGCCCACACGCTTGAGCCTTGGTCACTAGCAATTGACTAAGTAGTAGTTTTGTTAAGACGTGAAGTAGAATAAACACGTATTGTATTTTGAAGTATACCGTGTTTTACTTTCAACGACGACGACCCTGGACGCCGCTGAGTTCTGCCCCAGCAACCAGCGGAAACGTGTCGTTACAACTTCTTTGGTTGATACCAAAATAACGATTAACATTTTATTTTTGAATTTACTTAAAACTAAACTTAATAATAATAATAAACAATGCTGCGGTCATTATATTCATTTTCTTGTTTTAGAATTGGGAACAAGTCAATAAATTTTGCTTATTTGCAATAAGCCAATGACTTGTGTTGATTTAGTGGTAAATATAAAAAGTGGGAAAAAGGTCAACAACTTTTGTGTCGTTAACTTATATTCTCATAAATTTAAAACTCAGAGAACATTGAAAACAAAAAACCTAGTAAGCATTTTTATGAATTATTGATCATATTTGAGTCTTTTTTAACTCTTCTACACGATTAAAATAATCGTTTATGCGCTCGTTTTAGAGTTGGATAAATATTGTTATTAAAAACTGGTTTTGAAACTAAATAATATAAAATAAGATGTATTAACCGTGTCAATAAAAAGTTTAAAAATAAAGTTCCATTTTATTATAAAAAATAAAAATTAAAGAAAACTATTCAAACTTTGTAATAATATTTACGAATTGCTTACATTCATTTTATAAATTAAAAATTAATGAAAAAAGGTAACCTTACCATCGAAATTTCACTGTTTTTAAGAATTCATTCAAATGCCAAGGAGTTTTGTTAATCTGAACTCATGCTCGCCAATGACGGGGTGATGTTAAAATCATTACAAATTACCTACTTCTTTTGCATGTATTTTTTGTTGGGTATTACTAGCCGTGTGCAAGTCTTTTACGAATCATATTCTACAAACATTTCTAATTTTATTTACGCAAGATCAAACATAGCCAATAACAATTTGCTTATTTGTTATTATATTGGATAGCGTATTATTTCTAATTTTCTTAAAATTCAAATTTAAAGAAATGAGTTTTAAAAAAATTCATCAAAAAAAATTATTTCACATTTGTATCTCTATTTTCTTTACGAAATGACATATTTTTACGAAAAATAAAATATTTGAATCATTTTTTCATCGTTAGGATGCGCTAAAAATGTCTCTAAAATAATTCTAAAAACAATCGAGCTTCAAGCATTTGCTTTCTGTACTTTTGTTATTTAAACAAGTCCCTTTCTTTATATTCTATTTAAAAGCATAAAAAACAAAAAACATAATACAAATACATTAACATAAATTTTCACGATAAATATGTTACAAACAATTAGATACCTCCTAATGTTAACTATTTTTATGCACTAAATGTCTATAACATTGCGCAACATTTTCAGTATCAGCCTTAAAGTTTATTCTTTTTGTTATGGAACTTTAATTAATTGTATCATCTCTAACATATATCGACGTTTATAATTATTTTATATATTTAAAAGTGATGTATCTTCAAAGTTGGGATAATGATTAAATCTTGCGCAATGGGAAGATAATGCGGTTTTTTGTGGATTATTAACGTCCTTGTATTTTTAATCATATATATATTTATATATATATATATATATATATATATATATGATATTATCATTTTCGGTAAAACCATTGCATATCACAATGCAAATCTTCGACGTGTTTTTACCAAAGTAAAACAGTATAATTTGAAACTAAATCCATCAAAATGTAAATTTTTGCAAACTGAAGTCATTTACCTAGGTCATAAAATCACACACCACAAAGCTAGTACCGATCCAAAAAAGTGTAAATCAGTAGAAATCTTTCGAACGCCCCAAAACGCTGGCAAAGTTAGACGATTCCTTGTATTTTGCAATTACTGTAGGAAGTTTACACAAAACTTTGCTCAAATAGCAAAGCCTTTAAATAATCTTTAAAAAAATAATGTATAATTCAAGTGGACCAATGAATGCGAATGTTCATTTGAACACTTAAAACAATCTCTAACAAATCCTCCAATACTGCAATACCCAAATATGCAAAAAAAATTCATTTTAACAACGGACGCTTTAAATCTCTCAAGGCAAGATAGGTTTCGATCTTACAATTGCATACGAAGTAGATCTTTATTCTGATGAATTAAAAAGCCTTATACCAAATATTGCAGCGATAACCAGAAGTACAAGTAAAAATTTGACCCAATTTGCCAGTACTTAAATTTTTACAAAGTCAAGGGGAAAACAAATATAAAAACGCATAAAAACATGCAAACTTTTGCCATAGTTAAAAACAATGTTCTGGTTGAATCAAGCGATAAACCTTTATTTCTTATTTTTGACTCAACTTAATGGGTTTTTGGCTTTTTCAGGCGTGTTTTTTAGTCTTATTTGAAGCTCATTTTTAAAATCATAAAAATTATAAATCATATTATTAACATATGTATATATTATTCGGTAAATTCGGTAGTTTACCAAATATTAATTTAAATGGCGTATATTTTGCGCTTGTGTGAGGGGTTGTGTTGTATGAGAATGTGTATATAGTATATATATATATATATATATATATATATATATTTTTTTTTGTTCTCTCAAAAGGGTGAGGGTGTAGCATATATATTACATAGTTAAAAATACTATAAATTACAAAAGTAACAAATATTATACTTTTAAATGTTCTTTTAAATTAAATTCATGCATTCATTGCAATGCTACACAGGTACGTTCTTTCCCTATCGATCATTGCATTCTTTGTAAACAAAAGTGTTAAATTACACAGCAGTTGAATGCAATTATTGACCATGAAAATAAATGTTAAATTAGCAATATTTACTTTTAATTTTTAATTTAAAGCGGAAGATTTTTTGTATAAATAAAGAAAGAAGTTTGACAAGAACTACAGTTTTTGTAAAACCTTGCTCGCAATCACTGCGTTTATTTTCTGAAAGCTCAAATACAATTGGCAACCCTTGGCCGTATAAATATGAAGGTAAATAAGAGCTAGACGCTGACTAATTGACGTATCTCCGCCGGATAAATATAGAGATATTAGGCGCTCGCCGTCAAACAGATTTGCGTGTCTTAGTCGCGCAGTAATAACATGACTAAACAACAAAAGATTCTCTTTTCCCAAATATCCAGTGACCACCGCATATTACATGCTATTCCTGGTTCGTAAATTAAGGACTTGTAAACTTTTGTTTCTGTAACATTTCTTGTGTTTCTTGCTCTTCTGTACCTTAACCTTGACAGTAATATTTATTACATTGGAAAATATCTTTATTCCTTTTCTGAAATTCCTTATCACTTAACTTAAGTAATTTTTCTATAAAATTTTCCCCGTATTAATAATTATTCTTTTGTTATGCTTAGAATGATAATAAATAATTTTCCCGTAAGTTGTTGGCTTTTGACACCAATCTATTTTTAGTTTATTACCTCTTCTTATTGCGTATTTAAATATAGATTTTTAAAATCACTTTCTATTTATATTGTGAATCTAATGCAACTATTAATTATTATATGTTTCAAATATATTTTCAATTCCAGATCCAGAAATAATACAAAAGAAATCATCTAAATATTTAGTCATTATTCTTGGTTTAATACTTAGTTATTAGATGCACGAGTCTTCTCCATAACAATATCTGCCACAACTGGAGAAGCTGTATATCCCACTGGAAGTCCTTTTTGTTGCAAATATATGTTATCATTATATTGAAAGTATCTATTATCTTCTATACAACATTTTAAAATCACTATATGTGTGAAAGGGTTAAACAAATTTAAGATGTTTTATTTTCTGTTTAAAATTTTTTTAATATGATTCCTAGTATTGGGAAAGATGAACTACCTGTTATAAAATTGCAACCTATGTTTTAAGTGCCACAAAGAAAAAGGTTTTTGTTCTGATTTTTTTTAACACACTTCATTAGTCAGTCTGTTAAAATAAGCGAAATCAATCATTAATTAATGCACTAATTAACTTTAAACGCCAGTCTGTTAAAATTAGCGAAAGAACTCTAAATTTTTTATTTTTACGTCTTACACTTTTTATCTTTCTGAGATTATGCGTATTGTAGATTTTTACGTCCTGCTAAATATTTCAATGAACCCTTTGCTGAGAAAAACCATTAAATACCTAAATAAAACTTATTTTATCTTTTTTAAGACTATTTTTTATATAAAATGTTTTCAGAAATATGTTTGGCAATTCAGTGAGAAGCAAACACTAGATTTCTGAAAATTCCAACTTTAAGCTGTATAAAAGGGCCGAAAAAAGCCAGCCGTATACATTGGATAAAGAAAAGTAAAATCAATGTTGATTATTGTTGTTTTTGCTTGAACTTTGATTTTTGAATTTTTTTATTGTGTAGATAAAACTCTTTAGTTCATTTAAATTATTTGTGAGAAGTTTCCTGACGAGCTAAGTAAGCGGTAGCGAAATGACCACCGAGACGTGTTTTCACCTTCAGTAAACAATACCGGAAAGTAGCACAACAAATTTAGAGTTTAATTTATTGATATTTATGTTTTCTGTTTCCTGAAGATGCCACCCAACGGTGTGGCGAAATAAACATTATTATACCCTTCACAATAAAAGGTGGAAAAGGGTATATCTAAGTTTGTCATTCCATGCGTAATTTCTACAATATCCATTTATGACCCCATAAAGTATACATATTCTGACTTCTTATGCATGGAAAAAACACCTAGTGAACAAATTGGAGCTCACTCATATTTTGAGAGGGCTCTGAAATTTTAAAATTTTTTGAAATATCAATATGGGTATCATTTTGAAGCTTTTGAAGAGATGTTTAAGGAAATCCTAAAATTTGTAATGCTTAAACCATTAAGAGCCGATTTTATTTTAGCGTAAAATTATATACAATGCCGGTCAATTTAATAGCACCAGTTGCAATATTCTGATTCGAAAGATGTAAAAAATTGACCCATTTATTATATTATATTTTGGAGTGTAAAAAACAGTTAAATTTTTTATGCTATCTCAGGGTTTGTGCATTTGCTGTCAAAACTGTTTATCAATAATTAAAAGATCTTTTGTCAACATATCATTTAGTGCAGTTATTAAGGTAGCACTCGTAGGCTTTTTTAATTTATTTTGCAAAATTTTGTGAAAAATAAGTGAAAACAGAAGTTAAAAAATAATTTTAATAAACGTTCTATAAAATCGTGTAATAATTTTATAAAAATTGTATAGTTATGGGTCGCGAAAACATTGCTCGGCGGAAAAATGTAAACGAATAAAGAAAATTTGCATACGAGAGAAAATTGTATTCCATATAAAATGATAATAAATGCCCTAAGATATGCGCAAAAAGTTTAATCTAGTGGTAGAAAGTGATTTTTGTCACCCTTAATAGTAAAAGGGTTGGTACGGACGACTAAAGCAAATCCCTTTATAGCAGCTACGGAGCTCAAAGAAAAAAAAACATTTGATATGCTGGTAAACATGGCAAGTATTCCCGCAGACTTCAAGACAACAGCCTCAATACTTGTAGTCCTCGAAAAGTTCCGCTCCTTTCCTCTAAGCAAGTTACTTTAGCTAAAGCATATCTAAATTGGCCAAGGAGTATGGACTGACGAATCCAAAATTGTTTTTGGTGGAAAGGGTTGATGTTTTGTCAGTAGGCCACCTAACAGCGAATACAAGCTACAATTCACATCAAAAAGTATCAAACATGGAGGTTATAGTACTATGGTATAGGGCTACTTCTCGTATCAAGGTGTGCGTCCTATATATTGGACCAAAACCGTTATGGATTTATCGTTTTATATAAAAATCCTTGATGAAATTATGCTGCCGTATGCTTTCTCCGAAATGACGCTGGTGTAGGTCTTCCAGCAAGACAATGACCACAAACACACCAGAAAATAGCAAAAAAAAAATGGTTCAACGTGTGGCCTGCACAGTCCCCAGTTTGAACAATATCGAAAATCTTTGGACGGCCATAAAGAAGGGCGTATCTAAAATAAAACCAACAAGCGTTGAAGGGCTCTGGGAGGCTGTGCAGAAAGTTTGGAGTTCTATCAAAGTGTAAAGATGCTAGCTTTAAGTGGATTCCATGGGATGGAAATATCAAACAAAGGGCACGCGACAAAGTATTGAAGCCATACGACTAATTAATTAATTTTGTCAAAAATAAAGCGAAGTGCTATTATTTTGACTGTGTAGTTTGTAAGTTTTTTGTTTATGTTAATTAACGTATTAGAAACTATTGAAAAAATCAAATAATTTTCGTATGATAATAAACCATTAACATTAAAGTTTTTTTTTTTTTTGTAAGTTGAATCTGCCCAACAGCTAAACATATGTAAACGGAGTCATTAAAAATTTGTGCGTGGTGCTATTATATTGACCGCAGCTGTATATGTAGTATCACAATTTTTTTTATTTAAAAATTCTCTGTCACCTCAATATTTGCTTTTTTGATTGGAGTTACTTCACTAAATTAGATTAACATAGATGGTGAAGGGTATAAAAGATTCTCCAAAGACGAATATAGCACTTTTACTTTTTTATTATTATTGTACTTTTTATAGATAAAACTATAAAATTTTTGTAAATAGACTAAAAAGCAAATAGACATTTTCAAAAAGAATCAAATTACTATTTTCTTCTTATATAAGCACAAATATATAATATTTCGACTTGACATATTTTTTATTTTAATCCATTTTTGCAAAAGCATTTGGTGATGAAACCTTATTGAACAGCAGTCATTGGTAGCAATATTTTGTAGTATAAAAGCATTCGGTTCCAAATTTTATTCGCAAAAAAATTGTAGCACTTAATACTTTTTCTATTTCAGCATTAGAGTTCGAAATTGTTATAAGTTTATATTTATAAAAAGAATTTTTATTAGCTGAATTTTTGAAATGATGCATATTGATCCAAAACGTAGTGGTAAAGAATATTGACCAAAGACTTATTTGAAAAAAAAAAATATGCTAATTTATCTTGATACATTACAAATTATAAATTAATAAAGGATAAAAAAGGGGAAATTTTCTAAACGCGTTGTTTAAAATAATAAAAGCGCTATGATAACTCTTTTTTTTAAGAAGCTGAAAGAAAAATTTTCCGTCTATGGTAATCAATAAGAGCTAAAAATAGCGCGAAAAGAGCTAAGTTGACATCACTAGTTTTTTGAGTACGTAAACACGTTCTAGTAACAATTATCAATAATAAGTAACAACTTTTAATTACTGAACAGACCTCACATAAAAGAATAATAATTATTTGGCTCTTTTTGAAAATGCCGTTTTTTACCCTTCACCAAAAATGTGGAAAAAGGGTATATCTAGGTTTGTCATTCCGTGCGTTATTTCTACAATAACCATTTCCGACCCCATAAAGTATTATTATAATTTAAAAAAATCCTGTTGTTTAAATTTATTTAAACTTTTTTTATTTTTTATAAATATGGCAATAATTGTACAACTCTAGTTAAGATTTTGATTGAGGTTCCGATTAAGTTTACAAATTTTGTCGGAGAATATTATAATGCCGACGGAGAACATATCTAAAGCAACAAAGTAATTAGAAAGAGGCGAATAAAAAAAAAAATTGAGAAATTGACATACTTAACGGTTAAAATAACATCAACCATATTAGTTTTCAATCTATTTCTGAACTTTGATTTAGCTCTACCATGTTGACTAACAACTCGTTGCACTTCTGCGTTAGACCATAGCATGCGTAATAATTTTATTTCCAGCCACATTTTGGTATTCATAAACCTCGTACCAAAAATATGTAGTATCCATTAGATTATTCCATTTTATAGCATTTATATTATTAAGCAGATTTTAAATTGTATCGATTATTTCCGGGCTATAACCCAGTTGTTCCAAATATTAAGAGGCATCCTCTTATTTTTTTTTTTTTGTTATAAATACGATATTTATTGATAAGTTATCATTTTTTTCTAAAATGTCCCAATTTTCTGGTAATCTGAAACGACAGATTCCATTAGTTAAAAAAAGTTTTCATGGCCCAATTAAAATATATTTCGTTATTTACCTTTGGATTAATTGTTGAATAGTTGAAAAAAAAAAACACGGCAGAGACGGATAATCTATATATTTTTATAAAAGGTTGCTAATACATAGCGTAGCTTACTTTTTAACTAACGAAACTTATTGTAGATTAAAAAATGCTAAAAACCCACCAATTAAAATTTTCCCAGCTGAAAAAACCACTTAGCGGTTTTTTTCTAACTTCTCGCTTTTATTAGCAAAAAACCACTAGATCTAGCGGGAAAACCACGGTTTTGGCAACACTGTACTACTTCATAACAATCAATATTATTCTGAAACAGCATCTATACTGTTGTAAGTAAACAAGTAAGACTGACTTCGTGTTCAATCGGTGATTGAAACAAAAGCAAAAACAAATATACAAGACGAAATACAGGGAGAACAGTAAATAAATACCTTGTTTTGTGTGTAAAGTTAGTTGGTTAAGTAGATAATGTTTATAAAAATACATAACTAAGGTAGATAGATGCGAAGAATGACGAAGATCGTAGCGGTCCAGAAAGTGCAGCATTTCATTCTGCTAGCGTCTAATTTTTCTTGTTTTCTTTGGAAATTTCCGCATACATATGTAAAATAAATTTTCTTTCTAAAAAAGATTTTTAGAAATTAAAAATAAAATTAACTTAAGCCAAAATAATTTCTATTCATGTATAATATTCACAGTTCAAATAATAATTTAATATAGGTAGGTATAAAAATTTTACATTTTTGTTTAAGCTAACTACACTGTACAACACACCAAAAAATTACAAGGTCCGGGCTATAAATTCTGATAGAGGAGACAAAAAAAAAAGGGATACGTGTATCGGCGTTTTGAAAGTTTACATCTGAATTTCATTTGAGAGGGCGTTAAAGTTTCCCAGCTTTGGCACATTCTTATTGTAAAACGGCATAAGAAACCATGTGACCCTTACATTTTAGGTATAAAATGTTACAGAGAAATTTTAACCCTCTAACTCCTCAAGATATGGGTCTTTTTTGTCCTTCTTTTAAAAAAGAGCTAAAAACACCATTAAAACAGGGTTTTAGAGGGTTAAAATGTTCCACAAAAATGTTACCCGTTAAATTTTACTATAAGTCCCTGAATACACCAAAAAGGAAAATTTAACCATAAAGTCAGAAATAAGACGCAATAAAAGAGAGCTTAGGGTTAATTTCGCATGTATTAAGAATTCTGTTTTTAAGAAAATTTGGATAGCATTAATTACATTTTTTTTAGCTCTAGGCAATTCCACTTCATTATCATACAATGTCCAGCATATTCCAGCGATAAGCAAATGAATGCTTTTACCTTTATAGCGTTCTTCAATGGGTGCGCATGTCTGATGAAATTTTTCAGACATGCTCATCAGATTCTGGGAATTTAAAAAATGAATTTTTGTTGACATATAAACGCCTGGTTTTTCAAAAGCTCTAAGCATGGTGCCTACGTATATTCGAGCAGTAGGAGAACGATTTTTGCCTAAGACATTGTATATCACTTCCTTAATGCTTTTCCACGCATCAAGCTCAATTGGTGAAAGCGTTTCGTCGAAGTAAGCGTTTAGCATTAGCTTTCTTATATCTGGACCAACAAAAACACCTGTTGGTATGAAACCAATTTTAAGACCAAGTGCATAAAAAGCATCCGTACTTAACGTATCCGGCCTGCATACCTGAAAGGAAACTAGAGACTTTTAAGTCACAGCAGATCCGCCACTTATGGTCTTCATATTTTACGGAGTCCAGTATTAGTTTTATAGAATCATAGCTTTCTTTAATGTTCATTCCGTAGGCAATTGGAATCGGATTTTTGGTATTATCGTAATACAGAAGTACAGCTTTTAGACTCTTCTTAGATGAATCAATAAATATACGCCAGTCCTCGTGGTTATACTCAAAATTCACTGCATTCATTATTCCTTTAATATCGTTGCAATAAGCAAACGTGTTATCATTGTTTACTGAAAAGAATGGCAGAAAGCTGTCTTGATGCTTACGAAAGCTGGTAACATTGACACCAGGCTCAAGTAGATGAAGACCTTTTAAGTCTGCAGCTAAAATTTCTGATTTATTTTTAGACAGATTCAGTCTCCGAGCCAATGCATTTAAATGCTCTTGAGACATTAATATTGGTCTTGGGATAACTTCAATTCCTGTGTAATCACTATCTGCGCAATAAAAGGTTCCTGTTTCAGCGATGGTTCCATCAACATAATGACTAGGACTTCGAAGTTGTAGCACAGGTACTGGAAGTTCGTCAGAATGCGGAATTGGCAGCATGGCTGATGGTACAGTTTTGTATACAAAACTCTTTCGCCTATATCTATTCAACTTTAATATGGAAATATTTTGGCAAACGTAGCACGTAGCGTCATTATGTTTACCTGGATCTAACCACCGCATAGGAATACCAAACTGCATTGAATTTCGTTGACCTTCAGCGAGAGTTCAAAAATAAAACTATAGTTTTAGAACAAAAAAAAAATAATTATCTTGGGACCACAAAATTAAGCCATTATAACAAATGCGACAGCAATGCTTCGGCGTCCACAGTTCATCCCGAAAAACTTCTAGCTCAAAATACCTTTTATAGATGCCTTCAACTTAATTATTGAAAAACGTAACTTTATATTCCGGTATAGTGTGTTTACCGCAGATATAGCAAAACAAATCTAATTTTTTCAAACAATTAGACATTTTTGCCACAACAAATCTTACACGCAACCTAAGTTTCTTTCTTAATTAATTTAATATTACTATGAGATGGTCAATCTTTTGAAACTTGAATGCAACTGCTGTTAACAAAATTACTTGAATAAGAAAAACACAGAAAAGGACTCAATTTGCGTAGAAGAGGAGTTTTTAACTAAAACATTTTAATTTTTAGCGTTCAATAACACCTAGTTCTATTTATAATATGGAAAACTTCGATATTTATTATTGCAGTAACCAATACATACATAAGTATTATTTAACCTTTTTTAACATTCCCAAATGCAATTTTAACAGATTTTTTACAACCGAAATTATTACCCTTTTCACATCACATTTGAAAACATTTTCAGTTTCAACTGAAATTATTTACCTATTGCAATACCACTGATAAATATTCTAGTACCTAGTTTTATTTAGGGACATTCCCAAATTTGTGGAATTTTAAAAGCCAGAATTTCTAATTACATTATTTTGTACATCCAAATTGACCTGATATATCATAGAATTTAATTGCTTTTTCAAATTTGTTATTCTAAATGAAACATTTTTCTTTTAATGTTTAATTGAAATTTTTTTATATTTACCTGTTTTTTTTTGGTCTATGGACACTTTCGAATTGGTTTTTTCTAAAACAGATTTTTTAAAACCACAATTATTATCCCTTTTCACACGTAATTAAATCTGGTTAATAAAAGGGCAGTAAGTAATAACAATTTTCGTAAGATAAAGGTAAAAGCATTCATTCGCCTATTGCTGAAATATGCTGGACATTGTATGATAATGAAGTGGAATTGCCTAGAGGTAAAAAACATTTAATTAATTGCTTTAAACAAAATTCTTAATACATGCGAAATTAACCCTAAGCTCTCTTTTGTTGCGTCTTATTTCTGACTTTATGGTTGAATTTTCTTTTTTGGTGTATTCAGGGACTTACAGTAAAATTTAACGGGTAACATTTTTGTGGAACATTTTAACCCTCTAAAACCCTGTTTTAATGGTGTTTTTTGCTCTTTTTTAAAAGAAGGACAAAATAGACCCATATCTTGAGGAGTTAGAGGGTTAAAATTTCTACAAAAATATTCTCCGTAACATTTTACATAATTTTGCTGAACACATTTTATACCTAAAATGTAAGGGTCACATGGTTTCTTATGCCGTTTAACAATAAGAATGTGCCAGAGCTGGGAAATTTTAACCCCCTCTCAAATGAAATTCAGATGTAAACTTTCAAAACGCCGATACACGTATATCTTTTTTTTGTCTCCTCTATCAGAATTTATAGCCCGGACCTTGTAATTTTTGAAAAAATTTGATTTTGTTGTACAGTGCTATATGTGTGAACGTTTAAGCCAAATTTGTGTAAAATTGAGATTTATTGTAGAAGGTAGAGATCCTTCAATTTGATCTATTTAACATCGAAATTTTGATTTGAACTTAATTTTTAAAATCCTAAAGCTGGGATCAGAAAAAGAAGACTACTATAAAAAGACTTTATGTACTCCAAGTTGTTGTTGAAAGTATTTTATGAGATCTAGTCTTTATGTGGAGTTAATGGGCAAAAGATCAAAATATTCAAATTTTGGGAATTTTGGTCTTTATTTTGGGAATTGTGCGATTTCCTCTCCCTTATTTTTTTTAACTTAACTTTAATGGAAATCAGCAACAAAATTTAAAATATTGTTCTATTATGTATGTGTATGAATATCAAACACAAAAAAAACTATCCTCAATATCTTTTTTTTATATTTAGTTTTTTCGTTTTATTGATTCAAGGTCATTTTGAAAATTTTTTATTTATTTATTCCCACGTTTCGTTGGATAATCCCAACTTCATCAGGGAAATTTTATTTTGTATAATATTTTAATTTTAACACAACAAAAATTATTCAATATATTTAACATTTAAAACGACAAATAATTTTTTTAAAAAATAAACAAAATTTAAACATCAAATAAAATAACATAAACATAATAGCACATTACTGTTATTAAAGTTAATATCACAGTATACTAAAATAAAACTATAGATATCAATATCATTTTTTGTGCAAAACTATATGTTCTTAAATATGAGTGCATCAATATGTATCTTACTTTTATAAATTTAGGTTACTAAAAATAAAAAATAGTACTCGCCTGTAAAAAAAACAATTATACCTGCAGAAGCGTTAAACATGTAACTGCTTTGCTGTTTTTAATATTTACTTTCCTAATATTTTGATGACCTCATGAATCCGTTAGAAATCATAAGTTAAGAAATATCATTTCGATCAAGTTTCAGATGTTGTATTTCTTTTTTTCATATTCTAAGCTTATTTTACTTATTAAGTTTACATATAACTCAAAATTTGTTGTCCTTGGTACTTCAAAACATGAAATTTTTTAAATTGTTTGTAAAAAATAAATAAATAAATAAACAAATAAATCTGCTCGCGGAAACAAAACTAAATTTAAAGTGAAGTACCTTGCTTGGAAGGATACTGTTGAGTAATTCTCAACCTACATCACATTAGTTGGAGCTTTCTGCAAATCTTATGATGATTTATGTTCGAAGTCCAAGCAAAAAATGTTGGCCGAAAACTTTCTGCAGTTTCAAAAGATAAAGCTTTCGAAACGTTCAAAGAATTGATAAAAAAAAAATGGCCGGCCGAGGCAGTACACCTCAATAATATTTTTCCTAGCGCATCTCCAACCCCGGTAGAACGAATTGTTAACAGCATACCTACTTTGAAATCCCATCCAAGTATTATGGAAGAAGAAGCTATTTCTCTAAAAACAAGAATGAGTCGAACTAAGTACAAAGTTTTAAGAAAAGCTTCACTTAGAAAAGGAGAAAATTTTTTGGGTATTTTAAAACTCCTTCAAGCATAACTGGCATTGACAAAAAGTAGCTTGGAATGGTTAACGTAGTTTAAATGGCAATTAATTCAAAAACTAAAATTAATTCTTTTCGATTTGGAATATATACAGCAAACATATCTCAGCTACTCGTCTCCCTATATCCATGGAGGGATATGACGCCCACGAAACATAAAGTATTATGTCATGGTCAAACAATTAAAGAATAGAAAATTCATCCTCTTGGAGAATTAAGGAATCCAAGGAACCAAGAAACAGTGATTTTAAGTACTCAGTTCTAAAAAATTATCTCGGCAGTCAAAAAACGAAGACTTTTCTTAAAGCCTATTGATATCTATCGATCCTGCACTTTTATTAATAAGAAAACGTTTGATTGATTATGAGGCTTTTACACCTTCTAACAAAAAAGAATCTTTAAAATATGCAAGTGACGTACATGCCACTACTAGTGACATACATGACACCACTCCCACTCATAATATAAATATACCATAATCTTTACCAATCTCATAAACATAAACATAACGGATAAACAAAGATTTTAAATTTCAATTTTAATGCATTTATAAATAGCTCACTTTTTCGAGGTTTTAAATTACTTTCCTTTGTTCATGTTGTTTACGAAAGAGTCAGATAAATAAAAAACTGTAAATTAGATTAAGAATAAATAAGATATTTTTAAAATAAAGATTCAGTTTATAGAAAACCACAATACTTAGCACAAGTATACATTATTGGCGAAGTCGGTAGGGTTCGCGCAAAGAATCCTTAAACGAACCCATTCATAAATTAAGTTCAGTTTTAAAATTAATAAAAAGGACTAACAAAATAAAAATTTATATTGACTTTCCATTGTTGCTTGTAATAATAAAATTTTCTGAAAAAAAAGGAAAATTTGTGGAACGAGAATATATTTGTAAAATAAATAAAGTTGAACATTTTTTTTTCTTCAATTTATTAAAACGCAAGAACGTAACGCTAATAAAAGAAATAATTATAAAAAACTAAAACAAACTAAAAATAATTTGAGCGAAGTTTATGGAACAAATAATTCGAGATTTACAGAATCTTTCATTTAAATATAACACAAATAACAACAACAACATGAATAACGAGGTGCACAGCAGCAGTAACGTGGAGCAACGGAGGAACTTTATAACACAAAACCTGAGAATAATTCATTCCTTTGGTGGACAAAAAAATAAGCTGACTATGTATATAAGAAATATCGAGGGTATATTGCCTAGCATTTCATCGATGCCGCCGGATGATCGCCTGTTCTTTTTCAACGCCATATTAAGGACATTGGACGGCGAGGCCCTGGACGTAGTGAGAAGGGAAGGACCAACCGACTGGACATCTTTGAAGACTATCCTAATTGATGAGTTTGGTGAGCACCAACCAATATCCCAACTGATTTTAAGTATAAATTATATAAAGTTTAAAGGCAATTGCAAATTATTGTGTGACGAAATTAATAAATCAGTTTGTAGAGTGGTAGATGCGATCGAATTATGTAGTGAAACAGAGGAAAGAAAATCATTTTTTAAAAGTGAAGTTAATTTTTGTAGCCTTAGTGTTTTAAAAAGAGAATTGCCAATCCATTTGGTGGCCTTACTCAATGCTAACTTGGTGACCGATTTTAGAACTGGTGTTAGAATCCTCAGAGAAAATAATGCAATCACAGATAATGTTCGTACTAGTTATAAACCTGATAACCATAAAAATCAATCTAGGTATAATGTGCGACCCCAACTCATAAATAATGAGTTTCGAAATTTTGCTACCGTGAACAGAAAATTTTCAGCTCCTTTCGGAACTTCTCTCAATGATTTTCAAAACACTCATAATAATTTTTAAAATCCTCGTAGTCATTTTCAGAATCCTCCTAATAATTTCCAAAATACTCAAAATAACCATCCTGGGGGTAATTATTACCAGAATCGTAACAGAAATTTTGGTAACTTCCATAATCGTGAAACCAATTACAAGAATAACATCCCAAACCCGAAATGAATGAGGGAACATGATTCCAACCAATCTAGGTTGAGGAGATTTGGAGTGCCAGTTCCAATGGAGGGGAGCATTTTCACTTCATTGCCTCCAGTCACTCCCCTCCATCATAATACAAATTAACAATAATAATTATAAATTCCTGATTGACACGGGATCGTCAATCAGTTTAATAAAACCCAAAATATTCCCATCTCCTTTAATAGAAGTAAGTCCTGTTTGTGTAAAAACAGCCACCGGAAATATTATCCTTAATAGAACACAAGAAATTTTTAGTCCTATAAGAAAGTCTAAGCTGATGTTTTTTGTTTTGGAATTCGGAAGTGATTGTGATGGCCTTTTGGGATTCGATAACTTGAAAAAATTAAATGCACTAATAAATATCCCAATGGGTTGCGTGAGTCTAAATAAAATTAAATATTTCTTTTTTAACGACAATCAGTTGACAAGAATCTTAATTTTGCTTCGAACGTCGATCGTGTTGGGGGCCAGAGTAATGATAAAGAATTTTTCAATTGTATTGATGGAAATTGCAATGATTCAATATTTAAATTGGATCACCTCAGTCGGGAGGAACGCACAGGGTTGGAAAAATTGTTGAGAAAATACAACAATATTTTTTATAGAGAAGGAGATAAATTAACCTTCACTAACGTGGTCAAACATAAGATTAATACTGTTCATGAGGACCCAATATATTGTAAAACATATCGTTACCCTCAAGTTCATAGAAAAGAGGTTAATACGCAAATCCAAGAGATGCTTGACCAGAATATCATATGCCATAGTCAATCGCCATATACAGCCCCAATTTGGGTTGTACCCAAAAAGATTGATACATCTAACAAACAGAAATGGCGTATCGTTATGGATTATCGGAAATTAAATGATATTACTATTATCGATAAATATCCGATTCCAATTATAGATGATATTTTAGATAAATTGGGTAGGTGCTTATATTTCACTACCCTTGATCTTACTAAGGGATTCCATCAAATCGAGATGGAGCCATCTCATAGGAAGAAGACGGCATTTTCTACTCAGAATGGACATTAAGAATTTTTGAGAATGCCATTCGGCTTAAAGAATGCGCCGTCAACCTTCCAATGATTGATGAATACAATTTTAGGGGATTTTATTGGAAAAGAGTGTTTGGTGTACTTAGACGATATAATAATCTGTAGTACATCTCTATAAGAACATCTCAATTCAATAGAAGAAGTATTTAAAAAACTCTCTAAATCGAACCTAAAGGTCCAACTAGACAAAAGTGAGTTCATGAAAAGAGAGACCACCTTTTTGGGTCATGTCATAACACCCGATGGAATAAAGCCAAATCCTGACAAGGTGAAAGCAATAATAAATTACCCTATCCCGAGGACTGAAAGGGAAATAAAACAGTTCCTAGGGCTGGCCGGGTTTTAAAGAAAATTTATTTAAAATTTTTCAAAGATAACTAAACCCTTAACTCAGTGCCTTAAGAAGGGAAATAAAATTGATATTTCGGAAAAGAGTTACATTGGCGCGGTGGATACTGTTAAACTTTTGATTACCAGTGAGCCAATCTTAGCTTTCCCAGATTATGAGAAGCAATTTACCTTAACAACAGATGCTTCCAATATCGCCCTTGGTGCCGTTCTCAGTCAGAATGGTCATCCAATCTGCTTTGCGAGTCGCACTCTAAATGAGCATGAACTAAATTATTCTGCTACCGAAAAAGAGTTGCTGGGTATTGTTTGGGCGACAAAATATTTTCGCCCCTACTTATATGGTAGAAGATTTTTGATCAACAGCAATCATAAACCACTACAATGGTTACAGAATCTTAAGGAGCCTAATCAAAAGCTACAAAGGTGGAAGATAAAACTAAACGAGTTTGATTTCGAAATAAAGCATATTCCCGGAAGAGAGAATCACGTTGCCGATGCACTTTCTCGCATAAAGAATGAAAATTGTAACCTCAGTGAAATTGAAGAAAATGATGAACCAATTGATGAGGTAAATGAAGTAGTGGAAATTTCTTCTGTAGCGGCGACAATTCACTCCGCCGATGAAGATAATTCCTCATATGTATCAATAACAGAAAAACCCTTAAATCTGTTCAAAAACCAAATAAAGCTCGTAAGAGGAAATCAAAATAAAGTCTTCAGAAAAAAAAATGTTTTCCAACAATCTTACCACGGTTATTTACAGAAATCTGGATACCGAATCAGTGAAAGACATAATCAACACTTATTTACTCGATAGAAATGTGACTCTTTATATGCCAAATAATGATGATTTTATAGAGCTCCAAAGAATTTATGCTCAGATTGTTTCGCATAGAAGAAACAAAGTCTTGAGATCAACTAAACTTTTGGAAAATTTATGTAGTTACCCTGATTTTAAAACAACAGTTTTGGAAATCCATTTAAATGGACTTCACCAGGGAATAGAGAAAATTGTAAAAGCCTTTAGAACAAACTATTATTTCCCAAATTACATAAAGGAAATATCCCGTATAATAAACGAATGCGAACTTTGCAATCGTTGTAAAACGGATCATATAGATTGTAAATTGCCATTTAAAATCACACCTCCTGTTTACGAAACAAGAGAAAAATTTGTAACAGACTTCTGGCAGTGGGATAAAGAGTACTATTTGACTTGCATAGATTTGTATTCTAAATTTGCAGTGGCTAAACCGGTGAGGTTACTGAATTGGATTGAAACCAAAAAGGCTCTTTTAAAAGTATTTAATACTATGGGCCCTCCAAAGATTTTAAAAATAGGCCAGGATTAGGGCATGAATAACATTAATATAAAAAAATGGTGTGAAGAACTGAAAATTAAATTGGAAGTCACTACAGGCAAAACCGGAATAGGGGATGTAGAAAGATTGCACAAGACGTTAAATGAGAAATTAAGAATTATAAACACGTCAAACGATAGCGAGCTGAATTATATGAAAATAGAACTAACGTTGTTTACCTATAATCACAATATAGTCCATTCCACAACCGGCGAAACACCCTATAACATTTTTTTTAATAGACTAGAACCTAAAACCAATCCACAAATAGAAAAAGAAAAACGAATTGATAATATAAATAGGTTTAGAATGGAAAAGCCAATGGATACGAATTTTGTTGGCGCAGAGATTCAAAGGAAGAGATTAAATAAAAAGGATAACCCTTTTTAAGAAGGCAGAAGTGTTGAGAACAGAAGATGACGGTGAACACTTTGTAGTTAAGTTTAGGGATAGAAGCGTTAGAAAATATAAGAGTCAGTTCAAAAGAAGGAAAAATTTCACATAAAACAATTCTAATGGTATAATTTCAGGGCTGAATGTAACTGGAAATCAAAATCGATCGAAGGGTATTAATGCCCTTTGGATCATAATACTTACATTGGCGACAGTAATTGTAAAAGTCAACAATCAGATAATGGAAATAAACCCAATAGACAGTAATTTAGGCTACAGTATAATAGAACAAGGAATCAGCAACCAGCCTGCTAGCTTTAAGTATCATATATTGACCATAAATAAAACTTATCTAGACTTGACCTATGACACTCTACTCGAGAAATATAATAAAAATAAATGTTACCGGACTGATATGATCAAGAACTATCTTTCGTTGGCTGGCAAAGAAAAGAAAATGTTTTTGAATAGACACAAAAGAGGCCTTGCCAATTTCGTAGGAAGTGGTGTGAGGTTTTTGTTTGGTACAATGGACAATGAGGATAGAATAGAAATACAATCACCAATAGAAGATTTCAAGAAAAATACGATTTCGTCTAGCGAATTTAATGAAATTGTCGACCTTATTAACAACGAAACAAGACTGATATCAGTGCTCGAAACTGAAACGCGCAAGCTTCAAAACAAACTAACAGAAAAGGTACTTTCTGATCTTTTTCTTGACAACGTCAAACTGTTTTTGGAACATATACAAGACATTCAATTGGCCATGCAGCTAGCATGAATGGGTATTATAAATCCAAAGATTGTGGATTTGCCCACTATTTCTGACCTTACCGACATAGAATTTTAAAGTATCAAAACTTCCGTATGGTTGGAGCAAGAGAAGATTTTTTTTGTACTCTCAATACCTACATCATTCAAATCGTTTAAAAGGATTAAAATAGTACCTATACCAGATAAAAATAAAGAAGAATTGGTAATAGATGGTGGTACTGATTTTGTTAGAAGAAGTGATATGATTTTTGAATTTAAAAACAATAAGGTCGAATACACAAAAAGTGTCTGTATTAGGAATCTTTTAAATAATAACAAGACCGAATGTCAATTTAAGAAAAACAATGAATCTTCCATAGAATTTGTTCAACCAAACATTGTAGTAACGAAGAATTTAAAGCCAACACAGATAAAACAAAATTGTAATGAACTTAATATAAAAATTAGCGGTAATAATATAATAAATTTACACAATTGTAAAATAAAAATAAATGACTTTAAAATAGAAGTACAACAAATTATTGAAAAATCATCTATATTGCCTAGTATTAAGGATACTGCAAACATTGTAAAACTAAATTTATCTTTGCCTGGTTTAAAAAAACATATTGAATATGTCAATGAAAAAAAACGAAAATTATTTGATTGGCCTACTAATTTCAATTATTATAATGTTGTTATTAATTTTTGCATTGTTCATTAAAAATAAAAAATATCTATTAAAAATTTTAAAAGAAAAAACAATGAGGTCATTGTTGATTCTAAAGAGGGGAGGAGTGACGTACATGCCACTACTAGTGACATACATAACACCACTCCCACTCATAATATAAATATACCATAATCTTTACCAATCTCATAAACATAAACATAACGGATAAACAAAGATTTTAAATTTCAATTTTAATGCATTTTTAAATTGCTGACTCTTTCGAGGTTTTAAATTACTTTCCTTTGTTCATGTTGTTTACGAAAGAGTCAGATAAATAAAAAACTGTAAATTAGATTAAGAATAAATAAGATATTTTTAAAATAAAGATTCAGTTTATATAAAAATACAATACTTAGCACAAGTATACATTATTTGCACATGATATCACAGGTAATTTTATAGAAAATAAATACACTTAAGGGATTTTTACAAAGTTTCTGAAGTTTTTGATAACGAGTGTTAATTTTAGAAATGCCTTTTGATAACAAAACACAATTCAAATAAATATAGAAAAGTCGCCGTTAAATCTTACTTTAGCAAGTACCCCGGAACACGTTTATACCTATTTACATAAAACAAAATGTTTCTATTACAAAAAGGAGCAAATTTTGTTAAACAAAGTGGAAATATTCGCAAAATTAATAAAAAAAAAAGTTCAATGACATTTAACAGGTTTCTAAATAGGCTAAATTTTTTTCAACAAATATTGTAAAGATCCGGATAGATTATTTAAAAAACACCCCTATGTTACCCATATTGGTCTATTCCGCCAAAGAATATTTGAAATGTTGCATATTTTATACAAAAACTTGATAGAATGAGGTTTAGCAGCATTTATCATTACATATTCTCCATAAAATTACTTTTTCTGAACTCCGGAATATTTTTTATTTCATATAGAGCTTAACTGGATTTTTATGGAATAAAATAAATTAAAACAAAGTTATTTGAATTCTGAAGTATATAAAACGTAATCAGCTCGTTATTCAAATACTTTTGATTTTATCTATGACCAAAATAAAAAAACATATTTATGTATAAATTTTTTCATTACGTTTCTTTTTCGTGTACTTTTCAGTAACCAGAACATACATTTTTACTATAAAAGTTACTTTTTTTAAATAAAACAAATCTAAAGGGAAAACCATATAAAGTTTTCGGGTTATTTTAAAATTGGTTTTTAAAAGCATTAATTATACAATAATAATAGGATTTGCCAGGTAACAACGTTAAATTTCCTAAAGTTTAAATGAGCTATTAAACTGTTATTGTGTGTTTTAGAACGGAAACATCCGTCACTTTTCTCTTAATGTTTTTTGTTGTTCATTTTTTACCAAAAATTGTGTTATGTGTTATAAGTTCTATTCCTCATTTTTCTTATTGCGCCAGCGATAATAAATAAAAATGTTATGACTATTATCGAACTGTGGACAGTAATGGGTCGCAATTGTTCCAACTTCATAACTTGTTCTTTAAAATTTGCATTACTTAACTGCAATTACGATAGTGGTTTTGTTGGGGATGCTGAGTTGTAACCTATGTCTGGTTCCAATTCGTACCGTGGTATTGAGGTGGCGAATTATGAAGGTGCCATATACATATGTTGATTGTTGAGTTATCTATTTAATATTTTTCTTTAAATTGGATCTGCAATACGATGTTGGGATACACTCTTATTCACTTAATTCCACATATTTTATTGAAACATATTATTATTGTTATTATTATTATTATTATTATTATATACATATTATATTAATTACCACATTATTTCTTTTAAATTTTCTTTAAAATTTTTTTTCACAACATTTTTACACAATACTTCCGTAATAGTTTCCAAAGTTGTATTTAAAATTTAAAAAGGTTGTTCTTTACACTTATTTCTAATCATTTAAAAATTTTGTTCGCTTTGCTGGAGCGCTTACTCCACTGCTTAATAAGTGTTTAAGTACTGTTAAATTGTTTGATATATATTTTTTTTATTACAATTAGGTAAAACACACTTAAATTCTTATGTTTTAAAAGGGTGTTCATTGGGCATAAACAAATATTGAGTCTTCGCCAACTATATATCGATTTATGTCTAAGATTTTGCCAGAAATATAAAAACTAAAAATGCACCGATTTTTTTTTAATTATTTGTTAAACCTTCAATATAATTTTGCTAGCACTAAGTTGTCAAATGCTAAATTCTGAATTAAGGCCAGCATTAGTAATTTTTGTCATATCTTTTCTCCACAGAAAGCAAAACTTTGAGGTTGTGATGAAATGGGCAGCGAATAGAAAACCTCTTACAAGATACATTTGAAGAACCTGATAACTTGTGAATATGTACATGAAAGCTCTTAAAAATCAGCTCACAAAAACCTTACACATGTAGAGCACCTAGTGGTATAAGCGGGTCAAATTTTAAGAAGCAGAGTAAAAAATCGACTTTTTAGATCGATTGAAATTTTCGACAATTACCCAAGATACTCCGACAAAAACACTTTCAGAACGAATTACTTTGGTGAAGAACGAAATTTTAAAAGGCAGCCAGGAATGCTAGTAGCTTTTAAATGCATGGTCTTCACAGAAAAGGATATCAAAAAAAAAAAAACCAAAAAAAAAAAACAAAAAATACAACCATTGGATATATGACGGCCCCTGCTTATATGAAAAAATGTGTAGGATATTTCGGACAGCGCCGATGGCAAGGCGACTCATCTCCGCTTAACAGTATGCGCTTCAAGTTGTCATATTGTCATTTACATTATAGTTCTTACTTTTGAATTACCATAGTAAGATATGATAAAAACGACATAAATTTTCTTCAACCGTGAGGACTAATATATGCAACAATTTGATCAAAAAGCGTAAGTGTTGGCAGTTATAGGAAGTATGATTGGATATCCCTCAATGCTTGAAAGCTCCAGTAGTGATTTCAGTCTTCCAAATACGAGCTGGTTTTTTGAAAAAAGAAATAAAACTGTGACAATATATATAAGTGACTATGTGCAAAAGATGGAGACAACTTTAGAAGAACACATATAGAACAATAAAAACCGCAAAAAGCGATTTTATTGACAATTGGCGGAGGAGAAAGTTGTTATGCTCTACACCTACAACGCCAAGCATTAATGGATTACCTAAAATCCAAATAGACAGAACACCGCTGAGACCGATAGTATCTTCGACACAAGTGGAAAAATGGTGAAAACGTATCTTCTAAAACAAATAACATTACAAAAACAATTTTATTAACAAAGACAAATTCAACTCAAAAAAATTAGAGAGCAAGATATTTTAGTTTCGAAGGAGGTTATACAACTCGGCTGAATGTTGGTTATTTTTATATTTGTGCCTCCAGAACTCAGTCATTTCTGATCCGATTGAAAATTTTTGGTAATATGATAGATTATCCTTACAGATTGGTCCCGTTTTAAAAACAGCTTAAAATTTTAAAAATTAAAGGATATCCCCATACAACATACATATTTTTTACGTGTATTATGAATAGTAAAGGGCACTTCTGTAAAATTTAAAATGACTGCGTATTACTATAGCTCCCAAAAACAAAAGTTATACAAAAATAAATCTAAAAATTAAAGGGCGCCCCCATAATTAATGCAAATTTACTTATATGGGCCTATCTTTTGAACCGTTATAGACAAACGCTTGCAAATTGGACAGAATGTCGATTGCTAAGGCCGTTATAGTAACAAGTATTAATATTACAAATTTCAAATTAAAGGGTGAGCCAATACTTCATTAAATTTTATGTATATGAACATACTTTTCAACAGTTGTAGACAGACGCTTGAAACTTACAACGAACATGTATTGCTTAGTCCGCTATAACTACAAGTATAAAATATGGATTTGGAAGTTAAAGGGCGTTCCAATAGTTCATGTAATTTCAAGTGTGTGGCCGTACTTTTGAACCATTGTAGACAGTACGCTGAAACTTAAAAGGGACATGTATTGCTAAATCCGCTATATCAACGAGCTTATAATTTGAATTTAGAAATTAAAGGGTGTCCCATAATTCATGAAGAGTTACTTATATGAGCCTATCTTTTGAACCGTTATGGACAAACGCTTGCATTAATATTAAGTATTATAAATTAAAGGGTGCGCCAATAGTACATTTAATTTGATGTATGTTCCCATACTTTTTAACAGTTATAGACAGACGATTGGAATTTACAACGAACCTGTATTTATAAGTCCGCTATAACAATACTTTTGAACCGTTATAGACAAAACGCTGAAACTTAAAGGAAACCTATATTTCCAAGTCCGCTGTATCAACGAGTTTATAATTTGAATTTAGAAATTAAAGGGTGTCCCATAATAATTGTAGATTTACTTATATGGGCCTATCTTTTAAAGCGTTATAGGCAAACGCTTGTAAATTTGACGCAATGTCGATTGCTATGGCCGTTATAGTAACAGCTGATAATATTTAAAATTATAAATTAAAGAGTGCACCAATATTTCATTTAATTTGGTATATGGCCATACTTTAAACAGTTGTTGACAGGCGATTGATATTTACAAAGAACCTGTATTACTACCTACTCTATAACTACTAGTTTAAAATTTGTATTTGGAAATAAACGGGTGTCCGAATAGTTGATATAATATTGTATATGTGGCCGGACTTTTGAACCATTATAGACAGACAGCTGAAATTTACAAGGGACATGTTTTGCTAAGTCTGCTATAAAAAGAAGCTTATAATTTGAATTTAGAAAATAAAGGGTGTTCCCAAAATAATTTAATTTGTTCCATATAGCTGAATTTTTGAATCACTAGATACAAACACCTGAATTTTTGACTACTTTATTTGGTAAAATAAGAAGTATAAAAATGTAATACTTTAAATTAAATAGATAATATAATCTGATGTATATGGGCAAACTGTTGAACCGTTACAGACTGACGGTTGAAATTTACACAGAACCTGATTGCTAAATCTACTACAACAGCAAGTATACAATTTGAATTTGGAAATTAAAGAGTGACCCTATAGTTGCGGCAATTTGTTGTATATTGCCAAACTATTGAACAGTTGAAAAAGTATAAAGTTTGCAGATATAAGTGTGTCCCAATAGTTAATGTAACCTAATTTATGTGGCCATACACTTAAGCTGTTATAGGCAGACAGATGAAATCTGTTTTGAAGTCGGTTTTTTCCCCAAGAATTATGTTATTTACCAACATCCCAGTTCACAGTGCCAACAAAAATATAATGGAAAAAATGTGACATAATTAAAACGATCACAGCAATTATCTGAGTAAAACAATTATAAAAAATTTATATTCAGATTTAGGACATGTCGATGGGCAACCCACTTATGCCAGCTACTCTAAAAAAAAACATATTCGTTATGATAACCGAATTTGTTACCAATAGATTTTTGTCGGTCATGAGTATTATTTGGAATTTGGTTAACATGTCTGAATTAATATGGTACTTGCGACTGTTTTAGAAAATAATTTGAAAAGGAGGACTAAAATAAAAATAAATAAATGAAAAATATTATTGTGAATTAAAAAAATTGCTTTAATGTTTAGATTTATTTAAAAATTAAGTTACAACCACATGATTATATTTATAAAATTTCATGATACCACTTCGCCACCATATTTCGTCCGGACTTCTTACTTTTTACTTGAACCCCTCCACTTTCCATTTTAATCGGAAATACGACAAAAAATAGTTTTGTTTACAAAAGTCCTTTTTAGTTATACGTGTCCTTACCCTTCGACAAAACTGGCGAATTTTTGCTCCCATAAAATTTTTTATTTTAAAACTAAAATATTAACAGAATATATTTGAGTAAAGACACAAATCCGTCCGGTAAACTTTGATAACAGTCGTTGGGACTAACTGTTAATATCTAATATTGCTTGATAGTTCTTCATATAAAAAATGTCTCAAGACTATATTTTAGTTATTTATAATAAAAACTAAATCATGATATTAGTAGCTAAATTTTAAAACTATTAACCGATTTTTCACCAATATTTTTTCTGTGTGTGTAGCTGACATAGTTCTACATTGTTTACTTTTAATACCTTAATGGAGCTATAAAATAAAAATATATCAATAAAATACATATGTATATAGGTAAATAAAGAGACGACATCCTACCTATTATTAACATAGACGATCAAGATGAAATCTTAAAAAACACAAAAGGTGCGCGAATAGTTCATTTAATTTGATGTATATTGCCATACTTTTTAACAGTTGTAGACAGACGCTTGGAATTTACACCGAACCTGTATTGGTAAGTCGCCTATAACAACAAGAATAAAATATGGATTTGGAAGTTAAAGGGTTCCAATAGCTGATGTAATTTCAAGTGTGTGGCCGTACTTTTAAACTGTTATGGACAGAACGCTGAAACTTAAAAGGGTATTTCCAAGCCCGCTATATCAACGAGTTTATAATTTGAATTTAGAAATTAAAGGGTGTCCCATAATAATTGTAGATTGACTTATATAGGCCTATCTTTTAAAGCGTTATAGACAAACGCTTGTAAATTTGACGCAATGTCGATTGCTATGACCGTTATAGTAACAGCTGATAATATTTAAAATTATAAATTAAAGAGTGCACCAATAACTCATTTAATTTGGTATATGGCCATACTTTTAAACAGTTGTAGACAGACGATTGAAATTTACAAAGTATTACTAACTCCTCTATAACAACAAGTATAAAATTTGTATTTGGAAATAAACGGGTGTCCGAATAGTTGATATAATATGGTGTGTGTGTGGCCGCACTTTTGAACTTTTATAGACAGACAGCTGATTTTACAAGGGACATGTTTTGCTAAGTCCGCTATAATAAGAAGCTTATAATTTGAATTTAGAAATTAAAGGGTGTTCCCAAAATTAATGTAATTTGTTCTATATGGCCTATTTTTTGAACTGTCGTATACA
Organism: Gymnosoma rotundatum; assembly: GCA_916610165.2. NCBI lineage: Eukaryota > Metazoa > Arthropoda > Insecta > Diptera > Tachinidae > Gymnosoma > Gymnosoma rotundatum. Next base: position 67,147,219 of record OU744339.1, read on the forward strand.
AACACCTTAATTTTAGACAGAATGTCCACTACTTTATTTGGTATAATAAGAAGTATAAAAATGTTATATTATAAATTAAAGAGTTGATATAATCTGATGTATATGGGCAAACTGTTAAACCGTTATAGACCGACGGTTGAAATTTACACAGAACCTGATTGCTAAGTCTACTACAACAGCAAGTATACAATTTGAATTTGGAAATTAAAGAGTGACCCTATGGTTCCTGCAATTGACAAACTATTGAACAGTTGAAAAAGAATAAAGATTGCAGATATAAGTGTGTCCCAATAGTTAATGTAGCCCAATTTATGTGGCCATTCACTTAAGCTGTTATAGGCAGACAAATGAAATCTGTTTTGAAGTGGTTTTTTCCGCATGAATTATGTTATTTTAATTGTTTTTAAATCTTTTTGACCTAGCCGCGTTAAGGGAAATGGGACAACAAAATGTAATTTAATATACATAAATAGGAACAACAAAGAGAACTTCGACAACAAAAATAGCTAAGTGTCAAGTAAACATAATAAAAAGAAAGGAGGCTCAACATATAACAAAAAAACAGGCCACACAGCTGTTTTTGATAAAGTTAAAATATTAAGTAAGGAGAAAGTGGAGAGAAAGAGATAAATACAAGAAAGTTTTCATATTTAAAAGAAAATAAATAATAGAATAAATTTTAGAGAGGACACTGACAACATTAATGCAAGCTATAGAATAACCAGTAGCTAATCTTTGACATTAAGCTTAGATGTGTTTATTGTTAAAAAAATTCGTTGCAAAATGTTTTTATGTTTTTTGTTTCTCATGTAATATGTAGTATAATAACGTTTTTTAATTTGTGAGTAGAATGTTATAATATATCAAAGTTTTTAAATTTCAAAATTTAATAAAATAAAATTATAGGCAAAAAACCCTGGAGAAAGCCGGCCAACAATCGACGAAACGTTGGATCATATTTTAAATAAATTGTTTTAATTACCCTGAAATTGTAGTCCCAAATGTCTTGACTTAAAAGTACCTTTAACAAAACCTAAAAACTTAGCCAACTTCAAACATCACCTAGTTATTTAATGTTACCTCCATTGCTTTGGCTGCCATAGTTTCCAATACTTATGGCTGTTAATGTATATTTGGCATCACAGACCGCCAATAAAACAATACTAAGAAATTTCTTACAGTTAAAGAATCTCGAACTGGAGTGTTGCGAGCATTTAATGGCGCCAACTAAATTTGGATCTTTCCACATTTGAGGGAAATCCCTCTCGATGTTTCTGTATTGCTGCGTTGTCGGCTCACTCCAAAATTATTTTTCTCACAGTAGATTGGCCGATTTTGTAACTCCATGCAATATCTTGCATAGACACTCCATCAGCTTAATATTTTCAAAATGATTCTGAATTTATTGCTCATTAAATCAAGCATTTTTAATATTGCAACTTAAAGTCTTTCTCCTCGGTTTTAATTCTAATACAGAACAGTGATGAATTAATAAAAAAATTTAAAGAGGAAATGCTTTAACGAAAGTCACTGACTGGCATAACTGGCTAGATTGAAATTTCACAAGAAATTTGTTTAAAAAGTTGCTAAAAGGAATTATTGTTTTTATAACTTAGATCTGTTATATCAAAACCATCTTTTGTTTTGTTTTTTTGTTATTCTTTGCAAATAGAAATAAGTTAAACTTTATTGCTGAATCTTTTAATGTATTTAAATAACTATTAGCTTATTTTTCTTATTCTTCCTTACATATACTGCTACAAACAACTTTTAACTTTAAGTAAAATTATCATGAACAAGTACCCACTTGCTCATCAGATTTTATATGAACGGTCTAATTCAAAACAACGTCCTATTTTATGTTTAAAGTTTACAATAGTTATTACACACATTTCGTTTAATAAATAATTTTTAAAACTTAGTACCAAAGTATATCTATAACAAGTACATGCAGGAGTTCAGCTGATAATTTTATTGGTGTGCGTGTTTATCATGTTTTGTGTCCAAATTTGTTTACATTTATTTTTATTTTGCTATACATTTCTTTTCCTTTTTTTATGTTCTATCAGGGATGGTAAACTAAATATTCAAATTACACTTTTTCAACTCAAGTTGCATTGAACATCCTTTTATTGTTTAAATTTACATTTATAAAGTCGTTAAAAGGTCATTCTCTTACTTTTTTTTTAGTAATAATTAAGTAAAATTCATATTAGTTTTTTAGTTAGACAAATTATAAAATGTTACCCACTTTGCCGTCTCTGTACTGTTTTTTGACATAATACATGATTTTACACAAACAAAATGCCCGTTGTTGTTCTAATGTTGTATTTGTTGTAGACTTGCATGTACTTGATATAGGTATACTTTCCTTAGTACTCAAAAACACATAATAACAGTTCAATAGCTAATCTTCTTGAATTTAGTTTTCTCTTTATAATTATTTTATACAAAAAAGGAACTTGCTTAGCAAAAATATACTGTAAAATACAGGAAAAAATTTATAAATAAATATAATTTATAATAAATATATACACTAAAGGAAAAACGTGCTAAGATCAATATTTTATGCTTGAAGTCAAGAATTTCCGTTTCAAAAGTCTGTTAAGCGCTAAAATTCCTGATTAAGGTTATAAACCATAAATTAATTCTCATTCTAAGATCATATTCAAGATTGTATTCTTAAAAAATCTTTAATCAAGATTGCATTTTTAAAATTTAAAAATATAATCTTGAGAAAATTCATATTTCAAATTCGAATTTAAGATTGTGTTCTTTATACTAATCTTAAGTCAGGAGTAAATTCTTGAATTTTAAGAATAAAATTCTTGTATATGAATGTTTTTTTGACCTTTTTTAGTTAATTTTTGTTTTCTAATTTTTTAAGCACTAGGTCAGTTTATAAATAATAACAAATGTTTATTTATATTTTCAATATTTCGCCACACCTTTGGGTGGCATCATCAGGAAACAGGAATCAAAAATTAAATTTTCTTTTTTTTAAAATAACAAATTTAAAATGAAATTATTTTTTCAAACAAAAACAGAAAAATCAAAAACCAAACGACAAAAAACTCAAATATTTAAAATTTACATTCTTATAAATTTAAAACTCAAAAAACATTCAAGTAAAATAACTCAAAAATTTAAAACATTTACATTCTTATAAAAATTTAAAAAACAGAAAACATTTAAATTATTTAAAAATGTTAAAAAACTTAATTCAAATACATTAACATAAACTTTCACGATAGAAATGTTACAAGCAATCATATACTCTCAAACGTTTATTTTTTTTTTTTTTTTTTTTATATAAATAAACATTTGTTATTATTTATAAACTGACCTAGTGCTTAAAAAATTAGAAAACAAAAAATAAAATTCTTGTTTTAAGATTATTTTTAGTACTGAATTCTTAAAATTTGTCATATTGGTTTTTACCTAAATTCCAATGTTGAAATAAAACAAGTTTTTATATTTTGAATAGTTATTTATTTGTATTTACATATACAGTGTATGTGTTAAAAATAAAAAGAACGCACTGATAAATGTGATTTATATATATACGCAAACATTATTTTGTTTGCTTTCAATCATATTTTGGTAATTAATAATATATTATTGTTAATTAGTAAAAATACACTGGTTGCGGTTCGTAATTTTAAAAGTTAAAAACAACCGTGTTGCATTATTGTGCGCAGTAACCAGTTAATGGTTAAATGTTAACATAAAACTGTTTGTCGTGAGTGCAGTTTTGTAAAATACAACTACAATTTGTTCTTCGTAACTATAAATTATTACAAGAACATAATGTGGTTATTGGGACCATATCGCAACCATGTGCGTGTGGAAAGCAAATATCTTTTGTGTGTACTCTGTGTAAAATTACTTATAAATATTAAGAAACACTTACATTTGAGATATTTGATACAGACTCCATCTGAAACTCTTGCGAAAGGTTTTGAAGCAAAGCGTCGTCTGACATCTCCGACGTATCTTCCTCTGGCACGCTGATCAGCTCATAACCTTCCATTGTCATCGGTAATAAAGTGTCACTCATTGAAATGGTTATAAGAACCATAACGTCGTTATTTTGGCCTTGTATTTAATCAAAATTAATACTAAATACTTTTTTTAGGTTAATACTTTTTATAAATTGACAATTTCAGTGACGTTAAATCTTCATTTTAAGAACGCAAGTTGCAATTTAAGAATACTTTCTCAATAGTTAGATTACAAGCATGCGTTCTCAAGGTTCAAGATCACGTTCTTAATTTAAGAATGCAATCTTAAAATAAAGATTACATTCTTATTTTAATTCTTAACTTAATTCGAGAACGTCAATCTTACTGGCCAAAATTCAAGATTGTAAATTTAAGATTTCTACAATCTATAATCAAGAATTTTGTTCTTAAATTTAGATAGTCATTTTTCTATTAGTCGTAATCATAGATAAAATAAAAAGAGTTCGTTTACGATCTGATTACATATTATATATTTCACTACTTAATTTTGTATAAATTTATTATTATTTAATATAACAAATATAGTTTAGCTCAGTAGCTGCAAATCAGTTAAAAAGCTGTTCGGGGTTCAGAAAAATAATTTTAAGGAAAAATGTAATGTGATAAGTGCTCCTAAGACTTTTATTTTTTAGTATTCCTGGGAAAGATTTCTAAATAAACTATCAGGATTATTTAAGGTAGCTCATTTGTAAAAAATCTATTTTTGGGTCATTTTTCCCCGTTTCGGAAAAAAATTTTATTTCACCATTAAAGGCCTCGTTATGCGAACGTTGATGTAAGAAAAACTTAACGTATTTTAACGTACGGTCGTTTATGTACTTATAGAAACTTTACAAATGTGAAGTATGTCAATAAAATAAACAAAAACAAACATTGTGCAGCACAATTTGTTTGTAATTTTAATTTCAAAAGCCCGAAAAGAATTTAAAAATGGATATTGAGGATTTATTTGCTGATGTCCATAAAATAAAAATATAATAAAGCCAAAATATTAAATTACAAAACCTAACACAATTTTCAATTTGCTGCAGCTGTTCAGAACAGTGTTGAGATTTGTGGCATAGTTACGGGCACTGTTCCGTACATGTAAATTTAGAAAAAGTACTAATTTCGCTTCGAAAAATATTTTACATTGCAATATGTGCAATGTATTGACAAATTTAATTATCTGTTTTAAAAAATATTATTATGTATTTAATGTAACTATTTATTTATTATACTTTTATTAAGCAAAATAATAAAAACTGATGAATGATACAATTATTATCAATACTTAAAAAGTACCTAAAAAGGGCAAATGTGCCGCAATGGTACTTATCACATATAATTCTAGCACTATCTTATGAATGTCACGTAACAATGCCGTCAAAACCTATTTTATACAGATTGTAGCGTTCCGGAAACGTGACAGTTAATTTCGGTAAGCGTTTGCATTGTTTTAGTATATTTAAAAACAAACGGCCGTTAGGTTAGCTTACGTGGACGTTCGCATAATTGTACCTTAAATTTTGAACTCTTTTAGCTATAAAACTTCAAAATTTTGTAGGAACAGCTCGATGCGTTATGATTTTATGGTAATTTTATATCCATATTTAACTTTTCTATAAAGCACCTTAATATGATTTTTTTTAGTCCTTGAAAATGTTGCGCGAAAAAAAACAATTACAATATTATCAATCTATAAATTAAATACACGTAAATTATATTTTTTTAAAAAAATATTTTTTCTGTTGAGTGTCAGTTTCTTTATTTGAAAGTAAAATCAACAGTAATTTGTTTCTTACAATCTACCCTAACTCATAATTTATATATTTAAATGATCCCGCCACTTTATTCTGGCTCGTGTTACACCTTTGATGAGAACTAAATTTTGGAATGCAATGAAAAAATGCGACACTCAGACATAATGTTAGCACATTTGACGGGAATGAACAAATGTTTAATAAATGTTTGTATTTAAATATATTTTGTGTTAACTCCTCCCTCCTTAAGTACAATCGTTCCGATTGTTCAAACTATGTGAAGATTGTAAATGCTTGATTGTTTTTTATCAATTTTGCGGTTCTGTATTAGATGTTTCCGTTATTTCTGGAATTGCTTCTATTTGTTCTGTTTCTTTTTCTTGATGATAACATTTCCCAAATTCTAACACTTGTAATGGTTCCAACAGCCGCAAGAAAAAGAACTGCTAAAATTGCTATTATTGTTTTGCTTTTGGTTTCTAGAAGTTCCAATCGTTTGATATTTTTTATGTTTATTTTCTGTAACCTTTTTAAGGAAAGTACCTTCTCTATTCTGAAGCTAATTGCATTTGGTTGTAGGAAGGCTGGAAGGGGTTTACTGCCACTTATTGCGGGTGCAAAATATTCTAGTTCATCTATTTTTATAGTTGTATTTAAGTATTTTATCAAATAAGTTCCATTTAGTTGTATTTCTCGTCATGTGCTGTGGGCTTGCCGTTGTATTGATTTAGTAATATAAGATCGCTTCTCATTTCTTCCAGGTAAATAACGATTACGTACCCATTAGATCGTTATTTACCTGGGTGCAGTTGCTTATTCTGTTCTTAAATACGCTAGTTATACAATAATCATCTCTTAGTTCTACTATATCGTTTTTATTACATATGATTATATCATTAAAACTTTTACATTTTCCTTTGATGGCAAACAAATCATTATAACAAATTTAATATTTTATCAAATTTAATTTTATCTATTAAATATAAACTTTATAGGTTTTGTTAAATATGTTTCACAAGTATCATTATTAGTGATTGAAATGATAAATATATATAAAATTTCTTTATTGTTGGTTACAATTTTTACATCTCCGAAAGTAAGTAATTCATCAACGTTAAGTATTGGAATTTTATAACTTATTAACACGTTATTTAAGGCTTCAAATCTTGTTCCTTATTTTATTTTTTACTTTTTCACAAGTGCGGTTTATCTAAACTAGGTTTCGCTTTCGCGAGCTTAGCAGGCGTTGGCTTATACGCACAACCCGGTTTGTAATTAAAGTACTGAGGAGCCTGTCAAAGTTTCACTGTGATTTGCAGTTTTTTGAAGGACATTTTCGAAAGTCCCTGCTCGGGCGCCAATTAAATACGCGTAAATTGTATTTTGTAAAAAAATATTTTTTATGTTTAATGCCTGTTTTAACTGACAGCTCAACTTCTTTATTTGAAAGTAAAATCAACAGTAATTTTTTGCTTACAAGCTACCCTAACTTACAGCTTTAAATTTTAATGATCACGCCACTTTATTCTGGCTTGTGTTGCACCTTTGATGAGAACTAAATTTTGGAATGAAATAAAGAAATGCTACACTCAGACATAATGTCAGCACATTTGGTGGGAACGAACAAATGTTTGTGTTTAAACATATTTCGTATTAACTTATATGTCATAAGCTTTTCTTTGATGCTACTCACATGTATATCGAGCACATATTTAAGATAGAGAAGTTTCCTGAACCTCGCCTCGTGATTTTGTTTGCTTATCTTACATGTTAAAACCAAATATGTGTATAAACACATCTTGTACCAAACTGAAAAACACAAACAGCTAACAAAATGTGTTATAAACATTTTCAGTTTTTTTTTACATATAAAATGAGCAAAAAAATGATGAGGAGGTGAGGCCTACAATTTTTAAATAAAATCCAGTTTAAAAAGTGTGTGAAACTTTTTTGTTTAATGAAAATTTTAAATATATTTCCACAACATATACTGTAAGAAGTGTAAATGAAATTTGACCTCTGAAAACATAATCAAGAAAGTCAGTTGAATAGCGCCAGTACTATTATACTTTAACAAATATTACTTTGTATTTTAAAAATTAACTACATAGTATGCTTTACATATTTTGTTTTTTATTTTATATGACATAAAATTTTTACTTACGTATTGAGATATAACCCTGGAGTTAATGTCGACGGCGTTGACGGCGTTTCAACGCCGAAAAAGTTGAAACAGATTAAACTTTTACGGCGTTGCAACGCGTTGAGATTAACTGCTCTCATACAATTTCATACGATTCAACTTTTTTTTGACATTTGACGCCGTCGACTACGTCGATATTAACCCTGGAGTTAATGTCGACGTCGTTGACGGCGTTTCAACGCCGTAAAAGTTGAAACAGATTGAACTTTTACGGCGTTGCAACACGTTGAGATTAACTGCTTTCATACAATTTCATACGATTCAACTTTTTTTTTGACATTTGACGCCGTCAACGACGTCGACATTAACTCCAGGGTAACTCCAGGGTAACATAGAAAACATTGCCTTTTATATTTCCATAAGTTATGGGCCTGACTCATTATTTAATTTAATTTCTAAATAAAAATATGGCGAACTCTTTAATCCAAATTAAAAATTAGTTGGAAGCAAAAATTGGTCTACGTGGTGTTTTGCGTTGAAAGCTCAGTTTGAGTTGGAAAAGTTGTGGTGTTGCATTGAAAATACAATAGAAGATACTGCAAAAGAAACATAAGCCAGATGTCGTCTCATACTTTCAATAGATAAAGATTTGTATGTGTACGTACAAGAAGCAGTTACGGCAAAGGATATTTTCGATAAATTGAAGAACTTATTTCAAGATTCTGGTTTAAATAGGCGCATAGATCTATTGAGAAAGCCATGCTCTATCCAGATGCTGGAATGTAATTCAATAAAACATTACGTTACTGAAATTGTCTCAACTGTCACAAAAGTTAAACGGTATTGGTTTTATTGTATCCGATGAATGGCTAGCATCAATTCTCTTAAAAGGATTACCTAAAGAATATAACTCGATGATTATGAGTTTGAAAAGTCCTGGCAAGGTACTAAAGGCAGACACAGGTAAAGCCAAGTTACTTCAAGAAATAAAGTATGAGCCTGAAGCCACCAATTCAGCACTATCTACCAAAAGTTAAATAAAAGTTAAAATAAAAAGAAAGATATGAAGAACGTTTAATGCTACAATTTCAAGAACTATGGTCATTATTCAACAAAATGTCCAAATCGTCAGAATAACAAAACCACAAATACATCAATGTTTGCTGCATATATTGTACAAAATTTGGGACCAAATGAGTGGTATTTCAATAGTGGAGCATCTGTACACATGGCTCAATCAAAATCCCTAATTAAAAATCTGCTTAGTTATCAGAGCCAAATTCGTATTGTTGACAATAAAACGTTAAAAGCAGTTGGTATTGGTACACTTGTGATATAAATTTCTGTTCCTGCCTGACATCAGAACGTTACAATTAAAGATGTGTTATATGTGGAGCAAGTTTACTCTCAATTGGTGAGATTATTCGTAGAAACAAACGAGTTGCTTTTAGTAAAACTGGCTGCAGTGTTGTAGCTGAAAATAACAAATTCGTTGCCACTGGAAAATTAGTCGATGGTATGTGTAAGTTAATTACACCTACCAATGCGTCTGTACTTTTAGCTAGTGATTCGTCAAACTTTAAACCTAGACGGCTAGGCCATCCAAATAATCAAACGATGGAAAAGATAAAGTCCGATGGAATGTTGCAGAATAAAGATTTTGTGAAAGTTAACCCTTTCGCTACATATTTTTACTCAAGGACAATAAAAATTTTATTTTTATATTTTTTTAATAGTTTTAATAACAAAAATTCAAATCAAAAGAAAAAAAAATTAAAAAATTTTTCGAAGTGGGTTTTTAAGACTGTTGCCAAATGGCAACAATTTTTCTCAAAGTATAAGAAAATTCACGCTTTCATCTCCTTTAAAGAAATTTTTTCATATAAAAAGTCAAAGTTATTTTTTAACAATTTTATTGAATTTTTTATTCAAACTTATAGAAAATAATATTTTAATAATTCATTTACGATAAAAAATTTATATTAATAAAAAATAAAGTTAAATTATATAATAAAACTTAAATCAAATAATTCATACAACGAGAAAGTTTTCTACAAAAATTAATAAAATAACAAAAAACATAAGCAAATGAATTCATTTATTTATAGATTGTGGTAATCATAAAAGCAATTTCGATCCTTGTTCGGCATACATAAATGTACATTGCATTTTGAACACTTGTACCTGGAATATCCTTGACAACCGTTATTTTTGCATCTGCTTTTGTTTTCTATATAAGCTGGCCAATGTTGATTTCCATCGAATCGCACAGAAGAAGAAGGTTTTCTTTCATAGGCCTTTTTTGAGGTTGACGGGCTATCCAATTCCTCACCTCCTGTGGAATTTTTCGGCCGTCCTCTTTTACGGGAACAAGTATTTTGTTTGGATTGAGCTAAAAGCCCATCGGCAATGTCATTTCGAAAACTTAAGAGATCCATGTAACCTTTATTACTTCCGTTGGTATATTCATAATCTTTGCGATACTCAAGCCAAGAGTTACATATAGCCATATCAATGAAATGGTCGAATACCTTGAGGGTCCACTTTTTGGATCTTATCGAAATTCTATACAGCGAAAGTAAAAAATCTAGCTTGTCCACTCCGCCCATACTTTTATTATACATTGCAATTACATGGGGCTGAGGTATTGTAATTTTTCTCTTCTTTTCAGCGCAGAATCTCGAAACTTCATTCAGCGGTTCATCACCATATATTGAAGACACTACTTGAACTATGCCTCCATCAAACCATCTTATAATAAATAAATTATTTTCTCTTTCTATGCGGAAGTCATAACTGCCTCTTCCTTCTTTTTTTAAATCTTTCTCTGACTTCAGTGGGACCCTATTTATTCTATTGGCTCTTATAGTTCCAGTAGACCAAATCCCTTTTTGCCTTAAAAGTAAGATTAAATTTAGAGTAGAAAAGTAGTTATCGAAAAACAGTTTGAAGTTTTGTTTTTCAGGGATTGTCTTTGCCAAATGGATAACAATATCTGAGCAAAATCCCAATTTTGTACCAGATAAAATTGTGTTTTTGCCCTGGTAAATTTCGAAGTCGTGCAATATGCCAGATGAACTACACAAACAGAAAACTTTTATGCCCCATTTTATGGGCTTTTTAGGCATATATTGTCTAAGCTCAGTTTTACCTCTAAAAGGAATCATCATTTCATCAATGCAAAGGTTTTCGTCTTTTGGTATCATGTAAGACTTTCTTGAAAACATATTTATTATGGGCCGAACTTTGTACAGCTTGTCATTAGCTACGTCATTCACAGAAAATTTTAAATTGCTGCGAATGGAATGAAATCGGGCCCTTGCCATGTTTTCTGTAAAAGCTGGAATAGTTGTAGGGCTCTTCCAGTACATTTCTAGTCTGGGATACCCTATTGATCCAGTCATTATCTCTAGGGAAAGAAATTTTAAAAACTCTTCCCGAGAAAGATTGAATGAGGTTCCGTTTTTAATCATAACTGATTGATTCGTCGCTAAAACTACTTCGTCAATAAAATCTTCCGTATAGTATTCCAAAAAATACTTTACAGGAGTTTTTTGGCATTGAAGAGGATGCTCACTGTTGAAATCTGTTTCTGGAGTGGCCCAAGGACATTTTCTCCAACGGAAGTCTTCAGTCTTTTTCACAACAAACTCATCTTCAACAGGTTCTTCTATTTCGATTTCAGTATTGGCCAGATTAACTTCATAGATATTTTCTCGTGTTAACTCCTTTCTTACAAAAGAGTCATTTTGGTCAAGAGTTTCTATTAAATCTTGTAAAACATCAATATCTTCTGGATCATCATCATCAATATCTGACAAATCTGAGTCCTCAAAATTTATCAGTATTTTTTCAATATCACTCTCTTTCATACGTCTTGTCATGATGGTTAACAAAACACAAGTGAAATTCATATACAAAAAAGTAACGTTTATTGATCAATTATATACGTAAGATAAATTTGTTGCCATATGGCAACAGGTTGATTTTAAAAAATCGCTACACACTTATGCGGGCTTAAAAACCATACTTTTTTGCGAAATCCCATAAACCAATGAGTTTTTATTAGTTTTTTATTAAAATATCTTTTTAAGATTTTGGAATAATATTTTAAAAAAATTTTACAAAAAGTCAACTTTTTTACTGAAAATTGTGGAGTATATATAAGGTTATTTAGATTTAAATTATTTTCATGAAAATTTATCTAAAATGTCCAAATTTAAAATTTTTTGTCTTCTTTAGATATTAAAAAATAATAATCAACAAGAAACAATTCAGATATATTAAATATGAACAAAAATATTAGACATAAAAGTGGCTGTTGCCATATGGCAACAAAATAGCGAAAGGGTTAACTGTATGGCATGTGCTCAAGGAAAACATGCAAAACTAAAATTTCCTAAAGAAGGTTCAACAGCTATTGATTTTTTAGAAATAGGTCACACAGATGTATGCGGCCCTATGGAAGTAAAGTTCAATGGTGGAAATTTATATGTCTTAACATTTATCAGTGATTTCAGTTGCAAAGTGGTAATTTATTTTTTGAAGACAAAAACGTTCTGTGTTTGAAGTATTTATCAAATTCAAAACATTTGTAGAAAATCCAACAAGCAAAAAGATAAAGTGTCTACGATCGGATAACTGAGGCGAATTCGTAAATCAAAAGATGTGCAATTTTTTAACAAAATCTGGTATTATGCATAAGTTGAGTGTAGCTCATAATCTACAGCAAAATGGTCTTGCTGAGCGTAAAGTTCAATCGCAAATTGAAAAAGCCCAACGCATATTATATGATGGAAAGCTTCCAAAATCATTTTGGGCTGAAGCTGTGAACACATTTGGTTATCTCATTAGTAGAATTCCTCATCGTATTCTTAAAAAGGGTCTGGATGAACTGTGGTTTAAAAGAAAACCAAATATTTTCACTTACGAGTTTTTGGTTGCAGTGCAATGGCGCACATTCCTTGCAAAAAAAGAAGAAAATTTTATCCGAAGTCGTAGAAACTGATATTCATTGGATATTGCAACAAATCTAAAGGTTATCGACTATATGATCTTGTTAAGAAGACAAAAACAGTTAGTCGGGATGTTATATTCTTTGAAAATGAATTTATGTTTTTTAACAAAGCTAAATCTGTTGAAGAATATTGGTTCGCAGTTCATCCATTAGAAGAATGAAGAAAAGGAAATTAAAGAAAACAAAGTAATTGGTGAAGACGACGATAAAGATGAGTCATTGTCGTTCTCTTCATTTACAGAGAATAACAATGAAGTAGGGGAAATAGTAGATGGTAGTAATATTGTGTCTAACAGAATACAGAGCGATCCAGTTCCGTCTAAGGAAGCAATATAAATTCCAAGGCAAAGTGAAAGTTTAGGAAAAAAAAAGCTCAAAACAGAAAATTGCATTTTAGAGGATCCTCTTATATATAAAGAAGCTTTAAACAGTATCGATAAAGATAAATGGCTAAATGCAATCAACAGTGATTTAAAATCTCTAGAAGTTTACAGCACATGGACTGAAGTTAGTTCTTCCAACTGCAAAAATCCAATAAGCTCCAAATAGGTTTTTAATCGTAAAGATGAACCTAATGGGCCAAAGAAATATAAAGCACGTTTAGTGGTAAATCGCTATATCCAGAAAAAGGTCATTAACTACGAGGAAACATACTCGCCTGTTATTCGTTACACGTTTTTAAGAATGTTAATGGCTCTAGCAATAAATCTTAATTTAGAAGTTCAGCAAATGGATGCAGTCACAGCCTTTTTACAATCAGAATTAACTGAAGACTTTTTTATTTCTAAACGCGATGGCGTGAAATGTAAAAGTGAGAACACAGTAACAAAACTCAATAAAGCTTTATATGGCTTAAAGTAGTCGAGTCTGGTTTGGAACAATAAATTGGATAAAGGTTTACAAGATTCTGGATTTATAAGATCTAAAGTGGATTCGTGTGTATATTGCCATGTTAAGGACAATAAGAGAACTTATTTGGCAATTTACGTCGATGAGAAGTTGTTATTAAGTAACGATATTGTCTTAAGCAAACAGTAAAATCGAAACTATGCAAAAAGCTGCATATGAAATTTCTGGGAAAGGCGAAAAAGTGCTTAAACATTCGAATAACCAGAGAAGATAAGAACAGTAACAAGATAAAATGTTTCGTTATCATCAGGCTATTGGAAGAATGATGTATTTAAAGCAGTGCACAAGGCCAGATATTTACCATGCAGTAAGTTTTTTAAGTCGTTTTAACTACAACCTAAGTCAAGAACATTGGAATGCATTAAAAAGAGTGTTCAGATATTTGAAAGGAAGTAAACACGCAAGACTTTGCTACAGTCAAGATGGAAATTATGAATTAATAGCTTTTTCACATGTCGATTGGCCTCACGATAGTGATGAAAGAAAGACGACAGCTGGTTATGCGGTTATTCTACAATCAGGTGCTATTTCGTGGTGCAGTAAAAAAAATAAACTGCTGCTTTATCTTCAACTGAGGCCGAATACACGGCAATGTCTGTAGTTACACAAGAAGTTATATTTTTAGGAGGTCTTTATTCAAAATGAGCCAACTCCAATTTTTTGTGATAACAGAAGTGCAATAATATTATCGTCCACAGATATTTTTCTTCCCCGATCTAAACATATTGACGTGTGTCATCATTTTATAAGAGGAAAGAAAAATGCCAGAGAAGTTGAGATTTTTTCTATAAAAATGGATGAGATGATAGCAGATTTTCTGACAAAAGCTACAACAGCTCCGAAGCACAAATTTTGTTTTGAAAAACTTGGTTTAAAATTGTAAGTATATTTGAGTAGGGGTGTTTTACTTTAACATATATTACTTTGTATTTTGAAAATTAACTACATTGTATGCTTTACGTTTTTTGTTTTTAATTTTATATGAAATAAAATTTTACTCAGGAGATTACCCCTACTTATGCAACGCATTGTGCCAGAACTAGGAAGTTAGATTATGAGAGGAGAAATAGAGGGAGAAGTGTTTGTGTGAATATTTAAATTATATCTTTGCACACTGAAAGTGACAGGAAAGACCTCCACAAGGAGTTTATTCCACATACAACCTGTTCTACTTAAACATGAATTTTCTCTCTAATACGTATTGCGATTCACTGACCAATCAACAACAAAGGGATGCGTTATTGATGCAGAGAGCATTTGCCTATGAAATTACGGTTTTCAGGAACAAGTTCCCAGAAATTACCGTTCTTTTAAATAGTTACCGTAATCATTTAAGAACAAATATTAATATAGGAAGTAGATTGTACATATGTACACACAGAAAAAGGATTGGTAAAAAATCGGTTAGTATATTTAAAATTTAACTATTAATATCATTATTTAATTATTATTATATATAAAATATAATCTCGACAGATTTTTCATATTGAAAACTAACAAGCGATATTGGATATTAAAAGTTGGTTGCAATTACTGTTAACAGAGTTTACCTGACGGATTTGTGTCTTCACTAAAATATATTCTGTTAATTGGGTGAAGCAACTAAACTTGTTCAACAAATTTCTTCTAATACCTGAATGTAGGTAGTTAGAATCATAAAATCAACCGTATCACTGAAAATCAAAATAGTTTTGACATAAATAATAATAATAAAATTTGTACATTTAAAAGGTAAAAAATATTTTAGTTTTAAAATGAAAAAATTTATGGGAGCAAAAATTTGCCAATTTTATTGAAGGGTAAGTTCAGGATAAATTAAAAAGGACTTTTATGCAGAAAAATATATGTGAAAAGTTTGTTTTATTTAGGATTGTACAAACATATCGTATTTTCGGTTGAAATGGAAAGTGGATGGCTTTAAGTGAAAAGTAAGAAATCCGGACGAAATAAGGAATCGTAGTGGTGAGGATGAAGTTCACGTTTTGTATCATGAAATTTATTAAAAATAATCATATTCTTGTAAACTAATTTTTAAATAAATGTTAAATCGAAAACATTTTTTTTAATTCACAATAATATTTTATATTGGTATTAGTCCTCCTTCTCGAATAATTTTTTAAAACAGTTCGGAGTACCTCATTAATCTAGTCATGTTAACCGAACTTTAGATAATGCTCATAACCGACAAAGTTCGATTGGAAACAAATTCGGTTATCATAACGAATCTGTTTTCTCTGTGTATGAATATTAAATAATGTATAATGCAAACAGTAACCATAATGCAAAAGGCATTTTCATCTTTGTATTCAAAGCAGTTATAATTAAATTTAGACAGAAATATATAATTCGATAACATTGAATATAGGTTTTTTGTTTCTTTGTTACATATGTACATATGTGTGAAGTTTGGAAAAAAGCATAGCTGTTGTTAATAAATAAAAGCAAGAAAAATCTACACAGCCATGAAGCCTAATCCATGTTCACATTGCAGCGTTTTTTCGTAATTCTCTCTCCCATTCGTAATTCAGCCTCTAATTACCAACTGAATAACGTAATTCCCCATACAAATTTTTGAGAGCGAATTACCAATTTTGTAGGTAATTAAGTTTGAATTAACACGCCAATTACGAAAAAATCAGTGTCATATCCAATTTTTATCGAAGTTTTACCTGAACAACTGTTAAAATAAAGTGAAAAGTTATATAGGACATTAAAAATTTAAATAAATATGGAAAAGAAATATATCATAAAAATAAAAATATCATAAAAAATTGTAACGTCAAGGCGCCTACTAGCTACGGTTAAAGTACTGGAAGAGACCAAAAAAGGTAAACAAAATAGTTGTTTTAAAATAAAATGGTTGTTTTTGTTGTTTAAAATAAAATGGCAAAACTTTTTTACAGTCCAACGCGTTTTCTACGAAATAAACAAACAACTGCCAAACCCAATTACTTAGATGCAATGTGAACACTCGAAATGGCACAATTCATTCAGAGAGCGAATAACGTCATTCGAGTTGTAATGTGAACATGGTATAAGCGGCTGAAAGGGTGAAAAGCACTAATAGTTCTCTCCACAAAGTAGAACAAATTTAAGTTTGTACATGTGCAAATGTAAAAGAACGTTCTTACACCGAACTGTTACTTAATAAACTCAGTCACTGTAGTGACCAAACGCTTGAAAATTAGAACAGAATGTCCACTACTTTCTTTAGTTTAATGAGAAGTATAAATATTTAAATTATAAAAATTATTTTGGCTTAAGAGCAATCATACTTACATCATAACAATCAAAATGATACTGCAACAGCATCTATAATGTTATGAGTAAACAAGTAAGAGTGATTTAAAACAAATTTGCATTCGTGTTCAATCGATGATTGAAACAAAGCAAAAACAAATGTACTAGACGAAAAACAGAGAGAACAGTAAAGAAATACGTTGGTTTGTGTGTAAATTTCGTCTAACCAAATTAATGCTGATATGAGTTATGAGTATTCTCGTATTCTTATTTACAAGGTTAGTTGGTTAAATAGATGATGTTTATAAAAATGCACAACTAAGGTAGATAGATGCGAAGAATGCTAATGAAGGTCGTAGCGGTCCAGAAAGTGCAGCATTTCATTCTGCTAGCGTCTAATTTTTCTTGTTTTCTTTGGAAAACGTCCGCATACATTTGTAAAATAAATTTTCTTTCTAAAAAAGATTTTTAGAAATTAAAAAATAAATGAACTTTAGCCAAAATAATTTCTATTCATTTATAATATTCACAGTTCAAATAATTAATAAAAATTAAATTATAAGCACGCAAGGCACAGCGAGCATTTATACTTACATCATAACAATCAAAATGATACTGGAACAGTTCAAATAATTAATAAAAATTAAACTATTTAAATTATAAATAGAACTGTGTTCCAATGATGTATTTGGCCATACGTTTGAACCGTTATAAGTAGATAGACAGATGAAATCTGTTGTGTAGTCGGTTTTTTACATATTTCCTTTCCTTCATTAGTTTTAAAAAAATCAAAATACAAAATGACACATTTTTTATATTTTAGTATTTTTGGTCAACAACACAAAAAAAAAGCAACGGTGTACATCACTTGAATATTAAACATTTAAAATTTAATTTTCTCACGTACTGTGTTAAATTAAAATAAAAATTTTTTTCTACACTTTCTATTTAATTTAAAAAAATATATATGTCGATCTTTTATTGCAATTTTTCTTCATGAATGTATTATGTGTAACGCAAAAAACAAAACACAATTATGTGTAACGCAAAACACAAATAATTTTATTTAACATGCAAAATTTTGAGCATAAATCTCCTTAATTGTACGTAACTTAAATTAAAAAACCCACTAAGTTACGAACAAATCAATGCCATTTCTGACTTTTATGAAAAATTTACTAATACACCCGTAGAATCAAAAATAAAGATAAACTAAACCTCTGAAACAATAAATAAATTGAAGTGCTATATAGTTACACTATATATTTTGTTAAAGTCATATTACATTTTTTAATTTCAACTCCTATTTTTTAATCTATTTTTCCATTAATTGAAAAATATATTTTTATATTTCCACCAATAATCCAGTTTTTACTGCTTAAAAACAGGAACTATAATTGCAAACAGCTGTCAATTACCTGCTAAGAATTATTTCTCCCTTTTTATTCACGCTTCCATTTTGAATTGAAACACTTTTCACGTGCAATCGTATATTATGGCCCTCTAAATGTTTGAAATTGTTAAAATGTAACGTCGAATTCATATGCAAAATAAAGAAATAACGTGAAATACCTGCAAGCATTTGATATAAATTTATGATGTTTGCTTTACTTTAGTTGGCAGAATAAATGTGAAACGTAATAGCAGATGCTGAAGTACATCTATTTATTTACTTGTAGCAACTACGATTATAACACATTTTTCAACAGGAGAGGTACCATGAGCACAACGTTTATCTTTTTGTGGGTCATAATTTATGTTTGTTGGAATAATAAGAAACAGAAGAGAAATATAATATATATATATATATAAATGTATACCTGCTATACCACAACATTTATATAAGCACTGACTGACTGACGACTTTTTAAACATCTAATTAGCATAGAACTTTGTTGAGAAGTCATGCAAACGAAGACGTACAATATTATATAACTACACACATCAAGGCACAAACAAATACATAAATGGTTTAAAAGTACAGTTTGAAACATCTTGCATTTTGCATACATTTTGATTGAAGCAGTAATTTTTCACTTGTTCCATTTTTATGTGGGAATCAGTAGTTGTTTTTATTTTCGCTATTTTGGCATTAAAAAATTCAACTTAGACTTTATTAGTCTCGCGAACAAAAAGTCCTGTCGTTTATATTTCATTAGGAATCATTTTTTTTTATTTGTTTCCCTCCATTTTTTGCCAGTTTCGCTGCATAAATATGGACAAGTGCTTCTTTGCCCTTAAGTGCGTTTTCTTTATGCCTCTTCTTTAAGTTGTACTAAAGTCCTCTTTATTTTGTAAAGATATTCATTTTCATCATTATTCGTATTTATTTTTTTTTTTGCTTTTTTCTTCCACAGAGCTCAGTTGTGTTTCGTTAATGTTTATGTGAAAATAGTCGTCTGTCATTCAGTCTGTCCGGCATTTCGTGTTGTTTTCCTGGCAGTTTGTTTGTATGTACTTTTAAATATTGCCTTAAGAAAGTCTCGCCTTTTTATTCTTATTTAACACTGTGTAGCGTTGGAAGAGCAGATATATTAAATTTTTTGTTCAATTTGTCGACAAATTGGAGTTAACAGTTCTGCTTAGAGATGATTACTTAAACATTGTTTAATTGTATCCGGGGGTTGCCTGGGTAAATTTAGAAGGTCTTTCATAGAGCTGGTGAATTTGATAACACTTAAAAGTCATTGTCCACCCAGAGGCTCTACTCCATACACAGAAGAAACAATTTCTGAAATCGAAAGGTAATTTCAGAATTTGGGTCAAATCTATAAAATCTTTAGTTGGTCACTTGCTCGGATATATAAATTATTCCTTTTCAGTGTTGCTTATAAATCGTAGATTGAAAATCGGGCATCGGTATATTAAAACTTATAGATAAGGGTCTATCTATTATTCAGATTTTATTAAAATCAATTAAGAGGTGATAAAATGCTGGTTCCCCCCTAGGCCTGAACTTGCAAAAGCGACAAAGTCCTGTAAGCAAGGATGTATGTGTGTTTTAAATAACATTAAAATCGGTCTATCTGTATAAAATTGCGGCTTTTCTCCTTCCTCTTAATAAGGAATTTTCTATTCTTCACACATGATTAATATCAGTAAAGCCGTTTAGTCGTGATTGAATTATAAATAAAAAATCCAACAAACATACAAAGAGATTTATACTAGATTAATGAAGGTCAGTTGTTAGCAACATATTATCAATACAAATGTTTATTGTATGGAGGGCATTTAGCAGTCTGTAACGCCATATTTAATACTTAT
This sequence comes from Gymnosoma rotundatum, assembly GCA_916610165.2. Taxonomy (NCBI): domain Eukaryota; kingdom Metazoa; phylum Arthropoda; class Insecta; order Diptera; family Tachinidae; genus Gymnosoma; species Gymnosoma rotundatum. Next base: position 67,167,559 of record OU744339.1, read on the forward strand.
TTAATTTCTTATACATTTTATATTACAAAGTATATTTTTTATTCTGAAACTTAAATGGGAACAAATAGTGTTTATCGCAAACTGCTGACGTTTGCCTTAACTTATGGCTTTCTGAAATGAATGAAATAATATTAAAAACGTAAACAATTTACTTTAATGTGTTCTTTTTCAGATCGTTTCTTTGCATTCTTTTGTATTTGTATAATATTTTCCACAACATTTCCTGGTTTATTGTTTGGTAAACGTTGTCTAGGGCGTTTTCATAAATAATTTGAGGTCATTTAAAAACTTTTGCTTTTTGGTAAATAAGAACACCAAAGAGAGAAAAATAAAAATAGTTAGCACGATTCTAAACCCTTTCGTTATGCACATCCAAACTATGTAATAATGATTCTGTGACGATCAACGTTATTACTTTTTTACTGCTTTATGTATGGCTGCTTATAATATTTCAAATATATAGAATTAAGAAATGCACTGCATACAGACTTTTCTTTTAAGGGGTAAAAACGCTTTGTTATAAAATTTTGTTTTGTGTTATTGATTTTTTTGTTTGCATTGTTATGGAAATGTTAAAAATTGCTTGCCATTTAGATTTCTGCTAATTAAGGTATTTTTTGCAATGTTTTTAGAAGTGAAAGACCAAAAGCTTAGTCAGCTTAGGTAAGACTGGCAGAGTTAAGAGTATTGTGAAAACACGGACTTTCGATCCGCGATTGACCCTGACAAAGAAACGATTAAAAAAAGAACACATTACGTTTACGTTTTTAACATTATTTCATTTATTTCAAAGAGCCATAAATCAAGGGATCGTTAGCAAAAACATTATTCGCTGATTTCAGGAAACAAAATATACTTTGTAAAATAAAATGCATAAACAATCAAATAATTATTTAATACGGCATTACACACATCTAAATGAATATAACGATCTGCAGAGAGAACAAAGATTGAATGCGTTAGGTTGTGGGTGGACTTCGTCGATCCAAAATAATATTGATTTTTTATGGATATTCCTTGTGTTCTTATTTACAAAAGTAAGTTGGTTAAATAGATGGTGTTTGCAACATACGCAACCTATGGTAGATAGACGCGAAGAATGCTGACGACGAATGAAGCGATCCAGAAAATGCTGCATTATATTCTGCTGGTGTCTAATTTTTCCTGTATTCTTTAGAAGACGTCCGCACATATTTATAAATAATTTCTTTCCTTAAAATTTTAGAAAGTAAAAAATAAAAATTTAACTTAAGCCACATTAATTTAATTCATTTGTTATAATATCAAATTATTCAAGTAATGATTTCATAAAAAATTAATGTACTTACCATAGTAAGTCTAGTTGTATGTAGGTTTCTTTGTTTGATTGTTTCTTTATAAGTCAATTACGACTAATTGGCTGTACTGATTTTAATGATATTTGAAGCTTAGAAAGAGTTTTAGTATTTTTTTCAAATTCGATTGCGAAGGAGACAATCCGCAACCTTATACAGACAGACCGGTTTTAAGATAATTTAAAGCACCACTGTCCCTTTTGACCGAGTAAAGCATAGTGATGTGTTTTTTTATTCTTCCATAATATGGCGGCCCTCTCTAAGATTCTGATAAGTTAAACGAATTATTTGTAAAATCGCGCTACATTTATAGTTTCCTGTTTGAAAATTATTAGTAATCCCAACAGTCTATATATATTTCTACCCATTGGTGTTCTAAGAAACATTGGACCTTAACATCTTTTAACTTAGTTCATGGTGTAGCCACATCGGTTACGTGACTGCTGTAGTTGAAATGTCAAACCATTATCCAATTTAAGGCCTCTAAAAGTAAAAGTAGTCGATACCAATGATGTGCTGTGGGATATATTAATTGTGATCAGTTAAAAAGAATTTCAGCTTAAAAAGAATTTGCAATGAAACTTCAAGCATCACATTGCTTTTTTATATTCAATTATCCCGTAAGATTCTCAGCAATACAAAAGCAACTTTTTTAGACTAATATAAATATAAAATGTTGTAATAATTTAAGTTATGAGTATTTTCCGATACGTTTTTCGAAATACATACATTTTTTAACTTATTATTTGCATTTATTTTGTCGCGGACTTAGCTACTCTTATTTAAGATTGTTGTTTTTATTTTAGTTGTCCTTTTTATCTAAAAAAATTATTTTTCATATTATTTTTACGTGTTTACAGCCAGTGTAATTAACACGCCAGGGATACTTGTCGACCTAGACGCAATTGTACATTTTTAAAGAATACACAGAGAAAAGAAATTTGTTACGAGATCCGAATTAGTTGCCAATCGAGTTTTAACGGCTGTAATAGAATGAATATTTCCAAAAAATGATCCTTGTTCGACTATAAATTATTATTGTGAATTAAATAAAACAATATAATATTTTATTATTTACTTTTGTTTTAAAAAATTATAGGAATAAGATAATATCTTAATTCTTAAGATCTTAAATTTAATGATTCGAACCATTGCATTCAGCATAATCCTTCCTTTAAACCATGATTTCTTCTTTTCTACGTATTCTTTTCAACTTGTCATCGCATAACGCACTTTTTGCTATTGCGAAATGTATTAAACATTTTAAAATTATTTTTATTTACAAACTTTGACTTTCAATAATCATTGACTTTTTGTACTGAAATATTGTTGATTTTTTGTCTAATGTGTACAAATTTAAGTTTTATTATGCCAAATATTTTTAGATTTCAGAAGATACAATCGACTTTTATGATTCTAACTACCAAAATTTTTTTCATTAATAATATGCTGAATAAGTGTAGCTGCATCTTCCATTTAATAGAATAGATTTTATTAAAGATACAAATTGGTCATATTCACTTTTGTTTTCTATATATTTAAATGATTTAAAAATCTAAATTTAGATGGGCAACTTTTCATGTTTGCAGATGATGTGTGCTTGTTTTACCCCTACAAGTACGATTTATCACTTAAAACAAGAATATAATGAGATGCTGCTTTGATATTTGAATTTGCGCGCTTAAATCGATTAGTTCTTAACCCTGATAAAACCAAATAAATACGTTTTAGACCACATGCTTTAAGAATGAACAGTGATTTCAACGTGTTTATTAATGGAAAAGCTGTTTATGAAACCCATTCTGTTAAGTATTTGGGAATCACATTGCAGAGTAACTTGTCATGGGATTTACATATAACCGATTTGAAAAAGAAAATATCTCCAGCAATTGGAATTTTATATAAATTAAAAAATAAACTGGATGTTAAATCAAAGATGATAATATTTCAATCTTTGATTCAATCGCATTTGAATTACTTAGCAATTATATATGCTTACAATAAAAATAACATTTCACTGAAATCGCTTCAATGCATGCAGAACAGAGCATTAAAAATTATTTACAAACTACCAATACTGTATTCAACTGTCACATTGTACAGGGATATAATCAAGACAATTTTACCAATTTATGGATTGTATGAGTATCAGGTGTTAATGTTTGTTTTTAAATGTATTAACCATATTGGTCACCAAAGCATAACATTTTCTCACCAGCAATTTAGATTTAACACACGAAAGAGAACAAATTTAAGAATTCCTCGATGTAGACTAGAAACTATCAAGCAACGCATTTATTATTTAATCGAAATTCAATCGAATTTCGCTATTTAAATCGTCTATTAAACAACACTTATTTAACAACTTTGAAACGCTTTTGTAATTTTTTATTTTGTTTATAAAACAGTTTTTATACCTTTTTTTTTGTAATTTAATAATCTTAACACTAAGTTAAATCTTTTATTTGTACTTTTGACAATGAACTAATTTGATGTATTGTAAATATTTTTGTACAAATAAAATTTTTCCTGTTGAAAAAACAAGAAACAAAAAAAAAGTGTTACAACCAATAATAAGAGGAATTTAGTATTTGTTAGCTTTTAATGTAAAAATAAGTACAGATTATAATTTAATTATAATAAAATCAAGTTAGTAGTTAAATTTTGAACATATCAATCTAATTTTTACCACCCTGTTTTTTCTTGTGTACTTATGTGATGGGTGCACACTTAAGATTTAGTCTAAGAACATATTAGGACTCTAGACTAAAAAAAAAAGAACGGTTAAGACGCACAAGGCTTTCTAATGAGTCGGAAATACTATTTTCGAACTAGAGTTTCAGGATCATTACTAAAAACCACGTCAATATTTCCCCTAAGAAAACTTGTAAAATGTCTATCTAATATTCAATGCTCTAGTTTTTACGTGTAGTATTATTTCTTTAATAATAAATTTATTTCGTTTTATTATGCCCAACATTTCTAAAATACTAACATTACATACTCGTATTACTTAGGAATTGAGCGGGTGGAAGAAAATCTAAATTTTTTGCTTTTTAAGTAGATTGTTAGGTTGATGTAATTTTTATATTTTACGCAAGATAAAAAGGACACAAATATGCACCGGGGAGTAGCAGTGGTGCAAAGATAATTACAAAACGTAACTATGAACATTTTTATTTATTTATATTTTTAATGGCTACAATATTTGTTGAAGAATCATTAATTCTTTTGTCCTATGTATTCAAATGTTGTCGACTTGGTAAACAAATCTAATAAAATCTAATGCATTTTAGCTTCTCCATTAGACTTGTTCTAAAGATTTCCCGCTAGCAAAACTATTCTTAAATTTTGAGAATGCTTGTTCAAACTTCTATCAGTAATAATTTATTCTCTAGATTAGCAAAGGCAGTAGAATTTTCTCAAAAAATACTTACAAAGTTGTACAATTTTTATTGAAGTAGATTTTTTTAATTCTTTTTTGTATAATTGTAAAATTATGGTTGAGTCTAGCTTCCAAACATTTTGACAAGGCATAATTTAATTTGTTATTATCTAAATAAATTTCTATTAATATTAAGCCCATAAAAAATCGATTCGACGAAAATAATGTAATTACTAAAACAGAAGAGAGAAATCCTATCAGAATTATTCCTTGGTATTTTAAACAATAGAGAACAATTATGGAAAAGCTGTATTTCAGAATTTTCATTTGGCGCAACAAACTCAGTAACTTGTAATAGTTGTATTGACCATCATGAAGACGTTTAAGACTTTCAATGAGAAAGTTATATGGTCTTGCTTATGGGAAATATGCTGCCTACATACATTGTAAGATATATTTCTTTCACTGAGACAAGAAAAATGAATAACAGCAAAAACAAGTCACGAAACTATTTTCTCGCCTAAAAAAAGCATGGAATGAAGAGATACAACAAGTTACAGGAAGCAAGGGGATCATTTCAGCCAATCGTCACTCGAAAATAGAGTAGATTTTAAGGCAAAATATAATCCAGGCCAGCGGAAGCTAAAAGTGTCATACAGTCGGTGGAAACCAAACACCCTAGTTATGGTACTAACTCCGCAGAATTTTCTGTCGAAAACTCTTTGACAGAGAGTTCTTACCAGTAATGTTAAACATTCCGAATACTGTTTATAATAATACAAGGAACTTTGATTAAAATTATCTTAAAAATATAACATTGAGTACTTTTCGCAAGTAAGAATATAAATTGATATAGATTAAAACCGCCAAAAAGGACGAAGAAGCGTGTTCTCGAAATACGGCACGCCTAATCCTGGTAAACTTGGTTCACTCTTTAAAGTTGACATCTGACAGCTAGCCAGGAGTAGCTGGTTGCACCATTTTAGTCCTGACACTGCCATTGGCATCTTATCCTTTAACGGCACTAAGATTATGGTATCACTACTCAAGCTGACTGCACAGGCACTTGGTGTTTGCAGATAAATAGTGTGTAATTTTTTCAGGCCATATTGCAATAGGGCGCACAGTGGTTTGAAAACAATTTTTTTTGGACAAAATACGATATCTCATGAACAACATAAGATATCTTAATGAAATTTCACAGAGGTATAGCAGGTTATTTTTCAGTGAAACCGCGATCTGTCGGATCAGTATAGTGAAGGGGGGCTTCTGGATAGGACATCGAAATTGGGTACCTCGGGCACATAATTTTTTTGAAATATCATAAAAAGTTTATTCTTAACTCAAATGTCAAGGATTTTTGAAATTTAATTAAACCTTCAATTTATATGTATATAAAAAATGTGCTATTGACCGACCTTTAATTATTTATTATACGAGTAATCATGATCAGATGACAACCTTAAAACATTTGCTATATTCTCAATATTATTTAGATTAAATAAGTTTCAAATTTTGTTCTAATAACGTTTTTCATTAAAAAGCCACAAGCCTCTGAACTAATAAAACGTAAAAAATACTGTTTTTAAAGAGTTTCCCCAAAAAGGTTGTATTGTTTTTTTTTGCTTATGTAATTTTAATTTAATTCGTTAGAAAAACAACTTAAAATAAATGCGAGTAAAATACAAACAATTATAACCATAAAATAAAAACCAATTATTTAGGACATTTTTTCCCGTTCCGGGAATTTAATTTTAGACTCTTTTATCTATACAATTTCTAAATTTTATATGAATACCTCCATCCGTTTTTATTTTGTGGCAAAGTTAATTAAATACTTTATTTCTCAAAAAACACATTAACGTGATTTTTTCAGTTTTTGAGCTAAATATCATATAAAAAATGGAGCACGACAAAATTATTATAATATTTTTAATATAGAGGTCATAAGCTTTCGTTTAAAGCTACTTACATGTAATTTGATCATATATTTCAGCTATAGGAGTTTCCTAAACCTAGCCATTTAATGTTTTTTTGCACACTTTACATATAAAAACTAAAATTGTGTATAAACGCATTATGTGCCAAGCTGAAAAACGCAAAGAGCTAACTAAAGTTATGGTCGGCCAATTTTTTCCCATACTAAGAGGTAGGTTATCTACGTTTACGCACATTTTTTATAGATATTTTCAAGTTCGGTAAAGGATGAGATGCTAATGGCAGTGTCAGGGCTAAAGCGTTGTAGCCAGCCACTCCTGGATAGCTGTCAGAAGTTAGCTTTTTAGGCCAAAATTAAATTCAGAAAAAGGTCTAGACTAATATGGCTGAAATTTGAAACTAGGAGTGTTTCATAATTACGTAGGTTTTTAGGCTTGCCTTTATATGAAAAAGACTAAATATCTATAAAACGAACGGATACATTTTTTTGAAATTCGGCATCATGAAACAACTTAAATTGTAAAATGAGGGCACATGATAGCCAGTTTTGGTTTTGTTTGAAAATTAATATTTCCTTAGACCTTGTACCAACTAAACGATAAATTTTTACAAACTGTTTAAAACTTTTGCTTCGACGGAGGCAAACTTCATTTTAAAACATTTTTATTCTACTGATAATAAATTTGCAAACAGCGTTAGTTTTTTTATTTTTAAATGTTTTAGAAATCCAAAAATTAAAAAGTTTACTATATTTTAAACTGAGGTTGTCTGAAATAAAATGGTGCAAATCAAAATCGAAACGATAAATCATTACTTAACACTTTTCATGCAAACGCTTAATCGAAGTTTGTATTTATAGAAAAATTCATTTACTTTAAGTTAAGTTAGAAATTCACATTTTATTAACAAAAGCAATAACGTGCACCAAAATATTTAGGTTTTGTTTAATAACTTACTATCCCTTATCTTCTTTTTTTCTTTTGATAAAAAAAACGTTTTAATTTATATCTAATTTACACTTTTTATGTTGCATGAAGTACGTTGCTTGCAAATGTTAATGTTAAATGTTAATGCAGGTGTTTGCTTTGATATAGACTTAATCGAACTTTCTTATCAGAAACATATTATCGTTAGAGCCAAAAATTATTTTTGGCTAAGATTTTGGGTGAAATTTAACCTGTATGGCCCTAACTTTTAAACCTTTATATACAATCATTTCAAAATAAGACAGATTGTCCACTACTGTGTCTGGTATAAAAATAACTATAAATATTTAAGATTATAAACTAAAGGGTGTTACATAAGTTTATGTAATTTTATGTATATGGCCAAAGTGTTTAACCATAAAAACAGACGCAAAGATCTAAGATCTCACCGGACAAGATTAAAAATTCGCATTGCGTCACTTTTCACTAATGAATTAAATAATTCTTTCAAAAAATAAATTTTATCTGTCTCTCTATATTTAATCTCCAAACTTTATAATTGTTAAAGCAGACTTCGTCTACAGCTCCTTGCTAATTTTAACTAATAAAGTAATGGGCATTCTGTCTAATTTTCAAGTTTTTCTATACAACGGTTTAAAATATACGGCCATATAGATCAAAAACATAAATTTTGGGAAAACCTATTAATTTCTATATTTTAATTATAAACTTGTTGTTTTAGCAATACAGGTCCTTTGTAAGTTTCAAGATTCTGTCTACAATTATGTGCGTACATACAAACTTATGGCTTGAAACATAAAACCAGATAAATATTGGGGAACCCTTTAATTCATAATTTTGAATATTAATACTTATTACTATAACGGTCACAGCAATCGCCATTCTGTCCAATTTGCAATCGTTTGTCTATAACGGTTCAAAAGATAGGCCCATATAGGTAAATTTATGTCACCCATGAGGACACCCTTTAATCTTAAGATTTATTTTTTTATTACTTTTTCCCATTGTGAGCTACAGTGACACGCAGTTTTTTAATTTCAAAGTGGTGCCCTTTACGGTTCATAATACAAGTAAAAAACATGTATGTTGTAGTGGATACCCTTTAATTTTTAAGATTATGAACTGCTTTTAAAACGGGATCGCATTTCAAATAGAAAAGATATTTTAAAAATCGGTCCAGTAATGACTAAGGAATGGAGGCACAAATATGAAAAGTAAAAGTCAGTCGAATAGATATTCTCCTCTTTATTTGAAGTCTAACCGAAAAAAATTGTAAATAAAGTGTAAGCCTTACTATTATTTAAAATTAATATAGTAAAATTATTTAAGCCCAATAGAACTTCAAATTGTAAAAATTAACACAAAAAATTAAATAGTTATTAAGAATTTTTTTTGTATACGAAAAATCAGAACATTGTATTAATATTTAAAAATGATATCGGGCATATGGTCACCGCGGCTGCTCATGACGAAGCGCATTCTGGACGTCCAATATTGGTTCACTTTTTCAAGTACTGCTGGCCTCATTTCACTAATACCACAAACACTGTTGGCCTCCAAAGCGTCAATTGTTGCTGGTTTATCAGCATAAGCCATTGACTTCACGTTGTCCCGCATGACCTTGAAGGCCAACTGACAGGTCTATTTCTCGAAATCAACTTGTCGCCAAATTTTGATTGCAATAACTCGATTGGTCCGTCGCCTTATGGCACGTATCGCCATCAAAATGTGGTTTCAACCATATTTCGTCAGGATAATGTCATCCATATTTTCAAACAACAAATCTCGAATAATGGCGCGGTAACGATCTCCATTGACTGTAACGTGAGATCCGGGGCCATTTTTGAAGAAGTAAGGTCTTCCACAAGCCACAAGCGTGTAAACCACACCAAACGGTGCATTTTTATGTAGTAGGGTGTGTGTAGTGTAGGGTATGTTGAGGATTGGTTCCACTCCTTATGCGGAAATTTCAAGCCAAAAATGAGCCTCATCGCTGAACACAATTCGGCGATAAAAAAAAAAAACGGGTCAGTTAGTAACTGTTAACGCGTCTCGTGGCTTTAATTCCTGTAGTAGCTGAATCTTATACGGGTGTAGGCCAAGACCTTTGCGCAAAATATAATACGTAGTGGACGTACATGGCCCAAATTCCTGTGACCGATGACGAATCGATAAATTTGGATCTTCTTTCACCCTTTCGTTTACAACAGCAATATTTTCTTGTGTATGCACATTCGTCCGACGTGTTGGTGTTATTCTCTAGAGAATATGTGATACAAAATCTATCCACAGTTCGACGAATGGCTTTGTGTATTTCTTTCATAAGTCAACTTAATTGCTTGCTGCTACAAACCAGCAAAAAATTAGACATTACCTTAAATGTACTTGCCATATAATGACTTACTTTTGTGATTACCATATTTTGTTACTCGCTTACAAAACACATTACATTAGTTCCAAAAAAAAGGAAGTATTAATGGAACTAATTCTTTATATTAAAAAAGACTAAAGTACTAATGGTACTCATTTTTTCCTACAATAGTTAATGTAATCGACTCTCAGTAATTGATTATAAAAGCCTCATGCCTTGTTATAATTATTAGGTAAGCAATCTAGTTGGGAAGTACTTCTGCCAAAAATGCTTAATTCCACACTCGATTACCTTTTCGAAAATTTTTGCTGGGAAGTAAAGAATAGCTATACTCTTTTTTCCAAAATTCGCACGTGCATGCGAAACTAAAAAGAAAGAAATATGTGCGCTTGTTTACTTTAACCAATAATAAGTATTACTGAATTTTTTATTTCTGACCAAAATTTAATTACAACTGCATTGAATGTAGGGATCACAATACTTTTTGCATTATGGTTACTGTTGCAAAATATATTATTTTATATACATATGTACTATATACTACCTATGTAAACGTGTATGCTTGAATAAAAAAGGAACTGCAGGTGATCAGGATAAATATTTAAAAGAACGGTAATATGATATTCAACTTGTACAATATAGGTTATATTAGTGCGGCTCATAATAATTCATATTGTCTTTGTAGTTCATAGCTTATTGATTTCAAATGTTTTTTCGCAGTTTTGTTAAAATTTAAGCAAAAATTACAGGAAAAAAAAACCTTTTGATGCTATTTTTCAAGTAAAACATCGATTAAGTAATATGCACAATAACCCAGCAAAAAAATTTTAAAAAGGTAATCGAGTGTGGAATTAAGCATTTTTGGCAGAAGTACTTCCCAACTAGATTGCCAACTTGATGATTTTAACAAGGCATGAGACTTTTATAATCAATTACTGAGAATCGATTACATTAATTATTGTAGGAAATAATGAGTACCATTAGTACGGTAGTCTCTTTTAACATAAAGAACTAGTTCCATTACTACTTGCTTTTTTGGAAACTAATGTAATGTGTTTTGTAAGCGAGTAACAAAATATGGTAATCACAAAAGTAAGTCATTATATGGCAAGTACTTTTTAAGGTAATGTCTAATTTTTTGCTGGGAAAATGTATATTCATTTTCTAATACAGCCTATTGTTTTTTGCTTGCAATATTTTCGATCAACCGTAATTACCTCTATTATCCCTGATGGCAGAATTTTCATTCAAATATACATACATACGTACAATATACGTAATAAACATGAAAACGGGAAATTCTCTTGTTTGATGAATCAGATGTATAAATTTTTTTAATGTAAATATGTATGTACACCAATGTTAAATAAAAAATATTAAAAAAAACTGAATACTTAAAATTTTATTAGATTAATCGTGGAAATCGATTATCCGTAATGCTCCTGGTCCCGACCATGACGGATAATCGAGACCCGACTGTCTATTCAAGGCAAAAGGTATGTAACTATCGTTCTAAATTATATTTAAATTGTGTCAGAAATATTGAACAATGAAAGATATAAATGCAATTTAGTCCATCATGAAGTCAGTGTACCGAAATCCTTTCTCACATTTTAGTTTTTGTTTCTTCTTTTCATAAATGTGTGAGAGGCTAGAATATATTTTGGTTTTTGCATTTATAAAAGTGATGATTCAATTTTTTTCTTTCTATTCAAAAGTCAAAATTAGAGAATTGTTCTTTTACGCAAATGCTCACTTATGAGAACTTGCAATTTTGATAATTTTTCATAAAAGATCGTAAATAAAATTTTTCATTAAGCATTCGCGTATGTGTATATACGCATATTTTTCATGTTCTATTGCCGACGTATATACGCGTGTGCTACAAATTGTTTTTTGTTATTTGTTTTGAAGTATATTTAGATGTAAAATTCGTACTTTTGAGCTATTATAGTTTACTACATTCTTCAGTGACCTTTAAAACATTACAAAATTTTCTCTACTAGTTATTTTTGTACCGAAAATTTTGAATAATTGCTAAAGTTTATTTATTTCTAATGTATCCTTTGAATTAGGAATAGCAGCTTGATAAATGTGAACAGCTTAGTGACTCCTTATTTGAGTTGTTTTTCAATTTTATTTTACATTTCATATGCTTTAAGCAAAATATTCTTAAAAATATTGTTAACATTTTTTTTTACATATCGAATATAGTATTGTTTTAACTAAATAACAGAATTTAAAAATACGTATATTACTATATTTATTTAATTTTTAAGCACTGAGTCTTTTTTATTTTGATATATATTCTCGATATTTCGCTACTCCGTTGTGTAGCATCATCAGGAAAACAAATATTTATTTAATCAATAAAAAACAACAACAAAATGTGTAATAATTATACCCTGTTAAAAGGGGAACACTATGTCGTGTATAATATATAATCGCTACAGTGCCAACACCATTACTTTAAGTAATCATTAACATCTAGGTATTTTAACAAAAGTAATTAGATAAGATAGATCGTTTCATGGTTACCAAAAAGGACGGCCATATTAGAAAGAAGCTAGCAAGACATTTTTTGTAAGACAATAAAGATTTTATTTCAATTGTTTCTAAAACCTGCAAGTGTTTTAATTACAAATAATAAAAGCAAGCGCTTTTATTACATGGTGTCAGGTGTGGGGTTCAAGGCAACAAGTATTTTATCGTTTTTATCGAAACGACCACCACGTGAAAGATGGCCTCGAATGATCGTCTGCCTTCCGAGCTGGATTGTACAAACTTAGCCAACGATTGGCCGGATTGGAAGCGGAATTTTTTGGTATATATGATTGCCAGTGGAAAGGACGAAGAACCTGAAGACACCAAAATTGCTAATTTCATTTGGTTAATTGGGACTGATGGTGCCAATATGTACAACACGTTGTTTCCAAACGATGGAACAAAAAAATCGTTGCTAGGTACCACTACTGTGGGTACAACTGTAACTCAGCGTACTCTTGATGAGGTCCTTGCGAAATTCGATCAACATTGTTTGCCACAGCGAAATATTGCAATGGAGTCGTACAAATTTAACGTTATTTCCCAAAAAGAGGGCCAAACATTTATGGAGTTTGAAACCGAATTGCGGACTCAATTACACTATTGCGAATACAAATGTGAGTGTGGTAAACTATATGAGGATCGAATGTTACGAGATCGTATTATTGTGGGAGTGCATGATAAAAAGTTGCAACTAAAACTTTTGGACGGCCGAGATGAACAATTAAGTCGAGTAATCGAGACATGCAAAACACACGAAGCTGCCACCTCTAACAAAAATCTACTAGATGCCAAACAGCCGGCAGTTAGCGCTCTGAAGACCGATGACCGTGGTAAAGCAGTCACTAGAATTTGCTTTAATTGCGGGGGTCCTTGGACTGCAAGTCACGTAAAGGAATGTCGAGCAAAAGAGGCCACATGCTATGCCTGCCAAAAGAAAGGTCACTTCCAACGAATGTGCCGTAAGCCAAAAAAACCATCAAATGGGAATGATGCCAGCAATGCCAGACCGAGAGTAGCTGAACTCAACTGGAGCGATGTAGTAGGTAATAGTAATAAAATTAGTTTAGAAAATAGTATATTAAGTAAGAAAAATGCTCTTAGGTTAAATACAATAGCAGCCGTGACTAGTCAGTGGACCAAGAATTATAGGGTAGGAAACAGAGTTGTCACATTTAAATTGGATACGGGAGCCGATATAAATTGTATACCAGTTGACATTGTCACGGACTTGGGGATCGTAATATATCAAAATAAGAATAAAATTTCAGTTGTGGATTACAGTAATAATAGAATAAAGATTTTTGGTTTTTGTATTCTTAAGTGTGTAGAAACTATTTCTGGGACTGAATATATTGCCGAATTTGTTGTGGTTGATCGGAGTTGTGAACCAATACTGGGGTTGGAGGCATGTCAAAGATTTGGATTAATAAAACGTGTAGATGCTAATAATAGCAAGCATACGGGGTCAAAGGAAGTATTCATGGATAGATACGCGGATGTTTTTCAGGGTGTGGGAAAATTTCCAAAAACTTTCTCAATTTCATTAAAAGAAAATTCTCAACCGGTACTACACTATAGGAAAAGGGTACCAAATTCTTTGTTAGATAAACTAAGGGATGAATTGGAGAGCATGGTAGATAAGGGTATAATTGCTCCCGTTGATTACCCAACGGATTGGGTAAGTAATTTACAAATAGTTGAAAAGCCCAACGGAGAACTCCGTATCTGTTTGGACCCAAAGGCATTAAACAGTTGTATTAAGCGGGAGTATTTTTTGATCCCTACAGTAGATGACCTTACTTCAAAATTAGTACATAAAAGTGTTTTTACCGTGCTAGATTTGAAAAGTGGGTTTTGGCACATGGAACTGGACAAGAGGAGTTCAGATTTGACAACATTCCTCACTCCTTTTGGAAGGTTCAGGTTTATACGAGTGCCATTTGGTCTTAACTGCGCGCCAGAAATGTTCCAACAAGAAATGGTGCGCATCTTTGGGGACATAAAAGAAGTTCTGGTATATTTTGATGATGTTGCCATTTGCGCAGTTGATGAGGAGGAACATGATAGGGTGATGGAACTGGTTATGAGCAGGGCTAGAGAGAATAACATAAGATTTAACCCGGACAAAATTCAATATAGGCAAAAAGAAATGAAATTCATGGGAAATATTATATCTGCAGGAAGAATTAAGGCTGATTTAAAATATCGGGATGCTATATTAAAAATGAAAAGACCTGAGAATAAAGCCGATGTTTTACGGTTTTTAGGTATTTTGAAATATTTAGCAAGGTTCATTCCAAATCTTTCAAGGCAATCTGCTGAATTGAGGAAATTAACGCATAATAATGTGGAATTTCAATGGACGGAGAAGCATGAAATGGAGTTTAAACAATTATTGGGGATAGTTACGTCGGAGCCAGTATTGGGTATATTTGATCCGAAGGCACCCGTGATAGTACAGACGGATGCATCCAAGGATGGTCTAGGGTGTGTCATTCTTCAGAAGGGTCATCCTGTAATTTTTGCTTCTAGGACTTTGAGTAAAAGCGAACAGAAGTGGGCTCAGATTGAGAAAGAACTTCTGGCAATTGTATTTGCATGTCAACGCTTTCACTTTTTCTTATATGGACGAGAATTTATTGTGGAGTCAGACCACAAGCCATTGGAGGCCTTGGTTAAGCGCGACATAGATGACGTGACGATGCGACTTCAGCGCATGTTCATGTTTTTGTTGAAATATCCATTAATGAAAGTCGTGTATAAACCAGGCAAAGAATTATTAATGGCTGATTGTTTGTCGAGAGCGCAATTGCCAGATGTTATGGAAGTGGAAGAACTTTCTGGGGTTATTCACTCGGTAACCAAATCGGTTTGTTTAACGCCAGACAATTATGTGTACTATCAGGAAATGTTAAGAGGGGATGGCGTGTATTCGCGGATTTGTAATTATGTCGAGAATGGATGGCCTAGATTCCATAAACTTGACAAACTTAGTCAGAAATTTTACAAGTTTAAATCAGAATTACATGTAGAAGACGGTTTACTATTTTTAAATCACAGATTGGTTGTACCGACTGAAATGCAGCGCAGAATGGAAGTTTGGCTCCATTCACCGCATCTAGGTATAGAAAAAACGCTTGCTAGAGCAAGAAAACTTTATTATTGGCCTGGTATGAATGAACAAATCAGGGAGTTAGTGTCAGCCTGTAAAGTCTGTGAAGGATTTAAAGGAAATAATCAAAAGGAACCATTACTTCAGGATGAGATTCCAAATTACCCGTTTCATAGAGTAGCAATGGATCTATTCGATTATGCTGGTCGCACATATGTAGCAATTTTTGACGCGTATTCAAACTTTCTCATTTCTGTCCCTGTTCGGAACAAAACGTCTACACATATTATAAATACTATTTGCCAAATATTTAATATTTTGGGGTACCCGACGGTAATAAGGTGTGATAACAGTCCATTTGGATCTAGGGAGTTCTCAAAATTTTCCGCAGATTATAATGTACAATTTAGATTTTCAAGCCCAAGATATCCACAAAGTAACGGACTAGCGGAAAAAGGCGTTTCAATTGCGAAAAATATCCTTAAGCGTTGTGTTAAGACAGGTGATGAAAAACAACTTCAGTATCGACTCCTAGAATACAACACAACTCCGCTAGCAGATATGCATGTTACTCCATCTGAGCTATTTTTTGGTAGGCTAGTCAAAACAAAACTACCAGTATCTGGTTCGCTTCTTAAACCGAGCAATATTAATCAACAAGAAATTCTACATAGAATTGAGAACAAAAGAAAAAAACAAAAGTATTATTACGATAGGAATGCTAGACCTCTGTCAAAGTTACAGGACGATGAACTAGTTTTATTTAAAAAAATGGAAGAGAATGGCACTATGGCAGGATTGTATCAACCTACAATAACAGATCATATATTGTTAAGGACAAGTTTGATAATCATTTTAGACGAAATAGAAGATTTATTATGAAAACGAAAAATGATGACTTTAATGCTTCTGATTTATTATATGAAGAGGGTGGTACGGTATCGCGAGATAAAGTTACAGGAGACCAACCGTCACCAAGTGAGGTTAGTGCCAGTGGTAGCATAAATGAGCCAGTGACTTTAAGTGAGGCCTCTGACCCTATTGAAATAAATCATCAAACCACTGGTTCGGGCACTGATAATGATAAAATTAACCGTGCAAATTGTAGCGGTCCTACAATAACCAGAAGTGGTCGTACTGTGAGGCCGCCACTTAGATTTGGTAGGGACTATGGGGTTGATTCTTTGTCCACATACTAGTTACTTAAATTTTAAGTTAAATTAATCAATTCATTGTTATTATATATAAAAAAAAAAAAAAAAAAAAAAAAAAAAAAAAAAAAAGCGTGTAATAA
The DNA here is from genome assembly GCA_916610165.2 of Gymnosoma rotundatum. Classification (NCBI taxonomy): domain Eukaryota; kingdom Metazoa; phylum Arthropoda; class Insecta; order Diptera; family Tachinidae; genus Gymnosoma; species Gymnosoma rotundatum. The sequence goes on from OU744339.1 coordinate 67,184,487, forward strand.
TTATACCCTGTTAAAAGGGGAACACTATGTCGTGTATAATATATAATCGCTACAGTGCCAACACCATTACTTTAAGTAATCATTAACATCTAGGTATTTTAACAAAAGTAATTAGATAAGATAGATCGTTTCATGGTTACCAAAAAGGACGGCCATATTAGAAAGAAGCTAGCAAGACATTTTTTGTAAGACAATAAAGATTTTATTTCAATTGTTTCTAAAACCTGCAAGTGTTTTAATTACAAATAATAAAAGCAAGCGCTTTTATTAAATAAATATATTAATTATTAAAAAGGTCAAATAAAAACTTTATTAAAATACGTATATTACTGTACAAATTAAATTACATTTATAAAGCTCAGAATAAAATTTGGTTTTGTGTGTGCGTTTTGTTGAGACTCTGATTTATGCAAACGTTCTTACCATTGCACAGGCGCAAAGGTATCATGTTGCAAAAGTTTGGCTTTTCTGTTCCTCATTGCACTAAGAAGAGTTTGTTCGTACACATCAAATTAGATCAACTATAGGGGTATCCTTTAAGTTTTTTGACATGATGGTTATAATGACCCAAGTAAGTATCTGTGTTGTTTTTTTGTTTATTTAAATTTTATGATGTTCCAAAGATTAACTAATACTTCTTGTTTCAGATATGTGTTCCTTACAAAGGTTCAGAACTAAGTAATTTTTAAAAATTTTAATTTCATTAAGGAAACTTTGGTCTTCAAAGAAAATCGTACATTTGGATAAAAAATTTGGTTGTCATATAAAATTCCCAATTTGGGTTTGAGTTTTGAAAATAGACGTAGCCTATTGCTACAACAAGGTCCTATCAGTGTTTGTACATATTTGATTGAAATGGTTTGCTCCGGAAAAATGTTTGTCCTTTCGTCTTTTATATTTTATCAAAATCGGTTGAGCGGTACAAAATTATCAGTTTCGACCTTCTTATCTCTGCAGGACCAAATTTCTAGAAATTAGCTATTTGCTATATTTGCTTTTCAAATTTCACCAGACTTTTATCTCAGTCGCCTCTAGGTCGGAGTATTGAAAAAAGCAGCCCTCCAGGTAGAATCATATAAAATAATTTTTAGCACGTTTGATCTGTAAAACAATGCTGGTTTTTTGCCAACACTGTGAATTCAAGCTTTGAATAAAAACTTAAATCTCTTGCACTTTCTAGGTAAGAATTAATCTATGTTTAAAACTTCATTGTCTTTATCACGATTATTAAATTAGACGTCTCCTCCAAATTATCTGATATGGTTTCACACAATAATTGTCTTTTGCTATTCGGGAGGTTTGTACTGCTGGTTCTTGATTTTTTAATTGCACTATAACAATTTTTGTTTTCCCTTGTACGCATGTCCGAGGGTGGGCTCGAACTCACGATCTTCTGTTTTACAGCGAGCACCTCTACCAACGCAGCTTTTATTCACCACTCTCATACAGTTAACAATTACTTTCGTAACAATATATAAGACAAAAAAATGAATGAAAGAAAAAATATGTAAAAAACCCCTTATGAAGCAAATAAATAGGGTTTTTTAAATATGAAATGCCACCATAATTAACTGTAAAAACCAAAAGTAGTAACACTAACAATTATTGGTTAGTGCAATAGCTCTGTGTTGGTCTACCCAGCAATCGGAAATAATCATAGGAACAACAACAAACAATAAAGTAAACTCCAAAGTAATGAGAGGAAAAAGGAAATGAACATATTGAAAAATTACGGCAATAAGTTTTTTGTGATGTCAAAGTAATTTGTGTTACCACACGTTAATGTCAATTTCAAAAATAATTGAGTCCCATAGTTTATTACTTGTACTTTTTTTATAAACGTGCTAATAGTACTTGTGAACGTGATTGTGTTAGTTTCTATACAGTAAAGCTGTTTGTCATTTCAACGTCACTTTTGCTACAATTTTGACAATTAAAAGTTTGTTAAACTTACATACAATAATATATTAAATAATTTCGTTTGTGTCATTTACTGTAGCATATGCTATAATAGACAGCTAGCTTAAAGTGTTAATTTTGTATTTTGTAAAATTTAGACTACATATCATGTTAGTTTTATTAATTTTTTGTATAAGTAAATAGCACTTAAGTATTTTATACTTCTGTAGCAAGATGTGTGACAATTTGATTTAGCTCTTTTTGTTATTTGAAAAAAAATTATTTTTCTGAGTCCGAATTTTCAATTTTAGCAAAGTTTTATTTATTTTATATAATAACATAATTATGTTTAGAAAGTCCTTTCTTTCAACTTTTACTAGAAGTCATTCCTGTACAAATTCGATAATGTTGTTACGTTCTTCCCAAGGAGAATAATTTTTAAGGGAGTGCGATGGTAAACACATTTATTTTAGATTTAAACCTAACTGGCAAACTCCGTATTAACAAAATCTGTATTACAGTTATCCGCTCCCGTACTATAAATGCTCACCTTATTCTTCCGCATGTATAAATATTTATACTGCGTTAGGATCACATTTTATATACAAACATACATAATGTCAAAATACAATACTTTTTTCCTACACGCTTTATCCCTTATATAAAGTCCATTGGCGCGTTGTCATTCCGGCACTGCAATTGTCCCTTCGCCAAACCGCTGTGTTGCACCATAAATCCAAATTTAGAACTGCCGTTAGTGAGTGTATAAGTTTTTTAGCTTTTCTTTAAAAATACAATAGTTTAAAAGGAAAATTTATTATTCGGAATCTTTTAAAATTTAATTTACTTTATTCGTGCTTGATTCCTTTAAACTCAACTAAAAAAAAAATGAAATGTATTACTGCGGGGAAAGCATATCCATATGGCCATTTCCCTACTGCTCAAATAGCTCATCAGTGGATTTTACCCAAGTTTTGTATAGAAAAACCGAAAGTCTTATATCAAAAGCCAAATTGATCAAACGAAAACTCCATTGAATCAATAAGACAGAAGACAATAACAACTCAAAAATGTTCTATACAAAAACACAGTTACTAAATGTTTGCTGTGTTTTTGAATAAAACATTTTTTTAAAACATTTTTTTAGTTTAGTTTAAAATAATAAATATTTCATGAGAATATCATGAAATATTTATATTTAAAGGAATCAAGCACGAATAAAGTAAATTAAATTTTAAAAGATTCCGAATAAAAAATTTTCATATTGATATATTTGCATGTGCACATTGCTTATTAATAAAAATTGTTTTTCAATTTTACTTTTATTTTTTCATTGAATCTTTCAAATACATATGAATGGTTCCCAATGGGATCCCTTATGTAGAAAAATGAAAGAAAAAATAAAAATAGTTACTAAATGTTTGTTGTGTTTTGTATAGAACATTTTTGAGTTGTTATTGTCTGAGAATATCATGAAATATTTATATTTAAAGGAATCAAGCACGAATAAAGTAAATTAAATACAATATTTTGTTAGAGCAAAATATTTTCGCAAAGCGAACGATTTTGACATAAGATTTCGTATTACGGAGTGCGGTGATACCATATTTGCGAAAGAGAATAAATTTGACGCGAAAGGAAAATACGAAAACGCAATAGAGGGTACCAATTGTTCGCTTACGTACCATTTTTCTTTTGCGTCACAATAGTGAGCAACCCAGTTCCTTTTGCGATTTATCGTAGAGAAGACGTGTGTGTATATTTATAAAATACAAACATACATAATATCAAAATACATTACTTTTTTCCTACACGCTTTATCCCTTATATAAAGTCCATTGGCGCGTTGTCATTCCGGCACTGCAATTGTCTCTCCGCCAAACCGCTGTGTTGCACCATAAAATCAAATTTAGAACTGCCGTTAGTGAGTGTATAAGTTTTTTAGCTTTTCTTTAAAAATACAATATTTTGTTAGAGCAAAATATTTTCGCAAAGCAACCCAGTTCCTTTTGCGATTTGCCGTAGAGAAGACGTGTGTCTATATTTATAAAATGTATGTATAAATTTCACAAATTAAAAAATAAATAATTGTGCGTTCATAATTATTTAAAACGTCGCTAAGAAATAAATATTGAAGAAAAAAAACTAAGTAAGCCTAGTAAAAAATTTTTATTAAATATTATAAAGGGAGGAAGGATCCAGTGGGCAGCCAGCATCTAATAGCGGCCTATTACTACCTAGCAGTCCTGATCGTGCCATCATGCGTTCTACTACCTGCTTGGCTTTGTTAGGTATTGCTTTGTCCTCGTTTAGTCTTGAACAAATGTTGGCTAGTAGTAGCAACAACTCTTCCAGAGTGCTATTTCGCAAACCTTTACTGTTTAAATTTAATTAAAGTACTTTTGTTGCCACTTTCATTTTTCTACTTATATTCTATATTTTATCTTCACAATAAACGGGAGTAGAAGAAAGGTGTGATGTGAAACCTTTTCGACAAATCCATAAATTTCCATCAAGGACTCCATAGAACAGCACATCGAACGTTCATTGCAAAATATAAAAGAAGTTAAACAAACACGAAAGATCAACCAGCCAGTCAGTCATTGATTTGAATCCACCAGTATAAAGGCCAAAAATATTAATGAAAATGGAAAAACTAGCAATCTTTTTTTTAATAAAATTATGATTAGACAATAAATGGAATTTTTTTCAAAGATTTAAAAGTATTGCACACAAAAAAAGGAAACAAAAAGAATTAGAGAAGAAAATGCTAATTTTTGCACTTTCTTTTATTATTGTTTTATTTTAATCGATTGAGCAATATTTTTTTTTTTTAATTTGACCTATGAGACAAAGAAAAGAAAAACACTTAGGACTCCAATTTTAACGTGTTGGTAAGTAAAGAAATCCATGAGGCAATAAGATTTAGCTTCATTTACTTTAACAGTAAGAAGCAGTGAAAGTTTACTACAGTCTGACCTCGACAAAATGTCCAACAATGTATTTGCTCATAAAAGAGAAACAGTACGTTAAAAGTGAAGAAATGTGAATCCAATTTACCACTTGAATGGCGTAAATGTATCGTAGATCCACAAATTACATCGTTGGAGGTTTTGTACTCGTTATTAGCTAAAGCTTTTGATTAAAGTCGGACTTTTCAATATAATACAAAGCTTATGATCCTGCCAGTAATGAGATTTACATGGCCGTTTTGTCAGACTGGGACTTGGACGCAGCATTCCTAAGGATTCATAACATTTCTGTTCAGACCGCTACTGAGCCATGTTTAATGTTGAAAATTGATATAAAACTATTTACGGAAGTGAAAGAATGGGATAGTAATTTATCATGTAATCTATTGGCATGCCTGGTAATAACAAATAATGATGACGCAACTCCAACCATTTCAACAGCCCGTGAAATAATATCTCCACTGCCACAATCCTTAAGTGTTTCTCAAAAGAATGCACAGCAGATGAAAACTGAGTTACCCGGTTTGATTATGAACCAAATGGAGAAAACTTTTTCGATAGTGCAAAAGGCTTTCAATCTTAACAATGAGACAATGGTAGCCTTGCCTCCAAGACCTCCATTAGCTGACGATGAGTTTGAATGTTTCTCGATGCTTTGCGACAGATAAATCGGTGTGGTGAACTGCGTAAAGTAATATTTTTTGGTGGCATCGATCCCAGTTTGCGACGCGTAGTGCGGAAGCATATTCTCAACGTCTAATAAAACGTAATGAGTTGTAATCAGCGTAGGATTATATGCGTCGTAAATCAGTACAATATTACAAACTACGTAAGACTTGTAAGGCGGCTATTAAACAGGGATGTTTAGTTGGTGAATTGGCATATGTAACTAGTATTTGTTTGTCGTTCGTCAAGTAAAGTTTTCTTCCCGCTGGCCGTTTTCGTTTCTGTATTACAACCAGGCATAAAAGTTTTTGCAAATATAAAAACTAAATTGTTCTAGTAAGCTGTATTATTTCTAAAACGCTTATTAAAAGGTGATAATTTAGCACTTAACTTTAACTATCTTCAAATTACTCATACCTATAAACAAATAAAATATGTATTTCCGCAATAAAAACCGCAATCCCAACTTTGGAGGTAACAATTATGGTGGTCCGATGCCTGGAGGCAATCTTTGCGGTATGGGTAACATGAATATGTCTCCTTAGGGAGGACAAAATCCTGGAGGAAACTTTGGTGGAAATATGCGTCAAAGTGGCGATAGTGGTCAAGGCATGAATGCACAAGCCATTAATTTGGCAAATGATCTTTTAAATAATTTTTTCCGTAATCAGAACCCTCCTTTCTTATTGGATATGCCCCGTGGAGGCAATATGGGCAACCGCGGACAACGTGCTAGACTGATGGTCAATCTTGGTGGTCCTGGTGGCAATCGTACTAATAATCGTCGTGGTCAAGAAACGTGCTGGTGCTAAATCAGCTTCTAAGCCCGGCGCTGGTGGCGGTATTCGTAAACAGAATGCTTTTGATCGCGAAAAGAAACTTTTGGCTAAAAATGCCAACAATAAAAATAAGGATTCCACTTCTGGCGATAAAAAAAACTGAGAGCAGAGAGTCTCCTTATGCCAATGTTCCCAACGATGTGTTTTACTGTCATCTCTGCAAGAAGCATATGTTGGATGCTAATTCATTTGAGAGCCATATAAAGGGACGCACCTATTTGTTGATGCTTGAAGGTATTGAGGAAAGCTATCGTTTAAAGGCCAACATGATCCGTCAGGAGGCCAAAATTTCTGAACAATGAATTATTTTCTATTTTATTAAAAAATATAAGGACCCAAAGCTTAATAAAATAAAAAATAATTTAATAAAAAAGGGTCAAATAATCATTATTAAACTAATTTCTGAACAATTCAAATTAATTGAATTGGATCGCTTCGAGCACATGGCAAGAGCAAGCAGCGGCAATTGGATTACTGCACCATGTGCGATTTGTACTTCAACGGCCATATTTCGGCCCATCGTAAGTCGAAGGGACATTTTCAATTGAAAAAATTTTTACATGAGAAGATGAATTGAAGATTGTTCACCAACCTACCAAGAAGAGGAAAAAGGTTCCTACTAAGAAGACTGCTGAAAGTGGCGAAGGTACAGAAGTAAAGAAAGAAGGTGAAGAAGAAGCCGTAGGAGAGGAAGCTGAGGGTGAGGATGCTGAAGCCAAGAAAGACGGCGAAGAGGGTGTCATGAACTAAATGAAAGCCAAGAAAATGAAGAAGAATTTACTTTCCCCGCCGATCTTGAGGATTTCTTTTTCGATTTTCATAAAGGGGACGAAATTCCCACTGAGGTTGGCACCTGTTTGCCGAAATACAATTGGACTCGTCCGGTTGGTACAGCTCTTATCACGAAACTTAAATGTTACGAGTACTTGTTGTGTGACACCGAAAAGACCGTCGAAGTACACTCCCGTACAGTTAGTCATCACCGCAACTTCTTAAAGTTTAACAACGAGAAGGCCAGCGACACCAAGATCGCACAAAAGCTTGCTGCTGCCTCTGTTGAAGACAGTGAACGCAAGAAGCGCAAAATGGAGGAAGCTGAAGCCGCAGCTAATTGCGAAGATATAAAATCTAAAGACGCTGAGGTTGTGTAACGATTCTTTTACCATATTCATTCGAACTTATGCTACCTATAGTACCAGCTAAACTAGTCGAAAATTGGGGTGGTTCTTTAATCCTTCAGAATACGACTTTTAGTTACAATAAAATTAAAATTAGGTAGCTGTAAATTTAAATACACACATATGTAGATATTTCAAACATTAAATAAAAACAAAATAATAACAAAATACTCGTAATAACAAAAAAAAAAAAAAAAAAATATTAAACAAAAATTAGGAAACTGCAAAGGTTTTTATTTTTATAGAGAAACGGAGATGTAAATTGTCTCTCTCTTCAATACTCGCCCATGACCTTGCTATACTTTGGAACATTTAAATAGCCCACTAAATCTAATTTTTGGTTAACTGTTTCGCGAAATTAAGGAAGAAATCTTACATTTTCATTTTAAATATGGGTTTATTTTATAATTAAGAATAAAGAGAAAGTGTAAAAATGTTTAAATTTAAATTAAGTTTAATAAACTATGAAAAAAAAAATGTTAATTAAGAAAAGAGCAATTTTTAATTTAAAATTTTAAGAATTAGTTTAAAGTTTTCACTACTTTAGTTTTAAATTAATATATACATTAAAAAAAACAAAACAAATTTATACCACATTCGCCAAAATTCTCGTTCCGACGACCGGAGGCCTGTTGTCAAAGGAGCTTGATATGGGATGCAATGTAGTTCACAGATTATCAAATTAATTTAATTAATATGTTTATAAGGGTTATATTTATATTAAATAAGTATGTATGTGTGTTTGTGTGTGTGATTGTGTGCGATTTTGTGTGAGACGAGTTGATCGCCCGTAATACAAAAACAGCACATTAATATTAACGTGTTTTTTTAAGAATTTCGAAAATTAAAATAATCATTAATAAAACGTCAAAATATATAATTTAGAAAACAGAATAAATAATTTTTGTTTGTATCTACATACATATGTATACATGTAAATATTAAAATAGTTTGAAGCAACAGCAAGATGAAATTAAAAGAATATGAATTTTCACAAGTTCTAAACTTTTGAAATATGTTATTGCTGTGCCCCACGTTGGGCGCCATTTAATTTATGTCATATTCATCCGAACTTATGCTACCTATAGTACCAGCTAAACTCGTCGAAAATTGGGGTGGTTCTTTAATCCTTCAGAATACGACTTTTTGTTACAATAAAATTATAATTAGGTAGCTGTAAATTTAAATAAAATTATAATTAGGTAGCTGTAAATTTAAATACACACATATGTAGATATTGCAAACATTAAATAAAAACAAAACAATACAAAATTATAAAAAAAAAAAAAAAAAAAAAAAAAAAAAAATATTAAACAAAAATTAGGAAACTGCAAAGGTTTTTATTTTTATAGAGAAACGGAGATATAAATTGTCTCTCTCTTCAATACTCGCCCATGACCTTGCTATTCTTTAGAACATTTAAATAGCCCACTAAATCTAATTTTTGGTTAACTGCTTCGCGAAATTAAGGAAGAAATCTTACATTTTCATTTTAAATATGGGTTTATTTTATAATTAAGAATAAAGAGAAAGTGTAAAAATGTTTAAATTTAAATTAAGTTTAATAAACTATGAAAAAAAATGTTAATTAAGAAAAGAGCAATTTTTAATTTAAAATTTTAAGAATTAGTTTAAAGTTTTCACTACTTTAGTTTTAAATTAATATATACATTAAAAAAAACAAAACAAATTTATACCACATTCGCCAAAATTCTCGTTCCGACGACCGCAGGCCTGTTGTCAAAGGAGCTTGATATGGGATGCAATGTAGTTCACAGATTATCAAATTAATTTAATTAATATGTTTATAAGGGTTATATTTATATTAAATAAGTATGTATGTGTGTTTGTGTGTGTGATTGTGTGCGATTTTGTGTGAGTGTATAAAATTTGTTCATATATATAGAATTTGGAAACTACATTAAATAAATTATGAATGCGTTCCGTTTTGATGTTAAACTAATGCACCAGCCTGGGTTGATAATATGAAATTCTTGAATTCTTGACAATTTCTCCAGGTTCAAGACCCGAGAATCCAAAAAAACAAAAACAGGAAATTCTCAAAAAGAAAGGGCTTGAGTAAAATGGTTGTTGATCCAAATTTTCTAAAATTGTATCCCTTTTCTGTCTTTTCTTGTATTAAGCACCCTAAATTTTCATATAAGTATATTATTTAAATTATAATTTTAACAAAATTAATAAATCTTGAGAACAAAATAAATAAATAAATATTAAATAATAATAATAATAATATTAAATATTTCAACCAAACTTTTAAGAATCAAAAATTTTTGCAAAATCTACAAAAGCTAAAAGTCATAAAAGTCATGGCACATTCAGTTTTTTTTTTTCAAATTTTCAAGGTGCTAAATACAAGAATAAAAGTTATTTAATTGAATACAAGTGAGGCGAAGATAAATTATATGAAAATGTAGAAATAAATGAAAATGATGATGCTGGCGAAGATGGTGAGGGTGCTGAGGGAGAAGAAAATGGTGACGAAATGGATGCTCAAGAAGATTACCAAGATAAAGCCTAGGCTGAGGTCGAAGCTGAATCTGAACCCGAGCCAGAGCCAGTCAAAGAATCTTCCAATCGTCGTCGTTAGTAGGTAAGGAATTAGCTGATCCGAATTTCGCAAAAAGCGGCAGAGTCGATTTGCTCATTGGTGGTGATATTTACTCTAAAATTATGAGAGATGGAGTCAAGCGGAACGTTCTTGGCAATTTGATAGCTCAGGAAACTATATTTGGGTGGATTTTGACTGGTGCTCTTGCTGATTGTAAAAAGAGTTTTTTTTTTACTTGATCGATAAAATCTCGTTTTCGTTGGAGCCATTCAAAACTTTTTGCTTTTGTCAAACCTTGAGTCAAATTGTAATTTTTTCAATAATTGTGTAAAACATATTTATTTTTGGATGAAATAAACTAAAGGAAAGTTGATTTGAACTTCTCCCTTTTTTATAGTTTGAGAAAAAATTGAAATTCTCAACACTTAAATTTTTTATTGTTTTATTAACAAGCGCAGTCATCTAGAATACAACAAGGAGTTCGATGTGACTACGCCGAGACTCGAACTCACTATCTCCCGTTTAACGGAAAATCCAAATTTTTTACATCTAAAAAAGTTTGAGCGTTGGTTACATAAAACGTTCTTTAGTAAATGATGGTATTAAGACTACAATTTCAAGCTTGAAATTTGCAATATTTCTGTCTTTATCTTTAACAAGGTTAACACTGTTGTGTAACAGTGACAAGAGTGTTCCTTAACTTTTTAACTAAATTGCAGACTAAACATTTTTAATATAAAAATTTGATGTTAACTTTAAAATAAAAGTTAAGTCGAACTATTTTAATATTATAACCAAATAAATAATTTTTATCGTACATGTATTTTAGTTTCATAATTAAAAAAAAATATTTTCACAAATGTTTTTGTTTATTTCTCTAGTAAACAGGAAAACTTTGACATTAACAAAAAGTACGTCATTTATCTACCTTAGATTGTGTACATTGTATATCTTTAACTAAGATTTTTCAGAAAATAACATTCGGAAATATCTCATAGGCAAACTTAAATGTGAAGCTGTTTTTATAAAAATGTGAATAATAATAATAATATTTTGAAGGTCCGAATTTATTGTGCTTAGTTAGGCGGCGTTGCGATGCTTTCAAGAAGCATAGCTCGGATGTATCAAAAAGTAAAACTGTTGCCAAAATCTTATTTTGCTCCGAATAAAAAAAATGTCTTTCGAAAGCACTAGTCAAGCTCTGAATTGTAATTTTGCGGTAGTTGATCATTGCTACATAAACATTAAAATGGGTTATGATGACAGAATGATGCCATGACTATTTTTGAAGCTTTGTGGACTTAACAAGCAAGTAAGTCCGACTTACTGTAATAAAATCAATGGACCACAAACACATCATTTGTTGGGAACCTTACCATAGCAAAACTTTTTTATATTTCTAGATATGCAAATGTAGATCGTGGGTGTACCATCTGTACCGATCCCATATAAAGACCCATGTAAATTTAACAAAATTATGCTTCTGGCACGAATATCATGTAGGGGACAATAGAAGCTTTGTAAAGCAACTTCCAGAGGCATATCACGAAGTTTACCGTACAAGCCTTTAAAGATAGTAAAAGTAACACATATTTGCAGTCTTTTGCACACTATGTTCACTATGTTTTCATAACCTTAAACCAGAACCGATCGTGGAAAGCACAATAAGAAAATTAAACAGATCTAAGGAATTTGCAAAACGATGAAAGTGAAGAGACAGTTATTGTTTAAAGTGTGACACGTTTATTTATTTCCTTATGTCAAATAATTATCTAAAAAAGTTTTTAGGCAAGTTCAGCATCAAGTTCCAAGCCTTGCTTTGACAAACGCTTGAAAACTATCTATTAAGAAGGCAGGACAGTATTTTTTTCTTCAAACGCCTTTTGAACTACATTCGATATTGTGTATGTTTGTTGTATTTTACTGTGTCCTTTTTTTATTTATTTAAATATACATATATTAGCTCTGTTTTTTAATGAAAATAACAGCCTTTCTTTTATATAATTTCATATTTTCTTTATTTTTTATATTATTTGGCAATCTTTTTGTAAAGCTGCAGTCACTTGTAAAAAAGCGATCTTTGCATAAACGTTGGATCTCCTTTGCAATCTGAAGTCCTAAGTATTCATCAGGTTATATGGTTGAACATTTCCCACGTAAGTATCTAAGTTGTTCTTTTAAATACTCTTGTGCTTCTCTTAACTTCATTTTTTGTTAGCTGGTAATGCTATTAAGTTCCATTCTTTGTTATTTGTTAAGCCATTTTAACGAATTCAACATAAATGTTTTTGATGTAAAAGGATTACATTTGAAAATTGAACGCATTGCCCTGTTTTGAAGCTTCTGTAGTCTCGATATTTGTTGATCTCTGCAACATGTGTATATAATAGTAGATCCATACTCACAGTAAGGTTTAACAATTGCATTGTATACATTTATTGCTGTCAAAATTAATACCTTATTTCTGAGTCTTTTGAAAAAAAATTTTTCTCCAATTTTTTGCATGCTTATTCAATGTGATCTTTGAATTTTAAGTCTTTTTCAGTTACGAAACCCAGATATTTTAACCTATTAACTTTTTCTACTACTACATTATTTTTCCTAAATATTTTGTGTTAATATTAGTTTCCATTAATTTTGTTTTGTTTCCATTTAATTTTAATTTGTTCATGTATATGTATATATATTGACTTATGTTATTCATCGGCGTTCAGCAACGGCGTATAATACAATTTCACATTTTTCTAATACTTTTTCCATATCGTTTATGTATATAATAAACAGAAGAGATCCTAGTATTGGTCCCTTTGGAACTCCATTTTTATTTTTTAATTGGTTTTGATTTTACATTGCTGGTAGTTTCCTAACGTTTGGTTGAATATGGATTAAATCACTGTATTTCTTCCTCTTCTTGTATACCATATCTGCTCAGTTTTCTTATTAATATATTTCTATCCACTGCTTCAAATGCCCTTTTAAAATCGAGAAATGTAGCCAATATTTTATTATTTTTCTTGGAAAGTTTCCATATATTATTTTCATAATTCACGGCCGTTTCACAACGATGTTTCCTTCTAATGGCGTTTTCTTTTCTGAAAATAAATTTTACCCAAAAATCGCATAACATGTTTTGCATGTTGCCTAAACCCCGAAAAAATGCTACACATTTTATAGCCACAATAGAACAAAAACTGTTATTGAATTGTTCTAACTACCTTTACATGTCAGTAATGTTTAATTAGCGTTTCAAACATAAAGTAATATAACACTGAGTTTAGCAACAAAAGCAAACATCACTTATCAAGCGTAAGAACTTCTAAAAAATGTATAGCATACTTACCATTACATAAAATTGAGGGTAAAATATGTAACATATCTTACACTTTTTCGTGCAACACATTTTCAAAAGAACATACTTTTAATTAACACTATCGAACATTTAAAAAAAACAACAAAATTTTTCAGAAAAGAAAACGCCATAAATTGATATTTCGACAATAGTGTATATTTTTCTAAGTATTCCTCTAACTGTATTTTTACTACTTTCTAAAGTATTTATTTACTATTGATTGGCAGGTACTCGTCACATTTATTTGAACTTTGTAACTTTTCAACCGGTGTTACCATTAAAACCTTCCAATTTTAGTGGAAAACACCTGTTTCAAAAGATTTGTTTATTATTTCAAGTAGTATAGAGCCTATTCTGTTCCAGTTACCCATAATTTATTCTTTAGATATTTTGGTGTAGTCTGGTTTTTTATTCATGTTCCTGGCCATATATTTTAATTCAAACATATTTAATGCACGAAACTTGAATTTATAATTTATCACAGGTATCTTGTTTTCATAGTTCACATGTACTATAGAATCTCTTATCTCCATAATGCTATGAACAAAGTACGTACCAAAATTTTCGGCTATATAAATACTTTCGTTATACCCATTTTGCTCAAATATCACATTTTTATCACATTTTATGGTTTTCTTACTACTAGTTCTTTTATTCTATTCCACATTTTTTTCTGATTGTTTGGTGATGTTATTTTCTTGTTTTAAGTTCATATCTGTTTCTAATCTTTTTGTTATTTGTCCATGCTTCATTTGTGCTTTAATATATTGCTTTTTTGTAATTTCTACTTTATTAGCTTGTAGTCTTCTAATTTCATTACTATACTAACGACTGTTAACCTCACCATTTATAACTCTTTTAATTGCAAATTTTTAACCGACTTCAAAAAAAAAAGAAGGAGGTTATACCATTCGGCTGAATGTTGCTTTTTAGATTTGTGCCTGCAGAACTCAGTCATTTCTGAACCGATCTTGAAATTTTTTGGTAATATGATAGATTATGCTTAAAGATTAGTCCCGTTTTAAAAACAGTTCTTAATCTTAAAAATTAAAAGGTGTCCCTATACAACATATATATTTTTTACGTGTATTATGAATAGTAAAGGGCACTTCTGTATAATTTTACATAACTGCGTATTAGTATAGCTCCCAAAAACAAAAGTTATACAAAAATAAATCTAAAAATTAAAGGGTTCTCCATAATTAATGTAAATTTACTTATATGGGCATATCTTTTCAACCGTTATAGACAATTGCTTTCAAATTTGACAGAATGTCGATTGCTATGACCGTTAAGTTACAAGTATTAATATTCAAAATTATAAATTAAAGGGTGCGCCAATAGTTCATTTAATTTGATGTATATGGCCATACTTTTAAACAGTTGTAGACAGACGGTTGAAATTTACACAGAACCTGATTGCTTAATCCATTACGAGAGCAAGTATATTATTTTAATTTGAAAATTAAGGGATGCCCCTATAGTTCCTGTAATTTGATATACATATATTACCAAACTATTGAACAGTTGAACAAGTATATAAATAGGAGATATAAGGGTATCCCAATAGTTAATGAAATCTGTTTTGAAGTCAGTTTATTTGCAAGAATTATTTTATTGTTTCTTTAATTTTGTTATCGAAATGTTTCACTAATTCATTGAGACTATTATATTTTCATAATTAAAAATTGCATTTAATTCGTTTTTAAAGCTATTTTTGTTGTAGCTAAAAACCTCCATTGTTTCCTTTGACTCTAATTTGGTAAAACCAGTTCCCTAGAAAACGTCTATGGATTTATGGTCTGATATTTGATTACTTTTTTAGTTTTCACTCAGTGAATTTGATAAACTTATACAATGGTTATATTCTTTTAATTTTACTTCATTTAGTTTTTTCTATGAGTTTCCTTTAGAATTTTTAAATCTGGCTTTGCCGTTTCAGATATTATTTCCAACTGTGTAAAATTTTTTTCTTTGGTTGCTATATCGCTCCTTTATTGCAACATAGTCATATTTAAAAAAAACTTGAACTTGGCAAAATGCGATATAAATTTTTAAGACATAAGTCCTATGATCTAATTGCCGCAATTGCAATTGCTTCAGCTTGGGATATAAAACAGACTTTTTTTCAACATGTACAGAAGTTCTAAAAGAGCAGTTTTTCTTAAGTAACTACAAATTTTTATTTTTTTTGAGATATGACTATACAATGTACACATCTATTAACTATATCTTTATTACAATTTCTACTATTATGGTTTCCATGACACATAAAACATGTTTCTATATTTGGACACTCTGTTGCTTTGTGGTTAAATGTCTGACATTTATAGCATTGTATTTTACTTGTACCATCAAAAATCCTACATCTATCCCATCCTACATTTAAAATTTGAATTAACATAATTCACTGTTCTTTGGAATCCGAAATGATTGCTCGAAATATATAGAGAATATTAAGAGGATATCCCTTAGAATAGAGTTCAGATAAGTAATTAGTATCTTGTGATATAGCGTTTTGACAGGTTTGATAATAGGCTAATGGAGCTGAATGATTTTATTTTGTGCGGTCTTTACCTGGCTTAGTGATCACATGTACCAAATAGAACTTTCGCTCAGGAGAAAAAAGTTTCAGGCTTTAATTATAAAAAGTGAGTGAGTCAAAAAAATTTCAAATTATTTCTATTTAAAAACTTAAAAAAGTTTCGTGTGATTGATTTTTCCCTTAAGAAACATTTGACAAAAAACGAAAGGTAGTTTTCTGTATCCGTGGGTTCTTCTACCGTAAGGCTGAGTTACCTTAGCAAGTTTTAATCTGCCAAAAATGCTGTGTATACTATTATCTACACTTATTTAAAACATATTTATTTCCCTTTAAAATTAATATATAATTTAGATGAACCATTTGCGATCAATTTGTATACTAAAACAAGTAATTCGGCTATGCCGAATCTTATATACCCTTCATCATCTATGTAAATCTAGTTTAGTGAAATAACTCCAATTAAAAAAGCAAATATTAAGGTGACCTTGATTTAAAAAATAAAAAATTGGTCTTCATATCTATAATTTTACATAAAGTGCCATCGGCACTTAATGGGTTAAGGATTTTTTAAAAATGTTCATATTTGCTTAAAGATCTCTTCAAAACTTTAAAATGAGTCTCATGTTGATATTTTACAAAATTTGAAAATATCAAAGGCCCGTTACTCGGAAAATATGGCGAAGAAAATGGATATTGCAGGGATTAGAAACAGAATGACACACTTAGTTATACTCTTTTTCCAGTTTTTGTGGTGAAAGGTATAAAAATTTAGTACTGCATATATAAAATTTTATATAAAAATGATACCGGCACTCAATGGGCTAGGCAATTTTGAAAAATTTTAGTATTTCCTTAAATATCTCTTCAAAAGCTTTAAAATGATACCCATATTGATATTAAAAAAAAATTTTAATTTTTTTTAATTTTTATTCAATTAGGATTTGTACTATGGATATTAGAAATGAATCGAAATTAATTTCGGCGTTAGTTCACCATAAATAAAACATTTGTAAGGTAATTTTTTTTCTAAAAAAGGTTTTTAGAAGTTAAAAAAATGAACTAAAGCCAAAATTAATTTTGATTCATTCATATTATTTACAGTTCATGTCCGGACTTAATACAAATTATTTAAAAAAAAAAAAAACGCGAGGCATAGCGTGCTTAACTCATAACAATCAATATGATTCTGAAACAGCATATGTAATGTTGTGAGTAAACAAATAAGAGTGACTAAAAATAAAAATTGCATTCGTGTTCAACCGAAGATTGGAACAAAAGCAATAACAAATGTACAAGATGAAATACAGAGAGAAATGTGAAGAAATACTTTGGTTTGTGTGTAAATTTCGTCTAACCATATTAATATTGATATGGATACTACTCGTATTCTTATTTGCAAAAACTAGTTGGTTAAATAAATGATTTTTACAATTACACAACTAAGGTAGATAGATGCGAATAATGGCGATGAAGGACGTTGCGGTCCAGAACGCCCAGCATTATTTTCTGCATTTTCTTGTATTCTTTGGAAAACGTCCACATACATTTGTAAAATAATATGTAAAGGTTTTCAGAAATTAAAATAAATAAACAAAAGTCAAAATTAATTTCGATTCATTTATAAAATTGGAAAATTTCACAGCCCTGTAACTCAGAAAATATGGGCGAGCGCCAATTTTTTCACTTGGTGTTTTTTTTTAATTCTCTATCTCTATTGCTTTCGCAAACTTAATAACAACACTAACATGGACGGAAAGACGAACAGACGGACAATCGACTTCGCTATGCATAAGAACTCAGAATATATACACTTTATGGGGTCGGAAAGGGATATTGTAGGAATTACAAGCGGAATGACAAACTTAGGTATACCCTTGAAGGTAAAGGGTATAATAACAGGTAAAAAACTATTCTATTTAACTGGAAATAAAATTTATAAACATTCCTGAAAAACAAGTTGCGTTAAATAACTCACCGTTCGTTTTTCTTTACTCTGTTCTTTTCGACCTTGACTAGTACTTTTACTTATATTTTTTGTATGATTATAATTTTTGTGGTAATTTTAATTTTATATTTGGCATTATTGAAAATAATAGATTGTGTGCCGTTTTTAACTTACGATTCTGTCTAACACAGAAAGTTTTCAGTAAATCCAGTTGCATAAAGCTTCTCAATTAATATGTCATCCCAGCAAAAAATTTTTGAAAAGGTAATCGAGTGTGGAATTAAGCATTTTTGGCAGAAGTACTTCCCAACTAGATTGCCAACTTAATGATTTTAACAAGGCATGAGACTTTTATAATCAATTACTGAGAATCGATTACATTAATTACTGTAGGAAATAATGAGTACATTTAGTACGGTAGTCTCTTTTAACATAAAGAACTAGTTCCATTACTACTTCCTTTTTTGGAAACTAATGTAATGTGTTCTGGAAGCGAGTAAGAAAATTTGGTAACCACAAAAGTAAGTCATTATATGGCAATTACTTTTTAAGGTAATGTCTAATTTTTTGCTGGGATGGTACACTTTGTCAAGAGATGGCTTTAATATAAGATGTCGGTTCCATTATGTTTGATGTTTTTGAGCTGCCACTACAAAAAAAAACGTTCTGTTTTAGAGGCAATACAGAGTGGTTTCACCCATAAGCCAAAATCCAAAAAAAAAAGTATATTTATTTCTGCGCTTTATTGAACTAAATTTATTGGTAACACTCCAAATTTTATGAAACTAATAAATTATTTTTTTTTGCGAGATTTAATGTTAGTATACGTTGAAAGTGGAGTTACAGACATATGTTTATACTGTATATGTTGTTTAGTCCCAATTTTCACGAAGCAATTCTTATTTATAAACTTATCACTCTTTCTTCTTTTGGCATGACATACGTTAACTGATGATAACTCAAAATATTGGGGATTATAACATACGTTATCGTATAACTGAACGTATATTTTTTAGAAATTGTCATCCGTTAACGAAACTTAATTCGAATAACATGAAAAGCGCAACAAATCGCTGAAAAAATGGGAATCACAAAAAATTATTTTTAGTTAATGATACAAATATTATTACAATAAATTAAATCTAAGTTTTATGAATAAACACAAAAATTTTTTCAAAAAACATGCTTCCTAATTGAGCATAAGGAAAATCTACTGCTTACAGGCTATTAGATGAGCTTTCTAAGCGAATGAATGCACTAGTACCACCAGTTAATGATGTAATGATTTTAAAAAAAGGTAATACGCAATTTATATTCTTTCTAAGAAAGGAATTAATATTTATAATTTTGTGCTTAAGACTGATCAAAAATATCAAGTGATAATAAAAGTTTTTTCTTTAATTGTTAAAAAGCTGACTGGAAGAAATGCTGCTGGTGCCCAGTGGAGAACTGTTAATTGAAGCTTGAATTGAAGTCCTTGAATCAAGTGTTACAGGCAAAAGATCAGTTTTGAGCTAAAGTAACAACAGAATTTGAAATACTAACCAGCCTTAAAACTCTAGCTCTGGAACTTTTTAATTTGAAAACTATTGCGAATCAATCAAAAGATAACGATGCGTTTACAGTCGTTTGTAATAGTGTTATTTAGTGCATACGATTAATGTACCACGTAACTTTTTTTCGTACGGTTGTCGATACGATCACGGATGTAACGATTCCTGGATCTGAAATTGATGCCGAAATTTTGAGGAATATGCTGAAGCTGTGTTGATCAAGCACGTCACAAATACACATCTTTTAAGTGAGCTTTTTTAAGTTCTGATCCATTTTTTTCTGGTCTGGTTTAAGTCAAGGAGTTTAAATTTGCTTAAAAAAAGACATGCATAAGAAGCATGGGTTCTACTTAAAATGAAATAGTTTAATTTAGGTGAAAAACGCATGATTTCAACACTAACTTGTTATTAGCGAGCATAGGTTGACGATTAAAACTAGTGAAAATTCGGTGATGGTTTTTCATTGATTTTTTCTTATTACTTAGGCCATTATGATGGGGTTCCGAAAAAATTTTTACTTACAAATAATATAAATGCAAGTAACTAGTAAACTACATAAACTTGGATAGCGTTCATTAATATTTCTTTGTTATAATAATGTTTGTAATAACGGAATTTGTATGAGTTTTTTATTAGATCATAAATTATAACTTAACTAGTTAATTTACTTTAATCGTGATTCTTCAAAAATAAATATTTCATTATATTCTCATGAAATATTTAGTATTAAAAAATACTTCATTGAATCAACAAAGAAAAAAGACACTAAAAACTCGAAAATCTTTTACACAAAAACACAGCAAACACTCAATATATGTAACTATTGTCGGAAACCATTCATATGTATTTGAAAGATTTAATGAAAAAAAAATCGTAAACAATTTTTACAAATAAGCAATGTGCTCATACAAATACATCATTATCAATAAAAAATTTTACTAAATAAACTAGAATAAACGAACTTATTAAAACACATTATATGATGATTTTTAATTTTTGAACTAATTCAGCAAAATGCCTTATGACCTTATATTGCATAACAATAAATCATTTTGCATTATACTCGTATAACTTTTTATAAATGAATTAAAACGGAATAAAAATGTAAGCATTGAATTTATTGGATCTATCCAATACAATGTGTGTACTATTATTTCGGGTTTGAATAATAAAAAAGTGGTTGTAATTTTATATAAAATTGTATATTAGAAAAACGTTTCACTGTTACACAGTAAAATGGCAAAGTTGAACTGAAAAAAATATTTTGTCTTAAACATAAATACTAAAATGTTTAGAAAAAAAGAGTCAGAGTCGTGTTTGTGCTTTTAAAGAAAAAGCCAGGTTAGAGCGAGTAAAAAATATCAAGTAATTATTACTGTGGTGTGAAAACAAAGTTTTTTGTTATAACAGTATAGTAGTAGTATAGTATAGTATAATTATTTCTAAAAATTTTAAAGATTTACATGTTTTCTTAAAACTAATTTTAATTAATTATTTATTCCTTACATACTAGCGTATTTTTCAAGGACTTGCCAAGATATTTTATAAAAGTATTTGCAGCATGGCCGCTTATAATAATATTAAAGTTAAGTTTACTGTAGGTACAACATTTGTTTTAAAATTTCCCCAAAAAAAGGTAAATAGGGAGGCATTTGTGCTTAATTCTAATATTAAACTAAACCTTATAGTAAGACAAGAAAGAAGAAAAAATAGCGTTATATACAAAAGAAAATAAAGTTATATACAAAAGAATAGGAATTGCCTATTGGGCGGTGTTATACACCACATTTTCTATATCTAAGGTATTTATTCTTCTATGGTAATATAAGAGGTTTGCACTTTCATATAGGAGGCCAGCTCCGTTCAATGTCATAAGGTCTATCGATGATAAGTAGTTAGACAATCGTATGGTCCTCAGATTGTTTGCGCTTTCAAAGCACTGTCCAAGAAGACTGTTTTCAAGGGATTGAGCCCTCTCAAGAAATTTTATAGCCGACCCTACCATATAAGAGTCAATTCTATCGAAGCCTATTGCTTTGTATATTGATTTGCAAGATGGCTTGCGGTAGATCCCATCAGGCCCCTGCTTACACCGTAGGCCAAGGCAAGTGACCATAATTTTTCTCTTCCATTTCGTAAGCCTTTTCATCTGAGCAGAAGAAATTCTGGACCAGACTGGGAAGGCATAGGATATGAGAGGTCGAATTATCTGGCGATAAACAAGAAATCGGATTTTCCTATCGAGTCCTCCCCTATATCCAAGAATAGATCGATATGCGGCATATGCACGCCTGCCGCGCTCCAAGACAAAGTCTATGTGGCGATAAAACTCAAAATTTTCATGGAAAATTACACCAAGGTATTTCATCCTTTTCGAAACCCTGATCAGTTCGCTGCCTATACTAAGAGTTGGTATGAAAGATCTGCTATTGGGATATAAAAATTTACGCTTGCCCTTTATCATAACTGCCTCAGTCTTATTCATATTTAAGTGAAGCCGCCACTTAGCAAAGTAGGGCTCCAGTCGAGTCAAGTAGTTGCTAACTTTTCCGTTTACACTACGAGCGGGGGGCTCAGAAGCTGCAATGAGTATATCATCTGCATACATTAACAAAAGATCGCCGTTAGCCGGTTTAGGTATATCAGCCATAAATATATTATAAAGCACAGGGTCAAGCAAGGATCCTTGTGGTACTCCAGCACTGACAGATTTTTCAATTGATCGAGTTCTGCCTATTCTAACGCCAAAAGTCCTATCAGATAAAAAATTAGAGACGATTTTACACACACTTCTATCGAAGCCCATGTCCATTATTTTAAAAACAATGCCATCCTGCCAAGCGGTATCAAAAGCCTTGGCAAAGTCCAAGCTAACCGCAATTGTAGGATATCTTTTGTTCAGACCTTTGGAAACATAGTCTGAAAAAACCATCAATGCATGCGAGGTTGAGTGTCCTTTTTTAAATCCAAACTGACAATCTGGAAGAATATTGCAATCTGATATTTTGTCCGTGATCTTTGAATGAATAAAGAATTCTAATAACTTTCCAAAGGGAGATAGGAGAGAAATCGGCCTATAGTTTCTGCTCTGCCTTGGGTCAGATTTGGGTTTCAATATCGGAACTACTAATGCCCTTTTCCATGCTCTCGGAAAGTATCCCAAGTTTATGCAGTGGTTCATTAGAATTGCCAGAAATCCCCAGGTATCCCGACGAGTTCTCTTAAGTACTAGATCAGGAATTTCATCCCAACCACTCGATTTTTTGTTTGGTCTTCTCCTTAAAGTTTCGCCAATGGTTTCTGCTCTAATCAGCTAGCTGTTATTCGAGCCGCTACCATCTGCGGTAGTAGTCCTATCAAAAACTATCATAGGTGTCCTATCCTGTAAAGTGGAGACTCTACTTGCGACGGTTACTGCAAAAGAATCGGAACCTATTTCATACTCGTGCACGCTGTGGAAGTGGTCTGCCAGTAGATTAGCCTTCCCTAAGTCATCAGATACTATTGAGCCATCCGCAGTGATCAGATCGTGGATGACAACATTTTTACTTAAACCAGCTGCAGACTTTAAAGATATATATGTCCTATCATTCAGCCTAATGTTGCTTAATTTTCTCGTCCAGTTTTCACGCTCATAGACTGCAATAGCACCCTGTATTATTCTATCTAGGTTTTTTACTTCTGCTTTAAGGGTAAGACGACGTCCTGGGTCCTCACATCTTTGAACTATACGGCGCAATTTTTTTTTTCATCAATAAAATGAAGTAGAACCTTTGGAGTAGTAAGTTCCATAGCATTCTTAAAGGCATATGTCATTGACTCTATACACTCGTCAATCTCCGCTTCGGACACGTTCGTATCTACTGGTAGCGTACAGTCGGCAAGTTCCCGGGATAGAATCGCATTAAATCTTACCCTGTCCATCTTGTCAAAGTCTAACCTTGTTGGTCGTATTCTCCCAACACAGTCCGCAATGCCAAAAACTGCTTCCACAGCGTTGTGATCAGATTCAAAATCAAGGGTTCTAAGCCCATTTCCCATGATTATGGGAGACATGCCAACAGAAGTTATCATTATGTCTATATATGAAGAGGAAACGGCCGTAGTTCTTGTCGGGCCATCAGTGGGATGAATTTCTAGGTTCGGATTCGCTAAGAGTAAATCATGTAGCAACCTACCACTTGTGTTCTCCAGGGAATCCCCCCAATACGGATGCCTAGCTTTTAAATCGGCTCCAACTACCACTGCCCCAGTATTGGCTAGGTCAAAAACGGGCCTAATATCAGAGGCTAACATTGTCGCTGTTGGTCTACGATACATCGACACTACAGTTATAGAGGACCCATTTATTCTGTGAATGCGCACAATCGTGTTTTCTAAAGTTCCAGTGTCAACTATTACCCTTTCACATGAAATACTATCTTTCACTAGAACGGCCGTCCCTCCTCCTTGCCCAGATTGACGATTCTGTCTAAATATTATATATCCAGCAATGTCTAACTTGTGTCGAGGACTTAATTTATGTTCAACTATTACACCAACGTCGGGTTTGTGTCTATCCAAAAATAGTTTTAAATAGTGTCTCCTATGTTTAGAGACAACTGAATTCACGTTAATGAAAATTACTTTAAGTGTCCTAGACATTGTTCTGTAGCATCATTAGCATCCCAAGCAAAGCCCGAGATTTACCCTCATCATCTTTAATTGTATTATATTCACGTGCATCTCCACCGATTTTATTAATACAGTTCAACAGACCTCCTCCAAAGAATCGTTTACAGTCACTGTCAATCATCGCGAATTGAGCCATTGCGCTCTTAAGAGTTTGCGCAGCGCTGCTCGGCGCCGTTCCAAAAGAATTACATGGTGTTGAACCGCCTTTAGGAAGATTGTTTGCCACAGCAGATGCGTATGACACTCCAGGGTTAAGGCCACTACTAAAGAACCGTCGAGGTCCCTGGGGCTCCACCCGAGATGCCTTTTTTGCCTCTATTTTCTTTAAAAGCCTTAGCCTTCGTGGGCATTGCTTAGAGCTGGCTACGTGCCCTTTAACTCCACAGTTAACACATTTTACCGGAAGTCCCACCTTTCTAGTAACCTGTCCAGTTACAGGATCGGTAAGCAACAATTCGGTTATGTTATTTTCCTTCGCGGGAATACTGCACTTTCCCGGTCCATGGGATGCACCACATTTTACACATCGGTTCGGCATCTGGAAATTCGAAGATGTATGCCCAAATCTCTGGCAGTTGAAACACTGGGTGACAGCACCCTTCTTTCTATATTTTTTCA
Organism: Gymnosoma rotundatum; assembly: GCA_916610165.2. Taxonomy (NCBI): domain Eukaryota; kingdom Metazoa; phylum Arthropoda; class Insecta; order Diptera; family Tachinidae; genus Gymnosoma; species Gymnosoma rotundatum. The sequence goes on from OU744339.1 coordinate 67,209,294, forward strand.
TGCTGACACGGCAGCGAAGAATATACCTTACCTTAAAAAAGGCCGAAATATCGGAATCTCGTGATAGCCTCAAAAGCCATCTATCATTACCTAGTTCAATAAGACCTAGTATATTGATTCCAATTTGAAGTCCAGTCAAATATTGCATGAAGTCCAGTCAAATATTGCATGACGTCTTCAACAGTGTATGTACGCGAGAGACCCTCTATAAGAATCGAAAACGGTCTCATTCCTTTTGGCGTGTATGTATAAAAGTTTGTCCCGTTGTCCTTAAGCAAAACCTTTACCTTTTCAAAGTCGCCCAGAGTGCAAACCCCTATATTAGTGGCATTTTTGCCCATAATCTTAATATTATAATTAGTATGGTCAAGTGCCTTATTAATAATATTAGTTATTTCTTTTACATTAAAATTATAAGTAGTAATAACTGGTATTCTTATCTTACTTACAATGTTACTTTTTCCTTTTAGTTTTTTACCGGCGTCCCCATTTTGAGTACGGGGAACCTCTTCCGCTTTTTCATCATCAACTTCCCTCTTGGATGCGTCGTCATTTTTGTTTATTGGGCTAGCGTCAATAGTTGAAAAATCCATATCTTCTTCCGCATTAGCATGTATTGATTTTTCCGAATTTTGGTAACTGGGCACAACAGTAACCTTCCTCTGCTTTTTCTTCTTCTTCCGAACCACCTCTACAAAAGTAGCATCTTCCTCGCTAGATGCCTTGTCATTTTTTTCTGCTAAGCCTTGCGTCGATTTCCCTTTGAATTCTTCAACCATTTTTTTTAGTTTTTTATTTTCGTCAAGAATGGCATTGAGTTTGAGGCTAAGTTCCTCAATTGCCTTATCCTTTAAGCTAAATAGCCGGCTTACTTCGGCGTCAGATGAATATTCGCCAGCCACCCTCGCCCGCTTGAGTGAATACAAGCTGTCATCCGCCATTGTTGACAAACTCTACCTGCACCACTAGTTTTGTGGATGTTGAAAATTTTGCAACAACCCTTAAAATTCGCACAACTTTTCTTTGTTTTTCTTTTTTACTGCACACTTGTTGTAAGCACGATCACTGTCAACAGTCGAATTTTTTGTTATAATAAATTTATTTGACCAGTCTCAAAATTTTGAGAAGTGCCTAGAAGGCAAGTGTTTTTCTTTTTATCAACATCGAATTTTGAACAACAGAACACTTATTGAATACATTTATATATTTTTTTTGCCCAAAGGGCAATAACTGATATCATCAAAAATGGAGGATGAGGATGATTCTTCCTCTGTAAAGAAAATAAAAATGCTACTTGGTGGTTTCGGTGAGGAGGAGAGGAAAAGCCTGGAAGAGATTGTAAAGCTAAATAAAGTTTTAATGGCCAAGTTAGATGATGCACTAAAGAAAACACTGTAGTGTTTTGCTGAATGCAAGGATGTGGAGAGCTTGCTGTCAATTGATTAATAAGATGAGGTGCTAAATATTGAGTTAGTTGGGGAAAAAGAGACTACAGGGCAGAAGAAGCTAAAGGTGGGTGCTGTTGAAGGTGCATCAAAATTAAAAAAATTCAAAGTCGCAATCGGGAAATGCAGATTCAAAATCTATTGTGGAGGGCAAGAAGCGGGGTAAGGCAGTTCCGGTGATTACTACATATAATGCTAATATTAAAATTGTAATTGACGCTGTTAACAAATTGTTAGGGCATAAATAGAGATCTGCATCCTCGATGAATTTCAAAAAGTAAAGGTTCTGCTCGAGAAGCTAAAGGTGCATTTTTACACTTATACTCCAAAGAGCCTTCGCCCTTATACATTGGTTATTGAGGGTATTCCGGAATCTTCTGAATCCGAGGAGATATTGGGGTATCTGAGCGGACTCCAGATTAATTCGAAAATTATTGGCTTCTTTTAATTAGGAGATGGCAAGTTGGTTCTTAGGGTGACAACAGACTCGGACATTGACAAGTTGTATGCTATGCGATGCATATTGAGGTGTCGTGTTTATATAAGAAAGTATAGACGCACTGGTGTTACACAGTGCTTCAACTATCAGCGATACGGACATGAATCGTCGAACTGCCGTATGCCCTACAGGTGCGTTAAGTGCGTGGGAGATCATGGTCCGAGTAAGTGCGAGGTACCTCCTCGCGGAAAGAATGTTGCGGAAACTTTCGTAACTAATCTTGTTACTGGACAGAACACGAAAAGGATTGGTCTGCCTGTGAGGTGTGTAATTTGCGGTGTGGAAGGTCATGCTGTTGGCTGGAAGGAGTGTCCGCGTAGGCTTGAACTACTTCATAGGCTTCAGGCTGAAAAATTGGCAAGGGCTGGACCCAGTTCTCGTATCCCTAGGCAGAGTAGGGTTAAGAGCGGGGTTTTGTATGCTGCTGCAGCTAGTGCTGCTGCGGATCAGGAGCTCCCTAGAATTTCACCTTTAGGGCAAAAGGGACCTGACAACACGGAAATATCGGTAGGTACGGCTATGGCCCAATTTGATATTATATATAAGGACTGTAGTGGCTAATCTATTAGCAAGCCAATTCTTTCAGGATAACCATTTAGATCAAAGGACTCTTACAGCTGACGGAGGACTGATTAATTTAAGTACGAACGTAGACAGATTGGGTTTCATTAACTCTGCATTTGTAGGCATCGCGTTAAGGCGCAGATCAAATAAAAGATCCTGTGGTATGGCCGGGATATGTGGAAGCTGTAAACCAATTTCCCTGCTGTCTGCCTTTGGGAAGCTGTTTGAGTTCTTTCTCCTGGCAAAGATAAATGACGTAATAATTGACAAGGACATCTTAAAGGAATTTTAATTTGGATTTAGAAGTGGAATTTCGACAACGCACGCTCTGACAGAACTGACGGACTTCATTGCCAAGGGACTGAATAAGAGATGCCCTACAACAGCTGTCAGCCTTGACTTTGCCAAGGCTTTTGACACAGTTTGGCACGATGGCCTTGTATCCAAAATGATGAGCATGGGATTTCGTTTGGGCATTTTCCCTATAGTAGATAACTTCTTAAGGGAACGATATTTTAGAGTACTTGTGGGTGATGTAAGGTCTGACGAAGGCTTGATTTCTGCTGGAGTGCCACAGTGCTTGATACTAGGCCCTGTGCTATACAAAATCTTTGTTTCCGACATACCACAACCGCCGCGGGAGGATCGTTTGCTTATGTATTATATTCTGATTGCCTCATCAGGTGCTAGAGCAAGGAATATTAACTAACGAATGAACCTTTACTTGACGGTGTTGGCGGACTATTTTACAAAATGGGGTCTTTCCTTAAACATTGCGAAGACCGTGGCCGTAATGTTTAAGGGAAGGCGGAAATATATTTAGCCGAATTGTAGACAGTACATACCATGTTTGACTGTCGGACAAGAACTTATTGGGACACCGGACAGGCTTAAGTACCTGGGTGTCACCTTCCATGAGAACTTTGAGAGCTATTGGCATATCGACGACATTCTTGAGAGAAGCAAGAGAATTTACTCTGCATATCAGGAAGCTCTCAAACGTAAGGGGGGTCTTGATAGGAAAGTGCTTCTTCTAGTGTAACGCCAAATTATCCGTCCTGTCATCTCCTACGCTTTTCCGGCTTGGTTCGGGATTTCTCCGCACCAGATGGATAGGCTACGGAGATGGGAGAGATTGGTTTTGATCGCATGTCTAGGGATTAGGCCTTATATAGGACCAAACGGCGAGATTCGCAGGCCATCATGTAGATCAATTTACAGCGCAATTGATTTTGCGCGGGTGGATGTGTACATGGTGGAAATGGCTGTGAAAATTTTAGAGGGAGCACAATCCTTAGAGAACTCCTTGGTGAGGGAATGCTTCTCTGCGTTGAGAAATCTGTAGGCTGTTCGGATGTCAAGGTATCTGTCTCCGGTTGATCTGTTGACCCTTAAGGGAGCTGGAATTCCTCACGAGAATGCAGATCTCTTATTTTATCATAGCAGGCTGCATTCTTTGTGTACCGAGAATACAGTATATAATACTGCCCAATAGTTTTTGTTTATTTTAATTGTATTAATTCATATTTGTTTTTTGTTTAATATGAATTTGTTACTTTTTCTTATTATTTTTGTTTTGTTACTTCTTTTGTTCAATAGTTTTAAGTTATCTGTTTGTAAGTTAATTTAAGTGTTTTTTGTAATTAAATTTTAAGAGTTTCCCTCTTTTGAATCCTTTTGTGGGATATTAAATGCAAATTTTGTTTACCTTATTAGAGTGATGTTCAATGCAAATGTACAATTTTTATGTAAATGTGGAAGGCTTTGAAAAATACTTTTGTATGCGAAGAATATTTTTTGTTAGATGTTCTAGTGCTTAAGCTTTTTTTGTAAATAATTTTGGAAAATAAATATAAATTGGTATGTTTAGAAAATAATAATTGTTTTTTTTTTTTTTTTTTTTTTTTTTTTTTTTTTTTGTTCAACAACTCTGCTCAATTTTGAAAGCATTTATATATAAAACCAATCATTTTTCGAAATTTAATATATCTTAACTTGTTTTTTATAGGCGTTCTTAATAGATCTGCCAACATTTCTTCTTTAGGCTATCACTGAAATTTGAGTTCTTGAGTCTACTTCATTTCGCGTACAAAATAATATTTAATATCAACGTACCTTGTACGTGAATTAATTTTTGCGGATCTAATAATTTTAAGCAGCTTTGATTATCCTCTAATATTATAGTGTCAGTTACCATAAGTTTTAAATCTGCAAATAACATTTTTAACAATAACAGTTCTTGCGTAGCTTCTGCCAATAAAACAATTTGGGCTTCTGTTGAAGACATGTTACTTGCTTTTGTTTTCTACTTGCATAAGGAATTGTAGCTTCACCAAGTTGAGACACATAACTGTTTGTAGAGTTTCTTTCCTTAATATCACCAGTAAAATCTGCATCAGTATATCCAAATAATTTTAAATCTGCGGCTCGAATGCATAACATTAAATTTTTTGTACCCCTCAAGTGTTTGAATATTCGTTTGACTTCGTTCTAGTCTGTTTTGAAGGACAGGATATTATTTATCTGGTATTATTTAATAAACACAACAGTGATCTAATAGCACGTCTGTATAAATCGTTTAATTTTGAATGATTCTTTAGTTTAAAAAATTCTTTAAATTATCCAATATCTAACGGTATTTTAGATGGTTTTGAATTTGATACACCGTAAATATCTAAAATTTTATTTAAGTAAGCATATTGATGTATCTTAAATTTACCTCCAGTTGTTTCCATTTCTATTCCAAGAAACAGCTTAAGAGCTCCAAGATTAAAAATTGTAAACAATTTTGATATTTCTTTTACTAAATTATTTAAAAGCATTTCATTTTTTGTAAAAATTAAAAATTAAAATATCAACTATCAATATTCGATTATAATATTATTTTCTTCTGAATACAAGATCGAGCAGACTGTTTAAACTCATAAATACTTTTTTTAACTTGTAAACTTGATTCTTCTTTGTATAGTTTTCGAAACCTTTAGGTTGCCTTAAAAATATTTCATCTTTCAATTCAACATTTAAAAACGCTACATTAAAATCAATATGATGGAGCAGCATATTTTTGTAAAATGCAACTGCCAAAAGAGTTCTAAACATATATTGTTTAAAAACGGGAGCAAATACTTCATCATAATTTTGCCCATATTTATGCGAAAAACCTTTGGCTACAAGGCGTGCTTTATGATTAATAGAACCAACCGACATTTTCTTAATTTTATAAAGCCATTTACATACGACACATTTTCTTCATTTAGGCAATTAAACCAAATCCCAAGTACTATTCCCATACATTACTTGTATTTCACCCTCCATAGCTGCCTTCCAAATTTTACAATTAGGGCCTTCAATTGCTTAATCATAAGTCGCTGGCTCGAATGTTACAGCCTTACAACTATACCTTACTTCCTGATAAATTGCTTAAAAGAGGCTGATTTTTATCATCGTCTTGCTTATTTTGCAATAAGTTATGATATGAAAAATCTACCTCAGCATCAATTTCACTATCGGCTGTATCATAATTATCTTTACGGTCTTCGCCGTCCTCGTTCCGTACAAAATTGTTTCCAAATTTGTTTTCAGTAGAACTAAATATTTTCATGGAAACCAAAATCTATTTTTCAGTTTTATTTTTAATACAGCTTACAAGATTTTCAATAAATTGTACAACCCTTGAAATAACTATTGTTTTAGTGTCCTTATCAAGAATTCTAAATTGCTTTGATTCATCACAGAATACAACAAGAAATTAATTTTTTGATACATTATCTAGTTTTTAGCGAAAAATTGTTGGTAAGGGAATTAACCTTTAAAAAAATGGGTTAATGATTAATTCTTAATCGTCTATAATACAATAAAACAAAAACTAAAAAAGGAAAGAGTATTTAAAATATTCACATATACTAAAATATATACTGATGTCAAATCCTTGTATTTATCTAAATTGTTCCCATTAAGCCAATAAAATGTTATTTATTAACCCATTTTTTCAATAACTAGTGACACTTACATATAGTAGAGGTAGGGATTAAAGTGATTTTTGTATATTTCCTTATATTTTTAAAATTCGATATACGTGGGTTTCGTGTAAACTCACTTTACAATAAATTAGCAGTGTCCACGACTTTGTCTGCGTGTCATTTTTATTGTTCTTAAAATTAAAATTTAGATAAATTTGTTTTTAAATATTTATTTCAGAGTTCTGTAGACAGTGTTGATTTTTTTTTTTATTAAAAAAATAAAATGTGCTAACAACTGTTTTAGTACAATTGTACCGGTAAAATTGGGTGCTTTCTCTACGTAATGACTTATTTTTACGAAAAGAAAGTATTCTCCTCCTCAAAACATTTTGTTCAAATCCATACAGTAGATTTTACGTGATGCGACAAACAGGCGGACAGACAGACATATCGATTACTATCTACACCAGCATCAAGATTTTCAAAATATATTCCGTTAGAGTTTTTTTTATTTGTATATAGATTATTAAATCCTTTAGCTAAAATATATAAGTATATAACTTACTTCATATTATGTAGAATTTGGACCAACCAAAAACATCTTTCAACACAAATGCATTAAATTTTTTAAAAGAACTCACAGATTGCTGAAAACTTTATTATAATTACAAATTTCTGCTGTTATTTTTTTTAAATATTCTTTCAATCCTAATAAAAAATAAGACAAGATGTTGAAATTAAGTTTATTTTGTTACATTTATTTAATCGATTTTGGTTTGAAAATGTGTTTTTTAAATTTGTGAAATCATAATTTATTTAACATTTTATTTATTTATTTATTATAATTTTAATTTTATGCTTTTTGGTTTCATTGCCCAGTAAACACTCAAGTTTGAAATAAGCTTACATTGATTTCAAATTTATTTTTTCTCAAGTGAGAAACGGTTGAACATTTTTTAAACTAGAACATTTTTCAAGGTTGAGAATATCATATCTTATTAAAGTTCCCTTTAAGTTGCTATTTAATGTATCTGAACTTTATATTACAAGTCAATGTGACATGTAAATGAAAAACAATATTTAATTATTTTTTTCTGTTAAACTTATATATGAACATATTTTGAATTTTGAGAAATTTTAAAATTAAAAATTTAATTATGATAATTCTGACAATTATTAGAAAAAAAAAACAGTAAATACTGGATATTCTCTTCGATTTTATTTGATTGCGATTTTTAGCAAAATTCCGCCATAATATTCAAGCTTAGATTTTTATCAGACTATGAAAATTCTATTTTCTTTTATAGATTGAAACATAAAATAATTTTTACTTGTTAATAGTTTTTTTGTTTTACAATTAAAAATTACATATTGCATTAACTGATAAAAACATATTGCATTTGAAATATTACTTGGAGTTACGCTTAATTTCAAATAGAGAAAACTATTTTTTAAATGTTTGACTTTGTGTTCGATGGGTAATAAAATTTTCTATTCTTTATTTGCTTAAGTAATTTATAACTACATATTACTTTATTTACCGTTATTAGCAAAGTTTTACTTTACTATTTTAGTTTAAGGTTACAACTATTTTTATATTAATATTGTGTTGTTTTAGTACTTCTAGGTCAAATATTTACAATAAATAATTACAGGCGCAGGAAAAACAAACCGAATAAATTTATACATGTGTATGTATGTATGTCTGTGTGGTTTTGGAAAATTGTTTGTTAATTTCTGTAATTCATGAATTTGTTTACATTGACATTAATGTCATGTAGGAAATTCAGGATATTTTATTCTAATTAATAACGTAATTTTAGTTATTTTATTATTTATTATTATTTATATATTTTTTCAATTGTTGGTTATAAATACATAGTTAATCGTAATAATCACATATCGCTATAAAAATAAAGTAAACATGATACTTATAGTCACATTTTCAACAAAATAATTATTAATTGCAGCATTGACTGCATGAACGTACATTTTTAGTTGTATAAAAAATATGTTACGATCTTTTTGGAATTAGAGCAATGAGGACTGAATGTAGACTTTTATTAGACCAAAAACCCAAACGGTTAAAAACGGTACTTTTTCGTGGTATATATTTCTCTTCTTGCCTATTTGTTTGGATCATTTCCTTTGCGTTCAATGTATTATGAACTAACTTTCACAGTACAATTCGATGTATTTTGTAAATTTATTAGTCGATACTCTACTAGCCATTTTCGGAGTCATATTGGATGAAGCAATTTCATGTTTTCAAGCGAATCTAATTTTCGTTACTACCATTTATTTCATAAACATTCAAGCTCTACTCTTTCCTTCTTTTATCGTATGGGCTATTATAATAAAGACAAGCAAGTTTTTGAAAATAGTATATTTAATAACTTTTGTTTACAAAAGAAAACATTATTTTGCACGATATATGCTTCAAGCATTCAGTTATACACTGTTACACTGTTCTAATCAGTCGGAAGAAGTTGCAGTGTATGTGCAAATCCTAGTATATGAATTACGTAGCTGGTGTGAACAAAAAGGATACAACTTTATAAAAGCGTTAACGCTATAAAAGTGGTCCAGTACCGAAATCTCTACATCGTTTGTCTGTTTTAGCCTCAATCCACAGTGTGTGATTTGTAGTCTGAACAAATACCTAGATTTTTCAATGCAAGAATGTTTTTTTTTTTTTTGCAAACAAAAAAGAAATCATCTGATAACTGCAAGGATGACGACAGGTAAACGAGTGGACTTCTGTTACAATGCAGATGAGTAGAGATTTCTAAAACTAATTTAAAATCAGCGTTACATTTAAAACATGTCACTGTTTATGAGACTGGGACTACAGATGTTACAAACCATGTAACACATGCGACTTGTTAGTCGCCATAATCGTTTTTAACACTAGTCGTGAAGACTACTTTGTTGTATTCATAGAATTTGCTTTCTGACTCTGTTTGATGTGTGCACTCGGTATTGTAAAAGTATTTCATGATTCTTACAGTAACACATCTTCAAAGAAGCAAAAAAATTTCCAATTGCAAAACAAAATAAATTTAAACTAATAAATAACTATTCAGTTCAAAAGAAAACAATTTTGAGAACGTATGTAATAGTCATCTACGTATGAAACGGAGAACAGAGCAGTGGTCATATTCATGAGAAAGTATGTTTATTTTTAAATAGAATAACGAATAAATCTTAAAGTGTCAAACACAATTATTATTATTAGCAGTGCCCACGACTTCGTCTGCGCGTCATTTTTTATTTTCTTAAAATTCAAATGTGTTTTTAAATATTTATTGCAGAGTTCTGTTAAAAAATGTTCCTTTTACAAAAATAAAATGTTCTGACAACTGTTATATCACATTAAATTTGTATCTATATTTTCTCCACGAAACAAAAAAAAAGGATTTCTACATTTTACCCAAGGTTTCAAGGGACCTCCTCATAAAATTTTATTTTTAAATTTTAAAAATATATTTCATGTACAGAAATGACCCCATAACAGTTTTATTATATGCATAGATTTTTGTATTAATAGTTAAAATGAATTATTTTGATATTTTCAATGAATTATTGAATTCGCACGTTTGTAGAACAATTAGTAATTATTAAAATCATAAAATTATTTAAATATCCGCTTTTTTATTCAATTGGAAATAAATTTTATACATGTGTTACCTGCCAATATGGTTGCACTTTTACTCTCTGTTTTTATTTATTTATTTAAATTTGCAGCAAATATTACACACAATTAAAATATTATTTTATTGAATTGTTATAAAAACACTAATAAAATTGTAATTTATTAACAAAAGAATTTTAAACAAATTCGATGGAATAAGCAAACAATTAACATGTTTTATATAAAAAATTTATAAAATAAATGGTGACAACATCCATTACTGAAAGACTTTGGATACAATGGAATTGCTGTCTGAATACGTAACCAATGTTGAAGATATTAGTCTATATATCGAGAATCTGTCGTATAACATATAGCAGAATCAGACTAGGCAAATTCGAAGAATGAATCCTAAAGTGTGAGATTTACCACTGTTCTGTAATTTTTATACAAAATTAGAACGGGTTAGCGGCACAAATTAATTATAAAGTAGTAAAAAATTTCAAGGGTCATGTAGCTCAGACTAGACACTTTGTCTTCATAAAAATTATTTTTTCGAGAAAAAGAAAATGCCAACACAGTTTTGGCATTATTTTTGTTACCACTATACTCTGCTCGTTTACGAAAAAAAAATAGAAAGACAATGTAGGTGAAATAAAAACGCAGTTTACTTGTTTGTCTGTTTTAAAATATTGTGGTTGGGTTTAAAATATAATTCTCATTTTATTTTTAAGAGTTTAAATGTTTTGTAGTTCCCTGATGATCTACTTGGAAATTTTTATTAGACAACTTTATAGGTGATTAAATAACAATTAAATTTAGTTATTTATTTGGATTTTCTTGATAAGTCGTAAAAAACTGAAAATTTGTCTTTTTTATTGAAATTTTAACTTTCATTTACAAGCAAACATATGACAAACATAACTTTACAAAATAAGACCCTTCCTACATTCATAATATAAAATTACTAGAGTTCTTCTTTATCTTATTTTTTGTCAATAAATCAAACACAGATTTGTAGTGCACCGTATTTATCTCATTTAAAACTGTTCAGTATTTAAGAAATAAATGACTTTTGATTTCCTACTACTACACATGCAAAATACATATAAATTCAAAACATGAGTGTTTACAAAAAATAAATAAGGAAAAAAGTGTTCAATAATAAACGGTCAAATTTTGACCGCAAGGCAAAGTCTAGAGGAATTTAAACTTCTGGAATATTATAATAAATGTTATCAATAAGACTGCAACAGAGTATCATAGTTTCGAAAAATATTGTCGTCAAATATTCAGCGATACCTAACAACATCAAATAGATAAAAGGACAAATAAATACGTATTTATTAAACCAAAATTTGTTTGCTTACGAGTATTTTGAATTTTCTGAATTAAAGTGTATAACCTTCATATTATAAAGTTTTTTTTTTATATACAATAAGCTATATTTTAAGTAATATAAACAATGGACGAAACTTAACAAACAATCTATACAAAATACAAGTATTTTAGTAGAAAATTTCACATGATAGAAATTTTAATTATTTGCTATGCTTTTTCCAATAATTCTGGTTATTTTTATTTTAAGTTGCTATAAAATGATTCAATAAATGCAATACATGCGTGCGACTACACCGTTAATCAGTCAACACAATAATGATAGCTTAACATTCGTACACAAAATTGATCACATATATAAATTTGTCACAAACAAATCACGGTCGACGAAAAAATAAAAAAAGTTTTATAGTGAGGGATATAGTCCTGAGGGTTTCGGCTCATTAAATGTTTCTTGCAAGATTTCTATCATACATATGTTTTTCAAGGTCATTCTACTGTCGTGTATACGTTGTTGTTTTTCGATTTGAAGACGAGAACAACTGCAAACATGTGTATATCCAAAAATAAATAAACAAACTATTAAAACTTAATGAAGATATGAGCGTGATATTTGTTAATTTTAAAGGTGCATGCTACATGTATTGCATACCTTATTTTGTAAAATTTATTTAATTCCGTAAATAGTCATTGAATAGAATTATAATGAACCTTTAACACTTTCCATTAAGAAATTTATAGTATTAATTTATACTTTTGTTGCTTTAATTAACAAATAATTATCATTCTCTTTACAACTCTAATTATGTTGTATAGTACATTTATAACAATAAAAAAAGAAATTATTTACTTCAATGAGTTGGTTTTTTGTGTTATTGATATTACTATTTAAAACTAATTACAATATATTTGCTAAATACAACACATAAACTTTATTTACATTCATGATACACATACGGAAGAATATAATGTAGATACATATTTGAATGAATGCATCTACATATACACATTCATATGTTAAGTAAAAAACGATGATTTACAATTAATATTAATTAATTTTTTAACATTTTTTATATTTTTAATTGGTAACTTAAATAGTATTTAATTTAGATCTATAACATTTGAATTTGCTAAATAAGTTCTTATTTTTATACTTTAGATAAAGAAGTCTTAAGTTAAAAATATGTGCCTGGAAATGGATTAGAAAAAACAAAGATAAAATCTGAGATTATTTTATAGTTTGTAAACATAAAAAAGTTGATAAAACTTTAGTTAATATTTTCCTAACTAAACTATCGATCAGTAGTTTTATTAAAACATTATAAAGCGTTTCAGAAGGTTAAAGTTAATTGTTGTTCAGACGACTCCTGATTGCACAGAAACAAAATTATATGATTAAAATATTTGCTTAGCCGGCATTTAAAATTTTTCAGTTAGGAATGTTTAAATTTTTTATTTTCAATATTTTACAATTTTACATTTTTAAAACTGAGTGGATTAACCAAAAGTAAACAAGTAAGAGTGCTATATTCGGCTATGCCGAATCTTATATGCCCTTCACCATCTATGTAAATCTAGTTTAGCGAAGTAACTCCAAAGACAAAGCGAATATTAGGCTGGTAAAATATTTAAAAATTAAAAAATTTGGTACGGCATATATGTACATATACAAGTTTACATAAAAATGATATATGGGTTAAGCATTTAAAAAATGTAAGTATCTCATTAAAGATCTCTTCAAAAGCTTTAAAATGATACCCATATTGATATTTTAAAAAATTTGAAAATTTTAGAGCCCGTTACTCAGAAAATATGGGCGAGCGTCAACTTTATCACTAGATGTTTTTTCTTATTTTTTTAATTCTCTATCGCCCCATGTATTTATTGAAGGTAAGCAAGGTGTTTTGCTGCTACCTCGAAGAACATGAACCGATCATATTGATTTCCAATAGCACCTCTTTCGATACTTTCTGATCGATTGGCGGTCTTAATTTTTCTCTAGCTGATCTACACTAACACGGACGGACACATGGCCATCGCCTTATCGACTTCGATATACATAAGAAGTTGAAATATATATAGCACACATATTTCAAAAGTGACTAAAGTAAAAATTTAATTAAATGGTTCATTATCTAGCGTATAAATATTAAACAAATAAAAAGAACATTTATACCAAAATCGGTATGAATTTTCTACTAAATATTCCTTAAAATTTTATTAAACTTTTTTATTTTTGAAAAGTTAAAATTTTGAGCTGTCACTTTTGAACAAGTTGTGCGATATACTTTGTGGGATCGAAACAAATACAATAACAAACTTTTTCTACTTTTTGTGGGGAAGGATATAATAAATATTTTCTCTATCCTTTTCAAAGATTGTATGACAGAAATGAATAGTTATTTTTTTTTTCTATGTATAAAGTGATGTTACATTAATATTATTAATAGAATTTTACAAGAATATAAATTTTGTTCTTTGCCTAGATATTATTCACCAAATATCTCACTATAGAATTTTTTAATTGCTACCAAGGTGGTACGTAATTTTTATAGTAACATGGTTTTACCAGATCTTTCAGTTGTGAAAATTAAGAAACTCTTTGTTTATATACAATTAGGTAGCAAACCTGTGTTTTAGTATAGATCGAATTTTGTTTTTAATGGACGAGTTTGTTGGATATTTGGCAACAGAAACAATGTGTCTGTGTGTGTATACATATGTATGAATGTATATATGTATTTCAAAACATAAACCATTTCTGAGTAAACTAATGTTTTGTTCTACTTTGTATACTCACCGTATTACTAATGTGTTCACCAATGCACAAGGCGCCACAACATACATAAATATAACCGCAATACGAGCAGCAGATGATGTTTTTCTTCTTGATATTGCCGCCATATTATCACCTTAAAAGTAAAATTCAATATAATTAGCACATTACAGGAGTAACAACAGCTCAAAAATTTAAAATTAATAAAATTTGTAAATATATCAGGTGATATTGGAGATTCAGAATTAAAAAGAAATGTATTTAATATCTATTAAATTCCTTCTATTTAGACTTTGACGTGTGCATTTTTGGTGCCTATTTAGAGTATTCTACACATGGAATTTGAATTTGCTACTTTTAAAAAAAAAAACGTTTTATATTATAAATTTTATATATTTATTTGTCCTGTTGTTTAACCACATTTATTTGTTAACCGACTTCAGAAAAGAGGGAGATTATCAATTCTACCAAATGTAAATTTTTTTTTATATTTCTGCCTCCATAACTCATTTGAAAAGTGATGCTAACAGATTGGTCCAGTTTTAAAGATAGTACATATATGGGCCTATCTTTTGAACCGTTATCGACAAACGCTTGCAAATTTGACAGAATGTAGATTGCTATGACCGTTATTGTAGCAAGTATTAATGTTCAAAATTATTAATTAAAGGGTGCCTCAATAGTTCATTTATTTAGATGTATATTGCTTGATCGACGATTATAAATTTATAACGAACCTGTATTGCTATATCCGCTATAATAACAAGTATAAAATTTGGATTTGGAAATTAAAGGGTGTCCCAAACCTTTGAACCTTTATAGACAGACAGCAGAAACTTCCAGGTGACCTGTATTTCTAAGTTCGCTAAAACAACAAATTGACAATTTGAATTTAGAAATTAAAGGGTGTTCTCAAAAATAGTGTAATTTGACCTTAATAGTCGTATCTTTAGAACTGTTATATACAAACACTTGAAAATTAGAAAGAATATCCACTGCTTTATTTAGTGTAAGAAGAAGTATGGATATTTTAAATTATAAATTAAAGGGTTCGATAATAGCTAATGTTATTTTGTGTTTATTGCCAAACTATCAAACAGCTGTTGACAGACGGTTAAAAGGAACTGTAGGGCAAAGTCTACTATAACAAGTATACAGTTTGGAGATGGAATAAAAGGTTGTCCAAATAGTTTATGTAATTTGATATGTGTGGCTATATTTTAAAATCGTTATTTTACGTGGACTTAATTCTATACAATTTATGGCGTTTTACTCAAGATGGTAAATTTGGGCAGTTATATCGAATGTCATTCAATTAATTCAAACCAAAATTTGTGATGAATTTCTTCGTCTATTCATAGGTAACAATAAAATAGGATTTTACTTCTATAACATGTAAGCCGGTAGACCGACCAGACTTAGAAAAGAGAAAAGAAAAGTGGAATAAAAAAGCACTTGTGAAGTTAACGGCTTAATATTACTACATTGTTGAAGGTTCCGTATTTCACTATGAAAATAATGGTAATAGTGCGAATAAAACTTTTAGCATATAACATACCTTTTGATACAAATACGTAAATACTGGCCGGTTCGGTGTTACTTGCTGAACATGTGTAATTTCCTGAATCGGAAATTTGTGGTTCTCGTATGATTAAACGACTTTGCGTTCGTGGACCCGGTGTTGTTTCTATAGAAATATCTCGCCTGGAATCGTAGTAATTTATTAAGCGATCATTTTTTTGCCAATACACGTATTGAGGTGGCGTAGGACTCTATAAATATGAAATGTTTTATTATTATTAAAAAAGTGAAATATATCAATATGCATAAAATTACGTAACGACACAACAAATTTAATCAAGGCTTAAAAAACTATCTTAAAGAAGATAAATAAATATTTTTCAAGTTTTTTTCAGCAGTATGTTTGTATGATTAGCGGTAAGATATTTGATAACATTAAAATTAGAGAAACTTTTAAAAATTTGTTTAATTTTTTAAATTAAATTTGTTTAATTTTAAAAGTACATGTATAATTTAAGTTCCTAATTAATTAAGAAAGCCAAATTATTTTTATAAATTTTCGTGTTAATTTTAGAAAAAGAGATGAAAAATAACACTGGCAGACTGTAAGGTGCCATTTTCTTGATAACTACACCCGATATCAGCATTTTTGCATCAGGATGTATAATGTACAAATCATCTGTTTAAGCCAACCAATTTAAGAAAACAATAGTTCCCTTCTTGCAGTTACTTATCCTGTATATTTTTCAATAGTTCCACTTCTTATACAATGTTAAAATTAATTTTTGAATAACAAAAGAATTCAAATTTTTTTGGAGATACATTTTTTCAATTTACCACAACAGAGCAAAACTTGAGTGAGTTGGAACGTAGTATTTCCAATTCAAAATAAATGAAAAGGTGCCTCGTTTACCAAAAGTTCTCTTGTACTGTAGCAGTGGATGCTTCTCAATCGTCCAGGTAAAATTTAAAAAAAAAATTTTAATTTTTTCTTCCAAATTATGTTTTTGCGTGGGTCGTGATTGTTGACGATTGTTAGAGTAAATCATCTAATACACATTTTGAAGAGAATTTAAAAATTGTTTGGCTACAATTGACACTGTTACGACATATTTTGATGATTATTGCACTATTATTTATTATGGAATTCTAAAAACAAAGATTAATCATTGTGGTGATAGCAAGTCAAATTTATTTGATTTTGAACTATTAGTATATAACTTAGATATTTCTGTTAGGGTTGATTTGAGAACGTTCTTCCGGTTGCGATTAAACTAAATAAAGTGTTTAACAAGAAAATTTATTATTTATTTGTGTGTTTTTTGTATTGAAATTATTTGAGTTTTTTATGGCTTTTTGCCTTATTTATTCAGTGGAGTTTTCATTAAATCAATTTGGCGTTTGTTATAAGACTCTGAGGTTTTCCTTACAAAATTTGGGTAGAATCCACTGATGAGCTATATATGAGCAGTAGCGAAATTGTCACATGGATTTGCTTTCCCCGCAGTAATACAACTCATATTTTTTTTAGTTTAAAATAATACATATTTCGCGAGAATATCGTGGAATATTTATTTTTGAAGAAACCAAGCACAATTAAAGTAAATTTATCTAAATGAGGTGTCAATAATTTAAACAGTGTGTTAAGAAAAAAAATGTTTTTAAAATGTCTTAAATTCAAAATTGTATACGATGAAGAAATATATAAGAAAAAAAAAGATGGATTTCGTTTACTAAAATATATGATGCAACTCTTCCACAAAAATAGTTAAAGTAATAGAAACATTATCTTTTCTTTTTCGACGAGTTTTTCAACAACATTTTATCTATGCTGGTGATGGATTAAGAACAAACACAAAAAAATAAAAATTACGGAGTCAGGATGAAGCATTTGGATGATACTTAATTTTAATTTTGAGATTTTGTCTTTTTATATCGATTAAATTTTTTTGTTTGATATTTTCATTTTTTTTTTAAATTCATTACTAATTTTATAACGTCTTGTTAATTTGCCTTTAAAGATTTTTAATGGAAATATTTATTGCTATTTATTGTTAACGTTATATAAAATTTACAATACGAGGGCTGCTATATATATTTCTGGCCTGGCAACACTGAGTGCTGCCAAGTGCAATCTGACATTTCCATTGGAAAGTTAGTCATTTTTAAGCATAATCGTACTCAAAACGTTTTGACGTACGACCATTATTTGTGTTGTTTACTGTGACTTGAAAAAATTAATATAGAAAAAAATGGAATTAACTCGTTAACATTTTCGTGCCATCATTTTTCACAACGATTTCCCACGTGGATTATCACGACAAGAGTGCATTGATGAACTTAACTCTTTCAGTTTTGGTGGTCAGTTAACTAACCACCTATTGTTGGGTGTTTAAAACATGTTTTCGTGCCATTTATTGAGAAAATGTAAACTAATTACTTTTTTAACAGTCATCATAAATAAATCAGTGCCAAAAGAATTACGTCTGGAAACAGTATGCAGAAGCCAAAGCGATCCACATCTCGAAGATGTACAAAATGCAGCACCAAAAAGAATCCAGTGCGTACAATATGGCAATGCAAATTTGCAAAGACCCCCTCTGTATATAAACAAATAAGACTTGCTTCTCCGATTTTAATCAAAAGTAGTTTTGTGTTTTTAATTTGGCTGCAAATCCTAAATTTTGTTCGAATATTTTTATACCAAGCGCCACGGTGGCTAGATAACTAACCACCTCATTACAAAAAAACCTAAAGTGCTAATTTGTTTTTTTCTGTTTTTTTATAATAATAATATGTTATTTTAACTAAAAATGCATTCGTTTTGTTTAAAAAGTTATAAATGCAAAACCGTGCCTGAAAGAGTTAAATCTTTGTATGGCGATGAAGCACCATCCTATAGCACTGTGAAAAATTGGTATAATGAATTTAATCGTGGCCGAAGCTCGCTCAAAGACGAATTCCGTGAAGGTCGTCCAAAAACGGCTGTTGTGCCAGAGAACATTGATGCTGTGCGTGAACTCATAATGCAAGATCGACATGCGACATACCGAGAAATAGAGACATCCTTGGACATTTCTTCCACCAGCATACATTCGATACTGCATGAACAGCTGGCCGTAAAAAAGGTTTGTTTTCGTTGGATTCCGCACAATTTGAAAGTCGCTCAAAAAAAGGCTCGTGTCGATTGGTGCAAAGAAATGTTGCAAAAATACGATTGCGAGCAAAATCCAACGAATGCTGTTCGTGGAAGAAGCACTTCGAAGCAAATGGTCGCATGTTTCTTCGGCAAAACTGGTCATGTGGCGACTGTTCCGCTTGAGCAACGTAGGACGGTCACTTCTGAGTGGTACACTACAATTTGTTTGCCTGAGGTCATCGGAGAAATTCGAAAAACCAACAAGAGAAGACGAAATATTGTTCACCATGCGAGCTCTCACACATCGGCTCAAACCAGAGCGTTTTTGACCGGCCAAAACATCGAATTAATGGGTCATCCGCCGTACAGTCTGACTTGGCAACTAATAACTTCTTCTTGTTTCCGCACATCAAGAAAAAAATGCGTGGTCAACGATTTTCGTCGCCAGAAGAAGCTGTTGAAGTGTTCAAAAACCATGTTTTAGAGGTGTCTCAATCGGAGTGGAAAAAGTGCTTCGACAACTGGTTTGAGCGCATGCAAAGGTGTATAAATCATGCTGGAGAATACTTTGAAAAACAATAATACCATTTCTGATTATAAATATTCGCATTTTCACTATTAGGCCAGAAATATATAGAGCAGCCCTCGTACAAACTCCTAAACAAGAAAATGAACAGTATAAAACACGTAAAAATTTCTTTTATTTTGTAGCATACTTTTATGACTCAAAATGAGCTCATAATATATTCATTAAGGCGATTGTTGAACTACTCTTTTGAAATAGGAATTTAAGAGACTTGCACGATTGTTTCCGGATCATCGTAGACGACTCGTACGGAAGAGTAGCCTTTAGAGACAGTTTCTCCTTTTAAACAGAACTTGAGCGATCAGAGCAGGCGAATAATTTCATCGCCTGCTCCGACCATTGAAGACTCTTTTACGATTAAAAATGCTAGCTGGGACACAGAATATAAATATTACAAAGAAATTTTTAGTTTTTAATAATGTCCTATTTTAATCAATTATTTCCTCACTTATCTATATGGACTTTGACTTGATATATACCATTGCGTAACTTAACATACTTTGCTTTATTTCTATAAAAATCAACAGTGAAAAAATCAATTACACCAATATGTTCATAATTTCATAAATAAATCGTAAAATAACTACAAATGTATATACATAGGTATATGCGATTTAAAATGTACTCGTATCCTATAGTAACAATATATTCAATCTTACCTTTTCAATGATACAAACAAGATTAATAGTTGAGCCCATGTCAACATGTAACTCCCCTGAACCTAAAATAAAAGCTTCTGGAACAACTACTTGAAGGTTAACAAAATGTGAAATTATGCCAGTTGGTGTTGAGACCTAAAATATAAGATTTTAAGAATTGTTAGTAAAATTATACAGTTATTATAAAAAATTAATAATTACAAATAAAAACAAGTAAGAGTGCTATATTCGAATCTTATATACTCTTCACCTTATATATATATATTGAAAACAAAAAAAAAAAAAAATTATGGAAACATTAGAAGCAGGCGTGGGGTTTTGCCCGCTGCCTCGAAGGACGTGGACCGATCTTGCTGATTTTTAAAAGCACAATAGCATAATTTAGAAACGTTTTCTTATCGAATGGCGCATTTAAATTTTTTCTAGCTCATCTTGTGTCTTGGCAGAGTTGATTTTAACACGACCATGGACCGACAGACGGTCCATGGTCGCAAATGGATATTGTAGAAATTACAAACGGAATGACAAACTTAGATATACCCTTTTCCACCTTCGGTAAGTGGTATAATAAAGAAAATATTGAATTTAAAAGATGTCATACAATCATGCGTCTCGAAAACATAAAACCACCCTTCAGAATAATGGTCTGAATGAGCTTCATAAAGCAAAAAAATAAATAAATATTATAAGAGATAAATTCCTTGAAATTTAAAAAAATAAAAACCAAAAACTATCAGCGTTTCCACAATTCTTAAAGTTTGAGTATATTCCAAAGGTCAAAACTTTTCTTTGCATAATAAACAAAGCGTAATAAGTTTTATTATTTTAATCCCTTTTCGTATGATAGACAGATAAAATAATATTTAAATAATATTTAAGCCCCTTTCACAGTAAAGTACAAGTTTTAAATTTTGCTTTAGATTTCATCGAAATTAATCATAAACTTTAAAAGCTATTAGTGTCAAACCGGTGGATTTTTACCGCACGCTTTAGACAATAAACAATGTTATAGTAATTCTTAAAATTTCACCGAATATTACTAAATAGCGTCAAGAACCAACAATAAACGCTATAGATGCTGCTGACAGTTATAATTACGTGTAACAGTTAATAAATACAGTCGAACTTCTCTATAGTGAACTTCTATACAATGAAGCTCTCCCTATTATGAATTGATTTCAAACACACAACTTTTTCCGTTAGAATTTCATTGTTTTTGATCTCCTTATAATGAATTTCCATACAATGAAGTTTTCTATAGAATGAAGCAATTTTGCAGGTGTAATATTTGATTCACATGCGTTTTTGTCTCCATATAATGAATTTTTCAAACACTTTTCTGTTACTCATGCTAACAACAAGAAAGATGCCACATATGTACATATAATGAGGTATTCCCAAAAGAGGAAAATAAGAACAAAAAAAAAAAAAAGAAGAAAGCCTCATCAATAACAATTTTGACATCAGTTGCCGGTGTCCAGTGATCGGAAATGACTCAGCGAAGTAGCATTTCTCTTGAAAAAAATTATTAATTATTAATAAAGTTGAAGAAGGATTAAAAAAAAGATGTGGTTAGGCAGTTTGGAATTCTTCCCAGCACATTACCAAATATTTTAAAAAACAAGGATGTGATTCTAAAAAATGTAGACGACGAGCAATTGAGCACTAAACGCAAAAGGCTTCGAACCTGTCTTTTTGAGGATATTGATGAAGCAATGCTCAAATAGGTAACTGCCGCACGTGGTAAGAATCTTCCTATATCTGGGCCACTAATGAAGCAAAAAGCCAAAGAGTTCGCTGATGCATTGGGACACGAAGATTTTGAAGCTGCATAGGATGGTTAGACAAATTAAAAAACGGCATGGTATTGTAGCAAAAACCTCATGTGGGGAAAGTGCTGACGCCAACGTAAGAGATCGGGAGGAATGGATAGTGAATGTTTCACCGAGATTGATACAAAAATATGATCAAAATGACATCTTTAATCCCGATGAGACTGGTTTGTTTTTTAAATGTTTGCCAAACAAAACACTAACATTTAAAAATGAGAAATGCTTTGGTGGAAAACAGAGCAAAGAGAGAATAACCGTCCTAGTAGCAAGCAATATGACAGATCTGGAGAAACTGAAACTGCTTGTTATAGGACAGGCCTTTTGATGTTTTAAAGGAATAAGATCTCTAGATGTAGATTATCAGTTCAACAAAAAGGCGTGGATGACAGGTGACATTTTTACGAAGTGGCTTTTAGAGCTGGACAAAAAATTTGGTTCTCAGAAAAGGAAGGTTTTACTTTTTATTGATAATTGCACTGCGCATCCTAAGGAGGCAAAGGATAAACTGCAAAATATTGAGCTTGCGTATTTTCCTCCGAGCATGACGTCCTTAGTTCAACCAATGGACCAAAGCATCATCTACAACATTAAACAGCTTTATAGAAAACAAATTTTGATGAACATATTGTCACAAATGGAGGAGAACAAACCTGTTTTGGCCATAGATTTGCTTCAAGCTGTTTGAAATTTAAGCACAGTGTGGAATGCCTTTGTAAAACCAGAAAAAAATGCAAATTGTTTCAGAAAGGCAGGATTTTCAAAAGAGGGCGTGCGGACTCATTGGGATGAGGAAGACTTTCTTCCGTTAGCTGATTTGGCTGCTCTACAGGCTTCATTTAGGGAAGTAACGAACGTTGATGCCTCATTTAAAGATTATGTCAATGTTGATATTGATGTGCAGACCATGGGAGTCCCCTCCGATGAGGATATTCTCATCAGTGTTCTGGAAACTCGTGGAGTTTCGGCTATGGCAGGTACATACATATTTATTTATTAGTTTTGTGTGCGTACATACATATTTTAATCCTAATGCCAAATAAATGTGTGATGTACATTATTTTACATTTATAGAGTCAGATAACGATGAAGAAGAACCGACCGGTGAAGAATTGGCTGACGTCAATAAGACGATTGACATTGGAGCAAGTTTCTTCATCAATACATGTACTTCGAACTTTTGTGGAGATGAGGAGTAACGTGCCGACTAATGTATTTAAATCTCTTAATGTTTAGAAGGTTTTGTTGAGGAAGAGAAATGGAAGAGTGCAATCCAAATTAAAATACCTGATTATTTTAAATAAAAATGGAAAAAGTGTAATTTTTATATGTATAGTGTTTTTTTATTTGGTATAACAAGATTTTGATATGGAAGAAAAATGGAACAGTGTGTCCCAAACTAATATGCCTAATTATTTTAAATAAAAAGTGGGGGAAAAATATAATTTCTGTATAATGAAGTTTCTATATAATGAAGTGATTTTCTGGTCCCGTCAAGATTCATTATAGGGAAGTTCGACTGTACTTAAATTCTGTCATGTAGAACATAGCAATAGTGTTTTTAGTTTTTGTTGCAAAAAATATGTCATTTGTCTTTTAAAGGCGGAAATATTAAAATCATTTTTATATAAGCAGGCTCTAAAAAAATACCGATTTTCAATATAGCGTTGAGAACAAGATTCCTTGCGCCCAGCCGGCAATGCAAGGACATTAAACTGCTTGAAAATTGAATATGTATATAACGAAATAAAATAGATCGTAATGCAAATATAATATGTAATAAAAAAATAAAAATATTACAAATTACAAAGCAGATTACAAAGCTTCCTAACAAAAGTTAAATATATCCTAAGAAAAAACAAGAAAAAACTAAATAATTTGCAATAAAATTATAGTAAACTTTATTTCATTTGAAAGTTATCAGGATTCCTCTTTTGGATTGAAATTGCAAAAATTATCGTTAAAATCCTGTTATTATTAGCCCTTTGACAGCCTTAAAACTTTAAGAATATTCGAAGCAACTTATTTCTTTACCTTAAAACACTTCGGCAAGCTAGCTCTCGAAAATTCTTTACGTTTTTTTTCCTTTTTCGTAAGGGATATGGGAGAAATATGTTTCCCTTTCCGTTCTAAACTTTTTGGCTGTTTTATTTTGACGTTTGATACGTGTGGAGGGACATTGAAAATTAATATATCAAGGAGATATTTTATATATTTGCATATTTCATTTAAAATATCGTCCAGAACTTTGTTTATCACAAGCTTAAAAGTTTCTGAAAGTGATTTTAATCCAAATCACTTACGAACAAATTCATAATAGCTGCCTTTAAAGCTAAAAGTCGTCTTCGCCAAATCTTTTTCTTTGATTTCGAAATGGTGAAACATTTTTCTCAAACCAAAGCTTGTAAAATATAGGAAGCGACCGATTTTTTTTAAATTATTTTATCGATTTATAATTTGCAGTGCTTGTTTCTGTAACAACCTCAGTCATATCCCAGAAAAAACCGTGTTAAATAAACTGTTTAAAAAATAGGCCATTGATTCCTTGTCTATTTAAATTATTAAGAGACTAGAATTTGAAAACAAGTATTCATTTTTATTTTGCTAAATTATATACTTATTATGTTTGTTTTCATTCTAAGCTTAAAAGTATTTCAAATTAAATGTATAACAAGTTAAGAAACTAAAAAAAAATTAAATAACTTAACTTAACAAAAAGAACAAAAAAAAAAAACAAGTAAAAGTGCTATATTCGGCTGTGTCGAATATTTTATACCCTTCACCATTTATATAAATATATTGGGGTGACCGAGAATTAAAAAATATATAAGGTTTTGGTACTGCATACATATAATTTTACATAAAAATGACATCGGCTCTTGATACCCAAATTAATATTTTAAAAAATTTGAAAATTTTAAAATTCACAATCTTGTGCAAATGGTCTTGCATCATAGCATTTGCAAAATTGTGTAGCATATTTTACTCATTACTATATGTTTTGTTGGTGTAGGCTAAAAATATGGTACACAACCTTGCAAATGCTATGATGCAAGACCATTTTCACAAGATTGTGAATTGGGCTATTAAGAAGTTTAGGGTAGTTTAAGACAAGCTGTTTGTTATGACTACCATTATGCATTATGGTCTACTAAACCTTGTGGACATACTGTCAGAAATGCCTAATTTTTATCTGCGACTTTCCGCAAGAGCTCTTATAGAAGAACTCTAAAATAAAATTGTAAAACAAAACAAGTCCTTAAATTCGTCCTTTAATTTGTTTATTGATTTAATAGGGAACGTTTTTATACATTTCGTATTTTTGCCGTTTCAAAAAAATTTTGATTACTACACGTCCAGCACCAAAGAATGTCGACTTTTGATTTCTTAAATATTAATGGTTGGAACATAAGCAAAAAACAAATGTACAAAACGAAATACAGAGAGAACAATGAAGAAATACTTTGGTTTGTTTGTAAATTTCGTCTAACCAAATTAATATTGATATGAATACTACCCGTATGCTTATTTACAAAGTTAGTTGGTTAAATAGATGATGTTTATAATTACACAACTAAGGTAGATAGATGCGAAGAATGCTGGTGAAGGATGTAGCGGTTTAGAAAGTGCAGCATTACATTCTGCTGGCGTCTATTTTTTCTTGTTTTCTTTGGAAAACGCTCGCATATATTTGTAAAATACTTTTTCTTTCTAAAAAAAGGTTTTTAGAAATTAAAATAAATGAATTTAAGTCAAAATCAATTTCGATTCATTAATAATAATAATAATGTTTTTTCACTTTAAAGCGAGAGACCCAACTTTATACTGAACTTTTGTCCATTTTGTTTTGCTATGAAAGATCTAAACATAAGTTTTATTTGAAGTTTTTGTCGTCATGCAAGGAAAAATGTAAATCTAAAAATTAATTCACAACATGTTATTTGAATATATATTTGAAAAAAATTTTAACAAGAAAATTTATTATTTGGAATCTTTTTTATATTAATTTACTTTTTTATTGTGTTTGATTCCTTCAATTATAAATATTTCATGATATTCTCATAAAATGTTGATTATATTAAACTAAATTAAAAATGAAGGAAATAATTCTTGCGAAAAAAAACCGACTTCAAAACAGATTTCATATGTCTGCCTATAACAGCTCAAGTGTATTGCTACATAAATTAGATTAAACTTAAACTTTATACTTTTTCAACTGTTCAATAGTTTGGCAATATACATCAAATTGCAGTAACTATAGAGTCACTCTCTAATTTCCAAATTCAAATTATTTACTTGCTGTTGTAGTAGATTTAGCAATCAGGTTCTGTGTAAATTTCAACCGCCTGTCTGTAACGGTTCAACAGTTTGCCCATATACATCAGATTACATCAACTATTTAAATTATAATATAACCTTTTTATACTTCTTATTATACCAAGTAAAGTAGCGGACATTCTGTCTAAAATTGAGGCGTTTGCATACAACGGTTCAAAAAATACGATATACAGAACAAATTGCAATAATTTTGAGAACACCCTTTAATTTCTAAATTCAAATTATAAGCTTCTTGTTATAGCGGACTTAGCAAAAGATGTCCCTTGTAAATTTCAGCTGTCTGTCTACAACGGTCCAAACGTCCGGCCACATACACCATATTATATCAACTATTGGGACACCCTTTTATTTCCAAATCAAAATTTTATACTTGTTGTTATAGAGGATTTAGTAATACCGGTTCTTTGTAATTTCAATCGTCTGTCTACAATCGTTTAAAAGTATGGCCACATACCAAATTAAATGAACTATTGGTGCACTCTTTAATTTATAATTTTAAATATTATCAGCTGTTACTATAACGGCCACAGCAAGTCCAACTTACAATAATGGACACCCTTTAATTTCCAAATACATATTATAAACTTGTTGATATAGCGGAGTTAGCAATACTGGTCTCTTTTAAGTTTCAGCGTTTTGTCTATAACGGTTTAAAAGTTTGGTCACATACACAAAATTACATTAACTATTGCACCACCCTTTAACTTCCAAATCCAAATTTCATACTTGTTATTATAGCGGACTTAGCAATATAAGTTCGTTGTAAATTTCAAGCGTCTGTCTACAACTGTTTAAAAGAAGGGCCATAGACATCAAATTTAATGAACTATGGGCGCACCCCTCTAAGGTTTTCCTTACAAAATTTGGGTAGAATCCACTGACATAAGCAGTAGCGAAATGGCCATATCGATACGCTTTCTCCTCAGTAATACATTTCATTTTTCGTTTAGAAAAATAAATTGCTTCCTTTTTTATTATGGTAATTTTAAATTTCTTTAAAATCGATATTGGCTATACATTTTAGGTCAAATATTTGACTAATTTTAATGCACTTTAGTATATAATATACCTATGTGGCATTTTAAGTTATTGTCTTTTATTTGAATCTTTATTTAATAACAATTTAGGTTTTTAACTTCTGAAAACTTTATTTATTTATTTGCCGCAGCATGTCTAATACTCAATCATTTCCTGTTTTTCGTTACTTCTTCTCGTCAGAGCCTACTAAATCGTTTGTCCATGTGTTAGTCTCTCATCACCTGCCATAGTTATTGTGCATTGTTTATTCTTTAGAAAATGTCACTATATCGTTATTTCATGGTGTTGAAGTGAATGGCAAGTGATATTGAATTCTGATCTAATTCATATCCACAGTCGGCAAAATACGTTCAACTGTATTGATGCATCTAATGCCAATTCTTTGCGGAAGGTATTTCACTATGGCATTTCTCACCATCTCTTTTACAGGCTTCTATACATGGTTTAACTTGACATCCATCTCCGTGATAGATCCTTTCAAATTCTTGCCAAAGTAGGTTTACTTCATTTACTTTCTTAAAAACATTCCCTTCAGCAGTAATGGTTTGCTGAATTTGCGCTGTAAGCTATTGCCGAGTGATTGATATCTCGCTCGCCGACTATATAGAAAGTAACATCTACTTTTACACTATTTATTTTTTGTGCCTCGGTGGGCCGGCCTATTTTGTTTTTCGCTTTCACTTATTCCGTACAATCTTACTCCCTCTGGGACAAGAAAAATTTCACACAAACAGCATGACATACCGCATAAGGTAGATGTGTCCACCTATATCGACAATTCTTTCCCCACACGATTACACTTTTAAGTTAAGACCCATCATAACCACCTAGCTACTTTAAGTTTTACCAATTTTTCTCTTTGATCTCTGGGCTGGTCTTTTAAACGTGCGATGGCTTAATTTCTAGCATTTAAAACGTTTATACTGCTTTTCCGGGCAGACCTTTGCAAGATGAGGATTTAAGCTCTTTTTTAATACATTTATGGGCTGAGCCGTACACCTTAATTTGCCTCTTTAACAGAAAGCATATTTGATAAGACTTTTTTCATTTCATCTCGTTTCAGGCTTCTGATGCGTATTTGCCGAAAAATTTCTCCGTGGGAGGAGGATTACATTCACTTTTAAAGGCTTCAGTGAGCTCCAGTTAAGTACACTTTTTTGACTTTTGTGAACATTTTGCTGCACCTCTCAGCAACACCTGGCGTAAAGACCATTTCGTAATAAGTCCGTATCTTCAAATTCGTGAAAACACTGCATTAACGTCGAGCGAATTAGTTTACAAAAACTGCGACAGACTTTTTTCCCCGTCTCTCAATGTATATATACTTCATCAAATTAAAAAATCTCAGAATCGCCCACTTTTAAATCACCGGCTGCTCTACCAGCCCTCAGTGCTTTGAAAACAATTTTTTGAACCAAATTCAGTATCCCTTGAACCACTCAATATATTTTAATGAGATTTTAGTGAGGCAAAGCAAATTTAATTCTCAGTAAATCTCCGAACTGTCGGCCTCCTAGGGTGAAGGGGTAGGCCACCACTTATGGGTAGGCCACCAAATTTGGGTACCTGTGGGTAAGAAGTTTATTTTTAACTTAAATGTTAAGATTTTGTTAAATTTAATAAGACCTTGAAAATATCCATAACAAGTGTGCTTACATGTAAAGGTTATCTCATTTAGTGTGGGAAAAATTTGGCTTAAATTTTTTTATTTTGGTCGACCTTAACTAAGTATATTGAACGTATTGAGCTTATAAATTATCGGATTATTACTTTAAGATATTTGCTATATTCTTTATAAAATTTAGATTAAAAAAAATTAAAAAAAAAAGCCTCTGAATTGAGAAAATTGAAAAAATAACATTTTTAAGGATTTTCCCTTTGTTTATGTAATTTAAATTTTTGTTTATGTAGTTTAAATTTTTGTTTATAGCAAATATTTTTAAACAATTTTAAAGACAACCTATTGTAAATGCGAATACAAAAAATTATAACGGATCTCCCTCCAGCCCAATCTAAACATAGCCAATTTTAAAGCAAATCTTAACAAATATTGTAAACCTCCTCGGAGTGCAAAGCACCGATTAAATAAGGTAAAATGAATGGATTGGCAACCCTTTCTTAGGGGAATATACGTCATCTAGCGGGAAATTATACGCATGGCGTTATCCCTTTTTCTATCATTCTTGGGTTTTATAAATGAACAAAAATACAATGCGAGTGTTCAAGACAATTTCCTAACGTTGGGAGATGTTGTCTATATCAAGATATTGTGGCTTAATTAAAAATTGGTAACATTTGTTCTCTTCAATAACGGAAAGTTGTTACTGTTTGTTGTTAATTATAACTAGAACGTGTTTTCGCACTCGAGTGCGAGTGTTCAAGACAATTTCTTAACGTTGGGAGATGTTGTCTATATCAAGATATTCTGGCTTAATTGAAACTTGCTATTTTTTCTGTTCAATAACGGAAAGTTGTTACTGTTTGTTGCTAATTATAACTAGAACGTCTTTTCGCACTCGAAAAACTAGCAACGAGCAAGTAAAACAGGATTTTAAAATTGAGAGTCAAAAATTTAGTTGAATATAACTACTATTGTTTACAAAACAATTTTAAGAAATACTGATGAAAAAAAATTTTTTCAATTAAAAAATTGAAGGGGGAATCCTATTTTATTGCTTCACATTTTTTTTTCTTTATTTATCAAAGAATTTTAAATATCAGAAATAAAATGTACAGAAAATAACCTAAGTCTTCCTGTTTTTTACAGAAAATTTAAAATATACAGATAAATGTAATAGCAATTATTTTAAAATAAAAATGTTTAAAGGCACGTACTACATAAAAAATTCATACACACAAATAAAATGTACATAATATCTTTAATATTGTTAATGTATATTTCGAATTTCTTTAGAAGCAATGTTTCTGCAGTGTTTTAGTACAATTAATTAAAAAAAAAAAACTATTTAATACTGAAGCCAGTTCAATTTTTAAGTCTTATATGAGCTGCTTTTTTGAAAGCAGTAAAAGTCCGAAAAACTAATTAATTTTGTTCAAACGTAAAATATTTTCAGTTGTGGAAAAAGCTTAAAAAAAGAAGACCAATTATACACTGCCCAAAAAATTATAACGCAATAAAGGCTTGCTTCAATGTGCTTCATGTTTTATTTTGTAGGAAATGAAAACAGAAGATTTTGTCTCAAGTTAATCTATAGAAGAAGCAATATTAAAGAGAAACAGCCTAAAAAATATTTTGGATGATGTTTTAAAAGAATAAACCTCACAACATTTTTTAGACAATTAGTGTGAAAGAAAACGCTCCATTCAAAACACTTTACAGAACTTCAGGGAGCATAAGAAAGAAGAAACATAACGATATGATATATTTATTACCTTATAAACCGCCTGCTCACAATAAGTACTTCAATATGTTAATATTTAAGAAAAGTAAGTATTACATTTATTTCTCTTTTTACATAACTCAAATAGATTCGTAATAAATTTGATTTTATTCGTGCATGAAGGTAAATATCTTCCTATTAACTTTTACTTTTTATATAAAAAATTAATTTTAGTGAAGGTTATGCCTATAAAAATGTGGACTTAAATTTGCTAATGTTTCTATTTTTTCTAAAATGTTATTTTTGAAAGTGGTAAAAGTCGAATTGGACCCAAAAAATCGACTATTTTTTCAAATAATTTTAGTAATTATTATTTCATAACAAAATTTAAAAGGTGTATAGTGTAAAAAACATCACTTGACATCATTAAAGTTGAGCAATATTTTCAATTTATGAAAAAATGGACTTATACCACTTTAAAAAAAACAGCTCATATATCGCTTTGTAGCCACTGCAATTAACTTTTTAACTTTTACAGTTAAAACGTTAAAGTGTTTCTTATTTGGGAGAATGAATTTTCAAATTTCAGCTTTATTCTCTTGTTGCTAATTTCTGCTAGTAAACTGAACAGCTCTACCTAATCATTAGGATTTATTTAGTTTTGATTTTTCTTCACTTTTAAATTTTTGTTAAATTCGTGCCAAGTTATTTTAAATCTTAAAGCTTGAGTTCTTGCTAGGGAAGTATTTTCTTATGCATAGTTTCAAGAATAACCCGACCAAATAACTTAAGCCAGCGAATTACACGGTTATTTTTTGAATGCCGACGTTGTCGCTAGAAGATTTTTTTTTTAATTTTATACATTTTATTCATAAAATACTTCAACTTTTTGAGGATGATTATCTCGCGCCAAAATTACTTTAACCCTTTCGGGACTACTGGGATAATACGTCCCAGCAATTTTCAAACTGTCTTTTTTCTTTATTTTCAACGCAATCGCCAGGGAGGTAGAACTGCCAAACGTCCAAAAACGGATAGCATCAATATTGGAGACCACTTGCCAGTAGAGCAAGAGAAGCGTTGTCGCTGTGTCCGCTGTTCTTCACTTGGCATAGAAAAGCGAACAAAGATGATATGCTCAGATTGTAACAACGCCTTATGTTAAAAGTGTTTTGGGCCATTCCACAAATAAATACCTAATTACATTCCTAAAATGTTAAAAATAAATGTAAACTTTTATCTCAATCTAATAATATATATATTTAGTTGTCCTTTTAATTTCGAATCGCTCTTCGAGAACACTGATTGTGATTTTATGCCCGATGAAAACACTTGTTGGGATTATATGTCCCAGGATAAAAGGACGAATTTAAAATTTTTAAGTATGGAGAACATAATACTTTTATCATACCTTTTAGAATATGAAAAAAATTTTACCATACATAATTTGGTTTGCAAAATAAAACTCCGTCCCGAAAGGGTTAAGGGACAACCTGACAAAATTATTTTCATTTACAATATATTTTAATAAAATAACTTATAATATATAAGAGTTATCATATTAATTATAATATTTATATAGTAAATGTTAACAGCAGATTACACATTTAATTTTGGTTTGGAATGCTGTTAAAAGGTAAACTTCCTGAGTATTCTATTCTTTGTTTGTTATTTGTTGCTTTCTGGTATTAAAGTGAGTTTGCTGATGTTGTAATTAAATTGCTCTGCATTGATTTATAAACATAATAAAGGGTCCGCCAAATAAAATAAAAAGCCATAAAAACTATTGAAAATTTTTTCAAATTTCTTTTTTTATTTGAAAGTACAATCCTCGGCTGGCCATGCAATAGTCTACACGATCACTCCAATTTTTAAGCACATTATCGACTGTATGCAGCTGTATTTCACCAATGGCTTCACGAATATTGTCCTTTAAAGCGTAAATTGTCTCTGGCTTATCGGCGTAACACTTATCTTTGACGGCACCCCACAAATAATAATTCTACGGTGTCAAATCGCAGCTCCAAGGTGGCCAAACGACATTAGTTCTGCGGCTGATAACACGATCAGGCGCAAAACATCGAGTGTTGCTTCGGCTGTGTGGCACATAGCGCCGGTTGAAACCAAATGTTAGCAATATCCTCCTCTTCAATTTTTATGAACAAAAATTCGTTCAACACGGCCGATAACGATCGCGATTGACTGTAACGCTCCTTGCTTATTTTCGAAGAAAAACTGCCAAATTATGCCTCTGGACCAAAATCCGCACCAAACAGTGACTCGTTTTGGGCGCACCGGCTTTTCAAAGTATGCGTTTTCTGTGCCCCAAATTCGACAATTTTACTTTTTTACATACCCGTCAAGATCAAAATGAGCTTTATCTGAACAGATGATTTTTTTGTTGCAAAATCGGCATCTTCTGTAAGTCTATCGCAGGCCCACTTATCGAAGCGAAAATGCATTGGATGGTCAGTTGGCTTCAACTCCTGAACCAGTTGGACTTTGTATGGCATCATACCAAGGTCTTTATGTAAAATTCGTCTCAATAATGTCTCCGAATGTCTCAGTTGTTGAGAACGACGGTGAATTGATGTTGATGGTGCTTCACGCACACTTTCTGCCACAGCAGCAATATTCTCGGGTGTACGCACTGTTTTTGGCTTTTCACGCTTTGGTTTATGAGGATGCCAGTTTCTTTCACTTTTTTCACAAGATAAAGAACATACGGAGCTGACGGGGCTTCTCATCCGTACGCAATTATGGCACACATTACCAAGATTTTCAAAGTAACGTCACATCATTTCTCAGCCTTGTTTAAACGTATACGCAACCAAATTCGTTTAGCAGAATGATAAAACTAATTACCTGTCAAATCAGACAGCTAAGTATTACCATTTACGAAATAAGCACTAGGTGGAAAAAAAACTTAAGATAGGGGACCCTGCATAACATTTGAATCCGGTACAAACCATTTATTGGCAAAACTGTTTTACAAACATCCTTAAACAAACTTAAGGTTCTATGTCTCAGATTAAGGTTAAAAACACTTTTAAGCGCTTTTTTTGGGCCACTTGCAGCGATTTAAGTTCTGTGTTATTTTTACATGCATATATTATGGCGAGATACTCGAGTCGACTATGAATAGTAGCTTAATATAATAAAAGTTTAGTTTTTGTATTAAGTTTCCTTTTTAATTTAAAAAGAGCTGCAGATGCTGAGGCAATCTTTGATTCCAAATATTTTATTAGAACATTCCATGATAAATTGCTTTTAAGAATGAGACCCCAATGTTTTATTTCATGTGCCTCCATTACTATATTTCCATGTTATTTTTAAGAATTAATTCGTATTTATAAGGATACAAGAAATATATATCATCCGCAAAGATTACAATTTTGCCAGAAAGTACAAGATTATTAATGTCATTAAGACAAATCTTAAACAATAAAGGACCCAGAATGCTTCCCTATGGAACACCATAAGTTACATTTGTCAATCTGCTTTTTTCACCTTTTATTTCCACGTATTGGATTCTGTTTGTCAAAAAGCTTTGTATAAGTTTTAAATCACTGCCACGAACAGCACAAAATTTAAACTTTTTAGTAATAATAATAGGGTCAAAAAGATCAAAAACCTTGCTGAAGTCATAAAAAATTGCTGCAACTCCATTATAATTTTCATGGACCTTTACAGATTTCATTAACAACATCTACAACCGCTTCAGACGTTCCTGTTCACTTCATATAACCGTACTGATTTTTTCATAACAGAAACTCATTTAGAAAATACTCCAAAAGCTGCGAATGCATTATCTTTTCAAAAATTTTGTCAATTAAAGACTGCAAAGCAATAGGTCTATACGTTTCAACAATATTTGAATTTGTAAATTTTGGTATGGGAATTATTTTATTTATTTAAATGGCATCAGGATAAGTAAATGAATGTATCATTAAATTAAAAATACATCCTAGGCAATCTGATAAAATATCTGCGCAATAAACAAGTATATCTGTTGAAATGTTGTCATATCCTGGACTTGATTTTTGATTTTTTGAAGTTCTTTGCAATCATTACAACCTCAGCTTGTATAACATTTTTAAAAGTAAAACGTTGATGGTGCTGAGTTAATGATCTTTAAAGGTTACAATTGGAGAGCTCAGAGCTGAAGCGACCCAAGTCACAAAACACAATTCGAAGATATTTTGAGGTTAAGTAAAATAACTGCCATTAATTCGTGGAATGAATATTTCAGTTATACTTGTACTAAAAACAGCTTTAAAGTTTATTCTTCAACAAATTAAAAAATAAAAATAAGAAAAAAATACTTGGTTTTTTTCACTCCGAATAATAGTTATTATTGTAATGTTTAAGTAGATTTTAATAGTACCATTTTTTATTTCGAAACAATATTTTATTAAATTCTTTGCATTAAAAAAAAGAGGGGGGGGGGTACGAACAAAGTAACGTTTTACAGTGGCATTTATGCCGTAGCTCTGAATATTTCTGGATCCGCCCCTGGCCTCAAGTTAGCGAAGCTGAAGCTAATTATAGGCAACAAAACCAACAAGATGATCACGCATTGCTTCATTGCATATGCTGTTGTTGTTGCTAGTATTATTGTGTAAAAAATTGCAATAAAATCATAAGAAAAGAACTGAAATTAGAACCAGGGGTGTTGCGTGCCAACTCTAAAGTATTAAATATTATTTTAGTACTAAAAATATATCCTTTTTAAAATTTAATTTTTATGAAATGTAAATACATCACTGCAGTCAGTACAGGGCAGTACGTTCGTAAATGTAAAAAATGGTAGCACTGCAAATGTGATCTGTTCATAAATGGAAAACTAATGTATATTATGCGCAAATAAAAGCAAAAAAATAATCATAAAAATGGCTGATGCCATGAACGTATGAGTATAAATTTTGATAGTATTTTTATTTCTTTTTGTTTAATTTTTTTTGTTTTTATTTTTATTATTTTTACACAAGTTTGTAGTTTAAAAATCCATTATCCATTATCACAGTATTTCTTCGTTAGTAAATGCAAACTAAAATGAGCATATCCAAGCATACGCAACAGCTGATTAGCAGTGGAAGTATAGAATAATCATATTATGCACCGTAGTGATGCATTTACGAACAGGCCCACTTTTTGACTTAGCAGGTCACAGAACTATATTTCATGACTTGGTTCGGTACAGCTCTGAGCCGTCCAATTATCTATAGAATATTTAGCAATGCCATCTCTTACCGCCTTAATAATATTGTTAAGTAATTATTAAAAAGTGTGGATTTTTATTATTATTATAAACACATTCTCCATCTGAATGAAGTAGATTGATATCTTGTAATTTTACTTAATTAATAAGCGTTTTTTAACAATTATACTTATTTAAGGTAAATTTGTATGAACCGTCGCACAGTGGCTGAAAATCGTTTTTCATTGGCCAAAAGTCGAATTTTTGTTGTCACCGATTTTTTAAATTTTTACGCCTTTTTGGAGCTAATATAGCCATATTAAGGTAGCTAAAAATTAAGGTAAAACTACTGATAATTGTTGGCTTGGCATGCTGTCAAACTCAACTGTTATTAAATTTCAGAAAAAGGTGTTTTTATTTGTTTTGTGTCAAAAATAAATGCTTACTCTCCGCTAGATATCATCGATAATTGACTGCGATCTCTTTTATAATGTTGGTAGGATTATAGTCCTTAGTTATTGTAAGTGGTTACAGCTCTAGTGTTTAATGTTAGGGGCGTTATGAAATATTTATGAAACTAATATGTATATTTTTCTGAAATTTTGACTTTAGTGGAAATGTACACCACCCGAGGACAGGTAAAAGTGTCTTCTTTAACCCTATATATAATTTTGCACCCGCCACGACCCGATTAAATTCAAATTACGATAATTTAAACAGTCCTAAAATTACTCGTTTACATTGGTGTATTAAATTTTCACTCTTTAGCTTAAGGGTTAATGTTTTTTACTTTAGACTACGCAAAACTGAAATAATTAAATATTATCAGAACAGGTTCTACAGCAACGATATAATCTCTTTCTAATATACCTGTTATCAACTGTCAACCACGGTCATAATTAATTGCTATTAACAAAGAAATTAGTGATGTCAAGGCCCAAATTGCAACACTACAGCCATTACAATTACAGTTAGATGGGCAGCAAATTGAAGTAAGCTACCAATTAGTCCTTACAATGATAGAAGAAAAAGTAGGTCAGGCTTTGACTAACACGAAGGCTGCCTCCAGCTGCATTATATGCCAAGCAGCACCAACCCAATTAAAAAAGTTCCGAAAAAATCATTACATAATACCGATGCATATGAATTTGGATTATCACCACTACACTCAATAATACGACTTATGGAACATATACTAAAAATCATTTATGATTTGGGTTTCGGGACTTCAGGATCCACAAGAAACAACGAAATCAACAAAGAGATAAGAAGTTCAAAAAAGAAACATGTTCAAGATGAATAGCGCAAAATTGGATTGATTATAGATCAGCCAAAACAAAAGTAAGGCAATACAAATGATGGCAATACCGCACGAAGATACTTTTCAGATCCAGGAACAGCATCTGAAATAACAGGAACGGGTTTAAACCTTATTTTCAGATTTAAAATATTTCTAGAAGTACTTGCGTGCAATGAAGAAATTGACTCTACACAATTTTAAGATTATGCTAAGGAAACTGCAAAAATATATACAACCAACTACCCATAAAGAAATATAGCTGCAACAGTTCACAAAATCCTTTATTACGGAGAAGATATCATTAAATATCATTTGGTGCCACTTGGAGGTCTATCCAAGGGGGCTCAGGAAACAAGGAATAGAGATTACAGATATTATAGAGACCACAAATGAAGATCTATTTAATATATTATTGGCAACGTCAGATCCGTTTATCTCCAATATTCGAAATCAGCGGAAAGTGGAACATCGGGATTTAGATGAAGAAGCAAAATAACTAGTAAAGAACAGAAATAGCACAGAACAAAATATAGAATATTTGCAATCAATATTTGTGTCAAATAGATAATGATTATAATTGCCTTTCATTGTTATTTAAGTACGAAAAACATAGTATTAGTAAAAAATAATAAAAAATAGAACATAGATACAAAAAATAAAAATAGTTACCGAATGTTTGCTGTATTTTTTGTTTAAAACATTTTTGAGTTGTTTTGTCTTTTGTCTTATTGATTCAATGGAGTTCTCATTTAATCAATTTGGCTTTTGATATAAGACTTTCTAGTTTTCTATGCAAAATTTGGGTAAAATCCACTGATGAGCTATTTGAGCAGTAGTGAAATTGCCATATGGATATGCTTTCCCCGCAGTAATACATTTCATATTTTAGTTTAGTTTAAAATAATAAATATTTCATGAAAATATCATGAAATATTTATGTTTGAAGGAATCAAGCCAAATTAAGTAAATTAAATAAATAAAGTTTCTTATCTTTTCTCTGTTTTTTTCTTGTATTTTATTTCATCTGAACTTAAATTATGAAAACATGGGCGATAAAAATAGCTTTCTCTAAACTAATGAAAACATATTGCTTTTTATCTGACTTCTATTTCATTCCCTTTAAAAGGCACAGTTATAAATAATGTTTTTTGTAAATTTAACAATTACTTGACAACGTGTAATTACACATTTGTTTGGGTTCGTTAAATTTTGTTTCAAAACTATATTTTTTTAATTTTCCCATAATTAATGTTTTTAAAACTTCTTGAGCTGGATATTGTTTAAATCAAATTAACTATTTAATATAAGTGACTTTTAACTATAAACGGTGCTTCATTTGAATAAAAATCAGTTCATACGAGGGCTGCTCTATATATTTCTGGCCTAATAGTGAAAATGCGAATATTTATAATCAAAAATGGTTTTGTTGTTTTTCAAAGTATTCTCCAGCATGATTTATACACTTTTGCATGCGCTCAAACCAGTTGTCGAAGCACTTTTTCCACTCCGATTGAAACACCTCTAAAACATGGTTTTTGAACACTTCAACAGCTTCTTCTGGCGACGAAAATCGTTGACCACGCATTTTTTTCTTGAAGTGCGGCAACAAGAAGAAGTCATAAGATGCCAAGTCAGGGCTGTACGGCGGATGACCCATTAATTCGACGTTTTGGCCGGTCAAAAACGCTCTGGTTTGAGCCGGTGTGTGAGAGCTCGCATTGTCATGGTGAACAATGATTCGTCTTCTCTTGTTGGTTTTTCGAATTTCTCCGATGACTTCAGGCAAACAAATTGTAGTGTACCAATCAGAAGTGACCGTCCTACGTTGCTCAAGCGGAACAGTCGCCACATGACCAGTTTTGTCGAAGAAACAGGCGACCATTTGCTTCAAAGTGCTTCTTCCACGAACAACTTTCGTTGGATTTTGCTCGTCTTTGAAGACCCACACTGTCGATTGTTGTTTCGTTTCGGGCTCATACGCATAGATCCATAATTCGTCACCTGTGACGATCTTATAAACGTCTTTTGAAGCACCGCAATCGTATTTTTGCAACATTTCTTTGCACCAATCGACACGAGCCTTTTTTTGAGCGACTTTCAAATTGTGCGGGATCCAACGAGAACAAACCTTTTTTACGGCCAGGTGTTCATGCTGGTGGAAGAAATGTCCAAGGATGTCTCTATCTCTCGGTATGTCGCATGTTGACCTTGCGTTATGAGTTCACGCACGGCATCAATGTTCTCTGGCACAACATCCGTTTTTTGACGACTTTCACTGAATTCGTCTTTGAACGAGCTTCAGCCACGATTAAATTCATTATACCAATTTTTCACAGTGCTATAGGATGGTGCTTCATCGCCATACAAAGATTTAAGTTCATCAATGCACTCTTGTCGTGATAATCCACGTCGAAAGTTGTGAAAAATGATGGCACGAGTGTTCACGAGTTAATTCAATTTTTTTCTTTATTAATTTTTTCAAGTCGCTGTAAACAACACAAATAATGGTCGTACGTCAAAACGTTTTGAGTACGATTATGCTTAAAAATGACAAACTTTCCAATGGAAATGTCAGATTGCACTTTGCAGCACTCAGTGTTGATAGGCCAGAAATATTTATAGCAGCCCTCGTATAGACTTTAGGGAACTTAATAAAATAGAAGCCTCTCAAGCACAACCATTAACTCTAATAGACGACTTAATGGTAAAAACTCGGAATTGAAAATTCTTCTCTGCGTTGGACATAAATTCTGCATTTTGGTCAAGAATTGAGGATAGAAGAAAGGCAGCATTTGTAACTCAGGAAGATCACTTTTAATGGACATGTCTTCCATTTGGATTGAAGACGGCACCAGCCATATTCCAAAGAATTATCAGTAACATTTTGAGAAAATATAATCTTACGAGTTTCGCGGTAAGTTATATAGATGATCTATAATTATTTTCCAATTCTTTTACTGAACATATAAAACACCTAACGCTAGTAATGGATGCATTAAAAAAAGAAGGTTTTAGATTAAAGTATTCAAAATGTTCGTTTGCAAAAAATTCTGCAAAATATTTGGGTCGCGTAATAGAAAATAATACGATTAAACTAGTAAAGGGCAATCTAATTGCTATAAAAACTTCCCAACACCACAAACACGAAAAAATGTTAGGCAATTTTTGGGTGAAATAAATTTTAATAGGAAATATATACCAAGAAGAGCAATTATTTTGGAACCTTTGCATTATCTTT
Organism: Gymnosoma rotundatum; assembly: GCA_916610165.2. NCBI lineage: Eukaryota > Metazoa > Arthropoda > Insecta > Diptera > Tachinidae > Gymnosoma > Gymnosoma rotundatum. The sequence goes on from OU744339.1 coordinate 67,249,698, forward strand.
TGAGAAAAGGACAAAACTTTATCTGGACTAAAGAATGCCAAGAATCTTTTGAAAAAATTAGAGAACTTTTGATCTCGAAACCTATTTTAGAAATTTTTGATAATGACCTACCTATACATATTTACACATATGTATCGATAAAAGGTGTTGGTGCTGTACTGAAGCAGCCACAGCTAAATGGAAACGAAAAAAATGGCGTACTTCTCAAAGAAATAAAATGATTCACAAAAAAAAAAACAAAAAAAAAAAAATAAAAAAGCCATCTATTTAGAATGTTTAGCATTCAAAGAAGCAGTTCAGTACTGCCAATATTGGGCTTTAGGAAAAAAATTTCTTATATTCACAGATCATAAACCGTTCGAAAATTTAAATATAAAGTCTCGAACAGATGAGGAACTAGGCGCCCTTACTTACTATCTATCACAATACAATTCCAAGTTAAATATACGCCAGGTAAAAATAATGTCAAAGCTGATTGCATAAGTAGGAATCCAGTATTAGAGTCTTATGAAATCAAAGATGAACAACTGAAAATTGTAAATTTAATAGAATTAAAAGATATTTTACAAGATCAACGAACAAATCAATATGTAAACTCTAAAACAAATGAACTAATACAGAAAAATAATGTCTACTACAAAGAAGTCAGAAAAAAAGAAAAAATTATTTTAATAGAAAAATTAAGTTTAAATTTAATAAGAACTACACACGAAAATTGGTGTCACATTGGAGTAAAACAATTACAAAAAAAGAAAAATAACACCATTTTTTACAGCGATAAATCTAACAAAAAATAAAAAAAAATTATATGCAATAACTGCGAAACATGTATAAAAAACAAAACAAGAGGCCAAAATAAATTAGGTCTAAAGTCACACTCAGGGCCTGCCACGACGCTATTTGAAATAATTTCATTGGACACGATTGATGGATTTGGAGGTTCCCGTTCTACAAAGAGATACTAACACCTTCTAATCGACCACTTTACAAGGTATGCATACATTCTAACATCAAAATCGCAAACTGCAAATGATTTTATAAGACTAATGAAAAATGTTACTAACGACAATAATGTTGGTACGGTCTTGGCAGACCAATATCCTGGAATTAATTCCAAAGAATTCAAAGAAATTCTAGGAAAAAAACATAAATATGATTTTTACGGCTGTGGATTCACCTTTTTCCAATAGCCTGAATGAAAGACTTAATCAAACCCTAGTTAATAAAATCCGATGTAAAATAAACGAAAAAAACAACAGAAAAGCATGGACTAGTATAGCACAAGGGTGTGTACAAAAATACAATGAAACAAAACATACGGTTATTGGATATGCACCAAAATACTTGTTAGAGGGTACAGATGTTTCAATCCTACCGGATCAACTTAAACAGGATATAGAACTGGAACAATGGATAAGAGATAGAAAAATAGCATTTGAAAATTCCATGAAATCACATGATTACAACAAGAAACTATTTGACAAAAGCAGAAAACACTACGAATTCAACGTCGGAGTCTCAGTATTTGTCGAAGGTGGAAACAAACTAAATAGAAAAAAACTCGATGAATTAAGATTCGAACCCTTCATGATCTTAGAAAAATTATCAAGGTCGATTTACGGAATAGGTACTGGACGAAAAACATCAGAGTCAAATCTATTTCACATAACAAAATTAATACCAGCACCAATAGACGACAGTGAAACACGTACTAAGTATCCAATTAAAGAAAATCCGATTGCCCACGCACTTAAAAGCGTAGGCATTTCGCTCATTATATTTATTTTGAAAACACGTTTTTCAGTAGCAAAACTATTCATATTTTATACAACGTCATTGAAAAGATTATTATAAAAAGTTTATAAATTGTTATTCGGGAACTTAAATTTTAAGCATAATAAACATTAATTGTCGTTTCTTTGGTTACAGGTACGGCAAATTAATTAATGTAAATAGTATAAATTATAGTAAATTTAACTTTGGTTACAGAACAACACAAATTGTTTATTTTAATTGGAAAGTTCCTGCACATAATTAAAAGATTATTATATATATAAGTGCGTTATGCATTTTCATATAAAAGTATTATTTTAAATTGAATTTGGTTTTATTTTGAGTTTTGTTGATAAAATTTGTTTTATTTATGACCGACAAATTTAAAAAAAAAACCTATTTCAGGCCCCAAAACATTAAATTTAACCTTAAAGTTTAATCGCATCCCCAAACTGATATTTTTATCCCTATCTGTTATGATGCTAAACGGGTTGGTTGGACAACCTTGGAAGGGTAGGAATTAATTAAATTTAGAGCCGAGGGAAACACACAAAATAATAGATTTATTTTGTGTTGCTCCGAAATGCATAAAACCCCAACAGGAAATCGTACGAATATGAAATAAAAAACAATTATATTAGGATCTTATGGAAAAGCGTTTATTGGATAACTATTTGTACCTTTTAGTTCTGCTGCAAAAGTAAGAAGAAAGAAAATAATTTTTGATCAAAACGGAAACAACATTTTTGGCCGTTCTTGACTCTTGACATTTCAAATTAGGCTTTTTGGGCCAACAGAACAGAGCGAGTTTCATAGCATTCAGCATCCATGTAAATCGGTTAAAAAAGGGGAAAATCTTTACCCGTCACTGTTGTTAATGCCGAATGCAAAAAGATATTTTGGCATTAACATTGCCGCCCGCCTTGCAGGATACATGCAAAGAGAAAATGGATCATGTCAAGCAGCCACACCAAATATGTCGCTTCTGAAAAGAATACAATTCACAAAAGAATACAATTCATCGTTGATACATTAATAATTCATTTTAAAGCGTTATAAAAAAAAGGTATAATAGTAGCTTAAAAAATAAAGGATATTTGAACGTTTTCTAATTTGCTTGCCCAAAAGTGCATTTTTTTTTTTTTTTTAATTTATAAGCTGCATGGACCATAGATGGTCCAACCGAATAGAGTACTTTGGGCGGTCGGAAACCCGGTACGGGAAAATACACCCTCACACAAAACTTTTGGATATAAGTCGACTCCTATGACTATGTCAATGGAGGCGGCTTCGTAAAATCTTGAATCGGCGAGAAACAAATCGCGAAAATTCTTTTTGTACGATTCTGGAAGAGACTGTGTCGGATTTTTAAGTAAAATGCGATTGTCAACCCTAAACGTGCCTTCAATACTGGACGTGCTATCAAACCTGGACTTCAGCACCATTGGACAAATAGTTTCGTCATGTAGAGTGTAGGAAGTTAGGTCTAGTTTATCGACCAGCTTTTTCGAAACGCGACTTACTGGTGATCCTGAATCCAACAAGCAACGGGCATGAGATGTAGTCGACCCTACTTTGACTAGGACTGTGGGAAGAAGGATCAGAGAATTTTGGCGCAGAATCGCAGACAGTGATTTGGATTTCAATTTGGCCGGAGGTGAAGTGTTTCCCTTTAGTTTTTGTACGGTTGAATTCTGCTTTTTAGTTGAAGTCGATGGTTTGGGACTTGGCGATCGTGAACGAGATCGAGATGGTGAAGATAATAGGTCCTTTAACAGTCTAGGGTTGACATGGAGTAACGTGTGGTGAAATCTATGGCAATGTTTACATCCGTGTTTAGAAAAGCAAGTGCCTTGGGAATGGTCATGCGCCAGGCAATTATGACAATATTTGTTTGCACGCACTACACGAAGGCGCTCGGAAATGTTCATCGCTAAAAACTTCTTACAGATACGAAGCGGATGAGGGCGCTTGCAAATTCGGCAGGGATATGCGTGGTAATTTTTAAGAGTTTCTATAGACGCTGATTTTGATTTGGTAGAAATTTTAGGCATGTTGATCTGGAAATAAAAAAAGTAGTATTTTTGTTCAAAGGAATGTTTAACCTTAGCTAGAATTACGCGGGAAGCAAAATAAGTTTAACGATTGGTCGTGTAATCAGCCCCCGTTGAGTCAAGATATCTGCAACGCGGACGCGATTATCTGAACCAGAATAAGTTTTGGTAACTCGTCCGAGGCGCCAAGAATTTGGTGAGAGGTTTTCATCCTTAATCACTACCATTGCGTCTACTTGTACATTAAGTTCAGGTCTTTGCCATTTGTTTCGCTTATTCAATTCCTTAAGATATTCATTTTTCCACCGTAAGCAAAAGGTTTGATGAATTAGCTTTAACCTTTGCTACCGGTTAATTAGCGAAATTGATGCCTCGCTCACCTGCGGATCTACAGGTGTCAGAATTGGACCTCCGATCAAAAAATGTCCTGGGGTCAGTGCGCACAGGTCAGCCGTGTCAGTTGAAACAGGTGAGATTGGTCTTGAATTTAAACACGATTCAATTTTGGACAATAGAGTCGACAGTTCTTCGAACGTATATTTGTAACACCCTGCAACCTTGCGGAAATGGGTCTTAAAACTTTTTACTCCAGCTTCCCAAAGTCCACCCATGTGTGGAGCACCTGCTGGAATGAAGTGCCACGAAATGTTCTGGTGAGCATAATTACTCAGGATATATTGACGGGAGGACTGGATAAAATCACACGCTATAACCTTAGAAGCACCAACAAATGTGGTGCCGTTATCGGAGTGGAGATGTAGTGGACAACCTCGACGAGATACAAATCTGCTAAAAGCACCGAGAAACGTCTGAGTAGATAGATCTGAGGTGGCTTCTAAATGAATTGCCTTCGTCGAAAAACAGACTAAAACGCAAACGTATCCTTTAGAAATGCGACAGGCTCGTCCAGAATAACTTTTAATATCGAAGGGTCCCGCGAAATCTATGCCTGTGTGAGTAAAAGGGCGAGTTATTTCCGTTCGCTCTGCTGGCAAGGCTGCCATTAGTTGTTTTTGACATCTCTTTTTATAGATGACACACACCTTGCATCTATTTACAGTAGCCTTTATTAGGTTTTTCGCCTTCGGGATCCAATATTGTGTTCTGAGAAGGCGCAGAAGTAGTTGATTTCCTCCGTGAAGACTAATGTCATGGATAAACTTTACTAGTAGCCGGGCGAACTGAGAATTGTACGGTAGGATGATTGGGTGTCTCTCATTGTAAGAAAGGCCAGGGCAAGACTCTAGACGGCCACAGGAACGTATTATTCCATCTGTATCTAGAAAGGGATTCAAGTTTAAAAGGCTGCTAGATTTCGATAGTGGCTGTTTTAGAGACAGACTCTTGTAGTCGTGCGGATAGAAAGCTTTCTGAGAAACGGATATCAGCCGATCACGAGCGGAGCTTATTTCGGATCTAGAAAGAGCTATTGAATCTTTAGAGAAGTTTAAACGAAGCCTTGGATGTGTCCTATAGAAAAATCGATAGACATACGCAATTACTCGCATTGCCTGACTGAAAGAGGAAAAACGTTCGAGAATATCTGCAAACTCTGTGAAATAAGAAAAGTGAACATTAATCGCCTTAGCTTCGAGATTCGTATATGCAATGTTAAATAGATCAGAAACTGGCCAAGAAGGTTCTGCTTCTCTGAGCCACGGTGGCCCAGTCCACCATAAATCATTGTTTCGCAGATCTTGCGGGCGAATGCCCCGAGTGGCCAGATCAGCTGGATTCGAATCAGAGCTTATATGTTTCCATCTTGAGTATGGTACAACTTGTGTGATTTTCGGCACCCGATTAGCCACAAAAGTAAGCCAACAACATGGCGGTTTTGCCAGCCAAGAAAGCACAATGTTGGAATCCGTCCAGCAGAAAACAGTATATTTTTCAACTTCTAACCGGGATAATAAGGAATCTATCATATCCGCCAGAAGAACTGCCCCACAAAGCTCTAATCTAGGAATAGAAAGCGTCTTAATAGGAGCCACTTTAGTCTTGGATAGAAAAAGGTGTGTCGAAGTGGAATTACCATCGGATATTCGAACGTATAATGCCGCAGCGTATGCTTTCTCAGAAGCATCGCAAAATCCATGGAATTGGATTTCGGAACTTGGACAATAATCAATCCATCGTGGAATACGAATGGTATTGATTGCGGTGTAATTAGATTGAAAGGTCTTCCATTGAGTAAGCGTATCCGGAGATAGAATTGCATCCCAATCTGTACGGTCTATCGATATTTTTTGCATAAGTATTTTAGCTACAACAATGCAAGGCGCCAACCAGCCAGCTGGATCAAACAACTTTGCGATTTGTGATAACACTTCTCTCTTTGTGTACTTTGCCTGGGCGGGGAATGGATTTGTCACAAAGTAAAAATCATCTGTACACGCATTCCATCGTATGCCAAGTGTTTTTGTTGAGCTTTTGTCCTCTAATTTCAAAAAGTCCTCATGTAAAAGATGATCTTGTGGAATTTCCGCTAAAATATCTTTAGAATTTGATGTCCATTTTCTCAATGGAAAACCTGCAGAACCTAAAGCTCAGATCAGCTCATTCTTTGCTTTTATGGCATCATGTTTTGTATGCGATCCAGCTAGGACATCGTCAACATACATAGAATTCCGCAAAATGGTACTTGCAATTGGACTAGAGGATTGAACATCATCTGCTAGTTGAAGTAGGGTACGGATAGCTAAGTAGGGTGCACAATTGACACCAAATGTAACAGTTTTTAACTCGTAATCACAAATTGGACTATTTGGATCATTTCGATATAAAATTCTTTGGCACGATGTGTGTTCAGGATTGACTAAGATTTGCCTATACATTTTCTGAATGTCAGCATTAAATACAAATCGGTAAAATCTCCACTTTAGAATCAACAAAGTTAGGTCGTTCTGGAGAATTGGTCCAACATGTAGTACAGAATTTAAACTTTGGCCATTGGAAGAAGGCGCGGAGGCATTAAATACTACGCGGACTTTTGTTGATACGTTATCGGGTTTTACCACGGCATGATGTGGCAAGTAATATCTCTTTGAATTATTGGCAGAGTCCGGTATTTCAACTTTCATCATATGTTTTAAGTCTTCGTATTCCTGAAGAACTTTATCGTATTCGATTTTTAAATCTGGATTGCGAATCAACCTGGCTTCATTGCGAAAAAATTGGGCCATGGCACTGGACCGAGAACTACCTAAGCTCACGAAGTCAGGAAATTCGTCCTTAAAGGGAAGCGAGACTATATACCGCCCATCAGAACTTCTTTTTGTTGTACGGATGAACAAATCTTCACAAACTTGATCAGATGGGGATAAGTAGTTCTTCCGCGGAATATTCTCCACCTCCCAAAACCGTGAAATTTCTTTGTCCACAGAAATTTCACAAAAGTTTGACACAATGGTTGAATTCGAATGGCCGCGCTCAGAAATAGGGCCAGTAAAAATCCATCCAAAAATGGTTTCCTGGGCTATTAGTGAATTGCAGACATTATGTTTTATCCCCGGACCTACAATTGAGGGAAAAAGGTCACCACCAATTAACATATCAATCCGAGAACTAATGTAGAATTTAGGATCTGCAAATGGAATATCAGGCAGTTTTGAAAATTTGGACTTTGGAATGGTGTGCGAAGGTAGGCTGCTCGAGAGTTTTGGAACAACCAGTGCTGTAACTGGAATCGCGATATCTTCATGTAAGCGTGAACTAAGAACAAAGGAACACCTATATTGAACTTTAGCAGAAATGGTTTGGTTTAATCCTGATATTTGTGCACTAGTGGGATAGGAAGGAAGTCTCAAAAGGTTAAAAATACGTTCAGAAACAAAAGTGCCTTCTGATCCAGAATCAATCAAAGCACGCACTTGGTACTTTATTCCCAAATGGCAGATGTTCACCCAAGCGGTACCCAATAAAATGCCTCTTGTATGGGCCGCGAAACAGGATTGCACTTTATTTGAACCAGTGCTATTAGTGGACTGTACATTGCTAGAACTAGTGCTTGAATATGGTGCTGAATTTGGGTTAAGGCTTGACCGAGGCCCTTGATTATACAAGTTTGGATTATTAAGCTCCTTATGAAGAAGAGTATTATGTCTCTTTTGGCACTTAAAACAATTGTGTTTACTTGTGCAATTACGTACGCTGTGTGTTTTTGAAAAGCAATTGAGACATAACCCTTCCTTCTTAATTTCATCTAACCTACGTTGATAATCCATCTTTAAGAACTTGGGACATTTCCGGATAGTGTGGCTTTCCCTTGGGCACAATTGGCACGTTGGTCCCGATAAGTTCACTTGAAAACTATGAACCTTTTTGCCGGAGTTCGAAGTAGAAGTAGGTTTTGGCTTTGTATCCATATTTCTACAATTGTTAGATCCCCGGATTTCAGAAACCGATTCCAGTGTGCTGTAACGATTCGTAAGGAATTCATCGAGTTCGGACCATTTTGGAATAGCTGTTTTATCCCTTAATTCTTGTTCCCAGAGGGTAAGGATGCTCTCAGGAAGTCTATTGGTACAGATAAACAAAAATATTGGATCCCAACTAGCGACGTCTATATTATAAATTTTTAATATCGAGATACAAGAGTTTACATCTCTTTGTATTTGCTTTAAAGCCTTCCCCGATTCACAACTAACTATCGGAAGGTTGAAAAGTATCTTTAACTGCCCATTTACGAGAACTCTCCGATTTTCAAACCGCAAACACAAATTTTTCCAAGCTAAAGCAAAACCTTGATTTGTAAGGGGACTTTTCTGAACAATTTCCTTAGCCTCTCCCTTTGTTTTCTGTGTAAGATAAAAAAGTTTCTCGACATCGCTAGCTCTGGAATTTGAAACAACAGCCGTAAACATATCTCGGAACGTGGGCCAAGAGGCATAGTCGCCGTGAAATGTTGGGATCTCAACAGGAGGCAAGTGAAGATTGTGGTGCTCGACTGGCCCAGGATTCTGAAAAACTAAATCATGCGCGGAACTTGGATGAGAAGTATTGCCTATTTGGCATTTTGTACCTTCAGAAATTAAGGCTTGTCTAAGCGATTCAGAAATTTCGGATAACTTTGTAAGGCAATTGCAATAAGTAGTATAAGTACTTTTATACTTTGCTTTAAATGACTCAAGATCAAGTGGATCATCATTTGCCTGAGATTCTTTCTCCGCCTCGTGAAGATATTTTTCATAAGCCGTCTTAATACGAGCCCAATTTGATTTCAGCTCATTAGAATGTACTTCGACAGCGTGACACGAAGCCAAAGGATATTGGTTATCGTTAAGATCTGCTTCAAATTCAATGAGCCCATCTGCTAAGCGGGTAAACTGATCTAACGACATTTTTAATTTAGTACAAAAGGATAAAAAAACTATCTGAACGGAATAATGTTTCACCTACTTCCAGTACAATTTTGTTATCTACTACCTTTTAAGAAATTAACAATACTCCTCCTTAAATATCAAATAAGTATAAACTTAAAATTTGAAAAAGAATATATACATTTAAGTCTCTGACTTACTAAAAGATTTTTTTTTTGATGTGACTGGAATAACGAACAGCTGTGAATTGTTTTACGATTTTGTTGAGGGTCATTCACCTTTTACTTATGGGAAAGCTCAATTAAATTCCAGGATTCAGCTTACACAATAGGGTAGTTCCAGCACAAATGTGTCTTACACCAGATAATGAAAAAATTCTTCAGATGCAAGCTTAGCAATAGTTTAATATATATTAAGCTAAAATGATTGACGTACCACGCAGGGAAAAGAGCCAAACAAATATTCACCAATATCCTTTTTAGTTCAACTTTTATGACAAGTAAAAAAAATTTATTTCCTTTGTTTTTTTTTTTTTTTAATTTAAAATTTTTACGAAATGAATGAAGCCTGAATTCTTTTATAGGATCAGCTTTGAAACAGGAATAAGAAGTAAAAAAAAAATTATGAAATTTATTAAATTACACAAAAGGCTATAAACAGACCCGTTGTAGTTTGTTCTTTTTACAAATTAAATAAATAACTGGAACTACTTTCCAATTATTTCAATTGAAGTATTGGAAAATTTCAATGAAATTGTGTTGCCGCAGATAAAATTATATGTGAAAAGTTTAACTACCTTAAATTAACACATGTATTACAAATAATTTTATTTATGGAAAAAATACAATACCAAGTTCGAACTGTATCATTGAAATTAGGTTTAAACCGATTTATCTTTTATTTCCTCATTATTTCTGTTTATGTTCTTAGGACTGCAGGCTAACGAAATTTGGCGTCTGGTTAATGGCCTAACTGACGGTTGCCGTAAGGATTAATTAACCAGTTTAAAATGAAAAAGCTGTAGAAAATGCGATAGGTATTAGAAAAAAAAACGTACCAATTAATAAAACTTAATCACACCAGATTGAAGCTGTTGATATTTTCAGCATTGAATATTATTTCGATTAGTACAAATCGTATTTTCCTTTAAAAATTGTCCCTTCTTCCTACGGCAACACTTATCTTAAATAAACTGGAATTTACAATACATAAGTAAGAGAATATGGCATTGCCTTAGAATAATCTCTGAAGAGAGTTTAAATGAACCGAAATTAAAGTAAATAACTTAATGGAACATAAGAATAATTTTACCCGTATGAGTATTACGAGAGCCCAAATTTTAAATCAATAAATATAAAGGTGGCTTTATAACAATAATAAGAGAGAATAATAATAATTTTTATGAGTAGCAAATAAGGAGAAATAAAAGCTTTCTCCTCCTTTTCCCCTCCAAGTAAAGCTTAAGTCTGGATCAAAAAGAAGAGTATGAGAATTATTTTAAGGGGAAAAAAGCTTTCATATGTGCATATATGTAGATTTATACATACACTTACATGCAGGAGAACTTAAAAGAAAAAGGCGCGAAGTAATTAGAACAAAAAAATTCCTCTTGCCCCGCTATATCTTCGTGCTGTTATTCTTTTTCTTTCTAGAATTCGCACATTTTTTTTTTGTTTTAGATTTTTTCCTATATATATATTTACAAATTTTACAGGACTTACTGCTGATAGTGACCGATGAAAACCTCCACAATTTCGTCTTTACTTGTATTTGCCCCAAGCATGAAATTCTTTTCTTCTTCCTCTTTTTTTTCGCACATTACACTTTTATCAATTATATTCAGTTTTTAATTTCTGGTTTTTATTATTAATTTTCCTTTCTTTTTTTTATAATATTTATAAAAATTTATATCAATATGTAGCAGAATTAAGCAAAAATTGAGACACACATTTAAAATTTTCAATGACCCGTAAAATGCACTTTTAAAACTAAATAAGAGCAAGCAAAAAACAAAACGTACCTGTTGATACACAGAATAATAAGCTTGTATATATATATGTATATTGTCTAAAAACAGATTTGCTTCTCAGGCGACCAAATAGTACTCCAGTGTAGAAATCTCTGGGAATTTAATTTTCTCCAATCCGGTTCGAATGGACCAAATGTTATGATGCTAAACGGGTTGGTTGGACAACCTTGGAAGGGTAGCAATTAATTAAATTTAGAGCCGAGGGAAACACACAAAATAATAGATTTATTTTGTGTTGCTCCGAAATGCATAAAACCCCAACAGGAAATCGTACGAATATGAAATAAAAAACAATTATATTAGGATCTTATGGAAAAGCGTTTATTGGATAACTATTTGTACCTTTTAGTTCTGCTGCAAAAGTAAGAAGAAAGAAAATAATTTTTGTTCAAAACGGAAACAACATTTTTGGCCGTTCTTGACTCTTGACATTTCAAATTAGGCTTTTTGGGCCAACAGAACAGAGCGAGTTTCATAGCATTCAGCATCCATGTAAATCGGTTAAAAAAGGGGAAAATCTTTACCCGTCACTGTTGTTAATGCCGAATGCAAAAAGATATTTTGGCATTAACACTATCTTACAAATAAGATCACCAGTTTACGGATAAATCCCCTAATCTGACAGCAGTACATTAAGCATTACTTGAAGTCCGTGCAGTTATATTAAACACACGATTGGTGTACGACATACTATTGATTACATAAAAAGTTAAAACTTTTGTCGCTGCAACAGCAAATACATGACAATATTATTATACAGACTGCACCAAATAATACTGTAATTTATAAACAAATTAAAGAGTATTTTTTTCAGTAAATGTATGTAATTGTAACAATAAATTATTAAAAAAAATATTGCTGTATTTTGAAAACCGTTAGTGAAAAACTTTTGAAAATTTTTATATAATGCACTATTTTAAGGTCACACTAGCGAATGCAAAAAAACAACAAAAAATTTAAAGTAATTAATTTAAAAAAAACTGCTATTTTTTTAAATTATCCTGATTAAATTATCAAATCACCGATACTGATTATTGAAGGTAAAAGCACGTCTCAATCGCCATTTCGCTTTTTTAATAAACTAAAGGTTTTTGTCTAAACAATAAAGTAAACACAAAAGTCAAAGTTTAAGCAAAAACAACGATAAGCAACAATAATACGAGACGTTCCTTTATCTTCAATAGTCAATATCGGCGATTTAATCGGAATAGCTTAAAAAAATAGACAAAGTTTTTTTTTTTTGTAAAATTAAATAATTTAATAAAAGATTCCCGTGTTTTTAATTTAATTTTAAAAAAAAAATTTCTCAACCTAATTTTACATAACGTCAACTTGTCGAAATGTGTATGTTTCTTTTAGCTGAGTTTGTTTACATTTTTCTGAACTCTAGTATTTGTTGACGAATCGCATTTGTTGATCGCCGATATAAAGGTCTTCGGTTAGAAAGTGCAGAATTCTTTATTGTTTGAATCAATAGTGTCAGTAACTAAGGCCATATTTGCCATAAAGATCTTTTGAAAATTTTACTTTAACAGTAAAATATTATAGTTTATTAGACCTTTATAATTAATTTTATTTTCTAATTATTCAAGCACAAGGTCAGTTGTTTGCAAATAAAAATATATTGTTTATTCTTTTATTCTTTTCGATATTTCGCCACACCGTTAGGCGGCATCTTCAGGAAACTGGAAATAAAATTATTAATTTAGGTATTTAACACGCGTGTAAATACATTATATAGTAACATTAATATTGCTTTACTTCATTCCATGTTTCTTTTGCCTTTTTCGTAGTTGTAAGAAAATGTTTAAATAAAAAAACAACACAATGAATTATATTTTTGAAGTAAAAGGACGTGTTTTTTTCACTTTTTTTTCCTCATCAATTGCAGTGCAAATACATCACATATTTTAGCGACGACGAATAAAAATTACATTATTTCGTAAAAATAGTTGTAACATATTAATATTGTTTAATGCATAATATGCATAGTAAGAAGTAGACAGTATTTTAATTTTGAAGACTTCATAAAAACGTGCCTACTTAACCTAACTTAACTTGGAAGAACGCATAGATATGCCGAATGTTGAAGGATCTATTAGAGAAAACAGCGGTGGTAATATGACACTAATGCATACGTTTGGATTTGCAGAATTCGTGCCAAGTGTAGATAACTAGATACTATGGAAAGAGCGGCTTGACTTACTCTTTTGCGAAATTCAGTGTATGAACGATAATTTAAAAAAAGCTAGTCTTTAAAAGTAAATTGACAGCGAAGCTTATTGTGTGCTGCATAGTTTATGCAGTCCGCAGTCGCCGATAGGTAAAACCTACAAAGAATTATGCGATATACTGAAAACACAATACATATACTCCGCCTGACATTGTGTATCAACAGCGAAAGATGTTTCATAACTCATGCAAGGAAGAAGGTGAAACAATATCATTATGGTTTGCCAGGGTAAAAGAAAAAATGCATTGAAGTGTAAGTATAAACGTGTTCGTATTAAATCAATTTATAATGGGCTTGACATCAAAAATATTTGAAAAGTTTTGCGAAGAGGATGAGAATTAGACCTTGGAGTCAGCGTTGAGAAAGGCTCTAGTTTTTGAGTTCAAATTAATTTCAAATAACGTCGGAGATAGTGTCAACTTTGTTAAATGCAAAGAAAAACAATATGGTGGTGGCATCAGCAGTAAATCAACCAGCAGCTTTAGCAGAGGCAGCGGCAACAGCGATTCCAATAAAGACAAAAACAATAAAAAAAACAGTGTATGCATTGTTGTTGGAGAAATCATAAAGCCAAAAGTTGCAATAAAAATTGTAAACGTTACACATGTGGAAAAAGGGGACACATTTCATCAGCTTGTAGGAATAAAAAGATAAATTATGCATATAACTAATTCTATAAATAACGAAAATGTCAGTAATACAAAGAATCAAATTCAATCTATTTTCAGTATCTTTAATGAATCTCCAGGAAGCTTGCACAAATTTTTGTAGCAATAGATCGCGTAAATATTGAAGCCATCTGTGACACAGGTGCTCCTTGTACGTTAATGCCATTGTCCGTATTTGAGAAAATAAACGGAAAGACTTTGAGTAAGTGTCAAACTCCGTATATTTCGTATAGTGGAAACCAAATTCCGGTCTTTGGTGACTTCAATTCTATGATTTCTTACCATAATATTAGTGGAACAATACCTGTCGTGGTAACCAACACTAAGGCGCCTGCTCTTTTAGGATGGACATTTTTACGGGAATTTAGTTTTGAACTTGTGCAGGTAAATTTGGTGTGCGATATAAGCCAATATGAAATTATAACTAAACAAATTTAAAATTATTATTATGAGATATTTGATGAAAAATTAGGTTCATTTAAGGGTGATAAAATTACCTTAGATTTAGTGGAAGGCGCCAAACCAGTGTATTACAAACCCAGACCATTGCAGACCATTGAAATTAAAAAAGTTTATAGCAGCAGACATTTTAAAACCTGTGGACACAGCTGAATGGGGCACTCCCTTAGTGTCAGTGTTAAAACAGAATGGAGACATTAGAATTTGTGGTGACTATAAAATCACAATTAAGAAATTTCTAGTCGATGTTAAATACCCCTGGCCTGAAATTGAAAAGATCTTAACGTCTTTGCAAGGTGGACATTTGTTCACAAAATTAAGTTTAGCAAGTGCATATAATCAACTTCTTAATGAAAAATCACAATTGCTTTGATCGTGGAGTACCCGCATTGGCACGTTTAAGATGAAGCGCTTACCATTTGGAATAAAAGTAGCCGCTATTATATTCCAGAAAACTATTGAAAGTTTGTTCAAATGTAGTAGTTTATCACGACGATATTGTGGTAACAGGGCAAAATCTACAAGATCACATAAAAACATTAAAAGTTGTATTAAATAAGCTTAGGAGTTCTGCTTTAAAGCTGAATTCAGAGAAATGGCAATTTTTTCGGAAAGAAATTTGTTATTTAGATTTTACCATATAAAAAATGGTTTAAGGAAAAACTCTGATGTAGTTTCTTCAATTATTAATGCCCCAAGATCATCAAACGTTTCAGAATTAAGAGCCTTTGTATGGATGCTAAACTACTATTCAAAATTTATAAACAATTAAAAAAAAAAATGATCCCTTATATGAGCTTTTACAAAAAAACAAAGCATTCAACTGGAGTGAACAATGTGAGAACTGTTTTAAAATTTTAAAGTCAGATATTTCCTTAAAACGAATGCTACCTCATTACAACCCAAATTTGCCCATGATTTTAATAACAGATGATAGCAACTTCGCAGTAGCTGGAGTTTTGTCACAAAAATTTTCTGACTGTTCGCTGCATCTATATCTAGACCAAGGGTATGAGCGCTATATTCAGAATGAGCGTATCAAGGTATTATATGGTGACGTTTTACAGCAAAACAGTAATTTAACAAAAAACCCGAAATTAAAAAGCAGATTAATGAATGCTGCAGGTGGAATACAATTAATAAGAGGAATTCATGGTGCTATTGTATCTTGCAAGGATGGAACAGCAACAGATTGTGGATTAAACTTAGGCGGAATAGGATGGTCTTTTGTATCTCAACCAATTGAGAATGTGATGGTTAAAACTGCTCCAAAAGTTGTAACATCAGCTTTTGTATCACTCTTGAAATGGAGGCACTTGCCATTATTTTTGCAGTAACAAAGTTAAAGCAATTTTAATTGGGTAATAGCTTTCTATTGAAAACTGATCACAAACCCTTAACTTCTATTTTCGGCGAAAGCAAAGGTCTGCTAATTATGGCATCTGCTAGAATGCAAAGGTGGGCGACCATATTATCTAGTTTCGACTATAAGATTGAATGTGTAAAAGGGTCAAGTAATGAAGCTGATAATTTGTCACGTATTCCACAATCTGAAGTTGTGGAGAAAATTTTGAGCTTAGTTATGTAAATTTTATTGAAAAAGAAAACGCTTTGCATTTAAACTTTAAAAATATAGTTAAGGAAAGTTAACGCGATCCAATTTGTTCAAAACTAATTGATTCAATTAATAATGGAACAGTTAAGACCTTAAAAAAAATGTATTTAACTCGTTTCGCGATAAAGGTGAGTAGCGTTTGTGGGGCTACCGAACTGTTATTCCACCGAAGTTGCAAAAACAGGTTTTGCAAGAGCTACATCGGTCTTATTTTAAAATAGTGAAAACTAAAGCACTTGCTAGTTCTTACATATGGTGGCCTGGATGAGACAAGCAAGTTGAGAACCTAATTCTTAATTGCAGTTCATGTCAAGAATTGTTACCAAACAATGAAAAAATTGTACTTATACACTGGGCACCGACTGTTTCTGTTTGGAGCAGGAAAAATGTTGATTTTGCAGGTCCCATTAGGGATATATATTTCTTAATTATAATTGATTCTTTTTTTAAATGGGTTGAAGTTTTCAGGACAAAGGAAATAACTGCAAATTTCACAATCAATAAAATTCGAGAATTACTATGGAATTGTTGACACACTTGTTAGTGACAATGGGCGACAGTTCACTTCAAAAGATTTTCAGTTTTTTTTTTAATGAACTACGTCCGACACATACTAACTGCCCAGGACATCCGTCCACAAATGGACAAGCCGAAAACTTTGTAAAAACTTAAATTTTTTTTTTTTTTTTTAATTTACATAAAAACCAAACTAACGACCTAGATACAATTATTAACCGAGTATAGCAAATACTATCGCACCACAAAACATTGTACCAGTGGAGAGACTCTAGCAAAACTGTGCTTACGAAGAAATATTAAAACAAGCTAGAGCTTCTTTAAGCCTCCAAAAACTAGGTAAAAAATTGTTACTAGTCAATTGAAAACGTAGAGTTGAACTTGCTGAAGGTCGTAAAGTTTTAATTAAGGATTATCAGAATCCTAATAAAGAAAAATGGTCACAAGCTACCATCAAGAAGCGTACTGGCACACAATCATATTTATGTATTATGAAAATAAATGACCCAGTTATCAAAAGACACGTTGATCAAATAAGGGACATTCCCAATAATGAAACTTCAAATGCAAACAAAGTACAAGAAGCTACTGTGTCATCTGAAAATATTTTACGATCAGACTAATCTACTAATGATGTTCAAGTTTTTACAAATATTCCTCAGAGAGAGTTAAGACCACGAGAAGGGGGGAAGGTTTAAACTAAGATTGTACAATGAACATTTATTTAAATTTGGTTATAAAGTATATATTAAGTATATTTATTAAACAGCTTAAGGGGAAGCATATTAGGTATTTAATACGCGTGTGAATACATTATATGGTAACCTTAATATTGCTTTATTTCTTTCCCTTTTTTTTTTCTTCTTCGTAGTTGTAAGAAAATGTTAAAATAAAGAACAACACAATGAATTATGTTTTTGAAGTAAAAGCACGTGTTGTCTTCAATTTTTTTCTTATTAATTGCAGTGCAAATACATCACAATTAATAATAAGTTTTTTCAAACGTAAAAATTAACAGTATATTTTTTTTTAAACTAACCTAGTGCTTGAACAATTAGAAAACAAAATTACCTTAACAGTTTTATCTGAAATATTATGTATTTGAAGCCCTCAAATCACGCTTTTTAGGTTTTAAGATATTGATGTCAAATCAGCTTTTTTAGAAAAATTCTTTTAAAAAAATCTTTAAAATAGATTTCAGCTATCTGTCTATAAGAATTAAAAAGATTGTCCGCATACATCAAATAACATTACCTATTAAAACAGCCTTTAATTACCAAATCTAAATTTTTTACTTGTTATAGCGGACTTAGTAATACAGATTCCTTGTTATTGGGAGCTATAGTGATACTCATAAAGGGGACACGTTTTAATATTTTAAATTATGAACTATTTTTGAACGGGACCAATGTGTCAGCATAACATTTGAAATAAAGAAAAATTTTCAAAATTGGTTCTGCAATGACTGAAATATTAGGGCACAAACACTAAAAAAGTCACATTCACAAGAATTGATAAACTCCTTTTTCCTTTGGAAGACGGTTAAAAAGTAGACGAATTGGATTTTTTGGTTATTAACAACAATTGAACTTCTGTATTTATTCATATAGTTTTCAGTACTAACAAACACTAAAAATAATGAAAGTATAAAATTTAGCCACATAAATGGGAAACGAATTTTTTATTTGCGAAAAACTTACTGACGAAGAGTTTATAAGATTCGGCATAGCCGAATATAGCGCCCTTACTTGTTTTTGAATACAGTTGTACGGTAGCAATATTAGTGATAACTGCACATCGTAGCAGAATTTGGCGGTCTTTGATTTTCATTTAAACTTTAGTTTCTGATTTTAATCGAATTATGGTCTGAAAATTTTATCTAATTTTTTCGTGATCCATATCAACGTGCCTTCCCAAGACAAATGCCTGCAAAATTTTAAAATATAGCCCATATTTTTAAAAAAGAAGGACTTTACGATCTACGTTGTTATTCATGACAACCACTGATTAGTCCATATTTTTTATATTGCAACGAATAACTCTGAATTAATTTGCTGATAGTGTGCGTTGTAAAGGCTGATACTCTTAATATTTTGGCTTTCATTTCGACAAAAACAAGAATTTTTTAGTTAGATTTTAGACTGTATTTTATTTGAACTATGTTTTGTAGTGAATAATTATTTTTAGTTGGTTTTGGGTTAGTTATTAGTTGTAAAGAGTACAGAAAAAGTTAAATTCTAGCAGAAGGAAAGGCACTTCCTGGTTCGCTACAACCTTCTCTTCAGTTGCTGCCTCAAATATTAAAATACTTGTTGTATTAATACGGATATACCCATGTGTAAAGAAATTTTAAAATATTTAATATATTCATAAACTTTTGTTATAAATACTGTTTACCTGTTTGTACCAAAAAGTATGAAAAGCAAACATATTTTAGTACCAATTTATGCATACAAAACAGCACAGACAATTATTATACATTGAACAAAAAAAAAAAAATACAAAAAAAATATGTTGAATTCTCTGAAGATAAAAAAATGAAAAACATTTTCTCCCACTTTTAAAGAATAAGGTTGACAGACAAAAGAAGAAAAAAATGAAAATGTCTTTACTCACCTGACATTCATACATGCCGTGATCTCGTCGTTGCACAAATTTTATCTGTAATGTCCACATATTGGAGCCCGGTGTGTGCAATATTGCGAAACGTTCATCATTTGTATAAAGCTGAGCACCTGACGACAGTATGTGCCAATCCCGGCGACGTATCCAAGATATTTGATTCTGTACAATTAGGTGTACACATGTGGAAAATAAAGTTAAAATAATAAAGAATCATACAACGAGAATAAGAAAATAATTCATTTTTAATACATAATTTATGGAAATAATTGTTCATTCATTCTGCCAAACAATAACAATCAATAAAATTTAATACGCAAGACTAAAAGAGGTGAAAATTTACAAAACTTTTAAAAAAGTTTGCTTGCTAACTGCATACTATAATTTATTTTATTTTAAAATAAATATAAACGTCTGTATGTATGACAAAGTAAAAGAATTAAAAGTTTGAGTTCTTATATTAATTTCTTACTTCTGAATAATAAAATTTGGGGAAAAAATATACCTATAAAGCCAGTATTTAGTTTCGTATTTGTATAAGAAATTAAAAATCTGGATAACAAAGTTTCAACTTCGCAAGCTATAGAAACTTGTACTCCTGTTTTGGATTCACCTACAAATGAGCCCATTGTGTCTTTTTAGTTTTATGCCAAGTAAAGGTGTTTTAAAAATATGGCGCTTTCATCGAAGGATTTATATACAACTTCAATTTAGTATTACAAATATGTAAATAAATGTATATAAAAACTCTCTGTTTCAAACTTCAAAATAAAATAATGTTTCTGTTGTAAATTTTTTTTACTTTTGACGAATAAGATTGTACAAAAATTTTAACTGAAAATATATACAGTAGCTCCAAGCGAAACTCGTACACTTTAGACTAATTTTTAAACTATCTTATAACATTACGTAAGAAGCTCTTAACAAATAAAACTGTATTTATTTTATTAGTTCATTTTATAACAAATTTAACAAAACATAAAAACTTTAAATTATTATTCAATAAAAAAATTTTTTAAAAAAAACATAAAATAATAGTAATTTCTGTGACAAACCCAAACTCGTACACCACACTTCAATCAAATATTATTATGTTGGTTTTAAATATTAATATTTGGTGTGCATGCCTTTATTTTTTATCACCATTTTTAATGTATTTGGCATACTGCGCACAAGGTTTTCGCAAAAACTTGGTTCAATTTTGCCCCATTCGTCCTGAACAGCTCTTTTCAAGCCATCCTTAGACCTTATTGTATGACTACGAATTTTACGATCGAGATAGCTTCACAAATTTTCGATTGGTTTTATGTCTGGACTCTGGACTAGTGTATCAGGTGGACAATTATAAAGTAGCCATGATCGCACATTGTAAGCCTTATGCTTAGGGTCGTCGTCGTCGTAAAAATAAAAGTTTTCACCAAGACAAAGTTTCTGCTTACAAACTGGCAAACTTTGTTTTAAAATGTTCAGATACATATGCTGATCCATGGTACCTTCGATAAAGTGTAAAACGCCGGGCCCAGATGCAGAAAACGTTCCCCAAACCATTACTGAGCCACCACCGTGCTTAACTGTTGGTTTCATGTTTTTGGCAAGCAACTCCTCATTGGATTTTCTCCATACATAAGGTCTTCCATCTGAACCAAACAAGTTGAATTTACATTCATCTGTGAATAATACCTGCTTCCAAAATGAAAAAAAACCTTTGTTTCATGTTCCTTGGCGAATCGTAACCTTATCTTTTGATTTCTCTTATTAATCAGAGGTTTAACTCTGGGTAGAAGGACCATTGCAATTAGCCCTATTTAATATGTTTCTTATGGTCTGTGGGCAAGTCTTTTTCAACAATTTCTACGAGTTTCGGAGCACTTAAAAATGTGTTGTTTTTTATTTGACGTAAAATATATTGCACTTTGCTTCTTGTTCGCAATCCTCTCTTCCATTTTATACCTTTTTATAATATATTGCACTGTTGATCAGCTTCTATCAACTGTCTCAGATATTTCTCGCAGCGATTTATTATTCTTATGATATTGAATTATTAAAATTTTTTTACCTCAACAGAAGTTTGTCCTCTCAAAATGGGTAGACACATTTTGTTCTCTTTTGTAACTCTTTCAAACAAAAACTCAAATAAATGACAATAAAAAAGGTGATAATGGGGAAAGTCCATATTTTTTAAAATTATTTTTACGAAATATTCCGAAGTTATATGCAAATTAAAAGAGTTTTGCCAAATTAAATAAGACTGTACGAGTTTGGCTATGGCGTCAAAATTTGCCACTTTTTAAAATATTTATGTGTATTTTAATAATAAAGATATATTCAAAATTTCGTTTCTGATATTTAATTAAGTACATAGTTTTGTACTAAAATTAAGTAAATTTATTTTATTAGCCTATTTAATTTTAGACATATAACATACAGAAATTTGTTTTCATAGGTGTACGAGTTTCGCTTGGAGCTACTGAATGAATTGCAGTTAAAGAACAAACTCTACAAAAGGATAAATTTTAGCAGTTAGAATGGTAATTACTTTAAAATATTAGATTATATTCTTTTATAATTTGTTTTATTCAAATGACACTTATAGTTAAGATTATTTCTAGATATAAAAATTGTTTAATTTGATTTAACTGGAAAAACTAAATTAAAAATTTAAAACACGGGAATGTTAAATTAAGTAAATAAAACTTTAATAATTTATTCGGGAAAGTAGCACGATAACTTTAAGGTTGTTTTTCGTAATAGCTTAAGATAATATTTGGAAGAGTTAAGATCTGCACGGCTCAAGATTTTAGTGCGCTTTTTGACATATTATATGTTTTTTTTTAAATCTAGAGTTCATTTGTAACATATATCTGCTACCTTAGTTACTTCATAGCTCGCAAAATTTATATTTGGTACCAAAGTTATGTAGGGTAATTTTTGGAGAATTTTATTAACTCATTACTTCGAAATTATTGGTTTGGTTTTGCTGGAAATTTACTATTATATAAAAGTTTAGCAGAGGTTGCTTAAACTATTTACGCAATAGTCAAAATCGTAAATTTCTGATTTGCTGTTAGATCATTTTCTGTTGCCTAAAAGCACTAAATCATGTATTTCCTAAATAACTAAATCAAACGTTGCAATTATTCAAATAGTGACAGCAGTAAAGACAAAATAATAAAAGAGAAAATAAAGTAACACGTTAGGAAACATTAAAATAAACAAACCCAATTTACACCCACTCTATCCACGCCGGAAACTTTGCACACCAGGAACGCTGTGCCACCCAGCTGGACGGTCGTGTTATGCGCCATCATCTGAAATAAAACAAGGGAAAAAACATAAAAAGTAAAATGAATTTGTATAATTCAGTTAATCACTAATTATGTTTTGTTTTGAAATTAGGCAGATACATACAAATCCTAATTTTGTATTCTGTGAAGTATTTGTTTATTGTCTGTTTATTATAACTTAAAATAGTTTTTGCAATAAATAAAACTATCCTCAAATAATATTGGGCATCGAGTCTAAAATAATAATAAAATAGAGCTAATCTATAGGCTAATCATATTATTTGGAAGCTTGAAGTAACTCCAATCAAAAAAAAAAAAAAAACAAATATATAAGGCGAAAGATAATTAAAAATAAGAAAAAAAGCAACAAATTAACAAATTGGCGCTCGTCATATTTTCCGAGTTACGGTCCTTTGAAGTTTTTACATGTTTTAAAATATCAATGTATGTAGATATTATTCAAAACCTCTTCAAGAGATCTTTGAGGAAATACTAATTTTTTTTTAAATGCTTAACCCATTATATATGTATACACATATGTAGTGCTTAATTTTTTTTCTTATTTTTTAATTCTCTGTCACCCCAATATTTGCTTTTTTGATTGGAGTTACTTCAATCTTCCAAATGATATGGAAAAATTAGAGGCAGACCTTTCCAGCTTTGTTTGGAATTTCTTTTCACCAGATGGAGAGGTTTAAGAGATGGGAGAGAAGGGTTTTGGTTGCTTGCCTCGGCTTTAGGCCATATTAGGAATGGCGAATTCGCAGGCCACATGTAGGTCAACCTACTTGGTGAAAATGGCTGCGAAATTTCTAGAAGGCGCACGAACCTAAGAGAACTCCCTGGTAAAGAAGTGTTTCTCCAGAGTTGCTGACTTGGAGACCATTTAAATGTCAAGGTATCTTTCTTCTGTAGACCTATTAACTCTTAGGGGAGCTGGCCTTTTCTACGGGGATGCAGACCTCATGTTCTATCATAGGAGGCTGCGCGAATTTGATATAGAAAGCACTGTTTACAATACTGCTCAATACTTTATTCTGTATTTATTTATTTTTATTTTTTATATACATAATTTTTGAGTCATATTTTTTTATATTAATATGAATTTGTTTTTGTTCTTTTTAAATAATTGTTTTATTGATTGTAAATTCATGTTATTTGTTTAATATGAATTTGTTTGTTGTTGCTCTTTGTTATTGTTGTTTAGTTTGTAAGCATTTTTATTTTGAGGTACATTTTTTGAGCGCCTCCTTTTTTAACCCCCATTTTTTGGGAATTTTGTAAATTGTTTTTTATTTTTTGAGAGATGTGCAAGAGAATACGCACCTTTAGAAGTTTAGTTTAGAAGTAGGAAGTTCTTGAAAAATACCTTAGTATGCAAGAAATTTTGTTTTTGATTGTTTATTTTTAATTTAGTTGTTAAAATTTTTATTTGTGAATATTTTGGTAATAATTTTGAACTTGAAATTGAACTATACTTGTTTTAGCGGAAATAGTAGACGCACTATGTGTAAGTTCTGCCTATTACGGTTCCATACTCGGCATAATCGGATCCTTTCAAATACAATTTTGGACTTTTAGTGTGTCTTTATTTAGGTAACTTGGGTATCTTTCATAAATTTTGTAGCCGAATTTAAGATTCTAATTAAAAGAGAGTTTCACACTTGTAAATAAATGTATTTATAACTTCTACAACAGTTTTTAGTGTGTAGAAGTTGTAGGCATTTTGTTGTCGTGTTTTAAATTTATGAAGATTTACCAAAGCTACATGATGTGAAAGGCCTATAATTGCAAACAGTGAATTCCGGTTACGTTTTACCCTGGTACACTTCAAAATTAAAGAAAATACATGTACATGCTTACATATATACGCCAAACTAATGTAATTGTGGAACCATCTTTAATTGTTAGTTTTGGTTTCTATACTTTTCGTTAAATAAATATAATAATAATATTAATAATAATAATAATATAATAAACAATAAAATACCGTATAATGGATACCCTTTAATATAATAACCTTATATTCACAGTTCTTTTGTGTTATAACTTTTAAGCAATAGCCCCTTTTTAGAGTTGCGCGTATTTAAACTTTTACCTTCACAGAGAAAGTAAAACATACTTACATAAGTAGCTGTATAAGCGCCTTTGTACTTCGTTCAAATTTTAAGCAGTGCGCCCTATCTGAATCCCATAATATTTTATTTAAAATTTAAAATCAAGCTTTAAATAATATAGAATAAAGTAAAATAACTCAACTAGTATAAACTTTTCAAAATTTTGTGTTAAATTTCTGACTGTCATCTTTTTCTTGTTAGTGTGAAATGTTAAAAATGTTCATTACATATATGAAAGTAGAAATATACCACAAGTCATACTGGTGTGAAGCCGAGTTGTTCTGGTTTTCCGCAACTATTTTGCAACCGGATTTAATTTGCTCAAATAATTCATCAACATTAGCTTCCAGCACCACTGACAGGAAAATATTCTGATTGCCTGTTTCGTATTCTTTGTTGAGCCTTTTGCCATAGAGAGTTGGGGCCAACGTTTTACATTTTAGTGATTATCTCTTGCACGAAAGTCCCATGAGCACGCAGAGGGAACAATAAGACTTTTCGCTTTCGAAAACAGTTATTCAATAAAAAACTGTTGTGTATACTGCAGCGAGCTTTTAAGTATTTAGCATCGTTTTTATCTAAAGTACTTAGCCAAGTAACAGTAAAAGGTATTTTATATATTTTTAATGCTACATATTCTGCGCCTTGGGTATGTCGCTACTAACTGGGAGGTTTTTTGATTTAGTTTTCTGTTCTATTATTTTAATAACTACATACATATATATGTAAAAGTAAGAAGATGTCATTCTCATGTTTTCAAAACATCTTGAAAAATAAATATATCATTTGAATTGATACTTTTAATTACAGAAGTAAATAGTTTTATTGTTTAATAACTTGGAGTTGACAACAGATTCCGGTTAAGTATGAGCTAAGTTGTAGTGTGGTTGATCGGTTAGTGTAACTTTTACAAAAGTACTGTAATAAACAGTCTAAATTGCCGACATATTTGCATTCACAACAATAAGCTCTTGTTACACTGCCCACATGCAGTTAAATAGACCAGCAGCAAATTAGTCTTCAAAATAATGCAACGATCAGCATTTTCCCTTTGCACACAAAATATTTGTTTTATTTAAGTGAATTTGTAAAAATAAAAATAACCCAGCAAAAAATTTTTGAAAAGGTAATCGAGTGTGGAATTAAGCATTTTTGGCGGATGTACTTCCTAACTTCATTGCCAACTTAATGATTTTAACAAGGCATGAGACTTTTATAATGAATTACTGAGAATCCTGATATAAGACTTTCTAGTTTTCTATACAAAATTTGAGTAAAATCCACTGAGGAGCTATTTGAGCAGTAGTGAAATGGCCATATGGATATACTTTCCCTGCAATAATAAATTTCATTTTTTAGTTTAGTTTAAGATAATATATATTTCATGAGAATATCATGAAATATTTATATTTGAAGGAATCAAGCACGAGTAAAGTAAATTAAATTTTAAAAGATTCCGAAAAACAAATTTTCATATTGACATAAATTTTTTTATGAAACTTTAAGTTATTATACATAAATGTTCTAATAAATAAATCAAATATTATAATTCTTAAAATGGTCAAGAGCAAAAGAATCTTTATTAGAAACAAAAAATTAAATGTTAGCAGAGCTACGGACGTTAATTGATATTAAAAAAACACATACGGTTACCAACGTAATTGAAAAAAAAGAATAGAGGAAGAAATAGCTGGAATGATTAGATGGTCTGAAAAATAGGAAAAGAACATTTAATAATTCTTGCGAAAAAAAACCGACTTCAAAACAGATTTCATCTGTCTGCCTACAAAAGTTCAAATATATGGCCACATAAATTACATTACATTAACTATTGGGACACCCTTATATCTCCAAACTTTATACTTTTTCAACTGTTCAATAGTTTGGCAATATACATCAAATTGCAGCAACTGTAAGGTCACTTGCTGTTGTAGTAGATTTAGCATTCTGGTTCTGTGTACATTTTAAACATCTGTCTTTAACGGTTCAACAGTTTGCCCATATACATCAGATTACATCAGCTATTTAATTTATAATATATAACATTTTTATACTTCTTATTATACTAAATAAAGTAGTGGACATTCTGTCTAAAATTAAGGTGTTTGTATACAACGGTTCAAAAATACGGCCACATATAAAACAAATTACATTAATTTTTGAGAACACCCTTTAATTTCTAAAATTTAAATTATGAGCTTCTTGTTATAGCGGACTTAACAAAACATGTCCCTTATAAATTTCAGCTGTCTATAACGGTTCAAAAGTCCGGCCACATACGCCATATTAAAACAACTGTTGGGACACCCGTTTATTTCCAAATACAAATTTTATACTTTTTGTTACAGAGAGTTAGTAGTACAGGTTCTTTGCAAATTTTAATCGTCTGTCTACAACTGTTTAAAAGTATGGCCATATACCATATTAAATGATCTATTGGTGCGCCCTTTAATTTATAATTTAAATTATTAATTTATAATTTAAAATATTAACGGCCATAGTAATCGAAATTGCGTTAAACTTACAATCGTTTGTCTGTAACGGTTCAAAAGATAGGCCTTTATAAGTAAATCTACAGTAATTATGGGACACCCTTTAATTTCTAAACTCAAATTATAAAATAGCTGATATAGCGGACGTAGAAACACAGATTCCTTTTAAGTTTCTGCGTTCTGTCTTTAACGGTTCAGAAGTACGGTCACACACTTGAAATTACATCAACTATTGGAACACCCTTAACTTCCAAATTCCAAATTTTATACTTGTTGTAGCGGACTTAGCAATACAGGTTCATTGTAAATTTAAAGCGTCTGTCTACAACTGTTCAAAAGTATTGCCATATGCATCAAATTTAATGAACTATTGGCGCACCCTTTAATTTATAATTTGTAATATTAATACTTGTTCCTATAACGGCCATAGCAGTCGACATTCTGTGCTATTTGCAAGTGTTTGTCTATAACGGTCCAAAAGATAGGCTCATATAAGTAAATCTTCATCAATTATGGGACACCCATTAATTTCTAAATTCAAATTATAAACTCGTTGGATTTAGCAAAACAGATCACTTTTAAGTTTCAGCGTTCTGTCTATAACGGTTCATCAGTTTGGTCATATACACAAAATTACAATAACTATTGGAACACCCTTTAACCTCCAAATCCAAATTTTATATTTGTTCTTATAGCGGACTTAGCAATAATAGTTCATTTTAAATTTCAAGCGTCTGCCTACAACTGTTCAAAAGAATGGCTATATACTCAAATTAAATGAACTATTGGCGCACCCCTTAATTTATAATTTGTAGTATTAATACTTGTTACTATAACAGCCATAGCAATCGACAGTCTGTCCAATTTGCAAGCGTTTGTCTATAACGGTTCAAAAGATAGGCTCATATAAGTAAATCTTCATCAATTATGGGACACCTTTTAATTTCTAAATTTAAAAATAAACTCGTTTATATAGCGGATTAAGCAAAACAGGTCACTTTTAAGTTTCAGTGTTCTGTTTATAACGGTTCAAAAGTTTGGTCACATACGCAAAATTATATTACCTATTGGAACACCCTTTAACTTCCAAATCCAAATTTTATACTTGTTGTTTTAGCGGACTTAGCAATACAGATTCGTTGTAAATTTCAAGCCTCTGTCTACAACTGTTCAAAAGTATGGCCGTATACATCAAATATAATAAACTATTGGCGCACCCTTTCATTTTAAATTAATAGTAATATTAATATTGTTACTATTACGCCCATAGAAATTGACATTCTGTCCAATTTGCAAGCGTTTGTCTATAACGGTTCAATAGATAGGACCATATAACTAAATTTACATCAATTATAGGGTCACTCTTTAATTTTTAGATTTATTTTTGTATAACTTTTTCTAATTGGGGCTATAGTAAGACACAGTCATTTTGAATTTTACAGAATCGCACTTTACAGTTCATAATAAACGTAAAAAATATGTACGTTGTATGGGGACACCCTTTAATTTTTAAGATTATGTACTGTTTTTAAAATGGGATCAATCTGTAAGCATAATCTATCATATTACCAAAAATTTTCAAAATTTGCTCAGAAATGACTGAGTTCTGGAGGCACAAATATAAAAAAAAACAACATTCAGCCGAATTGTATAACCTCCTTCTTTTTTGAAGTCGGTTAAAAATAGAACACCTAAATGCCAATGTGGACAAAGAGGTAAAGGAAATGCAGGAAAAAACAAATTTACTAACTATTGAAATAAGTTTAATAATAATAACAAGAGACTACACGTCCTTTTCAACAAACAATGGATCCTACAAATTAACTAGATTCTTTCATCCTTCTAATTTAACTGATGCCTTTAAATTATGCCGAAAACATAAAATTACATGCAGAAAAATGTTCATTTTTCCGAAAAGAAGTAACTTACTTATTGGTCATAAATGCTCTGACGGAGGAATTCTTCCAGACGATAGTAAGTATTCGATAATCGAAAACTATCCAACATCAAATGATGCCGATAGCGCAAAAAAATTTTTAGCTTTCTGCAATTACTATCGAAGATTTATTAAAAACTTCTCAGAATATTCCAGACATCTAGCAAAACTATAAAAAAAAGGTACGTCATTCAACTGGACTAAAGAGTGCGATTATGCATTTAAATATTTGAAAAAAGCATTAAAGAGCCTAACACTGCTAAATACCCAGACTTCAGAAATTAATTTTGTATAATAATGGACACAAGCAAACATGCTTGTGAAACAGTCCTCACAAAGGAATTTGAAGGCAAACATTTACCAATTGCTTACGCTTCAAAAACATTCACTAAAGGCGAAAGCTATAAGTCAATCATCGAACAAGAGTTAAATGCTATACACTGGGCTATTACTTATTTCATACCATTCATCTATTGCAAACATTTCACTGTCCGTACAGACCATAGACCACTGTCTTACTTGTTTTCAATAAAAAACCCAAGTTCTAAACTAACGAGAATGCGTATTGATCTTGAAGACTACGACTTTACTGTAAAATATCTTAGGGAAAAAGATAATTACGTAACATATTACATCCATATTGCTACATGTTGTGAATTTGTTTTAATACAAAGTATTGCTATTTAATATTTACCTCACTATCCTCGAACATTGGACTGTCACTTGAATCAAGATTGTTGCTATCTAATTTTGAATCGGCATTTATACCTCCTCCCATCCATAGCCTTTTCCAGTCGTTATCCGTTAGTATAGACTGTTGGTCTGCAATAGGTAAAGAAGGGAAATTTTATTTAAAAAAAAATAAAGATTCACTATTATTCATTTTTGCAATTGTATTTGTTATTGCAATTGAAATAGTTAAATATTATGAAGAATGATATGATATAAATTAGTTTATTGTTTAGTTAAAAAAAAAATAAGTAAGAAGAAATAGGCGAGAGAAAATAGGAAATTGAATGCAATTAGGTGCACATTCCATTTCCATTCTTTGTGGCAGTTCTGCTGGAAAAAAATTATATACATTTTAATTTGCACCAATCAGATGAGCCAATCAGATGCTCTTAAACTGGACGTTTGTGATTTGATATGGTTGGACCAGTTAAGTTTATTGTTAAATGTTACTCCTAGATAAATCACTGAGTCAACAGAAAGTACGCAATCACCATTTATTTTTATTATAATTTTGTGAGTAGTTTTTGCATATAGCGAAAGAAACAATCATTTAGGCTTTGATGAATTAATGCAGTAACTATTAGCCCTAGCCTAAGTGTTAACTTTCTTAAGATCTCCATTTATATTGCTAACACATGATTAATATCATTAAATATATAATAGCGGGGCTGTTGCAACTATGTTATTGCCAAATTTTAAACGAATATCTTCTGCAACGTCTATCAATGATGTTATGCAGCTTATATTTTTATAAAACCCGATTGCATATTCGATATTAAATTGTTTGGGTGGTGATATGTTTATATCTAAAAATGTATTATTAGGATCTGCGTCAACATTTTGGAGATGTGCTTCTCCACATCCCCAAAATGCTGACTTTTTTTCGTATTTCCCTCCATTTAGATTTGCAATTGATTGTGGATAAAAACCTTCGGTGATAAAACAGTGATTTTGCAACTTTAATGTGGATAGGTACGTCTCTACGAGCATCATTATTCTGTTTTTTTTTTCCAGAAAGTACTTTGCCTTAAAATTTTACTTTAAAGTTATGGATTGTTTATTAATTTTTAATAATTCATTTTGACTTTGTGTCTAGTTTTGCCCAATACCGCCATACTGTTTAAATCCACCCTGTCGTCAAACAGCCCTCTGCCTGCATTTACGTCTGACAATGCATAATTTTTTACCATCATAACGTCATACAGCCCTCAACACAATACAGAATTCTAAAATTGGCTACTTGATTAATGTGGGAATAATAAGATCGACGATTCATGATGTACTCTATTCTACTATTCAAGCACTTTTGTTTAATAGTAATACTGACGCAGGCTGTCGTGATATTTCATAAATTAGACTACAACAATTTATGCAGACCATTGTTTCCATTGAAGGTCCATATAGGAATAGGTAACAAATATTAATTATCTAATACATAATAACAAATTTTATTAGCATTGAATGATAATGAAATAATAATAATAATGAAATATTTATAATCTTTTTTTGGCAATAATGGAATATATTTACGTTTTGCTGTAAGTAATAACAACTGCTGTCTCGGGTTTTAAATGACTTTAGAACTCAGATATCTTTCTTAAAAATTTTAATGATTAAAATGTTGAAATATAGATCCATTTACAAGTTGACTAATATTTCCCTATTTTCTGCATAGTTTTTTTTAGCTTTTGCGATCATAAATTTCTGTTTCATAAAAACAATTAGTTTTTATCCAATTTTAATAAGTAATTAAACGATTTCGTTATAATTTCATCAACATTAGTAAAAACAATTATAATTCAAAAGAAAAATCATTAGCAGTAAATGATAGCTGAACTTTTTGTTATTGTTATTATTTTAAATAATGTCAAGGAAATTGCAATGTTAATATAAAAAACTCGCAAGTAAAATAAAGCTTAGCAAATTTAAAGGGGTGTTTGAAATTTCAGATAAGTCGGTCAACAGAGAGAATTTTTACTTCTATATTTTACCCAATCCAGACTCAAACAGGATACTCTACTTGAAAACATTTTGAAAGGACAAGTTTGGTATTCGGCCAAACGGAATCTGAATACCCTTCGGTAAAAATTTAGCATTATTCGAAATATTTTAGGTATACGAAGTGAGAAAATTTATTTTCAAGTTATGTATTAATAAAAAAAAAGGATTAATTAGACATAAGCAAGTGCAAAACAGCAATTTATGGATCGCTACATCAGTCATCAGCATTCTCACAAAGATTGTTTTTATTAAACAACATTTTTCAAGCCAAAGTTTAAAACCGATACCAATAAGGCAGTTTAAAATTTAAGGTGATTTAACTAAAAGAGATACAAAAAGTTTTAAATTAAATTTTTCCCTTTTTTTCTTTTGTTTACTTGGAGTTTGGCAGTATTCACACAAGAACATTTAAACCTACTGTGAGAACGATGTTAACTTCAGCTAAAGTTTATATTTATTTACTGGTTAAGTAGATATTTTTCCTACAAACATGGAAAATGAATATTTTCAGTAAATAATAATTAACTACGGAAAATGGGAATTAAAATATTAACTTGTCGGGTGTTGTAGTTATAAACATGTTTTAATAATTTACGAACAATTCAATTTACATTAAAACAAGTAAGAGCTATGCCGAATCTTATATAGCCTTCATCATTTCTGTAAATTTAGTTAAGAGAAGTAACATCAATCAAAATGACAAATGTTGAGGTGAAAGAGTTATATAATAAATAATTTTAAATAAAAATGTCATCGGCACTTAATGGATTAAGTTTTTTAAAAAAATTTTGGTATTTCCTGAAAGATCTCTACAAAAGCTGATACCCATATTGATATCTTAAAAAATTTGGTGAATCATCGTACTCTTCTATGAAAAGTTAAGAGGCCCACTCGCACAATATGGGCGAGCGCCATTTTTATTACTTGATGTTTTTATTTTAATTATTTATTGCCCTGTCCGTGTTCAGATTGACATTAGCCTTAGATGAGCACTAGATGAGCTAGAGAAAATTAAAATACGTCAACCGATCAGACGTAGTTTCGAAAATTTTGCTATTGAAAATCAGCAAGATCGGTCCATGTTCTTCAAGGCAGCTGGAAGAACACGAGGCCAGCCTCTAATTTTTCCATATCCTTTGGAACAAATCTAGTTTAGTGAACTAACTACAATCAAAAAACAAATACATGAGGGGATAAAGAAGAAAATAACAATATGGATATAATTTAAAAGCTTTTGAAAAATATTTCAGGAAAATCTGAAATTTTTAAAAAATGTTTAACCCATTAAGATCCGATAATATTTTTACATAAAATTATATTTAGTTCTAATTTTTTTCTTCTTATTTTTTAATTCTCTGTCATCCCAATATTTTTTTTATACCTCTCGCCACAAAAAGTAGAAAAAGGGTATATATAAATTTGTCATTCCGTATGCAATTTCTACTATATCCATTTCCGACCCCATAAAGTATATATGTTCTAACTTCTTATGCATAGCGAAGGCGATTGAGCGATGTCCGCGTGTCCGTCCATATTGTCTTTGCAAACTTGATTTTCCGAAAAAATTAGTCAATCGATCAGATATAGTGTTGACAAAGGTGCCGTTGGAAATCAGCATGATGAGTCTATATCCTCCGAGGCAGCAGGCAACACACCACGCCTACCGCTACTTGTTTCATGTCATTTGGAACAATAATATAACTAAATTAGAAAAATAAATATAGGGGGCGAAAGAGAATTAAAAAAAACATCAAGGGAAAAAATTGGCTCCCATATTTTCCGAGTTAAGGCGCTCTGAAATTATCAAATTTTTTTTTTTAATTATCAATATGGATATCATTTTAAAGTTTTTGAAGATATCTTAAGGGAAATACTAAGATTATACAAAAATGCTTAACCAAAAAAGAGCCATTGTTATTTTTATATAAAATTAAAATTTTTGATTGGAGTTACTTCACTTAAGTAGATTCGGCTATGCCGAAAAGCAATGGTATTGATTACATAATTATCTGTTAAACTATTCCTGATTGGTAATCATTTATGATTACAAATAATTCAAAAGTAAATAAGATTATTTAGGATTACCAGAAAATAATCAAAAATAATCAAAAGTAATTTAATTAAGTAAAGTGACTAATTAAATTAATAAATTAAATAATTTAACTATTTGCAAGCATTATTTTTGATTATTTTTTTAAAATATTGAACTTGAACAAATATTTATTTTTTTATTTGTTTTCCTGCTGATGCTACACAATCGAGTAGCGATTTAAAACATATTTTTCCAAATTTGAATTTTAAAAAATTAAAAATGCCACACCGACGAAAGACTGGTCACTACTAGTATTTTATATAAGTCATGTTTGTTAATAAAAACTACTACATTTGTGATGGTGAAAGTATAAGAAGAATGATTGTAAAAAATTCTAAGGAATGTGTTAAGATTTATATAAAACTACAATTTATTTTTGTGTGGACAACATTTAGTTAAAAATTTATTTCTATTCTTAGTACTTGCTGGTTAAAGTACTTATTGTAACTTCAACTGTCGTTTACAAATAAAAACTTTCTTGATATCTGTAAATATTTAACACTATTAATTTGAATAGATTTCATAAAACTGTAAAGCTTTCAATATTATGTTGGTTTAAGTATTTTTTATTTTAATGGACAAGCAACTACGTGGTATTTATAATAACACATATTACTGTACTTATTATTACGTTAGAGAAATAGTTCAATATATTTTCAATTTTAAAGACAATCCAAACGAAAAATCGACGTGACCCTTAAAAGTATTATTTTACTCTTCCTATAGCCTCTTACATAATAGTTAAAATATTTTTTAACTATAAATCCGACTTTTCTTCTTTAAAAATCGCTAAAGTGACATTACCGAAATACAAAAAAATCATATTTTTATTATGTAGCTGCTCCCTTAAAAATAATTATGTAGCTGCGTACAAGGCGACAAATGTTGCTAGCGTTATTTGCTGTCGTGTGTTCGTATATCCTGCTGCAGCAAATGGTTTAAATGTTTTATACAAATAGAGCACAATTGAAGTAAAAAACAATTGAAATAATAATTTTAAACTGGTTTGCAAACGAACAGTTAATAATACGAACAGTTAACACCCTAGCAATTGCTTTCATATGCGTATAAAAAATTAAGAAAAATGCAGAAATAATAAGAATGCAAACGGGTTATCAATTATCAAATCGATGAACAACAATAATAATAACAAAATATTTAAAAAACAACTAATATTAAATAATGGTAGAATTGTACATATGTAGAAAAATATATCTGTGACACTACTGCCTTAATTTCGCCAAAAATTAAAAAAAATTTATCAAAAACAATCAAAAGTAATGTATGAAAGTAGTCGAATTATTTTTTGATTATTTCTTATTATTTTTGATTACTTTCTTGTAATTTTTATTAATATTGATTATCTTTGGATTATTTGTTATCGCAATCAATCGTGCGAATCTGAAAACAATCGTAATATAATCACTACTTCAACTTAAAAAAAACTAATCTAATTACTAATTTATATAAATAGTAATCATTACTTAAGAGCTATGGTTTAAAGTAACCTGCATTCATACAGTTTTTAACTTATTTGCAGTTAATATTTACTTAGGCAGTCGCTAATTGCATGTCATTTTCTCCCAGCTATATATTTAAGTACTCGGTTTTTGGTGATGGATTTTATTTGAGAATATCAAAAAATGTTTCTTGCAAGAAAAATTGTTTACTTTTTATTTATGTTTTATAATTTAATAATTTCATAAAATTAGGAGTCGAACTGTAAGTATTATAAATGAATTGAAATTGGTTTTGGGTTTAATTAATTTTTTAATTTCTAAGACCTCTTTTATAAAGAAAAATTAGGAGTATAATGCTGCATTTTCTACATCGCTAAATTCTTTATCAGCATTCCTCGCGTACTATTTTCATGTCTTGGATAGAATATTCCACAGTCTCTATTGTAGATTATTCTTGCATTTGTTGGTGTTTATCATTTTTACATTATAAACAACAATAAGAATGTTAACATATAATAAAATATTTGGCAAATCACTTATAAATAATGAATTGGACTAAGATGACTGCCTTGCGTTAGCCCAGAGAGAACATTTATAGGTTAAGAAATCTAGCTTTAATAAGGTATATATTATTTTCTGTCATCCACATGTGATTTAATCCAATTTAGACTTTTTGGGGAGAAGCCAACCTAAAATCCGTACCATTGAACTTTTCAAGAAGTTTGGGAATTGAACTAATTTTTGCCTCCATAGTTTTTGGCAGGTTACTTAATGCCACGTTTTATACTTATACCATAGAGATCAAGGGTAAAAGCTTAGATAAACTAGCTGCACAGTGCTTCAGAAAACAGTTTAGTATACCTAGTGATGGGCTTAGACCTGGGTATTTAAGCAACGCTGGGTATTTACCTATTTATACCCACTTTCTTACCCGGGTATTTATCTAATTTTGGGTAAATATTTATTTGAATAACAAATACTCGCTGTTATGTAAAAGAAATGTACCTATTTTCGAATATATTTTGAACATATTTTGTTTAAGTGTATTTTGTTTACACATATCTTGATGCGTTTTGCCCAGATAAGGCACTTTTGACTGCATCGATCAAACCAACAATTCTTGATAAGAACCGCTAATCAGCGTGCTTATGGCAATTCAATGTAATGAGTGGGAGCGATGACAACAACAATGTCAGTTGTTATAAAAAATATAATTCATAATGAAAAATTAAATTTTTTTAATTTATTTAAATTTTTCAATTTACTTCATTCGTGCTTGAATATAAATATTTCATGAATAATAAATTTTCGTATTGATATATTTGCATGTGCACATTGCTTATTAATAAAAATTGTTTTCTATTTTAATTTTTCATTGAATCTTTCAAATACATATGAATGGTTCCCAATGATATCCCTTATGTAAAAAAATTAAAGAAAAAATAAAAATAGTTACTGAATGTTTGCTGTGTTTTTGTATAAAACGTTTTTGAGTTATTGTCTTTTGTCTTATTGGTTCAATGGAGTTCTCATTTAATCAATTTGGTTTTTCATATAAGACTTTCTATTTTCTATACAAAATTTGGGTAAAATCTACTGGTGAGCTATTTGAGCAATAGTGAAATGGTCATATGGATATGCCTTCCCCTTCAATTTGTTTTTTAAATAAAAAACATTTCATGAGAATATCATGAAATATTTATATTTGAAGGAATCAAGAACGAATAAAGTAAAATAAAATTAGAAAGATTCCGAATAATAAATTTTCGTATTGATTTAAATTTTTCTTTATTCTTATTTATATTTTGGGTAAATACACAGGTGCTTAGGTTTACGATTTGGGTATTTACCCTTGTTCCATCACTAGGTATGTCAATTTCAGCGAAATGTATAACCGGAAAGTCTATTGCTAGGTTTAAAGAAATGTTAAATTTATGTATAACCACATGATGAGACAAACAGTCAGAGTAGATGATGAGACAAATATTGTAGCAATGAAAGCCGCAAACATGGCTATAAAATTCACAATTTTCATGTTTTGATACAGGCGGAAACTCATATGGTTTTCTTTGGAATTTACAAAATTAAAGACCAACTTTGGATTTTTTTTTTAAATTTGATTTCATTCTTTGCAGAAACAATCTCATACCCGATATCCCAGGAGATCGCAAAAGTCATCGTGAAGCCACAGGTGGACAAGGTGCGACATCTTGATATAGAAATTTATGACAGAGACAATAGAAGCGAGATAAAGGAGTTAGTCAAACAGATAGTAGAGGAGAAAAAAAGTAACTCTCGTCCTAATTGCTTTAAAGGCGGTAAGACCGGCCATTTTCAGCGCAACTGTAGATCCACAAAGAGAAGATCAAGTTCTGCTTCGCTATCAAGGGACAACAATCGGGCAATCAACACCAAATCGCATGAGTCTCCGTTCAACTAAATCGAGATAGCACTAAGTGGCAAGTGCTAGCTCCCACAATCGATGGCCTCACAATCTCCATATCCATTGTGCAACAGAAAAATAGCAACCTAACAGAAAAATAACACCTCCTCACAGAAATAAAGCAAACTAGGTGCTGAGAAGACATGCCTCCGTCTTCGCCCTAAATAATAAAAGCCAAGGTAGTTGTTAATAATGAAATTAATACTGGCGAACCGAGGCCTATAAAACAAGCACCCAGCAGTGTTCCACAAGCAAAACGAAACGAGGTCAATGAACTTGTCATTGAACGGAACGGAGTCATTGAGCATTCCTCGAATCCGTGGAGTTCACTAATAGTTTTAGTAAAGAAGAAGGACGGCAGTACCTGGTTTTGTGTTGACTACAGGAAGCTCAATGACGTCATTAAGAAAGACAGTTATCGATTGCCTAGAATTGAGGATACCTTAGATACGTTGGCCGGAATGGAATGGCTCTCCACCTTGGATTTGCAAAGCGGCTATTGGCAAGTAAAGATAACCAATAAAGACAAGGAGAAAACTGCCTTTAGCGCAAGTGATGCTTTATGGCAATTCAAGGTAATGCCCCTCGGGCTCGGGAAAGAACAGATGGCAAAACTACAACGGACTTATTTGTCGTGCCAATTTCTAAAAGAAATGAGATACTAAAGCAGTTCCATAACGGTCCCAGTGGCAGCCATATGAGTATAACAAAAACTGGAAAAAATAAAGCAGAGACTTTACTGAGTAGGCCGATTGGTAGCCGATTGGTTAGGTAATTGCGAACATTGCATTACGGAAGAAGTCGTGGCAAACTCCAACAATACCTTGGAGGCGCTCCCTTTGAGCGGATAGATATTGATATCACAGGTACAGTCCCTGTAAGAGATGCTGGAAATCGATATGTACTAGCGGTAATAGATTATTTTAGCAAATGGCCCGAAGTGTATGCCATTCCAAACCAAGAATCAAAAACAGTTGTAGACGGCCTTGTGAACAATTGGGTGTGTCGATATGGTGTCCCACTAGACTAGAAACGAAATTTTGAATCAGCTATATTCAAAGAGATGTGCGACATTTACGGTATCAAAAAGACGAGAACTACGCCTCTGCATCCACAGTCTGATAGCATGGTGGAAAGTTTCAATCGTACCCTGGGGGAATATCTCAGACAAGTGGTCAGTACGCACCAAAAGGATTGGAATGAGCATATACCTAAATTTCGACTGCCGTTCCGGTCAGCTGTACACGATTCAACCTCACGTAGTCCAGCAAAAATCTTGTTTGGGACAGAACTAAAGCTGCCAGCAGATTCAGAATTTGGTGTTAAACTTGAACCAGCGCACGAAGGCAATTGAAACATTCTTCAGACACAAGAAGACCTGCATGAGCTTCATGAGTTTATCCGTAATCGCATTAAAATGACCAGCGATAAGATAAAAGCCAGATATGATAGTGCAGCTAACACGACGGGATTTACTGAAAGACAAATGGTTCTACTATTTAACCCGCAACGCAAGAAAGGATTATCCCCTAAACTGCAAACCCACTGGGAGGGAGCGAACAAGTGATCAAGAAGTTGAATGACGTGGTTTGCCGGATACAGAGATATCATAATCCGAGGTCTAAAATGAAAGTGGTTCACCTGCAGTGGCTGGCCAAATATGACAGAGGTAATGCTGAGCCTATCCGGGACGTAAAGGCTGAAGTGGGCGGCAGTGTTACAAAGATGCTTTATTAAAATCATAAAAAGATGTGCAAATAATTGAGACCAAGAAAGTCAAACGAAATGGCCTATTTTGTGTGTTTTCAAAGCTAGAATTTTCTATATCAATTTTGCAAATGCTATGATGCAAGACCATTGCACAAAGATCGTGAAAGAAAAAGTTGAAAAAAATTTTCTTCCATATTTATTTAAGAGTAAACTTATCAGTTATATGATGAAAGAAGCAACTTGTAGATAAAATTTCATGTTAGCCACCAGTATTTGTTTATATTAATGTTTGGAAACATATTTTTATCTTTCAGATACAGGCTTGTATCAAATTTTCTATTTTCTATAGTTAACTGATTGCAAATTATTGCATTTTGTGTGGCTCGTCTATATAGGTGGTAGAATATAGGAATACCTGTTTCATTTTAACATTAATTAACCTTGACTATCGAGGTATAAGGCCTCAGGTGGGACTTATCCTTTCCCCATTCACGTAGATTGGAGCCATTATCAGGGTATTTTCAGTGCAATTAGAGCTTTTCAAAATGTGGTTTCTAATTAAAATAATATTGAAATTGTCAACTCGATACGTATTCGCAGCATTATATAATTTGCTGTATATATAACTTTTAAAATTGCGTTTTTTTTGATCTGTAAAGAGACGTACATGCTCTTAAACATTTTCTTTAAAAAAAATCGCATTTTTTCCATGTAAAAAAGTTTTTTAAAAATTAAAAAGCCATTTCTTGCTATTGTAATTTTAAGATTGATATGATTGTGAAAGTATAAAAACTTATCAAGGTGAATGCCCAGATACTTAACCACCTGTTTATTAGGAATGTTATTAGAATAGGATTTTACTCCAAAATCCTTCCAATATTTTCTAATTTTGCAATTACATTTTCCTACAGGTGGCCGAAAAAGAATAGTTTCGCATTTTTCAATATTTCTTTTCATTTTCCAGTTAATGGCATACTTTTCTACGTAATTGAAATTATTTTGTTATTTATTATTAATTTTTTGAATTTCATTATCGAAATGGAAATAAATAATATCATCGGCGAAAGCAATAATGTTATCGACTTGTTGCAAAAGATCGAAAATAAATATTTTAAAAAGAGTTGGTGAGTTTACCGTTCCTTGCTGTAAACCATTAACTATTACAAACTTTTTGGCACTCATTTCATATTATTTCCTTTGGTATGTTCTTTAGAATAAAATTGGGAATGTTATCTAACCCGGAAGAAAGCTTTTTCCTTAAGTTATTAAACATATAAAAAATTGATTCTTTTGTTATAAAGTAAACTTCAATCTTACTTAAAATTTTGGTTTTTTCGGTTTGTAGCTTCTTTATAATTAAGTTGGTAAACTTTTAATTGAGTAACCGTTTCTAAACCTTTATCAACGGCGATAGATATAAATTTATTTAACTTAAGTGAGTAAAAGTCTATTTTAACATTTGAAAGATTTCTTTTATTTGGAACTTTATCATTATTAATAAATTCATTGAGTAAACTATTAATAAATTTCTTTAAATTTACTTTTTTGTAATTGAGTAGTTCAGGGGAATTTTTTAAAAAAGAAAGAGGATGGTCGTTTTCCTTAGTCAAAACCGTTATTTGAATTGCGTTATGATCGATGTCATTGTCCAAAGTTTTTAAGCAATTTAATGTATCATTTTCTCTATGTATTTTTAAACGAGAGGCAGCAATGCATACATCTTGGATATGATGGTGACGTGGAAACATAAAAATTACACTAACTAATAACACTAATAAACTAACTATATTTGTACGATTACATCAAATTTCCTAACCTATTTTACATCGGAATAGATTGCTGCTATAAAATTCTATATATACTCCGAATTGTTACCGAAAGTATTATATGAGCACTAGTTCTAAAAATTTTTTTAATTTTGGTAGCTACCTACGGTGAAAAAAAAATACAAACAACATTATTTGGAAAATTGTACACGATATGTTGGAAAAAAACTGGACCAAAATATCAAAATTTTAATTTTAAAATGCATTTTACTCGGTCATTTTAAAACATAATTTGCAAATTAAATCATAATATTGTACTCGTTAACTAGGCAAATAACATTTTTATAAATTTTAGAAATCAGACAAAAATTGAATAATGCCAAGCATTAGAACAATTTGCAGGTGCGAAGTACTTCAGAAAGGAAAAATTAGAGGCTGACGAAATTTGCAAAACTATGTCTGATCGATTGGCGTATTAAATTTTTCTAGGTTATCCAGCGCCTTGGCACAATTGATTTCAACACGAACACGGACGGAAAGAAAGACATACGGACTCGGTCAATCGAATTCAGTATACATAAGAACTCAGAATAGATATACTTTTTGAAGTCGGAAATGGATATTGTGGAAATTTCAAACGGAATGACAAACTTAGCTACACCCCTTTTCACCAGTG
Organism: Gymnosoma rotundatum; assembly: GCA_916610165.2. NCBI lineage: Eukaryota > Metazoa > Arthropoda > Insecta > Diptera > Tachinidae > Gymnosoma > Gymnosoma rotundatum. The sequence continues at coordinate 67,291,694 of OU744339.1, forward strand.
GTTAAGGGTTTAAACTCCCATATCCAGCAAATGTGCGAAAATCATTTACCTTGTGATTTTGTTACCAACTTTTTAACCCATTTTAGGTAGGTACAATAACCTGTATTTTTGTTTTTTTAATACATAATTTATCTTTTAAAGACTCGGCGACTTCTTCAAAATAGAACGAGGGACAATATAAACGAAAGCAAAATAATGTATTTTTTAACCGACTTCAAAAAAAGAAGGAGGTTATACAATTCGGCTTTATATTTGTGCCTTCATTTTTGGTCATATGATAGACTATGTTTACAGATTGGTCCCGTTTTAAAAACAGTTCATAATTTTAAAAATTAAGGGGTGTCGCAATACAACATACATATTTTTACGTGTATTATGAACTGTAAAGGGCGATTCTGTCAAATTTAAAATGACTCCGTATTACTATGGCTCCCAAAAACAAAAGATTATACAAAAATAAATGTAAAAAATTAAAGGGTGCCCCCATAATTGATGTAAATTTACTTATATGGGCCTATCTTTTGAAACGTTATAGACAAACGGTTGAAAATAGGACAGAATGTTGATTGCTATGGCCGTTATAGTAACAAGTATTAATATTAAGAATTATAAATTAAAGGGTGCGCCAATAGTTCATTTAATTTGATGTATATTGTCGATATTGCCGTACTTTTTAATAGTTATAGACAGACGCTTGGAATTTACAACGAACCTGTATTGGTAAGTCCGCTATAACAACAAGTATAAAATATGGATTTAGAAGTTTAGATTTAGTTTGAATCGTTATAGACAGAACGCTGAAACTTAAAAGGGACCTGTATTTCTTAGTCCGCTATATCAACGAGTCTATAATTTGAATTTGGAAATTAAAGGGTGTCCCATAATTACTGTAGATTTACTTATATAGGCCTATCTTTTGAACCGTTATAGACCAGCGCTTGTAAATTTAATAAAAAGTATAAAAATGTTATAAACTAAATAGTTGATATAATCTGATGTATATGGGCAAGCTGTTGAACCATTAGAGACGGTTGAAATTTACACAGAATCTGATTGGTAAATCTACTACAACAGCAAGTATATAATTTGAATTTGGAAATTAAAGAGTGACCCTATAGTTCCTGCAATTTGATTTATATTGCCAAACTATTAAACAGTTGAAAAAGTATAAAGTTTGCAGATATAAGTGTGTCCCAATAGTTAATTTAACCTAATTTATGTGGCCATACACTTGAGCTGTTATAGGCAGACAAATGAAATCTGTTTCGAAGTCGGTTTTTGCGCAAAAATTTTTTTAACAATGGCGAAAGGACTATAAAAATTTATAACATTGCACAAGTGTAGAAACAAATTCGATTGGTTGGCAATTATATATATTACTTTGGTGTGAAGAATTACAAAAAATCAAAAGAACTTTATAAGGCATTTAAATATTTTAACATTTTCAAGGTCTTTGTTTTTTTGGTAAGTAATAAGAACGGCTTTAGTCCAATCTAATTTAAAATTTTTATGTTATTAGAATTTTCAATAGAATATTTTACTTTTTTATTCTCTGTCACCCCAATATTTGCTATTTTGATTGGAGTTACTTCACCAAACTAGATTCACATAGATTGTATACTTGTATTTTGATACATTTACCAGAGTTGAGAAAAATACACACACTGTTGCATATCTCGTTCATAAATGTAAACTTACACAGCTCAAATAAAAATGTAAATGTTTTTATTGAATATCACTTATATGTGCTACAAAATTTTGTTTGTTTGTGTTATTTTATAAATTGACAAAATTGAACTGGTGACATCAAAAAAACATACATATATCATAAATTTGAAGATCGTGTAAGTGTATAAAATACACGATTGATGTACGATATATATGATTGATTGTATATATATAAAATTAAAGCTTGCATGCTGTATAGGAGGTATGATCTCTTTGAGTTACTGTAAGTCCTCAAACTTTGCAGCTCCGATGAATCGTCCTCCAGGTTAAAGCGGCTCCAATTCAAAATTTACAAACTTGCTAAAATTCCTCTTGGAAATATCAATTTTTTCAAATAAACCATCTATGTTAATTGAATATTTGTATTGAATTTTAAATTACTTCACATTTTTGAATTGAAGCCACAGAATCTTAAGCCACTCAAATTTTGAAGTCTTGTCCGCGGATATTTTTCTGTTTGTCACTAGTTTCTCGATTAATATTAGCTGCGTCATTTTCACCAAGTAAAATGGTTGTCTTTGTTTTGCCGTGATGATGACACGATCCCAATCAGCAGGCGTAAAAATGTCCTTATAATATTTGTTTCTTAATCGCATGGTAGGAATGAGTAGACAGATACCAAAAATTTGTAGCCTATCTGTGCCACTAGGTAGGTCGAATTATTGACCATGTATGTGCAAATAGTGCTCATTCTTATGTTCCGGTTTTGGCCATCAGATTAATAGCTATACATTATTAAATTCTGACATTGGCTTTTACGTAAGCTATTCCGTTATTTTAGGTATACATGAATGGATTGTTCGTGATAAGGTCATGAATATCAAGACAATAGGTCCACAGCTGTCTTTTCAAGTAAGCTTCCCCTGTGGAAATGACTGGTGGCGGCAGAGTTTTAATAAGATCGAATGCTATAAGTGCATATACTTCCTCGTTAAGTTGCGAGTCCAATTGCATCCCAGTTCTCGCTGATTCAGCTTTTCGATGATTTAAATCTCTTTCAAATGAATTGAAATTATTTTGGCATAAGTTCATTTTATTTTTAATTTCTAAAAATCTTTTTTAGAAAAAAAATTTATCTTATAAATGTATGCGGACGTTTTCCAAAGAAAACAAGAAAAATTAGACGCTAGCAGAATGAAATGCTGCACTTTCTGGACCGCTACGACCTTCATCAGCATTCTTCGCATCTATCTACCTTAGTTTTGTATTTTATAAACATCATCTACTTAACCAACTAACTTTGTAATTAAGAATACGAGAATATTCATATCAACATTATTTTGGTTAGACGAAATTTACACACAAACCAACGTATTTCTTTACTGTTCTCTCTGTATTTCGTCTTGTACATTTGATTTTTCCTTTTGTTTCAATCACTGATTGAACACAAATGCAAATTTTCTAAAAAAAAAAAAATTTCTGTCTACAAAAGATTTTTAGAAATTAAAAATAAAATGAACTTGAGCCAAAATAATTTCAATTCATTTATAATATTCACAGTTCAAATAATAATTAAATAAACATTAAATTAAATCTCTTTCGCTAGTTATTCTTTCTTTTTCGGAAGGATCATTCGAGAAATTCTGTTTGAATATTCTTCTTTCCTGAATAGTGGGAGCTATACCTCGGAATCTGTATACAGTAGACTCGCGATAACAAAAACACCGCCTTACGTGAACATCCGCCAGCATGAACATAATTTTTTTTACACTGACTACTCTGTAGCGTGAACACAGTAAAAAAGCCCTATAAAGTGAATAAATGTAAAATTCATGCAATATAGAAAACGCTGTTTTCTTTTAAACATTTTTAAGTAATTACTATTTTTTTTTAAAATTCGGAATCCCGGAAAAGGAATATATTCTGTCATTTTGTGTAACGCGCGCTGTTGATTTGCTTATTATACCCTTCACCACAAAAAAAAAATGGTATATCTCAGTTTGGCTTTAAGTTTGTAATTTCTATAATATCCATTTCCGACCCCATAAAGATATATATTCTGACTTCTTATGCATAGCGAAGACCAATGAGCGATGTTCGTCTGTCCGTCCGTGTTAGTTTTAAATCAAGTTTGCCTCGGCACAAAAAAAAAATATGTCAATCGATCAGATATAGTATCGAAAAAGATGCTAGAAATCAGCATGAGCGTCCTATATCCTTCGAGGAAGCAGGCAAAACATTACGCCTACCTCTAATTTTTTCATGCTATTTGGAACAATAAAGTAACTCCGATCAAAAAACAAATATACGGGCGATAGAGAATTAAGAAATAAGAAAAAACATCAAGTGAAAAAATTGGAGCTCGCCCATATATTCCGAGTTACGGTGCTCTGAAATTTTCAAATTTTTTAAAATATTAATATGGGTATCATTTTAAATCTTTTGAAGAGATCTTTAAGAAAAACCTAAAATTTTATAAAAATGCTTAACCCATTAAGAGCCGATGTAATTTTTATGTAAGATTATATATATGCAGTATCAAAAAATTTTTTAATTCTCTGTAACCCCAATATTTGTTTCACTAAACTAGATTTACATAGATGGTAAAGGGTATATGAGATTTGGCATAGTTGAATATAGCACTCGTACTTGTTTCAAATAATTTTAATATAAATTGTTTTTCTTAACAAAGCAAATATAAATATGAGTAAATGAAAATAAATTAATAAAAAAATATATGAACAAGAGTTAAATATATGTCTATTTTATTTTTAAGATATAAAAAATTATAGCTTCGTATACATGAACAACTTCGCAAACATGACACGCTCAGGTTTTAATAGTTCACGTTACCTGGAGTCTACTGTATATAAAAATGGTGTAGAAAATGTATAGTAATTCATAAAATGAGAACGGCTAGACCGATTTCTGTAAAATTTTTTGGCAGTTATTCGTATTTTCGAGGAAAACGTCTTTAAGGAAGAAAATTTTGGAAAATCCCTCCGGAAAAGTTGGAAAATTAGAAAAATCGAAAATCGAGTCTTTGTAAGAAATTTGGCGTTTAATTATTCCTTAATGGCTTTCCAAATCAGTTCTTAGTGTAAATCATGGAAAATTGCGGAAAATTGGAAAAATCGAAAATTGTTTTTTTGTATGGAATTTTGTGCATCAAACAAATCACATTGAAAATTTAAATATTTGTGTAGTATTATTACTCTAAAGTTTGTCTGAAGGCTTAAAATTGGGGCTAGGCGAAGTTCGCTGGGTCCGCTAGTTTATTGATAAATTCTTTCACGATTTCGTTAGCTTCAATGCTGGACATTTTTTGCTTAAGAAAGTTTGTGTTCAGCTGACCTGCTTTCTTTTTCTGTTATTTCGATCTGGGATTCTGTTGCTGCAAGTGCCGATGGCCCTGGCAATGTATCTTCAGAAAAGCCCGATGAAATTGATGACCCACTTGGTTTTGGAGCATACCCCGATCCCAAATTTTCGGTCTTGTAAACTCATCGAGTCAGCACCAGACATGTATATTCACACACTATTTTTTTTTCTTGCTTATTTATTTTCAATTAAAAAACTGATAACACACTTCAAAAAACATGAAAATACAAACAATAAAAAAGCAGTGTCTGCACAGACTAGGGCAGTGTCTGCACGAACTATAAAAAATGAAAATACATTTTGGAAAAAATCGCAACAGCTGATGGCGTAAGTCAACTTTATTACTAAACTAAACTTAAAAAAAAAGGAAGTTGATTTTTAAAAATTTTAAACATGCGTTTTTGGACTTACCCACACATATTTTTTATTTCTAGGACTCGATTTGGCCTAATTGGCTTAGGCCATTATGGCGTCCACATTTTTTTGAACTTTGCATAGAGAAAAAACAAATTTCAGCAGGTAGTCTAGTATTATACCTAGTATTATACTTTGCAATAGGGAGTTTTTTTTTATGTAATTCAAAAGGTTCCGGTTAGATCATAATAGTCAGTTTGATTTTTTTTTTAAATGAGGGTTAGGCCGTGATGGCGCTGAGCGCTTCATTTATGTGTTCGGCAACATACAAAAATTTATTAACGCACATACATGATGTGTAAAAAAAATATATGTATGTTGCTTTCCAAGAGTAAATGTTGTGTATGATGTGTGTATTTTCGGAACCCAGATATTTACAAGTGTATGTTTTTAACATGCTTGTCAAAATTTTCTGTCGCTAAAAAATTATCTTAAAGAGCGATTATGTATTTCCTATAAAGACAATAATATTAATCTTTAACTGAAAATAACAACAAATAACAATTTCTTAATCTGTCTGGCTTTTAGTCCGTGAATATTTTTTTCTAAATTTTAAACACTGTATATAATTCATGCATGAAAACTATTCAACTGAAATAAGCAGATTATAAGTCAGAGGTTAAATTTTTCATTCCATGAATGTGGTATTAGGTTATTTAAATTTTATAGTCATATTTTTAAAACACTGGAATACATAAGTACTTTCATTAAAACGATTTTCTTATTTTAATTAGGCAGAAGTTTGAGGTGCAATACTAAAAATAGCAAAAAATTACAGATTTCGTAATAATTCCTAAAGTTAAACATATTAAAAAATTCAATAAGCCATTTAAATTGAAAATTATTTTAATTTATTTAAGGTATATACTACATTTAAGAGCTTTATAAAGAGAAATAATTTCTTGAATGATCTTTCGGTAGTTTTCAGATTTCTTATATACCAGAAAACTGTGACACGTTTATAAAAGCCGACCACGCTCTTCCTACATATTTGTTGACTAAAATTTATTTTAAACAATTTGTCATAGCTTTCCACTGCTACTAGTTTTTATGAATTAAATAATTTTTTGTCTGCACCAGAGGTTTTTTATGAACATACACCCAAAATCATAATCATCACATCATAAAAAGCAGGTTTCTTAAAATCAGGTACCTGCACATTACTCAGAATAAAATAAGAATTTGTTCATAAATTTAATTTATTCGTTATATTTTGGCTTTTATGAAAATGACGTCATTTATTTCTGTATATATACTGTTTATCTGATAATTTCATTTTTTTAGCAATATTATTACCTAAATAGTCGTGAAATTGACGTTTACATAAAAGTTTTGAATGTACATCATAGGTTTAGCAATAAGCCTTTTATACAACCCAAGACATTATTAATTTAATTTTCATAGTATTTTTAGTTGAACTGTTATGATACAATCAAAGAATTAAATTCATTTTGGCTTAAGCTCAATATCATTTTCTTTCTGATTTTTTTTACCCATGGGGCTATAACTTAACCGTATTATTTTCACTATAGTTACGGTCCTTCAGTAGCAGGCCCTAGTCTTTGGAAGTTAAAAGTTTAACAGCAGCTTAACACAATATTACTTATAAACTGTTTTCGTTTTTACGTGTCTTTGAACCCCTTACAGCCCGAAACTGGCTGAGAGTCTGCTTTAACCACTATGTCTGCAAATGGGACAAGTTTAAAATAAAAGGGTGTTTTCATAGATGGACGGTTTAAACGTATATGGCCATATCTTTTAAACAGTTTTAAGCAGACATAACATACGCTATAACGAAAATTATAAAAAAGTAAAATAAAAATTAAATTAAAAAATAAAGTTATATATTAAAGAGTATTTAATTTACTTTATTCGCGCATGATTCCTTCATATTGATTAAAGAGTATTTTTATAGAAATGTTTTATCTTTTGAATTGAAATATTAAAATTTTAATAACAAACAATGACAAAATTAAATTAAAAATTAAAATGTGTTAATTTGCAATTAAATAAAAAATTTAAATTACAAAAATGGACAAGTATTTAATTTATTTACAGCATGGAATATCTTATCAGGATTTTTAATTTAATTTTTTGAAATATTTCAATAAATGCGCGCCTAAAGGTACTCTTAAATAACTTTGTTCTATATATATAATGAATTAGATGATGCCTTACTATAAGACAACAAGTTGATACGATTTTAATGCAGAATACTACACTAACATCCCTTAATGTAATGAAATGTAAAGAATATATGTTTTATATTATAATCTTTTAACAGTTAAACGTAATTGTAATATACTTTGTTTGAGAAAACATAAATAATAAAATTGTTTTGTTTTGTATACTCCGCAAGTGACGTTTGTATAAATTTAAAATTTATTCTATACATATGTATATACACTTAGAATATATAAAGTGTATCTAGAATAAAATTTCATTAAAAACTTTTACCATAAGAAATAATAATAATTATAATAATAATATGGTCAAACCGAATTCGATTGAATTTTTAGGGTTTGTTAGTATAATTATAAAAATAATAATAATAATAATATTAAAGTTAACAACAGTGGCAGTACTGCCGCCTAAAGAATAACTTTGCAACATAAGCTATTTTAATATTTTTACTTCAACACTCGCTTCCGATCCAATTACGAAATTGCCTTTTTGCTGAAACAATGGGAAAATAATTTTGCACGATCAGCGTCTGCATACCTGCGCATGTTGGTGCAACGTGATCATCGAATGTGACGAGCCAACAAGGTTGGCTGAGAACGGGCAGTCTTGGCTAAGGTTTGACGAGTGTCGGATGGTTAAAAATTCTTTTATAATAATTAAAGTCAATTTACATATTATATACATAATTTTATTGTGAATAAACTTAATTAAAAGGTAATTTGTGATAAAGCTTTTCATTTTAACAAGCCGCGAGTTGGTGCGGCTGAATATAATTTTTTTTGATCAAACCGTTTAAAATCCTTTAACTGGCGCCCGAGCAGGGACCTTGGAAAAAGGTCCTTCATAAAAAATAAAAATTATAACAAACGTTTCTGAGATCTCTACGGAGCCCTCCAGGAACAAAAATAAATCTCTCCTGCGATATCTACGGATCACTCCAGGACTAATAAAAAAACAAAAGTAATAAAAATACAATAAATAGACCTAATCCTCCTTCACCAAACCGATACTCCTGGTAATCCAAACACAAAAAATTACAGAAGGTTATCGGAGTGAAAGTGGAGTCACCCGTACCGCAGTAGGTTCCCGCGAAAATCAAAGCGGGGCACCAAAAAGGAACCATACGGAGCTTCCGTGAGGACAAAAAGATTTTAAACGGTCGCGTCGCGTGTCCTAGCCAAGGCTCTCTAGGAAAAAATAATAAAAAAAATAAAAATATAAATACAAATAATTAAAAAAGAGAAAATTGAAATATTTATACAATTTAAAAAGAAAAGTCAAAATTGAAATAAAAACGAATGTATGCTTGATTTTTGAAAATAAAAATGAAAAAATTTATGTAAAATTGAAACAAAATATAAATTTGAAAATTGAAAAGTAAAAGCGAAATATAAAAGAATATATGCTTGTAAAGTTGATCCCTAAAAATAAAAAAGAGAATTTAAAACTAAAAACTGAAGCAATTTGTAAAATTAAAAATTAAAAAAGAAAATCCAAAAGTTAAAATAAGAAAAAAGTATATTGATAAAACTGAAAAAAAGGAAATTGAAAAGAAATATAGTATTGAAAAATAAATCTAAAAAAAAAAGATATTCTTTTAAACTTGAAAGCCTAAATTGAAAAATTGAAAATAAGATTGAAAAAGAGAAATTGAAAAGCTAATATAGGAAAAAAGTTCAAGGAAAGAAAGTGAAGTGAAACTGTGCAACGGGCAAGGATCATTTATTAAAGTGTTACTGATACTTATTTCAGGTAAGTGAATATTTTTTTCCTTCTTGTCAGTTTAATATTAAAATAATGGAGGACGTAAAAGCTACACTAACGACTATGACTGGAGCCATCAACCGGTTTATGGAACAGCTCAAGTTTGTTGAAACGCGCATAGTAACTCTAGAATCAAGTCTCGGTAGCAATATATTAGGAGAAGTTTTGGGCAGGTTAGAGCTTATTGAAGGTAGGCACGCCACCGCCGCCGTCCCAGTGGTCACAGAGGAGGTAACTCTTCAGCGACCACGAACCGAAACCGAGTTAAGGGATATAAGCTGTCTTCCTGACAGTGTAAGGGATTTAAGAACATTTGAGGGTAATCCAACCCATTATGTATCCTGGGTTAATTCTGTGGAAACCATACTGGGAGATTTTGAAATTGTCAAGGATAAGCCGATTTATCGTGCAATTATCCAGAGCATCCGTCAAAAAATTATTGGCTCTGCTGATACAGCTTTGGTATCCTATAACGTATTTAATAGTGATTGGGCTGAAATCAAAAGAATACTTTCACTCCACTACGCTGATAAACGAGACATGCAAACTCTGGAATATCAGCTCAATCAGCTTACCCAGGGATCCTCGTCAATGGATGAGTTTTATTCAACGGTTAATCATCAACTTTCGCTTATTATCAACAAATTGCAGACAGAATCTTACACTGAGGAAACCATCAAGGCGCTGCTGGGAACTTATAGAAACAGAGCGTTAGACATTTTCATACGCGGATTAAAGCCGGATCTTTCCCGTATGATTATTACACAGCGGCCAAGAACGCTCCCTGAGGCATACTCCGCTTGCCTGGAGTTGCAAAACCTAACGATGCGAAACAATATAATTTATGCAAAAACGAAGCCACACGACTCGATTTCCATGGAGACAACTCATCGTCCTTGGCCTTCAAGGCCACCAAAATTGTATGCTGCGCGATCGGGATGGCAGAATAAAGATTATAGGCCTAGAAATTGGCAACACAACAACAATTATTCTAACTTTCGGATAAATGAATATACCAACTATAAGCCAGCTTTACCCCCTAGATATCCGGCCATAAAACAGGAACCTATGGAAGTTGATAGGACAATACAATCTCGACGGGTAAATTACATAAACAACCCTAGGACAGCTGAGAAAAGAGGTGCATCCGAAATAAATACAGGCTACAAATAGCCTAGAATCTATCACATAGAAACCTTTTCTGAATAGGACCATATAGCTACGAACCAGCCAGAGAAAGATTCCCGTAGGGACGAGACGGTAGGGGAGGTAAATTTTATAGGGGAAGGCCCTCAAGTTTACCCTATATAGAGTACCCTTCTGCTACTGGTGATATTTTATGTTTTTTGATCGACACGGGCTCTAACACGAACTTTTGCAGCCTTCGCTTATCACACGGTAGAATAATTTTAGAAAAACCAATAAATGTGCGGTCAGTAGGAGGAGATGTGTGTATAGACAGGAAAATAATTGGACCATTTTTTATATTTTTCGGAATAAAAGAACCTATCGAATTTTACGTCTTGCCAACACTTAAAACATTTGATGGCATATTGGGGATGACACACTTAAGGGCTTAGGTGCTGTAGTTGATAGAAAGGAAAATGTTTAAGTTTTGAAAAATAGTTTTCAAATTCCGCTAAAAGAAAAAATAGCTGCTGAATCAAATTATATATTAGGTGAAGAATATGTGCCAGAAGTTAGGACAAAAATAGAAAGTCTTATAGTAAATATAAGCCACTTTTCGGACCACTCGACGGTAGCGAACTTGCATCAATAAATGTCCAGGCAGAAATCAGGACAAGCACAGATGAACCAATATACACAAAAAGCTACCCATATTCCGTTTGTATGAGGGAAGAAGTAGAAAACATATAAAGGAACTACTTTCAGAAGGAGTAATAAGGCCATCAAAAAGTCCGTACAATTCACCCATATGGGTCGTCCCAAAGAAGCCAAAACCTAGTGGCGAAAAACAATATCGAATGGTAGTGGACTTTAAGCGTTTAAATGCTGTAGCAATTCCAGATACCTACCCAATCCCTGACATTACTTCTACTTTAGCTAGTTTAGGAAAAGCAAAATATTTCACGACAATAGATCTTACATCAGGCTTTCACCAAATAGCTATGAAACCAAAGGATATTCCAAAAACCGCTTTTTCAACAGCGAACGGTAAATTTGAATATTTAAGATTGCCTTTTGGCTTAAAGAATGCGCCGGCAATATTTCAGAGAATGATAGACGACGTACTCCTCGAGTACATACGAAGAATCTGTTTTGTTTATATTAATGATGTAATCGTAATCGGCGAAAATATGGAGAGTCACTTAAAGAACGTAGATACAATTTTTGCAAGGCTTTATGAAGCAAATCTAAAGGTAAATCTTGAAAAAACGCATTTCATGAAAACTGAGGCAGAATTCCTTGGCTATATCGTTGGGTCTGAGGGAATAAGACCGGATCCTGCTAAGGTAAAGTCCATTGAAAATTTGTTACCACCTACAAACTTAAAAGAGTTGAAAAGTTTCCTGGGAATGACCTCATATTATAGAAGATTTATTCGCGACTACGCAAAGGTGGCAAAGCCCCTTACAAACCTTTCAAGAGGCGAGCATGCTCAAATAAAAGCTAGTCAGTCCAAAAAGGTGCCAATTAATCTAACTAATGAATCTTTGAAGTCTTTCAATAAACTTAAATCTATGTTAACTACAGCCGAGCTCCTAGCTTTCCCAGACTTCGAGAAACCTTTTAATTTGACTACGGATGCCTCTTACACTGCTCTTGGTGCCGTTCTCTCACAAGGTGAGATCGGCAAGGACAAACCCATTGCGTATATTTCTCGATCGCTCAACAAAACTGAAGAGAACTACGCCACCAACGATAAAAAGATGTTGGCTATTGTATGGGCTCTTGATAATCTTCGAAATTACTTATATGGTGCGAAAACATTAAGATCTACACTGATCATCAACCGTTGACGTTTGCATTAGGAAATAGGAATTTTAACGCAAAACTAAAAAGATGGAAGGCACGAATAGAGGAGTATAGCCACGAAGTAATTTATAAGCCTGGTAAATCAAACCACGTGGCAGATGCCCTTTCGAGATTAAAAACCATTTCAAATCATTTATATCATTCTTCTACCGATACAGCGAGTGAAGGAACGACTATGAATTCGGATGAAACGTTAACTGCTTTAGAGGGTCGAGAGGACAATGATCTTTCATCAGTGGAAACAGTTCACAGTGCAGTACAAGATGCTTCTGACTTGATACCCCATGTTGAAGTACCTATAAACGTCTTTAAGAACCAGATTATAATAGGAATGGGAATGGACTTGACGGCAATGGAACGAGCACATCGTGGATATACAAGCATTTTATTTCTTCAAAAACCTGGTCTAAGGAAGAAATTGTAACCTTATTAAAAGAAAAACTTTGCCCAAATATCCTTAATGGAGTAAAAGCACCAGAAAGTCTTTTTGGTGTTCTACAGGAAATTTATATCGATAATTTTTCTAAGTACAAAGTAAGGATTACGCAGAAGCTAGTTACAGACATTACCTCAAAAGAACGTCAATTGGAAATAATCGAAACTGAACATAGAAGAGCACATCGTAATCCCAGAGAAAATAGTGAACAAATTTTAGAGTAGTTTTACTTCCCGCATATGCGCGCTAATATAAAAAAATACGTTGCCAGTTGCGACGTATGTAATAGATGCAAGTATGACAGGAAACCTCCACGAATACATCGCCAAAATACACCGGATCCCAAATATCCATGTGAAATTTTTCATATGGACATAATGGAAATTCAGGGGCAGAAATTTATTACCTGCATAGATAAGTTTACATAATTCGCTAAGTTCTTTAGTATTAAGGATAGATCATTGGTACAGGTGAGGAAAAAACTAATTAAAATTTTGCATTATTTCACAGTGCCCAAAATTCTAGTTACTGATAATAAACGCAGCTTCTTAAGCCCTTTAGTAGAAACCTTCATCAAGTCTTTGGGTATTAAATTATACCTTACACCAGTACAAAGAAGTGAGGTGAATGGGCAAGTTGAGAGACTGCATTCAACAATAATTGAAATCTATAGGTGTTTAAGGGTTGAATACCCAAATCTATCAGTAAAGGAGTTAATGGAAATCTGTGTCGATAGGTACAATAATACCATTCATTCAACAACAAAGAAAAGACCTCGTGACTTATTTTTTAATAGAAACATCGGAGCAAACTACGAAAACCTACTATCAGTACAGAAGAAGATTAATACGGACCTCAGACACTTGCTTAAAAGAAATATGGCGGCTCGCAGGGCAAAAATGAATCGTGGGAGGCAAAGCCCTATAAAATATAGAAAGGGTGATAGAATCTACGTAGCTATTAGAACTATCCAGGGAAAAAACAAGGCACTTTTTAGAAAAGAAATAGTTGAAAAAGGTAATAGGGTAACTGTGCTGACAAGAAGTGGAAGAAAGATTCACAAGGAACACATAAAGAATCAAAAAGGGCAAAGTCCAAAGAAAAACAATTATAAATAATTGTAGAGCCTTTTTCATTTCACTCACTTAACTTATACTACTTGAATAAAAAGAGAAAAGAAAAAATATATAAAGAAGAAGAATACTTTTTAAGCAAAATAAAATCTTTAACCTAATCATATGTCATTTACACATTTCATGTAGAATATCGTCTCATTTTGATCAATATAATTACATTATACTATTTTCAGAAATTACATTATTTAATCATGCATCTAAAGTTTATTCCCTTAAGCGCATTCAACCTGATTTATTTTGTAATTAGTGTACAAATCTACCAGTACAAAACATCACTGGTTTCATTAAAGGTTGGAAATGGATGGATAGTCGATGGGAACTTTAAATTAGTACACGTCATCAACTTAGAAGTGTACAGGCGAATGGCTGCAAACATATCATCCATTATTCAGAAGCATCTTCCGCCAAGCAGAAACAGAGAATTCATTTTGCACCACATGCTGCAGGTACAAGAACGCCTTGACGAATTGACAAATATGAAAAGAAGGACACCTAGATCAATCGATTGGATCGGCTTGGAAGTGGGTTGCAGGAAGTCCTGATTCAACAGACTGGAATAACATACTAAGAAGTCAGGAGAATATTATCACGAATAACAACGAACAGTACAAAATCAACAAGGAGCTTCAGCGGGCCACGAACCAAGTGGTTAGGAAGATAAACGAAATTGTCACCAAAGTGAACGGTTTAACAAGCGGTAAGGACTACACCTTAATGGAACAAAGTACCATTAAAGAGGTCATCATTTTGAGGCATGAAATTGTCCGAGCCTGTCAGCTGGCCAAGAGTGGTATTGTAAACACTAATCTGCTAGACCAATCGGAGATCAATAGAGAAATTGATGAGCTGGAAACGTTACCTTATGGTAATGCAATAGAAGCAGTGGAGTATGGAACGCCCTCAATTTACACGAATGGTTCATTACTATTGTACATTTTGTCCATACCAAAGCTCGGAAGAAATTTTTATAACTTGCTTCTAACTAGAGCTACTATTATTGAAGGGAAGCAGATAGATCTGCCGTTTGAGAGGGTGCTTGTTAATGAAGCGGAGACGTATGGAATCACAGGAGAATGCCTTTTAATAAGTAAATCTACAGTCTGCAAAAGAGCATCTGTAACCAAATTGGAAGAGGGTAATTGCCTTAACCGCATTCTCAAAGGCGGATCAGCAAGTTGTAAATACAGACGTACCCAAGAAGAAATCATTGAGTTATTGAGTGACGACATTATCTATGTGACAAACCACAAGGGTTTCATTAAGACAAATGGCAAAACCGAGTTTCTGAATGGCACCTATCTTCTGCAGCTTTCCAACGAGTCGGTAGTAATAAAGAATCATACTCACTCAAGTAGCTCGATCACGAGGGTTCAAGCCTTACCGCCAGTACTAGCAAGTGTGACACATGATGACATGCTGCTGGACATCAAATATGTTCATGAGGTAAGCCTTAGCAATATAAACCGATTGAACCAGCTAGAAGTAAGACTCAATGGTACAGTTGTCTCAATGGCTTTTTGCATTGGATGGCTTTGGTATCGGCAAACAAGAAAATTAAATCTCCCAAAGCTAAATATTCAACTACCAACTATAGACACCCGGATCTGCGGGACGCAGACATTTAAGGAGGGAGGAGTTAACAACAGTGGCAGTACTGCCGCCTAGAGAATAACTTTGCAACCTAAGCTATTTTAATATTTTTACTTCAACACTCGCTTCCGATCCAATTACGAAATTGCCTTTTTGCTGAAACAATGGGAAAATAATTTTGCACGATCAGCGTCTGCATACCTGCGCATGTTGGTGCATCGTGATCATCGAATGTGACGAGCCAACAAGGTTAGCTGAGAACGGCCAGTCTTGGCTAAGGTTTGACGAGTGTCGGATGGTTAAAAATTCTTTTATATTAATTAAAGTCAATTTCTTATATACATAATTTTATTGTGAATAAACTTAATTAAAAGGTAATTTGTGATAAAGCTTTTCATTTTAACAAGCCGCGAGTTGGTGCGGATGAATATAATTTTTTTTGATAAAACCGTTTAAAATCCTTTAACTTTAATAATGATAATAATAATAAAAATAGTAATAATAGTAATAATAATAATAATATTAATAAAAATATAATAATAATAATAACAATAATAATAATAATAATAATAATAATAATAATAATATGACCAAACCGAATTCGATTAAATTTTTTTTAGTATGGTCGACACGTTCGTGAGTTAAAAGGTTTCATGTCAACATGTTATTTTGTACATATAACAAAACAAATACAAATATCCAGGAGCTTGCGCGGTCCGTAACCTGTGTGCTGACTTCATACACACGGTGAATACACGTTGCAGCGCATATGCGAATACGTATAGACAGCTGTCAGTGAGTACCTATTTAAAGTTTCTTTTTCATCGAACTTGCATTTTGGGGAAACGTAATCGTAAGAGTCGCATTTGATTCTTTTGTTTTTTTCATATTTTCAGCCAAACTTCATAAATTAATTTAGATAAACATCGCTCAATCGACTTCGCTATGCATAAAAAGTCAAAATAAATACACTTAATGGGGTCGGAAATGTATATTGTAGAAATTCTAAACGGAATGACAAATTTAGTTATACAATTTTTCCACTTTTTTGGTGAAGGGTATACAAATAAGTATATGTGGCGATAGAAAATTAAAAAATAAGAGTGGAACATCAAGTGGAAAAATTGGCGCTCGCTCGTATTTTCAAGTTACGGGGCTCTGAAATTTTAGAATTTTTTAAATATCAATATGGGTATCATTTAAGGAAGTACTAACATTTTTTAAAATTACTTGACCCATTAAGAGCCGATGGCATTTTTACATAAAATATATATATATTTAGTACTTATTTTTTTAATTCTCTTAACTAGATTTACATATGTGATGAAGGGTATATAAAATTCGGCATATCAGAATATAGCACTCTTACTTGTTTTTTTCTTTCTTTAGGAACAGCAAAGTAGATAAATAAGTCAAGCCGTCTATAAAAAAAAAATAAAAATAATGATAAGAAAATAGTAGTCCAAGCCTTAACCGAGTCCTATTATATGAACGTCGTGTAAGATTGTTAATCGATTTTGCTAAAAAGGGTAGAACAGTTGCACATCTTATTTGAATTCATTTAATTTTTTTTATCAACATTAATACTTGTCCAATTTTCAAATGAAAAAATCAAGGTAGCTTAATAAATTTGACACATATCGACAGAATAAACATTTATTAGCAAAAACACAGAAAAGAAATTTTTGCACAAAAACTATTTTTTGCATTTAATTTTACGTTAAATTTATTGTAACTTTAGAATTAAAAGGTTGTTACTTTAAGACTTTGCAAAAAGTAACTAAACGGAATTGACTATGTACACATACAAAAAATAAAGTCCTCTTTAAAAATATTTAAAAATGTTAACTGTGCATCAAGAGTGGCATGAAGGTCATACTTTATAAGGGCAAAAAAACATATTTAAAAAAATAATTCATACAATGGCAGAGGTTCTCTACAGTTATAAATGGAATTGAAATCGTTTTCTTGATTTCACACTCCACCTTTGGGTAGAGTTTTTCTAAATCAAAGTGTAAAAATAAATGCATTACATTGAGCTAGTGTCCAATTTTTCTAGTTTCATAAAGATGATCATTTCTCTTTCTTAATAAAATGAATGACGTAATGCCGAAGTTAAAATTGTTATTTGTTAATGAGCGCAGAATTGTTTGGAAACCATGTCAGTACATGCGAACTTGAACAGACAACAGGTATAATAAATTATTTAGGAATAAGCATACAAATGTATGCTTTTATGTATTTTTCTTTTTAAAGTATTCGTACGTACATACATGAGTACAAGTTTATTTGAAGCTTAGTATTTTTTAACTTTCAAAGTGAAACGATGACTAAAGAGGCATTTTGCTTAGTTTCTAAAGGGAAAAATTGTGTGCAACGGTAAAATGTTTAATGTTGACCTTGTATTTAAAATAAATAAATGAAGTAAACAAGAATAAACAACAAACAATCAATTTATAACGGATTTAAGTGTAGGGATTTATGATATTTTTTAACGTGTAACCTCTGCTCAAAACCTAGGGTTAGTAAAAGAAAACAGTATAGCGGCATAAATGACGTAGAAGCAAATGTATTATATGACGAAATTTAAACAGAGTAGAAGAACTAAGTAGGTTATGGCTGCTATATACGACGAAATTCAAATAGGACTCCAAATGGAATAGTTGCAAGATAAAATGTAAACAACATTAAATGGAATAGATACACAAAACCTATATCTAAACATTTTTTCAAAGAAATTTTGTAAGTTGCTTGCTTGATTTGTTTGTACATTTTCTTGAAATTTTAAAGAAATTTAAAAACTCAAACATAAATACACACAAATCCTGGTAAGCTTGCGATATATTATTAAAATTAAAACAGAATTTTGTTATGAATAACATATCCAAAATGACACTTTTTATCTCTGAGTACAAGTGCAGCCTAAATCTAATGAAAACTAGACGTTTAAGAGGCGCTGCAATCGATCACTAGTTGCTTGTTTTGCGTCATTATGTGTTTTTTTTACACCTACAAACTGAACAATGTAAACTTATCCTTTTCTTTCTTTGGTTGTAAAACTTTAAAATAGTAAAAATTTTCTTGTTAAAAGTCATATGGAAAAACGAATTTGTTTTATTGTGAAAGCGTCAGACCAGCTTCTATGTAGTATTGTTGTTAACTTTAGATTAAAATGAAATAGCCTTGGTTCTTAGAACATGTGAACGAATGGGTAATAAAAACAAAATGTGATTAATGCGATCAACATTGAAACATGTAAATGATAAACATAACAATCTACATACCTCTCATACAGCTAAACGAAGCAAGAGTTCGTCAAAAATAACTAAATTAATCGTGCTTGGTTCCTTTAAATATAAATATTTCATGATATCAATATTTTTTATTTAAAACTACAAATTGATATGTATAACTGCGGGGAAATCATGTCCAAATGGCCATTTCACTACTGCTCATATGACTCATCAGTGGATTTTACCAAAATTTTGTATAAAAAACTCGAAAGTCTTATATTAAAAACGATGCGATCCATTATGTAGAAAAATTAAAGAAAAAATAAAAATAGTTACTGAATTTTTGCTGTGTTTTTGTATAAATCAGTTTTGAGTTTTTGAGTCAATAAAAAATTCTTAATTTAAATTCAATAAAAGATTTTCATAAATTGAAGGTTTATTTAGAAAAACCTAAACAAAGTTATTGAAATATTATTGGAAATAATAAAATCTGGTTGTAATGGATTAAAAATATTTTTAAGTTCGTTAATTTTCTGCTAAAGTCTCTGCTGAAAGTGCAATTTTTAAGTGTATGTTTCACCTGTAGCTAATATTAACCCGTCAATGGTGACGCGAATTTTTAATAATTATTCCTTTTTTACAAAATAAGAATAAAATAAAAATTCAAATATACTTTAAGGAACTTTTCGTTTTCCAGTCTTTCGACATTAAAAACTTTTACAAGATAAACAAAAATTCGTATCCTTCCAAACAGAAGTTAATAACAAAAATACATCTCAAAAACTAAATTTCTGCAGGTGAGCAGCTGCTAAAATACTGTTCTACGCGTTCGAGACACAAATATTGGATTAGAATTAACACAACCAAAATAACCATGGTTATTAAGCACCAGACATCGGTTTCGGTTGCGTAATTTTCGGGTATACTTAAACAAGCACTTGGTTTTATATGACTTGAATCGGTTTTGTTCAATAGCAAAAAACACTTGTTGAAACAACCGCTCGTTTAAAACATTCATTTTATGTACTCGTCATTTTGTACGAACATGAATCTTCTGACAGTGTCATTTAAGGTTTGAATCTATTTTTGCATCAAAGCCAACTTGTTGTTAACGAAACAAGTGTTTTATTCAGTTGGAAAATAATTTTCTACTCGATGTTTTTTCCCTCGTTTTTTCATGAAAATGTAATTTTTTTTTTATAAAAGTTTAATTTTTTTAGTTATTATATAATATATATAAATAATTTTTTTATGAAAATAAAGTCTGAAAATTAAAAAATATATATATACTTTGGATGTCATTATTTATATTTGGAGAAAAAATTATAAAAATATATATTTTCTCATTTATGTACATAGCACATAATACCTATCTATAAAATTTTATTTTCGCCTTTAACCCTCATACGTTCCTCAAAATATGCTACAGTAAAGTCCCTCGGGTGAAAAATCACCCATGTGTAAAATTTACTGATTTTGTAATAAAAATATATGGTTTTTCCTTATTTAATTCAACTTTTTTATATGTATGTTTTTATTTTTCACTTTTTAATAAAATAATAAATTAAAGAATAAAGACAACTTAAATCATGTATTAACTTTAACCGGATGTTAATATCACAACCAAAAATTTAGCTTGATTAGTTAAAATAAAAAATAACTAACTAATTTTTCTAGTTGCAATTGCTGTATACAAAATATGCAATTTTCTGTTGCCCGCAAATAAATTTTTGGCAGGTTGCACATGACGAATAAGCCTTCCTTTAATTTTTCGGGCACATCTCACATAGGGAACCCAAACTCAGTTTTCTTTTTTTCCCATTTAATGAAGAAACAACTTCGTTTTTTATAGTTTTCTTTTATTTCAATCGTCGTATATTTTTTGCCACAAAACTTGTGCATTTACTGCTGATATGTCAAGCAAATTGCAAAATAATGCTTGGGGTTATCGATTAATTTTTCTTTTCACCGTATAAGTGCCCACCAGCTGATCTAAGGTGTCTACCCCGGTTTCAGTTTTATTATAAAATGATATAATCTCGGGCAACTTATTTACTTCATTCAATACAGATTTGTCATGATGAAGAGTACTAAGCTCGTTGACAATTTTGTACTTTTTTGGATCTGTTGCACCAGTGAAATCTTGTCGTTGAAAAAGAACATTCTAGAGAAAACTGTACACTTATGAAGTTCTTGTTTCGCTGATTGCGGCAAAACGTGTTATTGTACCGTACCTTGCCCACAATAGTGTTTTTTCTTTTTATCTACTCAAGTTTAAGATTATATGATGTAAAAAAATTATCACACGTTAATTTTCGCCCTTTTTTATTTCTGATTAGGTCTAGAACCACTCTTTGGCCTTGATTTTTTCGGATGCTGCATCAGGAGCTGACTTACCAGTGTATATTTGCAAATTCCATGCAATATTTGCCGGTTTTGACGGCATACACGGCGGCATTATTATACAATTTTCTCAATGGGTGAAATTTCACCCAACGGACTTTAACGTAATTTTTCAAATACTTTTAAAATTATTTATTATGTAAAGCAAATTTTTAGTTTTTTTAATGCAGAATACTAATTTAGAAAATTAGAAAAAGATTCAATTTTATTTAGTAAAATATGTAAGAGATATATGGCTTTAAAATTGAAAATGGGTGAAATTTCACCCGAAGACCGTATGAGGGTTAAGGTATTTCTATACCTACGAACAAATTTTTTCACTGCTAGCTAGCGCTTTTTTACTTTCAAGTGTTTTTGTTTTTGGTAAAACTCTAATCAGATCATGTACAATAAAGACGTTGCGCAAAAAAATAACTTCTTGTTAACGAGACGTTTTGTTTCAATACAAATCTGTTCAAGTCTAATGTTAAAAATGATTTACACTTGTTGTTGCATTTTGTGTTTGTGTATAAAAAGCAATAAGTAATAAATTGATGTAATACTTGTTCGTATTGTTCTTAAAATTCAACTACTGTGAACAAGACGGCTCGATCATGCAAGTTGCAGGTCTCTGTTAAGCACCCCCAAGACATTGTGCTGTGTAAGCAACAGCATCAGTAACTGTCCTGATCACTTTGTACTTTCTAAAATAAAAATTTATATCTATAAAAATATTTATTTGTCGATGATTCGAGCTTATTTACTTTTCTTTTTTTGGGTTCGTTCAATTGATTCATCGAAGCTTTTTAGTGGCTTAAGTTTCTACTGATTTTCGAAGCCTTTAAAAAGACAAACCATTATTTATAAATCAAATATTATGTAATGTTTTTACTTACTTTTCACCATATAATGATATTTTTTCATATTACATTTTAGTTTTGATAATATTTATTAATATACTTTCTTTTTTCTTTTTCTTTTTTCTAAAAGTGTTAAAAACATATTTTTTTAATAGCCTACTGAATTAAAAATATAGTTGCATTTTCTCTTAATTGCATTCTAAATAACGGCACATATATTCTGAAAAAATCTAAAAAAAATATTTG
Source organism: Gymnosoma rotundatum (assembly GCA_916610165.2). Classification (NCBI taxonomy): domain Eukaryota; kingdom Metazoa; phylum Arthropoda; class Insecta; order Diptera; family Tachinidae; genus Gymnosoma; species Gymnosoma rotundatum. Next base: position 67,313,985 of record OU744339.1, read on the forward strand.
TTACCACATAACAACAATATTTTTTTAATACACAAAAAAACACCTACAATGCCTAACAATAAATAGTAATAATGACAGCGTGTATAAATAATGCGATAATGGAAAATTTCGCAAGTAACTTGAGTTAGAACTTCTAGCATATTCGAGGGCCCCTTATCATTGGGTACATAAAGACAACCGCCAATTTATTCATTCTCATTGTGAATGTTACCGAATTAAGATCTTGTGTGAATATGTGTTACAGCTGTTTTTATCTGTTACTAAAGTGAGTACAGTTCCCGTCCTGCACGTTTTTTTGGTAATAAACGTAAATAAGGCGATAATCTTCTTGTTAAATTCTGTAATTTAAATTAAAGCTCTTAAATTTGTGTGCAATTATTTTGCAATAAAATAACTTATAAAACTAAATGTTTGTTAATCAAAAGAATGTTACAATCTTTAAAATTATTTGTATTTTAATATATTTTTCATATAATTGCATACTAACCTAAAAAAATTTTAATTTTTTGCAAAGTTTATTTTTTTTTTTCTTTAATATAATAAAAAGCAAACATAGCTTTTTTAATTTTTCAAAAAATGTAATTTCTGTTACTTTCAACAGTTGTCTTTATTACGATTTCTAAAACAAAGTGCAAGCCACAAAGGCTTGTACTAATAAAAGTTTTCGTAACAAAATTTTATATTTTTGGAAAATTAAAAAAAAATTCTATAGCAAAATATTGATAAACTCATTTATAAAATCGATTAATATGGAGATATAATAATATCACAAAAGTAAGTATATATATATATATAGTAATATCACAAAAGTTCTCTATAACAATCAGTTATCTTCAAATTCAACATATTTCATCTGCGATATTTTTGCGAGATTGAAAAAAATAAAATTTTTTAGGTAACTACTGCCTGTTAATTATTAAATATATAGCTAGAGTAACACAGTGAAATTGAGAAAAGAGCTGTTATTTACGCCCATTTCTTGTCATACATTTTTGAGAGTGATTGTTCCGAAAACTCTGAACAGTATTTTAAAGAACATTGGAATATTAATATAAAAGGGCGCAATAGTTCCCGAAATTTGAAAGTTTTTGAAAGTTTAACTTAAAGAGAGTACTTAAAACGCAGTGTGCCTCCATTAATTAAATTGGTAAAATTAATTTCTACTGTTATATTTGAAAGGTGAGTGTTCAGTTGATTTTTTTTTAGAAAAAAATTGTTTCGCAAACCAGATTATATAATTAAGATCTAAAAAAACATGCATGCGAGAACCTCTAACGGTAAACCCCTTCTAAGAAATAATTATTTGTTATTTTTAAGTTAAATTTTTCTGGGTGTAAGAAAAAGTTTTTCGGTCACTTCCCCTCTCTTGAGTGTTCACTTAAAGTCAAATCCAAAGAACCGTTAAAATCCAAAAAAAACCGTTATCCACCCGTTTGGCTGTAATTAACTTTGGTCGAAAAAAAGGGGGAAAATTTCCTATATTGTAACCCTTTAAAAAATAAGCCTTATTAAATTTTTTTTATGTTTCCTAGTCAGATTGTTCTTAAAAAAACCTAATAATTTGTTCTTCATTTTTTTTATTCAAGACTTGGTCTTTTTAGTTTTGGTCACCCTTACTGCAGTGTGTGGCGCTACATTACATACTCTGCATATGGACTACCTTAGGCTTAGTAGATGCTACCCTCAAACATTTTAAACATATCTTGGCTGTGGTTAATGGCTTCTTAAGAATCCTGCAGCTATTTCCTATTACTGCAGAAGCAGTAACTAGTTTAATTAATTTAGAAAGCATTAAGTTTCTGCGTACACAGTTTCACTGAAAATGTGCCTTTTGCAGAGATCAGAGTTTACTTAAGAGAATTTTATCAATTAGGAATCTAATACTACCGCATGTCTAAAGCGACCTTCGTGATTTTTGGGCTCTTGCTTATGAAAGATCTAAAATGCTGGCGCAGATATGCCTTGAACTTAGTCTCTCCTATCTCCGCACAAAAAAGGCCGTCTTAACAAATCGTTATGATATAATACATTGCAAGAGGAATTCTTCAAATATTTGCTATTTGTCTTTGGAATTATTTAAGGTATTTAAGGTATTTTGGGGCATTTGACAGTTTCTAGTCGATAGAAATGTAGAAAATAGCACTACATATTTCCCCTCAGCGAATCATCCGTTTTTCCTAATACTGTATCTGCAAAATATCAAATTGGCCTCAATCTAAATAAACGCATTTCCTAATGTTAATATAATAAGTTAGATTTTTTTTTTAATTTCATTAAAACTCTGAAAAAGAAGAACTCCAGTATGACTCAGAAGGAATTTAGAAACAAAAGGAAAAAAATCAAGTAAGAGTGCTATATTCGGCTATGCCGAATCTTATATATCCTTCACCATCTATGAAAATCTAGTTTAGTGAAGTAACTCCAATCAAAAAAGCAAATATTAGGGTGACAGAGAATTAAAAAATAAAAAAAATTTGGTACTGCATGTAGATATTTTTATATAAAAATAACATTGGCTCGTAATGTGTTAAGCATTTTTAAAACATTTTAGTATTTTCTTAAAGATCTCTTTAAAAGCTTTAAAATTTCAGAGCCCCTTAACACGGTGAATATGGGTGAGCACCAATTTTTTCACTCGATGTTTTTATTTTTATGTTTTTTATTTTTTTTTTTCATTTTAATTATTCTACCTCCCCATATGTGTATTTTTTTTTTTTTTTTTGATTGAAGTTACTTTATTGGTCTAAACTACATGAAAAAATTATAAGTAAGCGTGGTGCTTTGCCTTCTGCCTCGAAGAACATAGACCAACCATACTGATTTCCAATAGCACCATATTTATTTTTCAACACTAACACGGACGGAGAGACGGACAATTGATTAATCCAGGTCGCTATACATAAGGAGTCAGAATAAATACTTTATGGTGTCGGAAATGAATATACCCTTTTTCCCCTCTTTGTGGTGAGGGGTATAAAAACGAATTAACATGTAGGTGTTTCAATGAATAAATTTTGAGTAGTTTTGTTTAAAACGTTATTCACTTTTATCTATTTTAAATAATAGTGGAAGATGTTCTCAATCTTCAGCTCTACAAAATGGTTAAATCGGACGAAAATCATCTTGTAAGGTTTAAATAACTATGGAACTAATGCCACAACTTAACACGCATGTAAAAGTATTACTAAGATGTATTATTTAAGACTTTCTCCTTCCTTAGCAAGAAATTAAAGTTGACAATATCGGGGTCTACTTTTCAAGTATGCAAACCCAGGAGCACAAAATTACGTTCAGACTATTTAAAAAACATGCACTACTTTTCAATTGATTACACCCATATAATTTTTGTTGCTTAGTTGGCCATATCCTTTTAAATTTTTAAAGAATTTTTTGCTTATTTTTCTTTGTTTTTACCAACATGAAAAAAATATAATATTACAAATTTGATAAGCCTTGGGAGGTTTTTTGTGTAGTATTTAGTAGCTGTTATAAAAAACACAGGTGATAAATTAACATCCACCTAAGTTAATGAGTAAAAATGCTAAATACAAAAAAATCTTAACTCCAACACCCGCACATTATTTCTTCAATCATTTCTTACAACACCAGTAACACCAACCACTCAAGCAAGTGGGCTTAAATGAACTGTTGTGCTTTAGAGTCCATATAACTGCTTTGTGTAAATATTTACGTAAGTTTAAAAAGGACGGGTTCAGTACACTGTGTTAAAGAAATATTTACATAAATGGTTTAACTGCCTGCTGATAAGTATTATCGTATGCCTGTAAAATTATCTGTTGTTTTATCTGTATTTAGGTTGAGGTAGTAATAAGGTGGCTTATGTTTTTTTTTTTTTTTTTTTTTTTTTGTTTGATCGAAAACTTTAAAATAGCATATTTTGAATTCTAAACGTAACAGCATCGCACACAAACGTCACGTTTTAAGCCACATATTTTAGATTTGCAATCTTTGCAACATTTGTGGGCTTTCAATTGAAAGAAAATAAAGTAATGAAATATAATAAAAAAACAAGAATGGTGGTTAAGAAGCAGCTAATTTCTTTTAGAAAATTTACGGTGACTGCGAAAATAATGACTACAGATTGATAACTAATGTAGAATAAAAACGCAACGAAAAACTAGTAAAAAATTAAAATGTAAGTTATGAAATGCATAACAAAACAATCCTTTTTTACACTGTACAACAAAATGGATTCATTTTTTTTTACAAAAATTAAAAAAAAAAAAATTGTAATTAAAGTTAATAATAAATTAAAAAATATTCCTTACATACGTATATGTTTTCCCAAGGCTTTAAGTCTCAGTCAGCTAAAAACACAAAATGTTCCATTAACCTGTTCTGTATTTAACATCCTAGGTTTAAGGTTATCTACAGTTGCCAACAGCAAAATAGCTGTATAGTGAATCGGCACAAAAAACATCTGGACCTTGTATTTTATTTATACTTGAGCACTTGGTTGATATAAAAAATTGTAGTTTGTGAAATTTATTTAAACCACATCATAAGTAGATATAATATCTACTACGAGGGCTGCTATATATATTTCTTGCCTGGCAACACTGAGTGCTGCCAAGTGCAATCTGACATTTCCATTGGAAAGTTTGTCATTTTTAAGCATAATCGTACTCAAAACGTTTTGACCTACGACTATTATTTGTGTTGTTAACAGTGACCTGAAAAAATTATTATAGAAAAAAATGGAATTAATTCGTGAACATTTTCGTGCCATCATTTTTCACAACTTTCGACGAGGATTATCACGACAAGAGTGCATTGATAAACTTAAATCTTTTTATGGCGATGAAGCAAAATCCTATAGCACTGTGAAAAATTGGTATAATGAATTTAATCGTGGCCAAAGCTTGCTCAATGACGAATTCCGTAAAGGTCGTCCAAAAACGGCTGTTGTGCCAGAGAACAATGATGCCGTGCGTGAACTCATAATGCAAGATCGACATGCGACATACCGAGAGATAGAGACATCCTTGGACATTTCTTCTACCAGTATACATTCGATACTGCATGAACACTTAGCCGTAAAAAAGGTTTGTTCTCGTTGAATCCCGCACAATTTGAAAGTCGCTCAAAAAAAGGCTCGTGTCGATTGGTACAAAGAAATGTTGCAAAAATACGACTGCGGTGCTTCAAAAGACGTTTATAAGATCGTCACAGGTGACGAATCATGGATCTATGCGTATGAGCCCGAAACGAAACAACAATCGACCTTGTGGGTCTTCAAAGACGAGCAAAATCCAACGAAAGTTGTTCGTGGAAGAAGCACTTCGAAGCAAATGGTCGCCTGCTTCTTCGCCAAAACTGGTCATGTGGCGACTATTCCGCTTAAGTAACGTAGGACGGTCACTTCTGAGTGGTACACCACAATTTGTTTGCCTGAAGTCATCGAAGAAATTCGAAAAACCAACAAGAGAAGACGAATCATTGTTCACCGTGACAATGCGAGCTCTCACACATCGGCTCAAACCAGAGCGTTTTTGACCGGCCAAAACGTCGAATTAATGGGTCATCCGCCGTACAGCCCTGACTTGGCACCTAATGACTTCTTCTTGTTTCTGCACATCAAGAAAAAAATGCGTGGTCAACGATTTTCGTCGCCAGAAGAAGCTGTTGAAGTGTTCAAAAACCATGTTTTAGAGGTGTCTCAATCGGAGTGGAAAAAGTGCTTCGACAACTGGTTTGAGCGCATGCAAAAGTGTATAAATTATGCTGGAGAATACTTTGAAAAACAATAAAACTATTTTTGATTATAAATATTCGCATTTTCCCTATTAGGCCAGAAATATATAGAGCAGCCCTCGTTTAATTAGAATATGAGATCAATTTTGGGTATTTATACCAGCAATAATTTGACATTTTTTTAGCTGTAGACAGAAACTGTATCCTTGTCAGTGTACATCAATCGAGTTTGCCTCGGCAAACTTGATTTCAACACTAACACGAACAGACGGACGGACATACAGACGGACATCGCTTAATCGACTTGGCTGTGCATAAGTAGTCAGAATATATACACTTTATTGGGTCGGAAATCGATACTGTAGAAATTACACTCGGAATGACAAATATTATCCATACAGACTAGCATCTAATTACATTTTAAATTATTTAAAGGCACATTTAAGATTATATTATTTTAGCAATACCTGTAAGATTTTCTAAAACTCTATCTTAGTAACAGTAATGTCAAACTGACTAGGGTAATTAATTAATAAGCTCATAGCTTTCGTAATTGGTTCATTTAATGCGTAATCTGTGTTATGAAAATTTATAAAAAAAAGAATTTATTTCTTATTCCAAGAGATCTTTGCGGAATGTTTAACTTTATTGACTCAAACAAAGTACTTATCAGACTGATGTCGTATAAAACTGGAAATACACCAAGCTTTAGGAATGATTTAATCTATGTGACTACTAAACAATAATTTAGTATCACAAACGACACCTAAATCTAATATCTCATTAACAACTGTTAAATTAACTCCATCTTAAACATAGTTAGAAAATATTTTATTACGGCATCCGTGATATATCATTATATAACATTTTAAAATATTAAGAGGTAAACCATTATACTTAGACCACATGGTAACTGCATCCAGATCATTATGTAGATCAGAAGCATCCTTAGGTGTTGATATTGATTTAAAATTTTTTTTATATCTGAATTAGCAATATAAAAAAAACAACGTTTAATCTTTCAGTAAGATATTAACGAAACCAGCTTAACATTTTTGAATGAAAACTAGTTTTCTCAAGTGGGGCACGATCAAATGCTTTAGAAAAGTCTCTATATATCGTATCTACTTGAATGCCTTTTTCAAAGGAAGAAATGCATTATTTATTAAAAACAGCTAAATTTCTGGTAGTTGATCCAATTGATTAAATGTGGTGAAGGGTATACAAAAAGGAAGTAAGAGTGCTATATTCGGCTATGCCGAATCTTATATACCCTTCACCATAGATGCTTATCTAGTTTAGTGAAGTAACTGCAATGAAAAAAACAAATTTTAGGGTGACAGAGGATTAAAATAAAAGAAGAAAATTAAGTACAGGTATCCCTCGTTTAACAGGTATCCCTCCGTTACGTTCCAGTAAAAATTTCGCGTTATGTAAATTTGTTTTATATAAGTCATAAATTTCATATAAAGTTAAGAGTTATGTACCAATAGTTTTTTTTTTTAATAAAATATATGCTAAATAGCAGACGCACATATATTTCAACTCAAAATTTAAATTCAGACTTTGTCATAAAATTAAAACAAAAAAAAATTATACTACATAATGGTGCTTATTATGAGCAAATTTCGATCTTCGACTTTAGTCGAAAGAGCTGGGGGCAAATTACGGCATTCGATATCGATCGAAATTTACATTTAAATTCTATTGAAATTTCGATCGATATCGAGTGCCGTAATTTGCCCCCTGATCGAACGAATTTTCATTTGGTATTATGACTCACATTCGATAAAAATAGTGCTATGTGAATTTTACTCAATTTACACTCTAAAGAGTGGCAAAATTGTGTTCGATTGCAAATTCGTTGCACAACGCAATTCCAGCAGTGCTACCAACTCCTAATACTTATTTGACAATCGATATTCGATTTTCGAATGTATCTCATATTAAGAGCCAATTTTACAAAATTAAAAAAACTAACATATTGTTACCTTTTACCCCTTTTAGACAAACGTACGGATTCTTTTGATTGCAAATACCACTGTTTGAATACCACTCATTTTGAAATTCTGAATTCTTTTACTTTATGGCTTTCTGTGGTTTTATTCTTAATCATACCGGTCTTGTGATCCCTTGGTCTCGTATTAACTAAACATGCGTTAATACCATAAACGCAGCCATCCACGCTACACTACTGTGTTACTTCGACGAGCCACTAGCCACAACACATGTTTGCCATACACTGTTACATGCTGTTACACTTCCCAGCGCTAACCGCTTTAGCTATTACTTTTTATTATAAAGAGCTTCTGGACAATTATCTGTTACTCTTATATTAAATTGGACGTCTTCACTAAATTATCTGCCATGGCTTCACACGATAATTGTCTTTTGCCTCTCGGGAGGTTTGTACTGATGACTCTTAATTTTTTAATTGCACTACAACAATTGTTACTTTCCTTTGTACGCATGTCCGAAGACGGTATAGAACAGAGGGTGTTTTGTAGTAAGCACCTCTACCAACGCAGCTATTGAGACTACAAGGGTTCTCAAGACCGGTAGAATCAAGAAGTATAGTCAGAGAAAGCCATAAAGTTTAAATACGGAAATTATAATAAGCCACAGTGGTATTTGCAATCGAAAGAATCCGTACGTTTGTCTGTCTAAAAAGGGAAAAACGTAACAATATGTATAATAAAATTTAAATACAAACTGAAAAAAATTAAAATTAATCTGTTTCACTGTCTTCAGACATTATATATCGTGAAAAGCGTTTTGGGCATGCAATAGCTTTATCAGAAAATATTTCTTCTACATAGATTTTGCTACTAGACAACAAACTAGTTATAGAACCTTGTGAGTCTTTCACTGGTTTTATCATTACGATATTTGATTGCTTTTTTTTTCAAGATCCCTTTCAGTTTCATAATAAGGTGCTAGATTAATATCTATTTGCCTTATTATTTTGCTGGATCTCTCCAGTAGACGATCATTTTTTGTAAAGAAAAATTTTTTTTCAACCAAACCAAAACCTTTGGGGTGACATCTTGAATTGATTCATAGATATCTTCCTCCGAAATAATGTCATCTCTTTCATGTGCGATATTTGGGGAGGTTGGAGATTCAGTTTCTCTTTCGTTGAGGTACGAAGCTTCGTTTTTAATTTTATTATATCTTGGTCTATCGGTTTAATGATAGACGTGGTATTGGGTGGTAGGAAAAGTATTTCTACATTAGGATTGTTCAAGTATCATGTATGTCCTGGGTCATTCTCTAGTATTAACAGCACTCTAAAATCGAAGTTTAATTTATTATTATTTGGCCGAAAATAAACAAGTAACTTAGGTTTATCAATGTTTTTCAAAGCTTATGGAATCAATGACCGGTTTATAAATAAAGCTTTTGCTATGTATATATCAACATTGTACTGAAACGGTATTTGTTTCAAATCCCGTTATATCAAAAACGCGTTGATTAAGTACCTCAAATTACTCAAACTTTATACAAGTGAATTTAAAAATAGTTTACTAAGTTTAAAACCAAGTAATTTTTGGACAGTAATTAATAGTTGATATTTCAGTACATGGTTTACACTCATAATGGCACCAGTTCAAAAACAAATTTAACTACCAACTACTGGTGAAATTACCCTGTACGTGTGCATATATGTATGCATTTTAATAACAAAAATAAGTTAAAAATTTGCCCAGATTTACACTATGCAATTTTTTAAGGCATTTTTTTCAATTTCCTAATTTAAGTTAAAGCGTTATGCGTTATCTAAAAGTAAACACTAGCAACTATAACATTCCCACAAAACTCAAGCAATACCATATTGCATACTCCTCCAGCATTACAAAAAAAAAAAATTTCATGCTATTTACATTATATTTTTATACCCTTCACCACAAAAAGTTGAAAAAGTTTGTCATTCCGTGTGTAATAATCTACAATATCCTTTTCCGACCCCATAGAGTATATATATTCTGACTTCTTAAGCATAGCGAAGTCGATTACGCGACGTCCGTTTGCCCGTACTTGTTGCCTCGACAAACTTAATTTCACAAAACAACTAAATGCGCCAATCGATCAGATATAGTATCGAAAGATGTGCTATTGGAAATCAATATGATCGGTCCTTCGAGACAGCTGGCAAAACACCACGCCTACCTCTAATTTTTTAATGTCATTTGGAACAATAAGAAATAAGAAAAACACATCAAGTGGCGCTCACCAATATTTTCCGAGTTACGGGGCTCTGAAATTTCCAACTTTTTAAATATGGGTATTTCCTTAAAGCTTTTGAAAAGATCTTTAAGGAAATACTAAAACTTTTTAAAAATACTTAACTCATTAAGAGCCGATGTAATTTTAATGCAGTGCCAATTTTTTTATTTTCAATTCTCTGTCACCCTATTATTTGCTTTTTTATTGGAGTTACTTCACTAAACTAGAATTACATGGATGGTGAAGGGTATATAAGATTCGGCATAGCCAAACAAAGCACTTTTACTTGTTTTATTATAAATTTTAAAAATAAAATTTTTACAACGGAAGTTTCAAAAAGTAATTTAAAAATGTCTACCTACATAAAAAAAACTTTGATGTTTATATCTCGGTCTTGACTTTAATAAAAGTAGTTGCAAAATACCTTATGCAACTGCCCTGTATTCAGTGTAAATTACGTAATGTGTCATTGTTATGGGAACTCAATGCATGCAGGTACTAAGTTTCGCAAAAATTGGTTTCACAAAATAATTACAAAAAAGATTTACGCGTCTGACCTCGTATACCATAAGATAGATCACTACTTAATATTATAGAAACCAAGCACATATGGAAGTTGTCATGGGTCGGTACAAAACATAGTTGCAAAATACCTTATGCAACTGCCCTCGTATGCACTACCATATTGTCCTAGGACATATTAAATTATTTTAAATATAAATACTATCTGCAAAAGCATGTTTATGTACGTAAGTATGTATGTATGTACATATACATATGAGGAGCCTCAGAACACAGGTGCTTTTTCGCATTTCTCGAAAAACTGTTTTTTTTTTTGGTATTTTTACAATATTTAGGTTTAAATCTTGTAGAAACAATCAAGTTAGCATTATTATTTTTTACACAGTAAATAGATTCTAGATTATAGATTCTTTTGTTTATTTTTTAAGATTAGGTGCTTTTTTGTTTGGTTTTTAACAAAGGGTTCTTTACCCATAATCTTTGGCATTTCTTCGTGTAGTTTCAATTTTTACTTTAATAAAAATGGCATAGATATTTTAACGACAGTATAGGTGTATTCTCAAATTTATTCTAATGACGGACAAGTTTTAATGCTTGAAACCGACTGGAACCTTCTTAATAAAAAAGATATTGAATTAATTTGTAAAAAGATTGAAAATATTTAAGGAATAGAACGGATAATATTTTATAAAAATTTTATGAAAAACGGGATAGCAAAATGCATGATTAAAACTTTTGAGTCCTTTAAATTTAAATCGGAAAACGGACGGAATACTAATTTAACGAGGAAAAACACCCGTTTCATTTTCTCTGAATGAAAATGTCCGTTATATTAGTGCTGAAAAAAAAAATAATAAAAGACCTGGAAAGTCTTTTAATAAAACAGTAAAGACTGGAGTAAAAATCAGTCATTATTTTGGTACAAGGACATTTTGTATAACCAGGACAAAGATATGAAGGATTCAATAGACAAAAGGGTTGGATGTGGCTGCTTAGAAGAAGAAATAAGTACAAGAGTTTAACAATTTGACGAATTTCATATGAATTTAATTTAAGGCTTAGAAAGAAATGTTTAAGTTGCAATTTTATTTAATAAAATGACAAAAATAATATATTTAACATTTTTTAATATGTTAAATCAGGCTTAGCCGAATTCAGCCAAAATTTTATCGTCATATATGTGAATGCGCATTACACAATGTACTTTTTCCTTCTGTTAACAAAACGTGCTTTTTTACTTTTTTTGAACAAAGAGTATTTTTTTTACTTTTTTTCGTTAACAATGGGGCTTTTTTGCTTTCTTTTTTGCAAGAGGTGCTTTTTCCGAAATAAAAAAGGAATTATATCAAACATCTTTAACATTTAATGGGGTGACTTATGACAGTTAGGTGCATCTGTAGATAAGCAAAAAAAAACTTGTTAGCATTTCCAGGTTCTTGCAGTTTTTTGAATGGGCGAAAAAAAACTCTCGATTTCCCAAAAATTTGAAATGAGCAAAAAAGCATTTTTTTTCTGCGGCTGCTCATATGTAAATAAAAAATAAAAACAGAATTAAAAAATAAAAAATAAAAATTTGGTACTGTATATATATATGTATATATATATATATATATATATATATATAAATTTACATAAAAATGACATCGGCTCTTAATAGGTTAAGCACTTTTAAAATATTTTAGTATTTCCTTAAATATCTCTTCAAAAGCTGATACCCATATCGATACTTAAAAAAAAATTAAAATTTCAGAGCCCTGCAACTGGGAAAATATGGGCGGTCAATAATTTTTTCACTTGATGTTTTTTTCTTATTTTTTAATTCTCTGTGGCCTAATATATTTATTTTTTTTTTTTTTTGATTGGAGTTACTTTATGGTTCCAAATGTCATGAAAAAATAGAGGTATTCGTGGTGTTTTGCCTGCTCGAAGGATATGGACCGATCATGCTGATTTCCAACAGCACCTCTTTCGACACTATATCTGATCGACTGACATATTTGTTTTTGTTGTGAAATCAAGTTTGCCTCGGCAACGGTGTTTTCAACACTAACACGGACCGGCAGATGGACATATTTCAATCGACTTCGCAATGCAGATGAAGTCAGAATATATACCCTTTTTGGGGTCGTAAATAGATATGGTTGAAATTACATACGGAATGACAAACTAAGATATACCCTTTTTCCACTTTTTGTGGTAAAGGGTATAAAAAGTATTGGCCCATATTCACAGTTAAAATAAATTATACTTTAAGGGAACTAAAGTCGATTTTACTTTAGAGTCGACTCTTATTCATTCATAGAGAATTTATAATATACTTTTGGCGAGAAAGTCAACTCTAATGTGCTGTTTCTGTATTACAGGCGATCAACTCGTCTGGATATTTTATATGAAAATAACTCAAAAAATTGAGTGCTTCTTAATACAAATTTTTCAGACGAGTAGACCGTCTGTAATACAGAAACAGCACATATATTTAAAAGTACCCAAAGCTGTTTTTAGCTCATTTTTCCAAAATTATTTTATTTTGTTTAGGAACACAATACTTTTTATCCGATTTTTATACCAAAGTGAACAAAATAAAATCAGGGTTACTTTTTTCTAATGTTTGTTTAGAAATTGTATAAAAACATTTATCAAATTACAGTCGACACCCAGTGGAAGGTGGCTAAACTTAAAGTATACTTTATTTTTGACTATGAAAGTAAAAAATAAAATAAGAGCATTTTATTTTAGAGTATACTTTAGCAAGAGTCAACTTTAGTCTATAACTATGAATATGGGCAATTGTTTTTAATCTCTCTTAATATCTCTTATAAAATCTTTAAAAAACATATTTTAATGTTTTTACCAATAATTTTTTATAAAGAACACAATATAGTTCTTATTCTTCTTTCTTATTAAAAAATATCAATATTACAATGCTCCTTTTAAGCTGTTTATAATCAACCCATAGAATTTAAAATGATTCATTTTTATTTTAGTGTAAAATTGATTCCACACATTTGATTACTCATGTCTTGTTCTGATTTGATTCATACTCCTCGTTTTTTTAATGCATGATTTGTTTTATTCGTTTCCCTATCTTCGGCACAAAACAAATCGTTGCATGAAAAAGTAAGCGAATGAGACAAAAGGTGTTTTAAATTAAATCTGTTAAATTGTTATTAAAAGAAAATAATATAATGTAATAACCGCCCAAATGAAGACCCTGAAGACAAAAAACATAAAATAATTCCAATCTACGATAGTACTTTTAACTCAATGACTGAATTACGACCCATTCATTTTTTTGAGAAATGTTTCGATAAGGAAATTATCCAACAGCAAAATGGAAACATACTGAAAAATAGTCCTAAATATAGAAAACCCTTAAAGTTCAGGAAGGACAGGAATTTTGTTATAGATAGAAGTAATAAGGGAAATGAGCAATATTATAGAAATGAAACGAAGGTTCAAACAATAGATTTAATATAATGGTCTTTTGCAGAATGTGCATTTTCGTTCTTATTACACTGATAGTAGTGGCAAGATTAGGAGCAAATATACTTAAAACCTAACAGATAAATATAGAAAGTGGATTTGTGCTATATAAAATGAAGCTCGAAACAGTGGTAGAAAAATATTTTAATATGATGCATATTTTAGATTTGGTAGTTTTCCAAAATTTCATAGAAAGGACAGCAGACAATTTAGTAAAACTTAACCTTGTTGATGAATACGATATCGATCTGATTCAGCGGGTAATTAAATTGGCAAAGACAGCTCTATAACAACATACCACATGCCTATAAAAGCAACAGAGCAAAACGAGGACTGATAAACATTTCACAGTGGTGCAGAATCAAAATATTTCCGAAATAACTTAGATTTTATTAAAGGGCTAGGTGGAGCTGGTTACAATCCATTTTCCAGGGATGGCGCTATGTGGTCTTTTAATTAGATACCTGGCACCTGAAAATTTTTTTTAACTCTTGGAATTTCCTTAATTTCTGTCCGATTTTAAAATGAATTCTAAGTCTGTGTGTACGCTTAAACGAAATTTCATACAAAATTGATCATTCTTGTCGAAGATTAAGGTCCTTAAATTTGCCTTATTTTACATCGAATTTTTAATGTTACCCTATATTTTCTAAATCCCAAACCTGGGATTGGAAAACGAAGACTACTACTATTAAAAGCTTCAAATTATTGCTGAAAGCTTTAAATTTAAATTTACTGTGCTATTTTCCCGGTGTTGATTATTGAAGGTGAAAGCACGTCTCGATGGCCATTTTGCTATTGCTTACTTAGCTCGTCAGGAAACTTCTCACAAATATTTTAAATGAACTAAAGATTTCTGTCCAAACCATAAAGAAAAAAAAATCCAAGTTAAAGCAAAAACAACAATAATCAACATTGGTATTATTTTTCTTTACACACTGCATACGGCAGACTTTTTTTCTACTCTTTTATACAGTTTAAAGATGTTGAAAAATAAAAACAACAAAAACACTACGTTATTTTATTTTTTTATTTTAATGCACGGGCACTTGCAATTTGAATAATTAAAAATTAAAAACACGGGAATATTAAATAATATAAATTAAACTTTAAATTTAAATTTACTGTGCTATTTTCCCGGTGTTGATTATTGAAGGTGAAAGCACGTCTCGATGGCCATTTCGCTATTGCTTACTTAGCTCGTCAGGAAACTTCTCACAAATATTTTAAATGAACTAAAGATTTCTGTCCAAACCATAAAGAAAAGACAAAAATCAAATTTCAAGCAAAAACAACAATAATCAACATTGATTTTATTTTTCTTTACACACTGCATACGGCAGACTTTTTTTCTACTCTTTTATACAGTTTAAAGATGTTGAAAAATAAAGCATTTCATAAGCCCTAGTCCATGTGTGGTTTTATGGGCAATTTTGGGTTTTTTGGTCTTTATTTTGCGAATTGTGGGATTTCCGTTACCTTACTATTGTAGATTTATAACCATTTGGTTAAAGTTGATCCACTTCACATGAACAGAAAATTTTATTTGATTTGCTTAATTTATATAAATTTTAGTTGGATATTTAATATTTTTACTTTTCTTAAGCTAGACAATTTTTACCATAATTTTTAGAAATTTTCGGAGATCACCAACAAATATTAAAGTTTTGTTCAATCTTTTCAATCTTTTTCATGTGTATGAATATAGATGACGCAATTTCCTATTAAACAAAAAGATTCACCTCAATACCAAAAAACAAATCAACAAAAATAAAATCCATTATATTGTAATGGAAAAATGATAACCAAAAGGCATATCTAAAATTAAAAATTATTATTAAAAAATTCAGATAAAGACGGCTGCAGAAAGTGTCTTCCTTTTGTGACTGCCTAGAACATATTTTAGAACTCAATGCTTGAATGTACTTGAAATCACTGTTTTTGCTTCTTGGACTTCTTCTAAAACTCCTAGAACTTCTTCGCAATGCCAGTTATGCTTTAAGTCGTTTCAAAATTGTCCTGTAGTAGAGGAGGCAAAAAATTTTTGGAAGGTAATCGAGTGTGGAATTAAGTATTTTTGGTGGAAGATTGACAACCTAATGATTTTCAGAAGGCCTAAGACTTTTAAAATCAATTACTGAGAATTGAGTACATTAGTTATTGAAGGAAATTATTCTTTTAACTTAAAGAACTAGTTCAATTACTACTTTCTTTTTTGCGAAATAACGCAATGTGTTTTGTAAGCGAGTACCAAAATATGGCAATCATAAAAGTAAACCATTATATGGCAAGTACTTTTTAAGATAATTTCTAATTTTTTACTGTGCGGAATCATGCAAATATTTATATTCATGTTCAGGTCATCAAAAATTTTGGAACGTGAATGATAAAAGCAGTTGCACTTTACACCCCTTTTCCTTGTATAATTGAGTTTTTACGAACTTTTTTTACAGGAGCGTACAAATTTTTATCATCCGTAAAATAAACTTATAAAAGTGAAATACTATTGGAACACTCATATTTAAACACACAAAGTTTTGCACTTAAGAATGATATACACATAAAAAAGATAAAATAATAAAACAAAATTTTTATATTTGTTGCAAAATTTGCAACAGTAAGGTAAAGGAAATCCCACAATTCCCAAAATAAGGACCAAAAATCCAAAAATTCGCCAAGAATGATAAATTTAAAACTTATAAGGTCGAATAAACAATAATTAATTTTACGCAAAATTTCATTTAAACGTACGCACATATAGTTTACTTAAAGAGAAATAAAAAATTTTACATTTTCCTTAAACAAATTTTCCTATCTACTTTTGGATTTTTTAGATTGAAAATCGTATAATTTTTTACTAAAATAAATTAAATAAGCATTTTAAAATTAATTAATAATTAAAGGCTAAAATCAATGAAAAGCTCTTAAAAAGCTAGATTTTGTGTCAGCAGAATAAATTGCATGAGTATTTGTCTAATATTACAGCCAGGGCGAAGAAAGCACTTAATTTTGTGGAAAAGTTAAAGTGCCTTTTGCAAACACATGCCGAACTTAACATTCTGAATAAGCTCATAGAGAAAATCTCAGATATTGTTATAATGCGTAAGCGGAAAATTTTTTTCACATGACGTATTAATCGAAGAAAAGACAATATCATGTTTTCTGAAAATTAATTTAAAATTTTCAGAAAGATCAATATGACGAAATAGACTTGCTAATAGAAGACGTGTTGCTACATGATAAAAGGGGTGTACAAAAACAGTTAAACAAATTAGAATTAAGAAAACATTCTCTGAGCTCGAAATAACAAATTTTTTGTAGCATTAAACCATTTTTCTATTGCCAATATTTCCCTACCACATGGATAATATCATCAGTGTAATTGGTTGGTGAGATAATTTAGATATAAACAAGAATAAATCAAACATATTTAAAGCCAATCCCAATAAATATTACAAAAACGCAAAAACACAAACAAATGTTTAATAGCAGTAAATTAAAAAAAAAAAACACTCAAGGTAGAATTATATTACTCAAATATTTGATGACGTGACCCTTTTCAAATGCTTAAAATATATAAGATCCTACTCAATACAAAGGTGTGATATCACATTTATTATATTCTACATCGTCATTCGTAATGATTTGTGTCAGGAAAGATGAAATAAACATTTGTTAAAGTAACCACGTCTATTTGATCAAATATTTGACTAAACTGCGGTCACCTCTCTAGTGTTTTCTATAATTGCACTGAAAAGTTAGCCAATATTAATCCATATCCGTATACTAATTATTGCACTGTGTTTTATACTCCTTTGTTTATTACGTAAGCTTCGCTATATTTGAGGACAATTCCCTGTATTAGCCTTTAAGGCTAATTACCTTCTTTAATAGAACTTTAATTATGCTAAGCATCTCTAGTCTGTAGCGCCGTTTGTAATTATTCTTTGTTGTTAAGATTTCCGTAAATCTCGATACTGTTTGAAACCCGCACAATGGGCCGCTAATACAGTTTTTTGTGTGTTATTGTTATAAAGGCTACGCTGACTTAACATATTTTTAGTTGTTCCAATATATACCATATCAAATTTCTCTTCACATTTTCCATCGCAAGGTATATTACTTATACACAACTACATGAAGCAGCAATAGTAAATGTGCTTATTTTGCAGGTTTGTCCTTTCTCTCCACCAATTCAGTTTGCTAATTTTAAATTCAAGCTTAAGTTAGTTAGTATTAGAACTCAGTTTTTAATTAAGACTTAAAAACAGCGGACACTGTTATTTAATTATTAATATATACTTTATTGGATCGATAATAAATATTGTGAAATTTACAAACGGAATGACTAACTTATATATAACATTACCGCCTGTGGAAAAGGCTATGGAAACTGTCAGAAGTTGTAGAATTTTAGCTTCCTTCATGGGAATATCCCATTACGCTTTGTAATAAAATCATCCTTTTGACAGCTGCAGCCGCCATAAAGATACGCTTTTGTAACAACATATATTTTAAACGGTTCGTTATGAAGTTCCGAGACCAAAAAGAAGGTGAAAGGCGCAAGCACCCTTACTTTACATTTGTTGTTTAAGTGCGTATATAGCAATACTCAAACTGTACAAATTGTAAGAGTCTACCTATAATGGTTTAAAAGAAGAGGCCAATAAACTAAGTCAGCTATGGGCAACAGCCTGTAACTCTAACTTATCTTTTCATGTTTTATAATTCCTATTATATTGGACATAGAAATACACATTCTATGTTAATTGCAGGAGTCGCTATATAACGGTGAAAATTTTAAGGCATTATATTTAAAATAACATCATCTATAGGTTAACCCTTTAATTTCAAATTTTAAATTTTGTACTTGTTGTTATAGATTGACATCAAAATAAAACACCTAAAGGGACGCCCTATTTATTTTATGTTTATAGTTCTTGTTGTAGCAGACATGGTAATGCACTTGTGTAAATTTCGAGTCTGTGTCTATAAAAGTTTTAAAGGCCATTGACCCTAAGCGTGAAAAATATTTTATTTTGATAAGACATTACGTCAGCTTTAAGGACATACATTTTATATTTTTAATTGTGAATTAGTATCACACACCTTTTATAAATTTCAACTGCCAGTCTGAAACTGTTTAAAAAATGTCCCTAATCAAATAACATCAATTATGGAGATACACTTTAAGTCCCAATTTTTAATTTTATACTTTTTGTAATAGCTGTATTAACGTTATATATCGATTCAGATGATAATGCCATATAAGTCAAGTTTGATCACTCATGGGGAACCCGTTAAATTGTAATGTTAAATACTTATACATGTTGCCGTAATGAAGGTAAAAGTACATATTCTGTAAGATTTGCAAGTGTTTAAATATAAAGGTTCAAAAGATACGGCTATATAAGTCAAATTAAGTTGCATATGGTGAACCCTTTAATATTTAAGCTTATTTTTTTTGTGAGCTATTAATTTTGTTAAAACAACTTTATATATGTTTCCGCTACGATTTAATGTACATGTAAAAACCATGTGTGTATTCTGGACAGCGTTGCCGCTTTGGTCCAATCGGACCAAACTTGGTAGTTTTTCTTTTTAGTTGGTTTATTGCATTTTTTTTAATTTTTGGTAGGTTTTCCTCCTCTAGCAATTTTTTAGCAATAGTAAATTTTTCACCTTAAAATTTCAGAACATAAAATAAAAAGAAATGTAACTTTGAATTAAATAAACAATAACTTTGAAAAGTGTTATCACTGTTTCAAAAACTGTTTTAGGTGTGATAAAAAAACATATCTGCTTTTTTGCATAGAGATGTTTAAAGCTATAACCATCTCTTGTTTAAGAAACGCGAACAATATTATGAAATTGGAATTAACATAATTTTTGAGTGAAGTTTTATTTTCAAGTGGAAAAGAAAGTAAACTTTTTTAATTGTAAATATGTACCTATTTATTACATAAATATTTACTAATATTGCATGTAAAGAAACATTAACAAAAAAATTTAGAACCGAATGGTTGAGCGAATTTGATTGGCTCCAGCAAAGAGATGGGTGCTCATTCTGCTTAGAATGCTCTAAAACTCTTTTAAATCATAACACCCATCTCAAAAATCACTAAAAGCCAAACTACCATCTCAACAGCTACGGGGGTAAAAACCAAGTAAGTATAACAGAGTTTATGTGCAAAAAATGCATTTTTAAATTTTTGGTAGGCTGTGAACGATTTTGATAGGATTTTTGAAAATTATTGGTAGAAAGTAAATTTCTTGTGTGGTAACGCTGATTCTGGAGGCAACCTATAATTTTTAACATTAGGAACTTATTTTTGATATAGAACCGATCTCTAAGCAACACGCTACAATTAAAAAACGATTTCAAAATCGGTTTAGAAATTAATGAGTCCTGCGGGCATAAATATAAAAAATCAGGGCTTAAACAACAAATAAAAATAAATTACCTGGTTCCAGTGTTGTTGCCAACAATATGGATGGCAGGCAAAGAAGAATGATACGTATTTCTAACATGTACATTGGCATAAGTATTGGAAACATTTGTAGTAAGTCCACCAATTTTACTTCCTACTTAAAAGCGTATGTTATTGGTGGTGTGGATATCGCTCGTTGTCACACACTTAACATTCGCTCTAATGTTGTGTATGAATGAGCTATTCCTAAAATTTGTTGTCGTTGTGGGCTTCGTAACCGTCTTGTTATTTTATGCTTTGATTAAGCTTTATCTTTGTTTAAATAACAACATTAACTATACATTTGTACTAAAAAAACATGCATATGTAATAATAAAGTTAAGGGTTTTTTATTGTTTTTTTATAATTATAGTTGCTTGCACCGATGATAATTTAGTCTTCGAAAATGTCATCCTTATCTATTTAGTTTGCTGTAGATGCTTTCGCTCCTTTAACTTTCGAAAACCATGTTGTTATGCAATGACAATAAGATTTATTTCATTATGTTGATTATTTTTTTTCTTTTTTCTTAATATATATGATGTGCTTCTTTTAACTTTTGCTGTATTGTGAGTTTTTTAAACGAAACTAATTTTTATTGGAACGTGGAATTTCATTTTTTATTTAAATTTTCTGTTGGCCTAATGAATAATGTTTCATGATCAACTGCATATATTTTATTTTTTAAATACATATTACAGGGTTTTATTTTTTATACTTCATACAGTTTTACTGCAAAGTGTAAATTTCAAGTGCGAGCTTACTAACATTGTATTTATATTTTTAAGCTTCTTTGGAATCCTCTTGATTTTTGGTGTGTACTATATTTTTCTCTTAGCTTCCTTTGTTTCAAAGTTGTTCTTTCTCCACTTTCTCTATGATGCATTCATATGTACTTTTTAATAAAGGTGATCTGCAAATAAAAAAGAAAACAAAAAATAGTCAGCTTACATATCTTGCAATGTAGGGTAAAAAAGATGTTTTCATTCATTAACAATTTTACTTTTTTAGCAACAAAATAAATTATATAAAAATATAAAAGTTTCATTTCTACTTTATTGTTGTCAATGTCATGTTTTTAAAATTTTTTTTGCAAAACCGAAAAGTTATTTGTTGTATATGTATTTGTCTTTAATAAAAAATTCATGTAAATTTAAATTTCAATTAAAGGAAGTAAATAGAAATGTTAACTACGTGCAGTGGAGTCACTACGTAGAAAAAAATGTATTTATTTATTTTCTTAATTAAAGAGCTGTTTGATATTATATGAAAATTCAATGAATCGAATGTCTCAAATTAACAATTTAATTGAACAATGACACAAATAAAACGAATCTTAGTTAACTTTTTATTTGATTTTGATTACCTATAATAGTAATTAAAGTGGCATTTTATATATTTATATATATATATATATATATATATATATATATATATATATATATATATATATATATATATATATATATATATATATGTATATGTATATATATATGTATATATATATGTATATGCATATATATGTTTATGCATATATGTATATATACATAACGTCTTTGATTTATACATATGTATGACATGACGACTGTGCGTATGCATGTAAGTTAAATTAGTCTTGATTTATTTATTTAAAAAAACACAATTTTTATTTTTGTTTTCAAATTATATTTTATTTATTATGTTATGCCTTCACAGGGACCCGCTTTTGGCTGGTGTATGATCCGGCTATTTTAGTGTGTGATTTAGGACTGCCTGTTACAATTTTGCAAGGTAGCTTAAATACTAATTTTATCACTAAAATCACTGGCTTATTTCTTAAGAATTATAATAAAATTTAAAAAAACAATTATTTTAAGTAAATCTTAAGTGGTAAGCAAAAATGTATTATTTCTTTAAACAAATCGGAAATGGGTTTAATATTACAATTTTGTTTACTTATTATTCTATATTATTTTTATATGTAACTCGTTTGACATATTCAAAAGTCGAAAACAAAAGTTTAGAGTTACAAACTCAAAACAAAATTAAATAATTTTAACAGACGCAATGTCAGCATAAATGAAATAAAGCCTGTGACTTATTTCGAAAATATAATTTTAAGGGATGTTACCTCATACCTTAACTCCCCCCCTTCTAAGATCAATCGTCCCGATTGTTAAAAAGTTGGTAATTCATTAATGCTACAGAATCTTCTATTGGATTCTTGAAAACTTGGATTATCAGTTGTTGAATCATTTTGTTCGACTTCTTCCTTAACCATTGTTATGACATTTATATCAGGATTTGGTTTTGGTTTTAGTTTGAAGAATATTAAACAAATTACAGCTATTACCAAAATAGACAGACTGATATTTGTGGAAAACTTTAGAAAACTTTTAGTTGATATTGAATTAATTTCTTCTATGTTATCTACTTGAAGATCTTTTATCATTTCTAAGGACAAGACCTGCTCAACTACTGACTTATTAGATTATAGCTGTAGAACAGCTGGAAGTGGTTTCAAGTTTGAAACTTCTTTTGATGTGAATATTTGGTTTTCAATACCAATTGTTTCGTTATGAAACTGGACTAAATAAGTTCCCGATAATTGATAAGTTTTATTCTCAAATATATTCAAAGTTCCGTTAAATTGATTTAAAAGTATTGTGCCTTCATTTATTTCCTGTATAGTAGGAACATGTTGATTATTTGCAAACGTACAATTGTGATTCTTGCTATTTAAAATTAATGGTATACAATTCGTATTACTTATATCTATTAAATTTTCATTGTTGCAAATACATAAATTATTAAATTGGTTACAATAATTTTTAATTTCAAAAATTTTATCCTTACATCTAATTACATTTTCGGAATTTATTTTTATAATTTTTTCATTCTGTTTTACTGGTTTTAATAATATTTTTTCACAGTTTATTTTATTAATTGCGGGTAGATTTATTATATAAATTAAAGAAGAATAATCCGTGGCTATCTTAACTGTAGCAAAACCTAAAGCTTCTTCTAAATTATTGTACGGAAATTCATCAAGATCTAAAAATTGTTTGGCTTCATTGATTTCTTTTTCCGAAAGTATAAATGAATTAATTACTCCTACCTTTGCCCATTGTAAGGCATATTCTATATTAATGATTTCTGCTTTTACAACATTAACTCTATTTCTAATGGAGTCTTCGATTATTCTTTGGGTTTCTTCAAAAGACTGAATCGTCTTTAAAATATTGTTAGTTGCGTTCGTCAACAAGTCTATCCTGTGGATGAATTTCTCATTGATAATTTTCTGTCGTTCATTGTTCGTAAGTAGTCCATTAATTTTGTTCACTACAATGTTATGATCCTCGTGATCAGGTGAACCAGCTATCCATTTCCAAACTGTCCCAATAATGTCAATTGAGCGTTTCACTCTAGGCTTCATTCGTTTTATTTGATTTCTTATCTGGTTGATATCATGAAACAGAAAAGGCAGCGATGTGCTATTCTTTAACATTTTACTTTGAACTTCATTTTCCAGATTGTTAACAGTTCGTTCATATTCGTCAAGTTCCAAAACATGAATCAATTTAAAATTTCCGTTCTGTAGTCTTGCTTGTCCTTGGTGTATTGAAATCAATTGTGAGTTCGTATAGTCCAGTATTTGAACTTCTGTCTTGTAAGTCCCAAACAATGCAAAAAGTATCAACAAAAACTTCATTTTCTAGAAAGCAATAAAAAACAAAAAATTAAAAATTCCTTTCAAATTCTCAAGTCTTAATATTGTCCTTATGTATAATTCTATCTCGAAACTTAATTTTAACCTTATTACCTAAGTCCTCTTTTACTTTCTGTTTTTTTGAATCTAGGCAGTAGCTTATTTCTCTGCCCTATTATTTTTTCATATATTATGTCACCTGGTTGGTAAGTTTTTATGTGGCTTGGGTTATTCCTCGAAATCATTTTATTCTGAGCCTTTTCCAATACGTCTACTAAATTGTGTGTGACCCTATTAAAAAGTATATCTACTGGTTTGTTCTGTGTAACCGAGTGTATTGTATTATTATATTGTTGAGCTGCTCTATAAAAAAACCTCAGTATCCTCTATAAGATTAAATTCTTCCTTGATACATCTAGCTATTTCTATTAAAGTGGAATGGACTCTCTTGATCTGACCATTCGTTGTGCTATGCCGTGGTGTACAATAATAAAGTTCGATGCCTAAACGTTGCATCAAAGATTTAAATTGCGCAGTCAATAAACCTGGTTCGTTGTCAAGTGGCACCTTTTTAGCATTAGGAAAATTCTGAAGAACATCCAAAACCTTCTCTCCAATGTTAGTTTTATCCTCAATATTTTTAATAACGAGAAATTTTGAATAGGCATCAACGCATAAAAAATATCTTAATTAAGGAAATCCCCCTCTCTGTTAGGAATTGGAGCCTCTACAATTGGAACCTTTTGTGGGTGTCTATTATATTTATTTCGGTTACAAATTGTACAATGCCTGATATATTCCTTGAACTGTTTTGTAATTCTTGGCCAATAGTATTGTTTATATATTTGTTTGTAATTTTTCTTACAGCTTCTATGTGCTCGAGAATGAGTATCCCGAATAATGTTCTGTTGATCATCAACATTTGTGATGTCCAGTGGAAATATTTTGCTATATACAAATTTATTTGTGAAGACCCCTTTCACTGTTTCTTTAAAATCGTAAAGATCTTCTAGTGTGCAATGAACACAAGTAACTAAGTTTGGTTTAATGAATTCCAAAAGAATAGTTTTGAGATTTTCTCCTGTATCATATTCTATAATATGCCTCGTTCTTCCAAATGTCACGATCATTTCGTGAATCGTAAAATTCGCTTTGCACAAAAGTATTTGTTGTTTAAACTCATCTAAGGGTTTCGAAATCTCTGGAATATTTAAATCATCACTACTTTCAGTGGAATGTTGAGTACTGTGTAGAGATTCTTCGTCTGATATGTTGTTTAACTATTGACAAGAAAGAGCATCTGCTACTACATTGTTAACACCTGGTTTGTAAATCATTTTCGGTGAAAATTCTTCTATAAACGATCGCCATCTTTTAATTTTTGAATTAGGGTTTCGTGTAGAAACTGCGAATGTTAATGGCTGATGATCCGTGTGAATCTCGAGATTCAAGGCCCATACAATAGCATAAAGTTCTTTTTCACTCGTTGCATAATTTTTCTCCGTAGAATTCAGAGTTTTTCAAATAAATGTTATGGGTTTACCATCCTGACTAAGGACAGCGCCTATCGCGTCATCAGAAGCATCGGTGGTAAGGATGAATTTTTTATTGAAATCAGGCTGATTCAGTTCAATTTGTTCAGACAATAATTTTTTTAATTTATCAAAAGTAAGTATACCCTGTTCATCTAATTTTATTTCTATCTTCTTTGACATGTACTGTGAAACTTTACCGTTTTCACCTGCTAGATACTTCGAGCGTAATTTTTTATAAATTTTCGGTAGTATCCTACCATTCCAAGAAAACTACTTAATTGTCTTAATGTCTTTGGCAAAGGATAGTTATTTATAGTTTCCAATTTTTTGGGGTCCGTTTTTATCACATTATGTCCAACTACATATCCAAGGAATTCGACTTCCCTCTCATAAAATCTAGATTTCTCCAATGAGATTTTCATATTCGACTCCCTTAATCTATCAATTATTAATCGCAAATGTTTATGATGGTCTTGTAAATTTTTTGAGTAGACAATTATATCGTCTATATAAACATGACATATTTTACCTATAAATTCTCTTTAAATGTCATCCATGGCCCGTTGAAAAATGCTTGGGCTATTTTTAAGACCAAATGGTAATCTCATGAACTCATATTTTCCATTATTAACGGAAAATGCGGTTTTCTCAATATCTTCTTCTTTCATAAGAATCTGATGAAAACCAGACTCCAAATCGATAGTCGAAAAGTATTTTGCTGTTCCCAGATTGGATAATATAACATTCATATCCGGGATGGGGTACTTATCGCCATACGCAATTTTGCAGTACCATCTTCATTTATTCCTTTTTTTTGGAACAACCCATATTGGGGAATTGTAAGGACTTTTACTAGGTCGAATTATTCCGTCCTCCAGTAATTTTTTTAATTCATTATTTACAAAACTATTTGCAGAAAATGGGTAAGGATATTGCTTGCTCCATATAGAGGCTTCAGCAATTTTTCGAATTTCTGCTTTAATATCCGTTCTAAACGGCAGATTCATATCTATATTAGAATGAATGTTTTGAATATATTTTATAACATTTTCCTTTAAAATGTTTAAATTTTCTTTGCTTTCATTATCGAAATTAAATATGTCCTCATTATTCAATTTGTTCAAAAGGTTTTTTTCTACCTTTTGATTTTTCAATTTTTTATTTTCGCTCGAATCCTCTGATTCGATATTTATTAATTTTTCGCAGTGTTTACCGCAAATCAATTTCCCTTCCTTAAAATCTAAAATAATATTAGTTCTTTTCATAAAGTTGTATCCTATAAGGAGGTCTGCCTCCAGATTCTCAATTTCATAAAATCTTTCTTTAAAGCCGAAAATACTGGCTTCATAAAAATATTTAATGATGGTAAAACCATTAATGGTTTTTACCCTCTTCTTAATTACTAATTCCTGTCTGTTCGTTAGAACTCCAGGACTACAATAACAGCTTGTCGCACCGCTGTCAATCAAAATTTTATATTTTCTTCCTCTTGTGGATGCCTTGATGATGTAGGGCAGTCCGTTCCTTGATCTAAAAAAGAACTATCGTTCAAATTGTTTATTCGCTGATGTTTTTGTTGAGGTTGTCGGCTTATTTGGGTACTGTTATTAAATTGTCTCTTGAGACCATGTTGGGGATTTTAAATTATCATGTCTGTTGAAAGTTGTTGAAAGGACGTGTTTGGTTATAATTAAAATTCTGTGGTTTTCTTTGTCCGAAGTTGGGTGTTGGCCTAGCAACAGCATATGTCGAACCTTCTACTTCCATCGGTTCTGGTTTTGTCTGGTATTGTCTGTTATAATGTTCTTTAGGACGTGAGTCCCTGTAATTGCGATTAGGAAAACGCAGGACATTATTTGTTTTATGAAAGTTAGTCATTTGTGGTCTATTAAAATGTAAAGCAAAATTAGCACGCAATTTATTTGCTTCTAATTCTTGAGCTTTTGCTAGCGCGTCTGGCAAACTATTAGGTGATATCGAAAATAAGAATCGGCCAAAGGAGGGTTTAACCCTGTCATAAAAACCCTAAGTGCGTATTGTCTATTCCTATTGTTTAGTTCCTTTGTAATGTCCGAATTTGTTCCGTGGGTCATTATGGTCTTATTTATCAAGTCCGTCAATTTCTTATTAACCTCATTATAGTATGTCATTATTGTCTGTGGTCCCTGACGCATTACGCTGACCTCCTGGTCAATTATGTGCAAGGGACGTTTGTCAGCGTATGCAAAATCTAAGCAACTGATAATCGCGTCAAAGTTCAGAACAGTGCCATGATTAGTCAAGGTATCATTGGCGTCGTCAACAATCTTGTTTCTCAAAATAGTTAAAGCAGGAAAATAGCGTTTGCTGCCCTTCGCATATATTTTCATTGAATTTGTAGCGGCCTCACGCCAACTGACATACGAATGTTTGCCATCAAAAACCGGCAAAGACCTTATTGCGTCCAGTGGTTCATCACAACGTATTGCAATACTAATCTTTTCCTTTTCAAATTCTCCCACAGAATTACAATAGCTATTCTAGCTATTAATGGAGCCGTCTGCGCCTCCAACAGAGCCCTTACTTGATCTAAGCTAGCCATTTCGCTCTCAATATTTGTTCCCAAATTCCTAAACAAATCCGATAAAGCGTCTATTTCCGAATCCAGTTTACTGATCTTCTTAAACCTATCTATATTCTATTCAAGATAGCCACCGAAAAATTATTCTGAATTTTACACAAATCACCAAATAATTTTTAAAAGTATTTGTTAAGTGTTGAGGTTTATTCATTAGTATTGATCAATTCAAACGCATAAATTTGTATTATACTAATTTTGATTAATCACTTTCAAGCACTTGGAACTTGAAATATGTCAATTACTAAAATAACATGTTATGTGCTTAACAATATTTTTATTTCAATTTTTAATAAATATAATTCTCTTTTTATATATGTAAAGTAAAATATTATTTTAATTTTTTATATAATTCTTTTTTTCAAATATAAAGTACAATACAGCAATTTTAAGAATTTTAATTCTTAAAGTTAAATTTTCATTATAATTCCCTTTTATACTACTCTTTTTTAGTTATAGTTTTCAATATATCAAGAATTTTTTAAATTGATTTTCTTTTTATTAAATTTTCTTCTTCTTCTTCTTTTTTTTCCTCCCAATATTGGGTTTTTATTTAATTAAAAAAAATGTTATATTTTACAGAATTAGCAAACTTATTTTTAACTTACTAACTGCTGATGATGAAGTTGTTCTTGTTGTTGTTGTTGATTGGCTTTTTTCCAGTCTGTTATTTGGATGATGTTGTTTTTGTTGTTGTTGATTATTCCTTTTATCTCTTTCTTGTTGTTAATTTTTTTTTTTTTTTTTTATTATTTTTATTGTTTTTTCATTAATTTTTGCAAAAATATACTCTTCTTTTTGCGTCACTTCGTACTAAAACTTCTTGTAAAAAATCAGAAATGGCACTATTTTGTTCTCTACTAAAAATTTATTCAATAAAATTTTAAATGTTATTATTTTTATATAAATCGAAAAGGTTTTGTTTATTATTAAAAATTTTTGTTAATCCTTTTTTTGTAAAAACACAAGAAAAAAAAATTTTCCAAAGTTGTTTTTATTTCATTAGTTATTATTATTTCCTTTTATTATAAAATTTATTTATTATTAATTTTTGTTTATTGTTCACTAAAAATCACAACACTCTTAAAAGGATTAGTCTGCTTTCCTGTTCCTTTTATATTTTTATTTATTTTCTCACACAGTTTTATATATTTTTTTAAAAAATATATTTTTTTCGTCACTTAAATTGTTTTTTATTTTTTCTCCTTTTAAAAAGATACTTATTTTTTTGATCACTCGACCGAATCCTTTGTTTTCAGGATTTATACGATGGAGGATCCCGGTTGAGCCCCCAGTTAAATTAGTGTTTATTTATTTATTTAAAAAAAACACAATTTTTATTTTTGTTTTCAAATTATATTTTATTTATTATGTTATGCCTTCACAGGGACCCGCTTTTGGCTGGTGTATGATCCGGCTATTTTAGTGTGTGATTTAGGACTGCCTGCTACAATTTTGCAAGGTAGCTTAAATACTAATTTTGTCACTACAATCACTGGCTTATTTCTTAAGAATTATAATAAAATTTAAAAAAACAATTATTTTAAGTAAATCTTAAGTGGTAAGCAAAAATGTATTATTTCTTTAAACAAATCGGAAATGGGTTTAATATTACAATTTTGTTTACTTATTATTCTATATTATTTTTATATGTAACTCGTGTGACTTATTCAAAAGTCGAAAACAAAAGTTTAGAGTTACAAACTCAAAACAAAATTAAATAATTTTAGCAGACGCAATGTCAGCATAAATGAAATAAAGCGTGTGACTTATTTCGAAAATGTAATTTTAAGGGATGTTACCCCATACCTTAACTTGTACACGTACAATATTTTTTGATTACAATGGCCCTATTCACAATCTATGTGCAAATGGTCTTGCATCATAGCAACTGCAAACTTGTGTAGCATATATTACTCATTACTATATGTTTTGTTGGTGTATACTAAAAGTATGCTATACAGTTTTGCAAATGCTATGATGCAAGACCATTTGCACAAGATCGTGAATAGGGCCATTATTTTTGTACAATATTTTTTGCCTCATGTAAAAGATCCTAACTCGCATAATTGCCACTTTACAGGAGAAGGTAAACACGTTATAGAACCTCTGTATGTATAAATGCGGACGCAAAGTCTTATTGAAAACAAGAACCATATATGAAAGTTATTTTCCATATTATGTTATTAAACTTTCTGTGAAAAACTTTTATTGAAATTACACACTAGTATGTAAATAGGTGTGTACTTAAGCAACAAATCTGCACATTATTTCCCGCAACATTAATTCCTGAGGAAATGAAATCTAGTACGAACAACAGAGACCTCTAAGATGTTTCAGTTATCCCCTAAACATAAAACTGCATTTGCTTGCCAGCTGGTAGGTTAACTAAATAATTGTTCATTAATTATACCCTTTGCCACCTCTTTGGTATGGCAAAATTTTTGAGGGGCGCTAAATTAATAATAATAATAGGTCTGTTTCTTTACTTTTTGGGTAAAGTTCGTGAAAATGAGCGCAAGCATTGTGTTCTCTCATAAAGAGACAAAATTATATAAAAGTACGGGAACACAAAATCCAAATTTTAAACACAAAATAAAAACTCAAAGTAGTTTGACTGATTTAATAAAAAAAATTAATTCCAATAAAGGCTGTTGCACAAGTTTAAATAACTTGCACGAAGAAAAAGTTTGGTTTGTTTCGTGCAAGAAGAAGAAGAACGTTATTCTCTCAAAACCGCTCTCATTTACCCAATTTTGAAGTAAGAAAACAATTTTCGTGCAAATTGGGATCCCAAAGTAGAGTAAAGAAACAGACCTAATAATAATTAAATCGAAATTGGGTTTGGCTTAAGTTCATTTTATTTAATTTCTTAATAAATAAAAAATAAAACTATGTATGATAATAATTAATGTTATACAACGACAAAAATACAATATATTAAATATTTATTTCATACATGATATGTATTCATATTTTTAAATATAATAACATTGATTTAAATTGTATTACACTATTGTATTAGGTTAATGACTCATAACTTAAGTTGTAATTTTCTTTTCGGACCCATTCTTGCAAATCCATTTATAACATCTCCTGCATCAAGTAAAACCAAAAACTCTTGCTCGACGAAACCCTTAAGAAGGCTCCAAGCGTTTTTGCGTAGATCTTAGTTTATTTTGAATAATCGCTAATTTTGAAAAGCTTCTCTCACATGAGCAACTAGTGACCGAAATCATAAAATCGGAAACGTTGTTTTTCTGTCAACATTATTCAAACGTATTAGCCATTTATGAATATTTGTTAATGGATTGTATTATTCGTTACGTTGCTGAAGAGGATTAATCTCCGCCTTTAGTTCTGAAAAGTCGACCACCACTAGCTTTGACTTGGATTAGTCTTGCTACTCCACAAATAACGTCGATCGAATAATTTTTGTTTTGAGGGAGCTAGGGTTACACCGATGACTTGTTTGGTATGACAGGTGCCATACTTGCCATACCCGTATGCATGCCAGTGTCGGTTGGGCCAAGTATATGACAAAATGCAATGGAATATAAATCTGCGAAAGAATTTGTGATAGCATTGAGTGTAATTGGCAGTAAAGCAACGGTATGATAATTCCAAGCACCTTTATTGCAGATTCTGAAGATGGCTTTGCTGTTCTTGATAATTTAAATGCGAGTTTCACGGTAAAGATAAATTTTGTTTTTATTTTCATAATTAATAATAAAAAGGTTGGAAAAAAATCTATACTCCAATGCAGTTTTATTCTATTTGTTTGTTGTTATTATAATGATTTATATTGCAGAAAAATTGTCAAAAGTAAAAAATTATTTATAAATTTTTGAGAAATACGCTAGCAAATTGTTATGCGGAATTTTAGGAATCGCATCATCAGTTTTATTCGTACCCATCTACAATAGCTAAGTACGTTGTAAACATCAGGTATTTCACTAACTAATCTAAGAAAATCAGAATTCACCTTAATCTGATATTTGCGAAAACGACGTAGGAGAGACACAATTTTTATATTTTCATCAAAAGTGCCTCCTAAAATTTTAATAAATTTCTTGACTTTGTAAACTGCACTTATTTGGTTGGTTAAGACTCTTTTCTGTTTCATATTTTTATTTTATTTTGTTTGTACTAAAAAGAAGTGTTTGAAAAGGGGCAAAGTCGTTACCTGAATATTATAACCCACCTGAATGCTGCTGGGTTTTAGAGGTCAGTGCAAATTTCGACAATATATATCTTCAAGACTAGTACAATATGGTATAAAGTTCGGGTTATTCGTCTGTTTTAAAACATGCTATGCCTGAAAAATTTAGCTGAAGGGAAAGCAGCCGCTTCAACCTCAAGCAAAAAAGCAGTGTCATCGTGTTGTTGTAGCCTTGGCATAATAACTTTTATTTAAAAATATTATGGGATATTAGCATAATATAATAAATAATATTATAAAGATTCCCAAAATTATTTTTAAAATAAAATTTATATGCAATTGCTTGTGCAAACTGTTGGCATCACTGTTGTTTTTTCTTTTTCTTGAGAAATTAAAAAATAACTGTGTTGTTTTTATTTTTAATACGCCTTACGTCTGCATTAAGAGTTGGCATATAACCAACCTAACGCAGAAGGGAATGTAAGCAAAAATAAAAACGTGGTTTGTTTGTTGGTAATTTATGTTAAAGCCTTAGCATTTCTGTATTGGCTTCTTAAATAACTCTCATGTTTTTTTTGAAGTTTTTAAACTTAAAGGAAATGTTTTTGGTTTTTCTAAAAATTTGGATAAGGGTTTCCTGATAGCTGGCTTAAGCAACCGGCGAAATACGTATAGATACCTGCTTTTTCAACCAACAAATAAATTGCATTTTTATTTAAAAATGTTATGGGATGTTAGCATAATATAATAAATAATATTATAAAAATTCCCAAAATTATTTTTAAAATATAATAATTTTTATTCTTCGGATAGTCTCGGCCAAGAATTGTTAGGTAGAGGTATAATGATGGTTAAAATAATCAGTAAAAGCTATACTTAAGTATTATCTTTTGCAAATAATACAATGCTTGTAGAAAGAGCTTTCCTGAAAAAAACCGACTTCAAAATAGATTTCATCTTTCTGTCTATAAGATTCAAAAGTATGCCCACATACCTCAAATTACATTCACTATTGTGACTCCCTTATATACCATCACCAAGTTTAACAATTTTTTAATTTTTAAATTCAAATTAGAAACTTGTTGTTATAGCAGACTTAACAATACAGGTCCCTTGAAAGTTTTAGCTGTCTGTCTATAACGATTCAAAGGTTCGGCCACATCTATAACGGTTCAAAAGATAGGCTCATATAAGTCAATTTACATCAATTATGGTAACACCCTTTAATTTCTAGCTTCAATTGTTATAGTAGACTTAGCAAACCAGGTTCTTTATAAATTTCAGCTGCCAATCTGTAACAGTTCAAAAGTTTGGTCACATACATCAAATAACATTCACTGTTGGCACCCCCTTTAATTTACAATTTTGAAAGTTTATACTTGTTATTGTAATCGACATCCTGTCCAATTTTCAAACGTTTGTCTGTAACAGTTAAAAAGATAGACGCATAAGTAAAATTACGTCACCTATTGGAGCTATAGTAATACGCAGTCATTTTAAGTTTTAAAGCAGTGCCCTTTACAGCTCATAATACGGAACTAATCTGTAAGCATAACCTATTAAATTCCAAAAAATTTTCAAAATTACTTCAGAAATGACTGAGTTCTGCAAGTTCAAACAGATTAAAATTAACAGAAAAATAAGTAACAATTTTACAAAGCACATTGCATAACCCTGTAGAAATCGAAACCGGGACCAAAAACTTACCAACAATTATAAATTACTACAGTGCAACTAAAGGTTTGTTCATAGAGTAGTTTCGATTTACTTTTTTATATTCACCAAATTGGTTTTTTCTTCAATACAGCAAGAGAAAAACTAACAGATACTCTATGGTTGTATTTGCAAACAAAAAAATTTGTTTTTTGGTAGTGCATATCGTCGCTGCATTTAATTTTTTCACTTTTATGTATTTTTAATGCAGTATATACTAGTTTCGTATTAGATCCTCGTAGTTAATAATTACTTTTGAAACAACATATTGGAGATGTTGAAAAATTATGTTTTTCCAATTAAAAAACTTATCCACAACATGCCTCAGGACTAAGTCTAAAACAAGGTGTTGAGGGAAGATTAATTAGTATATAGTAGTTTTTTAGTAGACACCATTTTTGTAACCAGTGTTTACATTCGTTGTAACGCAAATAATCATTTTTATGGATTGCGTTGCGGGTTAAATAGTAGAACCATTTGTCCTTCAGTAAATCCCTCTGTGTGCTGCTCGATCATATCTGGCTTTCATCTTATCGCTGGTCATTTTAGTGCGGTTACGGACAAACTCATGAAGCTCATGCAGGTCTTCTGAAGAATGTTTCTATTGCCTTCGTGCGCTGCTCCAGGATTAATAACAAATTTTATAGCTGCTGGCAGTTTTAGTTCTATCCCAAAGAAGATTTTTTCTGGACTACGTGAGGTTGAATCGTGTACAGCTGACCGGTATGCCAGTAGAAATTTGGGTATATGCTTATTCCAATCCTTTTGGTGTGTACTGACCACTTTTCTGAGATATTCTTCCAGGGTACGATTGAATCTTTCTACCATGCCATCAGAATGTGGATGCAGCGGTGTCGTTTTCTTCTTTTTGATACCATAAACGTCGCACATCTCTTTGAATATAGCCGATTCAAAATTTCGTCCCTGGTCTGAATGTAGTTCTAGTGAAACACCGTATCGACACACCCAATTGTTCACAATCGCGTCTACCACTGTTTTGGATTTTTGGTTCGGGATGGCATAAACTTCGGGCCATTTGCTAAAATAATCCATTACCACTAGTACACATCGGTTTCCAGCATCACTGACAGGGAATGGACCTGTGATATCAATAGCTATCCGTTCAAAGGGAGCGCCTGCGTTGTATTGTTGATGTTTGCCACGACTTTTTCTTATAGGACCCTTGGCTGTAATTCACTGTTCGCAATTAGCTATCCAATCGGCTACGTATTGTTGGCAGACCACCCAGTAAAATCTCTGCTTTATCTTTTCCAGTGTTTGTGTTATACCCATATGGCTGCCGCTGGGACCGGTATGGAACTGCTTTAGTATCTCATTTCTTTAAGAAGTTGGCAGGACAACTAAGGCCGTTGTAGTTTTGCCATCTGTACTTTCCCAAGATCGATACAAGCAGCCATCTTCTACTTTCAGGCTATTCCACTGAGCCCAGTACAATTTTGCTAGTTGGCTCTCTGCCAATATTTCATTAGGATTCGATCTTCTGTTGTTTTGCTTAGCCAATATAATTTTTGCCAAAATTGGGTCGTCGAGCCAATATGGGTAAGCTGCGCATCAATGACGCACTCCTTTTTCTAGACTTTTCGTCTTGAAATGGCATCAGCTTTATTGTGCTTTTCGCCTTTTCTATGCACAATACTAAAGTTATAGCTCTGCAGACGTTAAACCAAGTGTACAAGCTGCCCCTTAGGGTTCTTAAACTGCATCATCCAACGTAATGCGGAGTGGTCCGTCCTTAAGATAAAATGTTGACCATATAAGTACTAGTGGTATGGTTGCGATTTCCTGGTCAACTCATGCAAGCTAGCAGCCACTTGAGCAAAGTTTGGCAGAAATCCCCTGTAGTATGTGCAAAGCCCCAGGACACTACGCAGCTCATCAAGATTTTGTGGGCGAGACCAGTTCTTTACTGCCAGTACTTTGTCTTTATCAGTTGATACGCCTTCTGCTGTTACACGATGCCCCAGGTATTTGACCTCCTTTTGAAACAAAGCACATTTGTTAACACTTAATTTTAATCCTGCTGCTATTATACGCTTGAGAACCTAATCCTGGTTTTTGAGGTGTTCGTCAAAAGTCTTAACCATCACGATTATGTCATCCAGATACACTAAGCACGTCTTCCAATTGAGAC
The DNA here is from genome assembly GCA_916610165.2 of Gymnosoma rotundatum. Classification (NCBI taxonomy): domain Eukaryota; kingdom Metazoa; phylum Arthropoda; class Insecta; order Diptera; family Tachinidae; genus Gymnosoma; species Gymnosoma rotundatum. Next base: position 67,350,269 of record OU744339.1, read on the forward strand.
CCTTAAGCACACGTTCCATTAAACGCTCAAGAGTAGCTGGAGCGTTGCAGAGCCCGAACGGCATCACCTTGAACTGCCATAAGCCACCACTTACACTAAAGGCAGTTTTCTCCTTGTCTTTATTGGCTGTCTCTACTTGCCAATAGCCGCTCTGCAAGTCCTAGGCAGAGAACCATTCTGTTCCGGCCAACGTGTCCAAGGTGTCGTCAATTCTTGGATACGGATAACTGTCGTTCTTGGTGACGTCGTTGAGCTTCCTGTAGTCAACGCAAAACCTGGTACTGCCGTCCTTTTTCTTTACTAAAACTATTGGTGCACTCCATGGATGGCTCAATGAATTCGTTCCGGTCCATTTCGCTGACAAGTTCTTTGACCTCTTTTCGCTTTGCTAGGGGAACACTTCTGGGTGATTGTTTTATAGGCCTAGCTTCGACAGTGTTAATTTCATGTTTAACAACTGCCGTTCTACCTTGGCTTTTATTATTTAGGGCAAAGACGGAGGCATGTTTTCTCAGCAACTGCTTTGCTTTGTTTCTGTCAGTCCTGCCACCCATTTTTACACCTGTTCTGCTAAAGAATCTCTTTCTGTGGCTGTTATTTTAGGACATACTGTATCTGCCGCACAATTAATTATGGCTTCTGCTGGCTCACGTCGACCCATCTCAACATTCCTGTTAATAGTTTTTTTGTGCTATTAGACAGATTAGAACTCTCACAGGAACTCTGCCATCGTCGCAGATTTTCACGAGGGCTTTTGCTGTTATGATATCGTCTTTTAGTTCTTTTGGTTCCACCACCCACAACCGGTTATCCTCAAATTCTGTCTCCACACGTGCCCGTACTATAGTTTCCGCCTGAGGTGGTAATTTTTGACGTTCAACGGCAAATAGCTTCCTTACTGTGGCCCTGCTGTCATATCCAACATCCAGCGGTATTTCCACATTGTGCCAGATCATTATTTGAAAAGATTTACCCAATGAGAATCTGCTTGATGCAGACTTCTTAAAGTTTTTGGATGCCAGTAACACAAAAACCCTTGGCTTGAGGTGGTTTGCTACAAATGATAGCTTCTATTTTAAACTCGTTTCGCAGCAACGCCGGGATCTTGTCACGAAACGTGCGGTCTTGTCTGAAATAGCACGGGTATTTGATCTTGCCGGTTAACTCTCTCCAAAAATTATTGTATCAAAAATTATAATGCAACAAATTTGGAAAGACAAGGCAGATTGTGACGAAAGCTTAAAACCCTTAACCCTTATGTAATGGCAATTATTTTTGAACGATTATCCTAATATAGAGAAAATTAATATTCCAAGATGGGTCAATTTTCTACCCGAAAATGAAATTAAACTGTATGCGTTTTGTGATGCCTCGGAAAAGGCATATGGCGCAGCTCTTTCCTTACGAAACATTTCTTCTGTAGAAATCACGGCGCACTTACTCGCGTCAAAAACAAAGGTAGCTACTGTGAAAACTGACACATTACCCCGTTTAGAATTATGCGGAGCGGCTTTGATGGCGAACATGGTAGAATCGTTAAGCAGTCAATTAAATCTAGACAAGAGAAAGATTTTTTTGTGGACAGATTCTACTATTGTTTTATCTTGGCTCAAAAAAACCCCTTTCCAGTGGCCAACCTTTGCTAAAAATAGAGTAGCCTTAATTTTGAGTAAAGTTGGTAATGAGACTTGGTCTCATGTAGACTGTAAGGACAACCCCGCCGACTTGGCAAGTCGTGGAACCCTCGCTCGAGACTTAGTCAATAATTCTTTATGGTGGCATGGGCCTACCTGGTTAAGAAAATCTCGAGAGTGTTGGCCACGACAGGCACCCATTGATCATCAACATTTAGAAGTTCAATCATTTTCTGCTCAGGTTGAACATCCGTATGACATACTTGAACGCTTTTCAGATTTACCCCGTGCAATGCGAATAATTTCATATTGGTTCAGGTGTTTACAGTATTTGAGAAACCAAAATGCTTGATAAAAAACGTTTAATTAATAAATAGTTAAATCCAAAGCCATTATCAATGACTAATGATGAAATGTTTTTATAGCATTGCGATTAATAAACGGCATTATTTTAAAATGGCATTTTTATCACAAACATTTGGTAAAATAAATAAGTTTTAACATGCTCAGGAAAAATAAGACACTCTAGGAACCAATCTCACTTTAAATTGATTCACTAATTAAATTTTCATTTATAGATCCATCTACAAAAGGGTAAAGGCTTATGTAATTAATGCAAAGTTTCTGTTTTATTCCTTTTCCAACTGCAATTAGTAATTAAACACTTGCATTATAATTTTATTAAAAAATAAAATCATTAGCATGATGGTAATAAAAATCCCAAGCTTGAGTTTATCTACAGTTAACTATATTTAAGTAAAATATTGTTTAAATATTCAAAAGCATTTTCACTATAGTTTAACTACCAAAGCTGTGAAAATTATTTGTCTTGCATTTTGTAATGCACTTTCGTATCATAAAATTGGCGTTTTATCGCGTTAATTAATTTTTAATTACTCTGTGTATTTTTTTTAGTTTTACGATTCCTTGTTCTTGTTCTAACTAGTGTTCGTTCTCTCCTTTATAATTGTGTTTTATTTAAACGTAAGATGAAAGAAACTGCGAAACGAAATCACCGACTGAAAACTTACTTAACGGAAAAATATAATAGAAGATGTAAAAACAAAACTAACTTCTTATTGTTTTAACTGTACTGTCTTTGCAATAAAGATTTTCATTCATCTTAGACTTTAATGCAAAGAACTTCAAGATGTCTTTTCACTTCTTTCTTTATTATTTTTTTTTTCAAGTTAAATTTTACGTTTCTCTTTTTCTCATCACCGAAATACGAAATTCAAAAGTATGAATGCAACGAGGAATATGAACATTATCAATTTGTAAAGTGAAGAGATGTAAATTCTTCCAAGTAAGGTAACGTAAAAACTCTAAAAAGTCATTTAAAATTATAACTAAAAACAATGCCTAGTTCACAAAACTTCGTTTATGGTACTTAAATATTAGAAAATTAATTACTGAATGAAAATTTAGTTATTTTAGGTTTTTTTTGGTTCATTTTTAATTCAATTTCTAAACATTTCTAAAAAGAAAAATTATTTACAAATGTATGCTTACAATTTCCAAAGAAAACGAGAAAAATTAGACGCTAGGCAGAATGAAATGCAGCATTTTCTGGATCGCCACGTCCTTCATCAGCAGTCTTCAAACGTTGATGTTAATGTTTTCGTGCATGTACTCATATAAGCACTACTTTATTAACATACACAGAAAGAAAAAACACATTCTACGTTTAAGTATTTTTTTCTTATTTTTTGCCAAAATCGTTCTTAAAAAATTTAAGTACGACTAACAAGGAATTATTCTTAAACAAGCAGAAAACTGGATAAATCCCAAAATTCAAAAGTATGGCCATATACATTAAATTTAATGTACTATTGGCGCACCCTTTAATTTTTAGTATTAATACTTGTTACGATAGCAGCCATAGCAATCGACATTCTGTCGCATTTGCAAGCGTTTGTCTCTAACGGTTCAAAAGATAGGCCCATATAAGTAATTTTACATTACATTACATTATGGGCGCACCCCTTAATTTTTAGATTTATTTTTGCATAATTTTTTGTTTTTGGGAGCTACGCAGTCATGTTAAATTTTACAGAAGTGCCCTTTACAATTCATAATACACGTTAAAAATATGTATGTTGTATGGGGACACCCTTTAATTTTTAAGATTATGAGCTGTTTTTAAAAGGGGACCAATCTGTTAGCATAATCTATCATATTACCAAAAATTTTCAAAATCGGATTAGAAATGAGTGAGCAACATTCAGCCGATTTGTATAACCTCCTTCTTTTTTTGAAGTCGGTTAATAAACGGCGTTATAGTAAATAGCGGTATCGCCATAATGGATTTTAATACATACTGTATTATGTAGAACTGTATTACTCTTTTGCGACCCTGTATTACCGCACTTGAACAAAAACATACAATCATAATGACAACAGTATTATCATGCAGAAGCGACACTGCATTACCACACTTGAATAAAAATATAAGCACGGTATTATCATGCAGTTCCCTGCATTACCACACTTAAACAAAAATACATAATCACTGCATTATCATGCAGTTTTATATAAATTATGATTTTTATCAATAAAAATAAAATTTTTTCAATTTCTAATTATTTTTCGTCATTAGCGTTAGAAATAAGATTTAAAATGAGATATCATTCATTAAATTTGATGCATTGGTATGGGAGATATTTGCAACCGACAAAAAAAGTGCTTTAGAAATAATATATATGATTGCACTCAAGTGGGACATAAATTAATTTTATTTTATGCTATTTTTATATACATTATTGCTTCTCTGCAGTTATTTACTATATTTATAAAATATTTAATAAAAGATGTAGTTATTACTGAAAATCAATTCTTCAAATTTTTAACTTTCATATACAAAAAAAAATATAATATAAACATGACGAAAATGCAGGCATGATATAAAAAACACGTTTGTGTATGCGAATTATTTATTTAAATAAATATTTATTTTTGGTATGTAACAAATAAAAGTAAATTTTAAATAATTTTGTAAATATTTTTGGAAAAACTTTGAATTCAATCAATGTACTCTTCATGATAAATTTGTCTGCATAAAATACCAAGAGGAACTTGTCTTTAATATAGTTAATTAAATTTGATAATATTTTATACGTTATAAATTTTTTTGGCCAATCTATTTTGACTTTTGTTCTGAATATTTTTTTATATAGAAAATTCTGGTTCACAAATGTTAGTCGATCCACACATTCAACTTTAAAATCTTAATTTTTACTCATTTAAATAAAGACACGGAAAAAATTTTTTTTTAAATTATTTAATTTTCAAAAAAAACTTTGTGTTATTTTTAAATTATCCCGATTAAATTTATTACCGATATTGATTATTGAGGGTCAAAGCACGTCTCGATGGCCGTTTCTTTACCGCTTACTTAACTCATCAGGAAACTTCTGACAAACATTTTAAATAAAAATTAAAACATATTTCTTCAATTCCAACAATATTTTATTTATATGCTGATGGAACATAATTTAATTTTTGAAATTATTAGTCGAACTATTAGTAAATAGAAAGGAAGTTCTTGACGTGACGCTAGTTAGTACTAAGCACTCAGATTTGATTAGGGCAGGGAAGGTCTCTAGTGACTGCTCGTTCTCTGATCATAGGTATATTGAATTCGACGTAGTGATTCAGGTACATGGGGTCACTCCCCGACGGAATAGAAGGAAAACGGATTGGGAGCGGCAACGGTCTCTCCTTTCCGATTTTCTTTCGAGTCCACCGAGAATAGAAAATCGGCGGGACATTGAGGTCGCGGTGGATGCATTAACCAATGCGTTTGAGAGCGCGACTTCGGAATCCTGCAGAATGAATGTCTGCCGAGGTAAGAGCAAACCACCCTGGTGGAGCTCGGATATCGCGGAGGCACGAAAAGCCTCCCGTAGACTTTTTAACGAGGCTAAGAGATCAGGAAACTGGTCAGCTTATAAGTCCTCAGTGAACAGATTTAAGAACATGGTAAGAAATGCGAAGCAAAGGTCTTGGAGATCCTTCTGCAGTGGAGTGGAGGGTTCTTCCGAGACGAGCAGACTTCGTAAGATTCTATCGGCAACGCCCATTGTCCCTAGTTTCATTAAGAAACCATGTGGCAATTGGACCTTGAGTGCACAGGAGACCCTACAGGTCCTCATGGAAACTCACTTTCCGGGCTGTGCTCCTTCGAGGGTAGGAGTCACAGCCATTCTTGACAGCCGTGCATCAGTTCCCTTTCCTATAAACAGGGAAGGACTTATGTGGGCTCTTGGTAGTTCTGACCCGTTTAAATCAGCGGGTCCTGATGGTATCATACCGGCTGATTTGCAGCATAATGCGGATATTGTTATACCATGGTTAATTCCGATATACACGGCATGCATTGCATGGTCGTATATACCGGAACCATGGACTTTTTGCTCTGTGGTCTTCATTCCCAAGGGGGGGAAGACCTCGCACACTGAACCGAAGGACTTTAGACCTATAAGTCTATCCTCCTTCCTCTTGAAGACTCTGGAACCGATAATTGACCTCCACTTGAGGAGGACGATTAATCCGGACCGACTCTCCGCCTCTCAACATGCATATGTCAGGGGCAGATCTGTTGAGACGGCACTACACACGCTTGTGGGGTTTATAGAAAAATCCCTAGAGCATAAGGAATATGCATTGGTTGCCTTTCTAGATATAGAAGGGGCTTTCAACAATGTGAAACCGGAGGCCATTACGATGGCCCTGGAGGGACTGAACGTAAATCAGTCGATAATAAGCTTTATAAGGAATCTATTGACTAATTGGGTCATTACTTCCAGTATGGGGCTAGCTACCATATACGGGGCAGCTAAGCGAGGTACACCATGGGGGGGGTATTATCTCCCCTTATCTGGAACCTCGCCATGAACGCATTGCTGACAGAAATGGACTGCAAGAGGTTCAGGACCAAGGCATATGCGAATGACGTCGCGGTCGCAGTGTCAGGAAAGTATCCTGACACGCTATCGCAATGTCTGCAATCGGCGCTTGGTTGCGTCAGTAGGTGGTGTACCAAAAGCGGGCTCGTTTTCCGAGCATTCGCGCTATCTGAGCTTGGGAGCTTGGAGCTTGGGTTATCTGACAGGGCAAAGTATCTGGGTGTCATCCTGGACTCAAAACTGTCGTTGACCCCCAATGTCTGGTTTCGGGCGGATAGGGCCTCAGTGCCTTTGTATGTGTGTAGAAAGGCCATGGGCAGATACTGGGGCATAAATCCCAACACGTTGTACTGGCTCTTTAACACGGTCATAAAACCCATACTCATGTATGGGATTCTTGTATGGTGGCCCGTACTGGGCAAACTGGTGAACTGCAGTATGCTGAATAGGATATTGCGCACTTCGGCCTTGATGGTCACCGGGGCAATGCGCACCACTCTATCGAAGGCCCTTTTTGCGATGCTGCACTGGCTACCGGTCGATCTCATGGCCAAACAGCTGGCTATGAACTCGGCGGTTAGACTAAATGCAGCGGAGACGTGGAGGTCAGGGGACTTTGGACATGCGACCATTTTAGGCTGCTTCTCGGCCATCCCTGACAACATCGATTGTTGCACGCCCACCCCCATGTCTGACATTGGTTTCGTAGTATCAACGTCGGGCACATCGAATATGCGTGGGGATGTGCTTGATGTTTATACTGACGGGTCAAAGTCGGACACGGGGGTCGGGGGGAGCGTCTTCATTCCTAGATTTCGGATCAGGATGAATTTTAGGCTATGGGATCAGTGTAGCATGGTACAGGCTGAGATTTCAGCCATCAGAAGGGCGGCTTGCTGGATGAGGTACCACAGGATATACGGAGAGGATATCCGGATCTGTACTGACAGCAAGGCCGCGATTAACTCCTTATCGGGTGTCTATACGACATCCAGATTGGTACGTGAATGCCGGACATCTCTTAACAAGATGGCGAGAAATTCCAACCTGGAACTGTTTTGGGTACCGGCTCACTCGGGCGTACACGGAAATATAATTGCGGACGAACTCACCAGATTGAGAACCCGGTTGGGAGACCGGGAGACAGATCCACTGGTAGGAGTCCCATTAAGCTGCTGTAGAGCTTTACTTCAGCAGGAACTCCTCAGAGCTGCACAGTCTAGATGGTCTGAGGAGGTTACCTGCAGGGTCTCGAGGACATTGTGGCCTCAGTACGATAGTATGAGAACCGCAAATCTACTGAGGTTCCCTCGGGGGCAGCTGGGCATACTGGTGGCGGTGCTGACGTGGCACTGTGTCATTGGTACCCATGCTAGGAGATTGAATCTTCCGCATCATGACTACTGTAGAAGTTGTCAAGATGAGGAAGAGGAAGAAACGGTAGAGCATCTGCTCTGCCACTGCTCAGCTCTTTCTGAGAATAGGGCGGCCATCTTCGGCAGTCCGAGACTGCATGGTCTTGCAGACTTATCTGTCTGCGACGTTGCTAGGATAAACTTGTTTATCCGGTCCTCGGGGTGGTTTGGATTGGGATATTTGATGGTGCCGTAGCGGCCTGGATCTGATCCCCTGCAAATCCTGTTTCCAGGTAACACAACGGGACCTTTGGGACCCAAGTGGGTCGGTCTTTTATGCCGACGGCCTGTGCAACCTAACCTAACCTAACCTAGTCGACCTATTTATTACCGTAAGAAATGCATTATTTTATTTTGGTGGCTTAAGTTTGCATGTATTTTAATTTCTAAATTTATAATAAAGAACAATTATTTAAAAATTGGAAAGAAAACAAGAAAAATACTAGCAGAAATCAACACAGCATTTTCTGAATAGTTGAATCCATCTTCAGCATTCCTAGCATCAATCTACCTTAATATACAAAATATATCAAAGATCATATTTTTACCTATCTAACTTGATAAATACGAATTTATAATCAAATAATATTAATTTGGTTATACGAATCCACTCACAATAGGTATTTTAGTAATAGTCCATTTACATTATACCGAAATCTAGTACTATTGAGATTTCGGCCAAAATCTAGTTGATATTTAACAGATTTCCCATGCAAAACTAAATCTACTTCGCCACTAATTTTTGACAAAATCGACTCAGTAGTACTAAGCAATGCAACTACGGTTCTTTCATATTGTGTTAAAAAATACCACGCTGTACAAGAGACAATAACAGTTTTTGAAAACAATAAAAGAAAATTTATAAAATATGTTAATAAAACGAAGATGTGAACAAAAGAAAAAATAATGATGTGTATATTTTAAATGTAATGTAAAAAATTTTTTAGATACTCATTTTTTTAGATTTTTTCGTCAATATAAAATCTTGCTAGTGTCAAAAAATGCAGTGTAAACGAACTAGAAAAAGTATTCATCTTAGCTCAGCAAAAATTTATTTATGCATATGGCAAAATCCCATTATAAACAACGGAAAAAACTGCAGTCTCTAAGATAATACGAGCAACGAGTCGCAAAGTGAAATAAATAAAATTATCAATAAGCAAAAATAAATGATGTTATGTTAAATATCATAATTTTATTTTTATAAAAACAAAATGTTTAAAAATAAATTGAAGAATAACTTTCGCATATGTATTTAATTACTCAACGACTATTTATAGGGTCTAAGCCATTGATATCGTGTACGATAAAAAAAAAAACCTTCAGCAAGTTACAAGAATTCTTGTAAAAGTGTTGAAAGATACGAACTGCAAAACACTGCAAAAAAAGAGAAAACAAAAATACTTTAACTTTATTTTCTCCCACGCTGAATTATTTTTCGACAAATTTCAGATAATTAATTTATTCCAGTTAAAACATGGTTACTAAAAGTGAACATTTTTTCCAATTATTTTACAAAAATTACCGACCAGTTGCAGTGTTGGTAATTTCTTCATAGAATTTTATACTTTAAAGTTTCGAGTATAAGTAAGAATTTACTCATTAATATATATAAACGAAGCCGTAGTTAATCTTTTTATATTTATTAGAAGGTGACACCACTATTTTATTATTTTTGCTTTCAAAAATATAACTGTTATGATGTTCGTTACCTGCTTAAAAAATACAAATATATACCGCAAACTTTAAATTATTTTTTATTTCCTTCTAAATATGAAGCAAAGAAATTATAATTCATCAACTAGCTGCAACTATATGAATAAAAATATATAAGCGAAAATATTTAAAGTCATTCGTATTAGCAGCAATGGCCTTAAACAAATACTCGCAATTTCTCCGGCTTAGTTAAGTGTTAAAGTATTTCTCGAGCCATAAGATTGAAGATATATTTTAATCACATTGTTACGTTTATTTAAATTATAAACGTGTTATTTATGAGTTCTTTATTTGCAACATAATTACAGGAACAACTTTTAGAGTTTTAATTAAATTACACTTTATTTTATCAATTATTTGACGATTTAACTATTCGCGATTCATAACAAACGCTGGCAACTTTACACTGTTATACCACAAGATCTTAACTATATGACGCTCACAATCAGAATGAATCAGCACGTATTGGCGCTGCTTTTATATAACCCTATTTTTAGGCGTTCCTGACTATTCGAGAATTTCTACCTCCATCTGGTGCGTAGTAGAAAATGCTGTGTTGCCATTTTTATCTCAGACACATGATGTGAGCATTGTTAATTACTTCTAGAACATTCAATTATTATTTCAAAATACATGTGTATTTTTATTTAGTTGTTCTACAATGCAGGTGTGTGTATGATTGTGAATTGTGTTTGTTTATTTCTCGCTTTGTTAGTTGTTTTTGTTTTGTAATAAAGATGTTTTGTAGAAGCTTCTAGCTTTGAAAACAAACGCAATAGGCCTTTTCGTTTCACTTTCTTAGTCTAAATTATTTTTACATCTTTTTATGATTTTAATAAAGCATCTTTGTAACAATATAAATATAACCACGTAAAAAAGTCAAACGCTAAGACTTCCTTTAGAAATTTTGAATATGCAAAGTCGGCGTTTTTAATCGAAAATTAGGACACATGGGATAAAAAATTTAACACGAATAAAATAGTTTTTTAATGTCGTTTTCAACACAAATTTTCAAATGCTTGGACGCGATATGTTTACAATATGAGGATACAAAGATTTACAAAAATTTTAAAGTTCTCAAGTAAACGAGCACAAAGTCGAAACTAGATAAAATTCTTCGGTTAGTTTAATAAAGTTATGAAAATAAGATCTTGCAACCCATATAAATTTAAAAACAGTGCTGTTGTTGTTTTTCGTATACGCCTCAGTGTTGCCCGAGATAAGAAAAAGTTACGCTTCTCCTTCAAAAAAATTACATTTTCATTAAAAGTTACAATTTTAAATTTTCCTTAAATAAATAGTAACTTAATATAATTTACGTGACGTATAGTAAAAAGTTTTATTTCATATTTAAGGAAAATCAAAAGACAAGAAATTCATTTACTGAACAAAAACAAAACGGAAATAAAAAAATGAAAAATATTCCAGCTCGATGATACTCATGAGTATTTACTAACTTGCCACAGTTGGACGTTTATATTTAATTCGTACTTTTGCTAATAATAATATCTTTATAAAAAAAGAACAAATTTTAAAACTATAAGAAATTTGAAGAACATATTATTACGTTTTTCCGTTTAAGAACAAACGTACGGATTCTTTTGATTGCAAATACCACTGTAGCTTATTATAAATTCTGAATTCTTTACTTTATGGCTTTCTCTGGCTATACTTCTTCATCCCACCGGTCTTGTGAATCCCATGGTCTGTTACTATTACAAACGCAGCCATCCACGCTAAACTACTGTGTTACTCCGGTGAGACATGAACTACTCGATGCCTTGTTTAGTAACCTTAACCATCCACAGACATTTCTACTACTCCTTTTATCCAAGCCAGTCATCCCCTTTAATCCAATAGCCACAACACACATCTCCCATACACTGTTGTTATGGTGTTACACTTCCACGCGCTAACCGCTTCTGTTCTTACTTTTTATTATAAGGGGCTTCTTGACAATTATCTGTTTCTCTTTAATTAATTAGACGCCTCCACTAAATTATCTGCCATGGCTTCACGCAATATTTCTCTTTTCCCTTCCGGCAGGTTTTTATTGCTGGTTCTTAGTTTTTAATTGCATTATAACCATTTTTATTTTCCTCTGTACGCATGTCCGAAGGTGGGATCGAACTCACGATCTACTTATTTGCAGCAATCACCTCTACCAACGCAACCATAGAGGTTGCTCAGCTTTTGTTAGCTAATGGTGGTATTATTCTATACATACCAGTGATCGGTTATGAGTAGTGGAAAAACAAGTGGAGTTGAATCATGACTCTTATTTTTTTGTACTTATACGCATTCATACATTTTTCTGACTCACTAAACACCAAACATCTCAAAGGTTTGAACTACTCTGAGTATTCATACTTAACAACATGTATGATGTTGATGATTTAGACTCTCACTAACTCATTATATGCAGCCAATACAAAATAAGTACGATTCGCTAACGAAAAATAAAATAATCTGTAGAAGGTTTCACAGTGGCGTGTGTGATTTTTTTTTATTATTTCAGTAGAAGGTTTCACAGTGGTGTGTGAGATGTTTTTTTTTATTATTATTTTAGTAACTTTAAAGGTTTTTAGAATAATGTTTAGAGGAATGTTTATTACTTTCACAATGCTTCGAAGTAGAACCTTTTTAACTCTTGCATATATAATTCAACCAAAAAGATTTTTACGTTTAAAAAACTGCTTAAAAACCAAAAGCTGCTTTGAAGAAAATTTCTTCTATTTCGAAAACATTTCTATTAGAAAATTAATTTTCGAGAAAATTTAATTGAAAATTTTTACGTGGCAACGTTCTTAGTGAAAGTTTTCCTAGGAAAATTTTTTAGTTGAAACTTTTTATCAGCCCAATTATAAACAAAAATTCCGTGCGAGTTCTTTCACTTTTCCCTTTTCTCCAATTATAAATTTTTCCCCTTTTGATTGACTGCGGAAAGTGAAAAAAATCCGGGGGAAAAAGTAGGTATTCTAAATTATAAAATAAATATTATATGAAAATAAACAAAAAATCGCCCTTCAAATTACGATGATGCCACTTTTTTATAATTTTATTCCCACGGAATTCATAATTGGAGGAATCTTTTCTCAAGAAAAATTTTTTCCGTGCGAAAGAAATTCCGTGAGAGTATTCATAATTTGGCTGTATAAGTTTTAGGCAGAGTTTAAAAATACAGTAACGAGCCCTATTACTAGTGGTTTTTAAAAAAGAAAGGTTTGTATTGCTGATTATACATTTTATTAGTTTTCATTTATTACATTTTCATTGATTATTACACACTTCTATATTGATAAAAAATATTTTATATTTTTATTTTTGTCCCTATATATTAATGTAACAATCGCCGTCCTTTTGTAAAGTACTAAAGAATAGAACGGTTAATTTTTCTTGAGTGGCTTGAATGAGTTAAATGAGTTGTAAGTATTCAGAGTATTTTTCTAAAATTATAAATCTAAACGACATACTTCACGAATCATACATATATGAGTTCGATGTCGACGTAGTACTCATAATCATAAAACTTGTATTTATGAATCATTCTTATAGTGAGTGCGAACAAATCTGAGTCGTAAAATTTAAATGATGTATACTCACTTGAATTTAAAATTTTGTAAGTGATTATGAATAGCGAAAAAACGACTTATTGCCGATCACTGATACATACCATTAGTGGAAGTAACTTTATTCACCACTCTCATATTGTTAACAACAACAGGAGTTACCAGATCTTACTTTCGTAACAATATTTTATATATGTAATAACATTCAACTACACATTTACATTTTTTGGTTCAATTTTCTAAGATAAATTTTTATAAAAAATATTACAAGTTTTTTTTTTTGTATTTGTGGCTAACCATACTAAAAAATGCGAAGGAGCTCATCGCTTAAACCAAATACATATGTATGTATGTACAATTAAAAATTTAATTATATTTTATTGTCTTTGTTATAAATTGGCCAGAAATAAAAATGTTCTTTTTTCTGTATTTTGTATTCAATTACAAACTTAAAAATGAACACTGTATGTCTTAATTGCAATTCTTTTATGAATGTATAATACAAAGCACAATCAGCTGTTTCAGTACGGAAAGTGCGATCAGTTTCGTAACTTGCTTAAAGAAACTTGACGAAAAGTGTTCTTAAGTACATTACACATATAACTGAATGTATTTGCACAGTTGTTTAAGTTTGTTTAAGTTATCTTATGCACATTATAGTTGGGCCTTTACTCTCTATAAAATCGGGGTATTGCTGCAGTTATTGAATTTTTCAAGCGGAATAACTGAGTTTGCTAATAATGTACGCAAGTTTGGAAAGAATACTTAGTTTTCTGCACGAAATGCAGCTCACAGTTGAGAAAAATTGTGGACAAAACAATTTTGCTGTTTCTAAACATGAAGCAGCAACGTTAGTTTTTTATTTTTATTTAATTTTTTATGTAGGATTTGATTAGCATTTGCGATTATTAATTAGAGATGTTCTTACCTCAAATGGTGAAACAAGTACTTTTTTAATGATAATACTTTATTTCTTCTCTTTACCAAAATTATCAAAATTATACATGTTACGCGGAGGCTCCAAAAGTTACAAAACATGAAAAAAATGTAACCAAACGGCAACACTGATGTGTCTGGTAAAAAATTTAGGTGAATATCGCGTGTATAGAATAATACGATCAGTGTTACCCGTTTTCCTTCGAGTTTTTCGGCAAGTGGCTTAAAAGTACTTTCGACTTGTAGGAACAATCAACATCATCTTGGTAATCGTAAACTTTAGGCCAGATTCGTATAGGCTTTTTAGTACTTTATTATCGAAATATTGACTTAGGTGTATAAAAGAAAGTTATTCTTGCTGTGTTTCATAATTACCAAGCGTGTAATTAGAGTTTCCTAATCTTTTAAAAAATTCGTAAACACTAGAAAATTTACTTTGAGATACAGAGTTACAGAATTTTAAAATTGAAAAATTGATAAGTTATTTGGAAGCCGATCAAGCATTTCTTTTAGCAACTTATTTAAATATAGAAACGGCTTTCTTGTAAAATCAACGTAATAGTTACATCTAAAACATGCTTGTTCAATTCAGTTTGAAATTCTGGGCCAAAATCAATGTTGTCCATATTCAAAAACCATTTTGTAAATATACAGGCATGACACGGAACTTAATTCCGACCGAAAATGGTTTTAACTTCGCTAATTGGTTCTACAAAAAACTAAAGATGTAAAATTTCTCCGAAATTAAATCACTTTTAAATTTCAAAGTGGAATTTAGATCCTTTAAAATTTCGTTATTTGCGGCCTTCAAATTTACGTTTATTATGTGTCATTATTTAGATTAGCCTTGCTGTTTACTTTGGTGTGCGCAATATTGCCACATTTAAATAAAAAGGTGGAGATTAATCATTTTATAGAAATAAGCAAAATCGATCGGAATCTGAAGAAAGTCAAACAAAATAAATCGGAATTGTTCATACGGAATCAAAACCATTCCGATCGGAATTTGTGACATGCCTGATATTTTTTCTTCAATATTTAATAATTCTATATCATTACCTTTTTGTTGTCAAATGCCTTTTCTCATTCAATTTTAACAATTTTGACTTTTGAACACCACTGCATTTTTTAATCGTCTTTACCATTTGTCATTTAACTCAAGTATTAATATATATTATATAGCAGTCATGCCGAATTTGGTTAATTCGCCAATAAACATGCATACATTTCAAATCAACTTTAAACCTAAAAAATAAAGCTGCCAGGTTTTTAATCTGTTTTTAAATGCAAGGTTATCGTAAAGAAAACCATAACAAATAGCCAAAAATTCCGCCAAATATTTTAAATACCGACAAAAATCTCGCCGCTCGCCATTTGAAAATTTTTATCGTCATGTTTGGCGAGAAATCGCCATAATTGCCAACACTGAATATGACAACTAGCTAACACAAGTTAAGTTCATAGGCTCAAGCTTGCCATTGGACATGAGTGCGTGCAAAGGAAAAGCAATAATTTTCGTAATACAAGGCCATGCTTTAGGCCATGGCTGATAGTTAAGTGAAGACATCTGTATAATAATTGAATCTCAGCTGTACTTTATAATAAAAGAAGGAGCAAGTAGCTGTTAGTTTAAGGAAGTTACAGAATAAGAACAGTGTATGGCGTGTTGTGGTTATTGGATAAAAGGGGATGACTGGCTTGGATGCACGGCGTAAGTGGTATGTGGATGTTTTAATGCACTAAGCACAGCATTAAGTAATCGTGTATTGCGAGTAATACAGTAATACAGTACCGTAGCATGGATAGCTGCGTTTAACATAGAGCATGTTAATTAGGCAATAGGCCAAATGATTCAGTTATAGCCAGAGCCACATAGTAAGAAATAGAGGTTTTATAATGTGCTTCAGTGTTATTTGCTATTTAAAGAATCTATACGCGTATCTAAAAGGATAAAAAGGTAACAATATTTTTCTAAACTGTAATTACGAATAGTTAGAAAGTGAGCTTTTGTGAAACATTATATTTATGAACATTTTAATAAAAAATTTAATTCAACTTTAATGTTTTTATCCCTTGTAACCTCTGGTAACATTCATACAAATGTACATGTATTTAAGTGACTATGTAATAGGACTTGAAAAGTTAGAAAAATTGTAGTGTGCAGACTGTTTTATACTTCAGAGTTGTTAATAAACCAACCATTCTTAATATTTGAAACAAAGCTCAGAGGTCATTAACCAAGTACGAATATCCCCCTAAATGCCTGTATGCAATGAAAAAATGATGGGAAAAATATAAAAAAATTTAATGATTATGAGGAAAAATATTACAAAATTAGTAAATATAATATAACGAGAACAAAGAGTAGAAAAATAAAAGGAATGCATAACAGCGTGATTCAGACTAAAACTTCTATTGTTAAATTTTAGTTTTTGTACAGGGACTTGTTTGCCATGAAGTAATTATTATTTGTAGACAAAAAAAAATTTGTTTTTGTGGGGAATAATATAACATTTTACTTATATTTTGTCTCATTTCTTTATAGCACTTTTATTTTATTAAATAAGAACATTTTATTTCATCTTCAATGAAATTGTTTTCAACTTGGGATTATTCACAATCAAGTTCATTTATTCTTCATTGTATTACAATACATTAAAATGATATGAATCATTCAAATGTTTAGGAAGCAATACCCTTAAATTAATAAAAAAAAAGAAATAATGACAATTAAACTTATTTTGATTTCCAAAACTAAATAAATTACGTAGAATATTAAAAACAAATTAATTAAAAACAAGTAAGAGTGCTATATTCGGATATGTTAAATCTTATATACCCTTCATATATGTAAATCTACTTTAGTTAAGTAACTCCAATCAAAGAAGCAAATATTGGGGTGACAGAGGATTAAAAAATAATAAAAAAATTAAGGACAACATAAGTAAAATTTTACATAAGTGCCGATAATCTTAATGGGTTTAAAATTTTTTTAAATTTTTATTATTTCCTTAAAGACCTTGATAAAAGCTTTTAAATAACACCCGTATTGATATTTTAAAAAATTTGAAAATTTCATTAGCCCCGTATATTACTTTTTTTTTTTTGCTTTTGTGATTGGTGTAACTTCATTATTCCAAATTATATGGAAAAATTAGAGATAGGCATGGTGTTTTGCCAACTGTATCTCAGAAAATGGGCCGATCTTGCTGATTTCCAATAGCAGCTCCTTCGACATATGTCTAAACGAATGCCGTACTTAAAATTTGCAAAGGCAAGCTTGATTTCAATATTAATACGGACGGACAGACGGACATCGTTGAACGACTTCGCTATGCTTAAGACCTTAGAATGTATATACCTAATGGGGTCGGAAATGGATATTTAAGAAATTACAAACGGAATGACAAACTTAGTTATACCCTTTTTTTCACTTTCTGTGGTGAAAGGTATGATTAAGATTTTTACGTTTTCTTCTACTGGTTAAATTTACACGAAAAAAGGTCACTGCAGTATAGGTTTCTGAACTTTTCTCTTTTTTTAATGACGACTGAATAATTATTAATACAGTTTTTTAAAAATGTATTAAAATTGAATTATTTGTCGGTTTTGATTAATTTTTATTTTAATTTCTAAATATTTTTAGAAAGAAAAATTATTTACAAATGTATACGGACGTTTTCCAAAGAAAACAAGAAAAAATAGACGATGGGCCGCCACATCCTCCATCAGAATTCTACGAAGCTATCTACCTTATGTTATGTACGTTGTAAACATCATCTATTTAACAAAAAAATCGTAATATTAATTTGGTTAGACGAAGTCCACACACATCTTAAAACATTTTTAACCGACTTCAAAAAAAGAAGGAGGTTATACAATTCGGCTGAATGTTGTTTTTTTTAAATATTTGTGGCTCCAGAACTCAGCCATTTCTAATCCGATTTTGAAAATTTTTGGCAATATGATAGACTATGCTTACAGACTGGCCCCGCTTTAAAAATAGTTCATATTCTTAAAAACTAAGGGTGTCCCCATACAACATACATATTTTTTACGTGTATAAAGAACGATTCTGAAAATTTAAAATGACTGCATATTACTATGGCTCCCAAAAACAAAAAATTATACAAAAATAAATCAAAAATTAAAGGATGCCCCCATAATTGATGTAAATTTACTTATATAGGCCTATCTTTTGAACCGTTATAGACAAGCGCTTGTAAATTTGACGCAATGTCGATTGCTATGGCCGTTATAGTAATAGCTGATAATATCTAAAATTATAAATCAAAGGATGCACCAATAGTTCATTTCATTTGGTATATGGCCATACTTTTAAACAGTTGTAGACAGACGATTGAAATTTACAAAGAACCTGTATTACTAACTCCTCTATAACAACAAGTATATAATTTGGATTTGGAAATAAACGGGTGTCCCAATAGTTGATATAATATAGTGTATGTGGCCGGAAATTTGAACCATTATATACAGACAGCTGAAATTTAAAAGGGACATGTTTTCCTAAATCCGCTATAACAAGAAGCCTATAATTTGAATTTAGAAATTAAAGGGTGTTCCCATATAGACCATTTTTTTAACCTTTATTTACAAACACCTTAATTTAAGACAGAATGCCCACTACTTTATTTGGTATAATAAGAAGTATAAAAATGTTATATTATAAATTAAACAGTTAATATAATTGGATGTATATGGGCAAACTATTGAACCGTTACAGACAGATGGTTGAAATTTACACACAACCTGATTGCTAAATCTACTACAACAGCAAGTATATAATTTAAATTTGGAAATTAAGTAGTGACCCTATAGTTGCTGCAATTTGATATATATTGTCAAACTATTGAACAGTTGAAAAAGTATAAGGTTTGGAGATATAAGTGTGTTCCAATAGTTAATGTAACCTAATTTATGTGGCCATACACTTAAGCTGTAATAGACAGACAAATAAAATCTGTTTTAAAGTCAGTTTTTTTCGCAAGAATTATTTTGTAGTTCTCTCTGTAACTCGTTTTTGCTTCGTCCTACAAAAAAAGTATTTTTAAAAATTTTAATAAATTTTATAAGTTTGTTAAAAGAAGTTTTACTGTTTTAAATATTATTTTTTATTATTAAGTTAATTAAGTTTTATGGTTGCTTTAATTTTTACCCTGACCAGGATTCGAACCATCGATTTTATAAATTAATTAAATTTTACTTTATTTTCGGCTTTTTGGTTCTTTTTAATCAATTTTCTAAACATTTTTGGAAAGAAAAATTATTTACAAATGTATGCGGACGTTTTCCAAAGAAAACAAGAAAAATTAGACGCTAGCAGAATGAAATGCAGCACTAAATTTCTGCAATTTCTACAAATTTATGTACAAATAAACAAAATCGTTTAACAAACAGTGGAAAAAAAGGATCCTGAAGTTTTTTCTGTGTCTATTTATATATAGAGTCAACTTCTTATATACAGCTCGGCATGTCAACTGATTTTGATTAGCATTAACACATAGCACTCTTAATTAAGATAAGTTTTTTTTTAATAATTATTTATTCTTTTTATTTCTTTAATCGAGTTTTTTCTAAGTCAACGAAACTCGGCAACAAAGCTTTAAAATTAACTAAAATCGAACCAGCCAGAAGAGAGTTCTTCCCAGCAAATAAAAATTTTAAGGTCAGTGAAAGCTCAACTAAGAAGACTCCAAAATTCAATTTTTGCCCCGCCCTCTTTTGTGGGCGGTGACGTAAAATATTAAGTTAAAAATAATATAAGTATTAAAAAAATACCATTAAAACAATTATTTCTAAGCCTTTATGTCGAAGTTAAGGTATCTTTCTAATTCCTAACCCTTCCTACAAGCCAAGTATATTAATAAAAATAAATTTTTTATTTTATGAATTTATTTCATTTGAAAATATGTAATTACTTTATTCATAATAATAACTGATTTTTTTCTTCTGTTTCTTCAAATATAAGCAAAAACAGAAAAAAGTAGAAACTTGCAATAACAAAATAAAAGTCTTAAATTGTGGTAGCGCTAAATAACTCCTAAATGAAATAAGCCCCAACAAAAATGAAATAACTCCCAAACTAAAAAAAAAAAATTACTCCCAACGTCCAAATGAAATAAGACAAAAAAAAACTTAACCGTTAATTAAAAATAAAAATATTTTTACAAAAAAAATTAAATAACTACCAAATGAAATAAGTCCCAACAAAAATGAAATAACTTTCAATACATATTATATTTGCTCCCGTTCACTGTTTAACTGTTTTAACCTCCATGGTATAACAGGTGCCTCCTGATGAAAGAGGTCCTTAATTTTGATATCATACCAGCTATCAAGGGTCAGCTATACAGGCAATATTTTATTAGCGAAGCCGCTGTTCCATATACCATAGAGAGATCATTGAGCCAATCCGGCCTGTGTAGTCGGTCTTTGGGCGGATGGAAGGGTTTAAACTCTAAAATATCTATCTATTCTCTATGGTATAACAAACACCGGCTTCACTGACTTAAAATTTTCTGTGTAGCCAGAACAATGGAATAAGTCCTAATTAAATAGCTTCCATTAGGTGACTTCTAATAATAGCTCTTTAATTAGTTAAAATTAAATAACTTCTATACCATACCTAAAGGTTGAAAGAGAAAAAAATTTTAAATACCATAGAGGAGAAAATTTTTCAGCCCGGCCGAACGCCGCACAGTGGCGCCCGTAGAGCGGTTGCTCTACGGGCAGGTTGCAAAAACCAAAATTTTTATGAGTGCCCACGATTTTAAATATGCCACTCTTAATAATATCACATTTTTAGTTTAGAAGATATAACCGTTTAAAGGTGACCGACTTTCGTTTTTCAAAAAAACACACAATTTTTAGTCAATTTGTTGCGATTTCAGGTATAATATCACGAAAAATAGGTAACGAATCGCCATATTTTTTGTTTGTATTGATTGATGTATTTATTATATGTATAATGATAAAAAAATTAACTGTTTGCTTTGTGTTTCTCCTGGTAAATCACTATTTAAAAACTATCCGTTTTTTCACTATTTTTCAACTTTGAGGGAAAATAAAAAAATCTATATTTTTCTATATTTGCGATATTTGCAAAACCTGTTCTTTGATTATTTCTTTACATAATTCAAAAGGTTTTATCTGCCTGTACGTGCCCGTTTGGCTTCTGGAGGTAAAAAAGGTTAAAAAGACATGGTTGCAGAAATTGTATGGCGTCCATCCCATATATGTTTTGACTGACAGTAGTTTTTTTTAGTAGTAAATTTTTTTTTTAATTTTTTTTTTAGTAGTAAATTTTTAGGCAAGGTAGCATAAGCCTATATATTGCAAAATAAGCACAATGCATAGATTAGTCTACGACTGAAAGTTGGCGCAACAATTACTGAAACCATTAAAGAATTTAAGTACTGAAAACATGGCGTTGAACAATTTAAAATTATTTGAACTGTTTGGAAAGTCAACCACACCAAAGTTTTTCACGGAAGCTGCTTTAGAAGAACTTGATAGCTTATACGGAAATATTGAGAGAAGCGAAATTATAAAAAATAATTTTTATCTGATATATGCAAGTATTAAGGCAAAATGGGTGAAATCTAGCCGAACCATTCAGAACTTCAACTCCAAATACGAGGACTGGCTTAATGAAGACACCATCCTGGCTATATTGGCGGTATATAAACCCACCACATCATTCAGAGGAGCAAAAAAAGGCAAAAAAAAAAAGTATTGAGGAGTGTTCAATTTTCACAAGAAAGAGGAAACTTGCCGATGCCACCAATGACTTCACCACGAAGCATTTATCGGACGCGCTAGCTATTAAATATACAAAGGATAGTGAACGAGTTAGGTCTCAGATAACCAAAGCTGTTGCTGATGCAAGCCAACTGCGACTAAAAAGGATTAAGGAAAGCATTCCCATGCCCACGAACGCACACATTAAAAAGTATAGTTCCGAACAAGCCTTGGCCTTGTTTATGGACTTAGAACTTTGAAAAGAGAAATATGAGAAACTACGGGCATCTTTAACGCGACACGGCGCTGGCCAAAATAAATTCTCAACCACTGCATACGGAGTTTACGGAACTCTCTGCGAAAGCCAATCTGCAGGATCTCATGGGCCATACAGTAAAACGGTGGTTGGAGAGTCTTCCTGAAAATGAGGCGAAAATTCTTCCTGAGAAGTTGACATTGATCAGCAAATGGGGCTGCGATGGATCATCCGGACAAAGCGTTTATAAGCAAAGGATATCTTCCGATGACGCTACAATATCGGACGGAAATATGTTTATGGCATCTGTTGTTCCTTTGCGGTTAAAATCTGATGTTTCCCTACACTGAAGAAATCTACGTTCGTCATCAGTGCATTTTTGCCGACCAATAATGTTTCTGGAATTGACAATTAAATCGTGAAAAGATTGGGAACGATCTTGGATGCTTTAAACTGCAAAGAAAATGTCAATTCTACAAAATATGGGGAATATGCGTCGAAAACTGCATCTCTTTTAGCAGAAATGTATCCACAGAAGAAGTTGACCCCGACCGTCCATAAAATATTGGCGCATGGCAAAGATAATTGAGTTCCAGTCTTTGCCAATTGGAGAGCTTTCTGAAGAAGCACAGGAGTCTCTTAACAAATTTTATAAAAAATATAGATTGCAGAACACATTCAAAACATCAAGGGTAAGGCAAAATGAAAACCTCTTCAACATGTTGGCAGCATCTTCCGATCCATTTATTTCTTCCCTGCGGCATGTGAAGTCACGAATAGAGTTAGAAAATAATTATAGTTTAGAAATGCTTAGTCTTTTAGATATACCTTCTCTTACGATTTGTGATGAATATTTTACAGAAAATTGAAAAAATTAATTTAAAAAAAAATATTTTTTTTTATTTGTTGGGTAATAATTTAAAACATAAAACCCTAAAGAAAAAAAAAAAACTATTTAAAAATGTAAAAATAATTTTTTTTAGTTACCATAAAATTGATTTTTCTACTAATTTTAACTTTGATAACACATAAGTAGGCCCCTACAAGGCGTAGCACCCTTTCCAAACGCTCATTTCATAGGCTGAACAGTTATCTATCATATGCTGTTTAAACTGTAATTATCTTATTCGGTTCAAAAGATACGATTTTTGCAACGAAAAAACTCAAATGGCGCCACTGCGCGCCGGCTATACAGAAAAAGTTTGTAAGCGAAACCGATGTTCAATATATCCTGGAGGAGGAATAAAAAAAAAAAGAAATAAAACAACTCTAAAAAATTCGAAGATTATATTGAATTAAATAACTTTTAAATGAAATAACTCCCAATAAAAATTAAATAACTCCCAATTATCAAAATGAATGAAATAACGCCCAACAAAATCCAGTTAGAGAGTTATTTCATTTGTTATGAAAAATTATGAAATAACCTCTATTGTATAGTAATTTAAAACTTTCACTACACAATTTCTCTAAAACTTTTCTAAACTTTTCTGAACTAAATATTATTATATTAATTTTAAACGAATTTTTTTATAATTAGAATTTAAGATAAAATTTTTATAAAAATTAATATAATATATAATAATATAATTAATTGCAGTAAATATAGACTTTCACAGAAAAGAATTAATACAAAATCTTTGTTCGCTTTGCCACAAATAAATATATTATCAAAACCATTAAGAGTCAATAAGAACGTATGCAATTTACTCAATTTCCCTGTATTTAACAGAGTGCCAGAACAACAAATCTAGAGCAAAAGCTTTGAAAATTCACTATACAATGTAAAATTTTGCAGTACGTCAACTTGCGAACATCAGTCTTTACATTTCCTAAATTTAATTTTTGGCTTAATGTCCGGCTGGATTGACAAAATACGCCTCTGTGCGGCATCCTAGTTGTAAAATTAGTAAAAAATTTTCTTCTTTCTTCTAATATATTTTAATAATTATTCATTCTTTTCTATTGTTTTGAATTCGTATATGGAAATGTAAGACTTATTGAAAAACTCTCAATTTATTTAAAAATGTTTGCCAAACAATAGCAAAGTTTATTCCAAATATTTAACTGACAGCCAAAACAATAACAATTTGAAAAATTTGTAGAATTTGGACGGGGACGAATTGTGTTAAGCTATGTACAGACGGTTGTCAGATCTAACAATATTGTCAGAAAAATATTCAGAAAATGTCTAACAATCGTGTGAACTTACAATTGTTGTCTGACAATATTGTCAGAAAAACCATTGTCAGAAAATTGTCAGACTTCTACCTGACAATAAATTGTTAGATATCTTACAATTGTGTGAACACATTTATTTGCATTGTCAGGCATTGTCAGTATAAAATAAATTGTAACATGTTTGAAATTTTAAACATCTGACAACGATATCATTGTCAGATAAAATTTAATGAAAAAAAGTGAAAAATTCTTTAAAAACAAACTTAAAATAAAAATTTAAATTAAAATTAAAGCAGAAAAAAGAGAGTTAAAAAATGGACAGCGACGGTATTTAACGGGATGATTTTAATGGTGGGAAAAAACTTGCCTTTTTCAAGCACTTTGAAAATGGCATATAGCTCGTCGGGAACAAAGCTCGAATAGTTCAAACTGGAATACGGAACAAGTATTGTAGTGACCGACATTTTTCATGTCCTATCTATTGAACCGTCATAAACAAACGCTTGAAAATTGGACAGATTGTATATAGCTATTACCTTTGTAATAAATATAAATATTCAATATAGATCATTTTATTTTATGAACATATATGATGGTTGTAAAAAGATCTCTGATATTTACAAAGAATCTGTATAGCTAAGTCCTCCATAATCGCAAGAATAAAATTTGATAATTTGGTGTATGTGACCAAAACTTTCAACTGTTATAGATAGACAACTGAAATTTACAGGGAACTTGTATTGATAAGTCCAATTTGAATTTATAAATTAAAGGGTGTGCTCATACCTGATGTAATTTTACATGTATTAGCCCTATCTTTTGAACCGGTTTATACAAGAACTTGACAAAGTGTCCACTAATTTCTGTGGTATATTAAGAAATATAAATTTAAAACTAAAAATAAGGGGTGTCCCAATAGTTGATGTATGTGGCCAAACTTTTGAACCTTTTTAAACAAATAGCTAAAATCTGTTTTGAAGTCGTTTTTTTTTATATTCGCTAAAAACGTAATTTGTTTTGGTAAAAATTTATAATATTAATTTGTAACTTTTAAAATAATTTACATTAAAATTAATTAAAAAATATTTTCTATTGTATTTTTTAATTCTTACACTTGGCAATTCTTACTACCGTGTGAACTACCAATTTGTTGTCTGACAATGTTGTCAGAAAAATTTATTGTCAGATAATTTTCTTACAATGGAATTGTTAGTTTTCTTACAAATGCCTTGCAATCGTGTGAACTGACAATCTAAATTGTGTTTACAATTTTTATTTGCCTTGTCATTGTCACTACATTGTTAGGTCTGACAATATTGCAAGATCTTACAACCGTCTGTACATAGCTTTAGTCACAAAATTTTTGTGGTTACAAAAATGAACATTTTAATTCTAAAGTGATTAAAAATAAACATATACAAATAGAATTAATAACATCAATCTCGATTGATAAAAATATTATTTGCAACATTGTCCAATAATTTTAAATGATATGTCTAGTGGTTTGTTATTAAGATATTTTTATCGAGATTCATTTGACCATGATTGAGCTGACAATTTTGTTATTGCAACAAAAAATGTATTGTGTGTGCCCATTATTATTTTAAACAGTTAATGTTACGTCCTAATACGAACACGTAATTATGAACTGAATGCATTTAGTATTACCTTGCATGTACAGTGAAAGGTCTTCTAATGTATAAATTTTGAAGTTTTGAAGCTTAGTACAGCGCTACTTTTTTAGAATTCAGCGTTTAGCGCGATTTATTTAGGTAATTTTTGTACGAATTTAGCAATGAAGTTTGAAGAGTTGACCCAAACTTAATATTTTTTTATTTCTTGCTATTTTTTACGTTTTTACACAACCCAAAGACAAATGAACTATTTTAAATGGTGGTGCATCTTAATTACTATCCGAAAACCTAACTTACCTATAAGCTGCAGCAAAAGAATTGTTTTTAACTTTATCTTTCCTATAAATTTTTATAATCATTTAATGAGGCTAAAATCTTATAAAAACTTACAGCACAAGTAATCTTTGCAAATCTCATTGTAAAATCAACACATTTGTAACACATTTCAATTAAAACATAGCACTCTGGATACTTGGAGTGGACTGATATATTTTCCTGCAACTTGTTACTAAATTGTACAAGTCGGTCTCAAGTTATGGTGAAATCTGTAAAACAGTCCATGAAATTTAAAATATTAATCTCTTTACTATTATGAACCGGAACATTACTCGGATAAAAATAAAAAACCAGACCGAAGACCTTTCACTGCATTAAAAATACATTTGATCAATTCGTATGTATACTTTATTGGTCGTTGATTGGAACTCCGTAAAATATATGTTAACTGCAAGCAACAAAAAGTCATTCCATGTGTAAATTTTGAATTAATTTTGTAGTAATTTTTCTAGGATCCCGAGGACGAAACCGTTTGATTTTTGAGATTAGCTGTTCGAACATGTTCTGTAAAGATATGTACTTAATTGAAAGTCGTAGAAAACGAGATTTAATCATATGTGTCCTTATTTATTGGAGAGCAATAGAAAGACACTTAAAATTAAGAAAGAGTTCAAGAGGTGCGGCAAGCAACAGAAAATATGTGACATGCAAGATGTGGTTAATACGCAAATACTTGAATTTAACTCCATATGGAAAGAAATATATTTGTCATAACAATATTTTTCTATCAACTTTATGCAAGTTACATTACTTTAACCGCTTTGACCTTTTTTAAAACAAGTACTTACAGAGTGGTCACTTTTCAATTTTAGTTTTAAAATTTACTTTTGAAATAAATTTCTTCAAATAATTTTAACCACTTTATACTTTTTTTATTAAAGTTTTGTGAGTAAATTCTAGGTAAATGAATTTTCAAGTTTATTTCATTTCTGCCGAATTTCTTGAATCCGATATCTTTATAACATTTAATAAACATGATGAAGTTTAGAGATTTTAAACATCCGATTGGATTAGTTAGTTAATGATTCAGACTTTAAGTGTCGGGGCAATTAATGAATAATTTTAGAAAAATATTTTCTCGTATTAAAATCTTAACTGCAAATAGTAAATATTTAAAAAATATTCTCGTCTCTTTAATTAAATAATTTGCAAAGTACCTGTTCATAGAAATAAATTATCGTAGTGTTTTTTTATATTTTATTTTTCATCCTCTTTCAACTGTATAAAAGAGCTGAAAAAAATTCAGCCGTCTACAGCGGAGAAAGAACAATGGAATTACTGTTGGTTATTGTTGTTTTTGCTTAAACTTTGATTTTTGTCTTTACTTTATTTTTTGGACAAAAATCTTTAGTTTATTTAAAATGTTTGTCAAAAGTTTCCTGAAGAGATAAGTAAGCGGTAACGAAATGGCCATTGAAACGTACTTTGACCCTCAATAATCAATATCGGTAAGTAAGTTAATCGGGATAATTAAATTAAAAAATAGCACGAAGTTTTTTATAAAATAAATATTTAAAAATATTCGCGTGTCTCTAATTAAGTAAAGCAAGTTAAACTTTAACTAAAAAAAGATCGATTCCTGCAAGATGGATGTCCTACAATTAGTTTCTTAGAATTATTTGTAACAAGTTTATTTGATAGCAGACAATATTTGAAGTCTTGCTGCAGTTTGGCATTTCAGTAAGTTATCTTGCCCAAGTAGAATAGAATTCTCTCTAGTGAACATCAACTGTCGTAAATGGAAGTTTCACTGTATACATTCATGTGAATAACAAACAATTCTTTTATATTTATGTGAAAGTCAATATTACCAATTGCTTTGGGTGCATTTGTTGAATGAACTGAAGTATAAGCAATAGCCAGTCAAGGGACAAAATCAATTTTCATTTCCAATGTCCTGTGGTTGAAAACTTTTTCATTGACATAATATTGTACACATGTACACACATTTAACCAGATAAGATTGTTAAATATCAACATTGTTTATTTTGCTTTTGTATAAAACAGGAGTCCTTAAAAAATATTCAAATTTCAGTATATAGTGCGTTCATAAGTGTTGGTGAGTAACGTGATTGTTTAATTCAATAATATTTCTAAACTCGTTAAATATTTAATAAAAAAATCTTTGTATTGATGGCAGTCTTTGCTTTTAATTTTGGCAAAGCGCTCGTTCGTACGTAAATTGTCCTTTATGTCGTTTCTGTTAAATGGTTTTATTTTGCATCACTGCCCCTTGTACGTTGTTGCTGGTTTATGGACCAAGCCAAAGACAGAAAATTTGAATTTAAATCAAATAAACAAAATACGCCTCTATGCGAATAGAAATAAGGAAATGTGTTTAAAACACAGTTAAAAAACACAAAACAATTTTTACCAGCGTAATGTTTTAAGCTTCAGTGCACAAAAACAATTTTGTTGACCTACTTTTATAAAAGTTAGATGCCGCTTTGCTATGAAAGTAGTAACAAAATATCCAATGCCGCTAACATTTTTGCATCGTTTCATATATAAAAGTATCGACCGAACATTGATTTCAATAAATTTACGTTACGTTTGTATCAATGTGTACAAGTTTATTTCCATTCTGGGAGAGATTATATAGATTTGATGTTTTAGTAATAATGGCTCTAAAATGACGAAATTTCTTGATTCCCATAAATGATTTACTATAAGCATTCTTAATATTTTAAATAATATTTTAATTTCCAAAATAATTTTAAAAATTGCATAATATGCGATTGCCCTTGGCTTTTGGGAAATCTAAGTTTGTAAAAGTTTCTTTATTTTCATCACTCCTTTTGCCTGCATTTAAAGTTTGCATGAACTAAATCAGTCAAATGTTTAAATGAATATAGAAAAATACAAGCGGTGTTGTTGGTAATATTTATGTAGAAATAAAGACGACAGCGGAGTAAAAAAATGACATGGCTTGAATTTTGAGGAGCTGTTTATGCCCTTGGTTTGTGTTCGTTCGCTGCGTGCGTTTTGTAGTTTTTCTATTATTTGAAATAACACTCACAACTGCAATAACGAATATAAAATTAAAAGCAAACTGTACAAATTTCGATGCCATGAAAAGTTTCAAGGTAATGGGATGATCTAGTCGTTTGAGAACCATCTTAAACGAACCATGAAAACTACAATTATTATTTAAATGCAAAAATTCCAAAAGCAGTAATTGTGTGCTATTTCTCTTTAATTGTGTATGTTAAAACAGTAAAATATGTTCAACCTATATATAAGAAAAATCATTCGCGCTCTCTTCTCGGTGTGATCAGAAGTAATTCTGTCATTTTTAAAAATTAAAGATAACACAATTGTGTTATGCAGCTATAAGTTTGTATTTGAATTCATGCTCAGAATTGTGATATGTGATTTATTTTTAGGAAAAACTTTTCGTTTTTTAATGACATCTGACTTTAGTCAGGTTTAAGATATCCTTAAAAATTTCGATATTGACATCTCCTCTGATGATGACTTCAAGGTCACTTGTTGGCAGCCAAGGGAATAGTCTTCTTCTGAAGAAAGCTTTAAAAAGGGTTTGTATATATCTCTGTTTTTTTTATTTTAACAATTTACTTATTTGCACCATTATAACAGATCTTATTTCTGAATAGTGCCCACAGAAAATCTAAAAGCCCAGTTTGAATCTTATGACTATTACTATACCTTCATTTTTTGACACGCAAACTACATTAAATTTAAGTAATAAAAGAGATGATTTGTGGCGACAAAAAAAAATTAAGTACCATAGCATTTTGTAAAAATTGTAACTGCTTCTGAATATTTTTCTAAATATTTCCCTGAAAGTAATTATCAGGAAGTGGTTATGTACACTAAAATGTACTTTTAAAAGAGGCTGAAATTAGAAAATTTCTACGGTTGTTTAACACGATGTCTTGTTTTGGATATCCTCAAGTTAACATGTATTGGGTACAAAATTTTGTAATGAGCTTATTGCGGGAAATGCAATTCCTACATATAAGCTGGAAGGTACAACCTGTTATTGACTTAGTTAGCTTCCGGCTACAACCAATTAGATATTGAACTCACAAATTACTCTTTACTGGGAGGTGTCTAGCCCGCCAAGTTATGATATCAAATTCCCCACCAGTCGGTTAATAAAATTATGTGTTTAATTTTCATTCATATATTTTTATGAATAATATATATTTTAAATATATTTAAGAAATATATGGTTTTACTCAAAGAAAACATATTTGTCCTTAAAAAATTGCCGGACTTAGTTTAGTCTTAAACACATATTAAACTTTTACAAAAAAAGGGATAAAAAAATATTGTTTGTTTTCAAACGGCTAGAACTCGCTGCCACTTTAAAAGAGAATTTTAAAACGTGGCATGTTGTAAATTTGGACATAGGTGATGATACTCGCTTCGTACTTCATATGTATGTCCGAAATTCGACATCGAATTTACCCATATTTATATTCTGATATTGTCCTTACTTTCTTTTAAAATTTCGTTAATAATTTATATTCTAGGCGATTTTTAAAAGCTTTTGTGCATAAGCAGAACATGGCTATTATGTAGAGATAATTTTCGAAATTATATAAATAAATTTTATAATGACAATAAAAAAATAGTTTTGTGAAATATTATACTGTAGTAAAGGGGAAAAATGGTAAAAACAGTTTTATGTAGATCTCATGTCTATTGAATGCTTTTCACGTGAACCTTTAGATAGTGTAGCGATTAAAGAGTAACAAGAAGATAAAAACAATACAACGGATTTTGCTGGTGTCTGAAATAATAACGTTATGTTCCCTCACTTTTAAGTAAAACTAGAAATACTAGCATGTAGCCGGATAAAGATATTATAGACTCTTTTAGTTAATAATTTATATCGGCTTGGTATATTCATTTCTTAATAAAAGCCGGAAAAAAACTAAGTCTGGTACTCTGTAAGAATTTGTGAAATTTGTTGAGCGGTATTGATTTCTTCGTCTGAAAAATTTGATATGTAAAAGTTTTTTATTAAAAAATAAAATAAAAACAAGTGAAAGGAAAAATATCAATTTTCTTACAATACACATGCATATGTAGATTTTTTAACAGAATATTTTTTTTTAATAAAGGTTTTCTTGTCTTTTCATTATTTATTTGGCTTGTAATTCATATCAAAGTGAAAGAAAGCATATCGCTTAAAACATTAATACAATATTTTCTTCCTCTACGGACACCACAGATGTTCCTAGCTTTTTTATAATTCATTGGCCATTTACTTTAATTCCATTGATCGCACCGCTCTGATATTTTCTCGCCGTCTGTACGTAATTGGATGCCTAAACTGATCAATTGCAACCCCTAATATTCTCTTATCTGCACTTAAATTAAATAATACATTATAGCCATGGCCAACTGAGATCCACCCTGCTCGATTAATCACCTTTACAAGTTATAGCAACAAAAAAGCATTACCCTAAGAAATAAGACAAAATTAGTATGAAGAAGTTTGTTTAAGTGTGTTTAGACGACGTCATATGGAATTTAAAAATTGCTAAACATATGTATTTTGGTGTGTATGTCAAAATCAGTGTTTATAATTTATGAATTCAAACTTTTATATGTTACGTACATGCGACATAACCTCTTGTTGTTGAAAAGAAAACTAAAATGATTAAAACAGTGATGTCTACTATACATTTCTTAGTAATAACTTTTAAAAAGATCAACGAAAAGCACAAAAGTGCATTTCCTTATTATTATTTATATCGAAATTGCTATTTAATAAATTTGCTATAATATAAATATGTACTTAGGCACTTGGCTGTGTTCGTTATAAGAATACGTCACAAGATTTAGGTACTTGGCACAGTTCGTATGAAGTACATGTTAAGAACTTAAAATAAAGGTACTCAACAAAATTTATTATTTTTTAATTTGAAGTTATTAGTTGCCCTAATAAAGCAACAAACATATACAGTACGAGTAGCACAAAAAACTTTACATACCCAAAAAAACCAATTTATGTAAAATTTAAAATTTTCATCAGCAATATTTATAACCAATCATTGGTTATAAAAAATAAAAGTTTTTTAAAACTAAATTATTAAAAAATTAAAACAGTTAGTTTTTTAATACATAGAAAAGTGTAGATACTCTGTAGTTTACTTTTTGATTTCATAAAAAATATTGATATTTTAATATTTTTATCACCTCCTTTACTCTCTAGCACGGCATTTAAGTGATTATTCATATATTCGGTAGTTTCCGAAGAAATTTTGTCATTATCTTATTGAAAGTACCAACTTCCACACAGACCCATTTCGGATGTTGACTCCTTCAAATTATCTTTTAATACATTCCAATACATAAATCCATCCATTGCTGTCTTAATAAAAACTAAATTTCCAACCCCATCCGCCGACGCACATTCCCAAATCATAATGGAATCGCCCCCGTGTCTTACTGTGGGCATCAAGTTTTTATGTTCCAGCTCTTTATTCTTTTTGCACCAAACTATTTTCCATCAAATTCGAATATATTAAATTTACTTTCCTCACTAAAGACAACGTTTTTCAAAAGTTTTCATCGTCATTTTTATGGTTTTTACCAAACTCCATTCGCTTTACCTTATTAATATCACTAATGATTGGGTTGTTCCGGAGCACTCGGCTATGAAAACCTTCACATCTCAATACAATGCGTACAATGGCAATCGACATTGTTTCCAGGTCTTTTGCTATATCAACAGCTGTTGTCCTCGGGTTTCTGTCAATTTCAATTTAAAAATGTTTGTACACTAGACTTTGAGTGCCCAACAATTTCAAAAAATTTCTCCCAAAGATTTTACATTCTCATGATGCTGAACAATAAGATTTCTGATATCTAAGCTTATTTCTTTAACTTTTGGACACATGGCTGCCAAAACTTAAAACGATTGGTTGCAAACCTTTGAAGTTATTAACTGAGAGACATAAAACATTACAACGTAATGGCAACACATGTGTAAGTTCTTTAATTAGATAATTCTTGCGAAAAAAACCGGCCACATAAATAAGATTACTTAACTATTGGGACACCCTTATATCTCCAAACTTTATACCAGTTCAACTGTTCAATAGTTTAAATTACAGAAACTATAGGGTCACCCTTTAATTTTCAAATTCGAATTATATACTTGCTGTTGTAGTAGATTTAGCTAAAAGTATGGCCATATAAAAAATTAAATGAACTAATGGTGCACCCTTTAATTTATAATTTTAAATATTATCAGCTGTTATAGGTAGGCCTATATAAATAAATCTACAGTTGTGATGGGACACCCTTTAATTTCCAAATTCAAATTATAAACTCGTTGATATAGCGGGTTTAAAAATACAGGTCCCTCTTAAGTTTCAGCATTTTGTCTATATCGGATCAAAAGTTTGGCCATATACGTGTAATTAAATCAAATATTGGGACACCCTTTAACTTCCGATCCAAATTTTGGATTTGGACTAAGCAATACAGGTTCGTTGTAAATTGTCTACTACTGTTAAAAATTAAATGAACTATTGGCACACCCTTTAACTTATAATTTTTAATATTAATACTTGTTACTATAACGGCCATAGCAATAGACATTCTGTCCAATTTTCAAGCATTTGTATATAACGGTCCAAAAGATAGGCCCATGTAGGAAAATATACATCAGCTATGGGACACCCTTTAATTTCTAAATTCAAACTATAAACTCGTTAATATAGCGGGCTTAGCAATACAGGTCCCTTTTAAGTTTCAGCGTTCTGTCTATAACGGTTTAAGAGTTCGGCCACATACTTGTAATTACATCAACTATTGGGACACCCTTTAACTTCCAAATCCAAATTTTATACTTATTGTTATAGTGGACTTAGAAATTCAGGTTCGTTGAAATTTCAAGCGTCTGTCTACAACTTCTAAAAAATATAGCCATAAACATAAATTTAAATTGACTATTGGGTCACTCTTTTATTTATAATTTTTAATATTATTACATGTTACTATAATGGCCATAGAAATCGATTTCTGTCCTATTTTCAAGCGTTTGTCTATAACGGTTCAAAAGATAAGCCCATATAAGTAAATTTACATAAATTATGGGGACAACCTTTAATTTTTAGATTAATTTTTGTATACCTTTTTGTTTTTGGGAGCTAAAGTAATACGCACTAATTTAAATTTTACAGAAGTGCCATATACTGTTCATAATACACTTTAAAAATATGTATGTTGTATGGAAACCAGAGAATGACAATAAGTACTTGTAAAGAAGATACACTTAATTATTTACTCATATTTTTAAGTATTGAGTATACTCATACTTGTAATACAGAAAATACTTACATCTACTTATTTGCTATCAAACAAGTATGAGTATACTCAATACCCATAGCACACATTATTTATACACATCGAACTTAAAAATATAAATGAAATGAAAGTATGAATACAACTAATGTGTTGGGTATATGCCATACCCATACTTATTACTACATAATACTCATAAGTATGCCAAAGTACTTATAATACTCATAAAGTAGTTGAAATACTTATAAGTAAAATAAGTACTTATGGAAACTATGTATATAAAAATGTGTAGAATGTTCAACATTTTGATTATAACTGAACATTAGCAAAATATGGGTAAAAATGGTAGAAGAAATTAAATAGAAAATCTAAATTAGTTTTTTTATTAGATTGAAACGATTAAATTTAAATTAAATGTTATATATTTATTCAATTGTCAGTTAAATTTTTATATATATTCCATCATTACTATTTGTTTTTTATTTTAAATTTATTAAAAATTTTTATAATTCTCGTTAAAACAATACATTTAAACGACATAAATTCTACGAAATACTTAATGAATAATTATATATTAAAACTTTCTATAAGTACGAAAAGTACCTTTGTTGATTTGGTGTTTTTTATTTTTTATGGCATTTACTTAAGATGTTTACAGCAAATAAAAAATTTATTAACCCTTTTTTACTTAAAAAAAATTGCAATACTTTAAAAGTTGTAAATGAACAAATTTTGCTCATATTTTTTGTAAATATTAATGAACAGGTAGTGAGTTATTTTTCTTAGAAGTGCAAATTATATTTCCAATTTGTAAATAATTGACAAATTTTTTATTACCGCTCTTGTTTTTACCTGAATTTGGCATGGCGAACCAGTATAAAAAACACAAGATAAATTAACAATCTCATATATGCATATATGCCGAGTTGCTTACTAGATCCGTGAAAGTACGCTTTTTAAAATAAAAAATTAAATAATAAAATTTAAAAAATAATCAGGAGGTCCCTTAGAACCTTGATTCCAATATAGAATACATTTTTTTCATAAAAATATGATATTTTAAATAGAAAAAAGAGATACAAGTGTAAGAGCACCCAATTTTACCGGTATAGTCGTACTAAAACTGTTGTCTACACATTTTATTTTTGTAAATGGAAAATTTTTTTTATTTAAAAACACATCTTTCTAAATTTGAATTTTAAGAAAATTGCAAATGAAATACAAAAGTTTTCGAAGTGAATTAAGAGCTAGTCGTTTTGTTTTTCATGTTATTTTTAAGTGTTAATTTATCGCCTAAAATGCTACTGCAAAAATTTGTTATTAAAATTTTATGTTTTGATCTATTACAAAATATTTTATTGTCGAAAATTTTACATAGTACCAAACAAACTAACTATCGACAGCGACTACGACTATTCTCGAATGTCGTTTTCGACAACCGTAAAAAGGGCGAATATATTTTAGAACGAAACCATAAAGTAATTTTTTTAATACTTAAACCATTTAACATTCATTAAGTTATTTAAATTCACAGTAAGGAGAGCAACGACGAAATTTAAAGAAAAATTAATTGTGGAGAAAACCAGTTATTGAAAGTAGCGCAGCATCCGAACGAGTTTTTTCCTTATCTGGAAATATAATAACCGAAAAAAGAAGCCGCCTGGAACCTAAAACAATTTTTGAATTGAATTCTTTATAAAAAAATAAATTTTTGGTAAAACTTTTGTAAGGTTCAAAGACAATGCATATATGTATGTACTTAGTTAGGTTTAATTCTTTTGATTTCATACACAACTTTTTTATATATATTAATCATAGTTTAATTTTTTAATTCTACTGTTGTTATTAATTAATTAATTAAAATTATTAATAAATAAATTTAAAGCTTTAGTTTTAGAATAAAAAATATTTCAAGTTATACATATATAATTTGTATGTACATATATGTGTATATTTCAAAGTCAACTTATGACTTGTTTACTTATTGATACAGTTTAGGGGCCAAAATTAACAGTTATTTATAAATATTTTATGAAAATACGCATATAGGAGAAATTAATGTTTCTTGACAATAAAATTTTGTAAATATAACTTTCTTTGATACTATTTGGAAAAAAATCAATAATCGGCCTTATTACGGTTGTCGAAAACGACATTCGAGAATAGTCGTAGTCGCTGTCGATAGTTAGTTTTTTTGGTACTATGTAAAATTTTCGACAATAAAATATTTTGTAATAGATCAAAACATAAAATTTTTTTTAAATTTTTTTTTTAAAAAATTTTGCAGTAGCATTTTAGGCGTTAAATTAACACTTTAAAATAACAATAAAAAACAAAAGGACTAGCTCTTAATTCAATTTGAAAACTTTTGTATTTCATTTGCAATTTTCTTAAAATTCAAATTTAGAAAGATGTCTTTTTAAATAAAAAAATTTTCCACATACAAAAATAAAATGTGCAGACAACAGTTTTAGTACGATTATTCAGGTAAAATTGGGTGCTCTTACACTTGTATCTCTTTTTTATATACAAAATATCTTATTTAAAAAAAAAAATGTATTCTATATTGGACTCAAGGTTCTGAGGGACCTACTTACAAAATTTTGTGCAAATCCATACAGCAGTTTTTACATGATGTGAACACAGACACAAAAAATTTTTAAAATTAAGAAAAAAACTTAAAGTTAGTGTAGAATAAAACGTACTCTTAAAGACCTCTTCAAAAGCTTTTAAATGATGCTCATATTGATATTTAACAAAATTTTAAAATTTTAGAGTCCCGTAGCTCAGAAAATATGGGCGAGCGCCAATTTTTTAATTGATGTTTTTTTCTTATTTTTTAATTCGCTATCTCCTTACATATTTAGTTTTTTGGTTGGAATTACTTTATTATTCAAAATGACATGAAAAAATTAGATGTAGGCGTGGTGTTTTGCCTGCTGCCTCGAAGGACATGAACCCATCATGCTGATTTCTAATAGTAGCTCTTTCGACTCTATATCTGATCGATTGACATATTTGTTTTTTTGCAAAGTTGATTTCAACATCAACACGGACGGACAAACGAAGATCGCTCCATTGACTTCGCTATGCATAAGAAGTCAGAATATACATATATACTTTATGGGGTCAGAAATGGATATTGTGGAAATTACACCCAGAATGACAAACTTGCCCTTTTTCCACTTTTTGTGATGGTATAAAAACAGCATGCAAAAAGTAAATTAAAGTAAGCATAACGTAAAAATCAAAAGTAAACTTATCTTTTGTTAGCGTTCGTTTTAAAAATTCACGAAAAAAAATTTTTTGTCGTGTACATAAATTTCAACGACAATCAGCCTTATTACGGTTGTCGTTCTCGTGTCGAAAATCCTACGTTTTTTTAAAATGGTACTACGCACGTCGTTATTGTTAAAAATGTTACTCGAAAAACAAATCTATTACAAAAATCGGAATCACGTTTGTCGCATTCGAATAATAATTTGTTCAAATATTGTCGTTGAAATTTATGTACACGACAAACAATTCTTTTTCGTAAATTTTTAAAACGAACGCTAACAAAATATAAGTTTACTTTTGATTTTTACATTATGCTTATTTTAATTTATTTTTTGCATGCTGTTTTTATACCACCATAAAAAGTGGAAAAAGGGTATATTTAAGTTTGTCATTCTGGGTGTAATTTCTACAATAACCATTTCTGACCCCATAAAGTATATATGTATATTCTGACTTCTTATGCGTAGCGAAGTCAATTGAGCGATGTCCGTCTGTCCGTCCGTGTTTTTGTTGAAATCAAGTTTGCCTTTGCAACAACAAAAAAATAAATGTCAATCGATCAGATATAGTCAAAAGAGATACTATTACAAATCAGTATGATGGGTCCATTTCTTTTGAGGCAGCAGGCAAAACACCACGCCTACATCTAATTTTTTCTTGTCATTTTGAATAATAAAGTAACTCCAACCAAAAAAATAAATATATAAGGAGATAGCGAATTAAAAAATAAGAAAAAAAACATCAATTAAAAAATTGGCGCTCGCCCATATTTTCTGAGTTACGGCACTCTGAAATTTTAAAATTTTTTAAAATATCAATATGGGTATCATTTAAAAGCTTTTGAAGAAGTCTTTAAAAAAATACAAAAATTTTTTTTAAAATGCTTAATCCATTAAGAGCCGGTGGTATTTTTATGTAAAATTATATATATGCAGAACCACTATTTTTTAATTCTGTCACCCCAATATTTGCTTTTTTGATTGGAGTAACTTCACTAAACTAGATTTACATAGATGGTGAAGGGTATATAAGATTTGGCATAGCCGAACTCTTTTTTGTTCATGTTAAGTATAAAAATAACAATCGTAAGCAGTTCAATCTGCTGGTTGAGCTTATGGAGGAACATCAGACTTAGCTAGAGGCCTAAGTTTCAATGTCAATAAAATTTAAGTTAAAGAACAGTGAAAAAATTAGCAACAATTAGTGTAGATAGTAATCGCTATATCAAATACAAAACACCTATTTTTATAATTTTGTGTGTGTGTGTTCACATCATGTAAAAACTGCTGTATGGAGTTGCACAAAATTTTGTAAGGAGGTCCCTTAGAACCTTGGTTCCAATATAATATACAGTTTTTTTTCATAAAAATAAGATATTTTGTATAGAAAAAAGAGATACAAATGTAAGAGCACCCAATTTTACCTGTATAATCGTACTAAAACTATTGTCTGCACATTTTATTTTTGTAAATGGAAAATTTTTTTATTTAAAAACACATCTTTCTTAATTTGAATTTTAAGAAAATTGCAAATAAAATACAAAAGTTTTCAAATTGAATTAAGATCTAGTCGTTTTGTTTTTTATTGTTATTTTTAAGTGTTAATTTATCGCCTAAAATGCTACTGCAAAAATTTTTTATTAAAATTTTATGTTTTGATCTATTACAAAATATTTTATTGTCGAAAATTTTACATAGTACCAAAAAAACTAACTATCGACAGCGACTACGACTATTCTCGAATGTCGTTTTCGACAACCGTAATAAGGTCGAATATTTGAACAAATTATCATTCGAATACGACAAACGTAGTACCGATTTTTGTAATAGATTTGTTTTTCGAGTAACATTTTTAACAATAACAACGTGCGTAGTACCATTTTAAAAAAACGTAGGATTTTCGACACCTGAACGACAACCGTAATAAGGCTGAATATATTTATTCTTCAAAAATCAAAGTTATATAAGAAAAATAATTGTCAATAGCCTTATAACGCCGATTTTTCTGCATGGATCAGAGGTTTACTCAGGCACCCTGGGATATGTGATGATAAGAATAAAATTTGCATTCAATGGAGTTAGATAGCTATACTCGCTCAGAATATCAGATCGTGTTTCTCCATAGCATTTTCTTTTACCGAATTTATAAAATTTAGAAATTTACAAGACATTTAAACTTCAAATGCCTAATTACTTAGTTTCTTTAAATTTAGTAGATTCAATAGAAATAAACAACTGTCATTATAAAGGTTGACTAAAATATTTTTGTTAGAGTATCTCGTACATACAATATTGTGCGTAACTCTTTTAAGTCATTTAATGTTTTTCCTGATTCTTTTGAAAGATAAAACTAAGTAAAGAGTTTTTACTTTGTAATTTTATTATATTTAATCTTTTTTGTTACCATGATTTACTTTTTCTTGATACGATGGTGAAAAATTAATTATTTTTTTTTACTTTTTTAGTTGCTTAGACTCATTTGCTTTGGAATTTCTTGTGCGGTTTTATTGTTTTTTATTAGTTTATTTATTAATAATGTTATAGTAACTACAATTGTTGTGCACAAATATAAATATAGGACAATTTATCTGTGCTTTTTTTTAAATTTTTAAAGATTATATTCAGGCATGTTCTTAGTTTCATTTCTTAAAAAAAGTGCAATTAATTAAAAGAACGAATTAAAAAACGGACGCTTAGAGATTTTGACAATTCAATGGATACTTCAATCCCATGTATATTTATTAATTTAAAAAAATAACTCAAGCTAAGAAATATTTTGGCGACAAATGGATTTTCTATTAATATCACTATATCACTATTGAGCATCTTTAATGTAAAACGGTTTCTCACGTTGTAAGTAATCAGTACTTACAAAATATTTTTGTTTATTTTGTTAATTATAACATGCACGTTCGGAACTCATATCGTGCAAAAAGTAATTTAAATAAATATTTTAAGGTCCCTTAACACTGAAATCGCACTTTAATAAGCACCGAATATTTTATAAGAATTGAAAATTAAAAAAACCACATATTTTTTGACTACCGATCATACATTTAAGTAAAATTCGTAACTTAACTTCGCAAAATTTCTTGCGATTGTGAACTACAGAACACCTTACATGCGATTTCAACTCGCATCGCTAGTTTTAAGCGATTTGCGATTGTCAAAACATGCCTGATTCACTATTGCCAGAAGTGCAGATTTATATGCATTTTGCAGATTTTGACCTCTCAAATAGCCAAAATCAGATTTGAAGATTTTTGGCCTAAATTCGCAGATTTTTTCTATGATTTGTGTGGCAACTTCTATAAAGTTGACTA
The DNA here is from genome assembly GCA_916610165.2 of Gymnosoma rotundatum. NCBI lineage: Eukaryota > Metazoa > Arthropoda > Insecta > Diptera > Tachinidae > Gymnosoma > Gymnosoma rotundatum. The sequence goes on from OU744339.1 coordinate 67,391,507, forward strand.
ATTTTTATTGTTTTCTTTGGAAAATGTCCGTTGTAAAATAATTAACCTTTCTAAAAAAAATTTTAAGTAATTAAAAAAATGAACTTAAACTAAAATCAAATTTAATTTATTTATAGTAAATCACAGTTCAACTCCTGATTTTCATAAAAAAATTAAATTAAAAACGACCTTTCAAATAAAAAATCCAAATGCATAGATTTTAAAATCTAAAGAAGTATTCCAATGCGACGCCTTGAACATTTATATGTTTTTTATGACAAATTTTTTCTAAAATATGTTTCAAATCTGTTTTGATTTTCTATGAATACGGCAGTAAATATTTTATCGACAAAGACGTTGACTATAAGGAGAACATAGTTAAACTTGCAGCAGATGAAGCTGCTGTCATGACAGGCAAAAAACATGCCCAAATTTCAAAAACTAAAATATCAGATTTATTTATTATAAAATGCATATGTCACTCAATGGTATTATGTTCGTCGTATGCACAACTTATACTTCTATCCGCTGTGGAGACGCTAGCTAGAGATGTATACAATTATTTGTGGAACAGTTCAAAACATTATAACCAATTTGATAAAATACAAAGTTTATCAGATTTTAAGCCTAAAAAGATTTTACACCCATTCCAAAGGCGTTGGCATTCCGTATAGTCGGTTGTAAGTCGCTTATTAGAATTATATTGTTTAAAAAAATATTTTTTATTTGCTGTTCATATCAATCAAATCGAAACTACAATATTTATATTTTATAACCTAAATGATACTAATAAAACATATTTATCTTTCTAAAGTACATTCTAGGTATTAGTAATACTTTTAGTAATATACTCCAAAGCGAAGCGACAAGAGCCCTTCAATTTTTTTTTAACTACGAAAGCACATACCTAGGCACTCATGCAACTGAAATAATTTTAAGCACAAGTCTTGATCAGTGCGATATAAACAAATCTTACCTAAAAATTTTCCAAAGATTTTTTATAGAAATAAATGACTTAAGTTAATTTCTGCAAAAACTATTCGAGAGAATATTTGGTAAAGGAAAAATACATTTGAAGATTTATTGTAGATTTTTAAAATAAAGTGCAGATATGGCGGATTTTTTCGCGAAATATTGTTGGAATTCGCAGATTTTATACATAAAAGTTCTTATAACACTGGCCTGATTATTTTTATTATATATGTACATATATTTTATTCTTTATTTAAAATTTTATTATAATTTTTATACTTGTAAGAAAATAATGGTAATAGAAAATGTAGAAATTCGTGACCTATTACTCAATAAATGTTTATTTATTATTTTAAACATAAATGTAAAAGAAACTGATTTTCAAATAGATTACGTTGCAATTAACTTCTTCTTACCCAATGTATTAATTAGATTGAATTAAATATAAATTTTACCCGCTTTTATATTACAAATCTGTCGTAAATAGATAAAAGTACTTTCTTAAGTTAATATTTATAACATTAACACTTAATATGTAATCGCCACGAAAATATCATAACAATTTTTTTTTCGTAAATTTTTAAAACGAACGCTAACAAAAGATAAGTTTAATTTTGATTTTTACATTATGCTTATTTTAATTAATTTTTTGCATGCTGTTTTTATACCACCACAAAAAGTGGAAAGTTTGTCATTCTGGGTGTAATTTCTACAATATCCATTTCTGACCCCATAAAGTATATATGTATATTCTGACTTCTTATGCATAGCGAAGTCAATTGAGCGATGTCCGTCTGTCCGTCCGTGTTGGTGTTGAAATTAAGTTTGCCTTTGCAACAAAAAAAAAATAAATGTCTATTAGAAATCAACATGACGGGTCCATGTCCTTCGAGACAGCAGGCAAAACACCACGCCTACATCTAATTTTTTCATATCATTTTTAATAAAAAAGTAACTCCAACCAAAAAAGTAAATATATAAGGAGATAGCGAATTAAAAAATAAGAAAAAAACATCCATTAAAAAATTGGCGCTCGCCCATATTTTCTGAGTTACGAGACTCTGAAATTTAAAAATTTTTTAAAATATCAATATGTGTATCATTTAAAAGCTTTTGAAGAGGTCTTTAAGGCAATACAAAAATTTTTTAAAAATGCATAACCCATTAAGAGCCGATGGTATTTTTATGTAAAATTATACATATGCAGAACCACTTTTTTTTAATTCTCTGTCACCCCAATATTTGCTTTTTTGATTGGAGTAACTTCGCTAAACTAGATTTACATAGATGGTGAAGGGTATATAAGATTTGGCATAGCCAAACTCTTTCTTGTTCATTTTAAATATAAAAATAACAATCGTAAGCAGTTCAATCTGCTGGTTAAGCTTATGGAGGCTAGAGGCCTAAGTTCCAATGTCAATAAAATTAAAGCTAAAGAAGAGTGAAATAATTAGCAACAAAATTAAGCATTCAAACAGAACTGTATACTAAAGTTATGAAGACGTTAAAAGAAATTGAAAGATTTAATAGAAAAAGATACATATCAAAGGAAGAAACTTAAAAAAAAGATCATAGAAAATATAATCTAAAACTTCCGTCCGATGAAATCGAATAAAAAACGTAAAATTGAATTAAAAGAACTGAAAGGCAGAGTACGTTTTATTCTACACTAACTTGAAGTTTTTTTTTTAATTTTACAAATATCAAGTTTTTTCTTAACCTATACATATAATAAAACTGTAACGGAGTCATTTCTGTACATGAAATATTTTTTAAAACATTTTGTTATTGGTGTAGATAGTAATCGCTATATCAAATACAAAACACCTATTTTTGGAATTTTTTGTGTCTGTGTTCACATCATATAAAAACTACTGTATGGATTTGCACAAAATTTTGTAGGGAGGTCCCTTAGAACCTTGATTCCAATAAAAAATACATTTTTTTTCATAAAAATAGGATACGAGTATTTTGTATAGTAAAAAGAGATACACCCAATTTTACCTGTATAATCGTACTAAAACTGTTGCCTGCACATTTTATTTTTGTAAATGGAAAATTTTTTTATTTAAAAACACATCTTTCTAAATTTAAGAAAATTGCAAATGAAATACAAAATTTTTCAAATTGAATTAACAGCTAGTCGTTTTGTTTTTATTTTTATTTTATCGCCTAAAAGGCTACTGCAAAATTTTTTTATTAAAATTTTATGTTGTGATCTATTACAAAATATTTTATTGTCGAAAATTTTACATAGTACCAAAAAAACTAACTATCGACAGCGACTACGACTATTCTCGAATGTCGTTTTCGACAACCGTAATAAGGCCGATTAACTTAAAAAAATATATGTCTTTATTGAAAATAAAATTGGTTCACACCATTATAAAACAATATATGCCATATTCCTATGAAGAAATACTTGTACGTATACTTAGAGCAAAGACTATAAATATACTAAGATGTTTCACTGCCGTACATTCTACATCCAGTGCATATTTTGTCGATGGACGTACTGCTACTGCCACTTTAAGAGTAAAATCACAAAGAGAAATTATTATTCTCAGCAAACTTGTTACTCTCATCTCACAATAATTCATTTGTATATACGTGCATACGAATGTGTATATATTTACATTATAAAATATCCAACGTAAACTAATGTTACCGATTGTGTATTTGTATGTTAACAATATGTGTTTTGTTGTTGTATAAAAGAAATAACATCGATTTACACGGAATATTAAATTCATTTATTATCAATATGAAAATTTATTATTCGGAAACTTTTCGATTTTAGTTTACTTTACTTTTTTAGTTTCTGAATGTTTGCTGTGTTTTTGTATACTGTCTTTTTGTTCTTGTCTTTTTCTTTTATTGATTCAAGAGAGTTCTTATTTAATCAATTTGGCATTTGATATAAGACTTTTAAGTTTTCTATACAAAATTTGGGTAAAATACACTAATAAGCTAAAATAGCAGTAGTGAAATTGCCATATGAATATACTTTATATAGTAATTCATAAAATGTATAGTAATGCCGATTTCTGGAACATTTTTTGTCAGTTGTTCGTATTTTCAAGTAGAAGGTTTTTACGGAAGAAAATTTTTGAAAATCCCTCCAGAAAAGTCAGAAAATTTAAAAAATCAAAAAATTGGTGATTTTAATAATTTGTTCGGGATAATTAGCACAATATTTTTTAAAGATAATAAATTTAATTTAAAATTCCCGTAATTTAATTTTAATTATTAACTTGCAAGTGCCCATATAAAAGGCATAAATAAATTATCATGGTGTGTTGTGATATTTCATTTGTTGTCTTAATTTTCTTTTTCATCATCTTGTAAATGGATATAAGAGCCGAAAAAAAGTCAGCCTTATAGAGTATATAAAGAAAAATAAAATCAGGTGGAAAATTACGACACTCGATATCGATCGAAATTTCAATAGAATTTAAATGTAAATTTCGATCGATATCGAATGCCGTAATTTGCCCCCAGTGTTGATAATTGTTGTTTTTGCTTAAACTTTGATTTTTGTATTTACTTTATTGTTTGAACAAAAAAATTTAGTTTATTTAAAATGTTTGTGAGAAGTTTCCTGAAGAGCTAAGTAAACGGTAGCGAAATGGCCATCGAGAAGTGCTTTTACCTTCAATAATCAAAATCGGTGATTTTAATAATTTGTTCAGAATAATAATATTTTAAAGATTAAAATTATTTTTTTTGTACGAATTTTCGGGTGAAATTATTTCTTAACGGCTTTCCAAATGAATAATAGAAATTTATTGGTGTAAAACATGGAAAATTGCGAAAAAAGCGATATTTCAACGATTTTCTTGCTATTAATGCAGAATAATAGATATAATTAAACCTTGACAAATTCTGACATATACATCGGAAATGTATATCCGTTCTAAGAACTATAAAAACAAGCATAAAGGTCTTATAAATACTATTTTGTAAAAACAGCATCTAAAAACATAAAAAATATATTACGAAGCAATGTGCATAGTGTACTAAAATTATTATGTCTGGTTTGACGAGAATAACTCTTGTTACATAAACAGGTTGGAAGTTCCGAATTCGCTTATACTTATGTTGCTAAGAAAGCATTGCTCATGGGAAACACATGAGTGTAAAGTAACAAGTAATGGGAAAGTCAAAATTTTAAAGCGCCAGTAATTTATTTTGTTTGGCAATTTTAATTTATAAATTTAGCTATTAAATTCATATTGAGGTTTATATAGTGATTTTTATATATATTATACCTGTATGCAGGTTAAATAAACTTAACAAAAAATTTAATAATAAATATACATAATTATTTTATTACCATTGTTTGAAATTTCTTAAAAAACATATTAAGTATCCACAAGAATAAATGCTAAGAAAATTACTACGTAATTTAGGGTATGATTAGTTCGGTGCGATTATGCATATTTCTAAAAATACACAAATAAAAATATATAGTTACCCTACAATAACAAGAGCAGTCATATAGTTTCGTTTACAATCTTATTTTACAAACAATTTTTAAATAAGTAGGAAAAATAGAATTCAGAAATTAAATTTTATGAAGCACATTCTTCTTTATATGTAGATATGAAAGTATGTATGTACGTTTCTATATGTTAAATGTGTGTTTTTGTCTCTCAATACTTTCCTTTAACAAAACATTTCTTATGAACATCCACACACATTTTTAAACGCATGTGTCTATGAATCTGTCTTGTTTACAAAACAAATATTATGCTCTCTTAAGTTTTGGTTGCGCTCACAGAAATTTCTTCCCTCTTAGCTCTGACCCTCGCTACCTTGAAACTGCTCATAATTTTTGATTTTTTTAATGGTCAAGCTGCAACATCTTTATAAATTTATTGTCTTTGCTCATACTTTATTGCACGAAGTACAAATAACTATAAGTTGGATTGGGTATTTTCTATACTCATACTTATAAGTATTGAGTAGAAATAAGTATAAGTATGTAAATACTCTAAGCAAAGACAATAAATTTATAAAGATGTTGCACTTTGAACATTTAAAAAATCAAAAATTATGAGCAGTTTCATGGTAGCGGGGGTAAGAGATAAGAGGGAAAAAATTTCTGTGAGCGCAACCAAAACTCAAGAGAGCACAATATTTGTTTGTAAACAAGACAGATTCATATACACATGCGTTTAAAAATGTGTTTGGATGTTCATAAGAAATGTTTTGTTAAGGGAAAGTATTGAGAGACAAAAACACACATTTAACATATAGAAACGTACATACATATTTTCATATCTACATATAAAGAAGAATGTGCTTCATAAAATTTTATTTCTGAATTCTATTTTTCCTACTTATTTAAAAATTGTTTGTAAAATAAGATTATAAACGAAACTATATGACTGCTCTTGTTATTGTAGGGTAACTATATATTTTTATTTGTGTATTTTTAGAAATATGCATAATCGCACCGAACTAATCATACCCTAAATTACGTAGTAATTTTCTTAGCATTTATTCTTGTGGATACTTAATATGTTTTTTAAGAAATTTCAAACAATGGTAATAAAATAATTATGTATATTTATTATTAAATTTTTTGTTAAGTTTATTTAACCTGCATACAGGTATAATATATATAAAAATCACTATATAAACCTCAATATGAATTTAATAGCTAAATTTATAAATTAAAATTGCCAAACAAAATAAATTACTGGCGCTTTAAAATTTTGACTTTCCCAGTACTTGTTACTTTACACTCATGTGTTTCCCATGAGCAATGCTTTCTTAGCAACATAAGTATAAGCAAATTCGGAACTTCCAACCTGCTTATGTAACAAGAGTTATTCTCGTCAAACCAGACATAATAATTTTAGTACACTATGCACATTGCTTCGTAATATATTTTTTATGTTTTTAGCTGCTGTTTTTACAAAATAGTATTTATAAGACCTTTATGCTTGTTTTTATAGTTCTTAGAACGGATATACATTTCCGATGTACATGTCTGAATTTGTCAAGGTTTAATTATATCTATTATTCTGCATTAATAGCAAGAAAATCGTTGAAATATCGCTTTTTTCGCAATTTTCCATGTTTTACACCAATAAATTTCTATTATTCATTTGGAAAGCCGTTAAGAAATAATTTCACCTGAAAATTCGTACAAAAAAAATAATTTTAATCTTTAAAATATTATTATTCTGAACAAATTATTAAAATCACCGATTTTGATTATTGAAGGTAAAAGCACTTCTCGATGGCCATTTCGCTACCGTTTACTTAGCTCTTCAGGAAACTTCTCACAAACATTTTAAATAAACTAAATTTTTTTGTTCAAACAATAAAGTAAATACAAAAATCAAAGTTTAAGCAAAAACAACAATTATCAACACTGGGGGCAAATTACGGCATTCGATATCGATCGATTTAAATTCTATTGAAATTTCGATCGACATCGAGTGTCGCAATTTGCCACCTGATTTTATTTTTCTTTATATTCTCTATAAGGCTGACTTTTTTTCGGCTCTTCTATCCATTTAAAAGATGATGAAAAAGAAAATTAAGACAACAAATGAAATATCACAACACACCATGATAATTTATTTATGCCTTTTATATGGGCACTTGCAAGTTAATAATTAAAATTAAATTACGGGAATTTTAAATTAAATTTATTATCTTTAAAAAATATTGTGCTAATTATCCCGAACAAATTATTAAAATCACCAATTTTTTGATTTTTTAAATTTTCTGACTGTTTTGTGTATGAGTGAATTAAAATTTTTAACAGAATAAAACAAACGAAAAGCAAATCATAGTAAGACAACTGCTTTTATTTAAAGATGAAGCAATAATAATTTCTTAAAATCAATAGATTGCCGAATCTCTTTTTAAACGGCTCATTACAAAAAAATACATAAATAAATACATGAATTATAAACTGGTTTTGAGTGATTGAGAACTAAAATAGAATAATTTTGTTTTTTTTTTTATATAACATCAAGTCAAAGTTAACGGCAATAACAATTAAAAGAAGAGCTATTTGTTACAGAGAAATATTAATGCACACGCTGTATGCATACATATGAATGTAAATATGTACATACATACATATGTATGCATGGTTATGCAGCAGAAAGATAATGATCATCAACGATTTGAAATAACAATATTTAAGGAATGTTTAAGAATAAAGCGTTTACACTGTCTGTGACTTAGAATAACCACTATCATTTAATAATTAAATTAAGTATAGAAATAAAGATTTTATTGTTGTATCAACATTCTCCCCCACTAAGGACGTCAGTACTTAAATCATATAACACAATGAAATATTTTCTTTTAGTTTGAAGGCTCTGAATTATAAACGTCATTAGTTGGCAAAAAGGCGATTTTTGAAATTGGTCGCTTATAATATTTTCCACTGGAAAAAAGAGTAACTACCCTTACACAGTCATCTTTGCCGGGATGAACGTCATGAATTCTTGCCAACGGCCATTCACCTGGAGAATATCTTTCATCCAGAACCAGCACCAAGTCCCCCTTCTCAGCATTTTTATTAATTTTCAACCATTTTGGTCTAGCTTGAAGCCGTGACAGATATTCGTTAGTCCAGCGACGCCAAAAATGTTGCTTTAGGCATTCAACTGCTTTCCATCTTTTAAGACGGTCTATATTAAGATCAAGTAGATCTTCCTCTGGGATACAAATTGTGGGTTCACCAATTAAAAAATGTGCGGGAGTAAGGGCGTTACAATCCGTGGGATCACTGCTGAGTGGGCAAAGTGGTCTGGAGTTTAAACATCCTTCAATTTGAGCTAAAAGTGTAGTTAATTCTTCATATGTGAGAACACGGTTCAACATAATTCTTTTTAAATGATATTTCGTAGATTTTACACCAGCCTCCCAGAGGCCCCCAAAATTAGGAGATGCTGGTGGTATGAAGTGCCACGTAGTTCCATTTGAGGCAAGCTGTTCCATAACGTCTTTTGGTACTGAAGATTTATTTCGATTGTATAAAATTTGTAGCTCTTTATTAGCGCCAATAAAATTGGTACCACAATCAGAATACAGATCCGTACACATACCACGGCGGGCAATAAAACGGCGATAAGCAGCCATAAAAGCATCAGTGGAAAGGTTTGTGACTGCTTCCAAATGAATAGCTTTTGTTACCATACAAATAAATAAACAAATATAGCCCTTAGTAGTAACGGAATTACGAGCTGTTGACTGCTTTATCGTTATTGGCCCAGCATAATCAACTCCACTATGCCGAAATGGTTTGGTTGGCTTCAAACGAACGCTCGGTAAATTTCCCATCATTTGTTGTGCGGCTCTTGCATTATACTTAAAACATGTCGTACACTTTCGGAGTACTTGCTTAGCAAGGTTTTTTCCATGAAGTATCCAATACTCTCGAGAAACATAAGACTGCATTTGATTTAATCCACCATGGAGGGTTTTTACATGTGCATCTAAAAATATTAAATATGAAATTGGATTTTGATTTTTCAATAAAATAGGGTGTTTAGAGCCAAAGCTTAGTTCAGAGTTTTGTATTCTACCACCAACTCTTAGAATTTGGAAAGAGTCTAGAAATGGAACTAAACGCGTGATTGGATTTCTAGAAGCAATGTGACCATTTTTATGAAGTTCAAATAGTTCTTTGGAAAAATCTACTTGTTGCGAAATTCGAATGAGATCAAAAAGAGCGGCATTTAACTCTTTTGTAGTTAGCAATCCCGTCATCTTGCTGTAGCCTTTGTCTAAAGATTTATTTTGGTAATATTTGAAAATGAAATTATTCTTGAAGCGAATTACATATGCTGTTACGCGAATGAGTTTGTTAAGAGAAGAAAATTTTATTAGAAGCTCTGGGTAATCTTTGGTTTCGACTTCAGTTGTATGGGCGTTTATAACTGGAATATTATCAATTTCATATATAGCGATGTTTGGTTGTTTTGGCCAATTTGAACGACCCTCCTTGAGCCAGGTTGGGCCACTCCACCATAAATTATGCTCTACCAATTCCTTTGACGATATTCCCCTTGAAGCACAGTCAGCGGGATTATCACGTGTTGAGACATATTTCCATTGATCTATAGTCGACTTTCGTTGGATTTCTGCCACCCTGTTGCCCACAAACACTGGCCATCTAGATGACTGTCCGCGAATCCATGAAAGTACTGTTGTGCTATCAGTCCAGTAAAAAATTTCAGAAACAGCATTCTCTATACAAGACGTTATCTTATGCACCAAATTGACTAATAAACTAGCTCCACATAACTCCATTCTAGGTATCGTTTGACGCTTTAACGGACTAACCTTTGTTTTGGCCTGGATAATGCTAATTTTTATATCACCATCACTGGAAATAGTTCTCGAATAAACTACAGCGGCATATGCCAATTTCGATGAATCGCAAAACCCATGTATTTCAAGCTTCACGTTTCTGTTTAAGCCAATCCATCTACAGATTTTGATTTTTTCTAGCTCCTTAAGATTTTTACGATATTCTATCCACTTAATTGCCAAGGGCTCAGGTAAACAATCGTTCCAGTCTATACCTAGTAACCATAAGTTTTGAAATTCGATTTTAGCTAATATAGTTGTGGGAGCTAACCAGCCAAGAGGATCGTAAAGTTTAGCAGCATCAGACAACAAACTTCTCTTTGTAACTGTCGTATTATTATTTCCAAAATTAATTTCAAAAGTAAAGCAATCATCAGTAATATTCCATTTCAAACCAAGTGCCTTTACAGTATTTGAATCAGAATTAAGTTCAAAAACATTAGAATTCTCTCTTAGTTCTTCAGGTATTTTCGACAATAGTTCCTGAGAATTTGTGGTCCATTTCCGCAGATTAAATTTTCCAGAATTTAGCAATTGGCATAGTTGTGCATGTAGTTCTAAGGCGTCATCCAAATTGTCGGCTCCTGAGATAACATCATCTACATAGGTATCAGTATTTAATACCTTACAGGCCAATGGATATTTCTCGCTTTCGTCGAATGATAATTGTTTGAGAACTCTTATGGAGAGAAATGGAGCAGGCTTTGTACCATACGTAACGGTGGTTAGTTTATAAATAAAAATTTGTTCTGTTCTTGGACATTTCCATAAAATTTGCTGATATTTTTGTTGATTATCTACGACCTTTATCTGCCTGAACATTTTCTCTATGTCTGCCCTAAATCCAATTTGAAAACGCCTCCATCTAATGAGCACAGTCGGAAGGTCATTTTGCATAGCAGGTCCAGCTGCTAGTTCTTCATTTAGTGATAGTTGATTTGCTCGTTTAGAACTACCATCAAACACAACTCGCAATTTAGTAGTAGAACTGCCTTCTTTCAATATGCCATGATGCGGTAAAAAGAAACCGTTTGATTCTAAATCATTTGGGTAAATACCAACCTTTATCATATGACCGAGCTTCTCATAGTCATCCATAAATTCCCTATAAAGTTTTCCGAATTCAGGTTTTGAAGAACATTTAGCTGCTACGCTTTTTAACCGCGAAAGGGCCAAATAATCGGTATGATAAAATCTAGGTAAAGGATTCCCTTTAAGTAAAGAATTGAATGGTAAAGAAACTGTGTAGCGTCCAGTTGAGTCACGAGTTGTTGTATTTCTAAAATGTTGTTCACATAATTCTTCTTCTTCCGTTAAAGAACGTTGCTCCAAAAGCTCCTCTTGTTCCCAGAATGCACGCAATTGTAGATCCAATGAGCAAAGATTGATTGTTATATTGTTTTGATACGACAAAGGTTTAGTGGGACCCGAAACAATCCATCCAAAATGAGACTGTTGGATAAAAATGCTATCTTTAAATTTTTCCTGTTTAGGCAAAACAATATCACCGTAAACATCACCTCCAAGTAAAATATCTATTGAGCCTGATTTTGAGAAATGCGGGTCTGCAAGTTGATAGTCCTTTAAATCTGGCAGAGAAGTTTCATCAAAAGACAATGGTTGATAGTTTGTTATTTTAGGCAATACATAAGCCTTACACTTGATTTTAAAATTAGGCTCCAATTTTGAGAGAAGAGTAAATTCGACATATTTTTTAGACACATATGGTGTATCGCCACCAATTCCGCTAATTTGCGCATAAGTTCTATGCATAGGAAGTTTTAAAGTCTCAACAGCCTTTCTAGTTATCAAAGTCGCTTGCGCACATTGATCGAGAAGTGAACGAATAGCATAAGTATTATTATTAATTTTCAAAACAACTTGAACAGTAGCCAAGAGTACTTGGGCAATATTTGGAGTTTTGACTGTACCGCAGTTACAAACAATATCGCCAGAGGACGTATCCGTAGTTTGACCAGAAAAACTGGAAGCATCTTGAGGTGAATTAGACGTATTTGAAGGATTTATGTCAGCATTATCATCGCTAATGTTCAGAGTATTGTGAAGTATCGTATGATGTGTTTGTTTGCAGATTTGACAACGAGACGGTGAACGACAATGATAACTAAGATGACCTATATTCAAGCAGTTTCTACAAATTCTCTTGGCATTTATAAATTCTTGTTTGGTTACTGGTGTCATGGCAATAAATTTAAAGCACTTTACCAAGGGATGACGTTTGTTACAACATGGACAATTAGAATCATTTGTGGATATATCTGAAGTTGTCAAATGAATATTACGACGCGGTACATATTTTATTCTGGTTTGCAAAGAATTCGTTCTTGAAGAAGGCATATAACTAATTCGATCAGATTCATCAATGGACTCCAAAGTACGGAACGTTGTTTCTAAAAAAGTAAATAATTCTTGCATAGAAGGTATTTCGATTGAGCCTTTCAGTGATTGTTCCCACTCTTTACGACTCTGATTATCAAGTTTGCTTACTGTGAGATATATTAGTATAGAATCCCAAGTTTTTGTTGAAATATCTAAAGCACTAAGTAGGGCAATACAATTATGTGTCGTATCCAAAATATTCTGAATACTTTCAGCAGTTCCATTAGAGTGCGGTATTAAAAATAATTTTCCAAAGATATGGTCAACAATCTTACGTTTATTATGGAAACGTCGATTTAGAGCTTCCCAAGCAAGTTTATAGTTAGCATCAGATGCTGGATATTCGTTTATAATACCTAACGGAGTATCTGAACATGATGATTTTAAGAAATAATATTTCTGAATGTTTGTTAATGCTTGGTTATTATGCACAAGCGAAGTGAACATATCACGATATGAAACCCACGAAAGGTAATCACCGGAAAATGTAGGAATGTCGATTTTGGGTAATCGAGCTTCAACAGGCAAAGTCTCATTTCGAGTAGTTGAGGGTGCAGAAAATGTAGAATGAAAACCTGGCGACTGTGTAGGCAAAGTCTCATTAATAAAATCATATAACTGTCCCCGAAAATTGAACGAAAGCTCTTGAAATTGATAAAATATTTCATCGGAAAAATATGGGACATCTTTGGTATTTATTGAGCTTTCACGAACAATGCCCTGCAATATTTCATGACAATCTTTAAATTTGTCTGTAATTGATTCTACTTCTTTAAAAACCATTTGAGCATAACCATGCGTTTTCCCTGCCTTAGCTTCATAGCTCTTAACAATTCGCTTTAGATTATCAAAACTAGCCTTCTGTTCTTCAACCATATTAAATAGTTCAGCCATTTTACACTTCACAATTTAATTTCATTAATACATACAGTTTGATGACAGCTACAGCAAAGCAGGACTTTACCAACCACAATTTTTTCCCACAAGATACACGGTAATAATCTCCAAGTAGACTCCAGAAGATCCAAGGCAACAAATTAAACAGCTTCAATTTAACAATTCCAGCTTTTCCACAAATATACACAGCAATATCTTCCAAATAGACACCAAGACTTCCAAGGCAATAAATTTTACAGATTACATATAACAAATACAGCACACAGTAGTGAACAATTGCTCCAATTTAATTTAATATTTAATAAATTGTTTAAAATTCCCGGGTTTCGGCACCAATGTTTTGTGTATGAGTGAATTAAAATTTTTAACAGAATAAAACAAACGAAAAGCAAATCATAGTAAGACAACTGCTTTTATTTAAAGATGAAGCAATAATAATTTCTTAAAATCAATAGATTGCCGAATCTCTTTTTAAACGGCTCATTACAAAAAAATACATAAATAAATACATGAATTATAAACTGGTTTTGAGTGATTGAGAACTAAAATAGAATAATTTTGTTTTTTTTTTTATATAACATCAAGTCAAAGTTAACGGCAATAACAATTAAAAGAAGAGCTATTTGTTACAGAGAAATATTAATGCACACGCTGTATGCATACATATGAATGTAAATATGTACATACATACATATGTATGCATGGTTATGCAGCAGAAAGATAATGATCATCAACGATTTGAAATAACAATATTTAAGGAATGTTTAAGAATAAAGCGTTTACACTGTCTGTGACTTAGAATAACCACTATCATTTAATAATTAAATTAAGTATAGAAATAAAGATTTTATTGTTGTATCAACACTGACTTTTCTGGAGGGATTTTCAAAAATTTTCTTCTGTAAAAACCTTCTACTTGAAAATACGAACAACTGACAAAAAATGTTCCAGAAATCGGCATTACTATACATTTTATGAATTACTATATAAAGTATATTCATATGGCAATTTCACTACTGCTATTTTAGCTTATTAGTGTATTTTACCCAAATTTTGTATAGAAAACTTAAAAGTCTTATATCAAATGCCAAATTGATTAAATAAGAACTCTCTTGAATCAATAAAAGAAAAAGACAAGAACAAAAAGACAGTATACAAAAACACAGCAAACATTCAGAAACTAAAAAAGTAAAGTAAATTAAAATCGAAAAGTTTCCGAATAATAAATTTTCATATTGATAATAAATGAATTTAATATTCGGTGTAAATCGATGTTATTTCTTTTATACAACAACAAAACACATATTGTTAACATACAAATACACAATCGGTAACATTAGTTTACGTTGAATATTTTATAATGTAAATATATACACATTCGTATGCACGTATATACAAATGAATTATTGTGAGATGAGAGTAACAAGTTTGCTGAGAATAATAATTTCTCTTTGTGATTTTACTCTTAAAGTGGCAGTAGCAGTACGTCCATCGACAAAATATGCACTGGATGTAGAATGTACGGCAGTGTAGTGTACGGCAGTTAGTATATTTATAGTCTTTGGTATGAGTATGTGTCTACTCATTAGCTTGCAATACTTGTACATATTTAAGTTGAAATCGGTATGAATATGTTGTGTATGGTATGTTGTTGAAACTGTAACGATACTCATTCATACATGTTTGGCCTCAAATACTTGAAGAGTACTTAAAATGATACTTTTGTCATTCTCTGATGGAAACATCCTTTATTTTTAAGATTATGAAATGTTTTTAAAACGGGACCAATCTGTAAGCTAAACCTATCATATTACCAAAAATTTTCAAAATCGGTTCAGAAATGACTGAGTTCTGCAGGAACAAATATAAAAAAATCAACATTCAGCCGAATTGTATAACCTCCTTCTTTTTTTGAAGTCGGTTAAAAAGTACCACTGTCCAACAATAGGAGTAAGTATACTTTTCTGTGTATTAAAAAATGAATTTTTTAAAAATATTTCCATTTTTCAAAAATCGTTTAGTTTAAAAAAGTTTTAAATTTTATAACGAATAATAGGGTATAAATATTATTAATAAAAAATTTCAAGCTTTACAAAAAATGAATTTTTTGGGGGGTATGTAGAGTTTTCAGTGCCACTGTAAGTCTTGCTTATTGAACACGCAAAATAATAATATATATGTAAGTGTTATATATACGTCGTAAAAAACAAACACATTTTTTGTTTGTAACAAATGTATTTGTGGGTTTTTTTAAGATTTTCCCAGCGTGCTAGGCGTTTTTTAAAAAGAAAGGCATGTTTGTCTCTTTAAAAAACGCCTATCACGCTGGGAAAATCTTTAAAAAACCCACAAATACATTTGTTACAAACTCATAAAAACTAATTATTTATACAAAAAATCTTCTTTCTGAACAAAACATTTTTCAATTAATTAACTCTGCAATTACCAAAGACAATAGTAAAACAATAATCGATTTTTTAAAACACGCTAACCTTTACAATTCCATTTAAAATTATTATCTACTTTTCTTTTCTTTCTTATCATTTAGCTTAAGATCTTTGTTGTCATAGCTTATTCTTATCATTATTATTATACTAATTATTTATTATAAGTATAATTTGTTAATAAATAAATAAATAAATTTGCAAATACTCGTCGTATTTGCCGAATGCTAAATTATAATATGCTTTTTTTTGTTCATATTAAAAATATTAAACGGTTTCTGTTTTTTCTGTTGTGATCTCCATGAGGTTCACACTATGTGTATTGGTTCACATATGGAAAATCAGACAGTCTATATAACTTATACACGTCTTCTAAACACACCTTTAAAAAAGATGAAACAGTGGTTTCTTACCCATAGCTCAGCTGCCTATCCATTGATTTTCTAATTGTCAAAGCAATACATC
Source organism: Gymnosoma rotundatum (assembly GCA_916610165.2). NCBI lineage: Eukaryota > Metazoa > Arthropoda > Insecta > Diptera > Tachinidae > Gymnosoma > Gymnosoma rotundatum. Next base: position 67,408,015 of record OU744339.1, read on the forward strand.
TGGCAAATTAATGGGCTTAAAATGTTCATTAGTCATTAAGGGCCCCATTTTAATATGAAAAGGGAAGAAAAAGTACCAACGAAATAAGAAACTTAGATATACGCCTTCCACGAGAAGTGAACGCTATAAATAATTTGTTTCTTCATTTTCTTTTTTTATTACTATTTTTAAACAATTTTTTAGAGAAACATACAACAGAAATAATATATAAATCTGTTCTTAAAAATTGCACATGAAGTATTATTATTTCGCATGTTGGTTTTAAATTTTGCTAACAATATTGAACATGATTTCGCGGAACAAACTGCGAAATTTTTTCATCAAAAATGCAAGTTAGTTTTTTATATCTATTTTAACAACAACTTACGTGACTGTCAGACTTTACGGAAATTATGCTTTTTTATAAATATATAAATTAATAAATGCTCATAAAATAATGCAAGATTATTTCCACAAAAACATAAATGTGACAAAAATTTTTTAAACGATATTCACCTTATTTTTACATTTATGTTCTTTGATGATCGGTCTCCTTTTTTTAATTAAATTGCTTTTCTATTATATGATAACGGTACTAAGAGATAAAAAGCTTTTGTTCTTATAAATAAGAAAGCCCACCAAACTTCAGCTCCCTAGTTACTTTAACAATTTAAATTTTGTACTTTTTACTCATTCTTATACTCACAAACTAATATTAGGAAAAAATTTATACTCCACTGATAACGTTACATACATACCGTGTAGGCATCATAAATTTATATTTAATTATAACATGAATCAACAAAACAAGATTGCGAACTCCGACGCACAGTGGTTCAGAAACGTTTTTCATTGGCCAAAACTCTGTAACTTTTTAACTAATAAAGATTTTTTAGTAGTTCTTTTTTTAGTCAATAGACAACATCTTAAGCTTTTACCGAGTTTGGGCCTTATTAAAATCGGTTCAGCGGTTGCTGAGAAATTGAAGCCTAAAATTGAACTTTCGATTTGCTTTTCCTAATTCTTGTTTGAAATTCCGTTTCAAATGTGCCAACTCATTTTTGACCCACTTTTCCTTAAACAATGTGGCTCAAATTTGCTCCACGGGTCAATCTTGGATGACAATACAATATTTTGCTATCCTTAGGGTGGCCCCTATTTTCACTGAGGTATTTTCCGTATTTTCATTAGGATTGTCCAAATTTCAACTTTATGCCTAACAATACTTACATATTTACTAGTTTTTGGTCAATTTTAAAACAAAACAGTGTAATTTAATTTTTCTTTAATTATATACATATTTATTTATAGTTATCAATAGATTCTAGGTAAATAAAATAACATTTAATATTAATGTCTGTATACTTTATTTTATTCAAATACTAAATTCAAATTATAATTATTATTCATTTGGCTGGAATATTTCCTGTAAATATTCTATATTCTGCTCTGTATTACCTGTGTCCTGTAGCAGTGCCTTAGCTTCGGCATTTAGTTCCGAATGATTCAATTTCCATTGACTTCGAATGCTAGATATGAAGGGATCTGAAGTTGCCAATAATATATGAAATAAATCTTCATCTTCCTTGTTTCTTTTTTCCTGGGCTTCCTCTGACAAATCTCCAATTGGTAATAAATGGTGCTTAATGACCTCTTCTCCATGATAAAGAACTTTATGCACTGTTGCTGACATATTTCTATATTTGTATTTGGATGTATATATAGCAGCGGTTTCCTTGGCGTAATCACCAAATTTTTTAGCATTAATTAGTTCATTGCACGCAAGTACTTCAGTAATTGTTTTAAATCTTGAAATAACATCTATATCAACACCTGTTATATCAGATGTAGTTTCGAGATCAAAAAAAAATCTTCTTGCGGTGTTGCCATCGTTTGTGTTACCTGATCCTTGTTTTGGTTGATCTATAATCAACCCAATTTGCAATCAAAATCAAATAATCAAAAATTTGCAATATTTTTACGAAATCAGATACTTTGTTTTTTATTTCCAATTGCGTTTCACTGCTGATAGCATTTATGTTCAATTTTCTTTCAATATGGTTTAGAACATCTTCTTTGTATTTGGTTTTAAAATATTCTTCGGTCAATTCATTATAGCTGAAAGTTTCCATATTTTAATTAAGCTGAAAATAATATATTTGTTGAAGTTCTATAAAAATAACTTCCAAAAATTTATCAACCTTTTCAAATCGAATTCTTGTCTGACAGTAAAATTTATTTCCAAATTTTTGTCCTTATATACTCAATAAAGAAATGTCAAACTTAAAGTAGATAACGTACACACAAAAAAATATTAGAGCTATTATTACCTAGGCTAGCTCAGGTATTTTTCTTTTGTATGAAATTTTTTAAGACAAAAACCAAGTTCAACTACCTAAGCTGATTTGAAAAACGTACAATAAATTTGCCTTTTTAAATCGAATACTTGTACCGAAATAAAATTTATTTCCAAATTATTGTGATTTATACTACATATAAAAGTGTTAAACCTAAAGTAGATTACCTAAACACAAAAAACTAAGTTTAACTACCTAAATTGATTCGGTTTATACAAGTTTTCTATGGGAAAATTTGTCATATACAACTTATACTGGATTTTAAGGAAATTTTACCAAAAATTGTTTTGTGTACTAAAACTCTCAATTTTCGAATAAAATTAACTTTTTAGTTAGATTCCTCTCTTTCCCCTTACGTTTTGCTATCTGCAATTTGTACTTTTGGCAGTGAATGACTTCTAAAGTAAATTTACTGGCAGTTTTGATAGAAATTTGTTTGTAAAAATGCTGAGTATTTTCTTTAAAATAGAAAAAGTGTTCTACGGGCGGATCCAGGCGGGTGCAAAAGTATATATAGGATTGAAGAGAACACTTTTGCCTTTCTTTTGGTGGTTTTGGATTTTTGTCCTTTTTTGTCCTTTAGAAGTTATATACTACTAAACTTCAAACTTTGCGAATATATGGAGGTTTCCAATTTTAAACATAACACCCTATTTACAAGTTATACAGAGTGCGCATATACCGTTTCTTAAAAACAACAGTTCACCCAACATAACAAAAAAACCGCAGCTCAATATCGATAACAGTTTTTAAGAAATCGCAATTAATATCAAATATTACAATTTTTATTTTATTTTTAAATTAACATAAATTCTTTGCCTTTAGCAGCATGCCACGCCCACTACTGCGAATATTTTGACCCAATTTTTCGGCTACCGTAGTTTTGATCTGTTTTCTTTCTGGTGACATAAAAATTTTAAGAATCTGTGTCAACAAAAAATATAGGTTTTGGCCAATGAAAATTAATTCTGAACCACCGTGCGACGAACAAAAATCTTTTCTACTGCGCATTTACGTCATCATAGAATGAAAGTTTGTGTTTGTTATAAATAACATAACTTCTAAACGGGTGCACTAATCAAGTAAAACGTTTGATTTTGACTTATCTGAAAATTCTTATAAAAAATTATTATTTTAGATGTTATTTCATTAGTTATTGTAAACTAATATTTCTATGGAGAAATATATACTAATTATTACTGATCTTAATACTAAATTACTGAATATATAAAATATATAAAAGTGAATTGATTAAATTTATTTTAATAAAATTTTTTTTTCTGCATATGCTGTAGTTGTCTTTCAGCTCCGCACTAATGTTTTGAATTTAAAAATAACTACTTGCCCTAATAAATAGTTTTTTTTTGCAGGTCATAGTTTCCACGGACTTAATATCCATGGATGTATGGCGCAATCAAAAGTGACAGTGTCTGTAGACATTATGTCCATTGACATTGTGTATTTTTGAGTATGAACATGTGTCATCTGTCAAAGTGTGATAATGTCCACTTTTACAACAACAACGGCTTCGCTTACCAAAGAATACCTGTAAAGCTTGCCTTGGACCGGGGCAAAGGCTTTCTCCTCTGTGGTATTACTAATACCAGCTTTGCTTGCTTATCTTTCTTACATTGAATACCGTAAAATTGAATTGAATTGAATTGAATTTGAATTGTTTTTATAATCACACTTATTAACTGCACATTTCACGGTTTTTACTTTTTATTTGTTTCCATACACAAATGAACTTCAAGAGAGCACAATATTTGTTTGTAAACAAGACAGATTCATATACACATGCGTTTAAAAATGTGTTTGGATGTTCATAAGAAATGTTTTGTTAAGGGAAAGTATTGAGAGACAAAAACACACATTTAACATATAGAAACGTACATACATATTTTCATATCTACATATAAAGAAGAATGTGCTTCATAAAATTTTATTTCTGAATTCTATTTTTCCTACTTATTTAAAAATTGTTTGTAAAATAAGATTATAAACGAAACTATATGACTGCTCTTGTTATTGTAGGGTAACTATATATTTTTATTTGTGTATTTTTAGAAATATGCATAATCGCACCGAACTAATCATACCCTAAATTACGTAGTAATTTTCTTAGCATTTATTCTTGTGGATACTTAATATGTTTTTTAAGAAATTTCAAACAATGGTAATAAAATAATTATGTATATTATTAAATTTTTTGTTAAGTTTATTTAACCTGCATACAGGTATAATATATATAAAAATCACTATATAAACCTCAATATGAATTTAATAGCTAAATTTATAAATTAAAATTGCCAAACAAAATAAATTACTGGCGCTTTAAAATTTTGACTTTCCCAGTACTTGTTACTTTACACTCATGTGTTTCGCATGAGCAATGCTTTCTTAGCAACATAAGTATAAGCAAATTCGGAACTTCCAACCTGCTTATGTAACAAGAGTTATTCTCGTCAAACCAGACATAATAATTTTAGTACACTATGCACATTGCTTCGTAATATATTTTTTATGTTTTTAGCTGCTGTTTTTACAAAATAGTATTTATAAGACCTTTATGCTTGTTTTTATAGTTCTTAGAACGGATATACATTTCCGATGTATATGTCTGAATTTGTCAAGGTTTAATTATATCTATTATTCTGCATTAATAGCAAGAAAATCGTTGAAATATCGCTTTTTTCGCAATTTTCCATGTTTTACACCAATAAATTTCTATTATTCATTTGGAAAGCCGTTAAGAAATAATTTCACCTGAAAATTCGTACAAAAAAAATAATTTTAATCTTTAAAATATTATTATTCTGAACAAATTATTAAAATCACCGATTTTGATTATTGAAGGTAAAAGCACTTCTCGATGGCCATTTCGCTACCGTTTACTTAGCTCTTCAGGAAACTTCTCACAAACATTTTAAATAAACTAAATTTTTTTGTTCAAACAATAAAGTAAATACAAAAATCAAAGTTTAAGCAAAAACAACAATTATCAACACTGGGGGCAAATTACGGCATTCGATATCGATCGATTTAAATTCTATTGAAATTTCGATCGACATCGAGTGTCGCAATTTGCCACCTGATTTTATTTTTCTTTATATACTCTATAAGGCTGACTTTTTTTCGGCTCTTCTATCCATTTAAAAGATGATGAAAAAGAAAATTAAGACAACAAATGAAATATCACAACACACCATGATAATTTATTTATGCCTTTTATATGGGCACTTGCAAGTTAATAATTAAAATTAAATTACGGGAATTTTAAATTAAATTTATTATCTTTAAAAAATATTGTGCTAATTATCCCGAACAAATTATTAAAATCACCAATTTTTTGATTTTTTAAATTTTCTGACTTTTCTGGAGGGATTTTCAAAAATTTTCTTCTGTAAAAACCTTCTACTTGAAAATACGAACAACTGACAAAAAATGTTCCAGAAATCGGCATTACTATACATTTTATGAATTACTATATAAAGTATATTCATATGGCAATTTCACTACTGCTATTTTAGCTTATTAGTGGATTTTACCCAAATTTTGTATAGAAAACTTAAAAGTCTTATATCAAATGCCAAATTGATTAAATAAGAACTCTCTTGAATCAATAAAAGAAAAAGACAAGAACAAAAAGACAGTATACAAAAACACAGCAAACATTCAGAAACTAAAAAAGTAAAGTAAATTAAAATCGAAAAGTTTCCGAATAATAAATTTTCATATTGATAATAAATGAATTTAATATTCGGTGTAAATCGATGTTATTTCTTTTATACAACAACAAAACACATATTGTTAACATACAAATACACAATCGGTAACATTAGTTTACGTTGAATATTTTATAATGTAAATATATACACATTCGTATGCACGTATATACAAATGAATTATTGTGAGATGAGAGTAACAAGTTTGCTGAGAATAATAATTTCTCTTTGTGATTTTACTCTTAAAGTGGCAGTAGCAGTACGTCCATCGACAAAATATGCACTGGATGTAGAATGTACGGCAGTGTAGTGTACGGCAGTTAGTATATTTATAGTCTTTGGTATGAGTATGTGTCTACTCATTAGCTTGCAATACTTGTACATATTTAAGTTGAAATCGGTATGAATATGTTGTGTATGGTATGTTGTTGAAACTGTAACGATACTCATTCATACATGTTTGGCCTCAAATACTTGAAGAGTACTTAAAATGATACTTTTGTCATTCTCTGATGGAAACATCCTTTATTTTTAAGATTATGAAATGTTTTTAAAACGGGACCAATCTGTAAGCTAAACCTATCATATTACCAAAAATTTTCAAAATCGGTTCAGAAATGACTGAGTTCTGCAGGAACAAATATAAAAAAATCAACATTCAGCCGAATTGTATAACCTCCTTCTTTTTTTGAAGTCGGTTAAAAAGTACCACTGTCCAACAATAGGAGTAAGTATACTTTTCTGTGTATTAAAAAATGAATTTTTTAAAAATATTTCCATTTTTCAAAAATCGTTTAGTTTAAAAAAGTTTTAAATTTTATAACGAATAATAGGGTATAAATATTATTAATAAAAAATTTCAAGCTTTACAAAAAATGAATTTTTTGGGGGGTATGTAGAGTTTTCAGTGCCACTGTAAGTCTTGCTTATTGAACACGCAAAATAATAATATATATGTAAGTGTTATATATACGTCGTAAAAAACAAACACATTTTTTGTTTGTAACAAATGTATTTGTGGGTTTTTTTAAGATTTTCCCAGCGTGCTAGGCGTTTTTTAAAAAGAAAGGCATGTTTGTCTCTTTAAAAAACGCCTATCACGCTGGGAAAATCTTTAAAAAACCCACAAATACATTTGTTACAAACTCATAAAAACTAATTATTTATACAAAAAATCTTCTTTCTGAACAAAACATTTTTCAATTAATTAACTCTGCAATTACCAAAGACAATAGTAAAACAATAATCGATTTTTTAAAACACGCTAACCTTTACAATTCCATTTAAAATTATTATCTACTTTTCTTTTCTTTCTTATCATTTAGCTTAAGATCTTTGTTGTCATAGCTTATTCTTATCATTATTATTATACTAATTATTTATTATAAGTATAATTTGTTAATAAATAAATAAATAAATTTGCAAATACTCGTCGTATTTGCCGAATGCTAAATTATAATATGCTTTTTTTTGTTCATATTAAAAATATTAAACGGTTTCTGTTTTTTCTGTTGTGATCTCCATGAGGTTCACACTATGTGTATTGGTTCACATATGGAAAATCAGACAGTCTATATAACTTATACACGTCTTCTAAACACACCTTTAAAAAAGATGAAACAGTGGTTTCTTACCCATAGCTCAGCTGCCTATCCATTGATTTTCTAATTGTCAAAGCAATACATCTGGCAAATTAATGGGCTTAAAATGTTCATTAGTCATTAAGGGCCCCATTTTAATATGAAAAGGGAAGAAAAAGTACCAACGAAATAAGAAACTTAGATATACGCCTTCCACGAGAAGTGAACGCTATAAATAATTTGTTTCTTCATTTTCTTTTTTTATTACTATTTTTAAACAATTTTTTAGAGAAACATACAACAGAAATAATATATAAATCTGTTCTTAAAAATTGCACATGAAGTATTATTATTTCGCATGTTGGTTTTAAATTTTGCTAACAATATTGAACATGATTTCGCGGAACAAACTGCGAAATTTTTTCATCAAAAATGCAAGTTAGTTTTTTATATCTATTTTAACAACAACTTACGTGACTGTCAGACTTTACGGAAATTATGCTTTTTTATAAATATATAAATTAATAAATGCTCATAAAATAATGCAAGATTATTTCCACAAAAACATAAATGTGACAAAAATTTTTTAAACGATATTCACCTTATTTTTACATTTATGTTCTTTGATGATCGGTCTCCTTTTTTTAATTAAATTGCTTTTCTATTATATGATAACGGTACTAAGAGATAAAAAGCTTTTGTTCTTATAAATAAGAAAGCCCACCAAACTTCAGCTCCCTAGTTACTTTAACAATTTAAATTTTGTACTTTTTACTCATTCTTATACTCACAAACTAATATTAGGAAAAAATTTATACTCCACTGATAACGTTACATACATACCGTGTAGGCATCATAAATTTATATTTAATTATAACATGAATCAACAAAACAAGATTGCGAACTCCGACGCACAGTGGTTCAGAAACGTTTTTCATTGGCCAAAACTCTGTAACTTTTTAACTAATAAAGATTTTTTAGTAGTTCTTTTTTTAGTCAATAGACAACATCTTAAGCTTTTACCGAGTTTGGGCCTTATTAAAATCGGTTCAGCGGTTGCTGAGAAATTGAAGCCTAAAATTGAACTTTCGATTTGCTTTTCCTAATTCTTGTTTGAAATTCCGTTTCAAATGTGCCAACTCATTTTTGACCCACTTTTCCTTAAACAATGTGGCTCAAATTTGCTCCACGGGTCAATCTTGGATGACAATACAATATTTTGCTATCCTTAGGGTGGCCCCTATTTTCACTGAGGTATTTTCCGTATTTTCATTAGGATTGTCCAAATTTCAACTTTATGCCTAACAATACTTACATATTTACTAGTTTTTGGTCAATTTTAAAACAAAACAGTGTAATTTAATTTTTCTTTAATTATATACATATTTATTTATAGTTATCAATAGATTCTAGGTAAATAAAATAACATTTAATATTAATGTCTGTATACTTTATTTTATTCAAATACTAAATTCAAATTATAATTATTATTCATTTGGCTGGAATATTTCCTGTAAATATTCTATATTCTGCTCTGTATTACCTGTGTCCTGTAGCAGTGCCTTAGCTTCGGCATTTAGTTCCGAATGATTCAATTTCCATTGACTTCGAATGCTAGATATGAAGGGATCTGAAGTTGCCAATAATATATGAAATAAATCTTCATCTTCCTTGTTTCTTTTTTCCTGGGCTTCCTCTGACAAATCTCCAATTGGTAATAAATGGTGCTTAATGACCTCTTCTCCATGATAAAGAACTTTATGCACTGTTGCTGACATATTTCTATATTTGTATTTGGATGTATATATAGCAGCGGTTTCCTTGGCGTAATCACCAAATTTTTTAGCATTAATTAGTTCATTGCACGCAAGTACTTCAGTAATTGTTTTAAATCTTGAAATAACATCTATATCAACACCTGTTATATCAGATGTAGTTTCGAGATCAAAAAAAAATCTTCTTGCGGTGTTGCCATCGTTTGTGTTACCTGATCCTTGTTTTGGTTGATCTATAATCAACCCAATTTGCAATCAAAATCAAATAATCAAAAATTTGCAATATTTTTACGAAATCAGATACTTTGTTTTTTATTTCCAATTGCGTTTCACTGCTGATAGCATTTATGTTCAATTTTCTTTCAATATGGTTTAGAACATCTTCTTTGTATTTGGTTTTAAAATATTCTTCGGTCAATTCATTATAGCTGAAAGTTTCCATATTTTAATTAAGCTGAAAATAATATATTTGTTGAAGTTCTATAAAAATAACTTCCAAAAATTTATCAACCTTTTCAAATCGAATTCTTGTCTGACAGTAAAATTTATTTCCAAATTTTTGTCCTTATATACTCAATAAAGAAATGTCAAACTTAAAGTAGATAACGTACACACAAAAAAATATTAGAGCTATTATTACCTAGGCTAGCTCAGGTATTTTTCTTTTGTATGAAATTTTTTAAGACAAAAACCAAGTTCAACTACCTAAGCTGATTTGAAAAACGTACAATAAATTTGCCTTTTTAAATCGAATACTTGTACCGAAATAAAATTTATTTCCAAATTATTGTGATTTATACTACATATAAAAGTGTTAAACCTAAAGTAGATTACCTAAACACAAAAAACTAAGTTTAACTACCTAAATTGATTCGGTTTATACAAGTTTTCTATGGGAAAATTTGTCATATACAACTTATACTGGATTTTAAGGAAATTTTACCAAAAATTGTTTTGTGTACTAAAACTCTCAATTTTCGAATAAAATTAACTTTTTAGTTAGATTCCTCTCTTTCCCCTTACGTTTTGCTATCTGCAATTTGTAACTTTTGGCAGTGAATGACTTCTAAAGTAAATTTACTGGCAGTTTTGATAGAAATTTGTTTGTAAAAATGCTGAGTATTTTCATTAAATAGAAAAAGTGTTCTACGGGCGGATCCAGGCGGGTGCAAAAGTATATATAGGATTGAAGAGAACACTTTTGCCTTTCTTTTGGTGGTTTTGGATTTTTGTCCTTTTTTGTCCTTTAGAAGTTATATACTACTAAACTTCAAACTTTGCGAATATATGGAGGTTTCCAATTTTTAAACATAACACCCCTATTTACAAGTTATACAGAGTGCGCATATACCGTTTCTTAAAAACAACAGTTCACCCAACATAACAAAAAAACCGCAGCTCAATATCGATAACAGTTTTTAAGGAAATCGCAATTAATATGAGATCAAATATTACAATTTTTATTTTATTTTTAAATTAACATAAATTCTTTGCCTTTAGCAGCATGCCACGCCCACTACTGCGAATATTTTGACCCAATTTTTCGGCTACCGTAGTTTTGATCTGTTTTCTTTCTGGTGACATAAAAATTTTAAGAATCTGTGTCAACAAAAAATATAGGTTTTGGCCAATGAAAATTAATTCTGAACCACCGTGCGACGAACAAAAATCTTTTCTACTGCGCATTTACGTCATCATAGAATGAAAGTTTGTGTTTGTTATAAATAACATAACTTCTAAACGGGTGCACTAATCAAGTAAAACGTTTGATTTTGACTTATCTGAAAATTCTTATAAAAAATTATTATTTTAGATGTTATTTCATTAGTTATTGTAAACTAATATTTCTATGGAGAAATATATACTAATTATTACTGATCTTAATACTAAATTACTGAATATATAAAATATATAAAAGTGAATTGATTAAATTTATTTTAATAAAATTTTTTTTTCTGCATATGCTGTAGTTGTCTTTCAGCTCCGCACTAATGTTTTGAATTTAAAAATAACTACTTGCCCTAATAAATAGTTTTTTTTTGCAGGTCATAGTTTCCACGGACTTAATATCCATGGATGTATGGCGCAATCAAAAGTGACAGTGTCTGTAGACATTATGTCCATTGACATTGTGTATTTTTGAGTATGAACATGTGTCATCTGTCAAAGTGTGATAATGTCCACTTTTACAACAACAACGGCTTCGCTTACCAAAGAATACCTGTAAAGCTTGCCTTGGACCGGGGCAAAGGCTTTCTCCTCTGTGGTATTACTAATACCAGCTTTGCTTGCTTATCTTTCTTACATTGAATACCGTAAAATTGAATTGAATTGAATTGAATTTGAATTGTTTTTATTATCACACTTATTAACTGCACATTTCACGGTTTTTACTTTTTATTTGTTTCCATACACAAATGAACTTCAAGAGAGCACAATATTTGTTTGTAAACAAGACAGATTCATATACACATGCGTTTAAAAATGTGTTTGGATGTTCATAAGAAATGTTTTGTTAAGGGAAAGTATTGAGAGACAAAAACACACATTTAACATATAGAAACGTACATACATATTTTCATATCTACATATAAAGAAGAATGTGCTTCATAAAATTTTATTTCTGAATTCTATTTTTCCTACTTATTTAAAAATTGTTTGTAAAATAAGATTATAAACGAAACTATATGACTGCTCTTGTTATTGTAGGGTAACTATATATTTTTATTTGTGTATTTTTAGAAATATGCATAATCGCACCGAACTAATCATACCCTAAATTACGTAGTAATTTTCTTAGCATTTATTCTTGTGGATACTTAATATGTTTTTTAAGAAATTTCAAACAATGGTAATAAAATAATTATGTATATTATTAAATTTTTTGTTAAGTTTATTTAACCTGCATACAGGTATAATATATATAAAAATCACTATATAAACCTCAATATGAATTTAATAGCTAAATTTATAAATTAAAATTGCCAAACAAAATAAATTACTGGCGCTTTAAAATTTTGACTTTCCCAGTACTTGTTACTTTACACTCATGTGTTTCCCATGAGCAATGCTTTCTTAGCAACATAAGTATAAGCAAATTCGGAACTTCCAACCTGCTTATGTAACAAGAGTTATTCTCGTCAAACCAGACATAATAATTTTAGTACACTATGCACATTGCTTCGTAATATATTTTTTATGTTTTTAGCTGCTGTTTTTACAAAATAGTATTTATAAGACCTTTATGCTTGTTTTTATAGTTCTTAGAACGGATATACATTTCCGATGTATATGTCTGAATTTGTCAAGGTTTAATTATATCTATTATTCTGCATTAATAGCAAGAAAATCGTTGAAATATCGCTTTTTTCGCAATTTTCCATGTTTTACACCAATAAATTTCTATTATTCATTTGGAAAGCCGTTAAGAAATAATTTCACCTGAAAATTCGTACAAAAAAAATAATTTTAATCTTTAAAATATTATTATTCTGAACAAATTATTAAAATCACCGATTTTGATTATTGAAGGTAAAAGCACTTCTCGATGGCCATTTCGCTACCGTTTACTTAGCTCTTCAGGAAACTTCTCACAAACATTTTAAATAAACTAAATTTTTTTGTTCAAACAATAAAGTAAATACAAAAATCAAAGTTTAAGCAAAAACAACAATTATCAACACTGGGGGCAAATTACGGCATTCGATATCGATCGAAATTTACATTTAAATTCTATTGAAATTTCGATCGACATCGAGTGTCGTAATTTGCCACCTGATTTTATTTTTCTTTATATACTCTATAAGGCTGACTTTTTTTCGGCTCTTCTATCCATTTAAAAGATGATGAAAAAGAAAATTAAGACAACAAATGAAATATCACAACACACCATGATAATTTATTTATGCCTTTTATATGGGCACTTGCAAGTTAATAATTAAAATTAAATTACGGGAATTTTAAATTAAATTTATTATCTTTAAAAAATATTGTGCTAATTATCCCGAACAAATTATTAAAATCACCAATTTTTTGATTTTTTAAATTTTCTGACTTTTCTGGAGGGATTTTCAAAAATTTTCTTCTGTAAAAACCTTCTACTTGAAAATACGAACAACTGACAAAAAATGTTCCAGAAATCGGCATTACTATACATTTTATGAATTACTATATAAAGTATATTCATATGGCAATTTCACTACTGCTATTTTAGCTTATTAGTGTATTTTACCCAAATTTTGTATAGAAAACTTAAAAGTCTTATATCAAATGCCAAATTGATTAAATAAGAACTCTCTTGAATCAATAAAAGAAAAAGACAAGAACAAAAAGACAGTATACAAAAACACAGCAAACATTCAGAAACTAAAAAAGTAAAGTAAATTAAAATCGAAAAGTTTCCGAATAATAAATTTTCATATTGATAATAAATGAATTTAATATTCGGTGTAAATCGATGTTATTTCTTTTATACAACAACAAAACACATATTGTTAACATACAAATACACAATCGGTAACATTAGTTTACGTTGAATATTTTTTAATGTAAATATATACACATTCGTATGCACGTATATACAAATGAATTATTGTGAGATGAGAGTAACAAGTTTGCTGAGAATAATAATTTCTCTTTGTGATTTTACTCTTAAAGTGGCAGTAGCAGTACGTCCATCGACAAAATATGCACTGGATGTAGAATGTACGGCAGTGTAGTGTACGGCAGTTAGTATATTTATAGTCTTTGGTATGAGTATGTGTCTACTCATTAGCTTGCAATACTTGTACATATTTAAGTTGAAATCGGTATGAATATGTTGTGTATGGTATGTTGTTGAAACTGTAACGATACTCATTCATACATGTTTGGCCTCAAATACTTGAAGAGTACTTAAAATGATACTTTTGTCATTCTCTGATGGAAACATCCTTTATTTTTAAGATTATGAAATGTTTTTAAAACGGGACCAATCTGTAAGCTAAACCTATCATATTACCAAAAATTTTCAAAATCGGTTCAGAAATGACTGAGTTCTGCAGGAACAAATATAAAAAAATCAACATTCAGCCGAATTGTATAACCTCCTTCTTTTTTTGAAGTCGGTTAAAAAGTACCACTGTCCAACAATAGGAGTAAGTATACTTTTCTGTGTATTAAAAAATGAATTTTTTAAAAATATTTCCATTTTTCAAAAATCGTTTAGTTTAAAAAAGTTTTAAATTTTATAACGAATAATAGGGTATAAATATTATTAATAAAAAATTTCAAGCTTTACAAAAAATGAATTTTTTGGGGGGTATGTAGAGTTTTCAGTGCCACTGTAAGTCTTGCTTATTGAACACGCAAAATAATAATATATATGTAAGTGTTATATATACGTCGTAAAAAACAAACACATTTTTTGTTTGTAACAAATGTATTTGTGGGTTTTTTTTAAGATTTTCCCAGCGTGCTAGGCGTTTTTTAAAAAGAAAGGCATGTTTGTCTCTTTAAAAAACGCCTATCACGCTGGGAAAATCTTAAAAAAACCCACAAATACATTTGTTACAAACTCATAAAAACTAATTATTTATACAAAAAATCTTCTTTCTGAACAAAACATTTTTCAATTAATTAACTCTGCAATTACCAAAGACAATAGTAAAACAATAATCGATTTTTTAAAACACGCTAACCTTTACAATTCCATTTAAAATTATTATCTACTTTTCTTTTCTTTCTTATCATTTAGCTTAAGATCTTTGTTGTCATAGCTTATTCTTATCATTATTATTATACTAATTATTTATTATAAGTATAATTTGTTAATAAATAAATAAATAAATTTGCAAATACTCGTCGTATTTGCCGAATGCTAAATTATAATATGCTTTTTTTGTTCATATTAAAAATATTAAACGGTTTCTGTTTTTTCTGTTGTGATCTCCATGAGGTTCACACTATGTGTATTGGTTCACATATGGAAAATCAGACAGTCTATATAACTTATACACGTCTTCTAAACACACCTTTAAAAAAGATGAAACAGTGGTTTCTTACCCATAGCTCAGCTGCCTATCCATTGATTTTCTAATTGTCAAAGCAATACATCTGGCAAATTAATGGGCTTAAAATGTTCATTAGTCATTAAGGGCCCCATTTTAATATGAAAAGGGAAGAAAAAGTACCAACGAAATAAGAAACTTAGATATACGCCTTCCACGAGAAGTGAACGCTATAAATAATTTGTTTCTTCATTTTCTTTTTTTATTACTATTTTTAAACAATTTTTTAGAGAAACATACAACAGAAATAATATATAAATCTGTTCTTAAAAATTACATATGAAGTATTATTATTTCGCATGTTGGTTTTAAATTTTGCTAACAATATTGAACATGATTTCGCGGAACAAACTGCGAAATTTTTTCATCAAAAATGCAAGTTAGTTTTTTATATCTATTTTAACAACAACTTACGTGACTGTCAGACTTTACGGAAATTATGCTTTTTTATAAATATATAAATTAATAAATGCTCATAAAATAATGCAAGATTATTTCCACAAAAACATAAATGTGACAAAAATTTTTTAAACGATATTCACCTTATTTTTACATTTATGTTCTTTGATGATCGGTCTCCTTTTTTTAATTAAATTGCTTTTCTATTATATGATAACGGTACTAAGAGATAAAAAGCTTTTGTTCTTATAAATAAGAAAGCCCACCAAACTTCAGCTCCCTAGTTACTTTAACAATTTAAATTTTGTACTTTTTACTCATTCTTATACTCACAAACTAATATTAGGAAAAAATTTATACTCCACTGATAACGTTACATACATACCGTGTAGGCATCATAAATTTATATTTAATTATAACATGAATCAACAAAACAAGATTGCGAACTCCGACGCACAGTGGTTCAGAAACGTTTTTCATTGGCCAAAACTCTGTAACTTTTTAACTAATAAAGATTTTTTAGTAGTTCTTTTTTTAGTCAATAGACAACATCTTAAGCTTTTACCGAGTTTGGGCCTTATTAAAATCGGTTCAGCGGTTGCTGAGAAATTGAAGCCTAAAATTGAACTTTCGATTTGCTTTTCCTAATTCTTGTTTGAAATTCCGTTTCAAATGTGCCAACTCATTTTTGACCCACTTTTCCTTAAACAATGTGGCTCAAATTTGCTCCACGGGTCAATCTTGGATGACAATACAATATTTTGCTATCCTTAGGGTGGCCCCTATTTTCACTGAGGTATTTTCCGTATTTTCATTAGGATTGTCCAAATTTCAACTTTATGCCTAACAATACTTACATATTTACTAGTTTTTGGTCAATTTTAAAACAAAACAGTGTAATTTAATTTTTCTTTAATTATATACATATTTATTTATAGTTATCAATAGATTCTAGGTAAATAAAATAACATTTAATATTAATGTCTGTATACTTTATTTTATTCAAATACTAAATTCAAATTATAATTATTATTCATTTGGCTGGAATATTTCCTGTAAATATTCTATATTCTGCTCTGTATTACCTGTGTCCTGTAGCAGTGCCTTAGCTTCGGCATTTAGTTCCGAATGATTCAATTTCCATTGACTTCGAATGCTAGATATGAAGGGATCTGAAGTTGCCAATAATATATGAAATAAATCTTCATCTTCCTTGTTTCTTTTTTCCTGGGCTTCCTCTGACAAATCTCCAATTGGTAATAAATGGTGCTTAATGACCTCTTCTCCATGATAAAGAACTTTATGCACTGTTGCTGACATATTTCTATATTTGTATTTGGATGTATATATAGCAGCGGTTTCCTTGGCGTAATCACCAAATTTTTTAGCATTAATTAGTTCATTGCACGCAAGTACTTCAGTAATTGTTTTAAATCTTGAAATAACATCTATATCAACACCTGTTATATCAGATGTAGTTTCGAGATCAAAAAAAAATCTTCTTGCGGTGTTGCCATCGTTTGTGTTACCTGATCCTTGTTTTGGTTGATCTATAATCAACCCAATTTGCAATCAAAATCAAATAATCAAAAATTTGCAATATTTTTACGAAATCAGATACTTTGTTTTTTATTTCCAATTGCGTTTCACTGCTGATAGCATTTATGTTCAATTTTCTTTCAATATGGTTTAGAACATCTTCTTTGTATTTGGTTTTAAAATATTCTTCGGTCAATTCATTATAGCTGAAAGTTTCCATATTTTAATTAAGCTGAAAATAATATATTTGTTGAAGTTCTATAAAAATAACTTCCAAAAATTTATCAACCTTTTCAAATCGAATTCTTGTCTGACAGTAAAATTTATTTCCAAATTTTTGTCCTTATATACTCAATAAAGAAATGTCAAACTTAAAGTAGATAACGTACACACAAAAAAATATTAGAGCTATTATTACCTAGGCTAGCTCAGGTATTTTTCTTTTGTATGAAATTTTTTAAGACAAAAACCAAGTTCAACTACCTAAGCTGATTTGAAAAACGTACAATAAATTTGCCTTTTTAAATCGAATACTTGTACCGAAATAAAATTTATTTCCAAATTATTGTGATTTATACTACATATAAAAGTGTTAAACCTAAAGTAGATTACCTAAACACAAAAAACTAAGTTTAACTACCTAAATTGATTCGGTTTATACAAGTTTTCTATGGGAAAATTTGTCATATACAACTTATACTGGATTTTAAGGAAATTTTACCAAAAATTGTTTTGTGTACTAAAACTCTCAGTTTTCGAATAAAATTAACTTTTTAGTTAGATTCCTCTCTTTCCCCTTACGTTTTGCTATCTGCAATTTGTACTTTTGGCAGTGAATGACTTCTAAAGTAAATTTACTAGCAGTTTTGATAGAAATTTGTTTGTAAAAATGCTGAGTATTTTCATTAAAATAGAAAAAGTGTTCTACGGGCGGATCCAGGCGGGTGAAAAAGTATATATAGGATTGAAGAGAACACTTTTGCCTTTCTTTTGGTGGTTTTGGATTTTTGTCCTTTTTTGTCCTTTAGAAGTTATATACTACTAAACTTCAAACTTTGCGAATATATGGAGGTTTCCAATTTTAAACATAACACCCTATTTACAAGTTATACAGAGTGCGCATATACCGTTTCTTAAAAACAACAGTTCACCCAACATAACAAAAAAACCGCAGCTCAATATCGATAACAGTTTTTAAGAAATCGCAATTAATATGAGATCAAATATTACAATTTTTATTTTATTTTTAAATTAACATAAATTCTTTGCCTTTAGCAGCATGCCACGCCCACTACTGCGAATATTTTGACCCAATTTTTCGGCTACCGTAGTTTTGATCTGTTTTCTTTCTGGTGACATAAAAATTTTAAGAATCTGTGTCAACAAAAAATATAGGTTTTGGCCAATGAAAATTAATTCTGAACCACCGTGCGACGAACAAAAATCTTTTCTACTGCGCATTTACGTCATCATAGAATGAAAGTTTGTGTTTGTTATAAATAACATAACTTCTAAACGGGTGCACTAATCAAGTAAAACGTTTGATTTTGACTTATCTGAAAATTCTTATAAAAAATTATTATTTTAGATGTTATTTCATTAGTTATTGTAAACTAATATTTCTATGGAGAAATATATACTAATTATTACTGATCTTAATACTAAATAACTGAATATATAAAATATATAAAAGTGAATTGATTAAATTTATTTTAATAAAATTTTTTTTCTGCATATGCTGTAGTTGTCTTTCAGCTCCGCACTAATGTTTTGAATTTAAAAATAACTACTTGCCCTAATAAATAGTTTTTTTTTGCAGGTCATAGTTTCCACGGACTTAATATCCATGGATGTATGGCGCAATCAAAAGTGACAGTGTCTGTAGACATTATGTCCATTGACATTGTGTATTTTTGAGTATGAACATGTGTCATCTGTCAAAGTGTGATAATGTCCACTTTTACAACAACAACGGCTTCGCTTACCAAAGAATACCTGTAAAGCTTGCCTTGGACCGGGGCAAAGGCTTTCTCCTCTGTGGTATTACTAATACCAGCTTTGCTTGCTTATCTTTCTTACATTGAATACCGTAAAATTGAATTGAATTTGAATTGTTTTTATTATCACACTTATTAACTGCACATTTCACGGTTTTTACTTTTTATTTGTTTCCATACACAAATGAACTTCGCTTACAAAAAAAATATTCTATGCCTATGTACGTCACATAAACAAGAGATCGCTAAACAGCAAACTAACGGACCTTCGCAATGTTCAATCTTGTATTTTTATTTTATTTATATAATGATAAGGAAAGCAAAATCACAGTGCGAATATATAATAAAGTTACTTCCATATCACCCATACGTCACATGGTCAGCGCATGTACTGTACGGCACTGATAAAGTATGTTACCAATATCAACCACGCGTTTTTTTATTTTAATTTTTTGTTCTTGGATCACTTAATAAACCAGACCTACTAGGACTTCACAATATTTATGAGTAAGTTAGTTTCACTAAAACCTAAAATTTTTACATCTTCTTTTTTTAGGAAACTATAATTTCAAATCTTTCATTCGTAAAATTTCATAATTTTATCTTTTCTGGTAAGAAGACACAAATTTACAAGTGTAAAGTTAATGCAGTACTGCAATATCACTCATGCGTATTTTTCTTTGTATACGAGGGCTGCTCTATATATTTCTGGCCTAATAGTGAAAATGCGAATATTTATAATCAAAAATGGTTTTATTGTTTTTCAAAGTATTCTCCAGCATGATTTATACGCTTTTGCATGCGCTCAAACCAGTTGTTGTAGCACTTTTTCCACTCCGATTGAGACACCTCTAAAACATGGATTTTGAACACTTCAACAGCTTCTTCTGGCGACGAAAATCGCTGACCACGCATTTTTCTCTTGATGTGTGGAAACAAGAAGAAGTCATTAGGTGCCAAGTCAGGGCTGTACGGCGGATGACCCATTAATTCTACGTTTTGGCCGGTCAAAAACGCTCTGGTTTGAGCCGATGTGTGAGAGCTCGCATTGTCATGGTGAACAATGATTCGTCTTCTCTTGTTGGTTTTTCGAATTTCTCCGATGACTTCAGGCAAACAAATTGTAGTGTACCACTCAGAAGTGACCGTCCTACGTTGGTCAAGCAGAACAGTCGCCACATGACCAGTTTTGCCGAAGAAACAGGCGACCATTTGCTTCGAAGTGCTTCTTCCACGAACAACTTTCGTTGGATTTTGCCCGTCTTTGAAGACCCACACGGTCGATTGTTGTTTCGTTTCGGGCTCATACGCATAGATCCATGATTCGTCACCTGTGACGATATTATAAACGTCTTTTGAAGCACCGCAATCGTATTTTTGCAACATTTATTTGCACTAATCGGCACGAGCCTTTTTTTGAGCGACTTTCAAATTGAGCGGGATCCAACGAGAACAAACCTTTTTTACTGCCAGGTGTTCATGCAGTATCGAATGTATGCTGGTGGAAGAAATGTCCAAGGATGTCTCTATCTCTCGGTATGTCGCATTTCGATCTTGCATTATGAGTTCACGCACGGCATCAATGTTTTCTGGCACAACAGCCGTTTTTGGACGACCTTCACGGAATTCGTCTTTGAGCGAGCTTCGGCCACGGTTAAATTCATTAAACCAATTTTTCACAGTGCTATAGGATGGTGCTTCATCGCCATACAAAGATTTAAGTTCATCAATGCACTCTTGTCGTGATAATCCACGTCGAAGGTTGTGAAAAATGATGGCACGAAAATGTTCACGAGTTAATTCCATTTTTTTCTATATTAATTTTTTCAAGTCACTATAAACAACACAAATAATGGTCGTACGTCAAAACGTTTTGAGTACGATTATGCTTAAAAATGACAAGCTTTCCAATGGAAATTTCAGATTGCACTTGGCAGCACTCAGTGTTGCCAGGCCAGAAATATTCCTTTTTATAACTTCACCACAAAGTAGCAAAAGAGTATAACTAAGTTTGCCATTCCGTTTGTAATTTCTACAATATCCATTTCTGACCCCAAGAAGAACATATATATTAACTTCTTATGCATAGCGAAGTCGATTGAGCGATGTCCGTCTGCCTGTCTGTACGACATGTTAGTGTTGAAATCAAGTTCGCCGAGGCAGCTGGAGAAAAAATATACCAATCGATCAGACAAAGTACCGCAAGAGGTACTATTGGAAATCAGCAGTATCGGTCCATGTTTTTCGAGGCATTAGATAAAACACCACGCTTACCTCTAATTTTTTCATATCAGTTGGAACAATAAATAACTCCAATATATATATGGGGCGATAGAGAATTAAAATTAAACAATAAATAACTCCAATATATATATGGGGCGATAGAGAATTAAAAAATAAGAAAAAAAACATCCACTGAAAAAATTGCAGGTCGCCCAGTTGCGGGTCTTCGAAATTTTTTAAATGATCAACTTTTCGACCCCGATAGCAGTCTGAGCAAGCCGTATGATTTGTGTATGTATTTTTATAATAATTTTAAAATGCAATACTTTTGGGAATGTTATTTACCATACAGCCAAACATTAAGGCTTAAGGCAAAGGTTTAGATATCAAGTGGCAACCGTAATATGTCCAATTACGAGTAGTAGTTTTTTTAAGTTAAAGCTTACTTAAAATATTAAATGTGTATAGTAAAAAAATAAAGTAAAAAGTCTTTTAGGATTAGTTTATTAAAAAGTTAATACCTTCACAAAATAACAAATACATTATATCTACATTAAACATATGTGCATACAACGGCTGACAAAGAAATACAATGCTACAACAACATTGGCATTTTTTCATGAACTGTTTAGCTGTTTGCTGAACGCCCTTTGTTTGGAGAATTGTTTCTGTGTAAATCCAAAACGTGATATTAGAATAATAGAAGCGACTCAAACTATGATTTTTAATTTATTTTCCTAATTGTTCTTTAAGGGTTTATTATTTAATTACATATGTGAATTTCAATTTATTCTTACTGCTGTCATTAATTTTCCTTACCGAAAATGTTAAAAGTAATTATTCTGCAAGTAAAAAAAAAACGCTTCCACTGAGTGCTCTATCAAAAGGTGTTTCGAGCTCCTAAATACCAAGTAATCCCAGTACAGAGACTTATTTCTTTTTCTACAAAGTACTGATCTAGAATATCCTGTATTTTTAGCTTTTTATAGCCAAATCGATTTTTTAGATAAATTTTTTCAAGTACGATTACCTAGCGTAAAAAATTCGGGGGAAAAGCTTCTGGTCAATGTTAAATTACTGTTATCATGGTTTGTTTGTTTTTTTTTTTTTTTTTTATTAATGCTGCAAAATATCTGGTACAAGTTCACTATATGGAAAAGTCTACTATAAAGACGATTTAAGGCATTTTGGTTCCAAGGTAATTTCTACATAATTTTCCACAAGCCATAGAGGCTTAGTAAATGTAGGTACAACTCTTGGCCAAAAAGTTTCCCTTAGCTAACTGGCTTTAAATTAATACGTGTTATGGGTTGCAATAACAGAAGCCTTAACCAAGAAAAGCTCAAATTTCAAATTTCATGAAAAGCCAAAAACATTTACCTTTAATTTAAAAACTTCAACAATAATATGAGAGTTATATTCGAAGACCTTATTAGCATAATATAATAATAAGTAATATTATAAAATTACCCAAAATAATTTTTTAAACTAAAGGAAAAACGACCACAACAAAACGACGATAGTAACTTCTTTTTAATGTACAATTCTAAGACTACATTGTTAAGATATACAATTATCAAAATAAGAGAATACGAAAAATTGCTCTCAAAATAAAATAGATTCTATTTTACAAGCAATTTTACTGAGATTGCTAAATGTCAAATTGTATGTAAAGCGTTATGTCCTAGTTCTGTGTTATAATTAAATGGCAGAATTTCTTTTTTTATGTAAATAAAGATAACAGCAGAATAAATAATAATTTGAGCGCAACAAATAGAAATAAAACAAATAAATTAGAAACCGTTTATTAAACTAGCAATCAAGAAGGACTTCCGAAACCTATATTTTATGTAAGCTTTAAATTTAAAATTGGCAAAAAACGCCAAGTAACCATTAGTGAACCACATAAAGTATAGGAGCCGTCAATTCTACCAGAAGTGCTGCTAGATAGATAGAAAACGTGCAGCTAAGAAAAAAGATGATGTAAATCTACATATTGACGCCATATCACGTACAGCAAAATTGTTTTTTTTTTAAGTCGGCCAACGCTTTATTTTATGAAGAAAAGTTCAAGAAGAGCAGAATTCGCTCAAATGTCCTAATTAAAAAAAATCATTTTGAACCACATATCGTCATTTGATGACAACGGAGCTTCTGATATTTGTGGAACTTTACACTTTATTTAGAATTAGGCGATAAAGTGCTGAATAAAAGTTAATAAAAAGCATTATTCCTCTATAGGATTCACGTTGTGCAGAGAATAAGGCCCGTTAATTCGAATTTGTTGGCAGAAATTCTTTTCGTGGCTTGTGCTGCAAATAACTAATTTATATTCGAATTTTAAAACCAATAGGCTGCACCACATAAGTTTCATACTCAAAATAATTCTTACTTAAAAAAAACCTGAAAAAAATGTGCTAGCACACTTATTATTTGCGATGCAAAAAAAAATTTTGAACTAAAATAAGTTTCCTCAATTTTTTGGCTCAAGACGCGACAAGCATTCTTGATAGTATATAGAAGATAGAAAAGAATCATGCTTATATAAATATTTTTATCCTTTCTTAAATCAAATAATGTAAACAGTGGCACCATCTAGTTATATTAAATCGCTTGCGCCTTTTCATTCTTGAACGGAAATAAGTAAAACAGTAAGTAAATTTTTATTTAAACAAAAAATATTTTAACGCTTTAATGTGGTAGTATTTAATGAATACAGTCAAAAAAATTTCGTTACTGAGAATATTTTTATTACTACTTGCTTTTTTTTTTGTCATTTGTCACATCCACATGTTGGGTGTAAAAATGAATACGTCAGCTCAAGTGCGATTAAATTTTATAATTTTTCAATTGTGAAAAGAACAATACGAAATAAAATATAACAAGACCGACGAATACGCAGTCAAAACATTGTTAAGTGTAATAATGGTTTTAAATGACACTTTCAGTTGAACAGCGTTTGTCTATGAGAGATGTATTCGGCATTTAAATAAGCATCTCAACAATAATATTTTTTTACTGACAAAAGAGCTTATAAAAATACTCATATAATAAAAAGTGGGAAATAAAGAAATCCTTGCTTAAGTGCTAAGCATATAAAAACACAGTTACATACATATATTGAGAACGGAACACAATGTTTCGAGTTTATCCAAAAGTGATGCGAAAATACAAAATTTTTTGGTGATATTTTAAGAGAAAAAACTTTGATTAGATTATTTGCAAAATACGAATGAACATTGTTTAGAAATGATTGAGTTATTGCAACTCAAAATTATAGTTTGTATGCAAAATAATAGATTCAAAGGATATCACTGTCTCGATGCGTGTCATTATAGTAGCCAAATTCAATATTTTTTGATAACGCTTTTGATAAAACTGCAACTCTGGTATTTGCTTAGAATGATACCATTGATGGATTATTGATTGATTGATATGTAAAGTAACGCTAGGAAAAATACATTTGTGACATAAAGCCGGGATCTTAAAACAGAGATAAACTTTAACAGTGAATCAAAAAAAAACTTCCAAAAATATTTTTTCAATATTTTTGTATATTATTCCTGCAAGTATGTTTTATAACATACATAAATTTCAGCACGAATTTCTTTGGTGAATGTTTTTTTAGTACCAAGACCCCTTCGGATTCGTGATATTTTTAATCAGTGGCTTGAGTTAAAGCTACATAAAACAACTACTGTGATACTTAAGGTAACACAATTTGTGGAAAATCGTTAGCAAAGAGTATTATGCAAAATTCAATTATTTTAAATTCTGCACGCATTAGCCTCTAAGTACAAGCAATGGTAGCACCGGGCTGAAAGGAGGCGAGTTGATAAACTTATTGCATTAACTTCGACTATTGCTACAACTAAAGTTGCAAGAAAAATTACGAACGCAACAGCAATTAAAATATTATCTGTTGAGCAGGCCTTAACTCTATATAAAGACATGGATAAATGGCAGGCCCTAGAGTGCTTGCTTCAATCATAATACCAACTACAAACAATCAATGCTAGTGGATTATTATTATTATTGTTATTATTATTATTATTTTTTTTTTGTTGCAGTTATATAAACAATATTGAAAATTTAGTTTTTGGCATATATGAGTGGTAGGCGTGTATTTGTTCGATTTTGTAAAATAATCTGAATTTGACTTAATAAAGGTATTTTATAGTAGTATAACAAATTACAACACTCTGCGACTACTACTTCTATTTTTGTCACATCGTTATATGGGATCAAAACACTGTCCGACGTGGCAGGATATTTAAATAATTAGCTCCATAGAGATTTTTTAAATGTGATTATTGCAATGCAAGCATTGGGAATAATGAAAAAACCAACATCAACCAATATCGGAACTGTAAAACATAATTCTTTCACCTTTCTTGATGGGCATTTATTTTTAAAAGTCGATTTCTTAATTATGTGTTTAAAGTTTTTTTAATTTTTTTATATACATTTTTTATAAAATAATATTTTTAACGTCTTACACTTTGTAAATATAGAAGATTTTTGTAATTTTCTATTTTAATCACTCTCATTATATACAAAAAGTTAAAATTACAATAATATATATATGTATAATAAAAATATATTACACTAGAAAGAAGTGTTTCCACATTACAAAGTAAAAGTTTTTAATGGATTTTTTTAATGTAAACAAAGCTTATTGTTTACATTAAAAAAATAGCAATTGATTATAGACACTTGGTCCAACATAAGCATTGCGTTATTTTGTTAAATCTTAACAACATCTTATAGTATTTAAGTTTAGAGCCTGTCTTATATGTGTTCGAGTGTATTATATATTTTGTGTAAACTGTGTGGAACCACTAATTATTTTAAAAACATACGTTAAGACTTTTTATTTATGTAAGCGTCTGACTAGAAGAACGTTCTTAGTATATTTTTTAAATAAGTTTAAAGTTAAAAGTCTTAGTAGAAGAATAAAACCCAGCTTTAAAGCTTTATTTTAAGCAGATTGAAGGGATCTAAGTGAACAATTAACTCTGTAGCTATAGATAATAGTTAAATGAGAATGCTTTAATTGATATATAAGCATTTTAATATCAGTTCCAGACGAAATTTTTGCTTTTAATAAATTTATGTGCTCAACACATCATAAATTGTGGTTTAATGAAATAGCAAAATCTTTAACCATATTTGATTCAGTTATTGGAGTTCCAACAATATGAACCACCATCTCTTCATCATTCCTCGACCGGTATCGTTTAAACCTAACAAATTAGTTTTATTTGGATTTAAAACAATTAGAATACACTGTGAAAATTCGCTTAAAATAGCCGCATCATATTTAATCTGAGTTTACAAAACCTATTGATATTTATATCGGTAAAATATATATATCGCTGTTCCCATGTAGAAATGCCCTAACTCGAATTTTTACGAAATTGAGTTTTTTCGTGATTCCAATACATGTCCCACAGAAACACCTCGGCACAAAACTTGAATGCAATAGTGTCAAAATTTACGGTTTTATAAGTATCTGCATTTTAATAATACATTGTAACAAATACAGTTCCTATTATGTTTTTACCTTCTTCTGTAAGTCTACAAATAAAGGAGTTGGGGCCTTTCTACATGAGACCAGCATCAAGTTCCTCCTCGGTGCCTATTATTTTTTAAAGCCATATTGCCTTTGAAATAAAATGTTATTATCGTTAAGATAGTTAGATAATTGTTTACATACATTTTTTTTAATTTTAGCCACGACTGACAAGACAGAAACTTCTTTTCTTTTCTTTTTGTATTGAAATAACCTTTTGTACTTTAAGTACATCAGTACGAGGGCTGCTCTATATATTTCTGGCCTAATAGTGAAAATGCGAATATTTATAATCAAAAATGGTTTTATTGTTTTTCAAAGTATTCTCCAGCATGATATATACACTTTTGCATGCGCTCAAACCAGTTGTCGAAGCACTTTTCCCACTCCGATTGAGACACCTCTAAAACATGGTTTTTGAACACTTCAACAGATTCTTCTGGCGACGAAAATCGTTGACCACGCATTTTTTTCTTGATGGGCGGAAACAAGAAGAAGTCATTAGGTGCCAATTTAGGGCTGTACGGCGGATGACCCAGTAATTCGACGTTTTGGTCGGTCAAAAACGTTCTGGTTTGAGCCGGTGTGTGAGAGCTCGCATTGTCATGGTGAACAATGATTCGTCTTCTCTTGTTGGTTTTTCGAATTTCTCCGATGACTTCAGGCAAACAAATTGTAGTGTACTACTCAGAAGTGACCGTCCTACGTTGCTCAAGCGGAACAGTCGCCACATGACCAGTTTTGCCGAAGAAACATGCGACCATTTGCTTCGAAGTGCTTCTTCCACGAACAGCATTCGTTGGATTTTGCTCGCAATCGTATTTTTGCAACATTTCTTTGCACCAATCGACACGAGCCTTTTTTTGAGCGACTTTCAAATTGTGCGGGATCCAACGAGAACAAACCTTTTTTACGGCCAGGTGTTCAGGCAGTATCGAATGTATGCTGGTGGAAGAAATGTCCAAGGATGTCTCTATCTCTCGGTATGTCGCATGTCGATCTTGCATTATGAGTTCACGCACGGCATCATTGTTCTCTGGCACAACAGCCGTTTTTGGACGACCTTCACGGAATTCGTCTTTGAGCGAGCTTCGGCCACGATTAAATTAATTATACCAATTTTTCACAGTGCGATAGGATGGTGCTTCATCGCCATACAAAGATTTAAGTTCATCAATGTACTCTTGTCGTGATAATCCACGTCGAAAGTTATGAAAAATGATGGCACGAAAATGTTCACGAGTTAATTCCATTTTTTTCTATATTAATTTTTTCAAGTCACTGTAAACAACACAAATAATGGTCGTACGTCAAAACGTTTTGAGTACGATTATGCTTAAAAATGACAAACTTTCCAATGGAAATGTCAGATTGCACTTGGCAGCACTCAGTGTTGCCAGGCCAGAAATATATATAGCAGCCCTCGTATTATTCCCTTTGCAGACCATTTTATTAAATATCTCAGTCAATATATCAAGCACCGCATTAACCCTCGTTAGAAGCATTCTTGGGGTATCTGATGTTATCATAATCCGGACTTTTTTCACTGTGCAAAATAATCAAAATACTTATTTTTCAGGTATTAAAGTAGGAAACTCTATATATCATTACTTGAATGTATTGTTATACTTTCAATTTTTTCAGAAATATTAACGAAATAATCATTTAACGCTTCAACTTTATCTTCATCTTTTGTCAAAACGCAACCGTTTTACAACACATTATATACTGGTTCTATTCATACCCAGCGTTTTATTTTAAAATTGACACGTTTTCTTTGAATCTCCACTACAATTTTCTAAATTATGAGACTAATAATTATTCATGAGTTTATTGTTGCTTATTTTAATGATTTGGTTTATTCGTTTTAATCGTTTCGTGATTGATTTATCGCTACGATTTATTCTTCGCACCTTTAGTAGGTTGTCCTTTAATGTAATTAAGTTAAGTATGGTGTTAGCCTAATACGAATATTCAAACGATTGATACTAGTTTTTTTACTATGAGGGCATCTTCTGAAAGAGTATTTATTGAGCTTTGGCAAATATAAGATGAATTGTTCCAAGATGAACCTCTGTTTAATAATTTATTATTAAAAT
This sequence comes from Gymnosoma rotundatum, assembly GCA_916610165.2. Taxonomy (NCBI): domain Eukaryota; kingdom Metazoa; phylum Arthropoda; class Insecta; order Diptera; family Tachinidae; genus Gymnosoma; species Gymnosoma rotundatum. The sequence goes on from OU744339.1 coordinate 67,437,310, forward strand.
AACTTGAAAATTTAATGTAATAAATTTCACGGTTTTTAAGTGTTAACTCGTGATTAATTCGAAAAAAAACCCAGTCAATAGACGATCCACTTAAAGTCCTTGTTAAAAGATTGGGGCAGGAGTACATATCGAGGTTATTGATCTATGTCATTAATTTTAATATACCCTACGAAAACACATGGAATACCATGATTTAAAATACATTTTTGTGACCGATAAACTGATATAATCGTTAAAGCTATATTCACTATTTTGAAATTTGGCAACTCTCTTGATATTAGAACTAAAAATTACTGACTTGATTTTCTTTTAACTTTATAATTCAAAACAGATCTTGCAAAACCAGAGGTCGCACCATATCAACCTTTCTTTAACAACTTTATAATCGAAAATTGAGTATATGAAGATTTATACAATGCTTTTTCAACCAAGTCTCAAGAATTGCAACTATGCCAGGAAGTTCTTTAAACTTACTAAGTCAATATTTAAATTTATTGAATTTGCCATCATAATCATCAGTTGTTTTAACATGAACTGCAGAGCATGACCATTCATAGATTTAATTTGAAATGGTATTGAACCGTAATCTTTCCTTGCAAATATGATAGCTTCCCGACCTTAAACAAAACTACACCGATATTAGGGATTTTGCATAATTAAATACTTCCAGTAACTCCTTGCATAGAAAATCATTTACTTTTTTTTAATCAAACACCGTTTATTTTTGCCTTTTCCGCCATAAACATATTGCTACTTTTTTTATTCATAAATTTTACAACATTTTTGCTTTAGTAATTATATTGGATGATTTTCCTTTGACATTGTTTATATATATCATCTATATAAATCTAGATTTGTGAAGTAACTCCAATCAAAATAGCAAATATTTGAGCAACAAAGAATTAAAAAATAAAAATATTTTGTACTTTATATATAATTTATCATAATTTTACTGGGCTAAGCATTTTTAAACAATTTTTGTATTTCCTTTTAAAAAGCTTAAAAATGACACCCATATTGATATGTTAAAAAATTTGGAAATTTTATAGTCCCGTTACTCCGAAAATATGGGCGAGCGACAATTTTTTTACGTGTTGTTTTTTTTATTATTTTTTAATTCTCTGTCTCCCTATATATTTATTTTTTGATTGGAGTCACTTTATTGTTCCAAAGGACATGAAAAAATTAGAGGTAGGCGTGGTGTCTTGCCTGTAGCCTCGAAGGACATGGACCGATCGAGCTCATTTTCTAAAGCACTTAATTCGACACTATATCTGATCAATTGGCATATTTTAGATTACCCAAGGGTTTATCTTAAAGAAAAAGGTAAAAATTTTATAATATTTCTTTATGGCCAAAATTTCACATTTTTTTAAACCTTTTATGAACTTTCAAATTAAAAAAAAATTATTACCAGTTACACAATGAAGTCAAAGAAAAAAATTTTTTACAAATTATATTTTAGAGTATTTGCTTTCTAAATCTGTTTCTAAAGTAATTCTGTCTTGTATTAAAAAAAACTACAGGTGAAAAACTAAAAAATGCCATTTGAACATTTTATATTTTATATTTAAAAGTCGAATTTCTCTAAAAGTAAAAAAGATACCATGCAAATTCCAAGTACGTTTTTTCCTTTATCTGTCTATGTAGTTTTCTAAAAATAAAAAATTTTGATTCACTTTTGATAAAGTTATAAGCTTTGAAATATTTTTCAAGTTCGAGGTTAACTACTTTGACGCCCTGTTGTGCTACCCTGTACTTAAACAGGATGTATCCAAATCCAATTGGCGAAAAGGCCTCAGCAAATTGATTTTAACACTATCATAGACGGACAGACGGACATCGCTCATCTACTTCGCTATGCATAGGAAGTCAAAATATATATACTTTATGGGGTCGGAAATAGATATTGTGGAAATTACACACGGAATGACAAACTTATATATACCCTTTTTCCACGAACAATTAAATGAAAGGCGATTTACTAACAGAGACATCTGTCTGTGACAAAGAAGTAGAAAAATTCTTTAGTTGTCAATTCTATTTTAAACTTAACGTCCGTGGTAGTACCCGTGTCTTTCACCGTTCGGGGTTGCTAGCTTATTTTTATAACATTTATTTGGTTTTATAATATATTAAAGTTTTTTGTACCCCCATATATTCAATTCTCCCTTCTCTTTCATAAGCTGTGTATGTTTGATTTTATTTGCTAGATTGTATATAAATATGAGGGGTGATGATGTGTCTCATTGGACCAATATACAATTTATCTGGTTTTAGTAATCAAACACTTTATAAGCAAATAACTTTGTGAATGTTTATGATGATTGTTTCTGTTGCCATTTTACACTCGTATTGTACATTTTATACTTTATATTATGCATTTTAACTTTGGCACTTGTCAGGGAAAGTACAGGGCATGCGATTGCTATGGTTTTATCTACAATGCATATACTTTATATGTACTCATGAGTATAAGTGCTTTGGATGTATAGAGAAAAATATACACATACAGTTGTACTTAGTAGTTATATTTTATTTCTCGATCTTCCTTTAGTTTTTAACTTTCAATTCAATGGAACGGAAATAATCTTTTTTACACTCTTGAGATTTTGCTTAACAACTAGAACTTAATAACGCAAGAGTGTTCTTGTTTATTATCTTTTTCTGTTTGAAAACACATGCATAAGCGTGGAAAGAACAACAAACCCACCCTCAAACCCTTTGGCAATATAATAAATAAATTATGTTAAAATCTAACGTTTATAAGGACATATACCGCAATATTAACAAACTAATACAAGTTGCAATTAGTCTTCCCATCAGTTCTGTTAGTTGCGAAAGACCTTTTCTGTTTTCCTACAATCAAAACTTAGCTGCGTATCAAGGTAGATTTAAAGTTGTACTTGTTTTATCTAAAAAAGCATTCATCTACAGTCAGTAGCTAAAAATATAACAATATGAATTTGTGTGCTTAGCCCCCTTCAGAAAATATGTCTAACTACGCCAATAAGCAGATATAATAAAAATGGCTTAGTTTCAATTGATTTTCGTTTACTCTTTTTTATCTCTGTTTCCCTGCAAATGAATTTTGTTATCAATCAAGTGTAGCATTGAAATGTTCTCTTTCGCAGTATGAGTGAGTTCGGATACAGGTTATCTTCTTGTATTAAAGCAAAATAGAAATACAATGACGAAGTAGGGTCTTTTGTTTTGTTTTTTTTTTCTGGCTTTGTATAGTTTTTTTTTTTAACGAGGAAATGTGAGAAATGTGTTTTCTACCAAATAAATATATTCGCTTGCTAAGGCCGTTCTATGGAAGCTTTTGTCAAAATATATGTATATTTTTTTAAGTTTTCCAAGATGCTTTTTTAAAATACAAGACCTAATTCTTTTAGACTGTTTAGCAAGGGAACAAACTATATTTCAACTACAAATTCTTTTCTTGTAGACCATAATTTCATATGTTTGTATAAAAGGTATTTATGAATGTAATTGTTTATTGTAGTAGTGGACACGATGAATTGTTTGAGCATTTATTATTTCAGCCTTAAAATCAGAGAATTTAATGCTTTGAAATGTCAAATCGTCGTCTGTTGGAACCTAATTTTTATTTTAATTTTTTTTTTCTAGGAAATTTTTCTTTACATTTTTAATGCCATTCGGCGTTCAGACTACTATCCTTTAACAAGGACGATTTTTTGGTTAACATGATACTAAGCTAGAAAAAGTTTACAAAAAGATAGAATCTTATAAGAGATATATCAAAACTATTTCAGAAAATGTTAACTTATTAGTAACATTTGACTAAGTTTGGCTTTAATGCTTGTTAAAAATAATTATGAGCTAGTTAAAAGTTGGCCTTAAGACTATAATTAAGGAGAAGATTATCTTATTTTGTCCCAATTGATTAATAGCAGAGGTCGCTAAGGTGATATGTTATGTTTTTATAAATCCTGTGATAATCCGGCATATTTTGAGTTTTCAAAGCTTTTGCTTGAGATTTCTCGTTTTGGGACACTGTTAAAGTAAGGAGAGTTGGATAAATCGTATACGTTTTTATTGACTTTAAACGATTTGAGAGGTTTGCAATATATTTACTTGTGGCTGAACGAATTAAGATTTGCATTGACAAAAAGTGGCGAGGCAAAAATGGCATTTTAGATTCTCTGGAGTCCAACTTTAAGTTTATAAACATTCCTTGATATTAAGAGTTGTTATTGCTAAACAAAATGACTTGAAAATTAAAAAAACTTACTTTTTTCAGAAAAAGAATTAGTTCTTCTAAGTGGAACTTCTTTCTCCTTGTTCCGATTTTTAATGTTTTTTAGCTTTTATAGCGTTTGACGATAGCAAATTTTCGTGTCTTTAATATTTGTGCACTCAGTAAATTTTTTGAGCCAATATAATCTACAAAAAAAGTAGCGTTCGGCTAGATGGGTAAAATAACCCTATGTGCTACAACTACATTAGTCTACTTCCCTAATATCTCAATATGTTCTTATTTATCTGACTGACCCCCTCTTCTTTTATTTGTTACGAAAAAATTCAATAATAGTTAAAAATGTAGTTCCCCTTTATTTGCCATCAAGTTACGGTCTTTTAATTAATGTTTCCAAACAGAGAATTTCCTTAACCTTTTTTAAACCCTTTCAATCAATAACGTGTAAAGTATTTTCAATAAACTCTGCTGTTGATTTATTTTTTTATTCACGTTTTCTTACCTGGAGGGCATTCCTCATATCTAATTGTATTTTTAACAAAGATACATAAACCACCACGAGCTACTTGTAAAATGGGTCTCTGATACTAAAAGAATGTCGATGTAACCTTGGTTTAAAATTGGCTATTAAGAACAAAGAATACGAGTAATATTCATAATCAATCAATATTATTTTTGTTAGACGAAGTCCACACACAATCAAAGCATCATTTCGTTGTGCTCTCAGTAACTGGTGCCAAGCTTCGCTTTAGCTACGAATACAAATTTTTTTTAAAATCAATCTTTCCTGCAAGTTAGTCGGCAGTTTGTTGTTCTTAATACTGAAAAAACTCTGAACCCTATTTTAATTGTTGTGACCTTAATAATTCTTATTAATATTGTTATTATTATGATTTACCGATTTGTAAAACTACAAAATGTTTTCTATCCGTCCTCCTTTAATCTTTACAGCTATTTTTAAAACCTCTATTGTTTATATTCTCACATATAACATTCTTTGTTCTTGAGTCTGTCTGTGTAATCGTTTTTGATGTGTCAGCTTGATCGAAGATATGGTGTTGCTGAAAGGAATTCTGCTTTATTAAGTATTCTATCTAAACAAAGAAATGGCTCAAATGTAGTTTACTTTAATGCTAAGAGTCTGCATGCTTTAAAGTTAGACGATGTGAGGTTTACCTTTGAAAATTCAAATATTGATGTTATTTGTGTTTCATAATGATGTGTGTACTGTTCATTATAGTATAAATGCAAGTCCAGTATTAAATCTAAATATGACAGCAAGTCAACCAACGTAGAACCAAGAGTTGAATTTCCTAACATTGAAATTTATGACAATACAACTAGAGTACTGGTGTCATGTGTATATAACCCCAATTAAAAATATGATCTTAATCCTTTTTTTACTGATTTTACCACCTATATTATTAACTATAGTTTTTATGTCACTTGTCGGAATTTTAATATTAATTTGTTCAGTGTGATAAGGGCTAACCTGGCTACAAGAGAAGCATAGGTACTTTATTTTTCACAAAAGCTAAGCACGTCCTTACCATCTGGTCAGCTTTGGAAAAATATCAAAAGATAAGGTGTCTTTTCGAGTTAAAACTTGGATTGCCTTTTAGAATCTAACTCTAAACGAGTTCTTTCGCGTAAATTATCCAAACAAACCGAACTTATGTACTATACAGCCTACTTATTATTGCCTGAATAAGTTCCGGCTCTCCACCATATCTGATGACGAAGTCTTTAGAACTGTGATAAGCATTCGCTCCAATGCTATTGTTAAGGATGGTGTACTCGTATGTATACGATTTTTAAAAAAAATTTTAAGGTATGTTGTTGGATTTATTACACATGTCATAAATTATTGCTTCACAACTTCTACCTTCCCTAAAGTACGGAAAATTGGCAGGATTATACTGGTTGCAAAAACGAACTTACCGTCTGCCTTAGTGACTTTAAGCCAATAAATATACTTCCTTTTCTTGAAAAAGTTTGTGAAACAATAATGTCTCGACAAATGATTAATTCATCAATGTAAATTGTTTGCTGTCTCTGCAATCTGGGGTTCGTTTAAACCATAGTTGTACTACTGCAGTATTCAAAGTAATTGATGATATCAGACCGGCCTATGATGTAGGTGACTTGTCCCTTATGTGCTCATTAGATTTCTCAAAGGCGTTTGATGGAGTTGATCATTCAGTTCTTTGTACAAAACTAGAATTCTTCTTCAACAGTTAAATTTGTTAAAATCCAAGCTTATGCTGATGATATCCAACTTTACACATGTTGGCGCATTGGTCTTGTTGACGATACGTGTTATAAACTTAATGGGGACGATGTTTGCATGTGGGCTAAAGAGAACAACGTTATGCTTAATCCAACCAAATCGGTTCTATTACCAATCAGCAGGAACAAGCGCCATTTCTACCAGCTAACAACTGTTAAGTTAGGTGATACTCCACCTGTTTATGTGGAAAAAGTTTAATATATAGGATTTATAATCAACTCTTCGTTAACATGCTATGACCAAATTAATAATACGGTACACAGACTGTATCTACCTAATTTAACAATAACCTCAAACTACACGTTGTATTACAACTAATTATACCTAATATCACTAACTCGGCTGAGGTATATAGCAAATTAGACTCGTATTCGCTTCATAAGTTAGAAGTATCATTCAACAATGTTACGCGATATGTATATGGTAATCACAGATTCAGTAGTATCTCGTCCTGGAGAAGTACGAGTCTTGGTTGTGACCTATTGGACTATCTATAAATGTGCTGTTTGGTTTTTCTGTCTATTTGTTTAACAAAATCTTATTTGGAAGATTAGCTAGAGGTTTGTTGTTAATAGCACCATGATACAACTTTCTAAACGCAAGTAGATTCTTCTTCATCAATACCATAAAGCTCTGGAACTCATTACATAAAACTCATTGCTGACGTACAAAGTTTTAAGAAATCCCTCAGGGAATTTATTATATGTGATATATAGTCTAACTCATTCTTCCTCTTTCCATCTTATTCTTCATCAACTGAATTCCCTAATATAGTTATTATATTCTAATACGTTGCAAAAGCTTACAATATATGTAATGTGAATCTCAGTTTAGGAATTGCACATTATTTTATGTATGTATGTGCATCTGCCATGCCATGAAGCAAACTTGTAGTATTAAAATTATAAAACAGTGATCCGGTTTTTAGCCGAACAGTTCGTATGTGGTATAAACTCTCTGCGAAGGTCTTTCCTTCAGTGTGTATAGATTAAAATCAAATGTGCACAAGCACTACTACCAGCGTTGCCGCTTTGGTCCAATCGGACCAAACTTGGTAGTTTTTCGTTTTTAAAAAACAGTTTGGTAGTTTGGTTGGTTTGTTGGATTTTTTTAAATTTTTGGTAGGTTTTCCTTCTGTAGCAATTTTTTAGCAATAGTAAATTTTTTACCTTAAAAATTCAGAACATAAAATAAAAAAATGTAACTTTGAATTAAATTAACAATAACTGTGAATAGTTTTACCACTGTTTTCAAAAACTGTTTTAGGTGTAATAAAAAAATCTCTGCTTTTTCGCGTAAAGACGATTAAAGCTGTAGCCATCTCTGGTTTAAGAAACGCGACAATATTATGAAATTGAAGTTAACAATATTTTTGAGTAAAGGCTTATTTACAAGTGTTTGTATTAAAAAAATTAACAGACAAAATGGAAAAGTAAGTAAACACTTTTGATTGTATATATGTACCTATTAATTACATAAATATTTACTAATATTGCATGTAAAGAAACAGTAAAAAAAATTTAGAACCGAATGGTTGACCGAATTTGATTGGCTCCAGGAAAGGGATGGGTGTTCATTCTGCATAGTATGCTCTAAAACTATTTTAAATCATAACATCCATCTTAAAAATCACCAAAAGATAATTTTACACCTCAACAATTACGGAAAAAAAACAAGTGAGTATAACAGAGTTTATGTGCAAGAAACGCATTTTTAAATTTTTGGTAGGCTGTTAACGATTTTGGTAGGATTTTTGAAAATTATTGGTAGGAAGTCAATTTCTTGTGTGGCAACGCTGACTACTACCTCTATCCCCCTTCCCATAACCCAATTCATTATTTCTGGCAAAATAAGGGGGTCAAGGATTCCACTAGAAGAAAATTATATTTTAAAGAGCGCAGTTATTTTGTTCTTTATCTGTTTTTTAACTTGGGCAGAAAAATAGGTGTGAATTATTTAAAATTAAAAAAATTAGTGTTTTGTTTAAAAAGTAATAATGTACAGTAGTATTACTTAGAAATAGACATTGAATTATATTGAAGGCAATTTAATATGAGTTGAGCGCTTCATTCGAGTTAGGAAGAAACTTAATCATCAACTTCGAGAGTAAGGGCAAACTTACAAATTTATTGGCAGATCGGTATAACATTTTGTTACCAACTCTTTAAAACCAAAGAAGAATGTTGTAAGACGTGGAGTATGTAAAAAACATCTGTAGCTGCGCATAACCGCATATTATTTTAATTATAAACAATTTATACCTATTTTATAGAAAGTTGCAAATTGAAATCAAAGTCCAATAGGAGAAAATTTATATTCGAAAATTAAATACATATAAAAAGAAAGGAACATATGCTCAGAAATAAAATGCAAAAATAAATCAATAAATATATATTTATGATATATATTTATTTATATGTTTTATATTTACTGTTAGTAAAGCCATTTACATATACGTCATGGACAAAATAGCAACCGAGAAGATAAAAATTAAAATTATTTTATGAATGATCTTTGCCCTTAAACACAATTATTGATTTTGCGTAAAAAATAATTTTGTTAGTTTGTTTGAAAATTGCCATTTTCACTATTCATTTATTTATTATAGAAGGAAAGATAGCTTTTATATTCATTACTATATTTATCTATATATTTACTTATCAATTTGGTAATTATCTTTGTTTTTGAGAGTACTTAATATTTAAGAACAGTATTGTTTGTTGGTTGTCTTAAACTATTAAAACAATTGGTGAATTGGTAGTAGTCTTTTGTTTTTTTAAACATTGTTTGTGTTTATATAAGTTCACTTTTCAGTGTGCTAATAACCCAAGTATTTTAAATAAAATTAAATATTGATTATTAGTGGTAAAGCTAGTTCCTATGGCCATTTCGTTGATTGCTGGTGTTTCTTTTTTTACTTTTTATTTAATCAACAAATAAATGAAATTGTTCACCCTGTCCATTAAATAACTGCATCAGCAATCTTGTCGCATAATAGATCAGAGGATAAGCTTTATCCCTTTCATTAAACAATAAAATAGCTCGAGTTTATGTTAAGATACCACCGTTTTGGAAAGCAATTTCGGCTTCAAGGTCAATTCATTAGTACTTTTTCCGATTTAACGAAATTCCACTTCATTGTCGGTTCCATTGAAGCTAATATAATATGTAAGTTAAGCGATATTATTTTAAAACCCACAGAAAACAACATGTTTGTTACTCTCAAGCAACGGCTGCATGAATGTAACTGATAAAGTGTCGTATCGCCATATATTAAACAACCAGCGCACGAATTAAAATTCTTACGAAGGAAGCCTAAGAATCATCTCGATGTCAATATCGTAGAAAGAGCCGCGGCAGAAGCTTTTAAAGGTCACATATTAAAAAAAGAAAAGTCATCAGGTTAAAGTTCGACAACAAAGCTAAAAAATGAGTAAATCACGCGCATTCTTATCGACAAATTTGAATTCTTTGGAAAACTAAAAGGCTCCCGTCTGTGGTGCGAGAACACACGCTTCAGCTAAGGAAGTTATTTGAAAGCTTTCGAGATAACGGCACCCAAATTAACGTATTAAAGTTTATTTTTGATGCTTGCTTTTTGGTATCACATTAAGGTTTGAGACCATTATCGGAATTTTTGCAGCCTTTGTCAACTACAAAGAATCACTATTAAAGATCTGCGACATTGTTTGAGTATGATCAACTTTTATAGACGTTTTATACCAAATGCAGCATAACAACAAGCTATTCTTCTAGAGTTACATTCCGGTTAAAGAAAAACCACAATTAAAAAATCATTTGGAATCCTAGGCTAGGCGAATGCTGCTCCTTGTATAATGCACCTACATCCCTTTGGGTAAATGCTTCACATACTAAAATGGGAGGTGTTTTTTTTTTTGCAAGCAACTAATGGTAATGGTGTTTATTGTTAAAACACATAAAATTACCTAATGAAAAAATGCAGTTCTGTAATGCATCTGCAACAAATTCCAGACCATACATAACTCCAACTTCTCAAAAGCCATTTTGAGTATTTACATCGTCACTCACATTCAGGAGCAAATAAAACATTGGAACTTGTAAAAAGTCAATTTATAAGTTTCTCAATTTCTGAGGATATTCGTGATTGTTCAAAAAGTTTAACACCATGTCCTATTGGTTTTTTTTTATCTTGTTAGTCAACGCCAGTATTGATATCGTTAGACCTCTCTGATGAAAAAATTACAGGTATGTTCTGACTTGTATCAATAGATTTACTAGTGCCAGAAACAATATCCCTCAAAGACATAACACCAGAATCTGTTGCTTGTGCTTTATTACAAGAATAAATTTCACCTAATGCTGTTCCTGCTTAAATCACAACACTCTAGAAACACAATTTGAAAACTTATTATTACGAGAATTACCCAAAAATCTTGGAGTAAATACTTTGCATGCAACGCCTCGCCATCCTCAGATGAATTGTCTCGTTGAGAAATTGCATCGTTCTTTGAAAGCATCTTTCAAATGCTGCGCTAAAAAACACTAAGTTGACAATTTACTTTTTTTTTAATGAGTCTACAATTAGCAGTTATTCAATACGTTGGCTATTCTGCTTCAGAAATGATTTATGGAATATATTCATGCGTTCCTTCGAAAAATCAAACATCAATAATGAATGTGTGAAACAATTCTGTGAAAGAAAGCAAATGTTTACAGCTGTACCTGCACTGCACTATTGTATAAGTACCAAATACTATATTGTAGAAATACATACAAAAATTCCACTCACAAAATGAGCTGTAATAAATTCCTTAATTGCCTAAAACAGGCAAAGAAAACAAACAATAAAAATGTTAACATTGATTACCTTATATAGCGAAAAAAAATTATACTCTATACAGCGAATGATGCGAAAATAGTTTAAGAAAAGGAAAGCGATTAACCAAATCTAAGGCAACAAAGAATTTAAAGGCAGGAAGTGGTTGCTATACCGTTGAACTTTTTTGAGAGCCTATTTGATAACAAAATGCTGCTAAAGTTTTTATTACATTTTATGTTGCGCAAGTGTTAGAAAAGGAATTTCGTTGAAAGGAAAAAGTTTGGTTGATTGCAAAAACGGTATAAGCCTACGTGAAATATCAGTAATATAGGAAAAACCCAAATCATAATATTGTTCACTAAAGCAAATGCCAACTAAAAAATTCTCGAACTTAGAAACAACCAACAAAGACTCTAAAAATCCCCCATCTTTAAGATATTGGAAGTATCCTAGGGTAAAAAAAGAAATTTGTAATTGGTGTCTCAGCCAAAAAAAAAAAATATTAGAAAACAATGCGTTTAACACTAATCATACCAAGACTTAATATATACCTATTTCTACCATAGCGGGTCAAATGACCCGACTTTATGTTTAATGCTTGAATGTATGAAATATGGATGTTAGGAAGGAAATAAAAATAAAAATTAAATTTATTATAATTAAACAAAATAGTTGCTGTATTCACAAGCTCTGCTAAGGTGTAGGTAGTATTGCATACTACCTTTTGTTTACTTCTTTGTGAACAACCATTGTATCAGTGTGCCATTGTACATTGTACTTCATACGTCAAAAAGTAAATAAGAAGAAGAAAAGTGCTATTCATCATTTGTTATTTATAAGCCAAATGGGGGAGAAAACAGAAAAAAGTAAATTAATAAATTTTTTGTGTGAGGATGAAATTCAAGACATTTTAAGGATGAACCTAATGTACTTGCTCTCCAGTCGCAGAATTATACATTTAGGGCTACCAAAATCATCATTATGGCATAATCGGGTTTTAAGATATTTTGATGAAAACAGATTTCTTCATATGATACGACTACGGCCAGAGGAATTTGCCTATATATTCAACCTTATAAAAAATGACGATGTTTTCCACACAATTGGCGAAAGGCTCCAACTACGCATTGACTTGCAGCTTAAAATTGTACTTTACTGCTTGGGATCTTTAGGAAATGGTGCTTGTGTTCGTAAGGTAGCATCTCTTTTTGGTATAGGTGATGGCGGTACCATACAAAATATTAGAAATCGAGTCATTAAAGCAATATTAAATCTTAAAGAACAGTTTTTATATTGGCAACTTTCAACTTCAACTTTCTAATAAATCAGTCAAATCAATAAATTAAATAAATAAAGCTAATAAAATTATCTTTTAATTCAATTTAATTTAATATAATTCACACATGAACACAAAAATAATAATTCATTTAAACATAAAACATTTAAACAAATACAACGTTTGAAAAACATATGAGAAAAAGTACTAAGTGTTGTATCGCATGTTTGCATATAAATTACCAACAACACAGCTAGCACCGTTGTATTTTGTTAGCACTTAGCACGTACTAGGGGCTTGTGAATAGGGCAAGTATGTTGAGCATTTCTATTACAAAAGCAAAAAATTAAAAAATTTTTAATTCATAGTTCATCGCATTTTTTACATATAAGTGTTTCCATTGTACATTTTCCGCAAACATATTTTTTACATTTAGAGCAAATTTTGTTGGTTTTATTTTCTTTGCAGTATCCTATTTGACATCTCATACGTTTATAAGCATCTGCAGTAGACTTAGAACTCCAATCGGAACCTAATACTCTCTTTGCTTCTTCGATTGTGCATGTTCTTATATGGTTCATAATACAGTTGTCAATTATCAATGAAAACGCAGTACTAATTTTACCTTTCATTATATGGCGTTTTGCATATCCTGTTGGGCCTACTTCTTGCCTGAAAATGTTATGAAGTGGTGCTCTTCCAGGTGTGCCACCTACTTGCATTTGTTGCCAAACAGATCCATCATTCGCAACATTTTGTTCATTTATTTCTACTTCACTTTCTTCCGAATTTGAGAGTAATCTTATTCTTTTTCGGCCACTACATACATTCACAATATTTTCCTCTTCATCGTCAGTATCCGAAGAATCAAACTCATTTTTATTTGCAACCAATATATCTTCATTTTCAGAAAATTCATCTTCACTAATTTCTAAAAACTCTTCGCCAATATTATTAATATCTTCTAAGAACTTGTACTGTCTTGTTTGCTTCGACATTTTTCTGGGTAAAAAATTATCTGTATTACTATAGCTATCAAAATAAAATATAAGCTAGGTACTTACCAAGACTTTCAATTTTTGCACTTTTTCTTACACTAAAAAGCTATTTTCAATCTAAAATTTGATATTTTCTTGAAATTATTCTGAGATATTTTCGCTGAAATACTTTACGCAACAGTCTTTGGAAGAATGTGCAACTTACTGACTACAAATATGACTCGATAATCTCATAAAACAGAAACATTTTCTCCGGGTCAAATGACCCGTTGTGGTAGATGTCGGTATACAACAAGGATTACTCAGAATAAACAACAAAAAAACAAAACAAAAATATTTTTATAACTGTACATTAATTACTTAGAAAAATTCATGAAGTCAAAAGTTCAAACGCAATAAAATTATACGTGCATTTTCAATGCAAAAGTTCAAAATGGGTCATTTGACCCGATATGGTATGTTTAGTGTTAAAATAAAAGATACAAAAAAAACGATTTAAAAAAATTGGTTTCCAGGGGAGTTATGGCTGATTATTCAGATTAAAAAATATATACTGAATTATACTAATTAAGAACTCAAAAGAAAGGTTATCATTCAGATCTGAACCAGTGAATTTCTTTAAAATAAAATTATCTAAAAAGGAAAAAGTTGTATCTATTGACTGTTTTAAAACAGCGTTTATTTTGAAAGAAGAATAAAATGGAGACTCAAATAATATTAACAAACCAGGTCCTTAAGAGGCAGATGGTGTTAAACTTTGGTTAGGTCATCATATTACCTTTGCCTTACTATAAATTATCGTTGGTAAAGTAAAGTAGGTAAATGGCCATTTTGATATGACTCCGCAATTATACATTTCATTTTTAGTTTTAAATAGTAAACATTTTTGGGAATAACGAATATTTATATTGGAACTTGCAAGCAGATGATTTTTTTGTTTCCGACAAATCGTGTAGCTCACATTAAATTTTAATTTGCCTATAAAAATACTGCGTAATTTCATTTAATTTACAATATATAGAATTATATTTAAAGTCCCTTTTCTTCAAATGTTTTTTATTATAGTTACCACTTCGAAATTCATTAAGTAAATTCACCAGGATTTTGCAAATTTCGTACAAATGATAAAACTTGATTGACAAAAAAAAAAAAAAAAAAATTCAGTTGCCATAACCAAGAATTTCTCTCCAGTGTAGTTTAGTGTAAACATCTTTTATCTCTAGCCTATGTATTTTACAGAATGTACCTTATTCGCGTTATCGTGTAGTTTTTCTGTATGTTGAATACAATTGCGTAAGTGCAGCAAGTGCGTTTAAAATTTAAAACTTGTTGCAAGCAGTTTGACATTTGAATTATAAAAGCTCATTTATTAAAAGCAGGATTCAGATTGGCTGCTCTTTTGCTCTTCTGCTCTTTGCACTCTTTTTATTCTCACTCTTTTTTAAGGTATGCGCAAAAGAGCAGAGCAGAAAACAGAGACAATCGTTTATGCGCATTGTGCTTGATTCTTCTTTTCATGCGCTGCTCTTTGAGCCATGTGCGTTCAATTTTATTTTTGGCTCTTTTGCTCTGCGCATTGAGCCAAAAGAGCAGCTCTTTTGCTCGTGCTCCTTTTGATAGTAACAGTCGATCGTTTGAAAATTAAAATAACTTCGTGGTTGGAAAAAAAGTACATGGAAAAATGCAAATAATTGCGTGTACGGACGGCAAATAATACATGTTACCAAATATAATAACATATTTTATTGTTATTATTTTTGTTTTTTTTTTTAGTTAAAATTTAAGTCTACCATTGCAGTTTGTTTTTGATTATTGGTAAGTAGTGGAGTTCCTTGTAAATTCAAGCTTGGTTCATATGAATGGCTCATTAATAAAAATGTGCAATAAGTGGTGTTATAAAAAGTAAGGATTAAGGGTAATAATTTGCTTATCTTTAACATTATTGCAATTATACCTAGAGAAGGAATTTTTGATGTTTACTGGTATCATAAAATAATTATTTTCATTTGTTTTTTTGGTTTGTCCAATTGTTTTCCTGCTTTAAATTTCCATGTGTTATTTGTTGTTGTGGTTTTTCAAAACAGTAGATGTGCTTTGCATCTAATTTAGGTATGGGATGTTTAGTAGTGCGTTTGTTATTGTTTTATTACTTCTCAATTGATGGTAAAGCACGAAATTATTGGTACTTATATTGGCGCAGAGCAATGCGAAATAACAAGTTGGCTCTGCCTTTTGCGCAACAGAGCCAAAAGAGCAGAAAAGAGCTGCTCTGCGCTGCGCATTTACTTACTCTGATTAAAAGTAATCAACCCTCGAACGGCTACTTTTATACCGTGAGCTTAACGAAATTATCACTGGGTATACTGAATGAGAACCAAGAACCAGGGAACTTATTCTGAATTGCGATGCGAAAGTCAATGCGATGCGAAAATACATAAATGCGAACAATTTCTATTCTGTATTGCGATATTCGAAAAGTTCTTTTTTGATCGCATTTCAAATGCGAACGTTGGTAAATCGGTATTCTAAATTGCGAAAACAAATGTCAAATTCGCAAAATTTATTCAACAACAAAGTAGCATTCGCAAAGTATAAACATGTAAGTGATTTTATTTATTCTTCATTTGTTAATTAATTCAGGAAAGCAAGCAATAAGACAAATACTTTGTGGCAAAAGTTAACTGAAGAACTAAATATCAATGGACCACCTATTAGATCATTTTGGATCATTTTGACTACGACGAACTTTTAGTGAATATAGAGTACATGTCCTGAGAAAAAGTAGGTGCCAAAATAGCTTTTTAATTTACATTTAGATCTTTTTTAATTAATACTAAAAAAATAGATTGCAAGCAACTATCGCTATACGAAAAATTAGATCAAAACAAAAAGACAAAAACAGGTTTTAATTTAAAAATAAAATCGCGCGTTGTCATATTCTCGAAGGATGATGGTGCAGGGGTAAATTGCTTGCTTAAAAATAGCAGCAACACTAAAATCTTTGCTTTGCTTACATGTTTTGCAGGAAATAAAAAACAACAAAATGTCTCAGCATTTACAAAACATTTCATTATAAACGAAGCAAAAAGCTACAAAAAAAAAATAAAGAAAAAGAGACGTAGTTACTTAAGCTGGCTATATGTTTCTTTCTGCAGTAAAGCAATCAGAAAAGCATTTACTTTGAAAACGTTTGCTGTTGCTTGAGCAATATGTTGATGTTTTTTCTCCTTTTCCTATTGCTTCAAAAAACGCCGTTTTTTAAATGTATTTTCTTACATATTGTATTGCTGCACATTTTTCTACAGCAACAGTTAAACAACTAAATATGCATTGAAAATAGTCAAGCATTATTATTCACTGTCAAGAACTAAAGAGATATTATAGTATAATTTGATGAATTTTGATCGATTTATACACAAACAAAAGTCGGTTTTTTTCTAGAATTATTACTTTTTCTATTTTGTGCAACTTTAGCCTGTATGAACGACTGCCGAAAAACACACAAGTAAGCAATGCATCCCATGGACAGTCAATAAAACTAGTAGGGCCGTTATTGCACCACAGGAGGGCATATGTTGAGTTCGGGTTTTTCCAATTTTGTTTTGTTTTGACCTCAGACGGATCAATGTTGTGCTCATTCTTTTGCAGTTAGTTATTCTTTTCAGTTAGTATTTATTTTCATCACAAAGAACGGTCGTAATAAAATAATAAAGCGAATAAACGCTACTTTATACAAACATTTTTTTACTTCATTTAATATTCTTTGCATTCTGACAACAATAGTTTTTCTACATCTCAAGTGACGTAAGTGAATCTGACTTTGTGGATGTTTTCCTAAATTTGTTACAGTGGCTAACGTTATAACAATTCTGAAAAACAAACATTATTTAACGAGCTTAACTTTTGGTTTAATCAACTTGTTTGAAAACTTTTCTCAAACGAAAGTCAGTGTCAAAAATGGCAAGTGTCAGCAAAATAAATTAAAGAATAATTGCAACAGTCGTAATAAGCAACATAAGCATAATATTAATTAAGTTGTATATATTTTGCTTTTTTTTGGCTTATATTTTAATTAACAGATGGCAAATAATACAAAACAACAGCTACAACAAGAACAACAGTTCCAAGAACTGTAAAGGGTTCAGCAGAGCAGTCTTTGAACCAACATTACGTTTACATTTATATGAGTTTATTAAAATAAAGCAAATGTTAAAAAATAATAATAATTAATGTTGCGCCAAGTTTTTGGTGACCAGTTAAATTAAAAAATTGTATCTTAGCTCGACTTGGTTTAATGAATATGCATAACATTAAAACAACAGCAACAAAAGCATCAGTCATAGGTCAAAAATAAACGAACAAAAGAAGCAAATTATAAACCATTCCTATTATTTCACTACACATGAACACACCTAAACTAAATACTATGTACGATATGCATTAGAGTGGTCGTTATCAGTATGGGCGAACATTTTTTTAACTTTTGATTACACCCAATTCCTAAATCGGTGAGAGCTGATAAAAAATGGCTATAAAAAATTCAATTCAATTTACATACCATTGAGCTATTGTGGTCTTAAAGACCCCATTAATACATAACACCACAAACTTTTAATACTTGTTCTCTCCGGTCACTTCCAAGCCAGGTGCTACGAGCAAACTTCAAAAAGATCCGTTTAAGTTAGCTATTGGAAGTCTATCCACATTGTTATTCCCAGTTAAAGCAGGTAAATTGTTTTTTTTTTTACTTCTAAAACATTTTCTCTACATTAAAACTAATTAAAATATAAATAATATAAAAAGCAAATTGCTTCACTCAAAGCTGAGTAGAACTTTAAGAAAAACAAAAGCATTTGGTTGCGGTATTTGTTATTTTTGGACGATTTAAATTTTATTGTTCTTACTACAACCTCTTATAAGGTTATGAGGCCTTACCTTTTCTATGCCAGTAAAACTGCACTTTTTATTACATAAATTTTCCCGTTATTTTGTGAATTTTTTGTCCACGTCTTCAGGAGATTTAGTGATGTAATTTATAGTTGAAGTTTAAATTTAAAATTGACTTTTACTGACAGCATTGTAAATCCAGTGTTGTCATTAAAACAATTTTAAATCGAAATTTAAACTAAAAGAACAGTCTTTATAAATTTTATGCATATATTTAAAAAAATTAAATTTAAAACTTTTTAGGTTAGGAGCAAAAGGCACATAATAGCCATTGACTCCAACTAAAGTGGGCAGACAACACGCCTTGGTCTTTGCTGATTGATAAATTTTTTTCAATTTCAATCGATGTGGAATCGGAGACTTGTAAGAATCCAACTATTAATTTTTATAGCCGCCCTAATGTTCATAAATTAAACATTTGATTGTTTGTCTTGCTGAATATGAACCGTACGGAAGTAAGGCAATGAATTATTTACATTTAAATGTAATATACAAACTTAAAGGATAGCAGTCTTTATATGCAGATTGAATATGAAACTCTACCTGGTACTATTTTCGACACAAACTTATGCCCTCATACAAGTGTGTAAACTTTGGCTGACAGAATGTGGAATAAAAAGACGTACATCATAAATAAAAAAGTGTAAAAGTAGCTAAAAAAAAAATAATAACAACTACTAAAATTAATTTGCTGACTTAATTCCATGTATAAGTGTATTGAAAATTGTTTAATAATATTAATGATATTTTTCTGAAATATTTTTTTTTTTATTAAGGATGTTTTATAACAAATTTAAGATTTTTACATCTTCCATCACCACACATATACAATTCACTTTTATATCTTTCAATATTTAACGGAACTAACACTATATTTATATTTTAAATTTCGCAAATTTTTTTTCGTCTTGCAAATGCTACACAAAAACATGTATTTGTTTATATGCAGTTGTTGCCAAATGTTGTCAACTTTGTAGTTATCTTTAGACTGCAGAGCCGTCAGTTTGAAATGCCGAATGTGGAACTTATAATCCTGATGTTAAGAGAAAAAGTTCTTCTTCGGTATAACGTATCTACTGGGCTAAGTAAATAGAACGAACGAACCTAAATCTGTCATTTACTCTTGAAGTCACACAAATCAGTTATTGCATAACTGAACCCTGTATCCAGTTTATTTGTACTTTTTAACTGATTTTAAAAAAATATAGAGGTTATAAATTCGTCTGAATGTTGCTTTTTTTATTTTTGTACCTCTATAACTCAGTCATTTCTGAATCGAATTTGAAAATGTTTTCTTTATTTTAAAAAATATGCCCACAGATTTGCTCCGTCTTAAAAACAGTTCATAATTTAAAAAATTAAACGGTGTCCCCATACAACATACAGTTTCTTTGCGCATATTATGAAACGATAATGGCGTATTATGAAACGATAATGGCGTATTATGAAACGATAAGTAATACAAAAATAAATCTAAAAATTAAAAGTTGTTCCAATAGGTGACGTATATTAACCTAAATGGGCCTATTTTGAAACCGTTATAGACAAATAATTGAAAATTGGACAGAATCTCGGTATTCAAAATTATAAATTAAACGGTACGCCAATAGTACCAGAAAGACGGTGGAAGTGTACAAAGAACATGTATTCCATAAACAACAAATATAAAATTTGAATTCGGAAATTAAAAGGTGTCCCTATAGTTTATGTAATTTGAGTATGCGGCCAAACTTTTGAACCGTTCTAGACAGACAGTTTAAATCTACAAGGACTCTGTATTGCTTAGTACGCCATAAGCAGTACAATATTTTAGTATAGGAATTAAAGGTTGTTCCCATAATTGAGGTAAATAATTTAAAGGGTGTCACAACAGTTAATGTAACTTGATTTATATTGCCAAACTGTTGAACCGTTACAGACTAACGGTTGCTATTTACACAGAACCTGTCATCCTAAGTCTGCTGCAACAGCAAGTACAAAATTTAAATTTGGAAATTAAAGGGTGCCATTATAGTTGATTTAATTTGAAGTATATGGTTAAAGTTTTAAGCATTTGTAGACAGACGGTTGAAATTTGCGAGCTGTATTGCTAAGTCCATTATTAAAACAAGTATAAAAATTGGAATTAAAGGGTGTCTCAATAGGTAATTTAATAATGTATGTTGACAGAATTTTGAGCCGATATACACATATAGCTGAAATTCTGTTTTCATTATGTTATATCATTGGTGTTAAGTTTGCTTCTATATATATCAAGATACGTTCCGAGCTAGTAGACTTTCCAGAGTTGGGACAGGTTGGTATGATTATCTTCGTAAAATTAGTGCATCCTTGTTACATTAGGAAATTTTTGTTCAGACGTGCCAAGCGGGTGCACATATATAAATTTTCAAATTATACCTCAACTAACAGTAATCTATCATAATACTACCTGTAGAAACCCCGGGTTCTCAAAATTAAGATCTGTAGAGTACCTTATAGAAATAAGCATTGGAAAAGTTTTTCTGCTACATGAATAATAAGTCTTAATATCGCACTTTGTCAGATACAAAAAAAAAAAAACAAAATATCTAAGGTATGTACATAGATGTTATTCTCTTTATGCATTATTTTCTACATTTAAATAAATAAGTCGAGTGCTTATTGTAAAAACAGTCTCTGCAGTTTCTTTTATTCGAAACAGTGTGTAAATAATCTAGAAGTAATTATATGAATTTTTTACTTAGTTTTCACAAAAATAGCGCTTATGATAACAAAACTAAAAGCTGTGAATATTGTGTTTTGCGAATATCGCCAATTATTTAGTTTTCTCCTCAAAACAACACTTAAATCCATTTAATAAAATGCAGAAACCAACGCGTTAAAAACCAATATGCGTTAAAAATAAAAAAAACTTGCGTTTAATTAGAAACTAATGTAAAACCCTGTGTATTAATTTTTTTAATTTTTTTTCTGTATTTGGGCAGTTTATGCTAAAAGAAAAAAGAAAATTTTAAAAACTAATAATAATGTTCTTACATATTTTTTTTTTATTAATAGGCAGGCACTCTTTAAAAGCATGTTGTCATGGTTTCTTGTAATAACAAGAAAATCGGAAAAATTTAAAAAAACAAAACTTATATTAACGCATTAAAAATTAATTTAATAAATTTTAAGTACGAAATTTCAACAAAAAATCAAAATTCTTATAAATGACCGAAAATTGACTTTATTTTCGGCTTTTTGGTTCTTTTTAATTTCATTTCTAAACATTTTTAGAAAGAAAAATTATTTGCGGACGTTTTCCAAAGAAAACAAGAAAAATTAGACGCTAGCAGAATGAAATGCAGCATTTTCTGGACCGCCATTCTTCATCAGCATTCTTTGCATCTATCCACCTTATGTTATGTACGTCGCACAGTGGTTCAGAAACGTTTTTCATTGGCCAAAACTCTGTAACTTTTTTACTAATAAAGATTTTTTAGTAGTTCTTTTTTTAGTCAATAGACAACATCTTAAGCTTTTACCGAGTTTGGGCCTTATTAAAATCGGTTCAGCGGTTGCTGAGAAATTCAAGCCTAAAGTTGAACTTTCGATTTGCTTTTCCTAATTCTTGTTTGAAATTCCGTTTCAAATGTGCCAACTCATTTTTGACCCACTTTTCCTTAAACAATGTGGCTCAAATTTGGTCCACGGGTCAATCTTGGATGACAATACAATATTTTGCTATCCTTAGGGTGGCCCCTATTTTCACTGAGGTATTTTCCGTATTTTCATTAGGATTGTCCAAATTTCAACTTTATGCCTAACAATACTTACGACGCGTCGTAAACATCATCTATTTAACCAACTTATCTTAATTTGGTGAGACGAAGTTCACACACAACTTAAAGCATTTCTTTGTCGTTCTCTGTGTAACTCGTCTTGTACATTTGTAGTTGCTTTTTTGTGCTAGCCACGAAATGCAACTTTTAAATTAAAAAGAACCAAAAAGCCGAAAATAAAGTAAAATTTCAGTGATTTATAAAATCAAAAAATATTTATTTATTTTAGTAAAACGTTAATGTCATCAAAACTCGATACTGCTTTTTTCAAATTAAATCTTACAGCTATGTATAAATTTGGAAAATTTTAATGTTGGTGTAGATAGTAATGCATATAGAATACAATACACCTATTTTTGGAATTTCTGTCTGCGTGTGTGTCTGTCTATGTGCGCATCACGCAAAAACTAATGGATGTATTTGAACCAATACTGAACCCTGGTTTCAATATAAAAATTTTTTCGTAATGATAGGTCATTTTGTAGAGAAAATAGAGATACAAATGTGAAACTACCTCATTTTACGAGTATAATGGTACTATCAGTTGTCGGTACTTTTTATTTTTGTGGATGAAAAATTTTTAACCCTGCCTACAGAATTCTGGAATAAAATCTAACTGGATTGGCTTAGATGGCATAGATCCACGATTTGTCAAGATTATCCTACCGTGGATAATTCAATACATAACGCATATCTTCAATTGTATTATTGTGACCGGTATATTCCCAAAAGAATGGAAACATGCCAAAATTATCCCCGTCCCAAAATCTGGAAGCGAATACCGTCCAATAGCCATATTACCTTATTTTTCCAAGGCATTCGAATGTCTAATTTATAATAATATTTACTCATTGTAAACAAAAATAATCTTTTAACGAGTTGAAAATCTGGCTTCAGACCCCTGCATAGCTGTATTACAGCGAAATTTGAGCAAGTAAACACAGCCAGAAACCTAGGTGTGACATTTAACAGGACCCTAAAATGGTCAGACCATATAAGTCAGGCCTGTGGTAGGGTACACAGTAAGCTACGAAGTTTGTGGCTCACACAACATTTTACACCTCTAAGTATAAGAACTCATTTAGCTAAAACATATCTACTTCCAACATAATCATATGGGTCCGAAATTTTTTCAGGCTGCTCTTCGCGCGATATGAATAAACTAAATACAACTTATAATTATATCGTCCGTTATGTTTACGGTTTAAAAAAACGTGACAGAATATCACTATTTTCAAGTCATTTTATGCAATTATCCTTTAACAACTTTTTAAAATTTAAATGCTTGATTTTCCTCCACAAAATCATTGTAAAAAACGAGCCAGAATACCTATATGATCGCTTAAAATTTGCTAGATCCCAAAGAGGCAGATACATTATACAGATGCGCCATCGGAACCATGCGTCCGAATGCCAATTTTTCATCCAGAGCATACGTCTCTGGAATCAACTTCCTAATTATATTCAACGCACCGACAACGCAATAAAATTTAGAAAATTACTTAACGATTGTTTTAATTTAATTAAAATTTTCTAAGCAACATTATAAAGATTTTTCTCTGTCTTAATTTAATTTGGCTAATCTGATTCTAATACTTTAATTTATAAGATATATCAATTGGTTTACTTATAAGTTTTTTTAAATGATTATTTTTTGTTTTTAATAAAAAGGCTCAATACACAAATTACAAAAATCTCTATTTTATAAAAGTTTACACCACGTATCTTTTCGTTTTGTTTCGGTTTATTCCATATGTTACATCTTAAAAGCTTATACATGTATGTATTTTATTAACCGACTTCAAATAATTCTTGCGAAAAAAACCGACTTCAAACTTTTTCAACTGTTCAATAGTATGGTAATATACATCAAATTGCAGCAAATATAGGGTCACCCTTTAATTTCCAAAAGTCAAATTATATACTTGCTTTTGTAGTAGATTTAGCAATCAAGTTCTGTGTAAATTTCAACCGTCTGTCTGAAACGGTTTAACAGTTTGCCCATATACATCAGATAATATCAACTCTTTAATTTATAATATAACATTTTTATACTTCTTATTATACCAAATAAAGTAGTGAACAATTTGTCTAAAATTATGGTGTTTGTTTACAACGGTTCAAAAAATTCGGCCATATAGAACAAATTACATTAATTTTGGGAACACCCTTTAATTACTAAATTTAAATTATAAGCTTCTTGTTAGAGCGGACTAAGCAAAACATGTCCCTTGCAATTTCAGCTATCTGTCTCTGATATAAAGTTTTGGGACACCCGTTTATTTCCAAATCCAAATGTTATACTTGTTGTTATAGAGAGTTAGTAATACAGGTTCTTTGTAAATTTCAATCGTATATCTACAACTGTTTAAAAGTATGGTCATATATCAAATTAAATGAACTATTGCTGCACCCTTTACTTTATAATTTTAAATAATATCAGCTGTTACTATAACGGCCATAGAAATCGACATTGCGTCAAATTTAGAAGTGTTTATCAATAACGGTTCATAAGATAGGCCTATATAAGTACATCTATAGTAATTATGGAACACCCTTTAATTTCTAAATTCAAATTATAAACTCGTTGATATTGCGGATTTAGCAATACAGGTCCATTTTAAGTTTCAGCGTTCTGTCCATAGCGGTTCAAAAGTTTGGTCACATACACAAAATCACATTAACTATTGGAACACCCTTTAACTTCCAAATCCAAATTTTATACTTGTTATTATAACGAGCTTAGCAATACAGGTTCGTGATTAATTTCAATCCTCTATCTGCAACTGTTCAAAAGTATGGCCATATACATCAAATTTAATAAACTATTGGCGCACCCTTTAATTTGTAATATTATCGCTTGTTACTATAACCTCTATAGCAATCGACATTCTGTCCAATTTGCAAGTTTTTGTCTATAACGGTTATAATTTGAATTCAGAAATTAAAGGATGTTGCCAAAATTAATGTAATTTGTTATATATGGCCTTATTTTTTAACCATTGTATACAAACACCTTAATTTTAGACAGATTGTCCACTATTTTATTTGATATAAGAAGTTTGATATAATAAGAAGTATAAAAATGTTCTATTATAAGTTAAATAGTTGATATAATCTGATGTATATGAGCAAACTGTTGGACCGTTATAGACAGACGGTTGAAATTTACACAGAACCTGATTGCTAAATCTACTACAACAGCAAGTATATAATTCGAATTTGAAAAGTAAAGAGTGACCCAATAGTTGCTGCAATTTCATGTATATTGCTAAACTATTGAACAGTTAAAAAGTATAAAGTTTGGAGATACGAGTATAAGTGTGTCCCAATAGTTAATGTAACCTAAGTTATGTGGCCATACACTTGAACTGTTATAGGCAGACAGATTAAATCTGTTTTGAAGTGGGTTTTTTTTTCGCAAGAATTATTAAATCATTGATTCACCTTGAATTTACATGCTAACGTATTACGTATTAAATACGCGCATACAATACATACATAAATACTCACAATCATAAATTTTTGAATAATTGTGATTTTTGCCAACTTTTTGTTTCTTAACAGTATTTTACTATAAGTTTCTATTTTAGAGTTTTATTATTGCTACTTTTTATCTAGTTTTTTTTGTTCTTTTATTACCTGTTTATGACAAAATTCTAGATTTCTGCGTTTCGTGTACATCTTTATATATTTAAATGAGAGAGTTTAAGCACTATATTTATCGTAACTTCACTTGTTATACTTTTGTATTTTACGTTTGGTTGTATGTAAGTAAAAACGTATATAAGTATGTGTGTTTGTATGTATTTTTTATAAACGGATTGAAAAGCACTAGGTCAGTTTTTTTAAAATAAAAATATATAGGTTTTTCTTTTATATTGTCGATATTTCGCCACACTGTTGGGTAACATCTTCACGAAACAGGAAAAAAAATATTATTTATAAGCTTTTCAAACATAAAAATTCAATTGTAAAAATATTTTTTTTAAATAAATTCAAACAAATACAAAACCAAAAGAAACAAAATTCAAATATTAAAACGTAAAACATAAATTACCATAAATGTTCAAACTCAGAAAACATTCAAATTATTTCAAAAATTATAATAAACAAAACAACAGAATACTGTTACGTTTTTCCCTTTTTAGACAACGAACGTACGAATTCTTTTGATTGCAAATACCACTGTGGCTCATTATTTTGTATTTAAATTTTATGGCTTTCTCTGGCTATACTTCTTGATCCTACCGGTCTTGTGAACCCTTGGTCTCGTATTTACTAAACATGCGTTATTACTACAAACGCAGCCATCCACGCTACACTACTTTGTTACTCCGGCGAGACATGAACTACTCGATGCCTTGCTTAGTAACCTTAACCACCCACAGACATCTCCACTACTCCTTTTATCCAAGCCAGAACTCCCCTTTAACCAAATAGCCACAACACACGTCTGCCATACACTTTGTTGTTATGCTGTTACACTTCCCTGCGCAATATCTGTCATGGCTTTACACAATAATTGTCTCTTGCCTCTCGGGAGGGTTGTACTGCTGTTTTATTAATTTTAAATTGCTTTACAACAATTATTTTTTTCTGTTGTACGCATTTCTGAACGCGGGATCGAACTCAGCACCTCCTGTTTTGCAGCAGGCACCTCTACCAACGCAGCCATTGAGGCTGCTCAGCTTTTGTTAGCTCATTGTGGTTTTGATTCTATACACACCATTAGTTGAATTAACTTATTCACCACGCTCATACGGATAACAACAACAGCGGTTGCCAGATCTTATATTCGTCACAATACAAATACATTAACATAAATTTTCACGCTAAAAATGTTGCAAACAATTAGATACCTCCTAATGTTTACTATCTTTTATGCACTAAATATCTATTACATTGCGCAACATTTTCAGTATCAGCCTTAAAGTTTTTTCTTTTTATAGATGGAACTTAATTTATATGTAACATCTCTAACATATACTAAAGTTTATAATTATTTTCCCTGCATCTTTGATCAGAATTATGTACAACTATTTTTTTTAGTTTATTTCTTGCTGTACCTACATATTCTTCATTAAAATTCTCACTATAGTTACCATTACATGGTATTTTGTATACTACATTTGACATATCCCCTTTTTGTATTTTATGCTTTGTTTTACTGAATAATCTGTTTTAAGTATTGTAAGTCTTGTATGCCATTTTATAGTTTTCAGAATCAAAAATTCATCGTTTTTCTATCCTTTTTACTATTTCTGGTACATAAATTAAAGACTTGTAAACTATTGTTTCTGTCACATTTTTTGTGTTGCTTGCTCTTCTGTACCTACATTGTTTAAATAACTTTTTTGTAACTTGCATTGGAAAATTAATATAATTAATAAATTAATATAATTAATAAAATTAATATCTTTATATCTTTATAACTTTATCTTTATTTTTTTGTGAAACTCATTATCACTTATCTTAAGTACCCTTTCTATTAAAATTCTGCACGTATTAGTAATTATTCTCTTATTATGTTCGGAATAAAAATTAATAATCCTCTCGGAAGCTGTCGGCTTTTGATACCAATCCATTTTTAATTTATTACCTCTTCTAATTACCAAGGTATCTATGTATGGGAGTTTAAAACAACATTATATTTCTATTGTAAATTTTATGTAACTATAAAATTTATTAAATGTTTCCAACATATTCTTAATTCCAGATTCAGGAATAATACAGAACAAATCATCTACATATTTAGTCATTTTTCTTGGCTTAATACTAAGTTCTTCAATGCACACCTCCATAACAACATCCGCCACAATTCGAGAAGCTGGGGATCCCATTGGAAATCCTTTATGTTTCGAATATGTTTTATCATTATATTAAAAGTATCTGTTATCTTTTATACGAAATTTTAAAATCCATAAAAGTATATGTTTTTCATACTAGAATACCCCTGTATAACGTTCCACTTTTCATTCATTATATTTATCGCTAAGTCAACAGGAATACTTGGAAATAATGATACTACATCAAATGAAACCAATTTTTCCTCATTCCGAATATACTGGTTTCTTATACTTTCTTTAAATTCTATTGAGTTCTTAACGTTATATTTAGAATTCTCTTTAATTTTTTTTCAATATTATTAACAAAAGAACAAATGGATCTTAAAGGAAAATTCTCTTTGTGAATTTTAGGTAACCCATATAACCTAGGAGATTTAGCAACATTTGTTTCAAGCCTCTTTTTCTCTGAAATGGAAAAATTTTTTTCCTTAAAACGTTCTTCTACCAAAATATTGTTTATTTTTTTTTAATTTTGTTGTTGGATCTTTATTTGCCAGCTTATAATTGGTTACATCCCCTACAGTGTTGTTGATTCATGTTGTTACATGTATCGGCTTTCAAAATAAGTATATCCCTATTTATTCTTAAATTATTATCAGGCATTTTCACATTCTCTATCATGACTCTATCTCTATTAGTTAACTTTATCTTATTCTAATGTTTATCAATTATTGAAGTTAATTTAGTCCAAGCTATTTCCTGCTTTTCTTTTGTTTTTAATGTTTGTACAAAATCCTTTTGCCTGCTACTATTCTCAAAACTGGAAAATCTTTTCTCTTAATTCGAAATGCATGCTTATGCCCTTATTACAGAATAAAACGAACCTCATCTGGAATATTTAAATTAGTCTTATTCTCAAACCACTTTTTATTAAATATAATACCCAAATCTTTCTTTTGCAATTCTTTTAAAAATTCAAACTTCTTTTTATTTATATTATTTACCTTAATTTTAAAAACAGCTCCTAACCAGAGACCTGCGCCGAGGGGTTTTGATCGGCGGCGGCGGCTTACTAAAAAATGGGCGGCGGCGGCTGTAAACCGGCTATTAGTCAATCTTTTATCAGCTAGCCTTTTTTTGCATGGCTCATACAAATAATCGGCTGGAATGAACCCCCAAAATTTATTTAAATAAGTAAAAAAAAGGAAAAAAATTATCGATCACAAATAAGGTTTTATTAGTTCATTAACTAAACTGTAACTGTGTTACATATGATGAAAAAAAAATAATTCTGTTACCAGTTAGAGCATTTAAATTAAAAGTTTTAGCACTGGAGAAAGCTTCTTCAGCAGCTGCACTCCTGGATGTTGTACTCAATATGTAGGAAACAAACTGTGCAATATTCAATTAATTAAATTTAAAAAATTTGTTTGCTCGTGTTTGGGAATTAGGTAGTAGTGTCCAAATATATTTAACTTCAACAAAAAAATACATTTTTATTAATAAAAATTAAATTTTTATTACGACTAGTTTAATAATGATTATTTGACCCTTTTTTTATTAAATTATTTTCTATTTTCTTAAGCTTTGGGTCCTTATATTTTTTAATAATATTTTATTTCAATATTTCGGTACTTTCTGCGTACCTTCTTCAGGAAACAAAATTAATATATAACCAAAATAAAAAAAAAAACAAAATTAATTAACAATTGAAAAAATTTTTTGTCATAATGAAGTTAAAAAACAATGTTTCAAAAAATTTTTCAAAAAACAAAAATATAAAAAAGTGTTTTGTGTTACATACATATATTAAGAACAAAAACATTTATGTTATTTTGTGAATTAAGTGTCTGTATATATGAGCGACATTATCTGTATCTGCTTTAAAATTAATTCTTTTAGTCAATGGAGTATTTACAATGTGTAACATTTCCAAAATATACCGTCTCTTATAATTTTTTTCAATACTAAGAACTGAAGCATTTTCAAAGTTAGGATAGTGACCTAAGTCAAAACAATGAGTGGATAATGCTGTTTTTTGTGAATTAACATATCTTAAGTCTGACTTATGTCCAGCAATTCTAGTCTTTAGTTTATTTTTTGTTGTACCAATATATACCTTATTGCAAATCTCCTGATCACTACCTTTACAAGGTATTTCATAAACTACATTAGAAATGTCAAATTTATTAATTCTATCTTTAGTCTTACTAAATAATCTATTCAGTGTATTATTTGTTTTAAAAGCCATGTTATATTTTTCCTTATTGAAGATTTTTGAATTCTTTAAACGTTCTGAAAAACCTTGTACATAAGTTAAAGACTTATAAATCTTAGGTTCCAATGTGCTTATCTTAATTGTGTTTCTTTTATGTCCGTATTGTCTAATAAATTTATAAATAAGTCTTTTTGGAAAGCTATTATCCGCTAGTATATTTTTAATCTTTTCTTTATTCTTTTTATGAAATTCTTCATCACTTATAGTTAAAACTCTTTCAATTAAATTTTTAGCTGTATTAATTATTATTTCTAAATATCAATTAGTAAATAAAGATCCGACTAGCAAATTGCAGAAGATTAACAATGATTTGGTAGATGAACTTTTTAAACGAAAAATTATAACTATTTTTGACAAGAAGAAACTAAAGACCAACATTGCTACTGCTCCTAGGTTATATGGACTTCCAAAAATTCATAAACCTGAATATCCTTTAAGACCTATTTGTTCTTTTGTAAATTCGCCTTCTTATGAACTATGCAAATATGTGACAGATATTTTGAAGAAAATCACTGAGTTTTCAAAATATAACGTAAAGAATTCTTTAGATTTTAAGAATAAGATAAAAAAACTTAAAGTAGAAAATAATGAAAAATTAGTTTCTTTAGATGTGATATCTCTATTTCCTAGTATACCAGTAGATTTAGCTATTGATACAATAAAAGAAAAGTGGGATATAATTAGACCACACACTAAAATTGATAAGGATTTATTTTTACGTATTCTTCAATTTTGCATAGAGGATAATAGATATTTTCAGTATGATAAAAAAATATATGTTCAGAAACAGGGTCTTCCGATGGGATCTCCGGCATCTCCAATTGTTGCAGACATTGTTATGGAGAAATTATTGGACTTTTGCTTAGAAAAACTAATTATAAAACCAAAAGTTATTACTAAGTATGTTGATGATTTATTTTGCATTATTTCTGATAGTGCAATTGATGATATGTTAAAGATTTTCAATTTTTTTGATGTTAATATTAAGTTTACAATAGAGAAGGAATGCGATTCCAAACTTCCTTACTTAGATACTTTATTGATTCGACGAGGTAATAATATATTAATGGATTGGTATCAAAAACCGACAGCATCAGGAAGAATTATTAACTATTTTTCAAAGCACAACAAAGGTATAATAATTAATACAGCTAAAAATTTAATTGAAAGAGTTTTAACTATAAGTGATGAAGAATTTCATAAAAAGAATAAAGAAAAGATTAAAAATATACTAGCGGATAATAGCTTTCCAAAAAGACTTATTTATAAATTTATTAGACAATACGGACATAAAAGAAACACAATTAAGATAAGCACATTGGAACCTAAGATTTATAAGTCTTTAACTTATGTACAAGGTTTTTCAGAACGTTTAAAGAATTCAAAAATCTTCAATAAGGAAAAATATAACATGGCTTTTAAAACAAATAATACACTGAAAAGATTATTTAGTAAGACTAAAGATAGAATTAATAAATTTGACATTTCTAATGTAGTTTATGAAATACCTTGTAAAGGTAGTGATCAGGAGATTTGCAATAAGGTATATATTGGTACAACAAAAAATAAACTAAAGACTAGAATTGCTGGACATAAGTCAGACTTAAGATATGTTAATTCACAAAAAACAGCATTATCCACTCATTGTTTTGACTTAGGTCACTATCCTAACTTTGAAAATGCTTCAGTTCTTAGTATTGAAAAAAATTATAAGAGACGGTATATTTTGGAAATTTTACACATTGTAAATACTCCATTGACTAAAAGAATTAATTTTAAAGCAGATACAGATAATGTCGCTCATATATACAGACACTTAATTCACAAAATAACATAAATGTTTTTGTTCTTAATATATGTATGTAACACAAAACACTTTTTTATATTTTTGTTTTTTGAAAAATTTTTTGAAACATTGTTTTTTAACTTCATTATGACAAAAAATTTTTTCAATTGTTAATTAATTTTGTTTTTTTTTTTTTTTGGTTATATATTAATTTTGTTGTCTGAAGAAGGTACGCAGAAAGTACCGAAATATTGAAATAAAATATTATTAAAAAATATAAGGACCCAAAGCTTAAGAAAATAATTTTTATTACGACTATCTCAGTTAGCATTTGAAAGACTGTTTTTACAAAAATCAGTCTTTTAAGACTACCCAAGATGACTTTAAAGTGATTAATCAGTTGTGCGTTTAAAAAGATACTCGAATATATGTAATTCTAACGCGCAGAAAGCGACTTGTTGTAAAAACAAAAATTTAGAAAGCAAATGCTTGAAATTTACCTATTTTTAGAATTACTTTAGTCATATTTAGCGCAGCATTATGATGAAAAAATGATTTAAATATTTTATTTTTATTTTTCGTAAAAATATGTCATTTCGTAAAGAAAATAAAGATACAAATGTGAAACGAATTTATAATTTCATTTTACCTTTAAATTAAAAAAAAAATTGACAAAACACATTAACGAATGTAATAGAAAAGAAGCAAAATTAGAAGTGTGCGTGTAATATGATTCCAAGAAGACACGCATACGGCTAGTAATATGTTAAAATTTTTACTGGAAAAAATTTGTATTTAATTGTAAGTACGATTGAAAACAATATCGAAAATGAGTTAAAAAGTTCGAGTCATAAGGGACTCGTTCAGAAGAGTCGCGGCGAGGGTACTATATTCTCCCGATGAAACAATAATTTTCTACTCTAAAACGAGCACATAAACAATAAGTATAATCGTGTAGAAGAGTCAAAAAAGACTCGAATATGATCAATAATTCAAAAAAATACCAACTAGGTGGGAGATAAATATGTATCTTCATATAAAATTACAATTCAAATTTGATTTGTGTGGACACTAAGTCAAATATCAAAAAAACAAACTCGTTTATCAAAATAAACATTTGTAACAAGTTCAGACTCGGACATAATTTGTATGTTGAATAATCTGTCAATAAATCAGATGCAGCATATATAGAAAAGAAATATCGTTACAAAATACGAAACATAGAGGCAAAAATATAAATAATAAATGTAAAAGGGCTAATCTGTTAGCATTTGTTTTCAATATGGTTTTCTATCATCACCAAAAGTTAATACACTCGCAACTAGGCTTGCCAGATCTAATCTGCTAAAAAGCTTGACATTGCCCAAAAAAACTTGATTTTGAAAAAAAACTTGACAAATAAAAACACTCATACTATTGGTTTTTATTTAATTTTTTTATTATTTTTTTCATAAAAATTATTAGAATAAAAACAAAAATATCGTTAAAAGTAGAAATAACAGAAACAATGTGAAAGAAACAAAAAACAATATAAGAATAAAAATTCAGTCGTTATATATTTTAGAGAAAACTTAGGCGTTATTTAAAAAAAATATAGGTACTATCTTAAGAAATATAGATAGTAAAAATATGCTCTTTCGATGTGTTTTTTAGAAATATAAACTTACTTTTTTAAGTATTATTACATATGTAGCTAGACTAAATTTGAGAAAAAAAAAATTAACTTACAAAAAACATTGACAAATCACTTTTTCACTTGACACTTGACGCGCATTAAAAAACTTGACAATCAGGCCAAATCAGGCCCGTCTGGCAAACCTACTCGCAACACACGTGAAAGAAACATCGTATTGGGCATATTAAAGATTCTTATTGTATGTGTTTAGTTTTTGTTATCGCGGACATAAAAGCTTACACTTTCGTTTATTGTCTAGCTTATAGTTTTCCCATATAAATTATAAATCAGATATAAACGGCTTTTGATCGTTGTATGCACTATTTTCACAAAATTTCACGCTACATTCTTTAAGCAGATTTCTCTTTTCCAACCAGTATGTTAATCTGTTTAATAAAATTGAGCTGAAAATTTTGCAGATTGAGTCTATTAGAGATAGGCCACGATAGTTGGCTGGTACATTTGCATCGCCTTTTTTATAAAGAGGTACTAAGATTGATCTCCGGAAACTTGTGGGTATGTTCTCATGCAAAAAAATGTTATTATAAAGTGCTAACAACTCTTTAATAAAGTAAGTAGGGGCAAATTTAAAATATTCATACGGTATTCCATCTTCGCCAGGGGATTTATTTTGTTTCAGCGCTTTTAAAACATTCATAATTTCTATCATTTCGATGGAGAATCCAGAAAAGATTATACATTATAAGGCAAACACCACATTATTACATTTTCGCAGTTGTGCAGCAGAGAACGAAAATGACATACAAAATCATCAGCACACAAATTTCCTTTAATGCTATAACTACGATATTTTAGTGAATTGGCTATACTCCACCAATCTTTGCTACATTTTACTTCATTGAGACGTTGAAGGTTTCGATTGAACATATCTAGTTTTTTTTTCTTCTGCATAGTGTGATATATTTTGATCTGGACGCTAGATATAGAGTTTTGTTGTCAACAGTATAATTTTTCCTGAGTCTACGCAGATTACCTAACATACTTTTACGATAACGCTGACATCGCCAGTCAAACCATTTTTGTTTCGTCTAAAAACATTTTTTATTTCGGGTTCTAACCGCGGATTGTTTTCTTCTGGTAACAATTTGTGCTATATGGTTATCAACATGTACATTTGATTGTAAGTTGGTATGTGGGGTCAGTTCAGACATTTTTTCAATGTATTTTAGCTTAAATTTATTGCTCCAATATAATTTAGCCGTATTACTGGCATTTTCCAAGCAATTATTGTTATTTGTATTTTTTTTTTTTCATTTTATATAAATTTGTCAAATATAAACGGTATGCATGACAATATTTGAATTTCTAAACTGTAAGGTTTATGAAATTTGTTTATAATATTAACCTAGTTCTATAGTTGCCTTGTTATTGGTTGGTATGCTCTCCCTTTTCTATAAAACTATTTTGCGTTGTATTGGGACTGTTTTTAGCTTTTATATTTTTGTCTTTTTTAATAGAACCAGCCTATAATCATAAATTAAAGAATGTTGTTTCAGACATTATAAACACTAATATTAAAAATTTAATGATACCTTTCCTCATCTTTTTAAAGTCTGCTAAAAAGTGTAACTAAACGTCGGCGTCTAAATTTTAGCTGAAAAATTGTCGGCGGCGGCGGCTATCAAAAAGCTTCGGCGGCGGCTGTAACCCGGCTATTAGCCGTTCGGCGCAGGTCTCTGCTCCTAAGCTGTCCTTAAACTGGAAAAATCTTTCCATTTCCTCTCTTGAAAGGACTTCTTCCAAATACCATTTAATCATCATCAGTTCCCTTTGAAAATGCATCAGTAAATTATGTTGTTCATAAATTAAACGTTTTAAAATTTTGCTTCTTTTTTTCAATTCAATTCTTTATTTATGTAATATTGTTTATAAACATAATTTGTCAGTCTTTCACAAAGAGTTTGGGATTTAATCCTCTTCTGCTTTAAAATAGTGGTAATATAATTATATAATACTTGGCGGTACAATATAAATAAAATGTAAGGGTAAAATTTTTTGAAAAATCTTTCTAAACAAATTTTTGGGTTTATATAAAAAGTCAACGTTTTACTTAAAGTTATGATAAATATATTTATATTCAATTATATATTTTGATATGTTTCTTACTTGAAGCACATCCGTCTAAAGCCCTACACTCCTATTCATCAGTCATAGCAAACATTAGAATGTGTTTATAACGATTTTGAATCCGCTGCTGTACTAGCTGACACAACATTGAAATGCTTCTTTTTAATAGCTTTATCCAGACCCAAACAATATCAGCATCAAATTGTTGACTTAAAAATATATAAATAAACAATTTCAGTTTCTATATTTGTCCTTCATATTTACCATCATGTTCTAATGCTTGGTTTTAGATTAACCGACTTTCTCATAACCAGCCGAAAATTATGATGACACTTGTTCCTAGAAACAAACATGTTTTTCCTCTATTATTCGCTTTATAAATTTACTTTAAAATATAATTGAAACGTTTAGAGTATTTTTGGTACAATTTAATTCAGTGATATGCGTTTAGTACCTTATACTGGATTATAATCATTTCATTATAGTTTTGTGTTGCAAAACTTAAGCTGCCTTCCCGTGATAAGTATCTAGTGGCAAGGAGGTGCTGGTCGTCCAATCATTTTCCGATGGCTTAGAGAAAAAATTATGTTCTTTTTCTTCCCAAACTGGGTTAGAAGAACTGCACGGAGGCTAAGTCTTAGAGACAGACTGTTAAGTTGATACCAGCATGCTATCACATCAGGCAATTCTCTGACAGAGGTCTGCATAAAATTGTCAAAGTTACGGGAAGAAAAAATTCCAATAGCAGAGCTTTCGGATACTGAAGGTGCACTTAACAAAATCTTGTTTTCAAAGTAGAGAAATACTCTTAATGAGCGTGGTATTAAACTTATTGTTATAAGATGGATCAATGCTATCCTTAGATATGAAGCTATAAATCTAAGAAATGGGCGTTCGAAGAGTCGCCCGTAAGTAGAAGTTTTGCTCTTGCGAAACATCACGGACGATCCGGCACTTACCGTTAATAAAAGGCTCATCGAGACCATTTAAGAATGTATGAGACAGGCTCTTATAACAACCGAGGCAAAACTGACACAATGCTGTTCACTCGAAGGAGGAAGGGTATAGAGGTTTAATCCTTAATGTTTTTCGGACCGAAAATTTTAGCATCAAGGCCGTTCATTATCTAAGCATAACTCCGGATAAAGAGCTTACTTTGAACGAAACCAATGGAGTAAAGATATGGAATCGAAAATGATATTGCATCAGTGTGGTAGTATGTGGGAAATCTCACTAAAGCCTACATACTGGATGTCTACAATGATCGAATGACCCATTATAATCTATGTATCTGTACTTTAATGGCCAAATGCCTTATAGGTAATGGTTAAGCATAGATAAATGGGGTTCAAAGAACGGTGGTGCACTACAGGCAATGTTGGTATTACCACGTTGAATTTATTCATTAAGTCGACAGCTTCTATATCAGCTTTGAGCAGAACAATGAATATAAGAGCATTCGAAATATGATCAGTAAGGGGGTTTGGAAAGCTCAATAGCTGATGAAACGCATAAGTATAAGAAAGACTGCATCGTTTGCCAATTTCTCAAATCTGTAGTGCAATTTACTATTAATAGGACGGTTGTTATATTTGTCGACGATTTCTGATGTTCGCAATAACGATTAAGTGGTTCACTAAATTCAGCTTGACGATAATAGGCACAAGCTGAAACTGAGTGGTATCTCCGTCAACAGTTAAACTAAAAGCACAAAAAGAAGAGTAAACACCTTTGAATTCAAGCTAGGCACATGCATGCGTTTATTTCTTAAGGCCCAACTATAATGTGCATAACACAACTTATGCAAGCTTATACAACTGTGCAAATACATTAAATTGTATGTGGTAAACTATAATGTACATAATATAACTTTTCGTCAAGTTTCGCTAAATTTCATTTCTTTATGCAATGTACGAAACTGATCGCACTTTCCTTACGGAAACAGCTGATTGTGCTTTGTGTTATACATTGATAAGGAAAAACTTTAACTAAGACCTAAATTGTTAAATTTTTAATTCAATAGAAAATGTAGAAAAAACAAAATTTTTCTTTATAGCTAATTTTTTATAAATAGGTATAACATATTTAAATTAAATTTGTATTTATACACACATATGTATACGATATAAACGATGAACATCGTTGCATTTTTTAGTACGGTTGGCCACAAACACAAAAAAGAAAATAACTTGTAATAATTTTTTTTTTTAACTTTTTCTTAGAACATGAACCAAAATATGTAAATGTGTAAGTGAATGTTATTAAATATATAATATATCTTCTTTAAAGCCTTTTCGTTTTAAAATTTTGTTCATTTATATAGAAATTATTTTTGGCAAAAGTACGAATCAAACATAAATGTGCAACTGTGGCAAAAAAGTTATTAAATTTATGTAGGTACATTATAGCCACATAAATTTCTTTAATAAGTTACCTAAGCATTTGACAGGCTTTTCGTTGGTTTTTTGACATAAGCTAAAGCTAGCTTATGCACATTATAGTTGGGCCTTTAGATGTCAATTTACACACATGATAACGTATTTTTCAACATGTATGCAGTATGATAATAAGAAAAGCATAATAACAGTTTTGGTTGCAGAGTTGCCTTACCTCTTTTTAAATACGATCAAAACATATAAGCAATTTTTTTTTTAAGTGGCGTAAGTCCACTTTTTGTAAAAACTAAGTTAACACTAATTTTAATAAGCTATACACAACTTCTCGTCATAGTTGCAATAACAATTTTAATAGAGTTTCATTTTGACATAAAATAAACAAAAACAGTTTTACAATTTTATCGTACAAGCATTTCTTTTGAAAATGGATTAAGTCCATTCCTAATAATTAAAAAAAAACTTTTCTGTTGCAATTATTATTGGTTATTGATACTTCAGAGCCAGCAGCTCTTTAGATGATATTACTTATCTATTGCTAGTGTATTTAAAACAACCGCAGCACTCATTTTTGCATTCATTACGCGCTCATATACATGAGCCCAAAAATTTACCTGCTTGGAAAAAGATTCAGTTAGCTTTTTACAAAATTGTTTGTTGTGTTTATTATAATAAGAATGTTTAAATAATGTCCGTAAAAGTGACATACGAATATGCAAGTTATCGATTACATTAAAACAAATTGGCAAAAAATTAAAGTCCCCAGTTGTTTTTATTTAAATTCGCTTATTGCGTTTATGTATGTTATGTTGTAACATAAAATTGTAATATTTTAATCAAGGCGAATTGACAACAGGTGACTGCATTATAATTCGCCTTGATTTTACGTGTATTTTGTTTTTGTAAACATCTTGTTGAGTTGTCAAAAATTTCTGGCAAAATGTGTGTATGTATTTGTAATAAATGTAAGCAGCAGATAGGTAAGCAAGAAGAAATTAATTTAAGTTTGCAAGTGTTTATAATATATATATTTTTTTCAATTTTCTCTAGGTTCCCCTCATTTTATCACTTTTAGGACCAATGTTTGCATCGTTTCGCAGCCTATTTTCAGCAGGGTGATATGAAGAGCAATCGTAAATTTGTTACTAAAACTGGGGCCAAAGTTGCTAATGACACACTGGACCAATTGTATAGGGTGAACCTGGCACCAATGGTCAACATGCATTTTATCAATTGACACACCAGGGCACGCGATTGATTCCTGGCGATTTTATTTCCCCAGCTGATACACACAAACCCATTGCATATGGTACACACCGTACGATTCTGTTGGCCAATTTTTTGGCTTAAACTGAAGCTTTAATGGCTGGCAAAACTGATGAACAAGCAAGACCTGAGTTAGTCAAGTCAAGCTTATCAGCTGAAAGCTTATCAAGTGAAAAACTGGAACAGATCTTGCAAAAGGTATTAACTGGTAATCGTCCCACTAATTCGATTGTCGTTAAAAAAATTACACCTTTCAGTTTGTGTGCTTTAATTGGTGAGTTTTTCTTTCTATTTCGAGTGTATTTATTTAAAATGTGTTTATCGTTTACAGCCATCTACGAACATAAAATCTTTACCCAGGGTATAATTTGGGATATCAATGGGCAAACAATTGGCCAAAGCTTTTAAACCAGAGTTGGCCAACAAAGATAAAATAAAAAGTTATGATGCCTCTACTAATAGTATCATCAGTTTCAACAAATCATGCTGGAACTAAATAAAAAGAATTGAACACCTAAGGTACTAGTTAGTGCACACAAAAATTTCCTCTACGTTGGTACTTTAATTGCCCTACAAAAACCTTTAAAAATTCTCACTTGAATGGTCTGGTGGATTTCTGTTGGTCTAACGGAAAACTACTGGTTTTGCAACATTTGCAAAAAAAAAAAACAAATTGAAATATAAGTATTTCCGTAAAAAATCATTGTTAATTTTTTATTTTTTATTTTTATTTTTACTTTATTATTTTCGTATTATCAATATTATTTACAAACAAACAAAAAAAGTAAATAAAAAGCATAATTACATTTCCATAAATTTATCATCATCGTCACTTCATAAATTCATCCCATTCATCCACCGAGGATGATTCGTTCATGCCATCTTCTAAATCGAAATTTGAGGAATCTTGTCAAAAAAAGAAGAAAATATTTGAAACTTAGAATTTTAAACAAGCCAAAAGTTTAAAAAGTGGACATTATTAATACTTTCCTTTTTTCGCCTAACAGTAGGTTCAGTATTGGGCAAGAGAGATACTCTGTTTCCAACACGTACAACGCTAGTTGGCGCAAAGTGGTCGGAACATACCAAAGAATTTGGTTTAAACTTCTTGCCACAAATTATACTCCACTTTGTTCTGGCGTTTTCATCTTTGCGAATGGTAAATAAATTTCATTCTCCCTTCGAAAATCCCTTATGACACACAGATCACCAACGCATTTTATTTTAATAAAGTTTTTAATAAAAACACAAGTTTTTTTTAATAAAGTTTTAAATAACAAGACAAGTATTTTTTATCTTTTTTTTGATTTTTATTGAGCACACTTTAATTTTGTTAAGCAGAAATCAGTTCTGAAAATTTTTTGACCGTTTTTTGTTTTTTGGCGCAACCACATACAATTAAAAAATCCAACAATTTTGACAACTCAAAAAAGGAAACAGAAAACATATGTTGACCGTATGGCCTGATGCAGTCACCTGTTCAATTCGCCTTGATTTTAATAAATTTATATAAGAACAACAAATACAACCAAATATCTTTTTTTGTGTAACAACAATTTAATAATAATAAGAATATTTTATATGATAAACTGAATTTCGTGCAGCATTATTCAAAATAAAAACAAAAACAGACAAATCTTCTAAAGAGATCTTAACGAACTCATTATCATTTTTATATCTCTTGTAAGAAACATCACTCGAATTATTTAAAGTTGACCAATATTTTTAAATTAATACAAACGCAAACCCTGTGCGTATATCTACTAAGTTAAACAAGTATATTTAATTTAATTAAAATAAAACCAAACTCTGTTTTTATTTCGTGTTCAAATATATATATATATATATATATATATATATATATATATATATATATATATATATATGTTCTGTTCTGAAGCACATAGATTGTAGCAGTTTTTATCTTGTTATTTGTTCGTTTCGCCAGTTTAATAACAAAAATATCTACGTTTGTGTTGAAAAGTTATCTTATGAAAGTGGCATGCGACTAGCTCTTACTTGAGAACTTACAACTATTTCTAAATAAAGCTTACAAATTCGGAAAGAGGGATATTAGACAAACAAAATGCAGTAGGTTGTAAGAATATCTATGCAGTGGTTCCAGAAATATTTGTGTTTGTGTTGGAAAGTTATCATGAAACTGATTTCGATAAAAATGGCATGGAAAATTTAAAATATTACTAAATAAGTCTTTCACATCTTTAAAGAGGGATATTAGATGAACAAAATGCAGAAGCTTGTAAGAAAATCTATGCATTGGTTCCAAAAATATCTACGTTTGTGTTGAAAAGTGAAACTGATTTCGGTAAAAATGGCATGAAAGTGGCATGCGACTGGCTTTTAATTGGAAATTAAAAAATATTTCTAAATAAAACTTAGACATGAAATGAAATGAAAGTGGAATGCGACTGGCTTTTACTTGGAAACTAAAAAATATTACTAAAAAAGTCTTTCAAATCCTGAAAGAGGGATATTAAACATACAAAATGCAGAAGATTGCAAGAAAATCTATGCAGTAGTTCCAGAGATATCTGCGTTTGTGTTATAAAGTTATCATGAAGCTGATTTCGGTAAAAATGGCATGAAAGTAGCATGCGACTAGCTCTTACTTGGAAACCTGAAAAGTATTTCTAAATAAAGCTTACACATTCAGAAAGAGGGATATTAGACAAACAAAATGCAGTAGGTTGTAAGAATATCCATGCAGTGGTTCCAGAGATATTTGTATTTGTGTTGGAAAGTTATTATGAAACTGATTTCGATAAATATGGCATGAAAGTGGCATGCGGCTGGCTTTTACTTGGAAAATATAAAATATTTCTAAATAAGTCCTACACATTCTGAAAGAGGATTATTAGACGCACAGTTTTTGTTGAAAACTTTTTATAAAAAACACTAAAGCACCTGAGCTTTAAGGTTCGGTAATAAAAGTTAAAAAAAAATATATATTAATTCTAAAAAATGTGGCATTTTTACAGCTATATATTTAAAAGAATTTTCAAATTTTAGGTTATGCAATAGGCAAACTAAATATGATAATGCCATTTGCAGTGCTAATTTTTAGTACCGACTGTTAGACTGTTCTTATTAGTGTCTGTTTCTCACATTCTGTGAAAATTTCAAGGGTCTAACTATTACGGTTACAGAATGAGAGTGGTCTGTGAACCTTCAAAAATAATGTTCGACTTTA
This sequence comes from Gymnosoma rotundatum, assembly GCA_916610165.2. Taxonomy (NCBI): domain Eukaryota; kingdom Metazoa; phylum Arthropoda; class Insecta; order Diptera; family Tachinidae; genus Gymnosoma; species Gymnosoma rotundatum. The sequence continues at coordinate 67,480,133 of OU744339.1, forward strand.
TTGTAGGGAGTTTCCAGAGTTAAAAACTGTCCTCAGAGAGGCTGCACAAAATGTTTTAAAAGTTCTGTGTTCTAGTGTACACTACCTTCAAACACAGAATTTCATTGTAAATATAAATATCAAAACAAACATAACAAAACATGGCTCTCACTAAAACAAAACAAGCACCATTCGAAAAGTTTCTCTTTACAGCTTTGTTAGTGCTTGTGTTTTAAAACAGAGTAGAACATCAAAACAAAAGGCGAAAATGAAGTAAAAAACGGTAAATCATAGTAGAAACAAACTTAGACATACCCTTTTCCCACTTTTTGTGGTAAAGGGTATAAAAACACGGGAAGCATTAATTAAATAAATTAATTTAAAAAAATATTGTGCTAATTTCTAAATATCCCGATTTGAATTATAAATCTTCGATACTTATTATTGAGGGTAAAAGCAGATCTCGATGGCCATTTCGCTACCGCTTTCTTAGCACGTCAGGGTACCTCTCACAAAAATTTAAAATAAACTAAAGATTTTTGTTCTTACAATAAAGTGAAGAAAAATCTAAGTTTAAGCAAAAACAACAATAACCAACAATGATTCTGTTTTGCTTTCTCAACTGTATACGGCTGACTTTTTTCGGTCTTTTTTATACAGTTGAGAGAGGATGAAAAAATATAAAACACCGCGATAATTTACTTCTATGCACAGGCATTTTACAATTAAAGTATTAAATTAAAAAACACGGGAAACATTTATTTATTAAATAAATTCAATAATCAATATCGGTGATTTATAATTCAAATCGAGTTATTTAGAAATTTGCACGATTTTTTTTTTAAATAATTTTTTTCTTTTTACTCTAAATATAAACAAGATCAGATTGCACTGAATAATGATACAGAATTTACATAATGGATATCAAATAGTTAAAAGCAATTTTAGATTTTGGTCATAAAATATTAATATTTTATATTACCGCCGTTTATTTTTCTAATACGGCATAGGTTTTTGGCAATACTTTTTAGAATTATAAAAACAGCTCATGTCAGATGGTTTGTCAGATCAAAATAGAACGCATTCTAAACGAAATTTTGTCAGATAACTTTTTACATGTATTTTACAGAAGCAATGTTCCTACAGCCCTACACGACATGTATGTGTTTAACAGTGGGAAATTTTACTAGTCAGATATAAAAAACATGTCGTGTATTGGTAGCTTAAGTTGTACAACACTAAAAACTTTAGTAAACAAAGAACATAAATTAATATAAAAGAAAAAATAAGATGTCAAATGCTCTCCTGGAACATTAAATTGCTTAGAATAAAGTAAATTATAATATATTTTAGCAGTATATACAACCGGCCAAAATTGTTTGTTTACTTTTATTTTTTTTACCATATGTTTTTCATATCTTACGAAACTTTACTACAAGAAATTTTTGTAGTAAAAATTTTTAAGTACGAAGTCAAAGAATTGTCATTTTTAAGCTTTCACTTATTAGAAAATGAGCAAACGAACGCCTTTTAGTAAAGTTCAATAAAACACAGTACAAATTTTTAGTAAAAAAATTTTCGCCTCCTGAAATATTCTTCAAATTTTAAAGTTTTCGCGCTTAAGGGAATAATGAAGTAAAGAATATATCTCTTTTGGTAATCATGGCAAAACTATTTTAGGGAAAACAATAAGACTGTATTCGCATAAAAACACAATACTGTTGAACTAGCTGTACAATTTCACAGCTCCGAGTGGCTCTTTTTACAATAGAGATACTTACCTTGGTACAAGCTTCAAACCAAATTTTTGGTACTGGAGGAGAAGGCACGTTATTATTAACAAACATTGATTTCATTTTTTCCGCTATATTGAAAATACTTTTCGTTCCTGTTTTTTTAAAGTGTTTATTAGAAAGTAAAATTTTCCTTCTGCTAATAGCCTAATGAATAATTCAAATTAGAAATAATTTAAAAATTCATGATCTTGTTCTTCTAATGAATGAAAAAAAAACTATCGCTTGGCGTCACCGATTACTGTAAAATTTTTGGTACCAACAAACAATTTAAAAAAAAATTCGTAACTAAAAATAAAAATTTTCGAGAGTAAGTTTAAAATCTTTTCTATTTTCAATAAAATTATAAAACTATTACATTTGCTTTCGAAAACATTTTTATACAATTAAACTAATTAAGTTTTTTGAAATGTCTTTCATTTCATCTGTAATATAACTTGAAATGAATAAAGCTAAGTTTTGCAAATCCTTGTATTTATTTCATAAAATTTTATAAGAATTATTTTCCTTTCATTTTCCTTACTCCCACTTAACGAGTTGTTGCTATCGTTGCTATTTTTTTCAATTACCACAGAACACACGTAATCCATTAATTATTTTGATGTCACTTTTTAAATTTTATTTAAAGACACGTTTTCTAATCCATATGCCACACACTTTTGCATTATATTCATCTGGAACTCTAACTAAACTATTTACATTATGTATAAAATCTGTAGATGTACATACATATGTACATGAAAATAAATTTGCTTAATTTTAAATGTTGAAACAGAAAGAAAGAAACAATTGCAGTACACACTACTTCTTATTCAAGTCAGATGGAGTTGTACGATACATAATTCTTAAAAAAACAGGAGAAATTACAACATCTTTGCTGAAACAATCTAAAGCAAAAATGATCCTTTAAATAGAAGCAGTTGCAGCAAAAACTTTCGTTGTTTTCTACGCGGTGCACTTTTATTAGAATGATAGAATATCGGTACGCAAGGGTACTGGTTCGATTAGTGCTTTTAGTCTTTACAGTATTTAAAGAAAATCATAAAATATTTAACCCTTTGCACTCGAGGGCTCCGGAGCGGAGCCATTTAAAATTTATCTTCAAACTCGAGGGCTCCGCTATGGAGACAATGCAAATAATTTTCAGTTCATAACATAAGGACAAAAACTAAAGGTATCACACCTTGGAGCATTACAAAATGTAAAATTTAATCATTAAATATATTATAACATTTGTATCTATAATTAATTAAAAAAGATTTAAAATACAACTATGACTTTTCTTTTTATGCGCATATCATTTACTTATATGTGAATATGGTTTGTCTATTAAAATTGATTCGAGTTGCTGGTATTATGAGTGAAAAAAAGCTTCGAGTGCAAAGGGTTAAAAAATAAAAAATGCAGAAATAAAAAAGGTGCTTGAAAGAAGCTTATCTAACTTATTACTTGGTAGAACACTGATTTTCGCTTTGGTTGCTAAGACCAGGTACTATGTTTCAGGTGCCGGTACCAAAATACCGACATAAGTAATTAAGATCTAATTAAATTTAATATTTCTACTTATTATTTACGTTAATTGAGGGAGTGCAAAGTAGACTGAACGTTAATCCGACCAAAACGGAACGTGTTCTTTTTACTAGGAGATACAAGCTTTCAAACTCTGGATTACCTAGATTAAATGGGGTGAGACCTACTCTATATGATAACTCGAGATTTTTGAATTTGAGCTGATTGAAAATATACATGCAGAGAAAGCTTTAGAATATGGCTGGATTTTAATAACGGTATTCTCAACAGGCTCCCAAATATCAGATACAATCAGACAAACACAATCCCTTTCAAAATCAGCAGTAAAGCTACATATTTCCTTGTAACTCTCATCAAAAGAAGTAAATGATATAGATAACGATCTTGAATATGACTATAGAAAGGAGAATAATGAGTTTTAATAACAGAAGAAACATTAAGAAATTACAAATTTTTTTTTTTTTGTTATAATATTTAAAAAAAAAAATTGATAAGCAGGCACAATAATATTCTTATGAATTTTATTTAAATACGAATCTAGCAGCAACATGAAATAAAAAAGCCATCGGAATTAATTTCCAGTTTTTCATCGAAATCAGCCCCCTGTGTAAAATTATGTGAGATTTAAAAATAAAACATTAAAGGCTGCTTCCATAAAGGCCGTGATTTTCAACCAGTTAAAAAAGTTTTTTTTTTTAAATTAATGAAATTTTACTTTATTTTCGGCTTTTTGGTTCTTTTTTTTTTTTTTAATTAATTTTCTAAACATTTTTAGAAAGAAAAATTATTTACAAATGTATGCGGACGTTTTCCAAAGAAAACAAGAAAAATTAGACGTCCAGAAAATGCTGCATTTCATTCTGCTAGCGTCTAATTTTTCTTGTTTTCTTTGGAAAACGTCCGCATACATTTGTAAATAATTTTTCTTTCTAAAAATGTTTAGAAAATTAATTAAAAAAAAAAAAAAAAAGAACCAAAAAGCCGAAAATAAAGTAAAATTTCATAAATTTATAAAATCGATGGTTCGATTCCTGGTCAGGGTAAAAATTAAAAATTAAAACAAACGCTAGGCACCGCGTTTTTTTTTTTGTTTTTGTGAAAGGAAACACAAAAGTGAAAAGAAAACGCCGTGTCTTCTCACAGAAACTGTAGAACATTTTTGAAGGATGCACCGAAATTATTTTGCTTGCAATATCAGCGAGTCATTTAAGCCTCGAAGAAGTGCTATTAAAATTTCCGTCATACTTTGTACTAACTAAAGTTCATAAGCTTATTAACCAATATAACAAAACTTTAAATCCTTTTAATATTATTGAATTTATAGTCCACATTGTTGACATCGATTACATTAATTATTTCACTTGTTTGTTACATCTTTTATTGTATGGTTTGTTCGTGTACTTACATATCAGTAGATGTTTGTTGAATAAAAAAATATATTCTTGAAAATTAACACAATCCCAGATTATAGACATTTATATGTGTGTTCAATTACACTGTACAACAAAATCAAATTTTTTCCAAAATTTCAAGGTCCGGGCTATAAATTCTAATAGAGGAGACAAAAAAAAAAGAGATACGTGTATCGGCGTTTTGAAAGTTTACATCTGAATTTCATTTGAAATGTTAACCCTCTAACTCCTCAAGATATGGGTCTTTTTTGTCCTTCTTTTAAAAAGAGCAAAAAACACCATTAAAACAGGATTTTAGAGGGTTAAAATGTTCCACAAAAATGTTACCCGTTAAATTTTACTATAAGTCCCTGAATACACCAAAAAGGAAAATTCAACCATAAAGTCAGAAATAAGACGCAACAAAAGAGAGCTTAGGGTTAATTTCGCATTTATTAAGAATTTTGTTTTAAAACAAATTTGGATAACATTAACTACATTTTTTTAGCTTTAGGCAAGTCTACTTCATTATCGTACAATGTCCAGCATATTTCAGCGATAAGCGAATGAATGCTTTTACCTTTATCTTACGAAAATAATAAGAAATTACTTGGGAAAAAAATTTTTTCTAGACTTCATAATGTTAATGGTAAAATTTTTTTAATTAGAAATTTTATAAAAAGTTTAAAAATGTGAAAGTTTCGTTTTCAGTTTTTTAAGTAAATTTTTAACGTTTTTTTTAAGTAAATTTATAAAATATTTTACTAGTTCTTCAAGATAAAGCCTTGGGTAATCCATACGATGTATTTCTAAGGAATTCTTGTGAAGCATTGTTCGAGAATGGGCAATTATTCATTATTTTTATAAGAAACTATACTAGAACAATTGGGTTTCAGTAATTGGCTAAACTTTGTAGACATCCTGCGCATAAATGGGTCTGGAGAGGCGATTGAAGAAAAAATTACAAGTTTTGAGAAGAAATAACAAGAAATAATATTTAAATTATATTTTTTTTCCAAAATTTTTGATGATCTTTGTATGTCACAATTTGGCCAATACTTAAAACCAATTATTATAGAAAAGTTGGTTATAAAAGGAAAAAAAATCCACGTGCAATTTTTTACAGTCTCGAACATTTAAATTTAAAAAAAAAAATAAAAAAATTGCCGATATTCGAACAGTGCTCACTGTAGGGCGCTTCACAACAATTTAAAAGAAAGACATAATATGTATTACCCAATGCTTTATCTTGAAAAATAAGTTTATAATTTAATACATTTACCAAAAAACGTTAAAAATCCACTTAAAAAACTGAAAATAATTTTTGCCCAAAATTTCACATTTTTTAACTTGTTATGAAATTTCTAATTAAGAAATTTATACCATTAACCTAAAGGAGTAAGAGAAAAAAATTTAAAAGTTTTTTCTTTTTTTTTATTTCTTTTCAAAATCTGATTTTAAATTAGTTTTATCCTGTAGTTTAAAAAACTACAGGTGAAAAACCAAGAATTGTCAAGGAAAAAATTTGTATTTCAAATTTAAAAGTCGAACTGCTCCTTTAGTATAAAAGACACCATGCAAATTTCAAGCAAGTTTTCCTTTATCAATCTATGTAGATTAATAAAAATTAAAAATTTTTGAAATCGGTTTACTTTTGATAAAGTTATAAGCTCTGAAACATTTTTCCAATTCGAGGTTGCCTACTTTGACGCGATGTGGTACTACTATTTATTGAAACAGGGTGTATCTAAATTCAGTAGGCGAAAAGCTTATGTACTCCTCTTTGTTTCATGAAAATCGTGTAATAGTTTAGAAGTTCCAGACTTTTATGCCATTTTTTTTTTTGTTTTCACGCCACTGTGGGTAGGAAATGTATATTGAAGAAATTTTCGATGGAATGACAAACTTATATACCCTTTTATACCTTTGCATATGGGTATAATAAGCAAACAATTCAATAAAGTAAAATTAATTAAAAACTTCAAAAGAAAAAAAATTATGTACAAGAATACCTCGCATAGTATTGCTTCAATAAAATTAAGTTTTCATAAATTTTTTTAATAAAACTGTTGGTATTATACATGTGATTTGTAGTAAAGACGTGCACTAATATATCCAGCAGGATGGCAAAAACAGATGCTTTGAATATTTGTAAAATGTTTAATATGTATAAAACAAATATGTAAAATTAATTTGAAATATTTTAACAAATAAATTTTCGATTTTTATTTAGGCTTAGTTCGTTATCGTCATTAATTATGAAAAATTGTACAGAAACAATAAAAGTTAGAGTATAATGGACTGGCTCGTTGTAATTGCTTACCAAAAAATAGGTAACTTAACAACGGAAAAATATAAATTTTAACAGTGGAGTATATCTCTTGGTGGTGTACGTAAGCAGTTCGTTAGTACCCAATTAAAAAAATGCAAAATTCTTTTCACATATGGGAATAATTAATTAGATGGACTACTTAGTTGATAATTTCATTAGCGTTGAATGATAAATAATGCCAATGGTTTTGTTAGCATTATATATGTATATCTTCACTAACGTAATGATTTTTAATGAAAAGGTTTGATTTATAATCAGTTAGATGGCTTATAGGAAATATATCAATTAACGTCGCTTCCTGTCTTTGTGTATTAAATAGACGCTAGAAATCAAAATAAAACATAATTTTAAATAAATTTTTTTTATCACATTTGGTGAAATATGTATGTATTAACATTTTCAGAAAAGATTAGGGACTATAGGAACAATTTTTTTATTTTTTACATGCTGGGGTTTGGAATGAATTTATATATCAAACATTAAGATTTACTCCTATCTTACTTAAAGTTTATAAATTATTAAAATTTTAAAATATAGATCCACGAAAGGGTTCAGATTTATTTATTTTAAGCATAGTTTTTTTTCCAATTGTAATTAGTAATTAAACAGTTTTATTACAATTTCGTTAAAATAAAATGGTAGTAATGAAAACAATCCCAAATATGTTTCGCTACGAAGAAAACTGCCAAATTTTGTAGTAAATTAGAAAGTGGATTTTTTTCTGCTGGTATGTTACTTTATTTGTTCTCTTTACAATTATTTAGAATTAATAAACAATTAATGAAAACAGATTGAATGCTTTGGGAGTTTACGACAGCTTTTCTCGGATCATAAGAATTTTTAAAAATTGTTGTGTGATTGTATTCATTAAAAAATAACTTGTATTCAAAAGGTATTTTAAACAAACAACATTAAAATATTTTTAATTGATTTTAAATTTTCAGAATTTTTCTTTCCAATTAAAGAAACATGCATAAATTTATTTATTTAGTAATTGTATCCTTAGAGCTCTTGCAATCTCTGGTAAAAATTATTTCAAGAAACATAATAGTAATTTTAATACAAGTATACGTATTAGACTTTCTTAAGGTTCATAAATTGTTGTTAAAACCTAAAAAAAGAATTGAGTTTTGTATATTCAACTTCAATAAAACATAATAATACATAAAGAAACATTGATAATTTTTCCAAACAATAATTTTATTTTTTTAATTTTAATAAACTAATACAATATTTGTATGTACGTATGAATAAATGGACATTCTTCTTTTTCTTTAATACAATAATTTCTTCATCTAAAAAACTTATTGCTATGTTATACCCTGTTCAGACATGCGTTTTAATTTATACAATTAAAATTTTAATTGAGTAATTAATTTTGGTGTTCACTCATATCTCATTTAATTTACTTAATTAAAATTTGACAGTAGAATATAGTTCTGTTCAATAACAAGAAGTTGTTACTAATTGTTATTGGAAAGTGTTTACTTCAGTACCTTAAAAGAAGCAGCGAAAGAGTAAAAAAGAGTATAAGATGTGAATGTTAATAAATTTGTTACTACTTTTGTTACTGTCAAGAACAGAACAGCTGATTCTGTAAATATATAAATATTATTATTATTATTATAAATATTAATAAATATTTGAATTGAAAGTGTTTATTAGCACTCTCCACGAAAATATTTACATCACATCGTTGTGGCTTTTTTGCCATAATTTGTATGGCGATTTCAAAACCGAATATCTGCTGAAATTTTATACAACCACACAGCAAAAAAATATACATAACATTTAAAGTTTTCGGTTTTAAATACAAAATATTTGAATTGAAGCTAATGTTTGTATAATAGTTAGAAGAAAGCTAAGGAAACTATGTACAAGTAAACGCCAGGTTAATAAAACAATAAACAAAAGAAATAGAATAAAATAAACTAAAAGTTTTACAAAAAAAGACAGAAAATTTTTGGCAATTTGCATACAATCGATGACAAAGCTCTTGCAAATGCTAACTGTTGCAATACAAAATGATTTAAGCAACGAACACCGCTTTTTTGATGTTTTAGATACAAATTTTTTTTATGGTTTTTTGTTATTATGGTAAGTTCGGCTTTACTTTGTTATTTTTCCAAAAATGCGTTTATTCCGTTTTTTTATATTTGGAATAGTAATGTTGTAAATTTTTATTTTACTCTATCGTTGCTAGTTTCTGCCGGAAATTTATTGAACAGACCTAATTTTTACATTAGAAATTTGTGTTGGTAAATTTGGAAGAATGAAGAGAAGTTCGGCTTTAAAAGAAAGTTTGCTTGTTTTTATTTGAAAAATGGAACTCTTCCAGTTTGTACGATCAAGTTTTGACTGCACGCTAGCATTGAATTTCCATAAAGATTTCAAAAACGTTTTATTTCATATAATTTGAAAATATTTTATTTTTTATTTTTATGGCATTTACTTTTGTCATTCTATAAAATAAAACATAATAATACATAAAGAAACATTGATAATTTTTCCAAACAATAATTTTATTTTTTTAATTTTAATAAACTAATACAATATTTGTATGTACGTATGAATAAATGGACATTCTTCTTTTTCTTTAATACAATAATTTCTTCATCTAAAAAACTTATTGCTATGTTATACCCTGTTCAGACATGCGTTTTAATTTATACAATTAAAATTTTAATTGAGTAATTAATTTTGGTGTTCACTCATATCTCATTTAATTTACTTAATTAAAATTTGACAGTAGAATATAGTTCTGTTCAATAACAAGAAGTTGTTACTAATTGTTATTGGAAAGTGTTTACTTCAGTACCTTAAAAGAAGCAGCGAAAGAGTAAAAAAGAGTATAAGATGTGAATGTTAATAAATTTGTTACTACTTTTGTTACTGTCAAGAACAGAACAGCTGATTCTGTAAATATATAAATATTATTATTATTATTATAAATATTAATAAATATTTGAATTGAAAGTGTTTATTAGCACTCTCCACGAAAATATTTACATCACATCGTTGTGGCTTTTTTGCCATAATTTGTATGGCGATTTCAAAACCGAATATCTGCTGAAATTTTATACAACCACACAGCAAAAAAATATACATAACATTTAAAGTTTTCGGTTTTAAATACAAAATATTTGAATTGAAGCTAATGTTTGTATAATAGTTAGAAGAAAGCTAAGGAAACTATGTACAAGTAAACGCCAGGTTAATAAAACAATAAACAAAAGAAATAGAATAAAATAAACTAAAAGTTTTACAAAAAAGACAGAAAATTTTTGGCAATTTGCATACAATCGATGACAAAGCTCTTGCAAATGCTAACTGTTGCAATACAAAATGATTTAAGCAACGAACACCGCTTTTTTGATGTTTTAGATACAAATTTTTTTTATGGTTTTTTGTTATTATGGTAAGTTCGGCTTTACTTTGTTATTTTTCCAAAAATGCGTTTATTCCGTTTTTTTATATTTGGAATAGTAATGTTGTAAATTTTTATTTTACTCTATCGTTGCTAGTTTCTGCCGGAAATTTATTGAACAGACCTAATTTTTACATTAGAAATTTGTGTTGGTAAATTTGGAAGAATGAAGAGAAGTTCGGCTTTAAAAGAAAGTTTGCTTGTTTTTATTTGAAATATGGAACTCTTCCAGTTTGTACGATCAAGTTTTGACTGCACGCTAGCATTGAATTTCCATAAAGATTTCAAAAACGTTTTATTTCATATAATTTGAAAATATTTTATTTTTTATTTTTATGGCATTTACTTTTGTCATTCTATAAAATTTTCTCTAACTGAACACACTTCACAAGGGTTGTTGGAGTAAAATTAATCAATTATCGACTTAATTAAGTGCTAATTGAAAATTTTTTTAATTAATTTCTTATATGGTAAATTAAATTCAATTAGGGACTAAATTGCGTAAATTTCTTTATTGCGCAATTAAAACGTATGTCTGAACAGGGTATTAAGCAAGCAATATCGATTGCAGTATTTCTTCATAAGGATTTTGCTTTCCTTTCATTTGAATAGTAAAAAAAAGTTGTTAAATAAATTTCCTGTTGAAGATAAAGGAAAGAGTCAGAATTTAAAAACAAATTGAAGTTGGTCTTGATAAAAGATTATGATTAATAAATTTTTGTTCTAGTGAAATGAAAGAATCAAGTTTTAGAAAACAAATTAGAGCAATTGAAATTTCAATAAAGCAAAGTAAGCAAAATGTCATTAAACTCAGTTTTGAGTTTTGTATTTGGCAAAAATTGTGTTTATGTCAACTAGGGTGGACCAAAATTGTAAGTTTTCAATTATAAATCGTAGAATAAGTTTACTTTTGGATAATTAGATTTTATTTTTAATTTACAAAAATGAAATGAGTGGAAGAAGATAGTCTGAAAGTGACTCTACACCAAAAAACACAAAACGCTCACCTAAAAACAAAAGCTTAATGTTATTAGTCTTCATGGAGAAGGTGCTTCTTTAGCTAAAACAGGAATAGAAAAAGGAAAAACAAAAAAATTAAGAGCAATGCATATCGCAAGGTATAGCTATAGCGTTCTATTCATCTAAAGAAGTAACGACAATTAGAAGTCCGTGAATAGAGAATATTAAGCGGCTAATATTTATATAGAAGACTTTAATAAAAAACAAAAGCGAAGGTGCAGGAGCTAGTAAAACTTTAACAAGTCGTAGAAAATTTTTCCGTTATAAGGAGCAAACTGCATTCACAATGTTTGCATTATTGTCGAATCTGCAAGTGCCGATAAAGTGGCTGCTTTAAGATGTCCAGAAGAATTAACTGAAATTATAAAAAAGGGTAGCTTCTAAACTTCACAAATATTCAGCGTGGACGAGACAGGCTTATACTAAAAAAATTTACCGTCACTTATTTTTTTATCAGTCAGTGAGAAGCCATATCTAGAATGCAAAATCTCAAAATATCATCTCAGACTATTATTAGGTGGTAATGCAACAGGATATTTTAAACAAAAACCGGTGCTTTAATACAAAGCGGAAAATCCTCGAGCTCTTAACGGTATATTAAAAATAATTACCCGGTATTGTGGCATTCAAATAAAAAAGCTTGGGTCACAAAAATTTAATTTTATTTTCACGAACTATTTTTGTCGTAAAAGAAAACGGCTTTGTCGAGAAAATAGGTTGGATTTTAAAATATTAATAATTTTACGTAAAGCTTCAAATCATCTAACCGGTTTTAGTGATTTAAATGAAAATGTTCTTCCACTACATACGAAGTGCAGCAACATTTCGCCACACTTTTTCACAAGCCATTAAAATAACAACAAGAAAAAATGCGCACACTTAAAAATTTTTTTATCAATGTATCTTGAAAAACAAAAACCGATTTCATTTGTTTGTCTATAATTGTTCAAAAGTATGGCCACATACATCACATTACATGAACTATTGGTACACCCTTTAATTTCCAAATTCAAATTATGTACTTTCTGTTGTAGTAGATTTTGCAGTCACGTTCTTTGCAAGTATTAACCACCTATCTATAACGGATCAACAGTTTGATCATAAACAACACATTAAATAAACTTTTGGTGAACCCTTTAGTTTATAATGTTAACTGTTAATATTTGTTATTTTAACGGCCATAGTAAACGACATTCTGTCCAATTTGCAAGCGTTTGCCTATAACGGCTCAAAAGGTAAGCCCACATAAGTAAATTTACATCAGTTAAGGGAACACCTTCTAATTCCTAAATTAAAATTAAAAACTTGTTGATATGGCGAGCTTTTATTTTCAGCGTTCTGTCTATAACGGTTAAGAAATTCAGTAACATACTTGCAATCACAACAACTATTTGGACAACTTTAACTTCCTAATCCAAATTTCATACTTATTGTTATAGAGAAATTAGCAATTCAGGATCCAAGTAAATTTCAGCTGTTTGTCTATAATGGTTCAAAGGTTTGGCCATATTCATCAAATTACATCAACTAATGTAACACCCTTCAATTTATAATTTAAAATATTGATACTTCTTATAATACGAGTCGAAGAAGTGAACATTTTTTTCCTAATTTTTAAGTAATTGTATATAATGTTTCAGAAATTACGCCCATGTATGTAAAATTACATTAACTATGGGAACATCCTTCATTATCTAAATTCCTTATAAATTTCAGCTACCTATCTATAAGGCACAAAAGTTTGTCTACATAGATTAAATTACATCAACTATTGGGACACCCTTTAATTTCCAATTCTAAATTTTATACGTGCTATGTTAGCCGACTTAGTAATTCCGGTTCCTCGTAAATAACATCCGTCCAATTTTCAAGTGTTTGTCTACAACGGTCCAAAAGATAGCCCGCCTGTAATTTTTAGTTTTTTCTATTGCTTTATGCTATTAGAGCCATAATGATACATAATACACTTAAAAATCGTATATGTTGTATGGGGATACCCTTTAATTTTTAAGATTCTGAACTGTTTTCAAAAACGGACAAATCTGTAAGCATAATTTACCAAATTACAAAAAAAAATTCAATCTGTTCAGAAATAACTGAGTTCTTCATGCACAACCATAAAAAAGCAACATTCAGTCGAATGCAAAGCACGAGGTGTCACTTAACAATACGAGAGCCGGTTAAAGACATATCATACCGCATTGGGCTAATGATTGTATTGATTTTAACACGCAGTTTGTGGAAGCTACCAATAACATAGTGGAAATAAACGTAGTCTTAAGGATCTGAACTTTGACAACGTAATAAAATGCCTTAATTGCACGAAGGAGCTCAATAATAAATTACTTTTTAACATAGACGAGAAACGAACCTTTGAAGAACAGAATCAAAACTCAGCCAACGATGACTATGTTGAAATGTCTGCAGAAGAACGGCTGAACAACTTTCAAAAATGTTTAAATTGGTCGAATATTTTCTGACCATTATAATTCGTCAAACGATAAACAATGCAATTTATTGCTCCAACGAATTGTAAGAGGGAAAACGACAAAAAAAGATCAAAACATAGGCATTGCATTTGACAGCAAAAAATAGATTAAAACATGAGAAATTAAAGCGAAAGGCTTTCGTTAATCTTTCTTAAATTTATTGGTTTTATTTATATATTTAATTTATTTTTTTTGTACAGTTATTTTTAAAATGTATTGTTTTTGTTAGTTTAATTTAATTTTATTTCAAATAAATTCACGATTGAATATATGTATATACTACATGTTCTCGTTCTCGTTTTTTTTTTTTTTTTTGTTTTTTTTAACATAAACAGAAAAACATCCGTACAAACAAAATGTAACAAATTATCGTTTGTTGACTCGATGATCATCATCATTTCCTTCAACCTCCTTCAGGAGTACAGGGCTATAAATAGACGCATAGGGCACGAGTGACTCGATTCGTCCGGTTTCAAATAGTATGCCAAAATGAATGAACCAATAATCCGTACTATGCAAAGCATCCCTGTGTGAAAACAAATTGTTCCTAAAAAATTAAAGAAACAGGTGAAAAGCGAAAAAAACCAATTTTCATAATTATATAGCTACTATGTTTCCCCCGTCTATTTACTATTTATGTATATATATCAACACATCGGGAAAAGCTTGAATATTCTGCTTCCAGAAACCGGTATACTTTTTAAATAACATGTCTTGGAAAAATTATTTTAATGTGGCCAGAGAACGAATTGTTCGCATTATATTATTTATATATCTATATTTACAATGATGAAATTCTAAAATTCATTATTTTAATGAATTAGGTTAAAGAATTAATTTAGTTTATTATACCCTTCATCACAAAATTCTTGCAAAAAAAATCGACTTCAAAACAAATTTTAGCTGTCTATCTATAATGGTTTAAAAGTTTGGCAACATGCGTCAAATTACGTTAACTATTGTGACACCCTTTGATTTCTAAATACAAATATTAAACTTGTTGTTATAGCAGACTTAGCAATAAACATTCTTTGTAAATTACAACTGCCTAAAACAGGTCAAAAGTTTGGACAACATAGTAAATTATATCAACTTTAGCGACACCCTTTAATTTTCAAATAAAATTTTTTGTTTTTTATGCAAAATTTATGAGCCATATGAGCAGTAGCGAAATGGCCATATGGAAGTGCTCTCCCCACAGTAATATATTTCATTTTGTATTTTCAAATAATAAATATTTAATGAGAATATCATGAAATGTTTATATTTGAAGGAATCAAGTACGATTAAAGTAAATTAAAATAAAGATTGTTTGTAAATTTCAACCGTCTGTCTAAAAATTTTTAACAGTTTAGCCATATACATTAAATTACATCAACTACTGTAACACTCTTTAATTTTTAACTTTATATTTATACTGCTTGTTATATAAGACAAAGTAGTCGCTTTCCGTCTGATTTTCAAGTGTTTGTATATAACGGTTCAAAAGATAATGTTAAAATTCAAATTGTATACTTTGGAAATTTCAGCTGTCTGTCTATAACGATTCAAAATTTTGGCCACGTACATCAATTACATTAACTGTTGAGATACCTTTGGACATTCTGTCCAATTTTCAAGCATTTGTTTAAAACGGTTCAAACGATACGACCATATAGGTCAATTTACGTCACCTGTTGGGACACCCTGTAATTTATAAATTTGAATTCTTTTCTTGTTTTTATATGTCCGCTATACAGGTTTCTTGCAAATTTTCTGTATATTACGGTTCAAAAGTTTTGCCATTGCAGTAACTATTGAGACACCCTTTAACTTATAAATTGAAATATTTATACTTGTTGCTATAACGTTTAAAATAATCGATATTTTGTCCAATTTTCAAGCGTTTGCCTATAACGGTTCAAAAGACAGGCCCATATAGGTCAACTTAAGTCACCTGGCGACACAATTTAATTTTTAAATTTATTATTGTTATACTTTTTGTTATTGGGTGCTATAGTAATACGTAGTCATTTTAAATTTTAAAGAAGTGCCCTATACAGCTCATAATGCACGTAAAATATGCATGTTTTTAAAACGGGACCAATAGTCTATCAGCTTACAAAAAAATTTCAAAATCGGTTCAGAAATGACTGAATCCTGTAGGAAAAAACATTAAAAAAAGCAACATTCAGACGAATTGATAACCTCCTTCCTTTTTCGAAGTCGGTTAAAAAAGTGGAAAAAGGGTATAACTAAGTTTGTCATTTCATTTGTAATTTCTACAATATCCATTTCAGACTCCATATTTTCCAAATTACGGGCCCCTGAAAATTTTAAGTTTTATAAAACATCAATAAAATATCTTTAAAAGCTTTTGATGCTTTAATACCAAAAATTTTTAAAAATTGTTAACCCATTAACCCACATTTTTTTTTTTTGTAAAATAAAGTATATGTAGTAACTATTTTTAATTCTCTGCCATATTAGCTTTTTTGATTGGATTAAGTTCACTAACTAGATTTACATAGATGGTGAAGGGCATATAAGATTTGGCATAGCCTAATATAGCACTCTTACTTATTTTTACATATGGTTATTTACTTAACATTTGCATACATATCTTATTATTTTTATAGTCAGAGTCCAACCAATGCGGCAACCCAAAAACTAAAAATTTTTTTTCTGTTTAATGGTGTTATTTAACATATATTAAGAATTAATGTTAACCATACAGTCTCCTACATCAGTACTTCTTCATAGCATATATGCTGACGAAGTAAAATAACTAATAAAATGGCTATATCTTTCTCCTCTCACCAACTGTCTCGTCTATCACTTTCCTAAATAATGTAGTACGGTTACAAAGATGACCAAGTAGGTATTGTTGCCTGAAGTGCTACTTCTCTTAAAAAACGCAGATTTCTTTTTCTAAACGCTTCCATAAAAAGAAGGTTAACAATCGTGCGAATGTTTCTTATTTTCAATATTTATGCCTACAGAAGTTCGTCATTTTCGAACCGATTTTGAAAGTTTTTCCTAATTTGAAATATTATGCTTATTCTTTTTTAAATGTTCCTCTTTTTAAAACAGTTTAAAAATTAAAGCGTGTCCCCATAGAACATATATGTTTTTATCTGTATTTAAACCGTAAGAGGCTGCCACTTTAAAATGTAAAAAAAACTGCGATATAGCTATATTAACTTCTTAGAGTATAAGATAATACACAGATAAATGTATATACGGAAAAGAGCTGCAGATTGAAACCGACCATAAGCCATTGGGATAGATTTAAGAAAAATCCGACACAAAATCCACCGCTGAGCTTTAAAAGTATATAATGACGTAAAAGGCAGAAGAATACCAAAAGCTTATGCATTAAGTAGAGACATCTAAGTTAATGAAACTGAACCTGAACTGCTATAGCATCGGCAACGCTAGATACAGAGATGTACATAAAATTTGAAAAATCTGTTGAAAATGATCGGAATTGAAAATTCCTGATGAGTATAAAATTATAGGTTGGCCAAGAAAGGCATTAAAAGTCCAAAACAGTATAAGATAAAAATTCTTGCGAAAAACAAGACTTCAAAACAGAATTTCTCTGCCTTTCTACAACGATTCAAAAGTACGGCCACATACATCAAATTTCAATAACTATAGGGACCCCCTTAATTTCCACATTACCAAATTATATGCTTGTCATATCAGACAGCACAACAACTCCTTGTTAATTTCATCAGTCTACAACTTTTCTTCTTTTTGGCAATATACATCAAATAACAGCAAGTATAGGAGCACCCTGTAATTTACAAACTCAAATTTTATACTTGCTGTTGTAGTAAAATTAGCAATCAGATTATTAATCAATTTCAACCGTCTGTCTAAAACGGTTCAACACTTTGGCCATGTACTTCAAATTACATCAACCATTGTAACATCCTGTAATTTATAATTTAAAATATTTCTATAAGAAATACCAAACAAAGTATTCTTTATATTTTTCAAGTATTTCTATATAACGGTTCAAAAAATTGGGAATACCCTTTAATTACCACCCTTTAAATCCAAGTTGTTATTCTAGCGTAATCAGTTAAACAGGACCTTTGTAAGATTCAGCTGTCTGTCTATAACGGTTCAAAAGTTTGGCTACATACATAAAATTACATAAACTATTGGGACACCCTCTTAATTCCAAATTTTATACTTGTTGTTATTGCGGAGTTAGGAAGACTGGTTCTAAGTAAATTTCCAGCGTCTGTCTACAACTGTTCAAAAGTATGGCGGTATACATCAAATTAAATGAACTATTGGGACCCCTTTAATTTATAATTTTAAAAACTTGTACTCTTTATTATAATGGTTATAGTATTCGGCATTTTTGTTTAATTATCAAGCGTTTGACTAAAACTGTTTAAAAGGTAGGCCCATATAAGTCAATTTGCTAAAGTGATACTCAGTTTTTTTAAATTTTAGAGTGGTGCCTCTTACGGTTCTTAATACCCTTAAAAAACATATATGTTGTATGGGGACACCCTGTAGTTTTTAAGCTTATAACTTGTATTTAAAACGGAACCAATCTTTGAGTATAGCCTTTCAAATAAAAACAAAAATTTTAAATCGGTTCAGAAATGACTGAGTTATGCAGACACAAATATACAAAAAAACAACAATTAGTCGAATTGATAAACTCCTTCTTTTCGGTAAAAAATATGTCACGTTTAAGCATCAACTTGCATATGATGGGGACTTTTTGTTTAATGGTGACAAAATAATTGTACCAAAAGATCAAGTACATGAATTACTATCACGATTACACTCTGGTCACCTGTGCATCGACAAAATTTTATCCATAGCAAGAAAGCAGTTATATTGGTGCGGTATGACAAAGGATATTACACTGTATGTTTAAAAATGCAAAGTATGTCAAGGAACACAAACAGATAACAGCAGCAAAGAGTTGAACTTCAAAAAATTAGCGAAGTATCCTTTTCTAATTGCATCAGTGAATATTTTCTATTTGAAGACTAATAGCAGACTTCAACTTTTTTAATTTTTGCAAATATGCTAAGGCTTCAGCAGCAGAAACGATATTGTTCCTGAAAATGCGGTTTTCTGTTCGTGGAAAGTGATGTCAGTACACAATTTACGTCTTCGAGATTAAAACAATTTACTGGAAATTGACAATTGATAAATGTTGATCGTACTGATGTATACCGAGCAGTCACGATAAGAAAAATAGGATTAATATAGTCGAATTACGTTTTATTTAAGAAGATCGATACTAACTTTAAAAAATGCTTAACACATTAAGAGCCGATAATATTTTTATGTAAAATTATATACATGCAGTACTTAAATTTTTTTCTAAGATTTTAATTCTCTGTCACCCCAATATTTGCCTTTTCGATTGGAGTTACTTTACTGAACTAGATTTACATAGATTGTGAAGGGTATATAATATAGCACTCTAACTTGTTTTTTTATTTAGTTTCCTTAAAATAATCTAAAATATCAGAAGTTTCTAGATTATGAATTTTTATTGCTTCTTGGTTAATCCTCCCTTTTTTCTAGGTGGGCAACCACTTCAAATGAATAATATTTAATACTGGATCGGAAGACAGAAGAAAATGGTGCATTAGGTCAGAATTTTGAGCTGTTCTAAAGCATTTTCTACTTATTATTATCACTAAGCTACTATTGCCAAAATTGGTTTTATATTGCATGTAATAATAAAAAAAATAAAATTTTAATAAAATGTAAGAACAAAATCGCTGATTTCAAAGAAGAATGTAATAAAAAGTAAAAGCAGTTATTAAAAGAACACAATAAAAAAGTGTTTTTTTTGCGGGAGGTAACATAACGGTGGGCATCGTTAACAGCTGTAGTAATGCAAGAGGTGTACAAATTGTATATCAGTGGTACTTAAGTCTTTGCAGTAGTTTTGCAAATAAAAAAAAGCTGTACAAAATACTTTTAATAGAAACGAATGTCAAACTTCATATATAAAAAATAGTACACAGATTTTTTATATATGGAGTTTGACAGTAGTGCTCACGGCGAAAATTAATGAATTCGCCTACGCTGCCACCTGGTAATTGATTCGCCTTGACTCACAACATTATAGACGCTGTTTCAGTATCATTTTGATTGTTATGAAGTAAGCATGAATGCTCGCTGTGCCTTGCGTGCTTATTATTTAATTTTTATTAAATTATTATTTGAATTATGAATATAATAAATGAAAAGAAATTAATTTGGCTTAAGTTCAATTATTTTTATTTTCTAAAAATCTTTTTTAGAAAGAAAATTTAAATTGCTTGTCTGTAGCCAGCATGATAT
The DNA here is from genome assembly GCA_916610165.2 of Gymnosoma rotundatum. NCBI lineage: Eukaryota > Metazoa > Arthropoda > Insecta > Diptera > Tachinidae > Gymnosoma > Gymnosoma rotundatum. Next base: position 67,500,415 of record OU744339.1, read on the forward strand.
TCGTATTTTCTCAGCTACACGAGAGACAGTGTAATTGAATTTCGGTCAGAAATCGCTAAAACTTGGGCCTCCTGAACGTAGATTGTGCGTATGCCGTCAAGGTTCTCGCAGTCCAGTGCAATAGGTCAACCCTTGTTGGTAGTGCGTATGCCACTGCAATGGCAGATCGCTTCCTACATTAGCTTCTACTGTCCGATTTACCAATTAATTAATTGACTCACGTGTGGCTGGGCTAACTAATTTTTTTTTTTGTAATCCAATTTATTTTTCGATCTATTTTATTTAAATAGTTAACAAGTTAAATTTAAGTAAAAGAAATAAAAACAAAAGAATAATAAAATAAATTTTATAACGTCGAACAAAACAAAGGGGTTTGTGTTAATTGGTTTTTTATGTACGACACAGGATATCCGCTGACCTACCCCGGCTAGAATGAAAACGTGTCGTTACAAAGTATAAAAAATACCATGCAAATTCCAAGCATGTTTTTCCTTTATATATCTATGTAGATTACTAAAAATATAATTTTTGAAATCGGTTAACTTTTGAAAAAGTTATAAGCTCTGAAACATTTTTCAAATTCGAGGTTACCTACTTTAACGCCCTTTGATACTACGCTGTACGTTGGCCAATAGGCACAAAGCCTATGACTTCCTCTATATATCGCACTTTGTTTCATAAAAATCGGGCGAGTAGTTTAGAAGTTCCAGACTTTTATACCATTTTTTATATTTCACGCCACTATGTGTCGTTTGATTGCCTTGAAACAAAAAACATTATCACGATGCTGCAAGGCTTCACATTCGAATTTAAAAGAAAATCTAGATGAAATATAACTATATTTATTATTGTGATTTTTTTTTTTAATCGATTAAATCTGTGACTTTGAAATATTTAGATTCCATAAAATTTACTATTTTAACAATTTTATTTCATTTAAGACTGCAACATAAAACGACTGAATAGCGAGAGCATACAATTGAAGCAAAGCCGCGAATAACGTTGTAAAAGACAAATTTTGCAAAACCTGTTTTTTTGCAGATTACCGTTAATTTTACTCTCTTACATTTGTTCCAACAACAAAACATTAAAATTATGCATTTTATCACCGTCAAAGCGCAATTACAATGAGTCAGTCAGTGGAGATAATCAAACCATTTAAATACGTTTTTTTGCTCTCCTGAAAAATTATTATTTTGTCATTTGCAACGTTATTCGCGGCGATTCTTCAATTATCAAGCACGGAATATTAGCGTTATATCCTGATTTAAATGCCCAGTATTGAAAAAGTTTTTAAATAATGCTGCAGATAAAATTTTGCTCATTACTTTTTATTTATACTTCCAAGTTAAATTTTATATTTCCATTTTCCAATGTGTGGGAAAAGAAAATATTTCACCAACCCAGTTAAATACTGATACAATAGCTGCGATAATGACGGTTATAGAAAATATTAAAGATCTTCAAAGGTATGAGCCGCTTAAGTTCAATAATAATATTTTAGTATGAGAAGCTAAGTTATATTAAATACCATTATTATTATTATTTTTTTGAATTTTTAGAAATGAAGAATGAGCTTTTATTATAGTTTTGTTTGATAAATGAATTTGTTGCGCTGATAATTTTATTAAACTTATTAAAGCAATAATTTTCAAATTGTAACTTTTTCTTATCTTTACCTGGCAACACTTGTCTGCTTGGAGGTTTCAGTTATTAAGCAACTATAATTTGTTTGTACAGAAAGTTAAGTGCAGAAGTGGTATTTTCTTTTCTTTAGAAATTACAATAAATTGTCACTATGAATAAGTACAAGAACTAAGCCTAAAGTTTGGATAAAAAACAAGTTTTCTTAACTTTTATTAATTAAAAGTACTTCTCAATTAAAATTAAAAACGTTTTTTTATGCAATCAAAATACAAGTGCGCAAGATTTGTTACATTCACTAAGTTATCTTCGTTAATAATATTTACTTTCATTTGAGTTTTCCATGATACCTTGAATCTTTAAATACATAAAAATAATTGGGTTAAAATTTATTCTTAACCGACTTCAAAAAAAGGAGGTTATCAATTCAACTAAATGTTGCTTTTTTATATTTGAAAGGTGATGCTTACAGATTGGTTTAGTTTTAAAAATGGGTGCCCAATACAACATATATATTTTTTACGTGTATTATGAACAAATGACTGCTGTCTGGCTGCCCTGGGTTCAACCCTTGCGGCAGTCAAAAAATAAAAATGTGTTTTTCTGTTTAATGGTATAATACCTAATCAAATCTAACATTAAAAAATGCAGCCTCCTTTGTCGGTACTTCTTCTTCACAATATATTCGCCGGCGAAGTAAAATAATTAATAAAATGGCTTTTTCTATCTCCTTTCACCACCTGCCTTCTCTTTCATCTATTACTTTCCTAAAGAATGTAGCACGGTTACAAATTAAGAAAGAAAAAAAACTAATACAAAAATAAATCTAAAAATTAAAGGGTGTCCCCATAGGTAACGTAAATTGACCAATTCTGGCTATCTATGCTTACAACTTGGACAGAATGACCGTTATAGTAACAAGAATCAACTTTCAAAATCATAAATCATAGGGTGCCCCAATAGTTTACATAATTTAATGTATATGGTCATCTTTTTGAGAAGTTGTAGAGAGACGCATGAAATTTACAATGAACCTGTATTGCTAACTCTGCTATAACAGCATGAATAAAATGTAGATTTGGAAATTAAAGGGTGTCCCAATAGTTGATATAGTTTGAAGTAAGTTACCAAACTTCTGAACCGTTATAGACAGACAGCTGAAACTTAGAAGGGACCTGTATTGCTAAGTCCGTTTATCATTATCATTTGAATTTAGAAATTAAAGAATTATTTTTTTTTATTGCTTAGTGTGTTAGAGTTGTGTTTGATTCTTTTAAAACACATTTTTTAGATATTCGTATTTATGCTCATTCTCAAACCTAACAACGATTTTAAATTACCAGTTTCGTATTTATACTTTTGCATATGCACCTTACCTTTGTTTATTTTGTTACACTTTATTTTTCATTATTGCTTCAAAGCGGTAACCGTTATGTGATTAAATAAGGGAAAAATAAATATGATATTTTATAGTTATTGTGTTTTAGTATAAACTTTTGGGGTTTGTTTTTATTTTGATTTGTTTATTAAATGCAATTCTAATTTAAAACATTTAGTTTAAGGTATAGGAACTTAAATTTTCCATTAATGCTGAAGCAAAATGGCCATATAGATATACTTTTTCGGCCATTAAACATGTCTTATTAAATTTAAATTTTAAATAATTTAACAGACTGTGGGTTAAAGTAAATTTTGCTGCTATTTGCTTATTTATTTTATTTAATTCTGTTTATTACTTCGTAAATGATGGTTAAATGATGAATATTATTATTACTAATTTAATTTTTCAGGCACCTGAAGACAATTTATATGTGCTAAAAAACTAGAAGCAGATTATATTTTTATTTAAAGGAGAGTTTCTCTGTGAAACAGTGTAAAAACAAGGTATTTAAAATTCGTGGTAAATGAATAGAAAACAAAACTATTAGTTCTTTTTTATTCCAGTCACAAAGGAAAGACACTATGCAAGAAAGCAACCAGATAAACCAACCTTAAGTAAAGTTCTAAAGGCTATTTGACATTTGGAAGAGTCAGTGCATTTAATTAAAGCTTATTCACTTGCATTTAAGTATACAATGATTACTATTTAAAATTTTATACCACAGATGCCTAGAAGTTTTATATTTCTTCCTCAGTGTACTTTAATATGTTTATTTACATTAATAAAATGGTGGATGTACAATTTAATTTAATAATAAGGAATAGGTTGCAAAAAATGAGAAGCTAAAAGTAATGAATAATGAATAAGTCAATGTCTGATGGAAAATATTTATTAGATTTTATGAATATCTATAATGTGAACTTTATGCAAAGTAAACTTTTTCTTTAGCTGAAATTTTGTTATCAAATTGAAAAATTTTGCTTGAATAAAGCGTATATTGTTCCTGTTTTGGCTCTTTTGTCAAAAATTGTTTTTTTTTTCACCCGAATTGAACAGCTTTTTTTAAAATAGTATCCTTTATTTATTTTATTCCAGTTTTTCCTGAAGGATGAATAATTCAATGTTTTTCCGCTAAGTAGTAGCAGTAGTAGTAAATACCATTATCATATTTTCAATAAGAAACATGTGCTCACAATTTTATCTTACAATGAATGTTTTATAAGTGATGCGAGTTTCATTTCATCCTGTTAAATATTGGAAAGTGTAATAACTAAATTATGAGTATATCTAGGCAATAAGAGTAACTTTATTGTGTTTAAAATCTAGCCTAAAATTTTGTACTGTAAACTAAGTAAATCAACAAACAACATCAACAAATCTCTTGGTTGTAGAATTTTTTTTTAATAATTAATGGCTATTTCTGCTACTAGAGCATCTTCTAAAGTGTGGAAATCCAACTGAATCACTTTCCAGAACAAGGTTACCTAAAGAAGGAGAAACAAGACTTTCTCTCCCACAGATTTGGAACATGGCTATGGTTTTAACGCAAAGAATATACGCGTTTGAAAGACAGCTTACTAAATTGTGCAACGATTATCTTAATCATAAGAGAACAAAAGTTCTACGAGTGCGTCGCTCCGAATAAAGTGAAAATAATTAAAAAAAATCCTCCTGCGATACTTCTTCAGAATCTAATTCTAATTATCAATCTTCCACGAGTATTATTCCTAAACCATCCGCAAAAAGGAAGAATATTCCCACAACCAACGTAGCAGCATCACTTGACAGAGTAAACCTATCAGATCGGAAACCCATGTTTATCATCAGTGCAGTTTCTAAACCCTGTGGGTTGACTTTGGTTGTGGTTGAGCACCGTCTAGCGTAATCGCATGAAAGCACGAGAGACGGTAGCAGAAAATGATAAGTGAACCTTTTCATCTAAAGACCCTTTATTTCTACACTGGGATGGCAAGTTACTTTTAGATATTGCCAGGGACACCGAAAAAGTAAACAGAGTAGCAATACGGGTCAATGGAAATGAAATAGAAAAGTTAACAGGTATCCCAAAGATTATTCAAGGGATTGGCTAGGAACAGGCTCGCATAACCACTTCTAATGATTGGAACCTAAGGAAAGATGTTCCTGATCTCGGTTTTGATACAACAGCTGCCAATATAGGCCTTTAAAGTGGTGCTTGTGCTATTCTAGAAGAGAGTCTAAAGATTAATCTTGTATAAATTTCATGTAGGCACCATATAATTGAAGTTGTCCTCTCGTCTTTTTTTAGTGCAGCTTTTTTAGTAAGTGGGGGTCCAGATGTTGCTATTTTAAAGCTATTCAGGAAACACAAGCTCACGGTCAAAAGTTAAGTTCCGAGCCCCAGATGTTTTTCACAACGCTCGTTAGATGGCTAAGACTACTAATTTCCTAAAAAGATATTTATTTAAAGACTGAAAATCTTGATTGACCCGGTGTCAGTGACGACACCAAAAAAAAAGCCTACAACGCCCACCAAAGAGCAAACTTCTTAAAAGATTTAAAAGAAAACTGGCATGATAGTTCTCTGGAGACATATGTTACATAGCGTACAATAGAGCTTTTTGATATCCTCCGTAAAAACGGAAGATAAAAAGCTTCATCTTTACTTTGCAAAAACCCTATGTTGTAGCCTTCTGATCCCAACATAGAGCAAACTTCTTAAAAGATTTAAAAGAAAACTGGCATGATAGTTCTCTGGAGACATATGTTACATAGCGTACAATAGAGCTTTTTGATATCCTCCGTAAAAACGGAAGATAAAAAGCTTCATCTTTCCTTTGCAAAAACCCTATGTTGTAGCCTTCTGATCCCAACATTATTGTACTCAAAGAGAAATTATTAAAAATGAAAATAGTAAATAATTGTGCTGAAAGAGTTATTGCACTGATTCAAACATTTAGTTCATGTATCAACAAGAATGAAGAACAGTTTCAGAATCTTCTCCAGTTCGTTCAACTGCACAGATAACAGCTTTCAACGTCCAAGAAGGCAATGCTAATGGGCAATGGTGCTAGTAAGCTTTTCTAAATATTAGTAGTCTTATATGTACAATTTAAATAACAGTTCCACTGTATTTTTTTTATAAGTTTATATTTTTAAAGTTATTTTAACATTATGTCAGTGATTTATTTATTTATTGTAGCTTTGACCTAAAAACTACTAAATCATAGGGACCTCTAAATATTTTAAAACGCCACATCGAATAAGGCAGGCTTTTGGAGAATATGTTTTTTAAAATTTAAATTTTTGGACAATCCTAATGTGTATGCATATTTTATAACTTACTAAACGTTTGAACAAGCAAAAATCTTTTTTATATATGTAGTCGTATGTATGAATATTAAAATCAAGTCATGCTAGTTATTTGAAATTCTTCATTGCTTTTTAATTTTTGAAATTATTAGACAAACGGTTCTAGTTCGGCAGGTGTAACTGAGTTGGCTAAAGTACCTATGTAGTAAGAAAATAATAGTGCAGAGAAAGGTTATGTATGTTAAGTTGCAAGGTTCCAAGCCAAAATGTAAAAAAATATTGGAGTGTTTATATTTACCGTAAATAGAATCCCCTGTCAACAATAAAAAACTTAGTTCATTAAATCCAAACTAGTGTAAAACCTTTGATACAAACAGTTATTCTACCCATTCCTTAACACTAAAAAATATTTTCTAAAAAAAATTTGAATCATTGTTAAATTTTTATTTTTTTAGTCATTGTTTTATAGATAGAATATTCTGTACAGTTTCGTTGATATTTGACTTATATGTTTTACTACGTCCCCAGTTATAAGTATAAAAAATAAAATTAAAAATTATATGGTACAGTTAGTGGTTTTATTTATTTTCTGGTATATAGGATTAAGAAATGTAACAAGTTATTTTATAACAACTATATGAGGCAATTGGGATTGTCGTTTAAAATCTAGAGATTTATTAAATTTTTTTCTAATTTCTCCTCTTTGCCTTCTTTGTTATACTAATATAATTTTGTGACTGAATATTCTCAATAAATTAAAAGCAGCCAGTTTTAACTAATGGGTCAGTTGACATATTAACCAGTTAATTATTACTTTTTACAACAGTTAATACAATAAAATTAAGTAGGGTGCAGTACAGAACCCAATAGCAAAAATAATTCTTGCGAAAAAAAACCGACTTCAAAAAAGATTTCATCTGTCTGCCTATAACAGCTCAATCGTATGGCCAAATGAATTTGGTTACATTAACTATTGGGACACACTTATCATTAACTATTGGGACACACTACACAACTGTTCAATAGTTCGGCAATATACATCAAATTACAGCAACTATAGGGTCACTCTTTAATTTCCAAATTCAAATTATATACTTGCTGTTGTAGTAGATATAGCAATCAGGTTCTGTGTAAATTTTAATTGTCTGTCTGTAACGGTTACCAGTTTGCCCATATACATCAGATTATGTCAACTATTTAATTTATAATATAAAATTTTTATACTTCTTATTCTATCAAATAAAGTAGTAGACATTCTCTCTAAAATTAAGGTGTTTGTATACAACGGTTCAAAAAATACGGCCATATAGAACAAATTAGATTAATTTTGGGAACACCCTTTAATTTCTAAATTAAAATTATAAGCTTTTTGTTATAGCGGACTTAGCAAAACATGTTCCTTGCAAATTTCAACTGTCTGTCTATAATGGTTCAAAAGTCCGTCCACATACACCATATTATATCAACTTTTGGGACACCCGTTTATTTCCAAATACAAATTTTATACTTTTTGTTATAGAGGAGTTAGTAATACAGGTTCTTTGTAAATTTCAATCGTCTGTCTACAACTGTTTATAAGTACGGCCATATACCAAATGAAATGAACTATTGGTGCACCCTTTAATTTATAATTTTAGATACTATCAGCTGTTACTATAACGGCCATATTAATCGACATTGCGTCAAATTTCCAATCGTTTGACAATAATGGTTCAAAAAATAGGCCTATATAAGTAAATCTACAGTAATTATGGGACATCCTGTTATTTCTAAATTCAAATTATAAGCTCGTTGATATAGCGCACTTGGAAATAAAGGTCCCTTTTAAGTTTCAGCGTTCTGTCTATAAAGGTTAAAAAGTACGGCCACACACTTGAAATTACATCAACTATTGGAACACCCTTTAACTTCCAAATCCATATTTTATATTTGTTGTTATAGAGGACTTACAAATACAGGTTCGTTGTAAATTTCAAGCGTCTGTCTGCAACTGTTCAAAAGAATGGTCATAGACATCAAACTTAATGAACTATTGGCGCACCCTTTAATTTATAATTTGTAAAATTAATACTTTTTACAATAACGGCCATAGCAATCGACGTTCTGTCCAATTTGCAAGCGTTTGTCTATAACGGTTAAAAAGATAGGCCCATATAAGTAAATGAACATCAATTATGGGGGCACCCTTTAATTTTTAGATTTATTAGTAATACGCAGGCATTTTAAATTTTACAGAAGTGCCCTTTAAAATTCATAATACACGTAAAAAATATGTATGCTGTATGGGGACACCCCTTAATTGTTAATATTTTGAGCTGCTTTTAAAACGGGACCAATCTGTAGGCATAATTTATTATATTACCATAAATATTCAAAATCGGATCAGAAATGACTGAGTTCTGGAGGCACAAATATAAAAAAGCAACATTCAGCCGAATTGTACAACCTCCTTCTTCGGTTTATAACGTTGTTAGCGGGTTGTGCATTGTGGGGCTGAAACCTTGTGCATATTTGGAATATTTAAACGTACAAAATACATAAATATATCTGTTGCTGGTTTTCTGCAGTTTCAGTTTTTACTTTGTTTTTTGCTGTTTTTAACACAAGAAAAATACAATTACATCCTTTTACTGAAGTGAAGACAAAAAGGCTAAAATTACGATAAGAAAATGAAACGTGCTCAAGTGCCAGTTTTTGTTTTTATTTTTGCATCTGATATATATAAAAAGGAGAACGGTTTTCCATACAATACACATGCCGTGCTCTTTCATCAATGAGGTGTCGCAGCACGTAACTGTAGTTGAAAAGAACACATTTTCTTATATCAGGCATCATTATTGTTAAGCTACAAAACACACATACAACATTTCGATAACATTTTGTAAATGTATTGGGTGTGAGCAGCAAACAGTTTGGTGAAAACATGTAAATGAAGTGATATTTTTGTTGTTAATTTATAGAAAAATTATTGCTGTTTGATTTTGTGACTGCAATTAAAATTGTATATTTATAAAAATTTGATTAAGAGTAAGGAAGAGTAATGTTTGTCTTATGTGGACCAGAAAACAGAAAATGTCTTTGTTTATTTTTTGGAAGGCTATAGCTGCTTACACCAGTGATCCGATCTTTGTTGAATTTAAAGGTTTGTTACCAGATATGCAGTTCATAAGCTGGGGTGACTTCGTAATTGAAATAGCTAGCACCTTCAAATTTTGTTCAAATAACTCCCTTATATTCATAACGTAGCGAAAAACTGGCTGGGTTGTAAGAGTGTGCGTGGTTCCTTCCATACACAGTGAAAAATTATCCTGTAGTTATTATCCTATAGTTAGACAACTACAATAGGTACAGTTTTGAAATTTTACACAAGTAACTCAGCTGTTGATGTGCACAGTTAGAGGAAAAATTGAATTCATGAAAACATTAGGCGTGGTACCCCCACATAGAGCGCTGATTATATTGATTGGTAGTATAAAACATCTCCAGTGTTGATTAAACTGTGTTGCAGAAAAATCCCCCTTTAAACAAATGTAGTATGAGCATAGACTGTTTACCACTCTTAGCAAAAATTTTGCATATTTTAATGTCTTAGTCTTATAGTTTTTATAAAAGCTCAATGTTATTCCTAAATTATTGAGGCTTATGCCTTAAAACAATGGGATGTTTGAAGATATGTCATACTTTTAATTTTATATTGCTCTGTTATAAATTTAATAAGTCTTTGATGTTCGAATTTTATACCGTAATAAGTAGAGAATTTATCGCATATTTAGCTACTGAAGCAGCTTATTTTGTGGTCTACACCGCAATGGCTGGGAATTAATAAAAATACAATATCTTGATATAATTTATTGAATTTTTAAACATAGAAAAAAATATTAATTATTAATACACCAACAGCACGTAGAATTAATTTTAAGGCAGATACAGATAATGTAGCTTAGGTTTATAGACATTTAGTAAATAAGAAATAATTTTTGTTCTTTGTATTTGTTGTAAAAATTTTTTATACTCGTATGACAAAATAATTTTTGGTTTTTGAAATATGTTAGTTTGAAAAAATTTTTATTACATTTTGTTGTTGTTTTTTGTTAATTAAATAAATATTTGTTTTCCTGACGATGCTACACTATGGAGTAGCGAAATATCGAAAATATATGTATATAAAAAATAAAAAAGACCTCTTGCTTAAAAATTAAATAAAATATAATTAATTAAAAAGGTCCAATAAAAAACTTTATTAAAATATCTTTATAACTGTGTTATGAGCTTTAGATGTATAAATGTTATCGATGGAAATGTTCAAAATAGATTTAACAGATGGTTAGGAATTACTTTAAACAACATTTTTACTTTTCTTGTTCCCAATAAAGTCAAAGCTAATAGTGACATATAGTTCTTGTAATTTGGCTTTAAGTCCTTAGAAGTGCAATTGAAATGACGAGAGTTGAGATCGTATTTTTTTTGCAAATTAATGTATTAATAAACCGCTGCATTTTTAAGTAAGCAACGAGGAGGATCAACTTTCCATCTTATTGACGAATAAGAGAGTATTGTAGCAGTTTCTTGTATGTCTTTATCCTTGACAAAATTTAATAAAGGAGAGCTTTTCTGTCGCGAAAGCACTTAATTAATTTTGTAGTTAGAAGGTTTTTTTAGCATTCCAGTGGCAGTAGGTCTCTTTAGCATTCCAGTTCAGCATAGATATTGTGTATTACAGTGCTCCTGAAGAACTTCATGTGGCAGAGTTACTGATTTTATTTAGTTTACCCAGGAACATTTCTGCTGTAAAACCATACATCGTTGACCTATAATTCACTTTGACATATTATGGCTTTAACGATTCTTGCTAGATCGGCAGTATTGCAATTAAATTAAAAACTAATGAAGCATTTGATGATCTTAAATTGTTGTTGGAGACATTGAGCTAAAATATCTATGTGATCATACCCTATCTTTTGTTGATAAAGAGACCGAGAATTCTAAGAATTATGGCTTTCATACGTTTAATTTGATTAAAAAAATTTACATCGACAGGATTTTTTCCGACAAATATGAATGTGTTTACATTTTGATGGCGATAGTAAGGCGCCGGAGTAGTTTCCACAATTTAATATGTCTTCAAACAGATTAATATTGTTTATAACTGGAATTCTGTATTCGTTAGGTTTAACGATGATGTTAAAATTATCGGTGTATGAGGTAAGTCCATATTTCGGTGAATAGAAATGAATTTGTAGAGTTTATTATAAGCAATTAGAAAAAAATTACAGGTAGGTGTGATCCTTGTGGGATGCTATTGTACAAAGGAGCTGTATTTGATATGGAAGATCAAACTTTTACTTTAAAATGGTGATTTTTCATAAAATTGGTATCATAATTTATCACTTTGGAGCCAGTTTTCCATTCTTTATGTTGGTTTATAATGGTGTATACTTCAATTCGATCAACCGCTTTATTAAAATCCAGTGAAACAATTGTAAAATATCTTCGCAAGGACAGGGAATCAATAATTTGATAGTCAAGATATAGTAAAATGTCCGTTATAGATGTTCCTTTTGTAGAGCCAAACTGTCGGTTAGAGACCATTTTGTCCAATTATTTGCTTAGGTATGGGTTATGTGATACGGGGTGGTAGGGGCAGATACTTTTTTAAGAGAAGTAGTACTTTAGGCAACAATACCTCTTTAGTTATTTTTTTAACCGTACTACATTCTTTAGGAAAGGGATAGATGAGAGATAAAACAGGTGGTGAAAGAGAAAGATATACTAGCCACTTTATTAAATTCTTTACTTCGCCGGGAAGTATGCTGTAAAGAAGTACCAAACTGATTTACTTGTTGTAAAATCATTAGGAAAATTTATGTCTCAGAAATTTTGTGACCAAAATTTACTGAAATCGGATGCAGTTTCATGGTTATTGTTATAAGTTTATCCGTAGATCTTTGTGGAGCGATTTCATGTATAGTTGTTGAGGATTTGTAACTAGTAAGGAATCTTATATTCCCCAAATATTTTCTACATTTGAACCTGGCTTAATTGTGGACGTATAGTTGTACAAGGCTTTCTTTTTCGTTATCGTTAATGAAGTTGGCTACACAGAGAAAAGAAATTCGTTATGAGAACCGAATTCGGTTGAATTCTGTTGTAATAACTGAACTAATATAGCACTCACAACTATATTAAAAAATGATTCTTTGATTCGTCTTTTCTAAAAAGTTTCTTCAACTTTCTATTCCTTAACGCACGTTTTGCTACATACATTTTACAATTATTTAATTTACAAATAATGTCTTTGTAAGATTGATTTTGAACTTACGTTTCAACAATATTCGGGAATTTTTCACCACTATTAATATATTTAATAATTAATATATTATATAATATAATTAATATATTATATAATATATAATATATTTTTTTTTTTGTGTACTGTGGGAGTGCGTGAACCGGTGGCATAGTATCATGGTGAAATAAATTTTTTCTATGGGGATAAAATTTTGTATTACTGCTGTGTTAAATGAAATTTTTTTACAAATATAAAATTTTGACGTTTTTATAGAAAAAAGGAAATTTTTTTAATATTAAAAATAAATTGATTAAAAAATATTTTCCGTTGCTTATTTCAATTCTTTTGGGAATGCCATCGCAGCAGTTCAATATTTTATTTTTCATACAAACCTATATACAAACCTTTATACATTCATTAATTTTTATTTTTAAGAAAATTATTTTTTCACATTTTCACAAAAGTATTAAAATTTTTGTGTCACTAATTTCTGTGCTTTTGTCAAAAATTCTACTAGCCCTCAGTGCTAGTGAAATTTTATTCATCTCAGAACTGTAAAAATTTTACTTACAAGAGTACGTTGCTCCCAATTCGAACACGCCCTGCGTACAAATTTATATTTATTATACTGCGTCCTTTCTGTATATAAAACATTTTTTTTTAATTTTGATGTTGGTTGTCTGCTGTCTGTCTGTGTTCGTAAAAACTACCGAATGGATGGAACAAAATTTTTTAAGGGGATCCCTTTAGGGCACTGCTAACTTTTATATTATTAAATAACAATGCACTGAATCCAAAATGGAGAAAAAATGACTATTAACCAACTAGCAAACTCGTAAGTCTATTTACAAAATATTGTACTTTAGCGATGTGTTAAGTTGACGAAAATTTAACTATGTTCAATTAAAAACTTGGTCAAAATTACGAATTTCAGTCCTCAATATGAAGCAATCAAAATTCATCTTAATTATAGAATATTCTTAATCAGTTCTAAATTTCTCTCTTGTTTGACTGATCTAACAACAAAATGTTATCTTCACTGAAATTGATTATTGTTGGTAGAGACGAACTGCCTCTATTCGTTGATGACACAATTTAATAATTTACTTTACTGAATACATATTATTGAAACAATTTTAAAAATTTGTTGGCCTTTTGTTTTTGAAAAAAAAAAAAATTTATCAATATGAGAGAATCAATAACCGCTTCCGCTACTATCGCTCTACAAAACACTCAAAATCATTTCCGTTCTTCTAGGGGATTCTGCGTATCAGAATTTTTTAATACGTACCAATCATATCCATATAAGAATTAAAAATGGAGTGCACACTGGTTTGAAAGTGGTTTAATGAAATTTAAAAGAGGCTAAACAGAGAGCTGCGTACGGTCGTTCGCAAAGGGTAAAGGGGGCTTCTAGATAGGCCCCAAAGTAGGGTAACTTGGGCATATAATTTTTTGGAAATGGCAATTTGGTTGTGTAAAATCATGTTTTATATCAATAAACAGCTCAGAGATGGCAAAGTTGGTAACATTTTATCATTTTTTAAACTAAAAAGTTGATATGAATTTTACCTAATTGTCATAAAACTAATAACAGGATAACCTTTCAATTACTGTATCAATGTAAATTAAAACAAGAACTCAATAAAAGGATGTTTAGTACAACTTGAGGTGGAAAAGTGTATTTGTAGATTTTGTATACCATCGCTGATAAAACATTATACAAATTAAAAGAAATACGTAAACAATCAAGAGTTATGAATAGAAAAGTAAAATTAAAAAAATTTAAACAAATCTTGACACAAAAAATGACAAACACGCACACAAATAAAACTATCAGCTGAACTCCTGCATGTACTTGTTATAAATATACTTCGGTTTAACGTAATAATTTAGCTTTAAGGGGAATTTTCTTGTGTAACAAAATGTAGAATGAATTAAAAATTATGAAATACCAAAAAATATTGCTAATTTTCAAACAAACATCAGTCAAAAAATCGTCATAACTTTAAAATTAGTAATCAGATAAGAGCTTAAGTTTGTATATGTATATACCAGAGAAAAGAAATTGCATTGGTTTTATTGCTTTGAATACATTCACACAAAAATAATGTTGTTGACATTACTACACACTAGGCTAATGAAGCGAATGAAAACACATTCACACAGAGATCGTATGATGAAATATGATGTGTGTATTGCATGTGTTACCTAAATGACAACAAACATTCACAAAGATTCATGAATACCGCGCTGTATTCATGAATCATTTGTGAATACCTGCGAATGAAACACATAAAAGATAATTTTAGTATTGTACGTAGGATGAGTGTTGACAACTGTCAAATGTATTTCAGAAATTAAGTGCGATTATACAAAATAGGTTTAAAAACAAGGTTTAATAAAAAATTAGATACGTAAATAGCGTATTACATTAGGCTTGCTTGTATTTAAAAACTGAATTCAGAAATAATATATTATTTACAGACTTAGGTCCCAATCTATTTCGTTTTTCGGTAATGATATTGCCTGCCGCAGAGAAAACACGCTCGGAGGCAGCACTACTAGCAGGTATAGCCAAAATTCTCTTTGCTAGTTTTGACAATCAGGGGTAATCGTTCGTGTGATAGTTCCACCAGTCCAAAACATCGAAACTGATGTCAGGCTTCACATAGCAGGAAGAATATCGGTTAAGTTCGTCCATAATGCTTTCTTCTGTAGTAGGATTTCTCGTGTTTACAAAATCAGAAAAAAACAATTTGAAGTCACTTGGTGTTTCGTTTTCGTTAGAGATATGCATGTGTGTTTCAGGAGTTGAGATTTTTCGTATATTTCCTTTAAAATGTTAACCTTCAATTTTGCTATAGGCGCAGAGTCGGAAGGTTTAGCTTCATAAATGTTTTTGAGACTGTTGATTGATTTATTTTGTCAAAATTTTCGAAGAGTTCAACTAAAGCTATTAGTACAGTTAATTTCAGCAATTCTGTGCACTTCTGCGTTGTTTGTTAGTATTTCTTGGATTGCAACCCAGTTGTTTACAATTGACTTAAACAAATGCAGGTGAGAATTCCAGCGAGTAATGCAATAATTTTTTAAAGAGGTTGCAAGCAAGTGCTGTAAATTACTTTTTTTGAAATACTTAACAAGTTTTTTGCAAGATTCCAACATTGGCTTTAATTCTTCAGCATCATTGAAAGCGGAGTTAAGCACATTATTAAAAAGATGATTTGCACAATTAATTCGTGTATTTTTTTCCAGAGCTTTTACTATGTTGGAACCTCTGTCAGTTACGAATTTAATTTTTTCTATTTCATTAATGTCAAAGTCATTTAAAACAGATTTCAGCTTTGCGAGAACAGAACAATATTCGATAATTTTAATTCCTTTACATAATGGAACGTAACTGATAAAAAATTTCTTTTAACGTAGTTGTCCGTCCACAGATCTGTACTTATAGATGCCATTTCATTTACCACTGCATCTTTAATTTCTTCTTTTATTTTATTCTTTTCTTCCTCTGCTTTCTTGGAGACTTTATGTGATACAGTTTGGGGATCTGGTATTAAATCAGTTATATTCAAATGGTTTCCGTATTTTGCTCCGATATTTATTAGGGCCTGAGCGACTTTTTTAAAACCACTTCCACTAACAGCAGAAAATGGGCGACAATCTTCAACAACCCACTGAGCACACGCATCAACAAAGTCATCTTTATCACAGCTTTTAACTTTTCTTAATTCAGTTTCGATGTGTTCTTCTAAATAGCATTTGTGTCTCACCAAATTGGATGTTTGTTTGCCGTTAAACTTAAACAAACGATTACAATTTTTACAATAAACAAATCCGTTAATTATTTCATTATGATCATTTTGTATCTGGGAAAAAACTGACCAAACTTTACTCTTAGTATTTTTGTTGTTTACTAATTTAAAAACACCGGAATTTATTTTTCCTACAATTTCTTCGTACTGCATTTTTATTTCTGCTTTCACGCTCTACACAATTGCAATATTAAAAAGTTACTAAAAAGTCGTTTAAAAAACCAACATTAAAAACTGTCTGAAATTTAAAGGATGAAAAGTATAAGAAGAAGAAATACACTAATGAAAGTACCGTTTAAAGGCTTGCAAGAATACATTTCAAAACATAATCAAGACATCGCATATTTTTTAAATGCTTTACTGATGTAAGAACGCGACAAACAAATACTGTCAAATACTATAAAAATGCAACACACAGGTAAAAAAAACATTCATAAGTAATATTGCAATAAAATAATCAATAAAAGCGAAAATGTTTTATACAAAGTGGCAAAAAAGTATTTTTAAATGAGTTGTGAAAAGGGTAATAATTGATGTTGTAAAAAATCCGTTGAAATACGTGTATTTGGAAATGTTAAAATATATATTACTGCAATAAAATAATATTATTTTTCTTGGTTTAGATATGAATAAACAGTAAAACAAAAATAGTTATTGAACACTAAAAATTAAAATATTTTAAGTAACAAACCTTAAAATATCTATTTAAAAACTATCAAATTTAGTGAAATTTCACGGACGCATTCAAAATGAATTTTTTTTTGATTTAGAAAAATTTGTTTTATAAATTGCAATATACACACATTAGATAATTACTTTTAGACTAGCTATTAGTTCATTTAATTTAACTCAACTATTGGTTAATTAGATTGTGTGCGAAGTATTTAATTATTATAAAAATCGGCACATGTTTAAAATTTTACCTTTTTATTTCGTTCTTCAGAAAAACTGCAATATAAAAACTAAAAGAAATAATGATACTTTTGGTGTTTAAAAAAACGCTTAACATACCACAAAATCAGTTAAATTGGCAACACTGTCTATATTTCTGTGTGTGTACAATATAAATACATATATATGTGTGTACATACGCACAATTTATGGTTTTTGTTTGTGCAAGCATAGATTTTTTTCATTTCTTATTTTCTTTATATATGCATGAATACTATGAATACCATGGCGAATACTATGAAATATGATGGTTAGCAATGAATAGGTACCAAAGTCTCGAGCAGTTTCCAAAAATTTAAAATGGCATGAATGAAATGGTTGATTAACTTGTGTTGGCATAATAAAAGTATTGCGAAAAAAAACAGTCAAAGCAAATGGAGAGTTGAACACAAGCACGTGCAATGATCATTTTAGGCAGTTAAATGAATGGCAAAAGCAATGAACATATGAATGAGCAATAAAAGTGAATATGCAGTATTCTTGTCTCTGGTATATACTTAATAATATTACAATATATTACCAATTTTCACGTCCACCTCCCATACAATAAGCGACAAGTTCTTCCACTCGCCTCCTTTTGGTTTAGTGCAATAACTCCAATCAATTAAAGTTTTTATACTATGGCATGAAATAAAAGAAAGGACTAAATTCTGGAACTTTTAAACTATTTACCCGATTTATAGAGGAGGACATAAGCTTTTCGCCTACTAGATTTGTATACACCCTAATTCTGTATAGGGCAGTATCACAAGGTATCACAATAGCCAACCTCGAATTTAAAAAATTTTTTAGAAGTTATCTTTTTTAAAAGTAAACCGTTATTAAAAATTCATAGCAATCTACATAGATAGACAAAAGAAAAATGTCTTTGGAATTTGCATGGTATCTTTTGCACTTTTAGTAAAATTTGACTTTAAAATTAAAAGTAAAACACTTTTACATTGGCACATTTTTGTTATTCACCTGTAGTTTTTTTAAATACAAGGTAGAACTGTTTTGAAAACAGATTTAGAAATCTAATGCTATATAAAGTTCATTTAGATAATGGTAACATTTTTTTTAATTTGAAACGTCATAAAAAGTTAAAACAATGTGAAATTTTGGTCGAAAGCTTCTTTCGGTTTTCTAATGCTTTTTAGTAAATTCATAAAGATGGTTTGTCCATATAATGTTTTTTATGCAATTCTGATGGGCAATTTATTAACAAAAATCTAAACGTTGGAGACTGTAAAAAATTGCACGTGTATTTTCATTGTTTTTGTAACCATCTATTTTAGAACAATTCGTTCTCCGTAACTGGCCAAATTTTGTACACATCCTGTGCATAAATGGGGTCTAGGGAGGCGATTGAAGATAAAATTAGAAGTTTTGGAAGAAAATTTTTTATCTACCAAAAATAATATTTTAATTTATTAATTAAAATTTAAAACACGGGAATAATGAATAATATAATTTAAACTTTAAAATTTTTATCGTGCTATTTTTCCGGTATTGATTATCGAAGGTGAACGCACGTCTCGATGGCCATTTCGCTATCGCTTACTTAGCTCGTCCGGAAACTTCTCACAAAAATTTTAAATGAACTAAAGATCTTTGTCTAAACCCTAAAGAAAAGACAAAAATCAAAGTTCAAGCACAAACAACAATAATCAACTTTGATTTCATTTTTCTTTATACTCTGCATACGGCAGAGTATAAAGTCTTTTCTTTAGGGTTTAGACAAAATTATTTAGTTCATTTAAAATTTTTGTGAGAAGTTTCCTGACGAGCTAAGTAAGCGATAGCGAAATGGCCCTCGAGACGTGCTTTCACCTTCAATAATCAATACCGGGAAAATAGCACGATAAAAATTTTAAAGTTTAAATTTTAATTTATTGTTTGCCAAAATTTTTACTGATTTCAATTACGTACATATTGGTCTTTAATGCGTTGAAACCCTGGTTTAATACCTTTCGAAGATATTCAAGGTAACATTTCATTGGCAAAATTTCTCTTTTGATCTTTTTCAGTTTTAAGCGGTATTAAAAATTAGGCACAGCTAAATAGTAGAGGTAATGGCATATCTACAGACATAGAAATAGTACACCTTTTTCATTAAAGAAGTTGTATATGATGCACATAATTACATATGGTACCTCGCACTTGGTTAACGCACCGGTGTATACCCGAATGTGTTGCATTTGATCTTTCGTTTTACTGAATGGTTTATTTTAAGTATTGTATGCCAGAATCAAAAGCTTTTGATTTTTTTGTTCTTTCTGCTGTTCATGGTACATATATTTAAGGCTTGTAAACTTTTGTTTCTGTCACATTTCTTGTGTTACTCACTTTCCGTACCTGTACTGTTTAAATAATTTATTTATTCCTTGCATTGGAAAACTATTATGTATACATATAATAAAACTATAACGGGGTCATTTCTGTACATGTACATATTTTTTGAAAATTTTTTATGTTGGTGTAGATAGTAATCGATATGGAATACTAAACACCTATTTTTGGAATTTTGGTGTATCTGTTCGTCTGTTTGTCTGTCTGTGTACGCATCACTTTAAGACTACAGTATGCATTTGAACAAAAATTTGTGAGGAGGCCTCTTAAAACCTTGATTCTAATATAGAATACTTTTTTTTTTTTTTTTTGTTAAATTCAGTCATTTTGTAGAAAAAGTACAGATACAAGTGTGAAAGCACCCAATTTTACCAGTATAATAGTACTAAAGCAGTTGTCTGCACATTTTATTTTTGTAAATGGAAAATTTTTAACACTGTCTACAGAACTCTGCAATAAACATTTAAAAACACATTTTTTTAAATTTGAATTTTAGGAAAATTAGAATTGGCACTAGTCATTTAATATTTTTATAAGTTTATATTTATTTTTTTTTTTAAGTCCTTATCAATTAAGTAGAATAGTAATTAAATATTCTTCTGGAAGCTGTTGGCTTCTGATACCAATGAATTTTTACTTTATTACCTATACTTATTACCAATGCATCTAAAAAGGGGAGTTTAAGATCACGCTCTATCTCTATATAATAGAGATTTTATGTAATTCATAAATTTATAAACAACATATTTTCAATTCCAGATTAAGAAATAATAATTTCTCCAGAACAATATCCAATACAATTGTTGAAGCGGGGGTTCCCTTGGAAATTGCAAATATATATTATCATTATATTAAAAATCTATATATTATCTTCTATACAAAATTTTAAAATGAGTAAAAATAAACATCTTTCCAATTTAGTATATTCCTGTATCACTTCCCATTTTTCTCCTATTATATTTATTGCCAAATCAATAGATATTCTTAGAAATAATGATATTTCATCAAACAAAACTAAATTTTTCTCATTCTGAATATACTGGTTTCCCATCTTTTCTTTAAATTCTATTGAGTTTTTAACAATATATTTAAAACTCTCCGTAATCTGTTTTACTGTCATTGTAACATGCTTACATAATGCATAAAATGATGAATTAGTAAAGGAACAAACGGCCCTTAAATGAAAAACCTCTTTGTGAATTTTAGGTAACCCATACAACCTAGGAGCTGTAGTAAAATTTATTTTGAGCCCGTTATTCTCTGAAACTGTATAATTTTCTGATTATTATAACATTATATCTATCTTTTACAATTTTGATGTTGGATCTTTAATATAATTGGTCACATTCCCCACAATATTGTTAGTTCTTAAATCATATTCATTTTTATTAAAAACTGCAGTACCTTTATCTGCTTTTAAGATAATAATGTCCATATTCCTTCTAAAAAAAAACTATACTTTTTTTTACTATTTCTAACATGAATCTCCCGCTATTACATAATTTAAACTTATTTAAATGATTATCCATAATTGAAATTAATTAGGTCCTAGCTAATTGTTTGTATTTATACTGTTCTTCTTTTGATTTTAATGTTTGTACAAAATCCTCTCCGTCTGCTACTATTTTAAAAACTGGAAAATCTTTTCTTTTAATTGGTAAAGCATGCTAATGCCCTAATGAAACAATCCACTATATCTCATATGAAAAATCTAAATTAGTCTTATTCTCAAAGCAATTTTTATTAAATTTAATACCTTACGTCTTCTTGTACATTCTCTTAGGAACTCAAACTTATTTTTATGTACATTTTTTACTTTAATTTTAAAAACAGCTCCTAGCCCGTCCTTAAACTGCATTTCTTCTCTTGAAAGCACTTTTCTCAAATCACCTTCATCCATCAGCACCCTTTGAAAACACTTCAGTACTCAACGGTGTGGCGAAATATTGAAAAAATAAAAACCAATATTCTTGTTTTGACTTAGTGCTTAATAAATTACAATAGAAAATTGTATACTTTTTGCTACATAAGAAACACACTTTGTGTAAATTTCGTTTCTCTGTTATTTTAGCGGTGATAAACTCTGTAAAAAATTCTTGATGTAAAGCTTTGTAATAAACGGACATATAGTACTCGTATGGCGATAACAAAACGGTAACGTTTCTACCATTTGGTAACAGAGCATTTAAAATAGTATTTTGTCTGTAGATTCTAAGAGATTCCTGAACATAAATTTTGTTATTATTTGTTACAGCAATCGTCCACAAATATTTCAAATGCTCTTGGTTTTTCTCGCGACTGGTTGGAACATAAGTTAGATTTACATGATACGATCTAAACAAACCCATATCTGAAGGCTTTACATAAACCAGTGGTAATAAGAAAACGTATGCTTGAAGAATACGCCTTCGGTGCAGCGTGGTATTTAGATCCTCGCTTTAATTTTCAAAGGAACTCAACTACTTACCTAATACCGAAAACAAACAGCAGTGGTAGGTTCAAATTTTAATTTTTAAGTTCCAAATAAATTGTAAATATATTTTTTTAAGTTTACTGTATAAAGTAATATGACATTACTAATCATGTAGAGCAATCAATTTCGCGAGACGAAGACTTCTTTAGATACTGCTCCAAGTACGTCAAATACCACACTCTCTACACTAGAACAACATCACATAAACACAGAAGTTCCGCCTACATGCGAAAAACAAATGAGACGTACTGTATTGCAGTATTGAAAAAAAAATTCTCAACACAATTTTAAATTAAGTCAGCTTCCCGAAGTGGTATTTGCTGACCAGGATAAGATCTAAGCTCTCAACGAATTCTTCTTCTAATATTTTAATAACAAAATTAAACTTTAAATAGCTTAACAATTCAGCTCTAAAATAGAAAACAGTGTTTTTATATTTAATGTTTTTATTTTTTTAATTGCTTATGAAAAATTGTGATATTTTTAAATAAATTTGGTTGAAATAATTGCTGTTTTTATTTGCAGCGGTTTTTAAATTTTAGTGCTTTTTGCGATTTTTCGTTTGGCATTTTGGTGTTTTTGGTATTTGAAAATATTTCAAAAATTTTCCTCTCACGGTTTCTAAGGTACAGAAAAGTGTAAAAATTTTATACACAAACTGATAGAATGCATTTTTAATTTTAATTGTTGTATAATTATATACTAATTTTGATGATTTCCATCATTATAAATATTTATATACTACATTATGGCCAAGAAAATAAAAATACATAACCTGATAAAATATCCTTTATTTTTTAATTGTTGTTTTTTTATCACTTACGGTTTCCAAGAAAACTTGATTTCAAATATTTTATTGTCAAAACTATGCAAACTGAGGAATACTCCTAAGTTTTTATTTTTATGTTAAAAAAATATGTGTTCTTTGATTTCAAATAGTATATTGTGTGTATGATGTGTATATTATCTAAACCCTGATTGTTATACAAAAGGTGTATCCGACCAATCTTAACTAAGTCTGGTATGATAAAACTGCAAAAAATTATACAAAGAAGTTTCAAATTACCTACAATAAAGACTTATAAATAATACAGAACCTTCCTCGTAAATTCTCCACTAGCTTAGTACGTTAAAATTTTAAATATAAAATGATTATTTCGTTTTAAAGGGACTTGACGCTGTAATTTAATGAAAAATTCAGATCGTCTAATTTTGAAACTATAAGAATATTACTTAGAAATCACTAATATTCTGTCGGAAAGAAATAATCTAAGTCAGTGATCGGTTGAACAAATTTCATTATAACTTTTTAAAATAAACTTTAACAACACTGCCTTTTTAAAAGTGTTTTTAAATTTAATTAAATAGTGCTGACCAGTAAAAGTATTTTAAATTAATTCTCATACTGTTGTACATTATGCATATATTTTATAAATAAAATAAAATAAAATAATAAATATAAAATAAATTTTCATAATAATAATAATGCTGCAAAGAAATCTACTTTCAACATCTATGAAAGTAGCATTGATAAGTTGTAGTAATTCCATTTTCAAACTCATTGTGACGCAAAAATAGTAGATTATTGTTGACTAATGTATTCTTCCTTGAAATCCAAAAGTACCTCTGTTTGTATCTAAAGTAAACACACACGCAAACGAGTTTTAATGGCAGCATATTTAATGATGTTAATTATATTAATACATTCTGGAACTTGAAGCTAAAATGAGCAGCTAAAAAATTAAAAAAAAAGAAATGCAATAAAATAAAACCTTCATAGAAAAAATGCGGAATAAACATCAACATCCTTAAACAAGCCAAAAAAAAATTGAAAACATAATTAAATGATAATTGGTTGACGCACGCATTAAGTAAACAACATAACGGAAAGAAAACCAAAAAGTTAAAAACAAAATGTTAAAGTAGAAGCATTTGACTATAAAATTTTTTGATATTTATTAAATTATTATTTGAACTTTTTGAATATTATAAATGAATAGAAATTATTTTGGCTTAAGTTCATTTTATTTTTAATTTCTAAAAATCCTTTTTAAAAATAAAATTTATTTTTACAAATGTATGCGGACGTTTTCCAAAGAAAACAAGAAAAATTAGACGCTAGCAGAATGTAATGCTGCACTTTCGGGACCGCTACGACCTTCATCAGCATTCTTCGCATCTATCTACCTTAGTTGTGTAATTTATAAACATCACCTATTTAACCAACTAACCTTGTAAATAAGAATACGAGAATACTCATAACTCATATCAACATTAATTTGGTTAGACGAAATTTACACACAAACCAACGTATTTCTTTACTGTTCTCTCTGTATTTCGTCTTGTACATTTGTTTTTGCTTTGTTTCAATCATCGATTGAACACGAATGCAAACAGCGTTGCCGCTTTGGTCCAATCGGACCAAACTTGGTAGTTTTTCATTTTTAAAAAACAGTTTGGTAGTTTGGTTGGTTTGTTGCATTTTTTTTTAATTTTTGGTAGGTTTTCCTCCTGTAGCATTTTTTAAGCAATAGCAAATTTTATTACCTTAAAAATTCAGAACAAAAAATAAAAAAAATGTAACTTTGAATTAAATAATCAACAACTTTGAACAGTGTTACCACTGTTTTCAAAAATTATTTTAAGTGTAATAAAAAACATCTCTGCTTTTTTGCATAGAGATGATTAAAGCTATAACCATATCTGGTTTAAGAAACGCTAACAATATTATGAAATTGAAATTAACAATATTTATGAGTGAAGCTTTATTTTCAAGTGTATGTTTTAAAAAAATTAACAGACAAAATGGAAAAGTAAGTAAACTTTTTTAATTGTAAATATGTACCTATTAATTACATAAATATTTACTAATATTGCAATATTTTTCAGATTTTTATTAAAAACTCCAAAATAAATGAAAATAATATAATTTTAGAAGACGACATTCCATCAACCAGGTAGAACCAGTCTTAAAATTTTTGTTTTAAAACATTTTTAAATAATATAATACTTTTAGTGAACATTGGAAAAAAAAACAGTCAAAAGAAATTCAAGGAAAGAGATGGGTGTTCATTCTGCATAGTATGCTCTAAAACTATTTTAAATCATAACACCCATCTTAAAAATCAGCAAAAGACAAACTTCCATCTCAACAATTACGGGGAAAAAAAGCACGTGAGTACAACAGAATTTGTGTGCAAGAAATGCATTTTTTAATTTTTGGTAGGCTGTGAACGATTTTGATAGGATTTTTGAAAATTTTTGGTAGGAAGTCAATTTCTTGCGTGGCAACGCTGAATGCAAATTTGTTTTTAGTCACCCTTACTTGTTTATTCACAACATTATAGATACTGTTTCAGTATCAATTTGATTGTTATGTAGTAAGCATGAATGCTCGCTATGCCTTGCGTGCTTATAATTTAATTTTTATTAAATTATTATTTGAACTTTTTGAATATTATAATTGAATAGAAATTATTTTGGCTTAAATTCATTTTATTTTTAATTTCTAAAAATCCTT
This sequence comes from Gymnosoma rotundatum, assembly GCA_916610165.2. NCBI lineage: Eukaryota > Metazoa > Arthropoda > Insecta > Diptera > Tachinidae > Gymnosoma > Gymnosoma rotundatum. Next base: position 67,526,116 of record OU744339.1, read on the forward strand.
TTTAGAAATAAAATTTATTTTTACAAATGTATGCGGACGTTTTCCAAAGAAAACAAGAAAAATTAGACGCTAGCAGAATGAAATGCTGCACTTTCTAGACCGCTACGACCTTCATGAGCATTCTTCGCATCGATCTACCTTAGTTGTGTATTTTATAAACATCACCTATTTAACCAACTAACCTTGTAAATAAGAATACGAGAATACTCATAACTCATATCAACATTAATTTGGTTAGACGAAATTTACACACAAACCAACGTATTTCTTTACTGTTCTCTCTGTATTTCGTCTTGTACATTTGTTTTTGGTTTGTGTGTAAATTTCGTCTAACCAAATTAAAGTTGATATGAGTTATGAGTATTCTCGTAATCTTATTTACAAAGTTAGTTGGTTAAATAGATGATGTTTATAAAAAAAAATACACAACTAAGGTAGATAGATGCGAAGAATGCTGATGAAGGTCGTAGCGGTCCAGAAAGTGCAGCATTTCATTCTGCTAGCGTCTAATTTTTCTTGTTTTATAAAATTTTTTGTTTAACATTTTTATAACAATTTCTAAATGAAAAGATATAGCAACTATAAAATAAAAATAATATTGAAGCAAAATTAAAAAACACTTTTTTTGCCCTCTACAGCTGCGCACAAACTGTAAGTGCTTCATGAATAAAAACAACGATGTAAGCGTGTTGTCTGTGTGTTAGTTCAATTCCACATTTATAAAGAGTTACACAAAATTTATATATTTCAATGCTGACGTGTTGTAGATCTTAAAAATGTGGCACAACACTGTAGAACAATGTCCTTTAAAACTAAAGACGCGGATGAAATTTTTTCTGAGAAGATCTTTTAATCAAAGGTGCAGATACTGCGGATACTTGAAGCTAAAAATCAAGCCGATAAACCCACAATAACTTTTTTACTGCTGGAGGAAAGCCAATGCTGCATAAATAAAACTCGACCGAATTTGAGCCATAAACATTTTGAACAAAGGGGTGCTCCTTGCGATTACATGCATTTAACATTTTAGTCTGTGCACTTAATATAATCGAGTAAAACACTCTCTTTTTATTATATCCACTCCTAAACAATAAAACAAAAATTTAAACTACAAAAACTATCCTAAATTCAATACGTAAAAATACTGTATTGTATTGATAAAGCTGATTCTTTCTAAAGTTATTTTTTCCGGTTCTTTATTTTAAGCAGGAAGCAATCAAAATTTAAACAAAAGCAAATGTTTTTAGTAGAAAAGTTTTGTTATTTTTATAGCTTCAAACGCTTATATAAATAATGTGTATTTGTCTATGGCAGACGTTTGTTTTCGATAGGACACCATAATAAATGCCAAAAATTAAATTTAACTACAAAAACTTTTACACAAAACATAGGATTCTTATGAACACAATTATTTACTTAATTAAAATGTATCTAACAATAATTATTTCATTTAGGCAAAATAATTTGTCACTGGACTTCGTTTTAGTTAATCTGCTTTCAACTTCACTACCACTCGCATAAAGATAAAATTACTGTAAGAGCGTAGATTGCAGACACATCAAACTGGGAGATTAAAAGTGCTTATATTTATATTTTACTTTTATTATAAAAAATTGAGCACTCGAATCTATAAGGGAGAATATGTCTGTTACGTAACTTTAATAATTTGTTTCACTTGTAAAAAAATAATAAAAGTTAGATTCTTTATAGCAATTAACCTGGCTTTGAAAATTGAAAAAAAGAACTTTCTCATACAAATCCTTTTAGAAATGAAAGTTTTTTTTATAAAACTGTAAGAAAGTCGACCAATAAAGTAGTTAATCGCATTCAATATCGTAGTTTGTTATACCTTTGTTACATATTCTCATTTAGTACTCCCGCAAAAAACAAGACGCAAAATAAATTTAAAACAGCATTTCTTTCCGTAATTTTTCTTACGTTTAAGTAAAATTTTACTAAACAAGGGAAACACACTTTAGTAAAAAAAATACTTTTGTTTTGAAGATTTTAATTGCTTTTAAGTAATTTGTTTGGCCGTAGGTTAGGTTAGATTAGGCAGGCAGCCGTGTTGCTTTGATTTGATTGTTTGGCCGTATAAAAATAAACATTTAATATTGGTACATTTTAACCTCACTTTAATATACATTTTAAATTTAAATATTACACAAGTCGTTAAAATACATTATTTATTAATAATTAATTAATTAGAACAGTCATTTATAAATTCTCTAGTAAATAATGAAATAGCACATAAACACATACATAAGTGTTCCGATTAGAGTTTGAATTGTGGTCAAAATTTGACCAAGTTTATTATTGAACTATTTTTTCTTTGTTTATTCTAATTACACACTCATGTTTTGAATATATGTGCATTAGACGGTGCACTAAAGCTGACAATATCTACAAATATGTGAAGGACGAACAAAATCGATTGACAAACAGAAGATAAAATAGATCCCGAATTTTTGTGATTGCCTATTTATATATGGAGGGCTCAGAGCTGTACCGAACCAAGTCATGTAATATAAAAATTGTCCATATTAGTGCCAGATTCTGCGCAAAATTTAACTCTAATTAGTTTTGTAACCTGCTAAGGAAAAAAGTATTTCGTTTCTAAGGTAACGGTAAAAAAACCCAAGTCAATGGCTCTCATTTTCGATTTTTCGAAGTTGAAACGAACCAGGTCAGTGTCATCCACTTCAGAAAACAGAAAAACTCAGTTTTTATTAAATTAACAAAAATCAACATCCTAAATACATGCAGTTTTGCTAATTTCTTCCAGATTTCACACGTTTACATTTGAGCTGTGCAAAATAATTCAATAAAATCACCGGCTTTTCGCTGATGTTCATGTTGTTCACGTACGATTATTTTTGTCCTTTGATTTACTTTTCATCAATGCTATTCGTGAACACGTATTAATTGTTTCTGTTTACGACTCATCTTAAATATTTTTAATTATATTTCATAAAAATTAAATTAAAAAAAAAAAAATACTCGTATTTTTAGTACTAAAAAATATTTAATACTTTTGAGTTTGCATGCAACACACCTGATTCTAATTTCAGCTCTTTTCTTCTGATTTTATTGCAATCTTTTGACACAATTATATAGTGCACTCGCGATAATATGAACTAATTAAAACTAAGCCAGTTAACTTTTGAACAATCTATATCTACGAATGCATTTAATTTTCCCTTTTCCCGAAAAATAACATTTTAAAATGTACATATGTAAAAAATTTTATTTGTTGTTTTTTATATATATTTAAAACATGTTTATGTAGTTTAAAAAAAAAACAAAGTTATTACATTCCAAAACTTTATTAAAAATTACTACAGCTTCTCCGGGTTTTGTTTGGCTCCTCCACACAAGCGTCTTCATGGGACAACTCATCTTCTAATTCACTCTCGTTAAGCTCTTTAGTGCCCTCGTTCCAGTCTTTGATGTTCAAAGCCGTAAATTCAACCTAAAGTGAAGTCAAAATTTTACTTTGTTTTAAATACATATTTTCCAAAATACAAATGTCATGTATCAAAGAATTTGAAACATTAGCTGCACTTTCTTCTAAATCAACCAAATTTATCATCAGGTTGTTTCTAAGAACACTTAAAGGTATTTTAACATCAGGATCGTCTCGATTTAGCACCATATTAAAAACGTTATTCCCACATATTTTTAATACATTGCCGTACATGCGGATTCTAAAATTCTTATGGCTTCCTTAAGTGTGGTCTACTTAATAAAATCCAGACAAGATTCCCTTTTTGCAGCAACTGAAAATGACGTTTTGATACATAGGTTGTTTGAGCGTGGTCACATTTGGTGGCATAAAGATCGCGAAAATACAGCCATCCTGAGTTCACCTTCAGATGGATGAGATGGAGCGTTGTCTATCAGGAGAATATCTTTCAGCGGCAACTTTTTTTGGTTAAATTTCTTTTAACCTAAATTATACAAAATAAGTTGTGAAATGGTATTCGGCACGAGTTTATAAATTTTACTTCCGGAACAAATAAGAGATAAAACCAATCCTTAAAAACAGCTCCTGTCATCCAAGCTGATTTAGAATATCCATAATGAAAGGACAATTAAATTTCTCAAATCAGCGAGGCTTTTTAGCCTTTCAACTACAAACAGTTTAAGTTGATGAGTTCCTGCGGCGTTTGCCCAGCACAAGAAAGTTAACCGCTGCTTTTCGGGTTTTGTACCAGGAGCTGTTTTTTCTAATGATGACACGTAGGTCTTTTGTGGAAGCAATTTCCAAAAATCAGGATTCGTCAGCGTTATAGAGCTTCTTCAATTTTACTTGTTACCTTAAATTTGAAAGGATCCACCAAGTGGGACTGTAAAGAAAGCTTTTCTTTTTCCTTAATTTTATTATGAATATCTTTTTTTTAACATAAGTCCATTTATAGCAAACTTTTTGTCTCTTACATCCAGAAACCATCGGTATAAAGCATATTCCATTTTTGGGTACCCGGAAGGCCGCACAGTCTTCCCTTTTCCAGGTCCACAGAAGGTATTGTTGACACATTGTTTTTTTATTCCACATATTGTAAGTTTTTTCACCCCAAAACTTCGGACTTTTCTTTTAAAGTTAAAAACTTGATTTTTCATATGGATATTTAAAAACTTTTAAGTTAAGTAAATACAAAAATTAATACAGCTGAATGTCAGCGCGAACTAAAAGTGTATGTAAGAAATTTTGACTTACAGCTTAAAAGACAATTCAAAAGCAAACAGCTAGAAAAATCACAGTGGCATTTATGCCGAAAAATTAAGAAGAAAAAATGTTCATATTTTGGGGTGTTCATATAATAGGGTATTCATATTATCGCGAGTGTACTGTACTAGCAACAACAACAGCATATGCAATGAAGCAATGAGTGATAATCTTGTTGTTTATGTTGCTATTTGTTTTTCATTGTCTTTAGTTAGTATCATCTTCGCAAACTGAGGTCATGGGCGGTTCCAGAAATTTTATCAGCTACAGTGGCATTTATGCCGGAAAATTAATAAGAAAATGGAAATAGCTGTATCTTAAAAACTACTGATTCAAAATTTATGAAATTTATCAGGTCAGCTAATTTTTAAAGTACATAGCTTTACATCATTTAAATTTGTTAAATTTGTTAAGTTTGGTTTTAATTTCAGAATTTTTTTTATTTCACCTTTTTGCTTAAAAGCCACTGTAAAACGTTACTTTTTTCGTCTTCTTTTTTTTTTAAAATGCTACCACAGTTTTAATAAAAATCTACCAGTCAAGCAAGAGGTAACAATAAGACAAAGTCAGGACTAGCCCAAAAGTAATGATGAAGATGAAAATGACGAATTTTTATGGCCCATATTCATAGTACAGAGTATACATTAAGGGAACTAAGGTCGGTTTTACTTTAGAGTCGACTCTAACTCCTTCATAGATAATTAAAAATATACTTTTGGCGAGAAAGTCAACTCTTAATTTAAAACCAGCTAAAGCTGTTTTTAACTGATTTTTCCATAATTATTTTATTTGGTTTAAGAACACAATACTCTATATCTGATTTCTATACCAAAGTGAACAAAATAAGAACAAGGTTACTTTTTTCTAATGTTTAGTTAGAAATTGTATGAAAACATTTATCAAATTACAGTTGACACCCAGAGAAGTCGGCTAAACTTAAAGTGTACTTTATTCTTGACTATGAAATCAAAAAATATAATAGGAGCCTTTTATTTTAGAGTATACTTTAGCAAGAGTCGATTTTAGTCTATAACTGTGAATATGGGCCATTTTTTTAACCTTAAATTTCACTAATTTTTTCCATATATTTTTAATTAATTTTAAATAAATGAATTAATTTTTTTTCATTACTTTTGTCCGAAGTTGTACCGACTTTTGCTTTACCAAAATCTTACAATAGCTGGCAGTAATAGTTATTATCCGGAGTAAAATGAACCAAGTTATTTTTTCTTTTTTGGAATAGTTTTCAAATGCAGTTTGTAAAATTTATATCATTAAACATTGAAAATAAACTCATTCTTTACTAAACATAAGATTGTCGCAGGTGTGTGAAGCTAACAAAATGGAAAAAATTAGTTCCGTAACAAAAATAAATTTGAGGGCATCCAATATGGCCGGTGAGAGGCGAAATAGGTTTGAACAGTTTAAAATTTTTGTGACTGCTTCAAATTTGGATGGGGTGACGGGGTAGAGGAAAGTCGCCCTACTTATCCACCAAATGGTTCCTGAAACATTTCACATTTTTTGATCATTTGATGAGAATGCTGAAGAAGTCAAGTACTACTTCATACCAAAATCAAATACAGCAATGGGGCGCAATATTTTTTACCAGAAAACGAAATGGTTGAGAAAGCATTGACTATTATGTAACAGCGCTGAAGAATTTAAGTCAAATATGTAAGTTTGGAGATCTTAGAAAAGACATCTTTATTTGTAGTATTTCATCAGAGTTTAAACACATTAAAGAAAACTTTTAAGCGAAGGTACAGTTAATAACAATTGCAAAAAGAGTTGCTGCTGCCCATGGCTCGCAGAAAATCTTTGGTAAGCGAAGCAAGTGTTTCTTATACCTTACGCATGGCCGAAGGCCGTCTTTGCAGAAAAGCTTTGATCTGAGAAGCCTTTGTTGTTTTAAGTGCTGACACTTTTATAAGTGACACTATGACCATAGTAAGACCTACACAATCTCCATGTCTTTGTATGTATTTGGATATTTTTTTGCAGCCGTTTGTGCCATTTAAATTACGACCATGATCTCAGTCGCTCCTAAATTAGGGGTTTAGCGCTACATTTTCGTTTCTGCTAGGAGGTATACCTTCTTCTTCATCGCCGTTTTGTTTTTTCTATTTAAATCTACTGGAAGCGGTTGATTTTGGTGATGAAATTTAAGTACTGCAGTTGGTTATTTCAAAGTCACTAATACTTGTGAGAAGAGGTGTTAAGTTAGTTTGTTTATTTTAAATTTGTGTTATTTTCTATCTCACTTATGTCAACGTCAAAGTTATCAGACTGAAGCTTCACCTGAACTTATACAATGTGACTTTTAGCTAGTCATTTGGGATGTTGCTCCATTGTCAAATATCCAAACAGATTCATCCTTACGTGCAACAGAGGAACACTTAGCAACTACAGTTGAATAAGCAAGGTCTAATTATATTTTGAAGAATATATTTCTAGTTTCAATAAATTTTTTTTCGTGAATTTAAAGATATATTAACTCTTATGACATAACATATTCTAAATGTGAAACAATATTGAGAAACTTCTTTCTTTTTTTAAAATGCCTTGCAGTAACGCTTTTGCTCAATCGATTATCAATTTAAACTTAATTAACCCTTTTGAACTCAAAAATTGTACATACACAAGAATATCTCAACTTATTAGTTAAAAAAATTCACCTTTTTACCTTAAAGTCAGTGAAATTTACATTACTTGAAGGTAAAACTGTATTTACTGGTTTAAAAAAATTCTATCAGTAACTAGAAATAATTCTAGGAAAAAAAGACCGAGTTCAAAAGAGATTTTATTTGTCAGTCTATAACGGTTCAAAAGTGTGTCCAGACACCCCAAATTACATTAACTATTAGGACACCCTCATATTCCGTCTCCAAACTTTATACTTGTTCGACTGTTCAACAGTTTATACTTGCTGTTGTAGTAGACTTAGCAATCATGTTCTTTGTAAATTTCAACGATCTGTTTAAACCGGTTCAATGGTTTGGCCATATACATCAGATTACATCAACTATTGTCAAACCCTTTAATTTATAATTTAAGATATTTGTATTCCTTATTATACCAAAGAAAGTAGTGGAGTAGTATTCTGTGTAATTTTTAAATGTTTGTATATAACGGTTCAAAAGATACGGCCATATAGGTCAAATTATGGTAATTTTGGGAACACCCTTTAATTTCTAAATTCAAATTAATAACTTTTTGTTATAACGGACTCAGCAATACAGATTCCTTGTAAGTTTCAGCTGCCTGTCTCTAATGGTTCAAAATTTTGGCCACTTACATCAAATTACATCAACTATTGGAACACCCTTATATTTCCAAATCCAAATTTGTTCTTATTGTTACAGCAGAGTTAGCAATACCTATTCGTTGTAAATTTCAAGCGTCTGTGTACAACTGTTCAAAAGTATTAAATAATCTATCGGTGCACCCTTCAATTTGTAATTTCAAATATTAATACTTGTTACTATAACGGTCAAAGCAAACGACATTCTGTCCAATTTACAAGCATTTGTCTACAACGGTTCGAATTTGAAAAAGGTTTCAGAGCTTATAACTTTTTCAAAAGTGAACCATTTTCAAAAATTTTATTTTTAATAATAATAGAGAAATTCATTATTTAAATTTAAAATACAAAATTTTTACCTTGGCATTTTTAGTTTTTCCCCGGTAGTTTTTTTTTTTTAAACATAGGATAGAATTTTTTTAAACTGATTTAGAAAGCTAATACTATAAGAAAAAACCTTTAAAAAGTAGTTTTCTTTGACTTAATTAGTTAAGTGGTAATAATAATTAAGTCAAACAAAAAAGTTTTTCTACAAGTTTTTTCTTATAGTATTAGCTTTCTAAGTCTATTTTAAAATAGTTCTTTTTGGTATTAAAAAAAACTTCAGGTGAAAAACTTTAAAATGCCAAGGTAAAAAGTTTGTATATTAAATTAAAAAGTTGAATTTCATTAAAAGTATACAAGATACCATACAAATTCCAAGCCCGTTTTTCCTTTATCTATCTATGTAGATTACTATTTTATTACTAAATTTATGAATAAAGTTATAAGCTCTGAAACAATTAAAATTCCAGGTTACCTACTTTGATGCTCTGTTGTGCTACCCTGTACTGAAACAGGGTATATTCAAATGCAATAGGCAAAAATCTTATGAACTGCTCTATAAATCACGAGTTGTTTCATGAATATCGGGTAAATAGTTTAAAAGTTCCAGACTTTTATTCCATTTTTTGGTAACTGTGCGTCACATATGAGGATACCCTTTTATTTTAGATTTTTTTGTACTATTTTTACTATTGGAAAATATAGAAATACGCAATATTCTTACATTTTAAAGAGTGCGCGTTAGGGTTCATAATACACTTAAAAAACATGTGTGTTGTATGGGGACACTCTTTAATTTCCAAGATTATGAACTGTTTTTAAAACAGGGAAACATTATCTATCAAATTCAAAAATTTTCAAAATCGGTTCAGAAATGATTGAGTTCTGCAGGCACAAACATAAAAAAAATTTAGTCGAATTAATAACCTCCTCCTTTTTTTCAAGTTGGTGAATAATATATTTCGTCTAGCATTGATTACACTTAACAATCGATACTCCAGAGTAAAAGATTAAAAAACGTCAATTCATGCTAAATTTTTCTTTTAGTTTAGGTTTATATTCTTTCAATTAGTGGGGAGAGAACTTAAATTATTGTTAATCCTGTCAGACACACATTCGCTAAAATGCTGTACACATCATGCTGTTTTTACCTTAAACAAAATAAAAAAGTCTTTATATTATCCTTAAAAGATGAATGCTACTTTAATGCACAAGAACTAGAGCTAATTTATTTCAATTATTTCTACAGCTCATTTTTTTCACTTTATAGCAAATTTACCTTTTGTTACTGTCGGGTTCAACCCCCATTAACATAGAGGGTTATTAAATTTAGACGTTTACTTAAAACATTTGAATTATGTCTAAATTGAAATTGTTAAATTGTGAAATATTGAACTCGTCTAGCTAAATAAACTCAATAATATGTTTAAATACTTTTAAAATTAAAGTATACAATTTAAGTCAAAATAAACTTCACAATAAGTTTTTTTATGTTATCCATTTACATATAACTTTTAAACAGCAGCTTTTTAGGAATTATAGAAGAGATGGTCACTCAGCGTGACCATTTGAACAATAATAAAAAAAACGAAAAGACGAAAGACAAAATTAAAACTGTTTTTAATTTGTTTATATTAATTAAACTCAAAATTATTTATAGGCGTGCTTTGGGTTCAGTTTTTGGCCATTTTCGTGAAGACGTTTGCATTAGGAATTCTACACATCACTGGGACCTTGTTTGTAGCGGCTGGCAATTACAACGCAAAAAATGCATTCTGGTGGTCACGACTTATGTTTGGTATTACATTACATAAATTAAACGTGATCTCCAGTGAAAAATCATCTAAGTGGTCTACCGAGCTGAAATATATACTTGATGTTATGTCTATTGGCGCTCTAACGTATACTTCCATAGAAGCAAATATAATCAAATAAAAAATTTTTTATAACAAATACAAAATAATTATATATAAATGTTTTTTTTTGACCTTTTTAAATAGTTTTTATTTTCTAATTTATTAAGCACTAGGTCAGTTTTATAAATAATAAAAAATTTTTATTTATATTTTCAATATTTCGCCACACCTTTGGGTTGCATCATCAGGAAACAGGGAACAAAAAACTAGATTTTCTTTTTTTTAAATAACAAATTTAAAATGAAATTGTTTTTTCAAACAAAAACAGAAAAATCAAAAACCAAACGACAAAAAACTCAAATATTTAAAATTTACATTTTTATAAATTTAAAACTCAAAAAACATTCAAGTAAAATAACTCAAAAATTTTAAACATTTACTGCCGTATTCACAGAAAATCAAATTGGATTTGAAATATATTTTAGGACAAATTTGTATGAAAAATTTGTCATAAAACATATTTCAAAGTTATTTTATTTTCTATGAATACGGCAGTTACATTCTTATAAAAATTTAAAAAACAGAAAACATTTAAATTATTTAAAAATTTTAAAAAACTTAATACAAATACATTAACATAAACTTTCACGATAGAAATGTTACAAGCAATCATATACTCTCAAACGTTAATTATTTTTTATGCACTAAATTATCAGTATCAGCCTTAAAGTTTATTCTTTTTGTTGCTGGTATTTTAATTATTTGTAACATCTCTAACATATACCGATGCTTATAATTATTTTCTATATTTAAAACAGATGCATCTTCAAAGTTAGGATAATGATCAAATCTGGCACAATGGGAAGATAATGCAGTTTTTTGTGAATTATTAACGTCCCTGTATCTTTGATCAGACTTATGTCCAGCTATTCTAGTTTTTAGTTTATTTTTTGTCATACCTACATATTCCTTATCAATTAATATCTTTTTAACTTTATCTTTATTGCTTTTTCCCGGGAAAAAATTTGATAGAAAAAGTACTTAAGCTAAGTGATAAGGAATTTCACAAAAGTTAAAAAGATATTAATTGATAATAATTTTCCAATGAGAGTGATAAATAGTTTGTTTAAACAGTTAAGGTTTAGAAGAGCAAATAATACAAGAGATGTTACAGAAACTAAAGTTTATAAGTCTTTAACTTATGTACCAGAAATAGCAGAAAGGATTGAAAAATCAAAAATTTTTGATGGGGATAAATATAAAATGGCATACAAAACTTATAATACTTTAAATAGATTATTTAGTAAAACAAAAGATAAGCTTAAAAAATGGGACATGTCAAATGTAGTTTACAAAATACCTTGTAATGGTAATGAATGTGAGAATTGTAATAAGGAATATTTAGGTACGACAAAAAATAAACTAAAAACTAGAATAGCTGGACATAAGTCTGATCAAAGATACAGGGACGTTAATAATTCACAAAAAACTGCATTATCTTCCCATTGTGCCAGATTTGATCATAATCCTAACTTTGAAGATGCATCTGTTTTAAATATAGAAAATAATTATAAGCGTCGGTATATGTTAGAGATGTTACAAATAATTAAAATACCAGCAACAAAAAGAATAAACTTTAAGGCTGATACTGATAATGTTGCGCAATGTTATAGACATTTAGTGCATAAAAAATAATTAACGTTTGAGAGTATATGATTGCTTGTTACATTTCTATCGTGAAAGTTTATGTTAATGTATTTGTATTAAGTTTTTTAAAATTTTTAAATAATTTAAATGTTTTCTGTTTTTTAAATTTTTATAAGAATGTAAATGTTTAAAATTTTTGAGTTATTTTACTTGAATGTTTTTTGAGTTTTAAATTTATAAAAATGTTAATTTTAAATATTTGAGTTTTTTGTCGTTTGGTTTTTGATTTTTCTGTTTTTGTTTGAAAAAATAATTTCATTTTAAATTTGTTATTTAAAAAAAAGAAAATCTAATTTTTTGTTTCCTGTTTCCTGATGATGCCACCCAAAGGTGTGGCGAAATATTGAAAATATAAATAAAAATTTTTTATTATTTATAAAACTGACCTAGTGCTTAATAAATTAGAAAAGAAAATACAAAATAATTTTTTGTTTGTTGAGATATGTTAGTTTGAATTAATTTTTATTACATTTTGTTGTTGTTTTTTGTTTGATTCAATAAATAATTATTTTCCTGATGATGCTACACAACGGAGTAGCGAAATATTGAGAAAAAATATATAAAAATAAAAAAGACCTATTGCTTAAAAATTAAATAAATATACTTTTTAATAATTTTTACATTTTTTCCACAGTTTTAAAGCTCAAAGAATATATTTGTTTCTTATGTTACTTGTATATTTTGAAAATGTTTGAACAGTTTGTGTTAACATAATGAAACTAATGCTATAATTTTCTTCGAAAGCAAGGTTAGAGAGCTTTTAGTAATTTTAAAAATAATATATACATACTATATTCGGAATTCTTATATTTTTGTTATTTTTCTGCCGTGTTGTCATAGGTACGGTCACCAAAGCTCTACCGCTATAGGTATAAAGTTAACATAAAAATTACAAGACGAAGTTAATAAACTGAAAATAAAATACTAGAAAACGCAAATTTTTGCTATAACTCAAAACTGAGTTGGTTATTATACAGTTGAACCATTACGTAATATAACTAAATGGTTTTAAGCAAGGCTTAAGTTTTTATCGTGTTCACTTGCAAATTTTGTTGCAGATTTTCTGTGAAAAGAAGCTGCTCCAAAGAAAAGAACAAGATAGAAAACAAATATAACGTTCGCTGCTAAAAAAAAGTCGGCAGAAGCAAAAACAAATAAATTTGGTGACACATAAAGAAATCACGGAGGAAAAGTATGTAGGTAGGTGAAATTCGCTCTTTTAGCTAAAATTTTCAATTCAATATTGTTTTTTTATGTTTAAGGTTGTATTTTCTGTTTTTGATCCTCATGATTCTGTTCAATGCGATGTCGAAATTGATCTATAAAGTTTTATAATAAAACAAAGCTTCTGCTAAAACTAGTGTGTGTTACACACATAAAAACATACGTAACAAACAACTCAGCAAGCTTCTATGGTTGTTGTTCAGCATTCATCAGAACCGCACGTGCAAGAATACAAGTATAAACAAAACAACTACAATAAGCTGCCAGATTTTCTATTCTGAAACAACCTAGACGTTTTAATTCGTCTGTATATAGAAATTGCAGTTCCTAGGACAATGGCAGTAATAACGCGTCGAGGACGTTGTGTGTGCATAGTAGTAAGGTAGGTGCTATTAAACTCTGTTGGTAACAAAATAACTCATAATTGATTAACTTAAGTAACATTTAAATAATCTGACTAGCAAAAAAAAAAAAAAACAACAATATTCTTGTATTCTTATAGGAAAGTAATGTGTATAGACTATCCAATTTTTCAATAGTAATATCTAATTTTAACCAGAGCTTAATATATATAGTTGTATCAAGTTCTGCGAGTAGTAATAATATCGTTTTGTCCTAAAAGTGACCGTATGCTGTTGCATCACATTCCAGAGGTTTTCGAAGAGCCAATGTTCCTTCTAATTTTAAGGAACAATCGCTCTAAACGCCCTTGGCTCACCAAATAGAACGAGTGATGGATGTCAAAAGGTATGGTATGTAGTGCTTTACAAATTCATGTTTGACACAATTCTTTTTAAAGGTAATTACAAACAATATAGAATATAAAGTTATTGGAGGCAGTATATTTAGGCAGCTAGTACTAAGCGCTTTTGAACAAGCTCCAGTTCCAATGGCAAGTCAAAGGTATGGTTCAGGGAGTCTCAAATGAATGGGAACTTCTTGAAGTCATAGACAACGCCTTTTGAACGTGCTTTAATTATTTTAAATGGTAAGCCATTTTTCCCCAAGAGGTCCACTTACAATTGTTGATTGTTGTTTTATTCAGCTAGAAATAACTTTCGAATCTCAAGTCAAGAAAAAAAGCACTAGTTTGAGATGGATAACTTTTAATTTATCACTTATTTTTTTATTTCTGTTTAAGAAGTCCTCTTTGTTCCATTTTTTCTTATTTTCTTCATCAGTCAGTGTCGGAAGGAAAGTACAGTTTTCAAATTTTTACAAAATTTAAATTTTAACACAATTAAAAAAAGTAAACAAATAAACCAACTGACTCAAATATTAGATATGTGTTTTATTTCTTATTGACATTATCGATAAACAGGCAACGTCGACATTTAACTGTTAGGGAATACCAAATATGTATTGATGTTGTCTTGAAGTGATGTTGCCTCAAAATTGACGACGATGTTGCCGAAGCCAAACAGAATAAGGGTGAATATTTTGGATTAGGCTTAGATATGTTTATTATTAAAAAACAAGGTCTGTTGGAGAATTGTAGAATATTTAGTTTAAAGTAAATTCTAGACATATGATGAGCGGGCAGGACATGTTATTGGCTCACAATTAGCCCAAGCAAATTGAAAAAGGGTATGAATTAAATGCTTCGCATACCAGTTAAACCATTATAATAAGAATTTTAAGTATCTGCATCTCTTTTCGACAATTTTTTATTCTCTCGTTTCTACAATTTTCGCTTATTCACAACTTTTGTCTTTTCAGGTAAATAAAGACGGCAGCAAACATAGTATATTCGCCAAAAAAAATTGTTTAAATTCTGTTGGAGTTTTGGTAAACTTCTGTTGATTTGGTAAAATTCGGTTTTTTGGGAAATAGGGGAATTTCTTTGTTGTGATAAAGTTTTGTGTCTTATAAAAAAAATTATTTTTATAGTTCCAATTTGAATTGTTTTGTAATGTCCTGTATAATCATTCATATTCCAATTTATTCATATTTATGTTCATTCAAGGCACAACTTATTTTTTAAATAAATATATTACCGATTCAATTAAAGTTGTTAATTATGTTTTAGTTTAATTGGCTTATTCTTGTACATTCTTTTAATTTCATGTTTGTATATATTACTACCATTTTTTTACCTTTTAAAATTCAAACAAATTTTGATTAAATAGACGTGTTTGCTCTGTAAGAACTGAATAGTCGTATTAAAATTTTTAAGCTTATTTTTAAAAATAACAAAAAATAATGATGGCAGAAATAAAACAATACAAAAAATGCAAAAAAAATTTTTCTGTAAACAACTAAACGAATCATCGATGTAAAAATAAGTAACTAACGAATAAATAAACAAATACACACACCCATACATAAACGAAAAACAAATATTCATCGCAATTATTCTTGCTATCAAAGTTTATATATCTATGGTTATGCACGCAAAGCTAATACTTATGAAAATAAAAACAAACGTTTCTAAAATATTATTTAAAGAAAAATTATTTTAAAGAATAAAATGTTCACCCCAAATATATGCAACACTTCTTCTGTAATAACTTCTATTTTAATACGCTAAATAGTTTCCCATTAGTTGCATCACTGTAGTTGCACTTTTCTTTCCGTATAGGGTTATTATTTAGATCAAAATTCGATGTAATTTGTGACTCATTTCAACCCTATGAAGTAAAGATATAGTGACTTTTTCGATAAACAATGCTGGCTGGGCTGATTCGAATAAATACATACACATTCGGTAGTTATGTGCAGTTTTTAATGTAGTTTTCCCCTGCCAGCATTTTGAAGAGCATTTTTCGATATAAGTAACTTCTTCGTTACTGAATTTTACAAAAACAAAATTCATTATTGTCGAATAAGATCTAGCAAACACTTTTTTGCATCTATCAGAAGTTAGTTGGATAAAAAGACCCGGTATATGAATATGAAAACACTTCCCTTAAATAGGTATGTTATTTTAAAAGCAATTTTTTTAACTACCAGATAGTAATACGTTGATTTCTGAAAAAGTTACGAAAACAAATTGCATAAGTATCGAATATTGATCACATTTGTGATGTCATTTAATTGACTTCAGTGACAGTGTACGGTTATGAAAAAGTGCGTGATTTATTTAAAAAGCTAAGACAAATTTAAAAAAGAATTAAGGTACAATTATGCGAACGTCTACTAAAGCTAACCTAACGGCCGTTTGTTTTTAAATATACTAAAACAATGCATACGCTTACCGAAATTAACTGTCACGTTTCCGGAACGCTTCAACCTGTATAAAATAGGTTTTGACGGCATTGTTACGTGACATTCGTAAGATAGTGCTGGAATTATATGTGATAAGTACCATTGCGGCACATTTGCCCGTTTTAGGTATAATATAATAATAAATAAATAGTTACATTAAATACATAATAATATTTTTTAAAACAGATAATTAAATTTGTCAATACATTGCACATATTGCAATGTAAATTATCTTTCGAAGCGAAATTGGTACTTTTTCTAAATTAACACAAAGTGCCCGTAACTATGCCACAAATCTCAACACTGTTCTGAACAGCTGCAGCAAATTGAAAATTGTGTTAGGTTTTGTAATTTAATATTTTGGCTTTATAGTTTTTTTTTTGCAAAACAATTGTACTTATTTCATGGACATCAGTAAATTAATCCTCAATATCCATTTTTAAATTCTTTTCGGGCTTTTGAAATTAATTTTACAAACACATTGTGCTGCACAATGTTTTGTTTTTGTTTATTTTATTGACATTCGTCACATTTGTAAAGTTTCTATAAGTACATAAACGACCGTACGTTAAATACGTTAAGTTTTTCTTACATCAACGTTCGCATAACGATGCCTTTATAGAAATAAAATGAAATTTTTTTTGTAGCTGTAAGTAGATTTATGTCAGCAAATAAGTTTTTTTTTTTTGAATTTGAAAACAAAATATTTTTGGTTTTCCTAAATTCCCTGTCGTATCTCGCATTACAGTTTTACAATCTGAATTGTATCTTTCTTTCATTCTTTAAACCTTTCTATTATATTAAGATTTAACGTGGTACGTTTCTCGCCGACTGGGGATACTATTTAAATCAGAATTCGATATTATTTACGACACATTTCAACGCCATGAGGTAACGATTTGTTGTTTTCGACCAAAAATGCAGATTTTGTTGAGTTTAAATAAAATTAATTTAAAGTTAAAATAAGTTTGAGTGCTATATTTTGCTGTGCCAAATCTTACATACATTTTACCAAAATAACTGTGTATTTATTTTCTTTAAATATAAGAATTTTTATTTATTTTTTGTCTATTTCAGGTGTTAAATTAAATTTTATATTTTTTTACTGCAAGTACAATTTAAGAAAAAAATTAATTGTGAAATTTTTTGGAAAATACATATTTCGGTGAAATTGTGGAAATGTGCTTTTGAAATAAATCCTTTCTTTGATCATTTAATTTTCCTTGTCATATGTGGCACTTCCACAAAAGTATCGCAGATTGTTTATTTTATGGTAGGTATATTTTCATGTAAAGTTTCATCAGCTGATTATTGTTTACCTTGGGCAACAACTTCAGGATTAATTTCTTGCTCAAATGGAAGCAAGTTAGAAGCATCTTCTTCAAATGTGAGATTGGTTATAATTTGCACAGTTGAGCTCAGTTTTGTTCTATGTAAACTAGTTTTTACTCTACATTTAAAATCTCTCCAAACCTTAACACATGAGACATTCTACAATTTATGTACTATACTTTGAATAACTTTTAATCCTTACCTTTTGGCAACCATCGGTGTCTTTAATTGGTGGTCTAATACTTTTTTTCCACTTCAAATATTTTTTGAAAACAAAACTGTAACAGTTGAAAATTTGCATTGAGTCGTTAAAACAATTTTCGAAAAGAACAAAGCAAAATAGCCAATTGGGCCGTTTGTCATTAGAGTGCCGTCGACATTACTTGCATATATCGCGCTTGATATTCGAAATAGTGATGATCCGCCAATAAAGAATAAAAACTTTTAAAAAGAGAAGAAGCTTTCCTTGTAATTCACAATTTTTAAACACAAAATCTACACAGGTTTTAATATTCAATTGGAAGTTTGTACCAAATGCATGTACAGCATTTTAAAATTTTTTTAATGTTAATTAGTTCAATTTAACAAAATGTCTTCAGTTCTACATGCCTTTAGTTAAGTTGAAAAATTTTACCAAAGAATATTTCGTATTTCAACTTTGCTAAAACAAATATTTATTTAACTTAAATGAAATCTTATTCAATTGAACATTTTTACTACTCATTAATTAAAATAAAGTTGGTCAAGTCAACATAAAATTACTCAAATTAATCCTTTTTTAGGGTGTTAATACATCGAATTTTACGTGTTATCTTTATTATGATTCGTTACTGCTTCTATAACTACATTTTTTCTTTAAAGGAATTTTAGTCTTTTTTTCAATCAACAAAACTTACTGAAATTTGTTTTTACTAATCATGGAAAATTCCATGATTTTAATAAAACTGATGTATGTATATTTAAAAAAATGTCTGTTTATTTAACATATTTTTTAAGGGTTAACTTAAACTTTTCTTTAATATTTAATGCAAAATTTGGATCAGGATGTTCTTTCTTAAGCTATATAAAATGCAGGCTTTTAATATGATTCCATAAAATATGTAAAGTGGATAAATTTTTTTACGATGCTCTGAAACTTCAAATTTTTTCAAATATAAATATGGTTATCATTTTAATTTCTTAAAAGCGCTTAACCCATTAAGAGTAAATGTCATATTTATGTAAAAATATATACACATATGGGCATTTCTCCAATGTCGAATGCTACATTCGTACGCATTGAAATTCAAATAAACCATATGTCATAATAATATTTTATTTTAAGAAAAGACTAAATTTATAGCTCTTGATTGGCACTATAAATGGTGGTAAGGTTAATTTAAGGTAACTGTTCTCTTGCAAGGTAACTACAAGAAACCAAGGCATTCGCATGCACAAAAAAAGAAGTCGCTTTAAATGCAAACAGTTTAAACACTGATTTCAGTGAAATCTGATGGAATATTTTAATGTGACTTATTTTAAAATGTGATTCATTGCTAAATCTGAATAATAGTCTTTATTTGATTCAAAAATATTAAGCAGTTTATTTTTTATTTAATTTCAATTACTGTCGCATGTTTTCAAAGTAAATGCTGTGCTGATTGCTTTGCTGAAAGAAACACAAAGTCAGCTTAAGCAAATGCTTTTCTTTCTCTTTTTTTTGCGTTTGCTTTTTGCTGTTGCTTCATTTATACTGGTTAAGGTTACTAATGCTGTGTATAGACGGCGCACAGTGGTTAATTTCGCGAGATAGCGGTAAAAACTCTATAACTTTTGACCGGATTGGTATTTTTTCACGCAATTTGTTTTGTTCAATAGGAGGGACTTTAAGCTTCAATTTGCGTGTTCAAACGTAAATCGACTGATAGGAACGTAAGTAATGTGGAGTTAAAAATGCATTTTAATTTTTTGTTGAGTTTCCATGTAAAAGATGAATATTTTGACATTTTAAATAGGTATTTTTTCATAATTTCTTATTTTCTTCAATCGTATTTTACAAACAATACTTATTTATTATTCCTAAACTTAATTTTGGTCAGAAAATGCAGAAATTAATTTAATGTGCACATATATTTTATTTAAATGTATTAATAGAAATTTATACTAAAATTAGAAACAAATTATAATCTTTAAACTAGTATTATTTAAACAATATTAGTAAAAATTTCTTCCAAATAGCTTTGACTTTCATTTTGCAGTAGTTGTTAAGCTAACTCTAATGAGGTTGATTTCCATTTTTGTCGAATACTGGACATATACGGGTCTGATATGCACAACAAAATATTAATAAGATCTTCATTAGTACAATATCTGGAAATTATTCTTGTATTGTGCTCGCGAAAGAATCTGTAGTCTTTGTTCCTTTTTTCTTGCGCTTCTTCTGAGAGATCTCCAATTGGAAGCATATTGTGCTAAATTATTTGTTCCCCATGGAACAAAATTTTGTGAACTGTGGTTGGCATATGTTTCCAAGAATATTTTTGGTTATAAAGGGTTGCTGTCTCATTAGCATACTGACCAAATTTTTTTGTGTCTATCTTTTTGCTACATGCTATAACTTCTAATATGATTAGGAATCGTCATATTAAATCATTATCTACTCCAGTTATAGGAGCTGCAGTTTCTGGATCGGAAAAAATCTCCTTGCTGTGTTTCCATCATTAGAATTTCCTTCTCCTTCCTTTGGCTGGTCAATTATAAGGCCTATCTCACGGTATTTTTCTTGAATATCTTTTTTTTGCTTTCTTTTTTTCAAATCTTCTTTGTTGTTTCTCACTGTTTCGCCTAACGGGCCAAATTCCAAATCGTATCCCAATTTAAGAATATGCTCCATAAAACGAATTCAAATTCATATGCTTCATTAACACTATCGTCTTGTGTTGGTGGTTGGGTCAATTCACTTGATGTTTTTTGTCATATTGTGCAGCTTGACGAAGACTTTGTTTCGGTTAAAGCTTGTGCAACTTTTCCATCGATCATTGTAAAGGCCAGGATTCACTATCATACTCAGTCGTATGATCTGTCGAAAATTTCATGTGTGCTCAAAAAGTATGATAGTGTGGATTAAAATTGTATGTGTGTGATAGAGTTTTTGACAGATCTGTACGATTTCATAATCTTTTGAAATAATTCATAAAATATTTTTCTCTATGCGATCAGGGTTGATTTTTTTAAAATGATGAGGAGAAAAAACAACAAAATATTAAAACCATATGTTTTTGCATCTGTTTTGTATAATAGTGTGGCACATACGAAGCCATCTTGGAACGATTTTTAAAGTAGGACAGAATTCTACCAGATTTTTGTGTGATTAAATCGTACGATTGTGTATGATAGTGAATCCTGGCCTTAAGTGACATTTTAAAGTTAACTTCGATGCATTGGTCATTAAATTCAAATATCACTGGTTGAAGTTCTTTAATTTCATCTCTTATTTTGCCAACTTCTTCAGTTATGACATCTTTAGTTTCTTTTTTGTAAGCAAACTTTATTGGTCTACAAAATTTTGTTGACGAGGGAATTTC
Source organism: Gymnosoma rotundatum (assembly GCA_916610165.2). Lineage (NCBI taxonomy): Eukaryota > Metazoa > Arthropoda > Insecta > Diptera > Tachinidae > Gymnosoma > Gymnosoma rotundatum. Next base: position 67,547,362 of record OU744339.1, read on the forward strand.
ATTCTTCCATACATCTATCTCTGCAGCTCTACTAGTTGACGGCTCTGAACCAATATAAGTTTTTGTCAAACGTAATGGATCGAAAGAAATCATGAATAAATTGGCATCTGATGAATTTTCCGCATTACGTTGTTTGTATTGTTTCTGGCCAGAGGACCCATCACATCCCCATTTAGAAATTAAAGTCATGCTGCAATTTTTAAACTTCTTTGAATAGTCAGCATCAAATATCTTTAATAATCGTTCTGCAGTGTGTTTAAGAAGATCCCGCAATTTTATTTCTGCTGAACTTGAAGTTACACTAATAGCAATTGGTGAAGGTAAGCAATCTTTTTTTGGCAGAAACTATATCTCGATATGATGGAAAAATTCCACAATTTTTTTTTTCATTGGTTCGCTTCCGCAATTCTGTATATTGGTTTTTAGTCATTTTCAAATCCAAAAATAGTGCAAATGCTTCTTCTGGAGTAAATTTATTTTCTTCAGTTGGTGTCGGCATACTTTTTAAAATCCTTTTTGTGCGTCTGGGGCTTGCTTCCACTATTTTTTTAATGATAGCAATTTTACTCTTTTTAGTTTTCGATGATTGAATTTGATGCAGAAATGAATCCTTTATGATGCTACAAGAAACTTCTTCATTGATATGTTTAAGCTTGCGTCTTCGTGATCTTTCACTACAATTATCAATTGGCTTTGCTGGTCGACCACCTTTTCCATTTTCCGTGGTAGTTACTGATGGCTTTTGAAATATAAGTTTATTTCTTAGCCATTCTTGGTTGCGTGAGTAAAACAATTTCTTGTTTCTGGAACAATAATTGTACCATTTTCTTAAAGTATTTAAAAAGTTTTTTTTTTAAGTTATGAATTTTAATTTCTTGTTTGTCGCATATTTTGAAGAATGGATTATTCATTATATGTAAAATAATGTCTTTTTCATCTTTCCGTTCAAAATATATATCATATAATGAAGAAAAAAAATGTACTATTGCTCGAAGTTTCAACATGATATTTTTTTCTCTTTGAAACATAATATAACAGGTACTTGGTTTTACTAGTTATTTCCATTGGTTTTAAATTTATTTGCAATTTTCAGGTATTTAAGTTATGTAATATTAGATGGCAATAAAATAATTTTTTACCTTTTCCAAATGAATTGCTAGATACCACATAATTTGAGAGTTAACAGGTACTGGTAATAATATAACAGGTACTTGGTTTTACCAGTTATTTCTATTGGTTTTAAATTTATTTGCAATTTTCAGGTATCTAAGTTATGTAATATTAGATGGCAATAAAATCATTGTTTACCTTTTCCAAATGACTTGCCAGATACCACATAATTTGAGAGTTCTATTGTCATTTTTGTCAAAATTTTGATACACCCTTCTATGTGGACTGGGTCCAAATATAGGCCAACTTCTCCTGATTTCAACAGAATTATTTTTTGGGTCAATAAGAACTCTTGTACAAAATTTCATCAAAATATATGCATACTAGCCACTTTCACATACAAATAACTTCTCAAAAAATATGACGTGCATTTGTACCGAATATCTTACCTTGGGTCAGAAAAATTGCCGCAGCTCAAAAAGTGCAGTCCTGATGCATGGCCACGTATATATATAGGAATGTAGGGGAGTTAGGACTACAAAATAGTAAATTTGTGTTTTGACTCAGCTTGACTCACAGGAGTTGTGCTCTATGTAGTAGGAAATTTCCGAGAAATTTGGCCTTTTAAAAAAAAAATATTTAAATTGTTCTAAAAACAGTAGAGCTTCAATTTTTTAACCAGTAATAGGAAATACGTTAAGCTACCACAAAATTTATTTCGTCCAAAAATCTTAAAAAACAAAAAAGTTATGATCATTTAAACTTTAAAAATTAACTAAAAATATCATAAATTTACTATATTCTGAAAAAGCCCATTTTGGACCACCCTGTTTTCAGTAAAATAGTTGAAATAGAGTTCTAATTTTTTTGGCTCCCGAGGTTTACTACTGTCTACTTTCATATGAGTCTAATAACTTTAAAATCGGAGAACAAAAACCAAAAGAAGTTTTGGCCGCTATCTCAAAATATTGACCACAGTGCGGCGTGTAGAAGCCATATGGAATGTTGGATTTTCCTTACGCATATCAATATACACCGTTTAAACCTCATGATATATAACATATGTTATTTTCCTATGTGTTATAACGTGTGTCAGTTTTTTATTTAGAGCACATTCTAATTTGGTATGTAAAACTATATGACAACAGATGTTTTCAGTGATGCTGACTTCCACTTTTCAAATTTCCGCTCACAATATTTTTACGATAAAAGTTAGATTTCTGAAAATAAAATAAAAAATTTTCTGAAATTTAAATTTGGAATATATATATATATATATATATATATATATATATATATATATATATATATATATATATATATATATATATAGTTAATTAAACTATAGTTAATTAAACTATTAGCCAATTTGAGTAATCGAAAAACATTTATTGATCAATTTTGGTTTACACAAATTTAAACTTAAAATAACTTTCGTCTTAATGGACATTTCAACTACACGAGGTAACCATAATCTAAGAGCAACATATTATGGTTGCATTATATGGTTGCAAACAAAATATAGTATTGTTACATTTGCAACCATATTGTTGTTGTTCAAATATAAACATTATATGGTTAACATTTTCCAGATATAAAAGACTTTTTATTGTTTTATTCATTTACGATTTGTCATAAAAATTATTTAGAAAGATAAATTCACAAAAAATCAATTAATTGCTTATAAAAATGCTTGGAGCATAAGCTACAAGAAACAGCTATACAAAAATATAGTTTATAAGCCCAAATAAGTGATTACACAATTGTGCTTCAAACACAAAAATAAAAATGTATATGCTTACAATACATACATACATATATATTTATTTCAACTTTTTTTTAATGTTTTGGTTCCCTTTTTATTTCTTTTTATATTTTGCTGTTTTTTTTTAATTATTTATTTTGTACATAAATTTTTATTATTATTTTTATAAAAAACAATTTCAAATTTTAGCTACCAGAAAAATTACTGAACTGTCAAGAACTTGAACAAAATATTTTTTAGCGCAAACATTATTCTGTTGCTTTAAACCATACTTTGATTAATAATAATATATTATGGTTAAATATTTTATATTATTTTTAAAAAGTTATAAAACTTTGGTTGTGGTTGAAATTTTTTTAAGTTAAAACCAACCATGTTGCATTTTTTGTGCACAGTAACCATATAATCGTTGAAATTTAACAAAAAATGTTTATCGTGACTAAAGTTTTGGTGAAAATAACTATAATTTGTTCTCCGCAACTATACTTTGTTACAAAGAACATAATATGGTTATTGTGACCATATCACAACCATGTTTTTTTTCTGCGTGTACAACTAAATTAATTAGTTAACTTAAAACCTAAAAAGAAGCTTCGAGTATGTCTCTGATTGTTCGTCAAGTCTCAAGATTGTACTTAGTCAAAGTTGTATTTAGTAAGAGTTACTACTTCTCGTTGTTTGTCCTAGTCCTACATTCGGCCGTCCTACATGATCATTCGCCCAGAATAATGAGCTCCACCTCTTCATAAAGTCAGCTGCTGTAGTAGTTTTTCTCGGACCTTCCACTTCACCCACTTTCTCAACCTCATATCGGTCATGTTTAAGTCTTTTAAAAAACTTATATGGGCCGAAATACTTTGGTTTTAACTTAAGACCTGCTCCGAATAGGGTTCTTTTCATTGCCACTAGCTCATTCTGCTTGTATGAAGGAGCCTCTGTCCTTTTCTTGTTGAATCCTTTACGATTTTCTTCCTGAAATTTAGAGATATTCTCTTTCGCAATAGTACGAATTTCATCTCTTTCTTCATCCAATTCCTGAAGTGCGAATTCCTCAATTAACTTATTTACGTCTGAATGCGTTTTCGTGCGCATCTCACAACCAGTAAATATGGTGATACTTTCGTACTTCATGGCGGAGTATTATTGAGGCATTGCTGCAATTTAGCGACAAGCCTATACCATTGACAAGGATTTTCCACGCAGAGTTTGGATAACAGGGATATTATCGTCCTATTTATTTTTTCTACTTGGCCATTGCCTCATTGCCCTTTGCCATTTCTTCCTCAGTACCTGTTCCTATTGTCGGATATAAACATACAAATTTGGAAAATGCATCCACGATCAAGATGTGATTGTACCGTTTTTTGTCTGTTCCATTGGCTCAATATGATCTATATGGTAAGTCCTCAGCGGCTTGTCCGATTTATCAATAGGGTTTAAAAGACCTTCACTCTTTCCCATTTTTGCTTCACTAACTAACACTTAACGCAGTGACGTACCACTTTGTTTTTTTTTTTTTTTTTTTTTTTATTTGTTTATTAACTCCAAAATTTTTATACTAATATAACTATAATAAACAATAGTTGATTAGATGTTTTTAAAATACACTGTCCCGAAATCGAGCACTCTAGTATTATGAATATTAATATAATTTATATTTGTTTTTTACAACTGATTATATTTACAAATGAATTACGTATAATTGAAATTTTATTCTTTGTTGCAATGAAAACTAAAGGGAAAAATATTGCGTATTTATCATGTAGCGAGGAATGGTCAAAAGTTAAAAAAAATAAAAGGGAAAAATAAGAAGGAGTATACTTAATACTAATTCTTCTTTATCCACCAGTATTTTTTGGTTTTGATTGTTTTATTAAGCAACTTTAAATCTCTACGTGAAACATATGTATCGTATTTTATGTTTAAATTATTGAAATTGCAAGTAATTGCTTTTGTAGTAGCTCTTCTATAATTGTGGTAAAAAATTGGAACGCTATTCTCATTTTGGATTACTCCATTTTTATCCAAGTAGAGAAATGCTTCTGGTGGTATAAGACCTTTCGGTAAAGTTTCAATTACATACATTTCATTTGTAAAATAAGGAGCCATTATTAGATTATTTTCAAAACATTGTGTGCATCTTAAAACATTATTTCTAATTAAATTTATGATAAAGTTATCTATTCTTATAATATTAGCTTTGTTGTATAATTTTCTATTAGATATATATTTAGTATAGTTACTTTCTGGAGATTTGTATAGTGAAGTACATGCTCTTAGACATCTTCTTTCAAATATTCTGATTTTTTCCATGTTAGAGGGCGATATGTTGAACCATATAGGACAGCCATAAGTTATTATAGGTCTGATTAGAGATTGATACATTATTATTTTTATTCTTTTGCTAACGAATTTATTGTAAAACAGTGAACGATATAAAAAAAAGGCTTTTCTGGCTTTTGAATGGCTTTCATTAACATGATGATTAAAGTATAAGAATTTGTCCAGAAATACACCTAAATACTTAACTATTTGTCTGTTTGGGATAATACAGTTGTGGTCTGCAGATTTTATTCTGAAATCTTTCCAATTTTTCCTAATATCGGAATTACATTTGTTAACTGGTTGTCTAAAAAGTATTGTTTCACACTTCGAGACATTTATTTTCATATTCCAGTCCTTTGAGTATTGTTCCACTTTATTATAAAGTAATTGTAGATTGTAATTTATCTTATATATTTTGTCATCAGCGTGATATATGATAATATCATCTGCAAATGTGATAATATTTTCGACTTGTGACAGCAAGTCCAATAAGTATAAATTGAATAAAATAGGAGAGTTTACACATGCCTGCTGTAATCCATTAATTATATTAAATTTTCTATTACTCATCGAGTCCCTATAACAAACCACAAATTTCTTTGCATTTATCATATTATATATTAATATGATATGATTTAGAGGAAATTTATATTTAAACATTTTAAATATTAAACCTGGAATCCATATACTATCAAAGGCTTTTTCCATGTCAATAAGACAGGCACCCGTTGCATGTTTCTTATTCCAGTTCCAATTGATAAAGGATGTAATGTTATGAATAGCATCTACTGCCGAATGCCGATATTTAAAACCAAATTGTTTTTCACTTTCAAAGTGTTTATTTTTGCAAAATTTGTTTGTTTTTATTAATACATATTTCGTACACCTTACTTATATTAGGTAGTAAACTAATTGGTCTAAGGTTTTTGAGATTGCTTGGGTTCTTGTTCTTTTTTGGTAGTATTACCGCCTTTGCTGTTTTCCATTTTACAGGGAAGTATGAGTTATTTAGCAAATTGTTAAAAAGTTTGCAATATTCGTTTATCATTTGCAAAGGTAAATTTATTAGGACAATATTTGGAACATTATCTATTCCTGTAGACAGTTTCCCCTTAGTTTAGAAAAAATATATATTAAATCGTCTTTCGTTACAAAGTAGTCATTGCCGACATTGTCAGATAAGGTGTTTTCGCAAAAATTAATTACAGAAGAATTATTTCTATCAAAAGTTGCTTTTATTTCAAGAAATCGCTCAAAAGTGTTAACAATGTGTCTGTGTAGGTTATTACTGATATCTGTATCTTTGCGAGCATGAACTGATTCTAGAAAAGCTCCTATAATATTTACCATCTGGTTTTGTTCATCGGCTACATAGTTTTCCTGGTTATCTTTTTTTAAATTTTGAGGGCTAATACTAATAATACGCTTTGTGTAAAAGGTACTCTAATTGACTTGGAACATTTATTTTTGAGAGGTTTAAAGGTCTAACACTTTTGAAGTTTTTTCTAATTTGATTGAACATATTTCTGGAGTCTTTTGGGTCGATACTCGTAAGTTTTTCTTAAATGCGTTCATTGATTATCTTTGAAAAATTCTCATTTATAAATTTTTTGATCAACTTCAATTTGGTTTTTAGCGTTTTGATATGTGTTTCAGATAGAGAATGTTCTAGTCTATTATTATTTTTAATTATTGTAATTATCTTACTTTTCTCTCTGTAGAGCATTTTTATCGTGTTAACCTTTGATATATAAAATTCTCTTTCTACTAGCTCACGCGTTTTCCTTGTGCCTTCGCGGTGTGCAACTTGTATAACTTCATCCTCCATTATGGCCGGAATCATAATTGGGAGATTTGTAAAGTAAAACGTGTCTCAAATAAAAGTCTTCGTAAGAATCTTTCTCAACAATTTTTCTGATGGCACTTATCCAAGAATCCTGAAGTTGTGCTTCCTTGAGTCTATGTTTAATAGAATCTCCTACCAAAAGACACGAAACCCTACTTAAAGCATCTACATGGCGCATTTTGCTTCCAGACCTATTGCCCACCTTGTAACTCTCAAAGGCTCATACTTTTTTCTGATTGTCATTGCAAAAGCATTGCAGTCTGTAACTATTTTTATTCTGCTACCTATTAAATAGACTCCCCATTTCTTCAATGCCTCAGTTATGGCTAGGACTTCGAGTTCATATGAGTGGAATTTCTGTTGAGCATCAGATGTTGTGCGACTCATGTATTCTACCGGATGAAGCGGAATATGGCGCCGTAGCCATACATACTGGCATCCGTATGAACTTCAGTTGCTGCTTTAGCATTCAACCAGTTGCCTTCAACTGGTTGAATGCAGTGACCTGTGCATCTCCCATTTTGAATACAACATTTGCTTTCAACAAGTCTTGCCACTGTCGCAAAATCTTCCACAAAGTTCCTAAAAAAGTATTTGAGTCCTAAAAACCGTTGAAGCGATTTCTTATCTGTCGGGATAGGGGATTTTCGTATTGCAAAGGTTTTTTCAGACGATGGCCTCATAGTAGAGTTTTCAGCGATAAATCCCAAGAATGTGACCCTTTTCTTCAAAAATTTACATTTCTTTCATTTTATATTTAACCCATATTTTTCTGCCACGGATAACACCTGGATAAATTTCCTAATACCATCCTCTTCTTCCACTGATGGGATGATAATGTCGTTAACATACGCTATGATGGTAACCTCCTGAATCATTTGCCTATATATTGCGAATATAAATCTTGAGAACACTGCTGGCGAATTAGAAATTCTAAAAGGCACATAATTAAATTAATATTGTCCATAATGAGTGACAACTGAAGTATATTTTCTGGAACTGTCTTCAATTGGTACGTGGAAAAATCCATTTTTCAAGTCAAGTGTAGTAAATAATTTCGCTGACTGGAGTTTATGCAACACATCATTAATTAAAACCATGGAAAAATTGTGCCTAAGTATCTTCTCATTTAGTTTGCAAAAATCAAAACAGCTATTTACTTCCATCCTTTTTTGACACTAAAACAACGGGAGATGCATTCTCCGATGTTTTTGGCTTTATGATGACATTATGTAACAATACCTTTATTTGTTGTTCCACAATATGCTGATCTTCATATGGTAAACGGCGAGGCCTTTGATAAATAAGCATTTCATCAGTTAATATTATTTTCATCTGTATCAGAGACGTTGTTTTTCTTTCTGGCCAATATTTTTCAATTATATTCGTTAGTGTAGCAGCTGTTTTTTCTGACAAATGCGCCATATCATATTTTCGTTCTCGATTGCTGCGGTTGATCAAAATACCTCAAATTCGTTCAAATTTTTGCCCTCACTCATATTATAGTACATGTCTCTATTATCCCCCTTACTTTTCTTGCGTTTAGCGTGACTTGCTTTCTCCACCAACTCTGCTCCTTGAGAAGTCATTATGATGTCGGCCTGTTCAAGAATATCATTACCGATTGCAGCTGGATATACGAAATCCTTGGCGATGTAAAATATGATATTGACATTAATTCCGTCTACCGTTATTTGCCTTTCAAAATACCTGATGATAACTAGTCCATAATTTCCAGCAGTTATATAATTTCTCTCTCCCCTAACGAAGTTTACATTACCCAGCCTTTCAAAAATATCATGCCAAATTATCGAAATATCGCTACCACTATCTATAATTGCCGAAAATTTAATGCCATTTATTTTTATTTATTGTCCTGGGTATAATTCCGGAAACGTTTAACCATACCTGAATTACTGAATTCTCTTCTTACGTTAAAAGGTGGTTTGTCCTGGCATTCAAACGATCTGTGTCCCTGTTTGCCACATTTAAAACACTTTAAGTGTACTGACTTACAGTCTCTTACAAAGTGGTCACCTTCACCACATTTGTAGCATTTCTTTTTTCCAGCTGAACTAGTTTTTAACCAACTTAAAAAAAAGAAGGAGGTTATACAATTCGGCTGAATGTTGCTTTTTTTTTAATATTTGTGCCTCCAGAACTCAGTCATTTCTGCTCCGAGTTTGAAAAGTTTTAGTAATATGATAGCTTATGCTTATAGATTGGTCCCGTTTTAAAAACAGCTCATAATCTTAAAAATTAAAGGGTGTCCCCATACAAAATACATATTTTTTACGTGTATTATGAACTGTAAAGTGCGATTCTGTAAAATTTAAAATGACTGCGTATAACTATGGCTCCCAATAACAAAAACTTATACAAAAATAAATCTAAAAATTAAAGGGTGCCCCCATAATTGATGTAAATTTACTTATATGGGCCTATCTTTTGAACTGTTATAGATAAACGCTTGCAAATTGGACAGAATGTCCATTGCTATGGCCGTTATGGTAACAAGTATTAATATTACAAATTATAAATTAAAGGGTGCGCCAATAGTTCATTAAATTTGATTGATATGGCCATACTCTTGAACAGTTGTAGACACGCTTGAAATTTACAACGAACCTGTATTGCAAAGTCCGCTTTAACAACAAGTATAAAATTTGGATTTGGAAGTTAAAGGGTGTTGCAATAGTTAATGTAATTTTGTGTATGTGACCAAACTTTTAAACCGTTATAGACAGAACGCTGAAACCTAAAAAGAACCTGTATGGCTAAATCCGCTATATCAACGAGTTTGTAATTTGAATTTAGAAATTAAAGGGTGTCCCATAATTGATGTAAATTTACTTATATGGGCCTATCTTTTCAACTGTTATAGATAAACGCTTGCAAATTGGACAGAATGTCCATTGCTATGGCCGTTATGGTAACAAGTATTAATATTACAAATTATAAATTAAAGGGTGCGCCAATAGTTCATTAAATTTGATTGATATGGCCATACTCTTGAACAGTTGTAGACACGCTTGAAATTTACAACGAACCTGTATTGCAAAGTCCGCTATAACAACAAGTATAAAATTTGGATTTGGAAGTTAAAGGGTGTTGCAATAGTTAATGTAATTTTGTGTATGTGACCAAACTTTTAAACCGTTATAGACAGAACGCTGAAACCTAAAAGGAACCTGTATGGCTAAATCCGCTATATCAACGAGTTTGTAATTTGAATTTAGAAATTAAAGGGGGTCCCATAATTGATGTAAATTTATTTATATGGGCCTATCTTTTGAACTGTTATAGATAAACGCTTGCAAATTGGACAGAATGTCCATTGCTATGGACGTTATGGTAACAAGTATTAACATTACAAATTATAAATTAAAGGGTGCGCCAATAGTTCATTAAATTTCATTTATATGGCCATACTCTATACGAATTGAATTTTGCAAAAATAGTGCCTTCAATTTAATGTTTTTCCTTAAAGTTAAGATCCAAGTAATAAAAATTTCAACTACACCCGACTTGTCTGTTTTGAAGTCGGTTTTTTTTTGCAAGAATTATTTCGTTGTGATTTTTCCTTGTGGATGCCGAAGAAAATCGTGAGGTTGCTGCCTGATGTGTCGCTCCGCGGATTTTCTCATACGTTTTTATATTTTTCTTTAGTTCTCCGATATTTTTTGACTGGTACAAAATGGTTTTACCAAATTTCGAGTCTGAAATTCCATCACTTTAGCTGAGTTGAATTTCATGCCTTAAATTATTATATTACATTTCAAACTACAATTGTAGCAGAAAACAAACTGACATTATCTTTCACAATTTTACTTAGCTTAAATTAGTGGGCCCCTCGTAGATTTTCTACTTCTTATTCGTTGATTTCTCCCTCATTAAGCTGCGATTGATACGGTTTGCTAACAATTTCACATATAGTTACTGCTTCTTTTCTGTTGATCTAAAAAGTTTTATTGTTGTTGTTGTTTCTCTTTTAGGGGTTGGTTTAATATTTAATTGCGACCGAATTCAAAAGTGTTATAATTCATTTTAATGTATGTACATATATTAGATTTAAAATTTGTTGTTGTTTAGAAATAATCTACAAAATATTAATTGATGTATTGTATGCTATTTTCTTACACCTTTTATTCTTTATAATACGCACAATTGGTTTCAGTCAGATACTGTTCGTACAAAAATTATTGCTCCTCAAGTTTATTATGATTTGCGTTCATATTGTCAACTCTTTCGCACCACTTTAAAATTGCTATACTCGTCGGTGTTTTTTTTACGTTTCGCAAACGAATACACTTTTTCGTTAAGTTAAAGTAGTCAATATAATTTTAAAATTAACGTTCTTTCACCATTACTCGTTACTTTTAGCGACTGCGTGTTTTTCCCCGAATTTCATACTAACGTGTATAAATTAAATACACGTAAATTGTATTTTTAAAAAAAATATATTTTTTTGTTGAGTGTCTGTTTTTAAGAAACAGCTCAACTTCTTTATTTGAATGTAAAATCAACAGTGATTTATTTCTTACAATCTACCCTAACTCATAGCTTTAGATTTTAATGATCACGTCACTTTATTCTGGCTAGTGTTACACCTTTGATATTTCATTAGTAATGTTGGATATCTCTTGGATTCTGTTGATAGTCAGTTCTTTTACTATCATTTGTCTATTATTGTTTTCCAGAAGGTTTGTCATTTTTTTGTGTCAGAATTTCGAAATCATGACTTTCGGGTGTATCCGCAATCCACTTCAATGCGGTGCCATCTGGCATCTATTGATCTTTTTATTTTTTTCCGGCTTAGGCGTTTCAGAAGGCCCTTTATATCAAGTGTTTGTTGTATTAAAAACGGACGGGTCGGATGACTTTACGCAATATTATTATTTAATGCGGACTCCAGATTTTCTTACAAATCTCGGTACTGATCGATGTTGATTGTATGTACAACTTAAATGTTCCATTTTGTCGTCTTGCTATCCCAGTATGAATTGTTACAAGTCTCGTGTTAGAGTAGTCGAGAATACTAAGGTCGGGCAAAACAGTCGCCAATAATAATCTAAAAATATGTTTGAAAGGAAATTATAACTGTTTACTTTCTTTTACTTCATCAATTTCTTATATGGATTTTATGAATAACGATAGTAGTCCGGGTACGTATTCTTTAGTCGGCTTTTAGTTTTTATTGTGTGTTGATGTGTTAGGTAATCGAATATCAAAATCGTTTCAACTTTCTTCGGATTTGTTTTTATTCCCTTTTTTGCTACTATAAATCCGAGGAATTCTACTTCCCGTTGAAAGAATTCACATTTATCTAGTTGGATCTTCATATGTGCCCGTTTTATTGTTCCGAATACTTTATTCACATGTTCTAAATGTTATTTTTCGTCCTTACTGAAAATTATAAAATCGTCCACATAAACATAGCACATTTTTCCTATAATTTGTCGCAATATGTCATCGAGTGCCCTTTGAAAAGTAGACGGGGCATTTTTCAAGCCAAAAGGCAGTCTGGTAAATTCATATTAAGCATTATTGATGGAAAAGGCTGTTTTTCCCTGTCTTCCTCTTTAATATTAATCTGGTGGAAACCACTTTTAGGATCTAGTACAGTAAAGTATTGTTTTCCACCCAAATTCGCCAAAACGTTATTAATGTCTGGAATGGGGTATTTATCTGCGGTTGTTACCGCATTTAATCTTTTGAAGTCCACAACCATTCTAAATTTCCTTTTTCCTGAATGGTCTTCCTTTTTGGGAACCATCTCTTAAGATCCGATTTATTTTTTCTCCCACGACGTCTCTCAATGCCATCGGATAGGGGTAGCTTTTGGCGTATATTGGTGTGTTGTTTTCCGTCCTTATGTCTGCTTCCACTACAGTGGAATAGGTTAGTCTCTCATCTGGTTCTGCGAATAATTGACTATGCTGCTCCACAATTTTCCTCAGTGAAATCTCTTGGTTTTCGCTTTAATGTTGAGTCCGTAATTCGATGTTTTTCACACTTTGTGAAAAACCCTGTTTTATATTTATTCTTTGTCCATTTCCTATAGTAAAATAATTTTCGGCAATGTGGATAACGGCTGACAATTCTTTTAAACAATCATTTCCTAATATTGCATCGAATGAGTCAAAACCTGGTTAGCCTAAGTCCACCACTGGCAGATTTTGCATAAAAGATTTGGTTGTTATCTATTGGGTTTTCTACTATTGCCGGCCTAATGTAGTTTTTGTTACTTCCTGTATATAGTAAAAATGAAAGTATATCCCCGTTCCTCACTTTTGCCTCAAAATACGGCAATGAGGAACATCTTAACATAAAAAATTAACGGCATCGTCTACTTGATCCTTCTTAATTTGCACCGCAACCTCATTTTCTTCAGGAATATTTTGTAAATATTCTTGAACGTAGTCTGCTTCATTACTTGCTAGTTGCACATCGACTTCACTTCCTTCAGGTGGATAACTTGCCCGTTCATACCACTCAGCCTCTGGTACATAGTCGGCGTCTATATGGAAATTCCTTTGCATCTTGTTGATGGGTCTTTGAAAAGAGCTACCCGCGGATGTTGTTGTGTTTTGGTTTACGAGGGCTGCTATATATATTTCTGGCCTGGCAACACTGAGTGCTGCCAAGTGCAATCTGACATTTCCATTGGAAAGTTTGTCATTTTTAAGCATAATCGTACTCAAAACGTTTTGACGTACGATCATTATTTGTGTTATTAACAGTGACATGAAAAAATTAATATAGAAAAAAAATGGAATTAAATCGTGAACTTTTTCGTGCCATCATTTTTCACAACTTTCGACGTAGATTATCACGACAAGAGTGCATTGATGAACTTAAATCTTTGTATGGCGATGAAGAACCATCCTATAGCACTGTGAAAATTTGGTATACTGACTTTAATCGTGGCCGAAGTTCGCTCAAAGACGAATTCCGTGAAGGTCGTCCAAAAACGGCTGTTGTGCATTGATGCCGTGCGTGAACTCATAATGCAAGATCGACATGCGAGATACCGAGAGATAGAGACATCCTTGGACATTTCTTTCACCAGCATACATTCGATGCTGCATGAACACCTGGCCGTAAAAAAGGTTTGTTCTCGTTTGATCCCGCACAATTTGAAAGTCGCTCATAAAAAGGCTCGTGTCGATTTGTGCAAAGAAATGTTGCAAAAATACGATTGCGGTGCTTCAAAAGACGTTTATAAGATCGTCACAGGTGACGAATCATGGATCTATGCGTATGAGCCCGAAACGAAACAACAATCGACCGTGTGGGTCTTCAAAGACGAGCAAAATCCGAAAGTTGTTCGTGGAAGAAGCACTTCGAAGCAAATGGTCGCCTGTTTCTTCGGCAAAACTGGTCATGTGGCGACTGTTCCGCTTGAGCAACGTAGGACGGTCACTTCTGAGTGGTACACTACAATTTGTTTGCCTGAAGTCATCGGAGAAATCCGAAAAACCACCAAGAGAAGACGAATCATTGTTCACCATGACAATGCGAGCTCTCACACATCGGCTTAAACCAGAGCGTTTTGATCGGCCAAAACGTCGAATTAATGGGTCATGCGCCGTACAGCCCTGACTTGGCACCTAATGACTTCTTCTTGTTTCCGCACATAAAGAAAAAAATGCGTGGTCAACGATTTTTGTCCTCAGAAGAAGCTGTTGAAGTGTTCAAAAACCATGTTTTAGAGGTGTCTCAATCGGAGTGGAAAAAGTGCTTCGACAACTGATTTGAGCGCATGCAAAAGTGTATAAATCATGCTGGAGAATACTTTGAAAAACAATAAAACCATTTTTGATTATAAATATTCGCATTTTCACTATTAGGCAAGAAATATATAGAGCATCCCTGTCTCGTTTGAATCGATCGATCGATATCCATCGGTTTTATTCCTGGGATTTGTCGATAGTTGTTATATTTATTTTTGTGCGGTTGTCCTGTGAATCCATTTTGATTAAACTGAGGTCTACGAGAATTCCAATTTGGACGCATAAGATTTTGATTCTGGCTATTAAACTTTATTGCAGGGCGGTATTGCAGTGGTACCGGCGGTCTCATAAAGCCTGTATGAACGAGTTCAGGATAAAATGCTCGTCAAATAGACGGAGTTGGTATCTTTTGTCCGTTTAATTTTGAGCTTTGAAATTGAGCGTAATTTTTCCTATGTCATGTTACCTAAATTAAGGCAGACGTGTAGAGCCTATGATAATGAAGTCGGCTCTCGAATGCTTAAAAGTCGGGAAAGGTCCCCATTAAGCCCCTTAAAAAAGTGTCCAGTGCATTTTCCCTATAAGTATTTTTCATTACGCGCAAAGTCTCCCCGCTAAGGTCGAGGCAAACAACTTTGTCAAGGATTAAAGAGAGATGTTGGTAAACTGTTTGATACAAATCGTTTACTGTTTTATTTCCTTGACACAGAGAAGTCATTTGGTACTATAGAGTCCCAATATCTCGCTTGTCTGAGTAGTGCATCATCAGACATTTTCTAATTAAACCCCAGTCTAGCGGTGTCCTATATGATTCTAGAGCGGTATCCGCATCACCTGTTATTTTGGTGCGAATTACATGCAGAATTGCGTAGTATCGTCCAGTACCGCGAAGTGTTTTGTGCTAAAACTCTGTCAACAGATTTCCTCCAAGAGTTGAATTCTCCTGGTTTGCAAGAGAACTCTCTTGTTGATCCCCCAATATCTAGGATTTTGCTAACCTCCTTTAAATTAGTACTGACTCTACGTACTTGTTGGTCAGTGTCTTCCTCCATGATACTGTCATTTCTTTCCCTAAGCATATTCTCAACTATTTCTTTAATCTGTTTTTTTTTGTGTCGCATTCAATCCGGAAGTTCAAGTCGAACCAGAAGATCCGTTTGGTTGTGCCATTGTAAGGGCCCTATTGAGTCTTTGTGTTATTTTGTCAATTGAATCGTCCCGCATGAATTTACTTAAATGATATTGAAGGATAGAATAACAAATTTAAATATTAATATCACTGGGACGCAGCGATGAATACGCTTTTTATTAAACTTATTTTTTCTGATTAAAATTTCAGATTAAAATATTTCCTCAAAATTATACTTAAAGGATATTGAATGATACAAATAAAAATTTAAATTTTTATATCACTGGGAGGCAGCGATGAATACAAATTTTATAAAACTTAATTTTTCTGATTAAAATTTCAAAATGTGTTTTTCTTAATTTAATAAAATTTCCTCAAAATTATACTTAAAGGATATTGAAGGATGGAATAAAAAAAATTAAATTTTTATATGACTGGGAGGCAGCGATGAATACACTTTTTATAAAACTTATTTTTTCAGATTAAAATTTCAAAATGTGGTTTTCTTAATTTAATAAAATTTCCTTAAAATTATACTTAAAGGATATTGAAGGATAGAATAAAAAATTTAAATTTTTATATCACTGGGACGCAGCGATGAATACTCTTTTTTGTAAAACTTAATTTTTCTGATTAAAATTTCAAAATGTATTTTTCTTAATTTTACAAAATTTCTTTAAAATTAACTTACTCTAGCAGCATCAGGATCTTCATCTTCTGTTGTAGAGATTTTCTTATACAGCTCCTGTCTGTTGGTTTGGTTCTTTATTTAAATTTCCAGTGTATAATTCTTGATGTTCTTTTATTTTAATTATTTTAATTTTATTTCTAGTCACACGCGTAAACAATTTCTTTAGTTTTTTTTTATTATTTTATTTTAGTTCTTTTCTTTATTTAGTTCTGTTTAGCTATAATTCAAGATGTTCTTTTAATTATTTTAATTTTATTTGTAATCACACACATATAAACAATTTGTTTGTTAAATTTTAGTTCTTTTTTTTATTTACTTCTTTTTAATTTTATTTATTTATTTTATTTTATTTTATTATTCATTCATAGTAATATAAAAGCCACATTAGGCCAATTTAACTATATTACAAAGCCAAGCAAGCCTGATTAAAAATAAAATAAACTTATAATAAAAAAAGAAATATTTAAAGCCAATGTTAATGAGAAAAATATCTTTGTTTTATAAAGGTTACAATTTTATAGAAAAATTTTAATGAACTCTCCATAAACCAAAAATATCCTTCAAAAAAGGCCGTTAGCACTTAAGTCCATATGGTTCCCAACCAAGAAGAATTAGTAAAAAGCTACAGTACAGACCGAGGTAGATCCCAATATTTTGCAACCGAATAACTAAATGAGTAATTTGAACGATAGGTATAAATGATATACAAAGTCTTTAAAAGCGTTTAATGTTGTATACTGCTTAGGTGTGAGAGTATTTTCAGACGAAAAACATTATTCGTATGGGAAAAAAGTCTAAGTTCAATAGGTAGAAGGTTCCAACGACGCGCTATCCTAACAACAAAAGATTTTTCATACAACGAGTTATTTATCAAGGGAATTAGAATTTGGGGATTTCTAGTGGAATGAGAAAAATGAAACTTGGAGTACAGCTGAATAGGAAACCCGTGTTTAACAATCCTATAGAAAAAAAGCACGTTGCGTAACGCGAGGTATATAATTTTAAAATAATTTTCTTCAAAGCCCATTTAACTAATTTCTTATAATTTCACAAATTCTGTTTATATAATTTTTTCTTCAATTAGTCACTTAAGTTACAGATTATTTTGCTCTGGCTGATTTCTTATTATTATTGTTATTATTTTTTATTATTCTATTTCTGTTAATTTAATCCTTACTTTACCTTATTCACTTCCACTTAAGGTTTCTTTCTTACAGTTTGTTAAGTTTTTTTTTCACAAATCTTGTTCCTTACTTTTTATTTTTTACTTTTTCACAAGTTTTTCATAATCTAAACTAGGTTTCGCTGTCGCGAGCTTAGCAGGCGTTGGCTTATATGCACACCCGGTTTGTAATTAAACTACAGAGGAGCCTGCCAAGGCTTGACTGCGATTTACTGTTTTTCTGAAGGAACTTTTCCAAGGGCCCGTGCTCGGGCGCCAATTAAATACACGTAAATTGTATTTTAAAAAAAATATATTTTTTTGTTGAGTAACTGTTTTTAGGAGACAGCTCAACTTCTTTATTTGAATGTAAAATCAACAGTAATTTGTTTCTTACAATTTACCCTAACTCATTGCTTTAGATTTTAATGATCACGCCACTTTATTCTGGCTCGTGTTACACCTTTGATGAGAACTAAATTTTGGAATGCAATGAAGAAATGCGACACTCAGACATAGTGTCAGCACATTTGGTGGGAACGAACAAATATTTAATAAATGTTTGTGTTTAAACATATTTTGTGTTAACTTATATACGTACATACAAGCATGTATACACTTTTGTATGTACGGTACAAGATTTTTCTTTTCTTTTAAAGTTTTGTGCTTACGTATTTTTGCCACTTGCACAAAACAACAAATTCATAAGTTTTTATGTAAACTGTCTATTTAGAACATGTATTTTCGTTCTTCTCTCTGAATACTCAGTTCAGCTTTATTGTTTTTACTTTCTCTCAACACTAAAAATTTTGGCTTAATACAGGTTGAGCCCCCAAATGTAGTTGCCGTTAACTAAACTATCAGCCAATTTGAGTAATCAAAAAACATTTATTGATTTGTTCATCAATTTTGGTTAACAAAAATTTAGGCTTAAAATAACTTTCGTCTTAATGCACTACAACTAAATCAATTCGTTAACTTAAAAACTAAAAAGAAGCTTCGAGTATGTCATACATTGTTCGTCAAGTCTCAAGGTTGTACTTAGTCAAAGTTGTATTTAGTAAAAGTTACCACTTCTCGTTTTTGGTCCTAGTACATATTATGTTTGGTATTCTCGTATTCTTATTTACAAAGTTAGTTGGTTAAAGATATGATGTTTATAAAAATACACAACTAAGGTAGATGAATGCCAAGAATGCTGATGAAGGTCGTAGCGGTCCAGAAAGTGCAGCATTTCATTCTACTAGCGTCTAATTTTTCTTGTTTTCTTTGGAAAACGTCCGCATACATTTTTAAAATAAATTTTCTTTCTAAAAAGATTTTTAGAAATTAAAAAATAAATAAACTTAAGCCAAAATAATTTCTATTCATTTATTTATTCACAGTTCAAATAGTAATTCAATAAAAATTAATATTTTTAGTTTTAAAGCTGTTGTTAAAAAATGAATTATCTTTCTTCGAATACACATTAAGGGACATGTGTAAATTTTATTAGTTTCGCTTCTATTTTCTATTTCGATTTTGGCATTGGTAATTAATTATACTGCTAATCGACTAAAAAAGCCACTTAGAAACTTAAACCTATTTAAGTATGTAACAGCAGCAACAATATTTCAAAGGTATATCCTAAAAAACATAATTAAATTCTAAACATTTCTAAGAATTGTCTATAAAACAAAAGATATAAAAATAGAAAAATAAATAAAAATAAATAGACCAGAAAATGAAAATTATTCAAAGAGAATAAGAAAAAAGGAAAATAAAACAAAACAAAAATCTTAAATTTTTCATTTGCTGATATGCGTAAAATAGAAAAATATACATATAGCCTGTTTACTCGAAACTACATCAAACACATTGGTTCGTATCCATAATGAACACTTCGATACAGTATGTATTATGAACAACTTCAAAGTGTTCTTCATCTTAACAGGATTACATATCTGAAACGTTATTTAAACATCAAAAAGCATTATTTCACTCTAGTGCTTTGATTGCGTACTTGAATATTACGCCAAGCGTAGTGATTATTTATAGCGCTGTGGCATGCTTTTTTGTTAAGTATAAAATAGAAAACATATTTAAACCCGAACAAGAAAGTTTTTTTTTTATTTCCATAAAAAAAATACGTGCATATGTGTTGTCGCATATTTATTTTAAATGCGTTGGAATTTATGATTTTTAATGTGATCCAATTTTGGGCTTAATAATAATTATTATTTAATAATTACATATCAAACCGAATCTCTACTACTTTTCTTCCACCGGTTGTTGACATCACACATCATTAGATCGGAATTTATATCATATAACATCCACTTGAAATTCTTCAAAGGGTCTTAATCTTATTAGTTTGGATAACAAAAAAAATTGCAATTCAAATGAATTGCAAATTATTTTTAATTCAAATAAATTGGTAAAATGAATTGCAATTCATTTCAAATTCATTTGAATTGAATTTACTTTGAATTAATTTAAATGATTAAAAAAAATGAATTGTAATTCATTTGAGTTGATTTTGAATTATTATAAATTAAATTAAAATTAAAGTTTTTAGTAACTTTGAATTTCAACATACATATAATGGCTGTTATTATTATTTCTACATATGCAATAATAACAAATAATTAATCAATTCAAATGAATTTGAAATAAATTGCAATTCATTTTTTCTAACTCATTTGAATTAATTCAAAGTCAATTCAATTCAAACGAATTGGAAAAGAATTGCAATTCATTTTTTCTAATTCATTTGAATTAATTCAAAGTCAATTCAAATGAATTGAAAACGAATTGCTGTTCATTTTTGCAAATTTATTTCAGTTGATTCAAATTTCATTCAATTTTTTTTTTGGTGAAAAGAATAAATTCAAAATTTAGCTAATTCGTAATGAATTGAAATGAAAAAAGAATGATTCATTTACAACTCTGATTATAGCATATAATTAAAATAAAAACTATTTAGAATAATAAGTAATCATATCTTGATTTTTCTTGTCCATTTAACATTTTTTTTAATATACTGTTCAAAATGATTAATTTATGGTAATTGTTAATTTTAATATCTACATAATTCTGCTTGATTTTAAAAACATACACA
Organism: Gymnosoma rotundatum; assembly: GCA_916610165.2. NCBI lineage: Eukaryota > Metazoa > Arthropoda > Insecta > Diptera > Tachinidae > Gymnosoma > Gymnosoma rotundatum. Next base: position 67,568,226 of record OU744339.1, read on the forward strand.
TCCACGAAGTACAAGAATTTATCGTTCTTTAGCCTGCTTAAAATTCCCTTAATCTTAAAACTTCAATATTATGTGGTCAACAGTATTTAAAAATGTCTTCTTCTTAGTCAAATTTTAAAAATATTCATCTTCCAATCTTACACTTTTCTATTGACTTAACTCGCCGATAGGAAGCTATTTTATTTCTGTAATTGTTTATAAATTCAAAAAGAAGGTAAATCAGTAGCATCTTAATAGATAATCAACTGTATATGTACCCTGTAATACATGGTAGTCTTTACATTATTAGATATAATACGAATTTAGCCCCATATTTTTTAGTAGATTTGTATTACACTTTATGTAGATAATTCACCACTACGCTGGGAGAAAAATTTGTTCAGGGAATATCTTTTAATTGGAAAAATTTTATTTTTTACAGTTGACTAACATTGCTGTAGCTGTTACAGCAACGAAAAGTAAAATGAAGTTATAAATTAAGGCAGTCCCCATAGAGGCGACTCTTATGTATACGGCAGACACATGAAATATACACAGCACTCTATCTCAAAAATAACAAGATCTCAATTTTCAATTTTTTCTTTTTCAATATGTTGCCACATTTTTTAACAATGCTTTTTTCCTTTAAATATGTATAAATAAATATTTCATAATATTCTCATAAAATATTTCTTTTTTTAAACTTAAAAATTACATGAATTACTGTATATTTTCTCGTGAATGCCTTTAAAAAAAGATGAAAAAGGAAACGTAATATCATTTAGAAATAACAATAACTTTAAAGATTTTAAAATTTATTGCTTATTAATATTGTACAAACTAATTTTAATATATTTTAATAAAAATTAATAAAAAATTAGTAATTAAATAAAGAAAAATAATTGTGACATCTTCATCCATTTCATTGGTTGCGGAACCGGCTCCGTAAGGTTCTATTTCTACTCTTTATGTACATTTATAGACATGATCCATATAAAACGCTTAATTGAGCAAGCGGAAGATTAATATACTATCAAAGCTTTTGAAAATCTAAATCCACATTAGTAAGAACATTTTTTTGAACAATTGCACTAGATATCACAAATCTTCATCAGCATCGTCTGTCATAATAAGAATTATTGATAAACATCCATCCATGTACCATTGATAATAAAAATAATCCTGGTAAAAGAAAGGCTGCATAAAAGAGTGTCTGTTAGTCTATTCGAATAACAATGTAACACTTTTTACACAAAATTAGTGTTCTGTCAAATGTAGTTAATTTTATCTTTGTGTTTATTACCAACACTGCTACTTTTTTAATGTGAACAAAAAGGGATAAAACATTAAAAGCGTGTCGTCGCTTATCATGTCCTTCGTCAATGTGTCATTATTAGTTATTTAATTGTTTTACCATGAATAATGTTTGTAAAGTAAAAAAGTAAAAGAAACGCTTTTAAAAAATATGGACTTTAAGTTTTTTCATTTTGAAGTTTAGTAAACTTTAAGTTTTAGCTGTTGAGATTTTTAAACAAATTCACGATAGGCGTTTTAGTAGTTAAATATCCAATATTGCATTTGAATTGAAACGAATTAATTAATTAATAAACGAATTAATCAGTATTGCAATTTAATTTGGGTTTAAAGTTATTATAAATATAACCACGGATTTATGAAATTCATGACGAATGCCAAATTCGTTCTCTTTGGGTTCGTTAGAACCGTGTTTGACTCTACTTATATAAGGAAGATTTCTGTTGTGTGCTTTCGCAATGAAACATTAATTTATTTTAATAATAGTATGCATAACGGTAATAAGTATGGAAACATATTTCTCGTTAGGATATACAAATTATACGAAAACGGTATTGTGGCATAAAGGAATTTTTTTAATTCAAATAAATCAATGAAAAATCATTTTGTAATTTATCTGATATTTCAGGCAAACTATTATTTTTGGAACATGTTCATGAGAGTGTAGAGCATCTTCGAATAAAAGCAAAGACCCAGTCTTCTTAAAAAGTTAATTTTAAATTAAAAGTATAAGAAACTTCATGAAAATAAAACTAGGCGCAGGTGAAATAATAACTCAAAAGATATTTGCCGTTTCTTATTTATACATACATTCATACATAAGATAACTATATACAAGAACACAAGGACGTAAATACAAAAGTATTTATCATGCTGTTTTTTTTTTCACTTTAACTGTGTACATGCTAAAATTATACACGTACTAGCGAACACAAGAATTAAATAAATTTGTCCATTCTGGCTATTTGTACTCGTACCTTTTATGCACTTGAGAATCGTTTGTCACTAGTCATTTGTGTGATGTTTGTTGGACAAAGATTAATGGCTGTATAAAATTGTTCTTTTTCTACTACGTGTTTTAAATGGGAATGGAGAAGAAATACAACAATATTTAATAAAAATTAAAATTCCACACTGTAAACGCCTATTTGCTTATAAATCTATGACATTCAGAAGTAATTTATGTCTGCATATAATAAAATAAAACTTATTTTTAAACATGTTGCAATATGCTTTCCTCAACTTCCATTTTTTTACACGGTACATTGCGAACTAGTTTAACAAATAAATAATAACTAAATCAATAAATCTTATCGAGTGTGCTAAAAACATAAAACAATTCAACACGATGCAAATAAAAATATTGAACAGATACAAACGAATTTGCTAATGTAATTGCAATTGCAGTTGAAGTGAAAATGAAAATCACTGGCTGTGATTGATGCATTTTATTCAATGATTTATACGCATGTAGAAAAAAGAAGGAAAGTTTCAAATAAAAAAAGTTCGTAAGGTTGTTCAATTAGACTAATAGAATTTTACTAATCCTTGAAATCATCACAAGTTTTTTGCTTATGAATAAGTGTAACATCTGGTCTTCTCAAACGAAAACAATTTATCGTGCAACCAGAACAGACAAATTATCAGTTATATATTTATAATGCTTTAGCCTGTGATGAAGTGACTAAGGCTTTATAGCACAGATCAGATTTTTGGTTGCATCAATGACAAAGTCCATCGTAATGTAAAAATAGGTTAAAGGTGAAAACAAGTGTAAATTAACTACAATAACAAAAAAAGTAATATTGGGGTGACAGAGAATTAAGAAATAAGAAACAAAAAATTTATACAAAAAAAATTAATTAATATATATATTTATATATATATATATATATATGAAAATATATATGAAAAAGTCACTCGGAAGTCACTCACTAGGTTTTTTTCGGTTTGAATTCTCTATCTTATTATCTATCTACTTCAGTAAACAAGATTTGTGCTAAGTGATATGAAAAAGTTAGAGGCAGGCGTGGAGTTTTGCCGAAGAACATGGAACCATCTTGCACATTTTCAATAGCAAAATTTTTATCTAGCCCATCTAGTGTCCTGGAAAAGTTGATTTCAACCCGAATATGGAAACCGTAGATAGGGAGCCGAAATATTTACAAGATGTGTAATTTAAAGGACACTAGAAAAAAAGTAGTAAAGAAAATTATTTGTTATTGAAATGTTGTTGTTGCTATTGAAACACCTTAAATAATAATAAAAAAATAAAAAATAGAAAAACGTCTAAAAAATAATTTCAGCCCGATGATTCGCATAAGTATTTAAATCAAGACTCAATACTAATAGCCCGTGATTGAAAAGTACATGCTCTCGCCGTTCAAAGAAATTGGTTAAAGTAGGATTTTTTAACTAAATCCGTTTTAACATTTTTCTTTGAAAGACTGAGCTACGATAGAACTTACTGCTTTTATAGTTTTAATAATTGCGGTTTATAAAAGATAAATTTGAGTCTTATTTGCTTTAATTCAACATAAAATTACTGATAACTTCTTCGTAATATATATCGGCAAGGAAATTAAAAGACAAATTTCTTCTGAATCGAGGTATAAGTATATTACTACTAGAAAGTTGTTAAATTTTTAAAGCGTATTACCTAATGTTGCTAACAATTTTTGCAAGTTTTAGCGAAGTACTTTGTTTTCCGCACAAAATATGTACAGCTCATTTGACGTACAGTTGGGAAAATTTGTTGGCAGAAACATTTTGATGTTTCTAAACATAAAAAAAAACATGTAGTGATTTCTCACTAATTAAATTAAATTCTTTCGAACTCATTTTTTATGTGGAATTTTAATAGCATTTGCAAGTGTGTATTCTTTTTTAGTAAAATCGAATTGAAATATTAAGAAAAACAACTGTCAGAGAGAGGTTTATACCTCAAATTATAAATCAAGTACTTTTTCAGTAATATTATTTTATTTCTTGTCTGTACAAAAAGTAACGAAAATTTAGCTAAATAAAACAAAATTATATATGTCTTCAAAATTTACAAAATAAGTAAAAATGTTACCAAACGGCAACACTGATTGGTATCTACGTACATGTACGCAAATACATATCAATGTTTGCGTTTATGTACTTAAAGGCTAGGATTCACTATCATTCTCAGTCGTACAATCTGTCAAAAATTCCATGTGTGCTCAAAAAGTATGATAGTGCGGATTAAAAGTGTATGTGTGTGACAGACTTTTTAACAGATCTGTACGATCTTATAATCTTTTGAAATAATTCTTAAAATATTTTTTTCTATGCGATCAGTATTGAATTTTTTAAGATGATGAGGAGACAAAACAACACCTACGACGCCATTTTGAAACGTTTTTAAGTAGGACAGCATTCTGTCAGATTTTTGTGTGATTAAATCGTACGATTGTGTATGACTAAATCCTTGCCTTAAGTAACATTTAAATTTTATGTTTGTGTGTTTGTATGGCTTAAATTGTATGACCAGTTTCTCAATGAAAATTTTATACCATCTTGGGCAAATATTCACGAATGTTTTTTGTACATCATTTGACATTCTTTGTCCCTCGTACAAAGAAAGCTCATAGTACTTAACGTATACGTGGCTTCTAAAAATATTATTTAATGCTCTCACATTCTCACTGCCATTAAAATAAATACATATATAGTTCGAAGTGTCTTTAGCTATGATACACAGAAGTCGAACAATAGAATTTTGGTTAAAGCAATAAACGATAATGAATATGTTTTGATGCGTGTTAATATTTTACAGACGAAAGTCTGATTAGTGTGTTTGAATATAAATAAAATGGCTTCTTAGTTGGTAATTTTGTGTTGGTGTTTTTGTAATATTTTCCAAATTTTGAATAATACCCCAATTTGCATATTGGGAAGTCACTCATATTACTTTCTACATTGAATAATTTTCATTCCTCAAAATTTCACCCATACAGCGTTGCCACTTTTGGTTACTTTTAACCAAAATTGGTTATTTTTTTATCTGATGTTTAGATGTGTGCTTTTTCTTGATTTTGGTTACTTTCTCACCAAGATTATAATATCCAGCGTACTGTATATAACATTATGTATTTTATATGCTATTTTTCCAAATCGCGCTTGAATCTACTTGGTTTTTATTTCATCTTTTTGACAACACTAAGAACACTTGCAAATGGAGTACCTTTACGCTAATAATTTACCATGGGATACTCAAAAATACATCTTTTCTTTTAATGCGGATTTTACATACAAATTGATTTCTTATCTTTAAACGGAATAAAGAGTGATTATCAATTAAGCAAAAGTGAAAAACAAAAAAATAATACAAAATAATAGATACGTTAGTAATAAGGAGAGGGAATAAACTAAAAATAAATTGGTACCAAAAGCCAACAGCTTCCGGGAGAATTATTAATTATTATTCAAAGCATAACAAAAGAATAATTATTAATACGGGAAAAAATTTGATAGAAAAAGTACTTAAGCTAAGTGATAAGGAATTTCACAAAAGCAATAAAGATAAAGTTAAAAAGATATTAATTGATAATAATTTTCCAATGAGAGTGATAAATAGTTTGTTTAAACAGTTAAGGTTTAGAAGAGCAAATAATACAAGAGATGTTACAGAAACTAAAGTTTATAAGTCTTTAATTTATGTACCAGAAATAGCAGAAAGGATTGAAAAATCAAAAATTTTTGATGGAGATAAATATAAAATGGCATACAAAACTTATAATACTTTAAATAGATTATTTAGTAAAACAAAAGATAAGCTTAAAAAATGGGACATGTCAAATGTAGTTTACAAAATACCTCGTAATGGTAATGATAGTGAGAATTGTAATAAGGAATATGTAGGTACGACAAAAAATAAACTAAAAACTAGAATAGCTGGACATAAGTCTGATCAAAGATACAGGGACGTTAATAATTCACAAAAAACTGCATTATCTTCCCATTGTGCCAGATTTGATCATAATCCTAACTTTGAAGATGCATCTGTTTTAAATATAGAAAATAATTATAAGCGTCGGTATATGTTAGAGATGTTACAAATAATTAAAATACCAGCAACAAAAAGAATAAACTTTAAGGCTGATACTGATAATGTTGCGCAATGTTATAGACATTTAGTGCATAAAAAATAATTAACGTTTGAGAGTATATGATTGCTTGTAACATTTCTATCGTGAAAGTTTATGTTAATGTATTTGTATTAAGTTTTTTAAAATTTTTAAATAATTTAAATGTTTTCTGTTTTTTAAATTTTTATAAGAATGTAAATGTTTAAAATTTTTGAGTTATTTTACTTGAATGTTTTTTGAGTTTTATATTTATAAGAATGTAAATTTTAAATATTTGAGTTTTTTGTCGTTTGGTTTTTGATTTTTCTGTTTTTGTTTGAAAAAATAATTTCATTTTAATTTTGTTATTTAAAAAAAAGAAAATCTAATTCTTTGTTTCCTGTTTCCTGATGATGCCACCCAAAGGTGTGGCGAAATATTGAAAATATAAATAAACATTTTTATTATTTATAAAACTGACCTAGTGCTTAATAAATTAGAAAAGAAAAACTATTTAAAAAAATCAAAAAAACATTTATATATAATAAAAATAATAATAAAAAAATTTTCTTTCTCAACAGATTATGAATTTTAAATTGATCTCAACAAAAATTGCAAAAATTTGTTTTGCTTGTATTATTATAATATTAATAATAATATTTTATTGTTATATAATTGTGAAGTATTGATATTGTTAAAACAAGAAAAAATCTTTTTCAAAGAAACAAATTGTTTTTAATTTCATAATAAGAATTTAAAAAATTAATTTAAAACTGAAACCAAGCCCAAATTTTTAATAGATATAAAATGAATATAAACTGATATTTTGAGTTGTTTAAAATTTTTTTATGTATGTACATATATGTATAAAAGTACATTTATTTAAAGTAAAATTGAAATTCACGATCTGTTCAAAATTGCATGTGTGCTCAAAAAGTATGATATACTATGCAATTTTTCATTAAACTAGCATGAAATTTTTGTTTGTTTGTGAAGCAGGAGGAGAAAGCAATATGGTATTGCTTGAGTTTTGAGGGGATGCAATAAAATTTAACTATTGTTGTTCAACTTTAAATGATATCATCAATCTTACCTTATATTTTTACGATATACATTCTAAAAATAGACAAAAAATAGAATACTTATTTATAATAGTTATATACAGATAAGAATTTTATTGCTATTTAAAATTAAGAAATTTACACTTGCTTATTAAAAGTGTTTGCCAATAATTATTTCAATAATTTTTTTCAACAGATATATTTTTAAACGGTCACTTCTCACTTTTCTGGTTTTATATCACTCTTCGATTTTTTTATTACAGGTTTGTTGGCATAGGTAAACATTTATTGTATGGTTTTTAAACTATAAAAATTACGAGCCGTATGCATAACAAAAACTAAGCACAAGGTTAGCATAAGTGACGAAACTAAGCAGCGTCTCTGCAAGACTCTTCACACAAGTTGATACCGAAAATTGTCCCAAAATATAGTTATGGGTCACGGAAACGATATACAATGATTTTAAGTGCCAAGTCGTACGGCAAAACACACTGGGAGCCTTATCAATTTCTTCACTTATGTCAAACTCATTCTAAGTTTTTGTTATGCATACGGCTGTACATGTTTACATAGTCACTATTTTTCAAACAGATTTAGTTGCTGCTAGGAATAATATATTTGAGGAAATAAGCGTTGTAACTGAATTTAAATTGAATTATTTTTGTTTCAGAAAAACATTCGCAAAGTCAAGTAATTTCTATATCGAAACAATAGACAACATTCATTTAGCATAGACATACGCCAAAAAATATTTGTTATGATTATTTCAAACAAACGCACGTTCATGCAAAGAACAAAGCAAATGAATAGGAATTTTTCAGTTGCTATTATTTTTTTTCAAGTAAAAATGGAAATGTGAAATTAAAGGAAGTAAAATGAAAAAGGTAAAAATTTAACAAAAAAAAAAACCTTTTTTTTTAGTTTTGCTTCGAAGCATTTTTGTCGTGGAGTGTGACAGTTGCGGCGGAAAATAAGTGTAGCGAGAAGTGTTTGAAATTTATGCAGATATCATCCGTCAAATACCTTTGTAATCGCTCACATACCTCTTTAAAATTTGATTACACATTGCACATTTTATTTATTTTATTGTTAAGTATTACATTGCTAAGTTTATGTTATAACCACGTAAGGACTAAAGAAGAAATTCTTGCCATTAAAGAATTTATGATCGTTGCTATTGTGTTTGTGTTTAGCATTTAACGTAAATACTTTTCTCAAGCAAATATATATTTAAATATTTAACAAATGTTTACCAAACATTATAATTATTTTTACAGTTACTTTCAAGCGAAAACATCGGATGTGTATGCTTTTGTTGGCCACATAGTTTATTTCCCTTATGCGAATAAAAAATAGAAAAAAAGATAAGAATAAAAAACGATTACAAACGTTTGACCTTAATTAAAACGTATCTGTTTTTATATCTTTTATAACATTATAAATATCCAGCAACAACAAACAACATGGCGCCAATTTACAAAAATAATTAAGGACATGGTAATGTTTTTAATTGTCACTATTTTAAGGCATTTAATCCTTTTGTTTGTACGTTCACTTACTTTTTGCTTAAACGTACACTTCTCGTTATTGGGTTAAGAGAACAAAACCATAATTTCTAAAAAGGAAATTTGATTACACCCGATCAATTTTTTTCTCTCGCTCTAACCTAAAGAAAAACCCACAGATTTGAATGTAATATAACCTGTAAATAGCTTTAGAAGTGATGAACCCCTAAAAAAGATATCTGATACATTTAAAAAGAGATATTGTTTAAATCTGTGAATAGAAAAATGTGCGCCGCCTTCAGAAGAAAAGAAAATAATAAAATAAATATAATAATAGCTTCAAATATTTTATTTGTTTCTTCAAAGACGAAATTAATCTTTGCTTTCTGTTTCTTGGTGAATCAGCTGTTTTGATATTGTTTTATTGAAAGTTCGTTCATATCTTTAGCGTTACTGTTTTGCAAAAGCAACAAAATACCAATTTTATTTATAGCCAAATTTTCATTTGATTTTAGGTATTAGCTATGCACATTGACGTACAGGAATTTATAGTATTGTTGGGAACAGATAATTATATTAGTGAAAAATTCCACTGTATAAAATTTTCTGACAATTAATCTACAAATTGTCATAGAACTTTGTTGCTGCTACATATTGATGTTGACTTAGTAGTGTTTTCTTCAACTTGCCTTACCCGTGGGGTAATATTTAATGAATTGCCAAGGGTATACTCAGCAACAGTTTTTTGTACCTTTCTAAGCCAAATTTCTTACTATTCTTTTCCACTTCCTATTGTAGTTTTCAATACATCTCTTAATTTTTTTATTAATTTGAAATCTACTTCTGATACTCGTCCTTTCTATAACAAATGACTCATTAGGTGTACTTCTAAATATTTCTTTTGCACTTGTTTTATTTTTGATACTCTGTTTTTTTCATATTGATCCTGTCAAGCATTTGCTTCATAACGTTATTTCCTACATAAAAGGAGGTACGCCAAATTTAAACACTTATTAAAAACCTATTAAAAACTGCTTTTGAAGGAGGTTTTGTTATTTGGCTTTATTTATTATTATTATTATTATTTTGCGATAACGAAGCTTAAAAAAGATTTCAATTTGGTTTAAGTTTTCCGTTAAGCTAAGATCACACGATTGCCGTAATGCACCAATTTTTACCATTTTTTGTATGCCAATCGTGTGATTGCACAATAAATTGGTTCATGCGGCAATCGCGGTCAATATTGTGCTTGTTTTTACTAACCAAATGCAACCCTGATGCGGCAATCGTGTGACTACTTGATATGCAACTGTGCGGCAATAAAACTTCCAAAAATGTACCAATATTTATTGTGATTTTTTGCGGCAATCAAAGTATCCAATACGCGTCAATATTTTCATTTTGTTGAGTGCCTTCAAGTTGTTTGTATACATTTATATATATTTATATTTATATATATTTATATGTATTGGTTGTCTACTTCTTCGAACTCTTTTAGAGTCTTCTGGAATGCACCATCAGTAGCCCGTTTTTTTCGTATTTTAAGTATATAAAAGACACTAAAAGCAACCCCTAGCTTTTTTTAAATAACATTTTAAATACAACAAACAAAATACAAAGTTTGCAAATTAATTATGTATATTTGCCAGAAACTACAACAGCTGATTCTTGGTGTTGCTGCATTGTTTAACAATCGTATGAACGACAGGCACAATTTATTGCCACAAAATTACTATTCACCAACTTGTACCAATAAAATTTTAATAAAATGGGGCAATCGTGTGACTGCAGAAAATTTGATTGGAACAATTTTAGTATTGTGCACAATATCTACACAATAAAAATTGGGCCAATTTGGTGCATTACGGCAATCGTGTGATCTTAGCTTTAATCATAGTAACAGATTATTTAATATATCTATTTATTGTCAAAACTTATTGAATTACATGTGTTTTTTTTATAATTATAAAATATTGCTATTAAAATTTATTGACCTAAATTATCAAAATTATCATTTGATATGATATTGAGCGTATCTCCCGTCTCTTTACGACCGAATTCTTAAAAGTATGAGAGACAAAAATGTTTTTAACAGACAAGAAGGCCTGCCATATTTGCCAATTTGTAGGCATTTTCCGGTTTTTTTCTTTTTGCCACAAAATTGTCAGAGTGCCGATTTTTGCTCTAATAATCTCGTAACAGTTATTTTGTTTGTTTTTGAAAAATAATTACTTTTGGGCATCACTGGAATACTTGTTACTATTATTATTATTATTACTTGTTAATAATTTCGCTGTTCCCTGAAAAATTATATCTTTAATAATAAATGCGATGTAAGTAAAAATAAAAAAACGAGCTGATCAATTCCTTCGCACCACACCTATTTAAGGTAAATAAGTTTATCAGTGGTGCCAGAAATTTTCATAGAAAAATCTTCATTCATCCAAAAAAAATCTTAATTTTATAAATAAGATAAAAAGTTATAAATTTAATCTAAACAATTTTTTTATAATATAATTTAACATAGTTGTAAGTATATATTGTACATTTGAGATCAAATATGTATGCTGCTGGTTAACAAGAAAAAATAAATGACTTACATTATAAGTAAAAAAGTAAAAGAAAAAGTAATTTTAGCATTAACATTTGTTGACTTAAACATAATCTTGAATAAATAAAATACTCTCTAATGTGGCGTTGGCAAATCTATTTATGTATTTCATTATATTATTGTTAACTTTTGAAAATATATGTACGTTCAATGTTGGCAGATGAACAAGGGATACTTATCAAATTTAATACAATCTTTTATTTGATTTGCTAGTGAAGAATATTTTTGCATGTAAATATATAAAAAAGCTTTTTTAAAGTTGCGTTGTAAAAGTCAAATCGTTTTGTTGTTTATCTACAGAACAAAATGTAAAAAGCAACACAATTATCAATGAATTCAATTAATTCAAAAGAAACTAAATCATAAAAACAAATCCTAGTAATTAAATTTTTATTAAATTAATATTTGAACTGTGAATATTATAAATGAATTGAAATTATATTGGCTTAAGTTCATTTATTTTTAATATCTAAGCAAATGTACAAGACGAAATACAGGGAGAACAGTAAAGAAATACGTTGGTTTGTGTGTAAATTTCGTCCAAATTAATGTTGATACGAGGGCTGCTATTATATTATTTCTGGCCTGGCAACACTGAGTGCTGCCAAGTGCAATTTGACATCTCCATTGGAAAGTTTGTCATTTTTAAGCTTAATCGTACTCAAAACGTTTTGACGTACGACCATTATTTGTGTTGTTTACAGTGACTTAAAAAAATTAATATAGAAAAAAATGGAATTAACTCGTGAACATTTTCGTGCCATCATTTTTCACAACTTTCGACGTAGATTATCACAACAAGAGTGCATTGATGAACTTAAATCTTTGTATGGCGATGAAGCACCATCCTGTAGCACTGTGAAAAATTGGTATAATGAATTTAATCGTGGCCGAAGCTCGCTCAAAGACGAAAAACGGCTGTTGTGCCAGAGAACATTGATGCCGTGCGTGAACTCGTAATAAAAGATCGACATGCGACATACCGAGAGATAGAGACATCCTTGGACATTTCTTCCACCAACATACGTTCGATACTGCATGAACACCTGGCCGTAAAAAAGGTTTGTTCTCGTTGGATCCCGCACAATTTGAAAGTCGCTCAAAAAAAGGCTCGTGTCGATTGGTGCAAAGAAATGTTGCAAAAATACGATTGCGGTGCTTCAAAAGACGTTTATAAGATCGCCACAGGTGACTAATCATGGATCTATGCATATGAGCCCGAAACGAAACAACAATCGACCGTGTGGGTCTTCAAAGGCGAGCAAAATCCAACGAAAGTTGTTCGTGAAAGAAGCACTTCGCAGCAAATGGACGCCTGTTTCTTCGGCAAAACTGGTCATGTGGCGAATGTTCCGCTTGAGCAACGTAGGACGGTCACTTCTGAGTAGTACACTACAATTTGTTTGCCTAAAGTCATCGGAGAAATTCGAAAAACCAACAAGAGAAGACAAATCATTGTTCACCATAACAATGCGAGCTCTCACACATCGGCTCAAACCAGAGCGTTTTTGACCGGCCAAAACGGCGAATTAATGGGTCATCCGCCGTACTTTGCACCTAATGAATTCTTCTTGTTGCCGCACTTCAAGAAAAAAATGCGTGGTCAACGATTTTCGTTGCCAGAAGAAGCTGTTGAAGTGTTCAAAAACCATGTTTTAGAGGTGTCTCAATCGTAGTGGAAAAAGTGCTTCGACAACTGGTTTGAGCGCATGCAAAAGTGTATAAATCATGCTGGAGAATACTTTGAAAAACAATAAAACCATTTTTGATTATAAATATTCGCATTTTCACTATTAGGCCAGAAATATATAGAGCAGCCCTCGTATGAATATTCTCGTATTCTTATTTACAAAGTTATTTGGTTAAATAGATGATGTTTATCAAATACACAACTAAGATAGATAGATGCGAAGAATGCTGATGAAGGCCATAGCGGTCCAGAAAATGCAGCATTACATTCTGCAAGCGTCTAATTTTTCTTGTTTTCTTTGGAAAACGTCCGCATACATTTGTAAAATAAATTTTCTTTCTAAAAAGATTTTTAGAAATTAAAAATAAATGAACTTAAGCCAAAATAATTTCAATTCATTTACAAATCCTAGTTTTAGAAAAAAGATCTCCAGTTACTTGAATTACATGTATATATTCAGGTGTTTTGCATTTTTATATTACAAGGAAATTGAATAAATAAATAAATAAATTTTAATAAAGTTTTTATTTGACCTTTTTAATATTTAATAAAAAAAGACCTATTGCTTAAAAATTAAATAAATATATTAAATAAATAAACCTTATTTTTATTAAAAAAATCTTCATGATATTATTAAAAATGAAAATGCTTTAAGCCAAGACAGTTTAAAAATTCATTTACAATAATCAAATAAAATTAAATTATTGATCACAAATTTTTGGTATCTAGTCATACCACTCTTCTAATGATCTTGACTTTAAATTGATTGAAATGAAACTGAATTAAGTAGAATTACTTTTGTAATCGTGACCATTATTATGAATTAACTGAATAGCGAAGCGAAAGAAAAAATTTTTGTACAACGAATGCTCCAGCAGATTTTATTCCAACAAAAGATTCAATAACAATAACAGTGAAAAATACCGTTGTTGAATTTGTCTCCAAATCCAATGAAAGAGATTGCAGAAAAATAAAACTTATGAGATGCTTCATAAAACTGACTAAAATAAATAAAAATACAGGAATTCCTCGCATAGTACGGTTAATCGATTCCACCATTTTATTGAACTATTTGAAACCGGACTGATCGACGGACTCATAATCCTATTTACGAAGTTTTTGTTTGTTTTTTTTCTTTAATTACCTGCATTAACTATAAATCAAAATTTAAATATAATGGATACATGAGCAAGAGCATGTCGTATATTTTCATATAAACGTTTTCGTTATAATGGGAAAATACTAAAAATTCATTTTCAAGGGAAAGATCGAAAATCTCCATTTTTTTGTAATAAATATAAACCGAAAATTTTTTGTGTTCATATTAAATTGAAAATACCAACAATTATATTAAAATAAATTATTTTGGAAATTTAGTTTGATTATATTTTTTAACAAGTTTTTCCGAGAACAAATTTTCTTTTGGTAATTTCAAAAACGTATTGGAATATTTCTACTATACGCGACCAATAACGGAAGCAATTTGTTTGTAAAACGGTTATTTTTATTTATTTCATGTTATGTTGGGATCATTATTTAATACTCAATTGTTCTATTTTGTTTTTTTTTTTTTTTTGCTAATAAAATTATTTTTGATTGAATTTAAAATTGGTATTTTTAATTTTCGGATTTTTTTAAATTATATTGCCGATAATGCCGATTTATTTTTGCATATATGCCGATTTCTTATCAAAATTATATGGCACCGCTGCAGACAAGAAGCCTCTTTACTAAATATAGTCCATTTCATAAAAATATATTTAAAATCAAATTTATTCACCCTTCTCGTGTTTGGCGTTTCGTTGCAAAAACGGCGTTTTTTTTTAAGTTTTGTAATATATAAAAGATATCTCGTAACAGTTGTCATTAATCTATTACAAAATTTTTGTAGTCGAAATACACCTACGCGAAATACGAGAGGGGTGGTTATTCCGATTTGAAATCTAGTCCACATTTTTCGATAACTGATAATTTTATGGAACATGTTCTTTTTGGTCTAGAAGGCAAAACTCTTGTTCTACTGGCGATTACTGTGAAAAATATCTTTATGAATTAAAAAAGTGTCTATGCAAATGGTAATTTTTTGTGTTATTTAATGAGCAGAAACTTTTACTTTCGACGACAATTAAATATTGAAACTCAAGTTACGCACATTTAATCAGGTAACAGATAATATTTAAGATATTAATATAATAATATATATATTAATCTAGCTAATACAAATACATTTATATGTTGGTTAACGCACCTGTACTATTGTTTTCAATTTTAATTTTTCAGTTATAGTTTAGGGTTTATTAACTATTTGTCTGATATTTCGGCTTCTTATCGTATTTATTTATATTATTTTACAAGTTAAGTAGGATACGATATTCTAGTTAAAACAAAGCATATGGGCGACCATTTATTTCATATTTTTAATCATATTTTTACCTAACAATTAAATACAACAAGAAATTCGTTTTTACAAGGCGCAACATTCATAAATTTTCAACACAATGTCAGCTCGTTTTTAAATGCCTTTCTTTGTTCAAAGTAAAAATACTTCTTTGTATTAGTTACCTTAGGTACCGTGAATTAACTCCCAATAAAAAATTCAAAAATCCCATGGAAATTGACAGTTATTTTGCAGGTTATTTCATAAATTTTATTGGGAGTTATTTCATAATGAAATAAATACTAACTGGATTCTGTTGGGAGTTATTTTATTTATTTTGATAATTGGGAGTTATTGAAGTTTTATTGGGAGTTATTTCATTTGAAAATTATTTAATTCAATATAATCTTCAAGTTTTTTAGAGTTGTTTTATTTTTTTTTTATTTCGGTTTCGCTTACAAACATTTTCTATGTAGCCAGCCTTCGGCCGGGCTGAAAGATTTTCTCCTCCATGGTATTTCGAACACCGGCTTCGCTAACAAAATATTTTCCTCTTTCAATCTTCAGGTATGGTATAGAAACTATTTCATTTTAATTAATTAAAGAGCCACCTAATGAAGCTATTAAATAAGGTCTTATTTCATTATTCTGGCTGCAGAGAAAAGTTTTAGTCAGCTAAGCTGGTGTTTATTATACCATAGAGAAGAATATCCTTCCACCCGGCCAAAGGTATATTGTCTGTATAGCCGGCCTTTGGCAATATATCTATGATATATTGTATGATATCAAAGTGAAGGACCTCTTTCATCGGGAGGTACCTGTTATACCATAGAGGTTAAAACAGTTAAACAGTGCCCGGGTGTTGGGACTTATTTCACTTGGGAGTTACGAGGGCTGCTCTATATATTTCTGGCCTAATAGTGAAAATGCGAATACTTATAATCAAAAATGATTTTATTGTTTTTCAAAGTATTCCCCAGCATGATTTATACACTTTTGCATGCGCTCAAACCAGTTTTCGAAGCACTTTTTCCACTCCGATTGAGACACCTCTAAAACATGGTTTTTGAACACTTCAACAGCTTCTTCTGGCGACGAAAATCGTTGACCACGCATTTTTTTCTTGATGTGCGGAAACAAGAAGAAGTCATTAGGTGCCAAGTCAGGGCTGTACGGCGGATGACCCATTAATTCGACGTTTTGGCCGGTCAAAAACGCTCTGGTTTGAGCCGGTGTATGAAAGCTCGCATTGTCATGGTGAAAAATGATTCGTCTTCTCTTGTTGGTTTTTCGAATTTCTCCGATGACTTCAGGCAAACAAATTGTAGTGTACCACTCAGAAGTGACCGTCCTACGTTGTTTAAGCGCAACAGTCGCCACATGACCAGTTTTGCCGAAGAAACAGGCGACCATTTGCTTCGAAGTGCTTCTTCCACGAAAAACTTTCGTTGGATTTAGCTCGTCTTTGAAGACCCACACGGTCGATTGTTGTTTCGTTTCAGGCTCATACGCATAGATCCATGATTCGTCACCTGTGACGATCTTACAAACGCCTTTTGAAGCACCGCAATCGTATTTTTGCAACATTTCTTTGCACCAATCGACACGAGCCTTTTTTTGAGCGACTTTCAAATTGTGCGGGATCCAACGAGAACAAACCTTTTTTACGGCCAGGTGTTCATGCAGTATCGAATGTATGCTGGTGGAAGAAATGTCCAAAGATGTCTCTATCTCTCGGTATGTCGCATGTCGATCTTGCATTATGAGTTCACGCACGGCATCAATGTTCTCTGGTTCAACAGGCGTTTTTGGACGACCTTCACGGAATTCGTCTTTGAGCGAGCTTCGGCCACGATTAAATTCATTATAACAATTTTTCACAGTGCTATAGGATGGTGCTTCATCGCCATACAAAGATTTAAGTTCATCAATGCACTCTTGTCGTGATAATCCACGTCGAAAGTTGTGAAAAATGATGGCACGAAAATGTTCACGAGTCAATTCCAGTTTTTTCTGTATTAATTTTTTCAAGTCGCTGTAAACAACACAAATAATGGTCGTATGTCAAAACGTTTTGAGCACGATTATGCTTAAAAATGACAAACTTTCCAATGGAAATGTCAGATTGCACTTGGCAGCACTCAGTATTGCCAGGCCAGAAATATATATAGCAGCCCTCGTATTTGACGGTACCGTTACGTTAAATGTTTTTTTTTATATATTGTTGTTAATTTAACCCAAAATTTACTTCAGTTAAGTTAAATGGATAACATAACTTTTTATAAATTGCATGTTATAATTTCTAAAGCTTTTGAACACTTCTTAGTAATACTAAAGGGCTTTCAGGTCAAGCCAGAAAATGGCGATCTATAACAAGTTTTAAATAAAGGCAACAAATTTGTTCTCAACCACTCTTTTATTTATATTTGCTTGTGTGCTTTTAAATGTTATGACTACTATCTAATTGTTTAACAGTTGTCTTTATGTGCTTATTAAAATTAATTGAATTGATTATATAATTTAATGGAAAAAAGATTTCTGATTGCTAATTGATTACGTTTACAAGCAATTTGAAGATCAGAATTATTTAAGATAAATATTAATTAAAGAAAAAGAATGACAAGTAGTTAAAAGATAATTAGAATAGAAGAGCCGAACAACGAATAACACAGAAAATGGAATAACGAAATGGCCATCGAGACGTGCTTTGTCCCTCACTAATCAATATCGGTAATTAATTAATCGGGATAATAAAAACAAAAAAAAGCAAGAAGTTTTTATAAAAATAATAGTAATTTCTGTGACAAAGCCAAACTCGTACACCACACTTCAATCAAATATTATTATGTTGGTTTTAAATATTATTATTTGGTGTGCATGCCTTTATTTTTTATCACCATTTTTAATGTATTTGGCATACTGCGCACAAGGTTTTCGCAAAAACTTGGTTCAATTTTGCCCCATTCGTCCTGAAGAGCTCTTTTCAAGCCATCCTTAGACCTTATTGTATGACTACGAATTTTACGATCGAGATAGCTTCACGTATTTTCGATTGGTTTTATGTCTGGACTCTGGACTAGTGTATCATGTGTACAATTATAAAGTAGCCATGATCGCACATTGTAAGCCTTATGCTTAGGGTCGTCGTCGTCGTAAAAATAAAAGTTTTCACCAAGACAAAGTTTCTGCTTACAAACTGGCAAACTTTGTTTTAAAATGTTCAGATACATATGCTGATCCATGGTACCTTCGATAAAGTGTAAAACGCCGGGCCCAGATGCAGAAAATGTTCCCCAAACCATTACTGAGCCACCACCGTGCTTAACTGTTGGTTTCATGTTTTTGGCAAGCAACTCCTCATTGGATTTTCTCCATACATAAGGTCTTCCATCTGAACCAAACAAGTTGAATTTACATTCATCTGTGAATAATACCTGCTTCCAAAATGAAAAAAAACCTTTGTTTCATGTTCCTTGGCGAATCGTAACCTTATCTTTTGATTTCTCTTATTAATCAGAGGTTTAACTCTTGGTAGAAGGACCATTGCAATTAGCCCTATTTAATATGTTTCTTATGGTCTGTGGGCAAGTCTTTTTCAACAATTTCTACGAGTTTCGGAGCACTTAAAAATGTGTTGTTTTTTATTTGACGTAAAATATATTGCACTTTGCTTCTTGTTCGCAATCCTCTCTTCCATTTTATACCTTTTTATAATATATTGCACTGTTGATCAGCTTCTATCAACTGTCTCAGATATTTCTCGCAGCGATTTATTATTCTTATGATATTGAATTATTAAAATTTTTTTACCTCAACAGAAGTTTGTCCTCTCAAAATGGGTAGACACATTTTGTTCTCTTTTGTAACTCTTTCAAACAAAAACTCAAATAAATGACAATAAAAAAGGTGATAATGCGGAAAGTCCATATTTTTTTAAATTATTTTTACGAAATATTCCGAAGTTAGATGCAAATTAAAAGAATTTTGCCAAATTAAATAACTCCGTACGAGTTTGGCTTTGGCGTCAAAATTTGCCACTTTTTAAAATATTTATCTGTATTTTAATAAATAAAGATATATTCAAAATTTCATTTCTGATATTTAATTCAGTACATAGTTTTGTACTAAAACTAAGTAAATTTATTTTATTAGCCTATTTAGTTTTAGACATATAACATAAAGAACTTTGTTTTCATAGGTGTACGAGTTTCGCTTGGAGCTACTGTATATTGTATATATTGCTTTTTAAAAAGTTTATTTAAGATATTAAGCGCAAGCGGATTCCCGGCATCTGGTACGATACTAAAAAAGAAAATATTTCAAATTAAATTAAACAACGGGAATCCTACATTATATTAACTAATCAAATGAAAATTTTTTATTCGGAATCTTTTTGATTTTGATTTTCTTTAATCGTGCTTGATTCCTTCAAAAATAAATATTTAATGATATTCTCATAAAATAATTTTAATTTAAAACTACAAAATGAAATGTATTACTGCAGGGAAAGCATATCCACATGGCTATTTCACTACTGCGCATATAGCTCATTAGCGGATTTTACCCAATTTTGTATAGAAAACTTAAAGGACCATTATCAAGAGCCAAATTGATTAAACGAGAACTCCACTGAATCAATAATACAACTCAAAAATATTTTATACAAAACACAGCAAACATTCAGTAACTATTTTTTTTTTTTTAATTTTCCAAAAAAATTTTTTCGTGCTATTTGTTATTTATTATCCCGATTCAGGAAACTTCTCACAAACATTTTAAATAAACAAAAGACTTTTGTCCAAACAATTAAGTAAAAACAAAAATGAAGGTTTAAGCAAAAACAACAATAATCTACCACGATTTTATCTTTCTTTATCCAGTGTATACAGCTCACATTTTTTCGGCTCTTTTATACAGTTAAAAGAAGATGAAAAATAAAGTAAGAAACAAGAAACTAAGTATCACAAAACACTACAGAGATCTTCTTAAGCGGGGTAAGACATACAGTTTTTATATAAATTCAGTTCATTCTATTCATTATATTAATATTAGAATCCCATATATCAAAGCCGTACTCCAAAATTAGTCTAATATCAGATAAATGTATAAAATTATTTTGTTATACATAGTTCATTAAGCTCTAAAGACCACCTTTAAGCAAAAGCTAAAACACTTCGAGGTTTTTATCGTAATTTTGTTATATTTGCGGCAACTTAACTAAGGATCAAACCAAGACCAAGAAAATATAAAACTAATTCAGTTGATAACTGACCCTTTCACACGAAGTGTAGTCATTTTGATGTTGGTGCGGATGATTAGTGTTTCAATAATAACAAAGACAAGTGGTTAAATTTTGAGAATGCCCAATTTACATAACAACTTATATATTCAATTACTAAAGTGTCAACTTGCAATTACTTAATTTTATAATATTATTGTTAAATACAAAAAATCAAGAATAGATAATAACAAGTAAGAGTGCTATATCCAGCTATGCCGAATCTTATATATATATATATACATCACCATTTGTGTCAATCTAGTTTAGTGAAGTAACTCCAATCAAAACAGCAAATATTAGGGTGACGGCGAATTAAAAATGAAATTAAATTTTATTACTGCACATTTATATAAAAATGACAATTTTATAAAAAAAGATCCCTTCAAAGGCTTTGAAAATTTTAGAGCCCCGTAACTCGAAAAATTAACGAGCGCCAATTTTTTCACTTGATGTTTTTTTCTTATTTTTTATTTCTCTATCGCCCTGTATATTTATTTTTTTTATTGTAGTTGTTTTATAATTCCAAATGAAATGAAAATATTACAGGTAGGCGCGGTGTTTTGCCTGCTGCCTCGAGGAACATTGACCGATCACGCTGATTTCCTCTCTTTCGACACTATATCTGATCGATTGACATATTTTTTGTTTGTGAACACTAATACGGGCGGACAGACTGACATCACTCAACTGACTTCGCTATGCATAAGAAGTCAGAATATATACACTTTATGGGGTCGGAAATGGATATTGTAGAAACTACACATGGAATGACGAACTTAGATATATCATTTTTCGACAGGAACTTCTGGTGAGAAAAAAGACTTTGGAGAAGTATAAGGAGAGGGATAGTAAGGCTATTATTCCTAAGGACTCTTTAAGCAGAAGAGAGAAATGCCGGTAAAATATCAGATGCATCCGCGAATACTAGAGCTAGGCATAGCTAAGCTGATGCCATGAGAGCAGTAAGGGTCGCGTTCCTTCCAGAGGATTTTCTACAGACAGCCTTGGTAAGTGAGGAACTAATTTAACTGTTGTGGTGGAATTCTTCTTGAGAGAGAAATTAAGCCCTAGTTAAGCCCTTACCGACAGTGTCGAAAAACAGTCAGTTGATTCTCTTTTTTTACAACTTTCTTTTAGAGTAGTAATCCTTGCAAGCAATACCATCACGAAGTTTCTGCCGACTAGTGCCAGCTTGATCGCCTAGATCCTTGGGTTAAACACTAAAGCACCAAGGTTTGAATGGCCAGGCTTGCAGAGATGAGGGTAGTGTTGAGGTTATCTCTGTTGTCATCGGCCAGAAGTACACGATGTGCATAACCTAAAATGGTTATACACTCCTATATGGCCTGGCAACACTGAGTGCTGTCAAGTGCAATCTGACATTTCCATTAGAAAGTTTCTCATTTTTAAGCATAATAGTACTCAAAACGTTTTGACGTACGACCATTATTTGTGTTGTTTACAGTGACGAAAAAAATAATATAGAAAAAAATGGAATTAACTCGTAACCATTTTCGTGCCATCATTTTTCACAATTTTCAACGTGGATTATCACGACAAGAGTGCATTGATGAACTTAAATCTTTGTATGGCGATGAAGCACCATCCTATAGCACTGTGGTATAATGAATTTAATCTTGGCCGAAGCTCGCTCAAAGACGAATTCCGTAAAGGTCGTCCAAAAAAGGGCTGTTGTGCCAGAGAACATTGATGTCGTGCGTGAACTCACAATGCAAGATCGACATGCGACATACCGAGGGATAAAGACATCCTTGGACATTTCTTCCACCAGCATACATTCGATACTGCATGAACACCTGGCGGTAAAAAAGGTTTGTTCTCGTTGGATCCCGCACAATTTGAAAGTCGCTCAAAAAAAGGCTCGTGTCGATTGGTGCGAAGAAAAGTTGCAAAAATACTATTGCGGTGCTTTAAAAGACGTTTATAAGATCATCACAGGTGACGAATCATGGATCTATGCGTATGAGCCCGAACCGAAACAACAATCGACCGTGTGGGTCTTCAAAGACGAGAAAAATCCAACGAAAGTTGTTCGTGGAAGAAGCACTTCGAAGCAAATGGTCGCCTGTTTCTTCAGCAAAACTGGTCATGTGGCGACTGTTCCGCTTGAGCAACGTAGGACGGTCACAAACTACAATTTGTTTGCCTGAAGTCATCGGAGAAATTCGAAAAACCGACAAGAGAAGACGAATCATTGTTCACCATGACAATGCGAGCTCTCACATATCGGCTCAAACCAGAGCGTTTTTGATCGGCCAAAACGTCGAATTAATGGGTCATCCGCCGCACAGCGAAGCTGTTGAAGTGTTCAAAAACCATGTTTTAGAGGTGTCTCAATAGGAGTGGAAAAAGTGCTTCGACAATTGGTGTGAGCGCATGCAAAAGTGTATAAATCATGCTGGAGAATACTTTGAAAAACAATAAAACCATTTTTGATTATTAATATTCACATTTTCACTATAAGGCCAGAAATATATAGAGCAGCAGTGTATTGTTTCTGATAAAATTACATCTGTGACAGGACCAGGTTACGTGGAGAATGTTAATGAGGTATCGACAACTAGCAACGCAGCGTCTGTCGAGAGGAAATCTGGACGTCACCTGAGAAACTCTTGAAGGACTTGTGTATGCATCTCCGACCGTTAGGTAGATATGAAACATCGTATTAAAACTAGCAGTCACATTTTCCGAAGAGTCCAACCTCAAGATGCCTGAAGAGATTCTTCTTGAGAAGCCAATACCAATCCTCAAGTTGCAGTATAAGGGATTAGCGTAAAAATTGCCCAGGTGAACATACATCTCGATAAGGCCGACGTGGTAGTAATAATTATTATGTATACCAGGCATCGCCTGATCCAGGAGCCGTGAATTCAGAAGGGAAAATAAAAAAAAATGACTTCGGTATTAGTAAATCTTAAAGCGGACCAGCTAGTATCCTACTAGAAATTGTATTATCTTTTTCAGGATATATAGCACGCAACCGGTTTCTAAAATCAATTCGAGTATTCATTGGATGCAGCAACGATAACATAGTAATCGCAAAGCCTAGTGAAGCACTACAGCAACGACAGTGTTAGAAGTGATGCCAACGTTCGCCATACCATTTGAGGTAGTAATAATATAAACAGAAGAATGCAGTGCCGTTTAGACTTTCTATGCAGTACACTGAGGGAAAAAATGTGTTTTAAAATTATGAACCACTGGTATCAAATAAAGAATGAATTGTGAACAATATTTTGTTAATTTTTGGTATCAAATCTAGCTTAATGCGTTATTAGAATAAGGACGAATGGTATAAAAACACCATCAAGAACAATCGGTATTAAAATCCTGAACCAATTGTATAAAAGAACCATAAGTTAACAAATTAAGAACGACCTGTTATTATGTTAAGAACGACCTGTTATCGAATCATTAAAGATATGTTACCAAATTAAGAACAAAGCCTTTATAAGCTACCAATGTTACGTTTAGAAGTTTGCGGTATCTTTCTTTTAAGAGGACTTAAAGGAAGCAATTCCTCCACTCGGGCTCCGAGTACAGTTTAGGGAGAAATGGTTTTTATGAAAAAAAAGAGGTAATATGTGCTCTATTACGCTTTGTATGGTTTTAATATATTAACGCGTTCTCCTTATTATTTGTTTTAGTTTGGAAATGACGATGAGACCCTGTCAGTGCCATCTTAAGTGGAACAATGGCTCACCCAAAACAAAAGTCAAAACGATAGCAGCACAATGCCTCCATCTTGCTCCATCAGCAGCAAAAGACAAAGAAAGGTAAGGCACCTTGGGGGTTTGTAAATAGGTAAACTTCTGATGTAATGGCATGTAATCGTTTAACAATATTTATTGCAGGATTTAAAATCATTGTTAAACGAATCGTCAAATAATCTAATATTTAATCAATCACTTTATGTATTGTGTTATTGTATAAAGGTTTTAACAGCCATTTTCAGTCATGTGAAGTTAGCTCCCTCAATAAGAACTTCTATGTTAAACCGATTACAGAATTTACTAGTCTCCCATTACATTTATACTCAATAAATAATTCAAAATCCTATTTTAGAATAAGGTTTATATACATTTTTAGTAGCTTTAATTTATAAGTATGGAACTGAAGTGTAAAATTTATTTTAAATTAAATTTAATAAATAGTATATTGAAATATAAATTTGATTGTGTTTAAATTGTAAAAAAAAAAAAATAATAACATGAGTATCGCAATAAGAACGATGCGTTAACAAAATGAGATCGGCTTTACGTTCATGGTTGGACCAGAGCCACTTGTAGGACTTGTTTGGCATAGAATTTAAAAGGAAATCTGGAGAAACCAGGGAGTATGGCAGGGCTAACCTCGCAGGATTAAGATGTGCGAAGCTGAAAATTAGAACGTAACACCAAAACCAATTTAAAGTTCCCGTATATAGGTAAATGATTAAAGTAAATTAACACATTAAGAATGTTCAACAGTACCTATCAGGCAATTGCAGATTTAGGAATCACCTGAACATGGTTAGCATTACAACAACATATTAGATTTTGTGATTATGACGAATTAAGCATATTCTATAGAACTTTACTATCACCCGCTCTACCTTAATTATATTTTACCTTTATTCTAACTGTGCAGAAAATATTAAGCCCTAGAAGTGCAATTTCAAATTAATAATTTTTTTATATGGCAAAATACAGAACACAAAAGCGTACGATGCCTTGACGCGTAGAATGGTAAAATAAGTATACTTATAATAAACTATTAGAGTTAGTCATTAGATCTGCCAAAAATCGCATACTTTTTTCATGCGTTCATCTATGTTAAAAAGAATTTCATGTGATAAACTAAAATTGGCAACTAATTGTATAAGTTCTACAAGAATATAATTACAATTTTGCAATAATTGTTTTAAATTCACTAAAAAACTCACACGACAGTTGACCAAAACATCACATGTAAC
This sequence comes from Gymnosoma rotundatum, assembly GCA_916610165.2. Taxonomy (NCBI): domain Eukaryota; kingdom Metazoa; phylum Arthropoda; class Insecta; order Diptera; family Tachinidae; genus Gymnosoma; species Gymnosoma rotundatum. The sequence continues at coordinate 67,594,112 of OU744339.1, forward strand.
CTTAAATTCAGAAAATATTCGTAGATCGTATGAAATGGGGCACATTCAGCTTTTTACTCATTGTAATCTTAAAGGGGTCAAACAATGGAGAAAGAATCGACAAATGAGCAAACAGCTATTAAAGTGAACTACTCTTAGCCTCTTTTAAGAAGTCCGTACAATCTAGGCACTTTGCTTCAGGGATGCCAAAAAGAGCTAAAAGTACTAATTTGAAAAAAAAAATAACGTTTTTTATTTATATATCCATTTTATTATAATAGTATAGATATTTTTGAATTTAAAACGAAGGTTTTAATTAACACAAATATTTTCATAAGTAAATGTACTAACGTATCAAATTTTTGGAAATAGAATAAAACACAAACAGTCATTTTTTAAAAGAGTCAAATTATTTTTTTTATTTATTTTAATTTATTTTTTGCAAAAACGTTTGGTGATAAATTACACTGTACAACAAAATCAAATTTTTTCAAAAATTACAAGGTCCGGGCTATAAATTCTGGTAGAGGAGACAAAAAAAAGATATACGTGTATCGGCGTTTTGAAAGTTTACATCTGAATTTCATTGGAGAGGGGGTTAAAGTTTCCCAGCTCTGGCACATTCTTATTGTTAAACGGCTTAAAAAACCATGTGACCCTTACATTTTAGGTATAAAATGTGTTTAGCAAATTTATGTAAAATGTTACGGAGAACATTTTTGTAGAAATGTTAACCCTCTAACTCCTCAAGATATGGGTCTTTTTTGTCCTTCTTTTAAAAAAGAGCCAAAAACACCATTAAAACATGGTTTTACAGGGTTAAAATGTTCCACAAAAATGTTACCCGTTAAATTTTACTATAAGTCCCTGAATACACCAAAAAGGAAAATTCAACCATAAAGTCAGAAATAAGACGCAACAAAAGAGAGCTTAGGGTTAATTTCGCATTTATTAAGAATTTTGTTTTAAAGCAAATTTGGATAGCATTAATTACATTTTTTTTATCTCTAGGCAATTCCACTTCATTATCATATAATGTCCAGCATATTTCAGCGCTAAGCGAATGAATGCTTTTACCTTTATCTTACGAAAATTGTTATTACTCACTGCCCTTTTATATACCTTTTATTACGTGTGAAAAGAAATAATAATTGTGGTTTTAAAAAATCTGTTTTAGAAAAAACCAATTCGAGAATGTCCATAGACCAAAAAAAAACAGGTAAATATAAAAAAAAATTTCAATTGAAAATTAAAAGGAAAATGTTTCATTTAGAATAACAAATTTGAAAAAGCAATTAAATTTTATGATAAATCAGGGGTGGAATCGTTACATCCGTGTTCGTATCGACAATCGTACGAAAAAAAATTACATGATACGTTAATCGTATGAACTAAATGGCATTATGACATACGATTGTAAACGGATCGTAATTTTTTGAATGAGTCACAATAGTTTTGAAATTAAAATATTCTAAAGCTAAAGAAAGAGTATTCAGGCTGGTCAGTTTTTTAATTTTGTTGTTTGCAAAGGTCAAAACCGATTTTTTGCCTATAGCGCTCGATTCAAGGACTGCTGCTTCAATTAGCACTTCTTCACTTGGCACCAGCAGCTTTTCTTCATAAAGGCTTCCTTCATTCTGGTTTTTCAATTAAAAAAAAAACTTTTTTCTTTGCTTGATAAATATTTTTGATCAGCCAAAATTATAAATATAAATATTTTCTTGCAAAAATATAAATTGCGAATTTCCTATTTTAAAATTATAACATCATTAACTGGTGGTAATAGTGCGTTCATACACTTGGAAAACTCATCCCATAATCTGTTAGCATTAGATTTTAATATGCCCAATTAGGAAGCATGTTTTTTGCCAAATTTTTGTGTTCATTCATGAATCTTAGATTTAACTTATTGTAATAATAACTTTATCATAAACTAAAATTAAATTTGTTTAATTCGCACTTTTTTTAGCGAATTTGTTGCATTTTTCATCTTATTCGAACTAAGTTTTGTTAACGTATGACAGTTCGTAAAAAATGTACGTTCATGTATACGATAACGTATGTTATAATCTGCGTTATTGTTAATTACCATCCGTTAACGTATGTCATAATCCGAAAAACGTATTTTTACGATACGTGTTGTACGTTCACGGATGTAACGATTCCACCCCAGGTCAATTTGGATGCACAAAATAATGTAATTAGTAATTGTGGTTGTTAAAATTCCACAAATTTGGGAATGTCCCTAAATAAAAACAGGTACTAGAATAACAAACTGTTAAACCATTTTTACAAGTTATATTTTAAATACTTGAAAAAGCTTTAAAATATTTTCTATAAATTATTTTAGTGTTCCATCAACGGGGCCATTCCTTCCATGATTGGCAACTAGAACGATTACTAACAGATTAGTAACGATAATTTCTACATAAAATTTACATTTAAAACAAAAACCAAAAAAATTTGTTTTCAGTTCCCGTTTTGGATATAAATTATGTGAAGAATACTTAATTCTATAAAGTAGTGGTCCTAGGCATTTATTATATGAGTATTCCCCTTGAATCTGTATTTTTTATAATCGTAAAATAATTTTTTTCAGCCAGAATAATGATAAAACAACACCTTATTGAGGCCATAAATACATTTTCAATTACTTCGCAAAATTATTTCTCCCCTTAAAGACTGTAAATACCAAGTAAGAGCGCTATATTCGGCTATGCCGAATCTTATATACCCTTCACCATATAGTATATGTAAATCTAGTTCAGTGAAGTAATTCCAATAAAAAAGCAAATATTGGGGTGACAGATTTAAAAAAAAATTGGTACTGCATATATATTATTTTACATAAAAATTTCATCAGCTCTTAATGCTATTTCCTTAAAGATTTTTTCAAAATCTTTAAAATGATATCCATATTGAGATTTCAAAAAATTGGAAAATTTCTAAGCTCCGTACCTCGGCGAGCTCCAATTTTTTCACTTGATGTTTTTTTTTCTTATTTTTTAAAAATGCAGTTTGGTATTCCTTTGCGATGGTTAGATCCAGGGGAACTTAATGACGCTACATGTTACGTGTGCCAAAATATTTCCATATTAAAATTGAATAGATATAGGCGAAAGAGTTTTGTATACAAAACTGTGCCATCAGCCATGCTGCCATTTCCGCATTCTGACGAACTCCCAGTACCTGTGCTACAACTTCGAAGTCCTAGTCATTATGTTGATGGAACCATTGCTGAAACAGGAACCTTTTATTGCGTTCATATGTCAACAAAAATTCATTTTTTAAATTAAATTGGATTACTTTGAGAACCAGTTGCCAACAGAATCTGATGAGCATGGTGAAAAATTTCATGAGACATGCGCAGCCATTGAAGAACGCTATAAAGGTAAAAGCATTCATTCGCTTATCGCTGAAATATGCTGGATTTTGTATGATAATGAAGTGGAATTGCCTAGAGATAAAAAAAATGTAATTAATGCAATCCAAATTTGCTTTAAAACAAAATTCTTAATAAATGCGAAATTAACCCTAAGCTCTCTTTTGTTGCGTCTTATTTCTGACTTTATGGTTGAATTTTCCTTTTTGGTGTATTCAGGGACTTATAGTAAAATTTAATGGGTAACATTTTTGTGGAACATTTTAACCCTGTAAAACCCTGTTTTAATGGTGTTTTTTGCTCTTTTTTAAAAGAAGGACAAAAAAGACCCATATCTGGAGGAGCTAGAGGGTTAACATTTCTACAAAAGTGTTCTCTGTAACATTTTACATAAATTTGCTGAACACATTTTATACCTAAAATGTAAGGGTCACATGGTTTCTTATGCCGTTTAACAATAAGAATTTGCCAGAGCTGGGAAACTTTAACCCCCTCTCAAATGAAATCCAGATGTAAACTTTCAAAACGCCGATACACGTATATCTTTTTTTTTGTCTCCTCTATCAGAATTTATAGCCCGGACCTTGTAATTTTTTGGTGTGTTGTACAGTGTTATTAATTGAACAGCAGGCATTTTCAGCAATATTTTATATGAATTAAAGTCATTCTTGATGCTCTCTTTCTACTTTAGCATTAGAGTACGGAATGGCAAATAAATTAAAATTTATAATAAAAAGAATTTTTAACAACTGAATTTTGGAAATGATCTCCTCAATCCAAATTTTATCGCTTCTTTCTTAATTATTTATCGGTATATAATTAAAAACACTATTACGTATGCCAGCTTATTGGCAAAGAAAAAAATAACCAATGATGTAGTTGCAAAAGAAGTACGCTAATTTTTAGAAATTTAATGTATAACTATGTATATATATATATATATATACTCGTATATATATATCTGTGAAAACACCTAGAACTATTTTCCTCAAAACTAGTTGAGTGCAAGTCGGTGGAAACGTAGTATAAATACATAATTTAACTTTATCACTTTAAAAATAAACATTTTGGGATGTTCTTAAAAAACCTTAATTAATAAAGTCTGTTGGGGTGAAGTACTATATAGGCCATCTACTACTCAACTAGTGAACGTGGCGCCGGATAGGCTTTCCCTGCAGTAATACATTTTAAGAAAACTTCAAAAATGATTCCAAATAATAAATTCCATATTGTTATATACATAAGTGAGTTTTAATAAAGAAAGATTTTTCTTTTATATTTTAATGTATAAAAATAAATTTAGGTAAAAAATAGTAAGAGCATTATAAATATAAAAATAGTAAGAGCATTATAAGAGAATATCATTTAGATCAATTAATAGAAATTCTAAAGCATTTCATGGATGCTTCGACAGAACTGGAAGGCAGCTCCTACATAACAATTCATTTAGTTCATCCGCACATAAGAACACTTAAAACCATATGTAATAGCATCAATAATGATGAATCTAGTTTTATTTCAGAATTTAAAAAAAAATTGCACGAAATTTTAGTTACGCTAGTAGATCCCAAGATCACAATTTTTCACAAATTAGCAATATTTTTATTCCGCCAGCTAATCAATTAACCCAATTTAATATTGAAGAAAAAACTGAAGTAATATTAAAGTGCAAATCGTTGTTACAGTCTTATTGTAATGACACATACTCAACTACTTCGTTCATTGAAGCAAATTCTTCAAAAATTTATTCATTGTTTGAAAATTATGTGCAACCAATAGAAAAAGCTAATTCAAGCGAAAGCATAATTGAAAATGAAATAGCCAAGTATGAAAATACTATTGTGCCTCTAGATAACAATTTTAATACTCTTAAGTGGTGGCATGATAGAAAAAATGCATTCCCTATGTTGTACAAACTAAGCTGCCGAATATTTTCTATACCAGCATCTAGTGCTCCTTCAGAAAGGATATTTTCTATTGCTAGGGCTCGTATTACAGACAAGAGATCAAAGCTTGGTTATAATGAAAAATCTTTTAATAATATTTTATTTGTAAATATTAATTCAAAAGACTGATTTTTATTTTGACTAGAAATACTTACAGATACTTTATTTTTTAGTTTAATTGTTATTTTTTACAGCCTTATTCATAAAGAATAACTTAGATCTAATATGCATTTTCAGCAAACTTTTCACGTAATGCTATTTGATTTTAAATTAGAAATTTTTTTTATAACTTCATTTAATATTTAAAATACTTTTACACTAAAGAAAAACATAAAAATTAGATTGTTTTTCTTTTCCTTATCGTAACGAAAGAAATCTTCCGAAATAAATAATGTACACCTGTAAAACTTATTAAATAATCATAATAATATTTTTAATTAATTCATACGCATTAAATCTTAAGACTCATTATTTGTTTTTGAAATACCTATTTATATATTTATTTATCTTGAATAAAGCATAATATAAAAATTTATAATATTGGTTTTTTTAAAAAAACAATAACGGTTTTTTTTCATTTTAAATTAATACGTATTACTGAATATTACTTCGCAGCATACAATAAATACTTATGGTACAACCATCAATATCTGTTTATAGGTCTGTCTGCGTACACATATTTTGCATAATTTTCTGCAAAATGTTGCAAAATCTTGCAAAATGTTGTCTGCGTACTCCAAATTTGTTTCAGCGAGAGAGCCAAAAAGAGAATTTTTTGACAGTTGGCAGTTAGAGAACTTGCAAAATGTTACTGGAGAAATTTCTTCTTGCAAGATTTTGCAACTAGTTTGAACAGCTGTTTTTATTTACTTTTTGAATGAAATAATTTTTGTGAAAAAAATAAAAATTGAAATTTAACAATGGCATAGGTAAGTAGTTAGAATTGTGTTGATTTTTAATGTTTATAATAAATTATAATAAACAAAACAATTTTAAGTATACTACAAAATAGATGCATAGGCAATGATATATTTTCCAGTGTAAAGCCTTTTCTTATGAAGCCAAAACAAAGAAGTTGTGTAAAGCTGTATGTGGAAGAAATAGTGCCCAATTACTGCAAAGAGGAATTTCGAAGACATTTCCGAAAATCGAGGTTCCTGTTTAAAATCCTATGCCATCGGTTTTCAATTTAATTTTGCGTAAATCTTTTGCTTTGTTATTTCAATTGTATACACACCGATCAGCTGTTTTCTTGCAAGATTTTACTGGATGCTGTCTGCGTACTTTTTGATATATTTTCAGCCGACAGAGTAAAATTGGTCTTACTCTCCCAAAAAAATTTACTGAGTATTAGCTACTGGAAAAGTACCCAGACAGACCTTATATCAGTTTGGTAAAAACATAGGAGAACAGATATGTTACTCTCATTCTCTCTTTACGCATCGCATCCATCCAAAGAGAAAAAGTAACAATATCAACTTATATCAGAAACAGCGTTGCCGCTTTGGTCCAATTGGACCAAACTTGGTAGTTTTTCGTTTTTAAAAAACAGTTTGGTAGTTTGGTTGGTTTGTTGCATTTTTTTTTAAATTTTTGGTAGGTTTTCCTTCTGTAGCAATTTTTTAGCAACAGTAAATTTTTTACCTTCAAAATTCAGAACATAAAATAAAAAAATGTAACTTTGAATTAAATAAACAATAACTGTGAATAGTTTTACCACTGTTTTCAAAAACTGTTTTAGGTGTAATAAAAACATCTCTGCTTTTTTGCATAAAGATGATTAAAGCTATAGCCATCTTTGGTTTTAGAAACGCGAACAATATTATGAAATTGAAGTTAACAATATTTTTGAGTGAAGGCTTATTTACAAGTGTTTGTATTAAAAAAATTAACAGACAAAATGGAAAAGTAAGTAAACTTTTTTAATTGTATATATGTACCTATTAATTACATAAATATTTACTAATATTGCAGTAAAAAAAAAATTTAGAACCCAATGGTTGAGCGAATTTGATTGGCTCCAGGAAAGGGATGGGTGTTCATTCTGCATAGTATGCTCTAAAACTATTTTAAATCATAACATCCATCTTAAAAATCACCAAAAGACAAATTTCCACCTCAAGAGTTACGGAAAAAACCAAGTGAGTATAACAGAGTTTATGTGCAAGAAACGCATTTTTAAATTTTTGGTAGGCTGTAAACGATTTTGGTAGGATTTTTGAAAATTATTGGTAGGAAGTCAATTTCTTGTGTGGCAACGCTGATCAGAAACATAAACGTACTCACCAATACGCACTCATAAGAGTAGGCACACAAAAACTGATATAAACAGATATATCTGTGCACGTCTTTAGTGTGAGTTATAAGTTAGGATAAGTTAGGATAAGTTATTAATATGTACAGCAAAAGGTGAGAAAGTTGTTTGTTTTCTTTGGGTAAGATATCAAGTTTTAACAACATACATTTAGGGTTGTAAAATTATTTATTTTTTCTGTTTATTAACGTTTACAATAAGTTTGCCTAAAGATAAGTACATTCTTACGTAGGAACATACATATGTATATGCGTTTAAATTGAATAATAAGAAGGATATCACAATTTGGGTATTTATTCGTATTGCTATTTAATTATTATGTGACAGAATCAGCAAGAAACATGAGTTTGTTATGCAAAGTACAAAATATAATTCCTTAGAGATGAAAATATTAAATTTAAAATTATTGTTTAAATTCGAGCAGTAATTGCTTACACTAGAATATCTATTTCTGCTAGTTTTACTTTATACGATATAATTGGTGAAACATTTGAATAGTGCATGAGGTAAAATCGTATTCAACAGTACAAGTCCTTTTAAGCTTTCCATTTGTAAGTCTTCTACGGATGCACGAGGTCAAGCCACAAAAGTGTGAAAGCACAGCAGAATATTAATGGCGGAATTGATCGCGTTAGTTTAATTTTTATTAGAAACATTGTAACAAATATTTGAGGAAGAAAAAATATAGTTTTGCTTAATGAACGAGGTACACTGGTAGCAGATAGGTTAAATTCAATTGCGGTATGCATATTTTTTATCGTTAAAATAAAGTTCTTATTTCTTAAATAATAAAATTCTTATACTGAATTTATATTTAGGTTAACTTAGTTTCTGTAAATAAATATTTTTTTGTTTTTTTTTTTTTGTTTTTATTATTTTCATAATTAAAGATTTCAATTAAGAAAATTCAGCTTGACGTACAAATGTAGTTAAGTCCATCAAGCAGAAAAATCTTTGGTAAACTATATTACTAATATTTTATTTTCATTTAATCTTAATACTTATAAGTTCAAAAATCGGAAAATAAATTGCGTTTGTGTATAATAAACAGTATTAACAGTGTTTTTACTATTGCGACTTAATAATACTAGCGTTGTTAAAACTATAGTTTAAGTACTGAATATTCCTATTGAATTGGGCATAAGTTCACAAGCCAACATACATTCACAAAGTTTTCTTAAATTGAAAAAAAGTTTTTATGAAATAGTTGTTGATTTTTCAGTAATTAAATAATAATTTGCATGTTTGTTCGATCGTGACACAAAATATTAGCCCTTTAACATCACATGAAATTGAAGTTTAATTTTCTACTTGACATTTAACATCGCAAAGATTGAGTACATAAAATAAAATATCTAAAAATTATTTAAAGGCAAACCATTTTAAATTCCCTTGGAAACTATGAAAACGTAGATGAAAAATCTAAAAAAATGCAAACACTTTCCCTAATATTGATAGCTTTGCGATTTAGCTCTTTATTATAAGCAAAAGCAACAACAAATCAAATTTTCTTACTGGCAATCAACGCAATAAACGAGAAAACGCCAAGAAGCCATTATAAAATGCATGAAATTATGGTGATTCATTTGATGGTATTTACTGCTTGACAGTCAATTCTCAGAGGATGCAAGTGAGTGACATAACTGCCGATTGAAGCTTTTAAGAAAACTTGCATGAATTTTGTACTGTTAAAACAATTATTTGGCATTTAGTGTGGGATTTCCTTCTAACCACTCCCACCAAACATTTTTGTCAAAGTTATTTCGAACGACATTCTTCTTACGTTATCTTAGAGCGAAAACTCTAAAGTGAAATGTTTATGGAATTCTGGAGTTATAAAACAATTTTAGAAAACTCCTTTTATTTTTAAAAGAGGTCAAAATTTGCCTCATCGAGTGACATAACAAAAAAAAAAAAAAAAAAAAAACAAAAGAGCATTAAAATGTTATAAAATGTTGCTAGAAAAGTAATGTGGGATAAACATTAGGGAAAGTTTGCAAACAATGCAAAAAACGAAAATTATGTTAAGGACTGAACTGTAAAAACAAAACTACCAACCAACTAAAAATACCATCGTATTGTTAGACATGAAACTAAAAATTCGAACTTTGATTTTGTGATATTTGAATATATTGAGTTTTGGGTGGCTGGGTATGTGTGGCGTTCAAAATAATAGAAAGATTTGAAAATGTCATAAAAGGAAATAGGAGGACGACACCACTAAGTTCACATGTAAAATATTCTAGAATTATAAAGAATGTATGTATGAATAAAAAAATTTTGAAAATGTAATCGAGTAAGGAATTAAGCATTTTTGGCGAAAGTACTTCTCATCAATCACTGAAAATCGATTACAATAATTATTGTAGGAAATAATGATCATCATTATTAAGGAATTTAAAGTATTCTCTTTTAACATAAAGAACTAGTTTCATTACTAGTGTTTACTTCTGTACAATGGTGATTTCCCATCATTGGCTAACGTCGATGAATTCACCCAAATGTGCGACAAGGGCTCTCCGATCGTATTATATTGTCTCTTTATTTAATTTTTTTTAGATAACATTGTAGTTTTTTTAACAATCATGAACTTAGGCGCCATTTGAATTTTTTGTATTACTAGCTGTCCAACTTTTGTTAAGGCAGATCGCCATATTTAATAAAATTGAATTTGTTTTAAAATAAATTGGAGAACTCTTTTAAAACAACAACTGTGGTTACCTATTACGTTTGATATTTTGGAAACAAAGGGAAGTATCAGAGTGCATTTTTTATCAATTGGCTGCACTTTGCTGAAACCAACATATACTTGCTGTTTCTAAGTAGAAGGACAGAACCATCCTCCCATAACCTTGTATAACTAGTTTCTTTTTTGGGAACTAATGTATGTATGTGTTTTTAACCGAGTAGCAAAATATGGCAATCACAAAAACAAGTCATTATATTGCAAGTACTTTTTAAGGTAATGTCGAATTTTTTGCTGAGATATAGCATAACATTTTGAAATGCATTTATTTAAGACAAAGAAATGTCGGGCCTTGCGGCGAGATTTTGCTGTATGTATTCATGTGATGCGTGTTTGCGTTGGTGTTGTTTTTTCATAACTTATTAGCCTTTAACACGTCCATAGTTGGTGTCACATTCAAACGTGTAGATTGGTGGTATTATGTTTTACAGGCGCATACTAACATACAATTATATATATACATATATATATATATATATTTTTTAGTTTTACTAAAAACATCTGAAAATAAGTAGATATTCGAATGTTTGTACAGGGAGGTAAATAATTTTCTTGTTTTTATTTTGTTTTGATTGTTTGTTTTGTATCGAAACTTTTGTTTTTAAGTTCTTTGTTAGGTCCTTTTTATTTTATGTAAGATTATTTTTTCTAATTTTATCATACTTAAGTCATACATATGAATATGTTTTGTTTGCTAGTATGTATCTTGTATTAAATTTTTTTATATTATTTTTTATTTTACTTTTGTCAAGATAATCCGATGATTTTCTTTAAAAAAGTGCTCTTTCCACAACAATCATATATATATATCAACATGTCTGGCCATTATAACAAATATTTATAAAAATTTTTTGTTCATATTAGGGTACAGTCTCTGTTACCTAATTGGAAGCCCATTCAGCAAATTGTTTTTTTTATTTCATTCAGTTAAGAAATATACATTTTCACAAATACGAAAATTTAGATTACACCAAAATGAATGGGGTGCGTTATCAAACCTAGAAGTAGTTTCGTTATAAGGCATTTAAAAAATAAAACAAACCAGATTTTAAGACATTTAGGATTAATTTCATAATGAAATAATGGTGAAATTTTTATTGAAATATTTTCGAAGTTGTGATCGTCGCTCTATAGCGCCTTTTTCCAAAACCCCTGCCAAAAATATAAAATTTGATGTCGCAATTTTGTGAAATGAATGAACATATCGTATAAAGACCTTCTTACTAATCCCAATTCAAAACAATTTTTCTTATTTGGATATAAAATTATAGCTGGTAGAGAAGCTAAAAGTCGATAATTTTTATAAAGTAATCTTGAAAATCTTGATCTTGAAAAAAGAACAATATATTTTAGAATTGAAGTGTAAGAAACATTGCCGTTTGTTCGTTACTTTTTCGGTAATATTTTATGGTTACGTTTATTTTTTATTAAAAAAGTGCCAAAATATTTACCCTACTTTTTCAGCAGTTGCAGTTTTCAGACACCCTTTATTTAAGTAATTTTTACAAATAAAATAGAGCATATTTAAAAATCACCAAAAATCCTCCCACCCATATTTTGCACAATATTTTAAATAATTTAATAATTTGAAATGTGAAGGAAGCTTCAAGTTTCAACTCACAGTGGCTTGAAAACGATTTATTTTGGACATAATTGCATATAAAATGTAACAGCGGAAAAGCCGTCGGCTTCCTAGGATAAAGGGGTATCCCAAAGTTGGGTTACGTCTGGCAAAAAAGAAGCAGTGCCATCTAAGGCTTACTGAGGTATCGCCGGTGATAAAACTTTAAGACTTAATGGATCATACAGCCAAACGCAGTATTTAATATTTGACTGAAATAAAAGAACTACTTCCAGATGGGCTTACAATGATAAATATGTTGGCATGTGATACATCATTCGGTCGAACCGCATACAAACAACCAATATCGATAAATGACACAGCTCTTACAGATGCAAATATGTTAAATATGTTATCAATATGTTATCAATTCATTTTTGCCATCCGATATTTTTTCAATTTGCAAAAGAGTCTTCAGTGATAATCGAATCTAACATTTAAATTTAGGACTAATATTTAATAAGGAAAGTGTAAAAAGTTAATAATTAAAAAACAAATAAACTACAAAAATTTGATTCATTGACGAAATATTAGTAAAACAACTAACTGTACTCAACATATTCTTCGTCAATTGATCTACTCTTGGCAACAGTTTATGAATGGCCTAGTAAAAGGTCACATCAAATATAATTATGTGGTCACCAACTGGCTAGTACACGTAAATTAATTTATTACACTAATATTAAAATTATTTTTAAAATGTGTATCTTTTATATAAATAAAAATTATAAAATAAGTTTAACATCTTATCTTATAGTGGTATTTTTTTAGACTTATGAGAATATCATTTAAATCCCAAGAAGTTGTGTTTTAAATGCTTTTTAGTTTTTATGAATATCATTACATTAAAGGATTGCATTTTTACAATGAGAAAGCAGTTATTTGGAATCTAAAGGCCTTAAAACCCAAGTGCTTTTAACCATTAAAAACATCTTCGTAACTTCAAATTTTATATTTTTTCAAACGAAAAAACTACTGCTTTCGTGGGCTTACAGCCATGCCAGGTTAAATATTTTTAAGTGGCAGGGAAGATAACCACATTGTTTTATTCATTTTTTAAATATATTTATTGCTTTAAAAATTATGATGTTTGTAATAAAAACTGTAAAAAACTTGCGAATTCTTTTTTCAAAGGCTTTTTAAAAATTTTTAAATAGCTTAGTTACTTTAAAACTTATGATTTTCGCAACAAAAAAAAAATCAAATGATACTTTTCTGCTACACGAACCTCTGTAATACAACAATACTACAATACATATTTAATAATTTGACTTACATATGTTTACACAGAAATTTTTTGATCTAAAACTACCTATTAATACCTAGTGTAAATTTTAAAAGGCTTGCTTCAACAAAAAAAATATATTTCTTTACATTTATAGATACATAAATAAAAGCTTAAAATTGTTTTTTTGAGTTACAATTAGTTTTCAAAAAAATTCATTTTAAATTTGTTTTATATACACGGAAATATATCATTTGTGAGGTATTAACCCAAAAAAGTGTTTAATTTTCAATTATTATGTGTACTATCGCGATTTGACACATAAATTAATTTTTTTGTACAATACATAAAAGTCTTTTACAAGAGTTAGGAGTACGTTTTGTGGTTTATAATAATTGGTTTTTGTTGTTTGCATGAGTAGCAGGAAAAAAAGTAATATTTATGCTAATTATAGTGCTAATTTTCTTTTCTTCTTTCACTGTTGGTTGTAGTTATTTCAATTGGAAAGAGTTAAAATACTTCTTTGATATTAAGGGCGTTTTCTTTGTAATATATTTTATTTAAATTATAAATTTATAAGCAACAATATGTTTAAAGAATTTATTTTTCGTAAATATAAATTGTGGAAGAAAATTAAAAAAATAAGGTTTGACATAAGGAATACAGGATTTGTTGAAAAAACCCAATTCTTGTTTCTCCATCTAATATTCAATAATCAATATCAATTCTTGTTTTATGAAAAGTGTGAAAATTATCTACCATATTTTTAATGGCTGAAGTTATTTTTATGTATTTTACATATTACAAGGAAACAGTATCACCAGGATTTTTACAATGTTAATAAATTAAAAATTATTTAGTTATAATTTTATTGATATGCACCCAACTTTTTTATGCTGGGCAGTTGAAACGTAAATACAAAATTTACCCATTTCATGACGAGGTTTATCGAGGGAAGGCATTGTAAAAAATACGATTAAACATGAGTTTCCAAGGAACACTTAGAAAAATATTTTCGTACAATATTGTTTTGAAAAACAAAAGGAAATAAATTTGTAATTTAATGCTTAACATATGGATAAGAAAATAAGTTTTATTTAGTTTAATTTAATTATTTAGAATTTTTATAGTTCAGTTAATAAATAGAGAACTTGTAAAACAAACCTGGCTTTTAAAAATGCTATTTATAATTTCGTAAAACATTCCTGACCAAAGTTTTTAAGTTTCCTGAATAAGCTACTATGACCTGTGTTTCCGAATGTAAATAAAAACTTTTAATTTTTCTCAACGTTTCGTCAATTATTTGTTGACTTCCTCAAAGGGATATCTATTTAATTTTTTCAAAATATATACAATGTTATTAAATTTATAAAAATTATTTTTACATTTAAAAAAACTTACAGTAAAATTATATACATAAACAAAAACAAGTGTAAATATAAAACACTCAAAACAACTTGAAGAATACGTAACATATTAACATTAATTTAAACCAAAAAAACATAACTAAAAATAGTATCACAGTTTGTTCATATGAATTGCTACTCTGTAATTTACATTTATGTTGTCCGTATCTGACTAAAGTTTCTTTGTAAAATAGTTGTTTCGCACAGTAATATTATTACAAGTTACAACAAACATTCTGGAAAATATCCCATCATAGCTCTGTGAACTTGGAAATATATGTTTAGAAATTTTAACCAACATTTTATGTGAAAGATGAAAGTTATATGAAATAGGAAAATATCCACCTTTTTTTATAAAAAGAACTGTAAAGAAAGGGAGGCTTTATTTGGTAAAAATATTTCGTAAAATTAATGCCCCACATTATTTTGATAATGTACATCAGCACGCACTAACTATAAATAATTTATGTCTATAACCTCTTTTGCAATATTCTTTTGAATTTTTTTGAAATATTCTTTTAAATAATACACATTTATTACAAATTTTACTGATTATTTTCTGCTAATTATTATAGGTTTTTCATTTGAAAGCAGCACATATGAATTTGATCTTATGAAAGTTGATTTTTTATCGTTCTAGGGCAAAGCCTGTAGAGGTAAATGATTTAGTCTGCACAGAAAATCACATTTATTGCTATAAAATTGAAGTAAATCTAAATAAGATAACTTTTAATTACTGTAGTAGAAAATATCAATTAAATGGATTGCATTTTCAGAACAATCGAAAATGTAATTTTGTTTTTGCACTCATTTATTACAAGACGGCATCTGAAATATCATTAATAAACAAATATTAAAATTTCTAAATCCCTTGATTTTGTTACAATTCAATTGTCGCCACACAATTATTGATTTCTATTTGCATATCAAAAACGTACATACATATAAACAGTTTACATTATTCGTATTCATTCACCCAACGCCTTTAAGTAAAATCGAGTTTTTCTCGCTACATAAAACACTACTTTTAATTAGAAAGTGTATAAAGCATTAGTTTATTTCATTTTCAGTTGGAAACAAAACAAAAATTGTGTTTTAAGAAAACAAATTAATTTGCGTTTTTGACACGCAAAATTCATAATTATATACTTTTTGTTTTGTTTTTATATATTTATTTAATATTTTGTTGGATAGCATGTTCGCTTGTAATCGGTTTCTATCGCCTTCTAGTAGTAGAAAATTTTCTAATTTCGCTGAATTTTTTATTTGGTATTTCCGTAGTTATTACCGGGGCTGTGAGTTGTGTTTTCGAATAAAATAGCCAGAAATATATGATAGCCGCACCACCCGCCCAGCACGGATAGTATAGCTGAGTTTATGTGTATGAATATTAAAACAAAAGCACCAATTTTTCACGTTCGCCTAAGCTAAATTAAGTCGTGGTTTCTGAAGGGACATATTTTTTTCTCCACTGCGACCTTAAAGAATCTTTAACTAAGATTCTTTCAGATCTTTAATAAAGATCCTTTCAGATCCACCTCTTGCATTGGCATTGCATTGGCGTCTCGCCAATATTTTTGTGGTGTATGTTTTTAAAGTGAACAAATATGAATTTTATCTGCCATATTCATAGAAAATAAAATAACTTGGAAATTGTTTTATGACAATTTTCTCATGCAAATTTGTCCTAAAATATATTTCAAATCTATTTTGATTTTCTATGAATACAGCAGTATATATTTAAATTACAATTAGATTTATTTTCTCCAAAACACAAATTGAATTTTTATTTCGTTTTTAACTGAAATTGAAATAAAATATTTTTGACACCTAAAAACTGAAATGTATTACTGCGGGCAAGGCATATCCATATGACCATTTCATTACTGCTCATATAGCTCATCAGTGGATTTTACCCAATTTTGTATAGAAAACTTGAAACAACAATGATAACAATAGTAAATTTCACGAAAAGTAATTTAAAAGTCTACAGTTTGACAGAAGTAGCGTTTTTAATGCGTCTTTTTATCTTTGTTAAAAAGAGGATACTTTGGGCTTTAATTTGAGGTGTAAGCTTTTAAGAAGAGAATAGGTTAAAGGTTTTGAAATTATTTTTAAATTTCAATTATTTATCACAATTAGTGAGTATAACAAACTCCATTTGTGCGAACTTTGCATCAAGTGATCTAGGACTAGCCAATGATAAAATTAAATTTGCCTAAATTGTCATTTTGCATTAATTGTTTTATTGGCCGAAATCGATAGAAATCAGTTCACGAATTAAATTTGTTCCGGAACAAAATTTCTTCGAGAATACGGCTTTAAAGCTAAGAAATGTTTTAAATGTACTGATATTATTGTAAACAGTAGCCGATCCATAAAATGTTCAGAACTAACCCATATAAATTTATTTTATTTATTGAGTTCAACACAATTTAATAGAATAAATTATTGTATTTAAGTTTTGCTTAACTTCGTTATTAGTTGTGATTAATTGCTAAGAGAAAAGTAATACTAAATTCCAGCAGAATTCAATAGTTTAGATCTAAAAAATTAATGACCATAATCGAATCTATTTGGCTGCGCTCAAACGAAAATGGTACCCTACTTTTGACTATGCGACGGATTTGTAAATATTTTTTTTCGTTTAAAGTTCTAAAAAATACATTATTTAATGGCTGTACTAAAGTTGTATTAAAAAGAAATAACGCAACATTGAAACTACAAACATTCTTAATTATTGCATTATTTCTTATTATCAAGAAAAAGTTATTCCAATTAATAATGTAGATGTGTTCAACCCGTATGTAAGGCAGCTTACTGTACGATCTGGTAATAATAATATAATTTTGATTTTTGGTTACCTAAATGGCATTTAAATTCTTAATGGAACTTATATAATTCATAAGATAAGATTTTTAATGATGCCGTTGTCGAATAATTTCGTCCATGGTCGGCTTTAAAGTTTTTTTTAAGGTTTAGCTGATTAATTTACTCGCAGTTTTAATTTGATCATAACCTTCTGCGCAGACTACTTTTCCTCTGTCTATCTTCGTCTATTTGAGCAATACACTGAAAATAAAGAACCTTGATCTGAAAAGAATTGCTAGACACACACATTATCCCAACACACATGTAATTGATGCAATATATGTATTATTCCTTAAATACGGCAAAAAATACACTCCAAATCAAAGTCAAAAAACCAACTCAAAAAATTGAGCGAATATTATGAAAATATTCAATTTTTGAGCGGAGTTGGAATTTCAGAATGTGTATTTTATTTTCATTTTGATCCTTAAAAAATGTATTTCTGGTCATTTCTCTGATTGCAGATTGGAAAGTACTTCAGAGGAAGAGGGTGCTTTTTCAACTATTATTTAACATTATTACGAATGTTTAGCTAAATGACTGGTAAGGCCTCGTTACTCTTACGTAAACGTACACGTTTCGGATCAGCTGATCCGTTTTCCTTACCTAGGTTGTATGTAAACAGGTACTCTTTCGTAAACGTGACGTTGCGTTGCAGACGAACCTAATAAAATAGAAAAATTTCTACGTTTTTACGTATCAGCTGTTTTAGATTTGTTGTCTCTTTATAAGCAGTACTGTCAACAAATTTAAAAATGTAGAATTTATAGAGTATTTCGCTTGATGTTAATTGTAATTTAACTAATAAATTTGATATATGTGTATTAAAACTAAAAAAACTTGTACATTTATATTGTTTTTTATAAGTATTACTACGATTCAAATTACTACTGCTGAAATATTACTATTAGTATTTTTATTTTTTATTACTATTATTACACTGTATTATCATTAGTATTATTGTAATAAATTATATTATAAATTTTATTGTAATTGATACTTTTAGAATCCAAATAAATAAATTTTAACACAAATGTCCTAAATAAAAAAAGTTTAAAATTAGTTATAATAAATATTGATTTTTTTATATAAATTAATCTTAAAAAATGGAATGCAATGAAATTGACTTCGTATATTCCATTATTGTAAATAGTTGTAGAAATACCAATTTTACAATTGACAGGGAACCATACAGTGAATTTTATTTACTCTTCTCTTTACAATTAATAACCAATTTATTAATACACACAGAAAAAGGATCGGTAAAAAATCAGTTAAAATATTCAAAATTCAAATACTAACATCATAATTTAATTTGTATAAAAAATAAAATATAATCTTGACAGATTTTTTGTTTTGTAAACTAACAAACTATATTAGATCTTAAATGTAGGTCGCAACAACTGTTAACAAAGCTTACCTGCCCAATTTGTGTCTGTACTAAAACCTATTCTGGTTATTGGGTGATGCAACGAAGCTTATTCAGCACTTTAGTACCGAAACCCGAATATTGGAAGTTAGAATTACAAATATCGATTGCGTTCTTTCTTCTTAGTTTTTTGACATAATAAAAATAAAATTTATATACAAAATACTAAAATTTATAAAAAATATGCAATAAGATTTATTAAAAGCTGCGAAAATTTCTCCAATTTATTTCACAATAATACTTTTTATCGACAATCGAATTAATTTTTAAAATAATTGGAAGTACCGTATTTATTCAGTCTTGTTAACCGAATTTCAGATAATAACCACAACCGACCAAATTCGATTGGCAACAAATTCGGTTCTCATGACGAATCTCTTTTCTCTATGTATACATATATTAATACATTCATTTATAGTATGTATCAGTAATGGGGATTCAATTACAATTAAAATGGCAGGTAATGAGTTTTTATTTACAAATAAAAAGTAATTGTAATTAGGGAATATTCATTACTTTTAATTTATTAAAATTCAATTATATTCTTGAAAATAGTAAGTGTAACTAAAAATTCTGAAAATGAACTTCTGAAACTTTTGAAGTAGATACATCTAAAATTGAAATGTTGTACAAATCAGCAGCACAATTTTATTAAAATTTGTTTTGTAAACTGAAAAGAATATTAAACATTCTCTTTTAGGTGAAATTTCCAAAAGATTTTATTTTACAATTAACTCTTATACAATGTACATATGTATAAAAAGTATATTATACATACATATGTGTGCATTAGAATTTCAATTATATAATTAAGTAAAATTTCTCGAAAAAACATCTATAAAATCCCATACTTTCATACAAAGTAAAAGTAAAAGCAATTGCGATTCCATCTATATTAAAAGTGGTGAGATTTTTCAAGTTTTAAACGCTGTAGAAACTATTTTATACATAGGAATTTTATTATTTTTACATGGTAACAATGTATGTACACATATATAATTCATAATTTTTATAATTAAATAATTTTTACATATAAAAATTAAAAAAAAAAATCATTACATAATTTTATTTGAATTACTCTATTATTTAATTTTACCATTTTAACGACTATTACAAATGACATGAAGTTAAAAAATCCCAAGAAAATGAAATTAAGTAATTGCATGTGTAAATTGTCACAAGCAGTAATCCCCAAAATCGGTTATATATATAAATATATATATATATATATATATCAGTTTTTTTCCTTATTTCTCAAATTAGCGTTTCTATTATAGTATATTATTTAACAACATTTTCTTAAGCAACATTGTCTTAAGCAACCTTGCCTAAAAGACATTACAATTTTTTAAAATCTTTTTGGGCAAAATGAATGTTTAAAGCCATGTTTTGTGTAGAACACATAAGAATAAAAACTTTAAATAAGTATTTTACATTTTATGTAGTAAAAAGAAGTTTTTTTTATAACGCAATTGGTTTTTCAAAATATTTTTTTTTTACAATTAACTGCAATCCCTATATTAGCGCGTAAGGCGCAAGATATATGTCAAAATTTCTCATGTACATACAAAATGTATGAAGCATCCCTAAGTAACACGTCGTCAACGCTTAGCAATTGGAAAATCCAATTTTGACAGAGCGTTAGGAAGTGAAGTTGGCTGCTTGTTGGTTTGTTTTGTTTTTTTATCGTTGAAAAGTAATGACAATTTAGTTATTTTCAAGGCAATCTAGCGGTTTTATCTCTTCTTTATTCTTATATAGCGGGTTTTATAAAATAAAATGAGTTAACATTACTGTTAAAGACATAAAGCAAAAGCTATGAATTACATTGCTTTGCGTCTTACGCGCAGTAAATAACATATGAAACGTTTACGTATAAACAGTAACTAGCGAACGTTGAAGCCATCCGCAACGTTTACGTGTCCGCAATATTTACGTGAGAGTAATGACGACTTTCGAATCAAGAAACGTTACCCTAAATGATAGAAATAATAAAAAAATAATTGAACTTAATGTCAAATATTAAGTGTTTTTATACCCTTCACCACAGATAAAAAGCCGAAACTCATAAATTATATATATATATATATATATAATTTATTTATTTATATTTTAGATCCTTATATACATAAGGTCGATGTAAATCAATGTCCGCCTGTTTTCTTACGTTATTGTTGTTTGCTTTGTTGTTATTATTTAAAACTAAAAATTCTCAAAAAAGAACTTTAGTCTACCAAGAAATCGAAATTTTACTAAAAAAAATTCATTTTGCAACAAAAATTCAATTTACATCAAGAAAAATTTAAAAAAAAAATTATAAATAAAACACCTTTATTAACACAAGGAATTCTTATTTTGTCTTGGTCTAAGTCTTGCGAATTAAATGTTTAAATTGATTAAATTTTATTTTTAATAAAACAAATTTACTAAACATTCGGTTATTGAATCATTTTTATATCTTATTTTTGTATTATAATTGTACAAACCAAGTGGAATAGCATTAGAATAAAACCGAATATATAGTGCTGTAAAATTGGAGAGCATGACACCGTAAGGCAATATCGAACATAACTATGGTTAGGGGTAGATAAAATTGGGCACATCCGAGTAAAGTACTTACAATTTTTTTTATGTTCAAACTAAAACATGATTAAATGCTAGCCAGGGATAGGTAAAAAATGTGTTTACCAGGGCGCTGCCTATCATTTCATATTCATTGCGACGGTGCTCGACTGATAATAAACAATAATCCTCTTAGTAAGTCGAATGCTATAAATTGTTTTAATTAATGTTTTAGATCTTTATGAATTTGCTACTGCTGTGATATGAAATAAATTTAATATATTTGATTTTGTCTAATAAAAAAGTCATTACACAGCTCTACAAAATCAAATTTTTTTTGGTGCAGCTCTGTTTGTTGCTGATGTCAATATTGTAATAGTCAAACTACCAAGAAGAGAAATAAACTTTATTTTATTATGGCTAGCAAATTAGATGTTCTGTTAAATATCCTTATATGTTTGTTATATTTTAGGTGAATAAATATTCAAAGATCAACGAAAACCGATTACAGATGTGGTGTTGCGCTTGTATGTTGCTTTGGAATTGAAATTTGCAACTAAGATAAACCGTGGGTATCTCATAACGCATGTAAAATGAGCATTGAACCTTTGCGACAGTGGGAGAAAAGAATACATTAGTCTCTGAAGTTTGGAATACCTATGGTTTGGCAAGAAATTATAGGTATTCCAAATATTCATCATATTATTTTTGTATTAACGCTACAGTGGGGATTTATGAAAACAATCGCCATAAATGGAAATATCCCAATATTTATTCTGCAAAATGTTCCAATAGCCTTAGACAAAAATGGTCAATGTTCCAATTTATTAATCAGAATATGTTGACCAAATGCTGCTTACCTTCAAAAATTTAGGCTGTAATATTATCAGAAATATACACTCCATAGTCATATAGATCACTTCAACATAATATAGAAGATCTTAGCAAAGGACAAGGAGAACGCTTCCACCAAGCTTTAAACATTATGGAGAATTGGTATAAAGGCAAATATGATAGTTGATTACTGATGTGGAATGACGCGCGACTATCCAAATCTGCTTCACTCTAGAAAATCACTTAACATATAATTTCTTGATGTATGAAGTTTAAATATATCGATATTTCTTAAACAATTTCTAATATCTTGTTAGAAAGAGCTGAAACAATAATTCAGTAACAGATTCGATTTGTTAAGATATACTCGTAATCAGGTCTTAAATCCTAGGCACCAAAATGTGTGTCGGCCCTGTGTAAAAGAATAAACTCAAATTTTTAATAAACATATAATTATTGTTAAACAAAAAGATAAAATAAAACATCTAATATGTGTAATTACAAGAAAAATTTCCCATTCAATTTCAATTTTGTATTTCAAATCATAAATAATTTTTTACAGGTATGTTTATGGAAAATTAAAGCTGTGCATTCATACATTCATATTTTTGTAGAAATAATATGTAAATAATAAATAATAACATGACTTTTAGACGTTTTTTGAATTGTTGTGTAGAAAATTATAAACAGATTTACATTTGTGCTGGGTTTGGCTTCTATAGTCTTAAATATGGAAAGATACACAACAAAACATAGTGTACAGTTGTGTGTGTTTGGCACACGTCTCTAGGAGAGGGTACAAACAATAGAAAAACTTGAAGAATGCGTCCTTGACATGCCACAAAATAATATTACTTTTAATATTGTGTTGAATTCATGGTTTTCGTTTTTTGTATGGAAATTTTTCAGTGCTAAATATTATTCAGACTGTTGAGTATCACCGCAATCACGACGGAAGAAGCACTTATCAAATAAAGGAGTGTCTTTAGAAGACAAACCAACGTTCAAATATGTGCTCATATTTACAATGTAAAAAAAACGACAAATATTAATCTAAAAGAGTTTTTTATTTCACAATATACAGATGTATATGATTAATTCTGAGAAATTGTAGTTTAAAAGACGTTAACTGTAAATTTTTTTGTATTTTCTACAGAAAATTGCGGAATTTCTTTTTTATTAATGAAAAATTCCACATGATAAAATTTTACGCTTTA
Organism: Gymnosoma rotundatum; assembly: GCA_916610165.2. NCBI lineage: Eukaryota > Metazoa > Arthropoda > Insecta > Diptera > Tachinidae > Gymnosoma > Gymnosoma rotundatum. Next base: position 67,617,644 of record OU744339.1, read on the forward strand.
AATTTCTTGGACAAGTAAATTAATTTACAAGTCCACATTTACGATTAAAAAAACATGAATAACTCGAACTTATATGAAATATCCATGACAACACTTTATAATAAATTTAAATCAATTTGTTTTTATACAACTTAAGTAGTAAAACTAAAAATTTTTGCAGTATTTTTGGAAAAGTTAATTTGAAGATAATAATAAGCTGCCTTACGAGGTTTAAACGGAAGAAAGAGTTTCCTTTCTTGTCTTTTGGTATATGATTATTAGCGTTTGTCATACTTTTCACAATTTGCTATGGCACTATACAGCAGGTAAATGTTTGTAAGAAGCACAACAAAGATGTTGGAACTTATTTCATACAATTTAACTCATTTTTTTCATACCATAAAGGTATTAAAAAAAATGGCATTATATGAAACAAATCATAAGACTTTACCCCAAATGATTACTTTATATTTTTTAAAAAACATAATTGCAATATTAGCAATAGTATTTAGAAATTATATGTGACTTCCATTTATATAAAATTGTTTTGTGTATGGATTATATACTGCATGTTTTTTAAGAAAAGTGATCCATGATTTAAGACAGTTTACAACTCTTTAAATTCATATTTATGTTGTATTATAAAGCTTAGTATTATCACACAAAAGAAATTCTTAATAGATGTTTTTTTTAAAACATCAATATTGGGTTGCTAAAAAGCAGTTTCTTAACTAATATAAACAAAATTTGCGTTAAACAGGAAAATATTGTGTAAAATGTGTCATATATTTTCGGGGGTTTATTTTGTGCAAAATAAGATAAAGTTGGGGATAACGAAATAATTTAACATTTTTTTCTTGTTAAATGCCCTTAAAAATTAATAAAGTAAATTTTTTAACTACAAATACGTATATATATGTATATTTTTTTTTAATCGCACTGTAGATCAAACTAAAATGCTAAACTACATTTATACCCAAATAAGTAATTAGTTATCCGGCTTAAGTTCACGGAAATTTTAATTTATAAATTTTTCAAGAAAGAAAATTTATTTTTTATAAATTTTTGTGTTAATTAAAGAAAACAGTATACAGCACAATGTATTGCAGCATTTCCTTCATTACCGTTATCAGCATTGTTTGCGTCTATCTAAATTGAATAAAAAAGAATTCAAGTATTAATTCATAAACAATCAATATCAATTTTGTAAGACGAAGTCCACACACAACCCAAATTTTTCCCTTTTTCGTTGTTATCGTTAGTAATCTTCACATGAGTAGACATATGTTGTTTGCAACGAATATAACTTAAAATTGATAGAAGCGGATACAGAATATGCTATATTACTTCCTGCAAGTATCTGAATTATCATGTTTCCCTTAGAAAACATCAAAGTTTATAAATAAATATTTTTTCTTAATAAATTTATAAATTGAAATATGTGAAATAGAAAAAATTTTAAGTATACTAACAACTAAACATAAAACAGTAATATCTTCCCAGCAAAAAAATTTCGAAAAGGTAATCGAGTGTGGAATTAATCATTTTTGGCAGAAGTACTTCACAACTAGATTGCCAACTTAATTATTTTAACAAGGCATGAGACTTTTATAATCAATTTCTGAGAATCGATTACATTAATTATTGTAGGAAATAATGAGTACCATTAGTACGTATTTTAAGGTATTCTCTTTTAACTTAAAGAACTAGTACCATTACTACTTCCTTTTTTGGGAACTAATGTAATGTGTTTTGAGGTAATGCCTAATTTTTTGCTGGGTTACGTTAATTAAAAATATCATTAGGATTTATTTAAAGTCTAATTGCACCAATTTTGTAAAATTTTTTAAAATAACTGTAGTTCTAAATATTAGTTTCCATGCCATTTCAGCATTTTTAATTTTTAGTTAATTAAAATAATATGTTAATTAAAATAATAATAATGAAATGCGTTAGAACAGTGCGAAAGAATTAAATCTACAATTTTATTGATTTATGTGCCAACAAAATACAGCTGCTCACAATACTTTTTTTTTTTGCCAAAAGTCTAATGATCAGCCATTGCCAAAATGCTAATGTATGCGTAATTTATATAAATAAAATTGCCTTCGATATATTAACGCTTGCAGATTAGCTTCGGAAAGCTAGGTCTTTTTAAATAAATTATTCAGTTATAGTTAGTAATTAGCAAATACTATTAAGTACTCAAATCGCGAAAATTATTCTTTTAATATTAAAACGAAGCATGTGAACTTTCTGAAAGATCTCTAAACACCCAATATTTCTATCATGTAAATATATAAATATATAAATAAATTGATAAATGTAATGTTAATTATAAAATACAATAAAATAAAATAAATAAAATACAATATTGCACAAATGCTTCATCGCAGGAGTTAAATCAAATTGGAAAATCTTATTGACAGACAATATGTTTAATTAGCTATGCAACCTAATATAACAATAAAATGAGGAAATCATAGAGCTTATTTTGAAGGTCTGTAATGCTCTATGCCACAGTAGATAGTAATGTTTCCCAGGGTCAGATAAAGTGCCTTAAAATCTGGCAGTGCTCACAATAGAACATTTTGATTGCAGTGTCCTGTTTATACATCTTGATAATAATTATAAATTCTTATAACCACATTTTTCTGTCGAGAAATCAGCCTTAGTCTTCGGAATAGATAAAATGCTATGTCTGGTCGGTACTCACATACGGGGATGCAGCACGGACGTTTGAAATAAATAACATGAATAGAATTGAGGCATTCAAAATGTGGTGCTACCGTAGAATACTAAAAATACCCCCAGCAAAAAAACGTAATCGAGTGTGGAATTAAGCATTTTTGGCAGAAGTACTTCCCAACTAGATTGCCAACTTAATGATTTTAACAAGGCATGAGACTTTTATAATCAATTACTAAGAATCGATTTCTAAATTATTGTAGAAAAAATACCATTAGTACGGTATTCTCTTGTAACATAAAGAACTAGTTCCATTAATACTTCCTTTTTGGAAACTAATATAATGTGTTTTGTAAGCGAGTAACAAAATATAGCGATCACATAAGTAAGTCATTATATGGCAAGTACTTTTTAAGGGAATGTCCAATTTTTTGCTGGGCCATAGACAAAGAGAGTAGCTAAAAATGAAGTTTTACAGAGAATTCGTAACGATACTGAATTAGAATAGTAAACAAAGAAAAACTGCCTATTTTGGCATATTATACAAATAAATTTCCTACCTACTTCCTACTTCCTATATAAGAAATTGAACGCTGGTAAGGAATAGAGATCAACTTCATGAAAAAATCAATAACTTAAAGTTTATTTACATCAAAAAGATTCCGAATAATAAATTTTCATATTGATTTATTTGTATAATATTTTATCGATTTTAATTATAACAAATGGTGCTCACTACAATCGTCGTTTTGTGGACACTTAATTCTCTTCTAAAAAAACGAATCAATAATAACAAATTTAGGCATGACAGCTACAAAACTATTTTCTACTATTAAGCCAGCTTTCGTACATCCAATGTTTTAATTTCGACATCTATGTGAACGGTTTTGACGCCCGTTCATTTGTCAATGAAATACGATATCCTTATAAATATGATAATTTGTACAGTGCTCTGTAACAATAATATAGTTATATTTGGCTATAGGTTTAAGTTAGACATCTGCAACTAGTAACTTTTTTGTGCATATGTGAAACTCGCTCCCAAACATAGTTTATATTTGTTCTCTCAGTGAGAGCACAAGCAGTGAAGAGTAGTGATTGTTTGTTCGGCAAGAACCAATATGCAATAAGCCGAAGTTAAGATATTCCGAAAAAATTAGCATATAAAAATGCAAGCAACAAAAAATGAAGTACCTTAAAACTATGTTCGTCAAAACGACGCAAGTGCAACATAATTTCTTTACGTTTTTCTAACTGCGAACTAAAAGTCAATAAAATTTATTGACTTTGAAGGAAACGTGAATTTACATTATTTTAATCCATTTAGATTCCGAAATTTGTTTTTTTGTGGATTGCATCGAAAAAGTTACGTTGACGACCCTTTGCGTTGTTTTCTAAGCATATGGGAAAACACCTGTTTTTTGGCGGGAAATTAAATTGTCATACATATGTCGTTTTGCCAGTCATATTGTGCTTTTAACAGGTGGTGAAGCTCTTTGTGAAATTTTTTTAGCAAAATACACAAGAAATTTTTAAAAACAATAAAAAAATATGTACCAACCAAAGTTTTTGTCAAGAGAAGGAATTGGAATTCTTCTCAATGAAAGTTGTGAAGAGGATATCTTCAGTTTGTCTGATATAAGTGATGAAGAATACGTGTCAAAACATTCACAAACAAAGGAAAAAGACATCTCTGAAAGTGAAAGTGGTTCTGAAACTGAGTATTTCATTCCACCAAATGAAGTAAATAATGTTAATGACCATTTTGTTTCCGATCCATTGTACGTATCCAAGGACGGAACAATATGGTAGCCAGAACCATTTCACCTGGAATGCAGTGGTAGGTTCAGAAATGAAAACATTTTAAATGTAACATCTGGTGTCACTCGATTTGCAAAAAGCCGTGTTGATAATATAAAAGATGCCTTTCAACTATTCTTCCCTCCTCACCTTGAAAATATAATTTTAGTCCATACGAAAGCATTTGCAAAAGCTAAATATGGTGACGAATACATGCGAATAGACTCCAGTTTATTGCAAGCATACATATGTAGGTGTTTGATTTTAGCTGATGTACATAGGTATAATATCATTTAGTTCTTAGGAAACTATTTTCTATTTGAAATTTGTTTTTAGATCAAAAAATGAGACAACTGTTGATCTATTCGATACAGAGTATGGTCGTCCTTTATTTAGGGCAATTATGTCGAAAAAAACATATGAATACATCAATCAAGTAATTCGTTTTTATATTGCAAAAAGTCGAAGACAGCAGAAAAGTGAGTTTGCACAGATTAGAGAAGTATTTGATAAATGGTCGAACTCATTACCTGATTTTTACAACCCACATGAATGCGTAACAATAGACGAACAGCTGCTAGGTTAGGGCCGGTGCAAGTTTCGTCAGTACATGCCCTCAAAACCGGAAAAATACACATAGAAAAAATATTGGTAACAATTCGTTTGATACGTTAAAAATTCAATTACTAACATGATAATTTGATTTTTATTATTATTAATTTATAGTCTTAATTTATTTTTTATATTAAAAGCTAACAAATGATATTTGCTTCTAAATGTTAGTTGTAACTCCTCTTAGAAAAGTTAACATGACCGATTTGTGTCTTTACTAAAATCTATTCTATTAAATGGAAGATGCAACTAAATTTATTCAGTACATTACTACTGAAAACCAAATTTTGGAAGTAAGAATCATAAAACTCGATTGTATATTCTGAAATCGAAAAATGTTTGACACAATATAAATAAAATCAAAAATATTAAAAGATTTATTAAAAGTGGTGAAAAGTTCTCCAATATTGGTAAATGGTAAGTTCATAATTATCTCAGAAAGACATTTATATATAAAAATAATTTTATAATATTTAATTTATTTCGCAGCGCAAAACGTGCGGTATGGAATAGCAAGTTGAAGAAGCTATGTGGAAAAGAAGAAATCATGATGTAAAGGAAGAAGAAAGCTGCATTCAATGGTTCGAATCATGAAATTTATAATGTATAATCTTATTCCTATAATTTATTTTTAAAATAAAAGTAAACATTATAAAATCATTTTGTTTTGTTTAATTCACAATAATATTTTATAATTACCCAAGAATCATTTTTTAAAATAGTTGTGACTGCTATATTTATTCAGTTACTACAACCGAATTCAAGATACATACAACCGACAAAATTCGATTGGCAACAAATTCGGTTCTTATAGCGAATTTCTTTTCTCTGTGTATGGTATTAAGTTTTGCTGTGCGTCTGTTCTGAGACCTATTATACTTTGAAAATTCAACCATATTTGGGTAAACCAGAGGGTGCATGCTCAAGCGAACAAAATCAGGGCCAACGAGTTGTTTTGGACTTAGTTCGTGGATTGAAAGGGCACACCGTGACAATGGATAATTTTGTTTCTTCATATAGTCTCGGCCAGGAATTATTTGCAAGAGGTATCACCATGGTTGGAACTATGAGTAAAAATAAAAAATCTATTCCACCAAACCTTCTAACATGTAAAAAGTTACCGTTATACAACTCAACATTTGCATTTACAAAAATCACAGCGGTTGTTTCATACATTGGAAGGAAAAATAAGTGTACAATTTTACAAAGTACATTGCATAGTTCTAAAGAAGTTGAAACTGGAAATAAAAGGCTGCCAATAAAACCAAAGGTTTGTCCGTTAAGGAATTTCGATTTATATTTCTTGCTTTTGTGAAGTAGTTTTTCTTCAATGCAGGTGGTGTCGATACGGTAGATAAGATGCTTTTCTGCTACAGCTGTAATAGAAAAACCAATAGATGGCCAATGACGGTATTTGCCAATATCATCGATAAATCTGCTTTGAACGCATTAATCACAATAAGAAGAAATTTTCTACAAGAACTGGGGTTATTACTTTCCAGACCCTATATGGCAAGTAGAACTCGAAAACCAAGATCAAGTTCAACCATGAATTTACATGAAATGGCTTCTTCATCACATGTATCAAAACGATCAAAAAGCATGCCTCTACAAACCAAGGGACGGCAAAGATGTTTGATGTGTTGTGAAAGTAACTCAGCTTCAAAAAAGATTTTTCGTCAACTAAATACAAACATAACTTTTTTATCTGTTTTTGCCACGAGTGTTTTCAATTTTTTATACTTAAAACAATTAAAAGTATCGTATGCGTCGAAAACGACGCAAAGATAGAAAAAGTTATTTGATTTTTTGGGACAGATGAAGGTTAATGTTCTTGTTGTTCACATTGAAGAATATGCAGATGTCTAATTGCAAGTAAGAGAAAAAAAGAACATGTGCTCACCTAACACACTCTCAGTCGAGTACAACCAATAGTTACTCAATGAGTTTGATGTTCTCAAAAACATGTTCATCGTTTTTAAAATAAGCTAAAGCAAGTGTTCATGTTTTGCAAATCATATGTACTTTTTAATAGCAATGCATTTGTGCAGGGATCTAGTTTAAGTGCATAAATTACTGTTTAAGTTGATTCTCAACCTCAAAAAAGCTTACAAACTTTTTAATTTTCCTTTTGTATGCACAAGTATTTACTCGAGTTCTTTTTTACATTACGACAATTTTTTTTTGTTAAAATTTGTTTGCTAAATAGTGATGTACACAGAATAAGCAAACAGGGAAAACTTATAGATTTTATAAAAATAAAAGGTTATTTTTTTTTATTTAGGACAAGCACTCAGGGGATGACCCCTACTTATGCAATGCATTGTGCCAGAACTAGTAAATTATGTTGTGGGAAGGGGGATAGAGGGAGTAGTGCTTGTGGACATTTGATTTGAATCTTTACACATTAAAAGTGGCAGGAAAGACCTCTGCGGGGAGTTTATTCCACATACGAACTGTTCGGCTAAAAACGAATTCTCTCTGTAATGCGTAGTGTGATTCACTGGCCAATCGACGACAAAGGAATGCGCTCTTGATACAGAACGCGTTGCGCGTACGAAATTACGGTTTTCAGGAACAAGTTCCCAGATTTCATAAGAGCACATTCCGTTGTAGTAACGATAAAACAATGAAACACATTCCACATTGTGTCGATGCTCCTGTGAGTCAATAGAGCTAGATACCCTACTGTCACCGATGAGCTTCTTCGCTCTCTCCTGCACGCGGTCGAGTAACTCCAAAATAGACTTTGAACCACCGGCCCGCACATGAGAGCTGTATTCCATTTTCGGTCTGATAAAGGTGTCATAGATAGTAACGAGATCAGATGGAGTGAAGAATTTCTTACACCGTTTCAAAAACCCTAGGCACTTGAATGCTTCTTGTACGACATGAAAAATATGCTGGTTCCAACGAACATAAGATTGAATTTTCATCTGGACTTCAATAATAAGATATATATTTGTACTTGTATTGCCCGCCTTATGTTATACAGAGTATTGATTTTTTTCCCATAACACAACGTTAAAATGCAACTTTGGATCTACTGTAGAGAAGAACATTTTATTCAATACTGGTAAACTTTATTACGCGACCTTAAGAAATCGAAACCATGGTTTGGCATACTGCAGAGAAAAAAAACTTAGCGCAGCCGATTTTGGACATATCACGAATAGAAAGTCCTCGCATCCTCCGAACGCCGTCTATATCTTTGATTCGTGATAGTTACCTTACATAAAAGTTGTTGCATACAGCTATTAACGCCAGGAGATATGAACATTTTTATTGTTGAATTGCATGTTGCTACTCAAAATTCAACCTAAACTCAAAGATTTCTCAGTACAATAAAAATGTACATTTTTTAAATAAAAAAGAAAAGTTCGAAAAGACTGACAAATATTCTCAACTTCTAAGTCACAAAAAGCCTAAAAGAATGCAGGAAGTGACTGAAAGAATAATTGCAGCCCTGAAAAACTGCTAAGAAAAACACGACACAACTTAACAGCAGCATTTTTCGTTAACGCAATCAGCAATATTAAAGAAAAAACCGGCTAAAATTCATCGCCTATACTCGCTTTGTACTCACAAGTATGGTATGTCTAACGCAACTATCACAAATTTTTCAATGCTTGCAATACAAATATTTATTTTATGCAACAAACATTAAAAAATTGGAGTCGTAAAGATATTATTTCCATTGAATATTTAAATAATCTTATCTGTAACGGCAACAGGTTTTTAAAGTATTTCTCAACAAAACAAAAATGCATGTGTTTTATACATTAATAATGATAATAACAACATTTTTGTAATGATATAAAAATAAACCTTTTTACGCGTTTGATGAAAGGGAATTACTCATACTTGCAGGAAAATTGATTTTGGCTGAGAAGATAAAGTACTGGTGTTCTTTTTGAGTCCAAAACTTCAGTTAAGATTAAATTTCTGTATCAGCCAAATGATTTTAACTTTGCTCAAAGTTGTTGTAACTCTGTTCTTTAAATTTAGTCTGAATATGATTTTCCGTTGAAAACATCTAGGTAACACCTACATCATATTTCTTCATACACTTAGCAAAAAGCATAAAGAAGACTTTTATCTTTAAAGCGAAGGCTTTGGTTAATTTTCTTGAATTTAAATGATTTTAAACTCTATACGAAGTAAACTCCGGCTGCCTGCAAACCTATTTTTATACTCCCTGATTTGATGCTAAAAAAACAAGCAACTTCATGTCATACATATTTTTAAGGCGAAAAAAGTATTTTCTTCTTGTAAAATGTTAAGAAACCGTTTTGTTTTAGAGCATGCATTGCATGTGTGCTTACGAGCACGTTCGTTCATACATATGGGTACATTAACAGCCACAACACAACGTTTACATGCTGTAGATGAAAACATGACATCTTATAGCGAAACAACTCAAAGTTGTAGTTACTTCTTATTTATTCATACGCTGTTCTTAAGTAGGGAGCACCGTTCATGCATGCATACTTACATGCATACGTTATATATTTATAACAGAGATATACATATATCCTGTTGCCATTTTATTTATGGGGTTTTGTTTATAAGGTTTAACGTTTACACCTTTCTTGATCCTATTTTACGTTTTTCTTTTCGTTTAAATATTTTTAAGCTTGAGAAAACATGTGTGAGAGTTTTTTTTAGATATAATAAATTTATCTGTTTATTAGAAGTTATTATTATTTCAAATGAGTTTGTTTTTATACGGAAAAATTTTGTATTTGCTGAATAATATTGGAAAATTTGTGATATAATTTGTTTGCAAAAAATCCGGTAATATCATGTTTCCTTCTTATTACTTGCAGTTGATTTTTCTTTTTTAAATGCAAATATAAAAATTCTTAATGTATATTAATAAGGCGTTTGATATTTTTTGTTGAAATTAGAACAAACAGCTATATGCAAAGATGTGTTCATATGTATATGTATGGCCAATTCCAGAAACATGCCAAGCACAGTTGAAAATTAAAAACCATTGATATATTGTTCAAAGTGAGTTCAAGAGGAAAACATCCCGTATGGAGTATAAATAGGTTTGTACAATATTAAGGAGCGAAAATAATAATTTGAATTGATAATATAGTGACTATATTTGGGTATTTTAACATTCCGAGTAACGTTTCAACAACAATAAAATTTATTTTGAGAAAATAGAGTTTAACTAGTGGCTTTTATTTTTTATTAATTCACTTTTTAGATCGCTGATAACACATATGTGATTAAAAAAAATCACTTAAATTGGTTAATGTTGGTAAAGGTTTGCTTGCCATTTTATATAGTTTAATATTTTGTATATTATTTTTATTTTTTGAACAATAAATACATTTTTCAGTTTTAAGCGTCATCGCATGAACCGATAGCCAACAAACAAATAACAAAAATTTATTATTTGTGTGTTTAAATTATACTTTAATTAATAATAACATATTATGGTTAAATATATTATATTTTTGTAAGAAGTTATAATACTTTGGTTGTGGTTTGAATATTTTGTTAATTAAATTTTAATAAAAAATTTTTTATCGTGACAAAAGTTTTGTTGAAACAGACTATTATTTGCTTCGCCGCAGCTACATTTTGTTACATTATATGGTAACTGTGACCATATCACAATTATGTTTTTTCTCTGTGTGAAGTGTTTGGAAACTTACTTACGTCGTGATTAACAACATTTGTAACTTTTATTTTATTAGTCGCAAGTGTTCCGAAATTAGTGTTCAGAACAAGATATGCAATAAGAGAAAAATTTGTAACTTATGATATGTAACGAACGATAACTGTTAATCTACATTTTTCTTCATAAGGTTTGCTATTGCAAACCATTCATATGAATCTGAAAGATTTTATAAAAAAATTAAATAAAAGCAGCGTGGACCTACAAATAGATCAATATACATATTTAAGGAGGTATAATATGTTTTCTTTATTTCTGTACAAAGATCAATCTATTTTTTGGATTTTTTATATTAATCTACATTTATTGTGCTTTATTCGTTCATATTTGAATAAATATTTCATGATAGTTTCATGAAACTAAAAAAATGAAATATGTGGGAAAGAACAAATAAAAACAGTTACTCAATCGTTGTTTAAAAGTTTTTTTAGGTTTTAATTTTCTTCTTGCTTTGCTGGTTGAACATATTTCTATTTATTCAATTCACCTTAAGGTATCAAACTCTTGATTTTCTTTATAAAATTTGGGTGGAATCCACTGACAAACTACATGAACAGTACCGATAAGACCATATGGATATGATTTCCCCGCAAAAATGCATTTCATTTTTTACTTTTAAATAATAAATATTTCATGAAATTATATTTGGTGAAATTAAGTTCAATTATTGTAGATTAACAAAAGAAAAACAAAAAAAAAAACAAGATCCAAAAAATAAAAATTTCTCATATTGAACGATATTAAATTTAATTTTTTTATATTTAACTTACACGAATAAAAAAAACCAATTGCCCCTCCATAAGTTCTCAGAATTTCATATATCTTATTTTTCACCTCAAAATTAGTTCCGGTTTATGTCAGGTATGATATTAAATCCTTATTTTGCTTGATACTTCAGACTACAATGTATCGAAAGTGCGTGGTGACTTCTATGTTTGCAAACTTCTATCCCTTTTTAGGCGTACTAAAGTAACATACGGTGCAATGGAAATTTAATATATGAAATAAATGAGAAATTAATTAATATTAAAAATCAGCGCAAACTTTTCATAAAATCTGAAGACTATGTAATAAACAACATCTAATTTAATCATTTACACATTTATTTGTTGTATTTGTTTTATTTTTTATGTTCATCTTATATTTTTTAAATTTTGGCCGACAGTACACTTCAAGGATGAACATCGCTTGATGGCAAAACAAAAGGTGTTCTTACTGAACCCCATAGATTTTTCTTGATATGTATGAAAAGGTGTCCAGTATCCTAAGGGGCGGTCAACAAATCTAACGGATCAGCTTACTAAAATTACGAACTTGCAAGCAATGCTAAGATATTTTAAATGTAACTTAGAGGACGGTAAATAGACGTAGATGGGTTTCAAGACCACGGTGCACTATAGGTAACTGCCAAAGAACCCACCGCAACCTATTAGTTGGCCAATAAACTTTGTTGGATGTCTACTGGACGAATAGATCTAATGGGACGAGTGCAGATCCACTGTATATTTCGTTTTGCCCAAGTTGTTATTTATTTATTTCCTTTGAAAGATATGAAGAACTTCAAGAAGCAGCGAAAGTGCTAAATATCAATGTTGGGATAGACATAGGGTTGCCAGACGGGCCTGATTTGGCCTGATTGTCAAGTTTTTTAATGCGCGTCAAGTGTCAAGTGAAAAAGTGATTTGTCAATGTTTTTTGTAAGTTAATTTTTTTTCTCAAATTTATTCTAGCTACATATGTAATAATACTTAAAAAAGTAAGTTTATATTTCTAAAAAACACATCGATAGAGCATATTTTTACTATCTATATTTCTTAAGATAGTACCTATATTTTTTTTAAATAACGCCTAAGTTTTCTCTAAAATATATAACGACTGAATTTTTATTCTTATATTGTTTTTTGTTTCTTTCACATTGTTTCTGTTATTTTTACTTTTAACGATATTTTTGTTTTTATTCTAATAATTTTTATAAAAAAAAATAATAAAAAAAATTAAATAAAAACCAATAGTATGAGTGTTTTTATTTGTCAAGTTTTTTTTTCAAAATCATGTTTTTTTTTGGGCAATGTCAAGCTTTTTGGCAAATTGGATCTGGCAAGCCTAGATAGACACAATGGCGAGTTGATTTAACTAATGACTAATTGTTTTGTCAATTTACTCTTTTTGATTTATATATACAGGAATTAATATCCTTTATGTATAATTTTGAGGAAATTTTATTTAATTAAGAAAAACACATTTTGAAATTTTAATCTGAAAAAATAAGTTTTATAAAAGTGTATTCATCGCTGCCTCCCAGTGATATAAAAATTTAATTTTTTTTATTCCATCCTTCAATATCCTTTAAGTATAATTTTGAGGAAATTTTATCAAGTTAAGAAAAACACATTTTGAAATTTTAATCTGAAAAAATAAGTTTTATAAAAAGTGTATTCATCGCTGCCTCCCAGTGATATAAACATTTAAATTTTTTATTCTATCCTTCAATATCCTTTAAGTAAATTAATGCCGGACGATTCAATATACGAAATAACACAGAGATTCAATAGGGCTCTTACAATGACGCAACCAAATGGATCTTCTGGTTCGACCGGAGCTTTCGGTCTGAATGAGACACAACAAAAAAACAGATTAAAAAAATAGTTGAGGATATGCTTAGGGTAAGATATGACAGTATCGTGGAGGGAGACACTGACCAACCAGCAGGTAGAAGCTTGGCAAAATCTCAGATATTGTGGGATCAGTAAGAGAGTTCTCTGGGAAACCAGGAGAATTCAACTCTTGGAGGAAATCTGTTGACAGAGTTTTAGCACTTTTCGAAACACTTCGCGGTACTGGACGATACTACGCAATTCTGCACGTAATTCGCACCAAAATAACAGGTGATGCGGATACCGCTTTAGAATCATATAGGACACCGCTACACTAGTGCAGAATTAGAAAATACATGTTCTAAATAGACAGTTTACATAAAAACTTATGAATTTGTTGTTTGGTGCAAGTGGCAAAAATACGTAAGCACAAAACTTTAAAAGAAAAGAAAAATCTTGTACCGTACATACAAAAGTGTATACATAGTTGTATGTACGTATATAAGTTAACACAAAATATGTTTAAACACAAACATTTATTAAAAATTTGTTCGTTCCCACCAAATGTGCTGACACTATGTCTGAGTGTCGCATTTCTTCATTGCATTCCAAAATTTAGTTCTCATCAAAGGTGTAACACGAGTCAGAATAAAGTGGCGTGATCATTAAAATCTAAAGCAATGAGTTAGGGTAAATTGTAAGAAACAAATTACTGTTGATTTTACATTCAAATAACGAAGTTGAGCTGTCTCCTAAAAACAGACACTCAACAAAAAAATATATTAAAATAAAAGCAAATAAAATTAAAATAAAAGAACATCAAGAATTATACACTGGAAATTTAAATAAAGAACCAAACCAACAGACATCCTGATGCTGCTAGAGAAAGTTAATTTTAAAGAAATTTTGTAAAATTAAGAAAAATACATTTTGAAATTTTAATCAGAAAAATTAAGTTTTATAAAATGTGTATTCATCGCTGCCTCCCAGTGATATAAAAATTTAAATTTTTTTTTCTATCATTCAATATCCTTTAAGTATAATTTTGAGGAAATATTTTAATCTGAAATTTTAATCTCAGTGATATAAAAACTTAAATTTGTTATTCTATCCTTCAATATCATTTAAGTAAATTCATGCCAGACTATTCAATTGACGAAATAACACAGAGACAATGACACAACCAAACCAATCTTCTGGTTCAACCGGACCTTCCGGACTGAATGAGACACAAAAAAAAACAGATTAAAGAAATAGTTGAGAATATGCTTAGGGAAAGAAATGACAGTATCATGGATTAAGACACTGACCAACCAGTACGTAGAGTCAGTGCTAATTTAGAGAAGCTTAGCAAAATCCCAGATATTGTGGGATCAACAAGAGAGTTCTCTGGGAAACCAGGAGAATACAACTCTTGGAGTAAATCTGTTGACAGAGTTTTAGCACGAAACACTTCGTGGTACTTGACGATACTACGCAAATTCGCACCAAAAAAACAGGTGATGCGGATACCGCTCTAGAATCGTATAGGACATCGCTAGACTGGGTCATAATTAGAAAATGTCTGATGATGCGCTACTCAGACAAGCGAGATATTGGGACTCTAGAGTACCAAATGACTTCTCTGTGTCAAGGAAATGAAACAGTTAACGATTTCTATCAAAGAGTTTACTAACATCTCTCTTTAATCCTTGACAAAGTCGCTTGCCTCGACCTTAGCGAGGAGACTTTGCGCATTATGAAAAATACTTATAGGGAAAAAGCATTGGACACTTTCGTAAGGGGTCTTAATGGGGACCTTTCCCGACTTTTAAGCATTAGAGAGCCGACTTCATTACCACAGGCTCTACACATCTGCCTTAAGTTAGAAACCATGAGTTATAAGAAAAATTACGCTCAAGTTCAAAGCTCAAATTTAAACAGACAAAAGATACCAATTCATGAGACCACCAGTACCACCCCGATACCGCCCTACAATAAATTATAAAAGCCAGAATCAAAATTTTGTGCGTCCAAATTGGAATCCTTCTAGACCTCAGTTTTATCAAAATAGATTTACAGGACAACATAGGTTAATTATATGAACAACCAGCAATAAACCAAAACCGAAAAACAGCCACGGGTAGCTCTGTTCAAGGACCCGTCAACAAGATGCAAAGGAATTTCCATACAGACGCCGACTAGGTACCAGAGGATAAGTGGTACAGATGGACAAGTTATCCACCTGGATGAAATGAAGTCTATGTATAACCAAAGAATAATGAAGCAGATTATGTTCAAGAATATTTACGAAATATTTCTAAAGAAAATGAGGTTGCAGTGGAAATTCAGGAGGATCAAGTAGACGATCTTCAGCTTGCCGTTAATTTTTTAGGTTAAATTGTTCCTCATTGCCGTATTTTAAGGCAAAAATAAGGAACGGGGTTATACTTTTATTTTTACTAGATACAGGAAGCAACAAGAATTACATTAGGCCGGAAATAAAAGAAAACCCAATAGATAACAACCAAATCTTTTATGCAAAATCTGCCAGTGTTGGAATTAGGATAACACAACATACACTTTTGACATTTTCAGAATTTGAGGATACTCCGCTTAAATTGTATTTACTACCAGGTTTTGACTTATTCGATGCAATATTAGGGAATGATTGTTCAAAAGAATTGTCAGCAGTTATCCACACTGCCGAAAATTATTTTACTGTAAGAAATGGACAAAGAATAAATATAAAACAACGTATTTTACAAAGTGTGAACAACATCGAACTACGGACTCAACATTTAAGCGAAAACCAAAAGATTTCACTCAGGAAAATTGTGGAACACTATAGTCAATTATTCGCAAAACCAGATGAGAGACTAACCTATTCCACTGTAGTGGAAGCAGACATAAGGACGGAAAACAACACACCAATATACGCCAAAAGCTACCCCTATCCGATGGCATTGAGAAACGTCGTGGGAGAAAAAATAAATCGGCTCTTTAGAGATGGTACCAGAAGACCATCACGATCTCCGTATAATTCTTCTATTTGGGTGGTTCCCAAAAAAGAACACCATTCAGGAAAAAGGAAATTTAGAATGGTTGTGGACTTCCGAAAATTAAATGCGGTAACAACTGCAGATAAATACATCATTCCACACATTAATGACGTTTTGGCGAATTTGGGTGGAAACCAATACTTTACTGTACTAGATCTTAGAAGTGGTTTCCACCAGATTAATCTTAAAGAGGAAGACAAGAAAAAAACAGCTTTTTTCATCAATAATGGTAAATATGAATTTACCAGGCTGCCTTTTGGCTTGAAAAATGCCCCGTCTATTTTCCAAAGGGCACTCGATGACATATTGCGACAATTTACAGGAAAAATGTGCTATGTGTATGTGGACGATATTATAATTTTCAGTAAGGACGAACAATCATATTTAGAACATGTGAATCAAGATTTCGAAACATTAAAACAGGCACATATGAAGATACAACTAGAAAAATGTGAATTCTTTACAGTAGCAAAAGAGAGAATAAAAACAAATCCGAAGAAAGTTGAAACGATTTTTAAATTCGATTAAAAGAACTTCGATCATTCTTGGGCCTATCGGGATACTACAGGCGTTTTATTAGAGGATACGCTGATATTGCATAACCACTTACAGTCCTCTTACGAGGAGAAGAAGGAAGAGTATCGAAAACGACATCCTCCCAAACTAAAATCAATTTAGAATATAAGGCTAAAAAGGCTTTTGACGACCTAAAAAATGCTTTAATTTCACGAAAGGTAATACTAGAATATCCTTACTTTAACTAGGATTTTCAATTAACAACTGACGCATCAAACTACGCTATTGGAGCGGTGCTCAGCCTCAATTAGTTAGGCTTATCTCAAGGACACTTACCAAAACTGAGGAAAGCTATTCAGCAAATGAAATAGAAATGCTTGCGATTATATGGTCACTGACTTCAATAAGGAACTACCTTTATAGCTCAAAAAAGTACTAATATACTGACCACCAACCACTTACGTACGCTCTCAGTAATAATAATAGTAACTCCAAAAGGAAAAGATGGAAATGTATTTTGGGGGAATATAATTACGAACTAAGATATAAGCCAGGTAGAACTAACGTAGTGGCCGACGCGTTATCTAGAAATCTCTCAGGATTAAATGTCCTTTAAGATCAATCAAGCTCTTCCACCATGACTCAACACAGTACTGAAAGCTCAGGTGAAAATCTTATACCAAGCGTTGAAACTCCAGTTAACGTATTCAAAAACCAATTATTTATAAGCACAGGAGAAGTACCTTCATATCAATTAAAAATTATCTTTCCAGGATATCATCGACATCTTATAATGGAAGCAAGTTATGACGAACAGAAACTTATAACAATTCTTAAGAAATATCTTATTCCATCAGTAATAAATGGCATTCAAACTCTAGAGACGATAATGGGTACTACTATCGTTACAGAAATTGGTCGGGTTATTCATAAAAGCCATATCAAAAATTAATGAACTAGAAGAAAGTATACAGTTATAATTTCCTTTCAAACATATTTATACATTATTATTGGCGACTTTTATGGCCGAACTTAACAATTCATACTGGAATAGCAAGAGGACAAAATGAAACATTTAAAGTTGTACATACAATCAACATCGAACAGTACCGGGATTTGTTAGAAAATTTGGAGTCCGCATTGAATAATATAATTGCGTATAGTCATCCGATCCGTCCGTTTTTAATACAAGAAACCCTTGATATAAGGGGCCTTCTGAAACGCTTAAGTCCGAAAAAAAAGATTAATAGATGCCATTGGCACCGCATGGAAGTGGGTTGCGGGTACACCCAACAGTCATGATTTCGAAATTCTGTCACAAAAAATGACAAACTTTCTGGAAAGCGATAATAGACAAATGAAAGTAAACGAACTGACTATCAATAGAATCCAAGAGATATCTAACATTACTAATGAAATATTGAAGGTTTAAAAGGAAGAGTGGAATACCAAACTAACAATTAGCTTAGAACACAAATTAAACATAATTGAAAAAGAATTGCAGAATATTGAATACGCCATGCAATGGGCGAAGGATAATACTGTAAATTCGTTTATTTTATCTAAAACAGAAATTAAAACCTTAAATAACGTGTTAATAAATAATAAATTCCAATATTTAACGTTGATGAATTACTTACTTTCGGAAATGTAAAAATTATAACCAATAATGGAGAAGTTTTATATATATTAAGCATTCCAATCACTAATAATGATACTTGTGAAACATATTAAAGTTTGGAAATTTAATAGATATAATTGAATTTGATAAAATATTAAATTGTAATAACGATTTGTTTGCCATCAAAGGAAAATGTAAAAGTTATAATGAAAAAACCATATTGTTACGTTTATTTAAATTATAAACGTTTTATTTATTATTTGACGATTTAACTATTCGCGATTAATAATACACGCTGGCAACCTTAATTGTTGTACCACAAAATCTTAACTAGATGACGCTCACAATCAGAATGAATTAGCACGTATTGGCGTTGCTTTTATATACCCTATCTTTAGGCGTTCCTGAATATTCGAAAATTTCTACCTCCATCTGCTGCGTAGTAGAAAATGCTGGATTGCCAGTTTTATCTCAGACACATTAGTGAGCATTGTTATTTACTTCTAGAACCTTCAATCATTATTTAAAATAAGATGTGTATTTTTATTTAGTTGTTATACAATGCAGGTGTGTGTATGGTTGTGTATTGTGTTTATTTATCGCTTTGTGTTAGTTGTTTTTGTTTTGTAATAAAGATGTTTCGCAGAAACTTATAGCTTTGAAATCAAACACAATATGCCATTTCGTTTCACTTTCTTGGCCACAATTATTTTTACATCTTTTTATGATTTTAATAAAGCATATTTGTAATAATATTAAAACATTTAAATCAAGCATTCTATGCTTTGTTGCGTTTGGCAGTTTGTATGTGTTGTTTAAGTAATAATTTACGTTCGCGTGGCTTAGTTAAAATTTATATATATGCAGTATGCTGCAAATAAACAAACACTAATAAATTTCTTCAAATAGCAGAATTTTTTGAATGATTAAAGACGCATTGTTGTTGCTTATGTGAAAAGTGGGCTGGTTTGTTTGCCGATCGCCCTTTGGGAAGGCGTCATGCAATTGTGCAGGGTTTAATTTTGATTAACAAATTAACTCTTTATAAGTTCAAAATTAGTTTAATGGTGTTGTACTCGTACACTTTATTATACCTACAAAAACTAATATAAATCGCTATAACCATAATATATATAAATCCTAAAGTACTTTAAATGAAATGTACTAGTTCAGAAAAATTCTGCATTACAAGATTTTAAATTTAGTACAAAAAACTTTTTTTTTCTAAAGTAAAATTATCAGTAAAACAAGTCGAAGTAAAGTTCCTCCAATTTTACTATAGTCGCTGAACTCAGTTGAGTCGATATTAACATGAAGCATTAGCTTTTAATGGAATCAACACTTTTATGTTGTCTATAAACAAATATGAGAAAGCGCACATTCAAGTTTTAAATGTACTACGGCCACCAAACACTAATGCTCGTATGTGAATGAAAAAAACTCACACGTCGGGTGACATCAAAACATATATTTTCCGTAAAAAAGAACAACCATCAGCAACACTTTTAGATACTACAGCTTAATATAGAATATATGAATTTTGTGACGGTCTTTTCTAAGTCTCCAACAATAATCTGATAGCATTCCTGGACTCCAATTTCCCTAGATAGCGCTTCTCTATTAAGGAGTTCATTAAGCAATTCAGAACTTTGTAGAATAGGTCTGTTGAGCGAAGTCAAGTTTAGATATAGAATACTTTGTTGTTTTTCTGCCTAAATTTTGATTTATATCTTTACTTTATTGTTTGGACAAAACTCTCTAGTTAATTTAAACTATTTGTGAGATGTTTCCGGAGGAGCTACGTTAGCGGTAGCGAAATGGCCATCGAGACGTGCTTTTAACCTCAATAATCAATATCATTGATTTAGTAATTTAATTGGAAGCGCGATATTTTTTGAAAATAATTAATTTTATAAAAGATTCCCGTGATTTAATTTAATTTAAAAATAACACTTGAACAGTTTTAGATAGGCGGTTCAAATTTATGTTGGACCTGTGTTGCTAAGTCCGCTATATGAGCAAGTATAAAATTTGGTTTTGAATATTAGAGAGTTTTCCGATAGTTGATGTTATTTTTTAAGCAGTTATAGGCACGCAGCTGAAATTTATTAGGACCCTGTTTGGCTAAGTGTGTTATAAGTACATTAAGAAATTCAAAAGTGTTCCTATAATTGATGTAATGTGCCCTTATGACCCAATCTTTTGAAACGTTATATACAAGACAATGTGTCAACTATTTTGTTCTAATATGAACTAAAAGTGTTGTTATACATTTCGGTCGTCACTGGGTGTTTGTTTCAAGCCACGTTGTGATTAGTTCTGAAGAGATAGTGTTAGGTTTCTGTTTTATAAATAGTGATGGGTTCAATTAATTTGTCCGATAGGGAAATGTCTATTTAAATGGCCTTTTTAAGGATAGATTGGTTGATATCTGGCATATTTATTAAGAGAACATAGTTTAATATTTTCGTCTTTTGTTATTGGATAGGTAAGTGTGACCATTTATGGGTGTTTTTCGTTTGAAAGAAGAATATCATAATATTTTATATTTGAAGGAATCAAGCACAATTAAAGTAAACTAACATTTGAAAGAGTGTTTTAGTAATTAAAGTCGTGTAAAAATTGTGTCAGAAATTGTATTTACAAGTTCGTAATTAATGTCTTAAGGTACAGTCAAATTAGTCAACCATTCAGTCTTACGACAGCTAGCGGTGTAGTCGGTTGTGTTTAATAAAAAGCGCTCTTAATAGAAATTGAAATAAATTGTCTCGTGAATACCTTTATATACACGTACATTTAGTTAATTTTTCCTCTTCCCTATTTATTAATTTCGTTTTTTGCATATAAAACGTGTCGCGAAAACTAAAAAGAAAAATAAAAAAAAGAAATACATATTTTTGAACTCGTAATATGAACAGTGCCCCACCTCCGGGTGGGGGCAGCACGTATGATGCTTCCCCACCTAGAAAAAAAAGTAATAATGGGAAATACACAACCCAAAATGACTTTCCCGCTTTGAGGTTTTCTCCAATTAACAACAAAGACAACCCGAAATTCGTCATAATGAAAAGTACCAACTCTGAAAAACCATTGAACACATTAAACATTTTTTTGTTTTCCAAAGCGCTCAACGGTTTAATATCAGAAAGTCATCGAAAAATGACAAAATTTACAAGAGATGGAAACCTTCTAATTCTTACTACTACCAAAAGGCAAGCCGAATTACTAATTAAAACGAAAAAATTGTCTAATATCTGTGATATCACTTGCTGTTATCATGATAAACTAAACACCGTCAAAGGAGTAGTCTACTGTCCAGAACTAAAAAATCTAACAGAGGCAGAAATAGCCACCGGATTGTCAGATCAACATGTTACTGAGGTCCAAAAAATAAAAAAGTTTGAAAATGGAAGGACTGAAAACTCTCCACTGCATATATTATCTTTCGATTTATATACTCTTCCAAATGAAATTAAAATAGGTTTCCAAAATGTCAAAGTTGATTACTACATACCGAAACCAATGCAATGTAAATCATGCTATCGTATTGGACATACCAAAAAAAGATGTAAGGGTGTCCCCATGTGCAACACATGCTTAACGCCCCTGCACAATGAAGAAGTAAAATGCAAATCAATAAAATGCATAAACTGTAATTATGAACACAAATCAACAAACAAACAATGCCCAACGTATTTAAAAAACAAGAAATAATAAAACATTCAACTGTTAATAGAACATCAATTGCAGAAGCAACAAAACACGTAAACGAAACTTACTCTCAAGACTACTTTACAAAAAATATTCCAGTTGAACATTTACCAACAACTTCAGAAACAAATAATATACAAAGTCAAAAAACAAAAATCGAAACAATTATTGAAAAAGAATTAAACGAAAAGCAAACCATAAACATTGAAAAAACAAATTTAAGAAACACACAACAAAATCCTCTTGACAAACCAACAACTAGTTCATCTCATTTTAATTCCAGCTCTTCACGTAAGCTAAACTCAAATGTAAATAACAGCAACATACAAGCAGAACTAAATGAAGTTCTGTTCAATACAAAAATAAACAGAGATATCCATATGGATATGTAAAATATATTAAACTAATTCTCTTGCAGTTATAACACCTTTACTTTATATATTGTTATGAAAATACTACAGTGGAACATAAACGGATATAAACACAATTTCTTAAACCTACAACTGCTAAACAAAAAATATAATTTCGACATCATCGTACTACAGGAGACACACATCGCAGTTAATAATAATGAAAAGTCCCTAAGACACTACAACACTTATTTTCATAATACTCAGTTCTCAAATAGACAAGGTACTGCCTTTTTCATAAAAAAAATATTCCACACAAATTTTCATCAGCTAATAGTTCTGGAAATTTTCAGATATCAGCACTTGAAGTTCACGTAGGTACTAAATTCCTTTTGCAAAATGTATATTTACCACCTCGCGAATTAATTACTACATCAGTCTTAGAAAATACCATTAATATATCAGAACAAAATAATATAATAGTAGGGGACTTCAACGCTTGGAGTCCGCTATGGGGATCACCCACAACAAATAGGAGAGGAAAGGTTGTAGAGAATTTCATAAACAACAATAATTTCTGCATACTCAATACAGGAGCGACAACCCATTTTTCTACACACCACACATTTACAACAGTGGATATCTCCTTTTGTAGCCCTAACCTGATCACAAAACTTTCCTGGAATGTGGAGGATGACCAACATGGTAGCGATCATAACCCAGTAATAATTCAATTAGAACGGTCTTTCAATACACCAATTTTTACTCCTAAGTTTAAAACAAACAAGGCAAATTGGTCTCTTTTTTCAAAAAAACTAGACGAAGAATCCTTAAATAGATCGCCGTCGTCAAATGTTAACAAAGAAGCAGCTTTAATAACAAAATCAATGCTATCAGCAGCGAATATAAGCATTCCGGTAAGCCACGCTCACAGAAAGACACACAACACATTTTGGTGGAATAGTAACTTAAACAAATTACGTGAAGAAAAGATGAAATTATGGAAAAAAATCAAAATTCAACCACTTTTGGCCGATATTATCCAATATAGGAAAATAAACGCAATTTTTAAAAGAAAAGCAAAAGAAGCAAAATTTCAAGCTTACAAAGAATTCACCTCTAAAATATCTCCGGCAACTCCAATCCAACAGGTATGGCAAACCGTAAGAGCTTTTTCTGACAAAGCGCCTAATACACATAATATCCAGGCTATTAAGAGGCCAGATGGGTCACTCACAACCGAAATACAAGATATTGTCAACATACTGGCAAAAACCTTTGCCAACACATCATCAAATTCAATTTTCAACACAAATTTCCTTAACTGCAAAAAATCCTCATTAAATTTTGAATATAAGCCGTCAAAATTAACCATGCCAAATAGAGAGATAGAAACGTCATTAACGATTTTTGAATTCGAACTTACGCTTAAACAAACGAAGGACAATAGTCCTGGTGCTGACAAAATAGTATACTCAATGATTAAAAATGCTTCAACTTTATTTAAAACTCGCATAGTAAACCTTTTTAATGAAATATTTATAAGCGGTGTTATTCCACAAAACTGGAAAAAGGCCGAGGTGACTTGTATACCTAAACCAAATAAAAATAAAATTGAGTGTGATTCATATCGCCCGATTTCTTTATTATCATGCTTAAGCAAACTACTAGAAAAAATGATAGCGAAGAGGCTAGCTTGGCTGATTTTTCAAAACAATCTGATTAACATTAAGCAAACGGGTTTTAGACCAAAGAGCAGCACTATTGACGCGTTAATACATCTTGAATACCAGCTCTCAAAATATTTATCTTCGCGTAATCACTGCTCTGTGATTAGCATAGACTTTGAAAAAGCTTATGATAGGATCGGTGTCCACTCTATTTTAGACCAGCTGAGAGAATGGAAAATTGGGAAGCAAATTTATCAATACGTTAAGGCATTTTTAATCAATAGGACCTTTACAGTAAAAAGTAATGGGTACAAATCTAGTACTACTAAACTCGATAATGGCATCCCACAAGGATCACCAATGTCTGTTATACTGTTCCTTATAGCGTTTGAGAAAATCAATAACATGTGTAAGCATAAACAGTTTTCTCACTTTTTGTACGCAGATGATTTCTACTTATTTACAAAAGTTGATGATGCAAACATAATACAAAATAAGCTTGATGATCTGATGATAGATATTAATGAGTGGATCTCTACTTCGGGTGCTATTATATCCAAGCTAAAATCAAAAATCCGCATGTTTGTCGTAAGCAAAATTGTCTTTCTCCGAACTTTAAAATAAACGGTTACAATTTTGAAAATGTTAAGGAACTAAAGATTTTAGGTTTAATTTTCAATAAAAACCTAAATTGGAACACACATATAAAACAATTATCCTTGCAACTCTCAAAGCGCCTAAATGTCTTAAAAGCTCTCAACGGATCTTCGAGCGAAAGCCACATTAACACACTCAAACACATATTAAAATCTATAGTGTTAAGCAAGATAGACTACGGTCTCGTTATTTATGGCAAAGCAGCTAAGTTTAGTTTATCTCTAATTAAAAAGTATTATCATGCAGCTGTCAGATCAATTACACAAGCGTTTTATACAACACCGATAAAAAATATGTTGCAAGAGTTTGATATGCCTTCAATCGAAAATCGTTACAAAGTACTTACGTGTAATTATATTGTCAAGATGTCACAAGATAAATCCAATATTATCTTTGGAGACTCTGAAAATTTTTTGAAACTCAAAAGGAAACCAAAGTTAAAAAGTACTATAGCAGCTATTCACCAATTTGCTAAAGAATTTGACATACATCTAAATAAACCACCGTCTTTTCGGAAAACTCACCCAGCTTGGGTAAATATTTCCGACCATTTCATAGAAACATCAATGCCTCCAAAATCTTCTAATAACGTAGAAATACATAAACAGCTGCATCTTGAAATTTATAATAAATGGAAAGAAAAAAAGTTTACATTTTGGTACTGCGATGGGTCGAAATCAGAACACGGAAATGGTTTTGCAATCGTTGATGAACATGGTCTTACACTTAAAAAGGGTATTTTGCCTAACTACACGTCAATTTTTACGTCCGAAGTTACTGCTATAGAGGAGGCATTAAAAACAAAATTACCAAGGAAAAAATTAGTGATATGTTCTGACAGTTTATCTTCAATAAGTGCACTTAAAAATACTAACTGCAGTGAACCACTAATAGTCAGAGTCCAGGAACTGTTAATAAAACAAAAAATTATAAAACTCCTTTATACCCCAGGTCACACAGGAATTAGTGCAATGAATTTGCTGATAAGATGGCTAAAGAAGCAGTTTTGTCCCCAACAATAAGCTACAACAACTACACAAAAAAAGATTTAAAAAAACATGTAAATAGACAAGTTAAACAACAAACACTACAATCAGCTTCACTTTCCTCTAATGCATATTATAAACTGGTCAATCCAAACTACAAAAAAATGGAGTATTCAAAAAAAATGCCAAAATATCAACAAAAAATCTTAGCTCGTCTCAGACGTGGACATTGTAAACTAACGCACCAACATTTATTAAAAAAGGAAAACCAACCTCTATGCCCTAACTGCAGAAATCTTCTCACAATGTCACATCTGGTATCCTGCTTCAACAACAGGGTTCATCCAAAGAGTCTGTTAGACTCAATAAAATCACTAGACTTTGATTCTATTAAAAAACATCTACCTTTTGAATTTCTAAAATCCCTGTAAATATTACACTTTTTTTTTTATAATCCACTATCTTTTTATATAAGTTTTGTATATATACTTTCTTATTTTTGCAATTAAAATTATACTTATGTAAGGACGAAGGCCGCTGCAGCCAGTGCCATAATGTATTAATATTAATATGTAAATTTATTTTCTATTAATAGATAAAAATAAATAAATAATAGTCAACCATTTGCCTGAAATCGGCAAATATTTGTTGTCCGTAGTCTGAGCACCTAATAATTATTAGGAGCAAACAACACCACAGCTGATTTTAGCAAAATAAAAGAAATGCTTCTAATGTGAACATAGTGTGACCACTTGACGGCAAATTTGACTCATTTTTAGGCGAATAAATATTTGTTCTTACGAAGCATGGGAATAGAGCCAAGAGTCCTTAGTGATAATCTTTTTTAAGCACCTAAATTATTCTTGCATAACTTTCGTTTGTTTTGAACTTATGTATACTCGTATTTCAATTATATATTTAATAGGAGCAACTATTTTTCATTATCATTTGTAATTAGGATTTAATATTATTTTACACGTTTCCTTTGCAATAACTTCAAATTGACCCATAAAGGGACCAGTTAGAGGGTTAAGATCTTCCACAAAAATAATCCTCATACAATTCCACAACATAACTCAGACCATAAGAATTCTCTCAGACATTAACTTACAGCATTTTTTTCATACAGTATAATGCTCCCTTCGACCAAAAAATGAAAACTTTGACCCACTGTAAAAAAAAAACTCAGACGTGCTGGACCATAAGTTTGTTCTAAAAAATGATCTACTCAACATACCCTTTCAGAATTATGGGATTGCTATTCTGTTCCATTCAAAAAGTCTTAATTTGTTGGACTTTGTTATCAAATTATATTTTATATAGATAAGCTTTAAAATAGTTTCAACATTTTATACATAAAGTTATAACTTTTTAAATAATTAACAAAGAATACAAGCAACATTTTCGATAAACATATTTTCGCATAATATATTTTCGCTTAACTTTTGATCTGTAAAAGATTTTTTACCATTTCTTAATTTACTCCGATACTAGAACAATCAACAAAAAGAAATTTAAAAAAGGTAGATCATAAAATAAAATTTTTTGTTAATAAGAAATTGCGATTTCCAAAATTCTAGAAAAGAATAGCATTTGACAACAGTTTTAATTATTAAAGCACCCGAGATGTGCAAATTTAAAGCATCGTGGCGCAAATATTTAGAAAAGTTTGAGCATCGTAAAGCTCTGTACAGACGGTTGTCACATCTTGCCATATTGTCAGACCTGACAATGTGCTGACAATGACAAGCAAAGAAAAATTATCACCACAATGTAGATTGTCAGTTTTCACAATTGCAAGGCATTTTTCAGAAAAATGGCAATTCCATTGTAAGAAATTATCTGACAATAACTTTAGCTGACAACACATCGGACAAAAAATTGTTAGTTTACACGGTACGAGTAGTAAGAATTGCCAATGGGAAAAAATTGCAGCTCTATTGTCAGAATTAAAACAAATTTAAGAGACAATTTTTTCTTATTTTTTTAATGTAATTTAAATTATTATAAAATTTACATATTGTTATTTTAAGCCTTTATCAAAACAAATGGATATTTATCAAAATGAAGAAACTGCTACGATTCTAACAGGGTCAAGAGGATCAAGAAGAATAATTCTTGCAAAAAACGACTTTAAAACAGTTTTCAGCTATTTGTATATATGGTTCAAAAGTTTGCGCTCATTTTTAAACTCTTGGGACACTCTGTATTTTTTAGTTTTAACTATATATACTTCTTAATTTACTATACACGTTAGTGGACATTATGTCTAATTTTCAAGTGTTTGTATAGTGGACTTAGCAATATAAGTTTCTTGTAAATTACAGTTTTTTTGTTTATAACCGCTCAAAAGTTTGCTCACTTACATCAAATTACATCAACTATTGGGATACCCTTAAATTTCTAAATCCAAATTTTATACTTGCTGTTATAGAAGAATTAGCAATACAGGTTCTTTGCAAAAAATAAGATATTATCTCTGACAACGGTCTGTACAGAGGTTAAGATTTTGTGTAGTATTTCCGTAAAAATTTCTTCAAAACCTTATAAATGATACCCATATTGATATTTAAAAAAATTTCAAAATCTTATTGTAACGAAATAAATTCGTTTTATTACATTTAATTTTAACACTTTCTACTTTTTATTTACTTTAAAAACCATTCATTTAAAATGCGTTTAATATGGTGTTCACGCATGCAGCAATATTCAAATTATAACAATTAACTCCATTATTGAGACTAAATTTTCACACAAAAATTACAATTTACTTATTGCCAATTAAGAGATAATTGTTTCAATAATGAGTGAAATTTATAATACAACACTGTTAGAAGTGTGTTTAGTAAAAAGAACAATACTAACTAAACATGCTCTTACAACAACAGTACTTATTGAACACACTTTGTTGAAATTTGACAAAAGAAACTTCAACAAAAAGTAAACAAAGAAAAAAATGGAAAAACAAATTGAGGGTGAGAAATTTATTAATATTTAATTTATAAGCAAATAGTTTATTATTAATAACTATTTTTTTAGAACCAGGTGTAAAATCAAAGAAGAAGAGGATGCTGTGGAATGACGCCAGCGAATAAGCATTGTTGGATATGTGGCCCAGCAAATTAGATGGTCTTCGTGGGCAAAGGAAAAACGCCCACGTGTATGCTGAAATGGCTGATGAGCTTAACCAGCTGGGGTATTTCTGTAGCCCACGAGATATCCAGGTTAAATTGCAAAATTTTACACAGCGCTACAGGTGAGTACACATTAATTTAGCCTAATTACAGGGTACTCTGGGTGTTACTATTTTGCAGCTGTATGAAAAGAAACAAAAGTGAGTACCAAGCATAAAATGTATGGTACCAATTATATAATGATGCTCACTAAATAATTTGTTCTTCTGCAGCTATAAGCCAAAATAGTAGTCTTCAGAATTATGTAGAAAGTTTTTCAATCTTAAAATTTTTGCAGAAAAGAAAAGGCAGCAATGGGCGTATCAGGCGGATCACCATCTCCATGGGCACACTATGCCACCGTGCACCAGATTATTGGAGGGTTCAAGGCCAATATTTACACGCAGTTGACGCTGGAAAGCATTGACGGTAAGTGTTTTTTATTATTAACAAAATTTTTCCAATTAAACAAAATAAATTCAGTGGCATATTGTATACACATTTATACACAAGAATGAATACGCATATACATATTTGTTTTTCATAATTTTACTTTATTTTGATTAATTTTGTTGTTTTATTATAGAGCATTTGTTTCTGATTTTGCAATGATTTTCTATTTCATTTATAAAGATACTTCCAGTAGCTCAACATTGTCATCGCCTTCCACACCATTGTCTGCGCCAACATCGCCACTTTCCCCGAGTCCTTCATCGTCCACAATTAGAGAACCTACAAAAAAGAAAAAAAATTTGATTTCAGAGAAATGGTTTTAAATAAGTTCGACAGCATTTCGAAAGAAATAACTGAACATCTTAAACAAAGTGATGGAAATGAGAAGGAACTAATTGAAATTGAGAAAATGAAGGCAGAAACACTAAACAGAATAGCCAATGACAACAAAGAATTAAATAATGCATTTATGTCATTTTTGAATAAATATTAATGTTTTCTTTAAAAAAATATGTAAATTACTTTAAATAAATTTTTCTTTTAATCTAAAACAAAAATTTTACTTTTTTAATGATCTCGTCTCGCGATATACATACAGTAGGTAATAATAAAAATATAAAATATTAATGAAAATTGTGTAGGTACTTACTAAAATAGTTACATAAGTTTTCCCTTATAGCTTCAGCGGTTGGCTCGTTATCACCAATAGTTACATTGCCTGTGGGACTTTCTCTACTTCTTTCTACTTCCTGAAGATTTTCGATCCATGGTCGTTTCTTTCATTTAGAAAATTATGCAAAACACAACAAGCCCGAACAATGCTGGGAGCGTTTCCTACTCGATTATCAAGTCCTTTTCCGATGCGCCGAAAGCGCGCTTTTAAATGGCCAAAAGCGTTCTCCACTACTCTTCGACACTTTGATAATCGGTAGTTAAATAATTTTTTTTCGTCTGACAACTCCGTAGAAAAGGCATATGGTTTCATTAGGTTTTGCGAAAATTTGAACGCTGAGTCGCCTAAAATGCATAGTGGCATTTGGATACCATTAATTTCTTTCTTGTTGGATTCCAATATTTCGCTCTCATTCAGCACTTTTTTCAAAAGGGAAGAATTAAAGATTTGGGAGTCATTGCAACGTCCCGGTGCACCAATATTTATATATAAAAAGCGGTATCTGTGCGACATATATATAAAATATTGACATAAAAACAAACAAAAAATAAACGATACGCACCTGTAATCTACAAGAGCCAAAAGTACCATAGAATACCAACCCTTGTAATTATAGTAATCAATGGCATCGCTTTGATTTGGCTTAATTTCTATGTGACACCCATCTAAAAAAAACCAAAGGGTAGAATTATGAAAAACTACGATAATAGTAAACTGCCACGGAGGTCGTTTTTTTGGTAGAATTATTCAAAAACTTAAAACTTACCAATGGCCCCGAGGCATTGTGGAAAACCAAGGCTTTCAAATCCACTCACGCATTCTTCCACAAGCTCTTGTGTCGGAGGCAATTTCTTGATGTACTGGGTGGACAATACTTGCCATACTTCTTCACAAAATGCGAACAAAATAGTGCACACAGTTGAATTTCCAACGCCAAATAGCTCACCAACAACTCGGTACTCCCCAGATGAACTTAGGGTAAATAAAGCGATGGCTACACGCTTTTGAAGCGTTATCGCTTTTTGCCATTTTGTATCCGCTTTGTTAAGACTTTGCAGTAAGTCACAGAGGATATCAAAGCTTGCACGGGTCATCCGAAAATGCCTCTTAAAAAAGTGGTCGTCATTGTGGTTACAATTGAACTCCCAGAATGACGATTGGCGTTTCTATAAATCGGAAATGCAATAACGGATTTAAACAACATTCTCTAGTTTTACTTACTAATTTCCATAAAGACTTTCGGCATGAACTTTCCTCTAATATTGAAAAAAGCAAGAGCTGCTGCTCCCTCAAACTCAGCAGGATTTCCAAATTTTTCTTTTTTTCTTTTTTTAAGAATATTTAATTTGGAATCAAAACTGGATTGCACTATTTTAAAAAGTTCTATCTTTCTATTGTATAAAAGACAGGCTTTTTTTAAAACAATTTGTTTTTCCATTTTGTATGCTAAAAACCACAAACATATAAAGTAAAAATGTTACTTCTTTTTTCAGCTGTCAAATGCTAATTGTCGTAGCAATATTGTGTATGTATGAACACTAAAAATATATTGGCAATTAACTGAATATTGTTTCAATTAAAAACGCATGTATGAACACCATATAACGCTTTTTGTATTTTTAAAGAAGTTCGATTGTCAACACTACTCAGTGTTTTATGTAATTTATTATTAATATTATTTTAAGAACTAATGGCAACTCTACGAGAAAATAAGAAAAAAAAGGTTTGGGTTTAACCGCCATTTTAATTTTCTTTGAATGTTCGTAAAACCCCAGAGAGCGACGGGAAAAAAGAATTGTGTAAGTAAAGTAACTTTAAACTTTTATAAATGACTTATTAACGTATCTTTGTTTAGATAATAAAACTCTATGTAAATTTTCCTCTATGTATATGTTTTAAAAGAAAATAAAGCATTCGAATAATAAATTGGTGTTTTATTATAATTCTTCCTAACCTTAAAGTTACTGCCGTAACTAATAGCCGCCTTCATAACACTTATAGCGCCGTAACTCGGAAAATTGGGCGAGCGCCAATTTTTTCACTTGAATCTTTTTTCTTATTTTTTAATTCTCTATCGCTGCTGTAGTCAAGGTGGTAAGCACGTTGAGTACAAATTTCGTTGCCCTGGGTTCAACCCTTGCGGTGGTCAAAAAATAAAAATGTTTTTTCTGTTTAATGGTGTATATACACATTGAGATCAACATTAAAACACGTAGGGTCCTTCGTCGGTACTTTCTCTTCATAGCATATTCGCCGGCGAAGTAATATATTTAATAAAATGACTATCCATCTTAAAGAACGCAATACGTTTACTAATAACTAAATAGGTTTTGCTTGAAGTGCTACTTCTCTTTATAAAAAAAAAAAAAATTGGCGCTCGCCTATATTTTCCGAGTTACGGGGCTCTGAAATTTAAAAAAAAAATTTACTATCAATATAGGTATCATTTTAAAGCTTTTGAATACATCTTTTAGAAAATACTAAAAGTTTTCGAAAAGGATTTACCAATTAAGAACCGATGGCATTTTTATATAAAATTATATATATGCAGTACCAAATTTATTTTTTTATTCAATATTTGTTTTTTTAAATAAAGTCACTTTATTAACTAAATTTACATAGATGGTGAAGAGTATATAAGATTCGGCTTAGCCGAAAATAGCACTCTTACTTTTTTTATTGGAGCTACTTTATTGTTCCAAACAATATGGAAAAATAAGATTTAGGCGTGGTAATTTCCCCGCTGCCTCGAAGAACATTGACAAACTTTGCTGATTTAATGAATTATAATTATTACATATTTCATATTAAGGTTCATTTTAGTCTCTGCCAATAATAGAAGTAAACATGTCTTCGATAATTATTGTATCTTGTTTTAAATTTTTAAAACAAATTCTATAAGGATAAAATTTAGTTTAAATTTTATATACATTTATACAACATTTTCTAAAGGGCATATTTTAATGTTCACTGATCAAAGTTGTACAATTCTAAAATTTGTATGTTTTCTTGATGCTTCTGCAAACTGTCTGGACCAAAGTATTAATTCCCTGATCTGTTTTAAATTCGCACTCTACATTTCTATATGCTTCGATATATTTCATTAGTTTTTATATCCTTCTCCACAAAAAGTCGAAAAAGTTTATAGATAAGTTTGTCATTCCGTGTATAATTTCTGCAATATCCATTTCCGATCCCATAAAGTATATATATTCTAACTTCTTATGCATGGCGAAGTCGATTAAGCGATGTCCGTCTGTCCGTCCGTGTTAGTGTTTAAATCAAGTCATGTCAATTCATCAGATATAGTGTCGAATGAGGTGCTATTGGAAATCGGAATGATCGGTCCATGTTCTTCGAGGCAGCAGCCAAGACACTATGACTACTCTAATTTTTTCATGTCACATAGAGCAATAAAGTAACTCCAATCACAAAAATAAATACATGGAGCGATAGAGAATTAAAAATAAAAAAAAGACACTAAGTGAAAAAATTGACGCTCACCTTTAAGAAAATATTACAATTTGTTAGAAATGCTTAACCCATTAAGAGCCGATGTCTTTTTTTATATAAAACTATATATATGCAATTCCAAATTTTTTTTAGTTCTCTGTCACCCCAATAGTTGCTTTTTGTTTGGTATTACTTCACTAAAATAGATTTACATAGATGGTGAAGAGTATATAAGATTTGGCATAGACGAATATAGCACTCTTGTTTTAATTTTTATACCCTTCACAACAAAAAGTGGAAAAAGGGTATATGAGGAGCCGCAGAACAAAACGTGCTTTTTCGTTTATTTCAAATTTGTAGAAAATCGATATTTATTTTTTCGCCACATTAAAAAACTGCAAGAACCAGGAAATTCTAAAAAAAATTTTACTTATCTACAGATGCACCTGAGGATGTTTGATATAATTCTATTTTTATTTCGGAAAAAGTACCTTTTGCAAAAAAGAAAGCAAAAAAGCACTTTTTGTTAAGGGAAAAAAGTAAAAAAAAAAAAACAAAAGGCACGTTTTGTTAATAGAAGAAAAAAGTACATTTTGTACACATATATACAATATATTAAGAAATGTTAAGTTAAGTATATTATTTTTGTCTTAAATTGAATACATATGAATTTTGTTAAATAAACTGTTGTTCAAACATCTTTTTTTAAACATTTTCGTCTATTGAATCCTCTATATCTTTATCCTTGTTATACAAAATGTCCTTGTACATAAATAAAGACTGGATTTCACTCCGGTCTATTTAGTTTTACTTTAACTCTAGTTTGATTGGTACGGGTATGCCAAATTTCATTAAAGTAAAAAGTGAAACTAGACAAAGAAATATGGGAAGAGAACCTTTTCTTAAAAAATAAACAAAAACATACCTTTTGCTAAGCATCAGTTTTTTAGAACCCATTTACTTTACAAAAAATAATTATAATACTGCTAACTTAATTGTTTCTGCAAGATTTCGACCTAAATACCAAAAAAAAAAATTCTTAGAGAAATGCGAAAAAGCACCTTTTGTTCTGCGGCTCCCTGATATATAAGTTTTTCTACAATATCCATTTCCGACCCCATAAAGTGTATGTATTTCCGACTTCTATGCATCCGTGTAATAAATATGTCAATCGATCAGATATAGTGTTGAAAGAGGTGCTATTGTAAATCAGCATGATCGGTTTGTCTTCTTCAGGGCAGTAGGCAAAACACCACGCCTACCTCTAATTTTTTCATGCCATTTAAAACAATTAAGTTACTCCAATCAAAAAATAAATATATGTGTCGATATAGAATTAAAAGTAAGAAAACAGTAGGAAGATTGTGTTAATCAAGTAAAAAAACTGGCGCTCGCCCATATTTTCCGAGTTTCGTGGCTTTGGAATTTTCAAATTTTTTTAAATATCAATATGGGTATCACTCTTAAACTTCTATAGAGATCTTTAAGGAAATATTAAAATTTTTTAAAATGCTTAACCCATTAAGAGCCGAAGTCAATTTTATATAAAATTATATTTACCAATTTTTTTTATTTATCTGTAACCCAAATATTTGCTTTTTTTATTTGGTTATACTTCACTTAACTAGATTTACATATATGGTGTTTAATTTAAAAAATCATTAAGAAATTTGCCATTATTTTTAATTTCTTATAAGCCCTGCGTAATAGATGGGAAATTTCTTTACTTACTTCCATATGAAAATATATTCACTTTATGATAACAAAAAAAGCATCAAGATATTTATTTTAGAAAAAAATATTTTAGAAAAAAAATCAGCAGCTTCTTAATTCTGGATCTTTTAAATTAAATAATAACAAAGTTTTTATTACGAGCTTTTCACACATTTCAATAGGGTATGAAATATTCTCTAAGACTGTGCACATTTAACAATGCCATTTACTTTACAAAAAATAATTATAATACTGCTAACTTAATTGTTTCTGCAAGATTTCGACCTAAATACCAAAAAAAAAAATTCTTAGAGAAATGCGAAAAAGCACCTTTTGTTCTGCGGCTCCTGATATATAAGTTTTTCTACAATATCCATTTCCGACCCCATAAAGTGTATGTATTCCGACTTCTTATGCATCCGTGTAATAAATATGTCAATCGATCAGATATAGTGTTGAAAGAGGTGCTATTGTAAATCAGCATGATCGGTTTGTCTTCTTCAGGGCAGTAGGCAAAACACCACGCCTACCTCTAATTTTTTCATGCCATTTAAAACAATTAAGTTACTCCAATCAAAAAATAAATATATGTGTCGATATAGAATTAAAAGTAAGAAAACAGTAGGAAGATTGTGTTAATCAAGTAAAAAAACTGGCGCTCGCCCATATTTTCCGAGTTTCGTGGCTTTGGAATTTTCAAATTTTTTTAAATATCAATATGGGTATCACTCTTAAACTTCTATAGAGATCTTTAAGGAAATATTAAAATTTTTTAAAATGCTTAACCCATTAAGAGCCGAAGTCAATTTTATATAAAATTATATTTACCAATTTTTTTTATTTATCTGTAACCCAAATATTTGCTTTTTTTATTTGGTTATACTTCACTTAACTAGATTTACATATATGGTGTTTAATTTAAAAATTCATTAAGAAATTTGCCATTATTTTTAATTTCTTATAAGCCCTGCGTAATAGATGGGAAATTTCTTTACTTACTTCCATATGAAAATATATTCACTTTATGATAACAAAAAAAGCATCAAGATATTTATTTTAGAAAAAAATATTTTAGAAAAAAAATCAGCAGCTTCTTAATTCTGGATCTTTTAAATTAAATAATAACAAAGTTTTTATTACGAGCTTTTCACACATTTCAATAGGGTATGAAATATTCTCTAAGACTGTGCACATTTAACAATGAAAAGAATAAATACGAGTAATCTTTTTTATTTGATATTTGTGTTTGATTATAATACTTGTGTAGAATAAAATTTATTATTTTTTGAAGGAAGTCATTCTGCCTTTTTTGCCTGTCTGTCAATCACTCAATTCATCTACAACACCTTTTGGGAAATTTGTTAAAATGAATGTGGTTTGTAAGCAATGCTAAAAAAAGCAAAAACATTCACAATTTAAATTTTGAAATCAACAACAAAAAAGTAATACCAGGATAAGCACCAACAATAAATTGAACCAATATCAGTTAATCCTCTTAAATGATTTTTTAGAATTAAGCTTGAAAGCTCAGCAGTATGCGAGCCATCAAATGAAGTGGCTTTCATACTTGTTCATCATTTTAAAATCAACGACAATTCTAACAACAGTCATCAATTTAGATAGGATTACCAGATTACTACTACTTGTTTTATCATAATTGAATTTTCCTTACTTTCTCTTAAAATAAATGGAAACAATAGTAGCTGTTAAACAATTTTTTAGATAAAAGGACTATGAGATCGTAAGACAGGCGGTTTATTCACAAATCTAATAAGCATAACTTCCGCTATAAAACGAAAAGTTTGTTGTGTGCTTGTTATTTGCGTCTTCCTTTCAAGCTAGCAATGTAAGACTTCAAAATTCAGCAAAGAATGATGACTGATGTTATTTGATTTTCTATTACTAGGTCATTAAAGTCAGCTATACATACCACCGCTAGTCTTTTCATGTTTTTATTGATTTTTTTCCAGTAAATAAACGAAGTTGCAAACGTCCTATTTTACAACGAATATTTTTTATTTATTGTGTTTTTTTTTCTTTTTGTTAAAAACTCATGGAGAAATATTTATTATTTTAAATGTATCTACAACTGCAGTATTTTATTGCCGTCGATAAAAATTCAACAAACAAACATACATTAAATACAATAATGTTATTATAACTACCCGCATCTTTGAATTAATCGAAAGGCAGAAAATAAAATGAATAATATTTTACGATTTCATTCAAAAGTTATGATTTGGTCGTTGACTACAATTGTATTTTACGTTCTTACTCTCTAAATTTAAAATATTATTACCTTTATCTCCATCTTTGTAGAATTTGCTATGTTCAAAATTAAAAAATTTAAGCAACTGCAATAATAAAAACTGATTGGTATTTTAAATAACATTATTGTTTATTATTATTTATAAAAGATTTTTTTAAAATTAAATTTTAATTATTTAGGACGTATGTGAAACGGTAGCAAAGTACTCGTATAAGTAAAATTTTGACAGTTTTGCGGTGAATAAAATTTCTCTAGCCCTGAGAACAAAGCGAATAAAATCAGCAAGATCGGTTCATACGCTTCGAGGCAGCGGGCAAAACACCACGCCTGCTTCTAATTTCGAACAAATCTAGTATAGTGAAGCAACTTCAATGAAAAAATCAAATATATGGGGCGATAGATATTTAAAAAGTAAGAAAAAACATTAAGAGGAAAAATTGGCGTTCGCCCATATTTTCCGAGTTACGGCCCTCTGAAGTTTTCAATTTTCAATATTGGTATCATTCAAAAGCTTTTGAAGAAATCTTTCAGGAAATAGTAAAATTGTTTAAAACTGCCAATAAGAGTCTATGGCATTTTTATGTAATTAATTTTTTAGTTCTTATTTTTATTTCTCTGGGTTTTTAATTGGATTTCTTTCACTAAACAAGATTTACAATAGTGGTGAAGAGTATATAATGGAATATAGCGACCGCGGTTGCAAGAGTACATTATTTGAGGTTTAAATGTTTCCTTACATTTATTGAAAGTAGAATTCTGGCATGCTCTTGTTTGGGGGCTAGGCAACCTGCAATTGCAAAGGAGGAGCGCTGGATGTAGTATGTATTTAAATATAAAAAACGATAAAAAAGGTTTCCATATATTTTTGTAAAGTTGTACGAACTTAATCTTGTAGCAAACTTATTGTTAAATACTAATAAACTGTATTAAACTTGGAAATTGGCTACTAGTTGAGTTAGTTTAGTATATAGCCAAATTACTCATTTTTATAAAGGATTAAATTCTTGCAAATATTTGCTATTTCGGATAAAGTGGAGAAATAAAAATTTCTTTTGCTTGAAAACGGCCACCAAATTTTGGAGAAAATTGTCTTACAATTTATTGTTTTATTTTTTGGCCGACCTTAACTCAGTGTTTTTGAAGTGGTGTACTTATTAATCATAATATCAGTACTTTAAGACATTCAGAGTAAAATTTAAACGAAATAAGTTCTGACAGCGCTTCTCGTTAAAAACTTACAAGCCTCTTAATTGGGAAAACGTAAAAATACCGTTTTTTCAGGATTTTCTCGAAAAAGGTAGAATTTTTTTGTATTTAATTTTAATATACTTTAATACTAGAAAAATTTTTTAAAGCATTTTAAAGACAACCTAAAGCAATAGCGAATAAAAGAAAAATTACTCCAAAAACTACAATGGCACTCCTATATATATATATATATATATATATATATATATATATATATATATATATATATATATATAAATATATATTTATATAATTTCAAATAAAAATGAAATCGGTTATTAATGGGTTAAGCATATTTAATTTGAATTGTAGAAGCTTTTAAATGGCGGAAAATATGGGCGAGAGCCATCGCTCAATCGACTTCGCTATGCATAAGAGCTCAGAATATATATACTTTATGGGGTCGGAAATAGAAATTACAAACCGTAACAAACTTGGTTATACCCTTTTTACACTTTTTGTCGTGAAGGGTATAAAAAACATTTTTACTAGTTATTTTTGTGGAAATTTATTAAAAGCTCTTTTATCTGTATAATTTTAAAGCTTTATAAGAATATCTTAGCGTGTTTTTAATTTTATCGCTATTCAAATTCTATACTTTATTTAGCAAAAAAAAATACCTTAACGTGATGTTTTCAGTTTTTGACGTGAATGTCGTTTAAAAACATAGAATGCGAAAAAATCGTTATAATATTGTTAATCTTGAAGTCATAAGCTTTCCTCTGATAACACTAAAATGTATATACCGAATATATTTAAGCTATACGAGGGCTGCTCTATATATTTTTGGCCTAATAGTGAAAATGCGAATATTTATATTCAAAAATGGTTTTATTGTTTTTTAAAGTATTCTCCAGCAGGGCTGCTATATATATTTCTGGCCTGGCAACACTGAGTGCTGCCAAGTGCAATCTGACATTTCCATTGGAAAGTTTGTCATTTTTAAGCATAATCGTACTCAAAACGTTTTGACGTACGACCATTATTTGTGTTGTTTACAGTGACTTGAAAAAATTAATATAGAAAAAAATGGAATTTACTCGTGAACATTTTCGTGCCATCATTTTTTACAACTTTCGACGTGGATTATCACGACAAGAGTGCATTGATGAACTTAAATCTTTGTATGGCGATGAAGCACCATCCTATAGCACTGTGAAAAATTGGTATAATGAATTTAATCGTGGCCGAAGCTCGCTCAAAGACGAATTCCGTGAAGGTCGTCCAAAAACGGCTGTTGTACCAGAGAACATTGATGCCGTGCGTGAACTCATAATGCAAGATCGACATGCGACATACCGAGAGATAGAGACATCCTTGGACATTTCTTCCACCAGCATACAGTCGATAGTGCATGAACACCTGGCCGTAAAAAAGGTTTATTCTCGTTGGATCCCGCACAATTTAAAGTCGCTCAAAAAAAGGCTCGTGTCGATTGGTGCAAAGAAATGTTGCAAAAATACGGTTGCGGTGCTTCAAAAGACGTTTATAAGATCGTCACAGGTGACGAATCATGGATCTACGCGTATGAGCCCGAAACGAAACAACAATCGACCGTGTGGGTCTTCAAAGACAAGCAAAATCCAACGAAAGTTGTTCGTGGAAGAAGCACTTCGAAGCAAATGGTCGCCTGTTTCTTCCGCAAAACTGGTCTTGTGGAGACTGTTCCGCTTGAGCAACGTAGGACGGTCACTTCTGAGTGGTACACTACAATTTGTTTGCCTGAAGTCATCGGAGAAATTCGAAAAACCAACAAGAGAAGACGAATCATTGTTCACCATGACAATGCGAGCTCTCACACATCGGTTTAAACCAGAGCGTTTTTGACCGGCCAAAACGTCGAATTAATGGGTCATCCGCCGTACAGCCCTGACTTGGCACCTAATGACTTCTTCTTGTTTCCGCACATCAAGAAAAAAAATGCGTGGTCAACGATTTTCGTCGCCAGAAGAAGCTGTTGAAGTGTTCAAAAACCATATTTTAGAGGTGTCTCAATCGGAGTGGAAAAAGTGCTTCGACAACTGGTTTGAGCGCATGCAAAAGCGTATATATCATGCTGGAGAATACTTTGAAAAACAATAAAACCATTTTTGATTATAAATATTCGCATTTTCACTATTAGGCCAGAAATATATAGAGCAGCCCTCGTACTTCTGAATGAAATAAACTTTTAAAGGACCTTCCTTCTTTAAATGTTATAATTAAAAACAAAAAGAGATTATTAAATAGATAGATAGATTAATTAAAGTACATGTTTCTATTATTCCCAACACTTATTTATTTAAAGCATAATTCTAAAGTAATATCAAAAGCCTCAAAGTTAAAAAAAAAACATTAGAGTATGAAAGACCTAGAATTCTTAATCGTCTTAAATATTTAAAATGATACAAACATTAGAAAATACTATTAAAACTGAAATACATACACACAAAGAGGTATTTAAGTCATATTTTAGATTAAAAATCCTTACTCTTTATTTATTTTCATGCAGCCTGCATACATATTGTTCAGTCTAAAAGGTATTAGCATTTAAAAATATGCACTAGACTTCTTATAATATTGATGCTACTGCTACTTCTTCCACCAGTATATTTAAGCCATCGATGGCAACATTATGTTGTTGTTAAATGTGCATGTTATAAGCAGCACATATTGTGGGATTTAAGGCGATGGAATATATTCTCACTGAAGGAAATTGTATAAAACTTCACTGTTGCATTTAAGTACGAAGTTTTTAAGTGCTCCTTTAGCCCTAAGCTCTTAATATATGCTGTTTATGTTTTGAGATTAACTTTCAATGTGCTTATCGAAAACTCGAACAATCACTTAGTATGATAACAAATGCTCAAGACATTATTCTAAAAATAAATCGTTACTTACTATTAAAAAATAAATCGGGGAAATGAAAACGATACAACTTCACAATAACTCAAAAAAAAGTTTATCAACTTTATAAAATCTGGCAAAGTATTTGCCATTAAAACTGAAACGAAACTTTACTTAAACTAATCTATCACTTGTCACAAATTTACAGGGTGTAAATATTTCATTAAAGCAGTGGGTATATGAGGGAAATTATTCAACGTTTTTCGTTTTGGCAAAAGTAAATATCAATCGACAAGTCTAATCAACAGTGATGAATTACAAATAAATTGGGTGTCATACATTTTCAACTGTCGCTTCTGATACTGAGAGCCGTTGTCATGTTTACATTTTGATTCTTGATTATATTATATCTAAATTTGAATCGAAACACATTTATTATAAGACAATACGTAAAATATCTACCTTGCATTGGGTCCGATTTAACAAAAGGTAAAAAGCTCGTCCGTCCGCTAAATGTAGTGTGAAAACAAAAGTTCTTCGTAGCGTGCAGAAATATATTGTTTTTATTAATTATTTTCTTCAAATCACAATCAATTAAAATCTTTTTGCAACAATAACAAATTTTAATATTCAAGATATTTCAAATTTTTCTTGCTCCTGAAAAAGTAATTAATAAAATAAATCGGAAATAAAAAAATGATCTAAGGTATTTAAAGTTCTTTGGTTTTCAATGTATATTGATACACAGTAAAATATTTTCGATTCTTTTTAACATCAATATACACACCATATATAACAATTCCAAAAAAGTATTAAATTTATTTAGCAGAGAGAGTATGAGCGAGAGACAGAGAGAGAGTAGATTTTTACTTTATTTTTAAGAGCATAATAACAACACCAATATTTATTAAGTTTAATTCCTTTTTTTGTGTTACAATAAAACCAAAAAGATTTGATAAATATTAGGCATACTTCTTTTAATATTAGGTATTAATTTTATGAGCTCTTGAATTAGCTTTACACCAAGACAAGTATTGTTATAAATTTATTTTAAGAATTTTATTGCCCAACTGAAAATTTATTTTTCCAAAATAAATAAAACAATATAAGTTTCTGTTTTATAAAATTTTATAATTTTATTTTTCATTTAATCTGAAACAGTTAATAGTTATTGCAGTATTCTCTAGTGTTAATAACATAGGGTTTCTATGGCCTTAAAAATTCTATCTCTTTAAAACTAATTATTTTTATACATTTTGGTATGTTATTTTATATGCATTTAGAATCCTTTCTAGTTCTTTACTCATATACATACTTTAACATATTTAAAAAAGATAAGATGTCAATAGACCGCCTAGTTCAAAATTTTGTCCACCATCCTCATTTACCGCTTCATCAACAAAATTTTTGTATTTATCCCAGTTTTTTAACTTCTTTGGTTTTTTTTCACCATAGCCAAGCTCAAAATCGAAAAAACTCTGTAAGAATAAAGATTGTTAAATTTGAAATATATGTAATTGTTAAAGAGTACTTACCAGTGAAGAATCTAACGGGAATATCGGAAAGGGCTGTAATACGCTTACTATGACACACAGTGGTCCAAATGCTCAATCTAGCTGGAAGATATTCATAACTCTCTTTTGAAAAGCCGCATTAACATGAATCTTTACATTTACATATATTCACGGTTCACCGTTCGTTGGTTATCACGTTACGTGTTTAAAAAATTATATTATATAGAACAAATTACATTAGTTTTGGGAACAACCTTTAATTTCTAAATTCAAATTATAAGCTTCTTCCTATAGTGGACTTAGCACAAATGTCCCTTGTAAGTTTCAGCTGTCTGTCGGTTCAAAAGTCCGGTCACATACACTATATTATATAAACTAATCAATT
This sequence comes from Gymnosoma rotundatum, assembly GCA_916610165.2. Taxonomy (NCBI): domain Eukaryota; kingdom Metazoa; phylum Arthropoda; class Insecta; order Diptera; family Tachinidae; genus Gymnosoma; species Gymnosoma rotundatum. Next base: position 67,661,274 of record OU744339.1, read on the forward strand.
ATATAAACTATTGGGACACCCGTTTATTGCCAAATCCAAATTTTATACTTGTTGTTATAGAGGAGTTAGTAAAACAGGTTCTTTGTAAATTTCAATCGTCTATATAAAACTGTTTAAAAGTATGGCCATATACCATTTTATATGACCTATTGATGCACCCTTTAATTTACAATTTTAAATATTATCAGCTGTTACCATAACGGCCATAGCAATTGACATTGCATCAAATTTACAAGCGTTTGTCTGTAACGGTTCAAAAGATAGGCCTATATAACTAAATCTACAGTAATTATAAGACACCCTTTAATTTCTAAATTCAAATTATTAACTCGTTGATACAGTTTCCTTTTAAGTATCAGCGGTCTATCTTCAAGGGTTCAAAAGTACGGCAACACACTTGAAATTACATCAACTATTAAAACACCCTTTAACTTCCAGATCCATATTTTATACTTGTTGTTATAGCGGACTTACCAATACATGTTCGTTGTAAATTCCAAGCGTCTGTCTATAACTGTTAAAAAGTATGGCAATATACATCAAATTTAATGAACTATTGGCGCACCCTTTAATTTATAATTTGTAATATTAATACTTGTTACTATAACGGCCATAGCAATCGACATTCTGTCCAATTAGCAAGCGTTTGTCTATAACAGTTCAAAAGGTAGGCGCATATAAGTAAATTTACATCAATTATGGGGGCACCCTTTAATTTTTAGATTTATTTTTGTATAATTTTTTGTTTTTGGGAGCTATAGCAATACTCAGTCATTTAACATTTTACAGAAGGGCCCTTTACAATTCATAATACACGTTAAATATATGTATGTTGTATGAGGACACCCTTTAATTTTTAAGCTTATGAGCTGTTTTTAAAACGGGACCATTCTGTAAGCATAATCTATCATATTACCAAAATCGGATCAGAAATGACTGAGTTCTGGAGGCACAAATATAAAAAAGGAAACATTCAGCCGAAATGAAGTCGTTACCGTTATGCACTGTGGTCACTTGTTAACCTATTATCAAACAAAATATTTAATTTCGAAATAATAAAAAAAAATTTCTTTCTTCCGCCTAGATTGATTGACTGTGCAACAGTGCATTATTTAATCCGTGCCTATAACATTTGCTGCAGCTTTTCTTTCAGAGTACCTAATTGTTCAGTAACTAAGCAATTTGAAAACAAAATAAGATCTGTTTGACTAATATTTTCATCGTCGCTTCCACTATCACTTTCTGGATTTTTCCTGGTCGAGAATTATCGCTTTAATTTTGTTTGGTAGAGTATTCATCAAAGATTGAAGAGAAATTCCCGGAATTCTTGCAATATTCCTTTTATAACAAAACAAAAGTTTGGTATGAAAAGCCCTTTACTTACCTTCTTAATATTTATAAAACTGTAATAAATTACCTGCTGCATTTATATTGCAAAATAATTTCTGGCAGCTCATCGAAATCAATTCGGCCACCGTCGCGATCTTTTCAAATGAAATGCTCTTCCTTCTAAGTCCACACCCAACTTGTGTAAAGCTTAAATTGAACAACAAAGTATGTATTTTAGGTTAGGTCAGGCTTTAGTAATTAATTTCTAAAGGTTAACTTTTGTAGTTAATACCTACATGCAATTATAATTCTATCCGGATTAAACTCCCTACTTTCTGAATCAGGAATTGTAACTTTAAAAAATTGTTCACCACTTTTTACTTTAACTTACATTGTAACCTTTTATACAAACTTTTTTTATGGATAAGCATTTTTCTAGTTTTTGAACTACCTGGCTTATAAAGGCAAAATTTTAACACTTTTATTTGCATTTATTTCAAACGATTGGGGAAAAGAGAGAATTTTTATTCTTTTTCAGATACTGTTAAAAATCACAACAAAAAGCTAATGAGAGCGAAAAAACTCAACTGAAGTTTTTTGTAGCACTATTTTAGAAACAGATGAATTTAACTCTTTTTAACGGACTACAAAAAAAGAAGGAGATTATACAATTCGGCTGATGTTGCTTTTCTATATTTGTGTCTCCAGAACTCAGTCATTTTTGATCTGATTTAAAAAATTTTTTGGTAATATGATAGATCATGCTTACAGATTGGTCCCGTTTTAAAAACAGTTCATAATCTTAAAAATTAAAGGGTGTCCCCATGCAATATATTTTTACCGTTATAGACAAACGCTTGCAAATTTGACAGAATGTCGATTGTTATGGCCGTTATAGTAACAAGTATTAATATTACAAATTATAAATTAAAGGGTGCGCTAGTAGATCATTAAATTTTATGTATATAACCATACTTTTGAACAGTTGTAGACAGACGCTTGAAATTTACAACGAACCTGTATTGCTAAGTCCGCTATAACAACAAGTATAAAATTTGGATTTGGAAGTTAAAGGGTGTTCCAATTGTTTATGCAATTTTCTGTATGTTACCAAACTTTTGAACCGTTGTAGACAGAAAGCTGAAACTTAAAAGGGACCCTTATTGCTAAGTCCGCTATATCAATGAGTTTATAATTTTAATTAAGAAATTAAAGGGTGTCCCATAAGTCATGAAGATTTACTTATATGAGCCTATCTTTTAAGCCATTTTAGACAGAATGTCTATTGTCTACTGCCTGGGAGACAGACGGCAGGACGGTTCAAATAGTCTCGAGCTACATAGCGCATGAATGCGAATCACCGCCGCCAATCTTTCGCAGCCTCCCGATACCTGCCAGTTATTGTTAGAGCAGACGCCAATGCACACCACGTTGTGTGGGGTAGCTCGGAGTTCAATACAAGGGGTGAGTCTCTTTTCGATTTCATTCTTTGTAATAATTAGACGTTGTAAACGTTGGGTCAGAACCCACTTTTGTTGTAGTAAATAGAAGGGAGGTTCTTGACGTGAAGCTAGTTAGTACTAAGCACTCAGATTTGATTAGGGCATGGAAGGTCTCTAGTGACTGCTCGTTCTCTGATCATATGTATATTGAATTCGACGTGGTAATTCGGGTACATGGGGTCATTCCCCGTCGAAACAGAAGGAAAAAGGACTGGGAGCGTCAACGGTCCCTCCTTTCTGATTTTCTTTCGAGTCCACCGAGAATAGAAAATCGGCAGGACATTGAAATCGCGGTGGATTCATTAACCAATGCGTTTGAATGCCCGACTTCGGAATCTTGCAGAATGAATATCTGCCGAGGTATGAGCAAACCACCCTGGTGGAGCTCGGATATTACGGAGGCACGACAAGCCTACCGTAGGCTTTTCAATGAGGCTAAGAGATCAGGAATCTGGTCAGCTTACAAGTCCTTAGTGAATAGATTCAAGAACATGGTAAGAAATGCGAAGCAAAGGTCTTGGAGATAGTTTGCAGTGGAGTGGAGGGTTCTTCCGAGACGAGCAGACCTCGTAAGATTCTGTCGGCAACGCCCATTGTCCCTAGTTTCATTAAGAAACCATGTTGCAATTGGACCTTGAGTGCACAGGAGACCCTAGAGGTTCTTACTCGTATTAAAACTCATTTTCCGGGCTGTGCTCCTTTTATGGGGGAAAGATTTAGATATCCTTGACTGGCGCGCATCAGTTGCCTTCCCTATAAATAAGAAAGGACTTATGTGGGCTCTGGGTAGTTTTGACCCGTTTTAATCAGCGGGTCCTGATGGCATCACACCAGCTAATCGGCAGCATAATGCGGATATTATTATACCATGGTTGATTCCGATAAACACAGCATGCATTGCATGGCCGTATATCCCAATAACGTGGACTTTTAGCTCTGTGGTCTTCATTCCCAAGGGAGGGAAGACTTCGCACACTGAACCGAAGGACTTTAGACCTATAAGTCCATTCTCCTTCCTCTTGAAAACTTTGGAACGGATAATTGACCTCCACTCGAGGAGGACGATTAATCCGGACCGACTCTCCGCCTCTCAACATGCGTATATCAGGGGCAGATCTGTTCAGACGGCACTACACACGCTTGTGGGGTTAATAGAAAAATCCCTAGAGCATAAAGAATATGCATTGGTTGCCTTTGTAGATAAAGATGGGGCCTTCAACAAATTTATAATTTAAATTTAGAAATTAAAGGGTGTCCCTTATTAAATGAAGATTTGGAAATAACTGGGTGTCCCAATAGATGATATAATATGGTGTATGTGGCCGGACTTTTGAACCGTTATAGACAGACAGCTGAAATTTGTATGGCCGTATTTTTTGAGCCGTACAAAAATGTTATATTATAAATTAAATAGTTCATATAATCTGATGTGTAAACGAGAAAGGCGTTTACTACCGATTAATCTCAGTTATTGCTTTCAAATTTGAATGAGTTGTAGAAATGAAACGCAAAACTTTAATTGCAAATTTTATTCAATCAACTGCATTAAATTTCCTAAAAGTTAGATACAATTTAATATTAATTATTTCTGCAGTATTTTAAAATATTTTACAATTTAGTGCAATAGCCAAGAATATTGCGAGTTGTACTTCTCTTGAGTAATGACTAAGACAAATCACGCCATTATACTTAGCTTCAGCACGTTTTTTAACAAAGTTTTTTACAATGTGTTGTCCTTTTCTTACATTACTGTTGTATATAATAAATAATCACCCTTATTCTGCGTTTGGACACATAATTTTTTGTATTGCATAGTCTGTGAAGGTAAACAAAGCTGTTGGACTGTATTTACTACAATCGAAAATTGTTTTTTATTTGGTCCTGAAATGGGCAGAAATACCTGTTTTGAAGATTCTTCTCTTCGCTGCATATCGCCAGTCCATTTAAGGCAAAGAGGGTTTGGCGTACCGTCTAAACCTAAGACTTCAATTAATTCTTCGTCAACAAGACTTACTGATGATCCTTCATCAATGGAGGCATACATATGTATTAATTACTTTGTTTTTTCTGTGCATTGTTATCGGAATTATTTTAAAAAGAACAAAATCCGACTTATTTTTATGTGTATTGCAATTAAATACTTTTTCTTTACCATTGTTGTCATTCGCCTTCGGCGAAATTATTTTACACACTTGATCATTTTTGTTAAGTGTTGTGTTTTTGCGGTTAATATTTTCGCCCCGATAATCAACAGGTGGTGTGGCGAATTTATGAAGTAGAGAATGATGTTGATAAACACAGTTGTTTATTTGACACTTGCAATCGCAATTACATTTTTTATTATCGCGTTGAGCTTTTAAACATTTCTTGCAAATATTATAACGTCGTACTAAATTCCATCTCTCGCAACGGCCGGCTGCTAAAAATTCTTTACAATGTGGAACATCTATGCAGTTTCTCTTGCAGACAATGCAGCTTGATTTTAACTGAGAATTGTGGGCATGTATGTGAGCATTCCGAGGCTTATATACATTGTGGTTATTTGTGTTAGATGAAAAAGTTAAATTGGAAGTCATACTGGCTGATAATCCAAGGCCAAACATCCAAGCTGAAAATTCAGTAAGGTTTGCTTTTTTATTTTCTGTAAACAATTGAAGTTTTCTACCACCCCATTCTAATTGCAGATTAGGTGGCAGTTTGTCAACCAGTTCCTGAAGCAGAGACGAATTGTTCAGTTCGTCTGTTAAGCCGCAAGCTTCGATTGTCGCCAGGAAGCCTTTTACTTGTATGGCGAAATTACTAATGCTTTCCAGTTTGTTGGTATTTACTGGTGGCGCAAATTTTATTTTAGTTCTAATAGAATGCAATATACGTTCCGGCTGTTCAAATAGAAATTTTAACGTAGAAATAGCAGTAGGCACACACGATAGATGTATAAGAATATTTTGGACTGCTTTTAGTGCGTCGCCTTTTAACGAACGCTGTAAACGTATTAAATTTTCTGAATCACTTAAGCCGCACACTTCAGTGGACCATTCGAACGTTGAGTGAAATAACGGCCACTCATCAGGATTCCCTGTAAAAATTGGCAGTTCCTTTGGAACCGATGAACGTGCATGAATTTGCTTTACAGATAAATTTCTTGTTTGTATACGTGAAGACTGAAGGTTGCCTGAAAATATATTAGTGCTGTGAAAAGCCTCGGGCACAAAATTTGTTTCTCTGCTAACTAAATTATTATGAAAATAATTATTTTTCAAGGTTGAATGTAATTCTGTGTTATTTTGGGTAGACGTTGGCGCAGCTGATGTGTTACTATTTACTAGGAATTTTTGTGTTGTGCGCGGAATTGAATTATTATGTGTCGTTGTTATCGTGTGTATTGGGATCGACAGCTGAGTGCTTTTACCATTATTTTTATTAGGAATATATTCGCTTGTAGCTATTCTTGAAGATGAATAAAATACCGTTGGCAGGCTGGATGCTTGCGGTTGTGTGTTTTTATTTGTTATGAACAATTGGTCATCAGCTCCAATATTTACCGTTGGATATACAGGCACCTTTGGCGCATTGCAAGTTGGAACTGTATCAATTATGGTCGACGAAGTTGCGACATTTTCCGATGTAGGAACTTCTGGTTGGCCTCTGAGCCATTCATGTATAGAAATACTAGATTTTGATGTTAAATCATCCTCGATATCTTCAGCTTGTTGTAGTAGTTGTAGCTTTCTATTAACAAATTCTTTGTCACGCGCGATAGATAACTGGCGCTCTTCTTCTAAAAGTTGTAGTTGTTTTAGCTTGTGATGACTTAGAAGCCTTACTGCTTATACTTTTGTTTGAACGTATTGATAAAGAAAAGTTGTACACTCTGTACATAACCATGTGTTTGGTAAAGGTGATGCGACGTTAACGCAACCAGCGTGGAACCATTTTCTGCACTTGAATTACGAAAAGTCTTCATCTGAATTGTTCGTGCATTTAGGGCATGACTTACTTACCCTGGATGATTGACCATAAGGTGTAGAGAGAGACATTTTTACTCGCTGTGAATAACGTTATTTCTAGCTACGCCGAACTACAGATTAGCAACTGTAGCGAGAAGACCACGTAACCAGAGAACGCAAGCGTTGATAGAAAAATTAAATTGAAATTTAATTAATGTAAACGAGAAAGGCGTTTACTACCGATTAATCTCGGTTATTGCTTTCAAATTTGAATGAGTTATAGAAATGAAACGCAAAACTTTAATTGCAAATTTTATTCAATCAACTGCATTAAATTTCCTAAAAGTTAGATACAATTCAATATTAATTATTTCTTCAGTATTTTAAAATATCTTACAATTTAGTGCAATAGCCAAGAATATTGCGAGTTGTACTTCTCTTGAGTAATGACTAAGACAAATCACGCCATTATACTTAGCTTCAGCACGTTTTTTAACAAAGTTTTTTACAATGTGTTGTCCTTTTCTTACATTACTGTTGTATATAATAAATAATCACCCTTATTCTGCGTTTGGACACATAATTTTTTGTATTGCATAGTCTGTGAAGGTAAACAAAGCTGTTGGACTGTATTTACTACAATCGAAAATTGTTTTTTATTTGGTCCTGAAATGGGCCTGTTTTGAAGATTCTTCTCTTCGCTGCATATCGCCAGTCCATTTAAGGCAAAGAGGGTTTGGCGTACCGTCTAAACCTAAGACTTCAATTAATTCTTCGTCAACAAGACTTACTGATGATCCTTCATCAATGGAGGCATACATATGTATTAATTACTTTGTTTTTTCTGTGCATTGTTATCGGAATTATTTTAAAAAGAACAAAATCCGACTTATTTTTATGTGTATTGCAATTAAATACTTTTTCTTTACCATTGTTGTCATTCGCCTTCGGCGAAATTATTTTACACACTTGATCATTTTTGTTAAGTGTTGTGTTTTTGCGGTTAATATTTTCGCCCCGATAATCAACAGGTGGTGTGGCGAATTTATGAAGTAGAGAATGATGTTGATAAACACAGTTGTTTATTTGACACTTGCAATCGCAATTACATTTTTTATTATCGCGTTGAGCTTTTAAACATTTCTTGCAAATATTATAACGTCGTACTAAATTCCATCTCTCGCAACGGCCGGCTGCTAAAAATTCTTTACAATGTGGAACATCTATGCAGTTTCTCTTGCAGACAATGCAGCTTGATTTTAACTGAGAATTGTGGGCATGTATGTGAGCATTCCGAGGCTTATATACATTGTGGTTATTTGTGTTAGATGAAAAAGTTAAATTGGAAGTCATACTGGCTGATAATCCAAGGCCAAACATCCAAGCTGAAAATTCAGTAAGGTTTGCTTTTTTATTTTCTGTAAACAATTGAAGTTTTCTACCACCCCATTCTAATTGCAGATTAGGTGGCAGTTTGTCAACCAGTTCCTGAAGCAGAGACGAATTGTTCAGTTCGTCTGTTAAGCCGCAAGCTTCGATTGTCGCCAGGAAGCCTTTTACTTGTATGGCGAAATTACTAATGCTTTCCAGTTTGTTGGTATTTACTGGTGGCGCAAATTTTATTTTAGTTCTAATAGAATGGAATATACGTTCCGGCTCTCCAAATAGTAATTTTAACGTAGAAATAGCAGTAGGCACACACGATGGATGTATAAGAATATTTTGGACTGCTTTTAGTGCGTCGCCTTTTAACGAACGCTGTAAACGTATTAAATTTTCTGAATCACTTAAGCCGCACACTTCAGTGGACCATTCGAACGTTGAGTGAAATAACGGCCACTCATTAGGATTCCCTGTAAAAATTGGCAGTTCCTTTGGAACCGATGAACGTGCATGAATTTGCTTTACAGATAAATTTCTTGTTTGTATACGTGAAGACTGAAGGTTGCCTGAAAATATATTAGTGCTGTGAAAAGCCTCGGGCACAAAATTTGTTTCTCTGCTAACTAAATTATTATGAAAATAATTATTTTTCAAGGTTGAATGTAATTCTGTGTTATTTTGGGTAGACGTTGGCGCAGCTGATGTGTTACTATTTACTAGGAATTTTTGTGTTGTGCGCGGAATTGAATTATTATGTGTCGTTGTTATCGTGTGTATTGGGATCGACAGCTGAGTGCTTTTACCATTATTTTTATTAGGAATATATTCGCTTGTAGCTATTCTTGAAGATGAATAAAATACCGTTGGCAGGCTGGATGCTTGCGGTTGTGTGTTTTTATTTGTTATGAACAATTGGTCATCAGCTCCAATATTTACCGTTGGATATACAGGCACCTTTGGCGCATTGCAAGTTGGAACTGTATCAATTATGGTCGACGAAGTTGCGACATTTTCCGATGTAGGAACTTCTGGTTGGCCTCTGAGCCATTCATGTATAGAAATACTAGATTTTGATGTTAAATCATCCTCGATATCTTCAGCTTGTTGTAGTAGTTGTAGCTTTCTATTAACAAATTCTTTGTCACGCGCGATAGATAACTGGCGCTCTTCTTCTAAAAGTTGTAGTTGTTTTAGCTTGTGATGACTTAGAAGCCTTACTGCTTATACTTTTGTTTGAACGTATTGATAAAGAAAAGTTGTACACTCTGTACATAACCATGTGTTTGGTAAAGGTGATGCGACGTTAACGCAACCAGCGTGGAACCATTTTCTGCACTTGAATTACGAAAAGTCTTCATCTGAATTGTTCGTGCATTTAGGGCATGACTTACTTACCCTGGATGATTGACCATAAGGTGTAGAGAGAGACATTTTTACTCGCTGTGAATAACGTTATTTCTAGCTACGCCGAACTACAGATTAGCAACTGTAGCGAGAAGACCACGTAACCAGAGAACGCAAGCGTTGATAGAAAAATTAAATTGAAATTTAATTAATGTAAACGAGAAAGGCGTTTACTACCGATTAATCTCGGTTATTGCTTTCAAATTTGAATGAGTTATAGAAATGAAACGCAAAACTTTAATTGCAAATTTTATTCAATCAACTGCATTAAATTTCCTAAAAGTTAGATACAATTCAATATTAATTATTTCTTCAGTATTTTAAAATATCTTACAATTTAGTGCAATAGCCAAGAATATTGCGAGTTGTACTTCTCTTGAGTAATGACTAAGACAAATCACGCCATTATACTTAGCTTCATCACGTTTTTTAACAAAGTTTTTTACAATGTGTTGTCCTTTTCTTACATTACTGTTGTATATAATAAATAATCACCCTTATTCTGCGTTTCGATTCGGAACGAAAATTACTCAGTTTAACAACTTTGGTAATCTGCGTTCCGTTCCCCGTATTAATTCGATTTCTTTTTCGATTGTATGTATTCTGCGTTACGATCGTAGCTACGTTTTTTCAAGTTGTTTACTTACTAGCGGAAAGTTTTTCGATTTTTGTTTTTGTAGTTAAAAAAGTGTAAAATTTAATAAAATGTGAGTATAAAATGCTATAAATTTATTTTGTAATAATCTTTTTGTAATTTTAAAGCTTTATTAAATTAATTGTAGGTTAGTATAATGGCAACGAAGGCTGATATGTATTGCGTCTGGATATTATAAGCGTCCCAAGGAAGAAGTATAGGCATTCTGGGAAGAAGTTCCAAATGCACTTAACGAAATAGGGCCACAAAAAAAAAAAACTGGAAAGAAAGTATGACATTTTAATAATAATAATTTAAGTGATGTGTAGAAAATAAAAATTTCGCTCCGGCGCTTCAGGATTCCTCACGCTGGAATAGTTTGGCCACAAATACCGTTTGCTTTTAGTCTGTTGGCTATTTTCTTTTTTTCCGCACTTAACTGATGAGTTTATTTAATTATAGCTTCCACAATATTTAGTTCTAATAATGTATTTATCACTGTTTATTGATAAAATTGTATTTATAGTTTAACAATTACAATGTTTACAAATTTTTTTTTGTTTTTTTATGTTTCTATTTCATACGTTTCATAACAAAGCAGCTGGTTTGAACATACTCTTCTCTTCTTCTTTTTCTTTCGATTAGGTTTTTTTGTAGAATACCTATTTTCGATTCGAGCGTAACTGAATGCGGGAACGTAATCGAAACGCAGATAAGGGTGAATATAGCTTATTTGACCTTTATAATTAATTTTATTTCCTAATTGTTCAAACATTGGAATAAAAATTAATAATTCTCCCGGAACCTGTCGACTCATTGGTATCAAAAGCCGGGAGGATTATTAATTTGTATTCCAAACATAACAAGAGAATAATTATTAATACGGACAGAAATTTAATAGAAAAGGTACTTAAGATAAGTGATAATGAGTTTCACAAAAGCAATAGAGATAAAGTTATAAAGATATGAAGCGATAATAATTTTCCAATGCAAGTAATAGAAAGGTTATTTAAACAATGTAGGTACGAAAGAGCACGTAACACCGCAAATGTGACAGAAACAAAAGTTTAGAAGTCTTTAATTTATGTACCAGAAATACTAGAATTTTTTTATTTTTTATGTTTCTATTTCATACGTTTCATAACAAAGCAGCTAGTTTGAACATACTCTTCTCTTCTTCTTTTTCTTTCGATTAGGTTTTTTTGTAGAATACCTATTTTCGATTCGAGCGTAACTGAATGCGGGAACGTAATCGAAACGCAGAATAAGGATGAATACATTTAGCACATCATACAAAGAAATAAGAAAGGCAAATATAATACATAAAGTGTAGAGTTAGACAGGGGCGGTAAAATGATGTATATGGGCAAACTGTTAACTCGTTGCCGACAGACGGTTGAAATTTACACAAAACATGATTGCTAAATATACTACAACAGCAAGTATATAAATTAAATTTGGAAATTAAAGAGTGACCCTATAGTTGCTGCAATTTGATGTATATCGCCAAACTATTAAACAGTTGAAAAAGTATAAAGACATATAAGTTTGTCTCTGTAGTTAATGTAACCTAATTAATGTGGCCATACACTTGAGCTGTTATAGGCAGAAAGATGAAAACTGTTTTGAAGTCGGGTTTTTTTCACAAGAATTATTTAAGTGTTGCTTTTTTGGTTAAAGGAATAAAAGTATTGTCAGAGAGAATTTTAAATATTTTTGGGCATTATAGTTAAACTGAAAGTAATAAAGTAAAAAAAATTATTTTTTGATACCTGTTTTAGTGTTATATGAAAACTGACAATAATTATTTTTATAGTGGAAAATTGAAGTTTAAATTTTGGTATTATTTAAAATCCGAGTAAATATTAAATTATTCGTTAAAATTTGTATATGGTGTTAAAAACATTCACTCAAGTGTTTTAATTATATTTGGGAATTAATTTTAAAGTTAATTCCTAAATAGCTTATAAAGAACACCGTCCGTTTTTAGAATTAAACTAAAACTTTTTACAGTGAATTTTATTTTGTATTATGTACATAACTTTTTTATACGCGCTTATTTTTGGAGAATCATTTATTTTGATTTTTTAATACAATCAAACTCTTTGTATTTGGGTTACAGCATGTAACTTATATAGAATTTAAATTTTGTGAAAAACTGAAATATAGTTATTTAATATTGGGAATTTCATTATTCTGATACGCAGTTTGGGAAATTTAAATCAAGATTTATTAATTTGTGTATCCTCGATTAAATAATTCCAAATATGTTAGAGATATTACAAGGTGATTAAATGGGTCAATTAAATTCGATACCGGTAATGATAGAAAATTTTTAATTGGCATCAATATCTCTTAAGATAAATTTATAAAGCTCTACTCTTTCTCTTAACCTACTTCTTATTTTTCTAAATGACCTCCTTTGTCAAATTTTCAACCCTATTTACCGTTTTGCAGACGGCAGTAGCATTTGACATTCATATAATTCGGAGAATGGCCAAGCCTTTTAGGCATTAAGATCAAGAATCAAGAAGGAATACGAATGAAACGCTCAATCACGATCTCGTACCAATGACTGATTGGAGCCAATTTTGTATGCTTGCTCATAGAGATTCGACCGAAAATGGTGCTTTATCTGTAATTATGGTTAGTATAAGAATTAAGGAATCATAAGCTTTTGATGTTCTTGGCATCAAAATGGAGTCGGTGGGCTAAACACATTTTGCAAGTCTCAAAAGAAGCTTTCAAATGCGTCGATGTTTTCAAATGGTGCAATATATACAATATTAATACGTCTGGCCAAAAAGCGGATACAACTCACGCATATAAGTCGGTGCCACCAAGTCTGATTTGAAGCTATTCGACCTCGTGCGGAAGTGGGCGAAGAGGTTCATAGGTGACAGTAAAGTATCCAACTCTACTGACTCTTTTGAACAAGGCCGCAATGTGAATTGGTTTCGCTGTGATATTGATACTACAATGGCATGTGCTGTAATGAGTAAACGGAAGTCATTCTCAATATGCGTACATTTTTGCAACCAACCCACTTTTCATGAAGAGCTCACCTACTTGTGGTTAGATAGTTCATCTTCCTGCGGAAGTATTTCCTTTCAGTTTCAATGTAAATTAAAATTCATCGAATGTCTACAAACACTACTCCCACTATTCACAAATTCGGACTCAAAACTTATGCTTAAATATTGCTGATTTTTTCAGAAATATTTGATTTCTGCCACACTGTGCTGATGCAAGATATTTTTAGCACTTATATTTAAGCTTTCTGCTTTGCTTAAAGATAATACTGCGCAAATAGCTACAGAAAAAACGATTAATAAAAATATTATTTGCTTTCAAATGAAATGTTATAGCCACCTCTGTATACAATTAGAACACACACACTTTGGACTTGAAATTAAAATCAATGGTTTTTTGCAATATTTCTTACCTCCTTGGTGACGTCACCTATATGGCGTTTAGTTTAACAGATAAGTTAAATTTGCAGATATTTTGCTTTTGAAATTGTATTGAAGTTGTTCATTTAAGGACTATGTGTTTGCAATGTGTCCTGGCTCAATTGGTCTTGTAGCAAGTCAATAAATGGTTCAAAAGCAATTAATAAATAAAGTTCAATTTGCATTTTATCACTTATCTAACAAATGTAAGAAAAAAAATACAAATATAAGGACATTTTACCATTGAAAGTTGTCTAAGATTTAACCCGCATTTTTCTTGAATTTCTCTCGCTCCTTTTTAGACACCTATATCTTGATTAAAAAATAAACGATCCCTTAATGAACGCTTTAAAAACAAACAAGAATTTAAAGCCATTTGAATTTAATAGTGTATTCGCAATAGCTGTTTTCTTTAGCAAATTATGTAAATTCCAACGAATACCACCAATATGAATAGGCTACATGACAAAACTTTTAAACAATTTTGCCAGTGTTCCCATAAAATAGGTGTTCGTCGTCTTTTTCTTTTGGAAGAGGGAGAAGAATTGTGCAAGTCAGTGACCGTGAAGAGCGCCCACATTCCAAAATTCATATCATTTGGTTTAACAAAGAATACTATCGAATTTTAAATGGGTGCTCCTATTCGAGCATTAGTTAGAGATTTAACTGAAGACTTTGCACAGGATGAAGATAACCCTGGACATTTTAAAATAAAAGGAGTTTGCTATGAGAAAAAATTTTACGAAAAACATGAGGACTATTTATGAAAACAATTTGCATTGTTACAGCAAAGTGCAAACAAAATGTAAAAATTGTCTAAAATACTAAATTCTTCTAAAATGAAAAGAGTTATATACAGAAAACAAAAAATGTTTACATATTTACAAATGTAAATAGTACCATGTAATAAAAAAATATTTTAAAATATGTAAAAATTAAGTACCTTTACATTAACTTTTTTAGATAATTTTTTTACTGCGCTAAAGAAATAAGAATTTAGCCGCTGATACCAAATCATACTATAATTCAACATTTTTAAAATTGAAATATTTATGCATGTAAATAGTGCCAGAGCTAGGATGAGATGTATGAGAGAAAAAAAAATGTCAAGTATAGCTTGAAAGTGAAGTGTTTGAAATAACATGTTTTGGGGGTTTTTTGCCTTTGCAGCGGTATTAAATTTATTATCAAATACACTAAATCGGTTTGTGTTTTCGAAAATTTAGCTGAAATGTTCTATTAGGTGTCCTGAATACGAAACAAAGGCGTGAAAAGAAAATATTAATGAAAAACTAAACAATTAAGAGTTCTATATTCGGCTATGCCATATCTTATATACCCCTCACCGTATATGTTAATCTAGTTCAGCGAAGTAACTGCAATAAAAAAAGAAAAATATTGAGGTAACAGAGAATTAAAAATAAGCAAATAAATTAAGTACTATATATCATTTTACATGAAAATCTCATCTGCTCTTAATGTGTTAAGAATTTTTTTTTTTAATTTTAGTATTTCCTCACAGATCTCTCTAAAACCTTTTAAATGATAACCATATTGACTTCTTAACAAGTAAGAGTGCTATATGCGGCTATGCCCAAACTTTTATAGCGTTCACCATCTATGTAAATCTAGTTTAGTGAAATAACTCCAATCAAAAACGCAAATATTGGGATGACCGAGACTTAAATAAATAATAAAATAAAGTTGGTAATGCATATACATATATAGCTTTACGTATAAATGCCATCGGCTCTTACTAGGTTAGGCATTTTTAAAAAATATTAGCGCCAGTTTCGCGATGTCTCAATCGTTTATTCGTTAGCGTAATTACATTTAAAACAAAAATAATTTTTTGGAATTAGTTTTTGTTTTGAATGTAATTGTGCGAACGAACGAACGAATGCGACATCGTGAAACTGGACCTTAGTATTTTCTAAAGATCTCTTTAAAACCTTTAAATGATATCCATATTGATATTTTAAAAAATTTGAAAATCTCAGAGGCCCGTTACTCGGCAAATATGGGGTCGGAAATGGATATGTTAGAAATAACACACGGAATGACAAACTTAGATATATCATTTTTCCCCTTTTTGTGGTGAAGGGTATAAAAAATATGGTTCACTATCGCACATTTCTATGATCTGTTTAAAGGGCCATAACTCAGAAAATATGGGCGAGCGCTAATTTTTTCACTTAATGTTTTTATTCCCTTCACCATAAAAAGTGGAAAAAGGGTATATCTAAGTTTGTCATTCCGCGTGTAATTTCTACAACATCCATTTCCGACCCTAAAAAGTATACATATTCTGACTTCTTATCTAATCAAAAAATAAATATATGGGGCGATAGAGAATTAAAAACTAAGAAAAAAAAATCAAGTGAAAAAATTGATTCTCGCCAGTATTTTCCAAGTCTAACTCACTCTTAGCGTACGCATGTTATCATTTACAGCTTCGCATTTTCTTTCTTGCACTTATTCAGCCTGTTACATGAACATTACCATGTTTTGATCCAGGTGCTAAAGAATTATATCTTGTTCGCTTCGCTGATCTGCCCAGTTTTCTTGAAACATGAGTTTTTAATTTCGTCTCATCCATAAATAAAATAGGCTTAGTTTGGGACTAAATTTCAAACACCTTTAGATTTTTTTTTGTCCTCAGAGTAATTCCCTTTTTCTGGTTCATGCCTTTAATATTTCAGCGAGTAACAGAGAGGATTTAGGTGTTTTTAAATTCCCAAGTTTTTTGTACAATGCAGCAATGAATTCACATAATGTGAATCGCGTAATCGTCAGTCTGGCGATTACAACCGATATGCTGTTAATTGTGGAGCATTAAGCATTCTCACAAAATACCTTCTTTCTTCGTTTGTGTTTGGTATGGCAAGTAAATGAATTTATTTATTAAGTTATTTTTAGACACAGATGCGAAAATGTGATTCTGCTTTGAAAATTAAACATTCTATTGAAAAATTTTAAAATTCACTGTTTTAATATCTGTACTTTTCTCATATTGAAAATTACTATTCCGTTTTAAGGTTTACTATTCTTATTTTAAAACTAAAATGGTATAGTTCAGGATTAGTTTGTTAATTATTTTTTAAGGGAACTTTTGGCATCTTAATATTTTTAGGGGTATTTTCCACAAAGCGTCACTTATTTAGATTTATATATACAGAAAAATATAAATTAAAGTTATTACCTGTAGTCATTTATTGAACAGATTTTGATACTCTACAAAGAATATAAATAAAAAGAATATAAATAAAAAAATATATATTTTTTTTTAATTTTATTGGATACTGTAAATAAAAAATTATAACAATTTTACTTTGAAAATAGGTCAAGCTAAAAAAGTAACAAATATACTGTCAACAACTTACAAGCATCAGATTGAAATTTATATTTGTATGTATATCACTCCTGCATACACATACGTATTTTCATTAAAGAAACTTCTAAGAATTCTTTTAAATTACATTAAAAATTTTTTAAGATAAATCAGGAACTTTTATTGCTTAAGAGTATTATTAGAAACTTGCACACACACATACAAAACAAAAATAAGAATTAAGAAATAAATATACCCATTTAAGTGAAACCAAACTTTCTGCAAATGACTTTTCAAGAGTTGGCAATATCATAACGCAAATAAATGTGTTTGTAGATGTATAAAATAAATAATTGCATGTAGATTGTAAAATCCTTTGTATCAAGAATTTTTCTTAATGCAGGTTTTCGATTTTCATCATACTGTGAATCGATTGTTTAAAATTGTTTTGAAAAGCTGTTGCAACATAAATCTTAGAAAATTAAAAGTGAGCAAAGTAAATAACTCAAAAAATTTTCGTGTAATTTTTTTAAGAAAACAGGAAAAAAAAGATACTCGCAGAATATTATGCAGAATTTTATGGATCACTAACTCCTTAAGAATACGAGGAAAATAATTTATAATCAATTACTGTTAATTTGGTTGGGCGAAATCCACACTCAACCCAAAACTTATAATAAATTTATAAAGTATACTTGAACTTAGGTTGTATAAATATATATTTATTTGGTCTAGTAATTAATTTCAAAATTTGAAATATTAAAATAAGACTCTACTTTGTTTCTTTTCATAATATGCTTAAATCTGAAAACTTACAAGAAACACTGTTAATATGTAAATATATATGAATGCCAAAAATCTTAGTCCAAACTATTTATGATTCTATCATTGCCAAAAGGACACAATGAAAAGAAAAAACAGATTAATTTCGAATACTTAAAAAAAGAAAGAGAACACTTCAAATCCACAGGCATTTCAATATTTAAGACAAAAAAATTATTGTATATTTTTATCCTAGAGTTAATGCCAATGTGTACGAGGGCGGATTAAATTGGTTATAAACTTTATGAAAAAAGTGTTGTACAAGTAACTTTAAATAATTTAAAAATTTTATTTTATTTTATTTTTTTATTATTATAAATAACATTATTTGTTTTGAGAATAGTAAGCCTTACAACTTTTGTAATTTTTATACATCTAAAACATTCCATTTTAAAAGTTACTATTATCATTTGGAACAATATTATTCTTATCTTGAAATTAAAAAGGCATGGAATTTGTTAACTTATTTATTTTAAAAATTTAACTAGATAACATAGTTTTGATCACTAAATAGCTGCTTTGGCTTTCAACTCCGATTTTGGATGATGTTATATTTTTAAATTATTTTCAAACAAAAATTCGTTAATACGATTATTGTTATCGTCGTATGTATTTTTCATCAATTAAAGAGGTATTTTAGGTTCAAATATTCGGTTTCTAGAATAATAATGTTAATGTTAAGTTGTGTCTTGAAAATGGAACATTGTGGAGCCATTGTCATCTAAATGGCGATGATGTTAAGGTGTGCATTGTAGTGTCTTTAAATTCCCTTGCGTCTAAATTATTAAATGGTCTATTATTAGTTTCATATGCAGTAACATCAGAATATTCATTTCCTGAAATACCCACGTGCGATGGAACCCACATATAATCTTGTTTACATTTGCACTTAGAGCTTTAAGAATGCTGTTAGTTAACTGTGAATCATGTTTTGTGTCTAGGTTAGGGCTGGCAGTAGCAAGGCTGTCGTGAAAATTATATATTTTGTGTCATCTTTCATTGCAATTGCAACAGCGGTTGTCGATATATCGACAATTAATAACTTCGTTGTATTGGACAACTGCAAAGGTTTAATGTTTAAAACATTAGCGTATACGAAATTTCAGTTTTGATTAACATAGAGGTCGAGAGCGACCTTAAAAGTTAGATGTGAACTGTGCAAGTTTATTATGTAGAAAATATATAACGAGTGGTGTAAGAGCCATGGGGGCTCAGATGATGACTTAAGACTTAATGTTTGATTGAAGACCAATGGAAGAATCATGAAAAAAAGGTCTCAACTTTCAAAGTTTTATCTTCTTAATTGCTTTTAAAGTTATTTCCAACAATATTTTTTTATAGCTGGTGGATAGAAAGCATGACGGTGTCGGTTTATCGTTGGGCTAGTCCGGAAAGCTTCAATACTAAAGCGAATGACATGATAGGGTAATTTGATTCGTTGTATGTGAGACAGGGCAAACCTTCCTTATATTGGAAGACCATAATCTATTTTGGAGAGAATAATAGATCGGGTGATGTTTAAAATGTGTAAGTTAAAGTTTTTAGACGTTACTATTTATAATAGTTGCATGCAATGTTCGTTGAATATAAGCTTTTTGTCAAATATTATTCCTTGAATTTAAATATAATTATATTTAGTCTGCTTCTATACTTTTTGGGTAAACTTTATGAAAATGAGAACAAGTATTGTTTTCCTTCGTAAAAAGATAAAATTGTATAAAAGTACGGGAACACAAAATCTAAATTTTAAGCACAAAATAAAAGTTCAAATCAAATCAGCAAAAAGAAAAATAATAATTTATTTTGTATTTTGTTTGTATTTGTTTGTGCTGTTGCACAAGTTTAAATAACTTGCACGAAGAAAAAGTTTGGTCATTTTCATGCAAGAAGAAGAAGAAAAAGAAAGAAACAAATTAGAGCAAAGTACAATAAAGAAACTGACCTAATATATTAATAATTATTGTAATTTTTTTTCATTTATTTATTTGCAATCTATATATAATTATTTCAAATATTAAGCAAATTTCATCATATGTTTAAACATTACATTTGTTTTAATCTCCAGTGAGACCAAAACATACAAATAAAAAGAAGTACACATACATATATAATGATCTAAACATTTTTGTGTTTAATAATATTTGTATATTTTATATTTATATTTAAAAATAATATTTACATTTGACAGTTATCATATCATTTTCTTCTTAAAGACAAATGTAGAACATGAAACCTTTTTAACCTTACAATTTCCTCACTGTCATCTAATAAGGCAATAGCCAAGACGCTACTATGATTGCTGAGACTATCTACATATCTTTTGCTAAACCTATTAATTTCGTCTTTGACATAGGTGATTTTTAGATCACTGTTACAATTAGTTATGTACGAGGGGGCGTTTGTTATCATTTTCAAGGTTTTAGATTGGTACCGCTGCAATATTTCAATATTCGAGTTGCTCGCGTTTCCCCAAAGTTGTATCCCGTATGTCCATATGGGTTTTAGGATGGCTTTGTAAAGCATTACTTTGTTTTCTAAACTTAACTGAGAATTTCTACAGAGTAACCAATACATTTCTTTTGTCTTGATAATAATGGTTTTTCCAAGTTAATCTTCTATCCAAGTGCATTCCAAGATACATGATGCAATTGGATTGTGGTATTTGTTCTCCATTCAAAAAATTGGCGGACAATCTACTTTTCTAAGTGTGAATGTGATATCAGACGATTTATCGGTATTAACACATATATTCCATGTACTTAGCCTTATAGCAATATTATTTAAATGATCCTGAATAAGCTTTAAAGCCTCAGTAGGGCAATTATTACTCGTTATTAATGCTGTATCGTCTGCATAAGTGGCAACTGTAACACTGTTAGATACTGGCATATCAGATGTGTATATAGTGTAGAGAACTGGGCCAAGTCACTGCCTTGTGGAATTCCAGCCTGAATCTCACATAAGTCCGAATTTTTATTATTTATTCTAACAAAAGTGTCGATTACATAAATAAGATCTAAGCAGCAAGTAAAACGGGGCAGGTAGTGTTTTCTTTAATTTAAATAGTAGACCAGGGTGTTATACTCTATCAAAATCTTGCTTAATGTACAGGAATACCGAAGAACAGTATTGCTTTTTCTCCAAAGCGCTCTGAATAACATTAACAATACGATGGCATTATTTGGGCGTACCATGTTTAATGCGAAATCCAAATTGATATTCAGGAATTATATTTCCATTATCTAGAATTGGTTGCAATCTTTTTATGAAGAAGTTTTCAAAAAGTTTTTAAAAAGTACACAGAAGACTAATTGATCTGTAAGATGTTGTTAAATTTTCTGGTTTATCCGGCTTTAAAATCGTTATTATTTCAGCACATTTTCATTGTTCCGGATAATAGCTAAGTCTTAGTATGACATTATATATGAAATTAAGAAAAATAGTGGCCTTTTTTGGTAGAGCTCTTATTACTTTGGCATCTATTTTATCGAATCCAGGAGTTTTCTTGGCATTTAGTTTTAGAATTTCTTGTTTAATCTCATTTGGAGTTATATGTTTGATGAGAAGATCCATTTGGCAAGGAATATCTAAAAAATCTCAAACCATGTTCTGGTCGTGAGCATTATTTAAGAGAAAAGGCTGAAATGTTGATTTCAGATGTTGTTGAAAAGGTTCAGCTTTCTTTAAATCCGATTTACACCAAGTATTACTCTGATCTCTTATAGGTATATTTCTTTTTATGGGTCTTTTTAAATATATTGTGACATTTCATAATTTATGCTCAGGATTTTTTCGTTTTTATATTCAATCAACCGTCGTTTTAGTTCATTAGATGCTCTGTTAAGATTTGGCTTATCATGTGTGTTTCTAGTTCGTTTCCAAATCCTCCTTAATTGTCTTTTATTTCTATTAAGATCCTGAATTTCAGAAGAGATTATTACTCGTATTTCGATAATTTGAAGGAGCTTCGTTTGCAGTAGAAAGATATGCTGCTTCATGAATGAGGTTTGTTAAGTGTTCGACCGAATTGTCAACATCAGTACCTTCTTTTAACCTTATTTTTAAATCAATATTTTGCTAAATCCAATAATTAAACGAGTCTATGTCAGTTCGAGGGTTAAAAACATTATATTTTCTGTTTGTACTTGAATTAATGGTGAATGATCTGAGCTTAAATCATATCCAACAAATGACTGGGAATACCAGAGTAAAGAGCAAAATTCAATAAGTCGGGTATTTTTCTCGGTTCGCTTGGCCAGTATGTGGGTCTCCCAGTAGTTAAAACTGAATATTTGTTACGGATTATAGTTTTATACAGCCCATTTCCCTTTGGACTCGAAAGCCACCACTGACGATGAATCTTATTCCTAATTTATTAAAAAAAAATCTTGATAATCATTGTATTTTACAAAATGTCTGTGCGGAAAATAGATAGCATACACTGATATTTCCTGGTTATTGCAAGATATTTTTATGCCTCTGGCCTAAGAAAAATTTTTTGATAATCACCTAATACAGTGTGTTTTATAGAAGATTTCACCAAAATAGCTGAACCTCCATGAGCTCTGTTATCTGGGTGGTTACAGGAGACAAGATCAAATCCATTTATCTTAAAATAGGTTTTATTAGTGAAGTGAGTTTCCGATATTAGAATATATTAATATGATTTAGGTATAAAAAGGTTTCAACTTCTTTTATGTGGTTGGAAGGACAATTGGCATCCCATATTGCTAAACGTAAATTTATTTGCATAGTTTTGATATCAACATAGTAATCATGTTAAGAAGGTTAGTTAACATTGATTCAATTCTTTCAAATGTGTTGCTGTTGACCCGTTTATTTTCAAAATTATTGTTTCTGATCACCTCAGAGTACGTCAGATTATTTACATTTTGATCACTTCTTTGATTTGTGGTATTGTTTGGATTTAATTGAGGGAAGTTCCTAGAATTAACTTGGGTGTAATTCATGTAGGAGTTTCTAATATCACGAACGTTTCTACGTTTAGAAATCAGGTTTTGATATATTTAATTATTATAATAATATATTATTATAATTTGAATTTGATTAATTTTTATATTTTTGTATTCTCTATCTTTTCCACTTGTACTTGGCATTAATTATTTATACCCTTAATGATTTTCAATAAGACTTCTTTTGCGCTTTCATTATCTTTGACCTTGGTAAATATGTATAATTGCATCGTCAGGGTATTAGCGTGCATGATATTTTTATTGTTGGAAATAATTTTACTAAGTTGACTAAAAGCAAACAGATAATACAATGCCATGTGGTTTTGCATTATGTAAAGAAAAAAACGTAGATTAGTAGATTACTCTCACATAAAGTTTTTTGATTAATTGAGGAACTTTTTGCGAAAGAGAATATAGTTGCCTAATTTCCACTCTGTTGGAATATTATATGCATTCCAAAATGTTAAACGCTTTTTTAAGATCAGTAAGTGATTTTTATTAGATAATTGATTTGATATAAGTGTTAAATTTATAGCACAACGTCGGCAGTGCAGGTCTTTAATTAAAGCTACTTGATTTCGAGCTATTAAATTGTTGGCCTTTAAGAACCACATTAGCCGCTTGAAAATAATTTTCTCAAAACTTTTAATAATGCAAGATCAGAGAGATATTGATCTGTAGTCAGATACAGTTTAAAACTTTTTATTGGGTTTTGAATTAGCGTTTATCCAAGCTTTTGAGTAGATTTGTGACTGCTTACCAATCAGTATGTCAGATTCCATTTTGTTGGTTATAAAACAATTTTTTCATTAAGGCCAGTATATAGGAGGTGGGAATACTGCAACACATGTTGAAAAGCCATTAAAAAGCAAAGGTCAAAGATAATGATCATTAAAACGTATGGGAATACTGTATCACATGTGGAAAAGCCATTAAAAAGCCATTAAAAAGCAAAGGTCAAGCATGAGGGTCATTAAAGTAATAAACAAGTGTGAGTGTAATAAAAGTCAAAGATAATGATCATTAAAACGTCATAAAAAAAGGGATTGACAAGTTGAGTAAGAATTTATGAGTGTAATGATCTTATGTGTGTGTGGAAAGAAATGTAGGTCAGCATTTCTAATAATGCACTGTGTAGATAGAGACTAAGAAGTGGACGAATATATGTGTGTGAGATGAAATTTTTTAAGGGTAATAAATTCTTGAAGTGTGAAGATCGGTTGTGTTTTTATGCATGTGGTAATGTTCTTAATTATTAAAATGAAAATGTGAAGTGTTAGTTGATATGGGTTGACATATTGATGAGCGTGATATTCAGATTAAGGTTTAGTGTAATGTACAAGCTCATGTACATATATGAACACAGCAGACACACATATTGATAAGTGTTAAAACATGCTAACAAGTGGAGTTACAGATAGAAATATAAATATTTTACACATTAGGAAAAAATAAACAATCTAGGAGAAGATCATTGAATTTAGATTTTTGGTTTTTGTTAAACAAAAGCGATATGTGATAAGAATGCTAAAGAAGAATTTTGTTTTTTTTATTTTTATTTAATACTTTTGTATATTTATTTATATTTATGTAAATGTTTTACATTAGAGTGGTTCTGATGCTATAAATACTTTATTGGTATTTTTATTCATTATAATTATTCAATAATTTATATTTGTAAAATTTTTTTAAGATTTTTAAGAAGAATAAAGTACAGTTGCAGTCAAATACTTGAATTGTGTAATAATTGTATGAGTATAGAAAGAATATAGGTCAAGGGATTTTTTTTTCAAAGAGTAGGTAATGATTTGTGTGTGTGTGTGTGTGTGTTTGGTAAATATACGTTTTAGGTTTGTTCACATTAGAAAAAATGAGCAATCTATGTAAAGGTCATTGACCTTTGATTTTTTTTTTGTTTTCAAGAATAAGAAAATACAAGTATTTT
This sequence comes from Gymnosoma rotundatum, assembly GCA_916610165.2. Taxonomy (NCBI): domain Eukaryota; kingdom Metazoa; phylum Arthropoda; class Insecta; order Diptera; family Tachinidae; genus Gymnosoma; species Gymnosoma rotundatum. The sequence goes on from OU744339.1 coordinate 67,685,996, forward strand.
ACACATTAGGCAATATAAGCAATCTAGGTAAAGGTCATTGAACTTTGATTTTTTGAAGCAGAAGTAAGAATTTGGCTATATTCCATTTTCTAATGAAACTGCAGAGATAGATACTGAGTAAAGGTAATGATCTTGTGTGTGCGTACGTGTATGTGTTTGTATGTGTGTGTGTGTGTATGTGTATGTGTGTGTGAATGTGTGTGTGTGTGTGTGTGTGTGTGTTTATGGTCAATTTAAGTTTTAAGATTGATTGAAATGATCGTGATTAAAATATTTAAGAAAGGGTTAATAGTAATATTAGGGAATAGAAAATCTTTGTTGAATAATTAATAATTAAAGGTGTTCTTTTTAAATATATTTTTAGTTTTTGTTCTATACTCTTTATTTAAATTATTGTTTGTTATAACCCATGTTTAGTTTAATATTCATTATCATTTACGTATATGAAAAGAATTAAACGGATAGGTGTATAGAGACAGACAGATAAATTTATAATATATTCTAGTTGTGCTTCAATATTAACAAGCCTATTTTTATCCTCTTCACTCATGATATTACTGAATGGTTTTAAAAATTTATAGATTTCTTTGATCATTTTACAAGGATTACTATATACTCATGTGAAGTTTTTGTGATTAGTCTTTAATATTGTTAATATTAATTTCTTTTTCGAAATACTTCAATGAAATCATCTATAGTAAAATGTTGTTGAGGGGAGAGGTTGTTGTTGTTGTTGGTCTATCGTTTTCTGATAGATTAACTGTATTCCTCCCACAGTCAGAGTTTGGTTTGGAAGTTTATATATAAAATTAATATATTTGTTTGTTTTACCATCAAATAAAATGGTTTCGTTTTAAATTTCTCCTTGATATTGTTGTTCTTGTTGATATGTTGAACCATAATAGGCTTGAATACTACTTCTTTCAATATTAAACATCAGGGCAAACAACAACTATGAAAATATAATAAAAGATTTAAACATTCTTAACACAAAATTATATACTGCGCAAGTATTCCTATTGAGTTTTACAACGATACACGATTTTTGAAAGAAATTAACCACCAATACAACACAAGAAGACAGATAGAAGGCTGTTTTAAAGTCGGAAGCCTTAAAAATAAATACGAAACACCCTAGAAGTATCTTTACCTACAATTTTTAACATGTTGCCAAAAAATATGCTATATATTTCAAAGAAAAACACGAGGAAAAAATTAATCAAGCGATATTTTATAAGTTCTTAATGAAATCTCTTATTTTTTATGTATTTTATTTATTAAGATACGAGCGAATTTTTACTAATAATATGAAACTGTACATGTATTAAGTATATTTTTTCTGCAGGCAAACAATTCAGCTTCGCGGAATTAATAATATATATTTTTAAATTTTTCTGTTAGATTAATTAAAATAAAGTAAGATAATAATATCGCGTAATTTAAGGTATAAGTCTGGTAAAAGAATTTTCTCAATTTAACCATTATTATGAATTCTTTCTGTTCAATTTCATGATATTCAAAACAATTTATTTTCAAGTATTGTATTTTTTTTTTATCTACTTTCATTTTTATAATTAAATATTTGTGGTTTTTATTATTTGGTTAGAATTTACAGCTGAAGCAAATGTTGGCGTTTACCTTAAAAACGAAATAAAAACAACAGTGTGGCATTACCGTTGTCGTTATCGAGATCAGTCATAAATATAACGGTATTCACCATTTTGAAATGAAGATAGTAACAACAATAAAACATTATTTCTCTGTCGACATCAGTACCCAGCAAAAAATTAGAAATTACCTTAAAAAGTACTTACCATATTGACTTACTTACAAAAGACATCACATTAGTTCGCAAAAAGGAAGTTGTTATTGAACTAGTTATTTAAATACAAGCTAAGCTTATGATCATCATTATTTCCTACAATAATTAATGTAATTAATTCTCAGTAATTGATTATAAAGTCTCATGCCTTGTTTAAATCATTAGGTTGGTAGTCTAGTTGAAAAGTCCTTCCGCCAAAAATGCTTAATTCTACACTTGATTACCTTTTCTAAAATTGTTTGCTGGGTATTAGCTACGAAGACCAAACGAACACAATAAATAAATTCAAAATAAAAAACAAGCTTATCACGGCAGTACGAAAATTTAGTTTCTGAAATGTAACAAAAAATCCCACTTACACTAAGCGTATTAATATCATTACCAACGCTTAGTTGTAGGATACTTGTGCAAAAAAATCGCAAAATACTTGCTAGTTTACTGTTAGCGTAACTGCAGACTTTCGCATGTTACATTTCAGTTAAGGAGTAATATTCCAACACGTGTTGGAAGGTAGTTTTATTAAGTCTGAATATTCTTACAAATATTAAGAAATAAAAATTTTGATGTATACATACATTTTAAAATTGTTTTATAAATAAACCGTTTCTAACAAAGAATAAGGTATTGCAAAATATGCATCTTCACTTGAACTTGAAGAATAACCATTAAATGGAATCTTTATTCATATTTATAAAAACTTCTACCTGATGAAGATCGTGTAGCTGATCATTGTCATTTAACGGGTGAATGTAGCGAGCCCGCGCATAACATACTTATGTAATTTAGAGTATCAAACTGCAAACCTTATTCCTATATTTTTTCATAACTTTTCGGCATATTATTGTCATTTCTTAATTAGAGAACTTTTATCTATTGAAGGTGATATAAATATAATTACTTCAACTGAAGAATTATATATATTTACATATATAAAAAAAATTTAGTTAATGATAATGGTGATGAAAATCAAAGTTAATAGAACTACCACGAATACTACTACTACTACTAAAAAAATCGTAAAAAATTCAGTTAATTGAAGCGTAATTGTGTCTTTCCATATGACTAACTAGATTCAGTAAATTGTCTCGAGGAAACACAGCTACCACCTCGTTCATATATCTTCAATAGCATTACTAATGAGTAGTGCAGTGAAGATGATTATGAACACGCTTAAAAACATTGGCAAACATTCAAATGTAACACACTTTTTGGGCTATCTTTTATTATATTTAAAAGTAGATATTTTATTGCTTTTTCATGTATTTTAAAGTTTTCGTAAGGTTTGTAAAGACATTTACAATTTAGATCCATATCAATATTATTATAATATTCCGAGGCTATCTTGGGATGCAATGTTAAAACCAACTGAAATAGAGTTGCAATTATTGACTGATATTGACATACACAGTTTTACTGTGCGGGGGGATACGGGGAGGTGTTTTACAATGTTAGAGATTATGATTTTACGAAAGATTCAAATTATCTAATGTATTTTGATGTAAATAATTTTTATGGATATGCATTTTCGCAATACCTACCCTATAGAAATTTTAAGCGGCTTGAAAACTTTAAGGACTTTAATATGGATAAATATAGATGAAGATTCTGAAATTGGATATATACTTATATATTAGAGGTTGATTTAGAATATCCAATCGCACAGCACGATTATCAGAAGAACTTGTTATTTTGTGCACAAAATAAGACAAAGAAATAAATGTAGAGCATGAAACAGCGAAAGTTAATTTCAAATTTAAATAATAAAACCAATTATTTAATACATTATAGCAACCTTCTACAATGTCTTAAACACGGATTGATTTTGAAGAAAATTCATAAAAAAATTTTATTTTATTTTAATCTATACATATAATAAAACAGTAACGAGGTCATTTCTGTACATAATATATATTTTTTGAAAATTATGTAGTTGGTAATCGATACAGAATGCAAAACACCTACTCTTTGAATTTTTATCTGTCTGCCTGTATGTGTGTCTGTCTGTCTATATGTCTGTCTGTCTGTCTTTCTGTCTGTCTGTCTGTCTGTCTATCTGTCTGTCTGTCTGTCTATCTGTCTATCTATCCGTTTCCCTGTCTGCTGTATTCGCATCGTGTAAAAACCATTGAATGGATTTGAAAAAAAAAATTTTGTAAGGAGGCTCTTAGAACCTTGGTTTCAATATAGAATACTTTTTCTTCGCAATATTATGTCATTTCATAGACAAAATAGAGAAACAAATGTGAAAGCATCCAATTTTACGGGTATAATGATACTAACACAGTTGTCACCACTTTTTATTGTTGTAAATGGAAAACTTTTAACACTATCTATAGAACTCTGGAATGTACGTATAGTTAAATTTTAATTTTTAATAAAATTAAAAATTACACGCAGATGATGTGAGCATTGCTAGTAATCATAATAAAAAATTGGCTAAAAATTCATTTGAACAAAAATGTCTTTAAATTATTGAACAACCCTGTGTATGGTAAGATTATGGAAAATTTTAATAAAAGAAAGGATATTAAAATAGTATGTGAGTGGGAGAGTAAAAGTAAGCGATTAGAAGCTAGAACTCTTGTTGCAAGACCTAACTTTCATAGTTGTGTCAAAATTCAAAACGAAATGATAGTCGTTGAAATGAGTAAAGTGTGGACTGAATATAATACAGCCATTTATATTTGGTTTTCTGTTTTAGAGCTATCGAAATGGAAAATGTATAATTTTTATTACGATTACGTGTAACCTAAATACAAAGAAAATATTTACTCAATTATATGGGTACTGATTCCTTCATATATGATATAAGAACAAATGAATTATATATTGAAATTCGTTATGATATTATACATCATTTTGACACATCCACATATCAGAAAGAAATCCCTTATAATTTCCTACTCATAAATAAAAAAAGTTTTTGGAGTGATGAAAGATGAGTGTAATGGTCGAATTACTAAGGAATTTATTGGTTTACGATCTTAAAGGTATTCTGTTAAAATAGACAAAGTTGATAAGCAAATGAAGAAAATAAAAGGAGTAAAACAACGTATAACCAACGAACTAGCAATAATAAATAATTTTAGGAAATGTTTGTTGAATAAAAAAAAAGCTTTACTCTAATGCAATGTATATATAGATCTAAGGTACATCAAATCTATACACAATATACAAAAAAGCTATCATTAAGTTGTTTATATGATAAGAAATTTATCAAAGAAAATAAATTATAATTAAAACTTGCAATAAGATTAAAAAACTTGTTTTTTTTATTTCAAATTATATTTATTGTATAGAAATTGTAAGCACAAGTGACCGCATTTAAATGTATTGAATTTTTGTTTTCGCTAATAATTATACTTTATAGGCGATTTGAAATAGTTGGTGACTTCCAATGGTGGTTGTTAATCTCCAAATCTGTTAAACTATTCCTTATAGTTATAGTGCTTATAATGTGATACCTAATGTGTTGCAAGACCATTTGAATTATTAAAATGAACAATATTACATTCTTGTGCTAGAGTTTCTTAGTTAAATTGCTCCGCATTAAAGCACCTCTAAAATGTTCAAGTTCCAGGTCTTATACCCGACGATTAGGTAAATTTAAAAAGAATTGTTTGGAGGTGTTCTATAAAAGAGGCCATATGCAGTTTTATATGGTGTAACATATAGTCACTTTTAATATCATTGATTGCCATAACAATGGCAGATCCACGGTTGCTAAACCTTCAAGTTCTGATAATACTGTAAGAATAGAAACAAGTGGAAGAAATCCGCCTGCTATTTGTTTAACACAAATTAAGGGTTATTTTACTGTTAATATAATCTGTTAACTGTTTAAAGAAGCAGTTTAGCTGTTCAAAGAAGCTGTTTAGCTGTTTTTAGATGCTGTTTATAGATCTCATACATTTTTTTAATAATTAATAGTCTTATACACAAACATATCTTAAAAAATATGGTACACAACATATTTTTCTATATGTAACTCAATTTTAAGATATGGCAACACCCTACCATCGGTCATGGTCGCATAATATATATATATAACACGTTACATTCTGCATCAAACAAACCAATTAACCAATAAAATAAACTGACCGACTGTAGCGTAGGCATGAACAGCTTTTTGTATGGAAATGTCTGATATAGACGTTTCCATTCAAAAACTTTTTGTATGGAAATGGCTGATACAGAAACCCCACAAATATACTATTATATACATAATAGTATATTGGTTTCTTTATCAGCCATTTCCATACAAAAAGCTGTTCATGCCTACGCTACAGTCGGTCAGTTTATTTTATTGGTTAATTGGTTTGTTTGATGCAGAATGTAACGTGTTATATATTATATTATGCGACCATGACCGATGGTAGGGTGTTGCCATATCTTAAAATTGAGTTACATATAGAAAAATATGTTGTGTACCATATTTTTTAAGATATGTTTGTGTATAAGACTATTAATTATTAAAAAAATGTATGAGATCTATAAACAGCATCTAAAAACAGCTAAACAGCTTCTTTGAACAGCTAAACTGCTTCTTTAAACAGTTAACAGATTATATTAACAGTAAAATAACCCTTAATTTGTGTTAAACAAATAGCAGGCGGATTTCTTCCACTTGTTTCTATTCTTACAGTATTATCAGAACTTGAAGGTTTAGCAACCGTGGATCTGCCATTGTTATGGCAATCAATGATATTAAAAGTGACTATATGTTACACCATATAAAACTGCATATGGCCTCTTTTATAGAACACCTCCAAACAATTATTTTTAAATTTACCTAATCGTCGGGTATAAGACCTGGAACTTGAACATTTTAGAGGTGCTTTAATGCGGAGCAATTTAACTAAGAAACTTTAGCACAAGAATGTAATATTGTTCATTTTAATAATTCAAATGGTCTTGCAACACATTAGGTATCACATTATAAGCACTATAACTATAAGGAATAGTTTAACAGATTTGGAGATTAACAACCACCATTGGAAGTCACCAACTATTTCAAATCGCCTATAAAGTATAATTATTAGCGAAAACAAAAATTCAATACATTTAAATGCGGTCACTTGTGCTTACAATTTCTATACAATAAATATAATTTGAAATAAAAAAAAAACAAGTTTTTTAATCTTATTGCAAGTTTTAATTATAATTTATTTTCTTTGATAAATTTCTTATCATATAAACAACTTAATGATAGCTTTTTTGTATATTGTGTATAGATTTGATGTACCTTAGATCTATATATACATTGCATTAGAGTAAAGCTTTTTTTTTTTATTCAACAAACATTTCCTAAAATTATTTATTATTGCTAGTTCGTTGGTTATACGTTGTTTTCCTCCTTTTATTTTCTTCATTTGCTTATCAACTTTGTCTATTTTAACAGAATACATTTAAGATCGTAAACCAATAAATTCCTTAGTAATTCGACCATTACACTCATCTTTCATCACTCCAAAAACTTTTTTTATTTATGAGTAGGAAATTATAAGGGATTTCTTTCTGATATGTGGATGTGTCAAAATGATGTATAATATCATAACGAATTTCAATATATAAATCATTTGTTCTTATATCATATATGAAGGAATCAGTACCCATATAATTGAGTAAATATTTTCTTTGTATTTAGGTTACACGTAATCGTAATAAAAATTATACATTTTCCATTTCGATAGCTCTAAAACAGAAAACCAAATATAAATGGCTGTATTATATTCAGTCCACACTTTACTCATTTCAACGACTATCATTTCGTTTTGAATTTTGACACAACTATGAAAGTTAGGTCTTGCAACAAGAGTTCTAGCTTCTAATCGCTTACTTTTACTCTCCCACTCACATACTATTTTAATATCCTTTCTTTTATTAAAATTTTCCATAATCTTACCATACACAGGGTTGTTCAATAATTTAAAGACATTTTTGTTCAAATGAATTTTTAGCCAATTTTTTATTATGATTACTAGCAATGCTCACATCGTCTGCGTGTAATTTTTAATTTTATTAAAAATTAAAATTTAACTATACGTACATTCCAGAGTTCTATAGATAGTGTTAAAAGTTTTCCATTTACAACAATAAAAAGTGGTGACAACTGTGTTAGTATCATTATACCCGTAAAATTGGATGCTTTCACATTTGTTTCTCTATTTTGTCTATGAAATGACATAATATTGCGAAGAAAAAGTATTCTATATTGAAACCAAGGTTCTAAGAGCCTCCTTACAAAAATTTTTTTTTTCAAATCCATTCAATGGTTTTTACACGATGCGAATACAGCAGACAGGGAAACGGATAGATAGACAGATAGATAGACAGACAGATAGACAGACAGACAGAAAGACAGACAGACATATAGACAGACAGACACACAGACAGACAGACAGATAAAAATTCAAAGAGTAGGTGTTTTGCATTCTGTATCGATTACCAACTACATAATTTTCAAAAAATATGTATTATGTACAGAAATGACCTCGTTACTGTTTTATTATATGTATAGATTAAAATAAAATAAAATTTTTTTATGAATTTTCTTCAAAATCAATCCGTGTTTAAGACATTGTAGAAGGTTGCTATAATGTATTAAATAATTGGTTTTATTATTTAAATTTGAAATTAACTTTCGCTGTTTCATGCTCTACATTTATTTCTTTGTCTTATTTTGTGCACAAAATAACAAGTTCTTCTGATAATCGTGCTGTGCGATTGGATATTCTAAATCAACCTCTAATATATAAGTATATATCCAATTTCAGAATCTTCATCTATATTTATCCATATTAAAGTCCTTAAAGTTTTCAAGCCGCTTAAAATTTCTATAGGGTAGGTATTGCGAAAATGCATATCCATAAAAATTATTTACATCAAAATACATTAGATAATTTGAATCTTTCGTAAAATCATAATCTCTAACATTGTAAAACACCTCCCCGTATCCCCCCGCACAGTAAAACTGTGTATGTCAATATCAGTCAATAATTGCAACTCTATTTCAGTTGGTTTTAACATTGCATCCCAAGATAGCCTCGGAATATTATAATAATATTGATATGGATCTAAATTGTAAATGTCTTTACAAACCTTACGAAAACTTTAAAATACATGAAAAAGCAATAAAATATCTACTTTTAAATATAATAAAAGATAGCCCAAAAAGTGTGTTACATTTGAATGTTTGCCAATGTTTTTAAGCGTGTTCATAATCATCTTCACTGCACTACTCATTAGTAATGCTATTGAAGATATATGAATGAGGTGGTAGCTGTGTTTCCTCGAGACAATTTACTGAATCTAGTTAGTCATATGGAAAGACACAATTACGCTTCAATTAACTGAATTTTTTACGATTTTTTTAGTAGTAGTAGTAGTATTCGTGGTAGTTCTATTAACTTTGATTTTCATCACCATTATCATTAACTAAATTTTTTTTATATATGTAAATATATATAATTCTTCAGTTGAAGTAATTATATTTATATCACCTTCAATAGATAAAAGTTCTCTAATTAAGAAATGACAATAATATGCCGAAAAGTTATGAAAAAATATAGGAATAAGGTTTGCAGTTTGATACTCTAAATTACATAAGTATGTTATGCGCGGGCTCGCTACATTCACCCGTTAAATGACAATGATCAGCTACACGATCTTCATCAGGTAGAAGTTTTTATAAATATGAATAAAGATTCCATTTAATGGTTGTTCTTCAAGTTCAAGTGAAGATGCATATTTTGCAATACCTTATTCTTTGTTAGAAACGGTTTATTTATAAAACAATTTTAAAATGTATGTATACATCAAAATTTTTATTTCTTAATATTTGTAAGAATATTCAGACTTAATAAAACTACCTTCCAACACGTGTTGGAATATTACTCCTTAACTGAAATGTAACATGCGAAAGTCTGCAGTTACGCTAACAGTAAACTAGCAAGTATTTTGCGATTTTTTTGCACAAGTATCCTACAACTAAGCGTTGGTAATGATATTAATACGCTTAGTGTAAGTGGGATTTTTTGTTACATTTCAGAAACTAAATTTTCGTACTGCCGTGATAAGCTTGTTTTTTATTTTGAATTTATTTATTGTGTTCGTTTGGTCTTCGTAGCTAATACCTAGCAAACAATTTTAGAAAAGGTAATCAAGTGTAGAATTAAGCATTTTTGGCGGAAGGACTTTTCAACTAGAGTACCAACCTAATGATTTAAACAAGGCATGAGACTTTATAATCAATTACTGAGAATTAATTACATTAATTATTGTAGGAAATAATGATGATCATAAGCTTAGCTTGTATTTAAATAACTAGTTCAATAACAACTTCCTTTTTGCGAACTAATGTGATGTCTTTTGTAAGTAAGTCAATATGGTAAGTACTTTTTAAGGTAATTTCTAATTTTTTGCTGGGTACTGATGTCGACAGAGAAATAATGTTTTATTGTTGTTACTATCTTCATTTCAAAATGGTGAATACCGTTATATTTATGACTGATCTCGATAACGACAACGGTAATGCCACACTGTTGTTTTTATTTCGTTTTTAAGGTAAACGCCAACATTTGCTTCAGCTGTAAATTCTAACCAAATAATAAAAACCACAAATATTTAATTATAAAAATGAAAGTAGATAAAAAAAAAATACAATACTTGAAAATAAATTGTTTTGAATATCATGAAATTGAACAGAAAGAATTCATAATAATGGTTAAATTGAGAAAATTCTTTTACCAGACTTATACCTTAAATTACGCGATATTATTATCTTACTTTATTTTAATTAATCTAACAGAAAAATTTAAAAATATATATTATTAATTCCGCGAAGCTGAATTGTTTGCCTGCAGAAAAATATACTTAATACATGTACAGTTTCATATTATTAGTAAAAATTCGCTCGTATCTTAATAAATAAAATACATAAAAAAATAAGAGATTTCATTAAGAACTTATAAAATATCGCTTGATTAATTTTTTCCTCGTGTTTTTCTTTGAAATATATAGCATATTTTTTGGCAACATGTTAAAAATTGTAGGTAAAGATACTTCTAGGGTGTTTCGTATTTATTTTTAAGGCTTCCGACTTTAAAACAGCCTTCTATCTGTCTTCTTGTGTTGTATTGGTGGTTAATTTCTTTCAAAAATCGTGTATCGTTGTAAAACTCAATAGGAATACTTGCGCAGTATATAATTTTGTGTTAAGAATGTTTAAATCTTTTATTATATTTTCATAGTTGTTGTTTGCCCTGATGTTTAATATTGAAAGAAGTAGTATTCAAGCCTATTATGGTTCAACATATCAACAAGAACAACAATATCAAGGAGAAATTTAAAACGAAACCATTTTATTAGATGGTAAAACAAACAAATATATTAATTTTATATATAAACTTCCAAACCAAACTCTGACTGTGGGAGGAATACAGTTAATCTATCAGAAAACGATATACCAACAACAACAACAACCTCTCCCCTCGCTAAACCGAAATTCAACGATGATCAACAACATTTTACTATAGATGATTTCATTGAAGTATTTCGAAAAAGAAATTAATATTAACAATATTAAAGACTAATCACAAAAACTTCACATGAGTATATAGTAATCCTTGTAAAATGATCAAAGAAATCTATAAATTTTTAAAACCATTCAGTAATATCATGAGTGAAGAGGATAAAAATAGGCTTGTTAATATTGAAGCACAACTAGAATATATTATAAATTTATCTGTCTGTCTCTATACACCTATCCGTTTAATTCTTTTCATATACGTAAATGATAATGAATATTAAACTAAACATGGGTGATAACAAACAATAATTTAAATAAAGAGTATAGAACAAAAACTAAAAATATATTTAAAAAGAACACCTTTAATTATTAATTATTCAACAAAGATTTTCTATTCCCTAATATTACTATTAACCCTTTCTTAAATATTTTAATCACGATCATTTCAATCAATCTTAAAACTTAAATTGACCATAAACACACACACACACACACATTCACACACACATACACATACACACACACACACATACAAACACATACACGTACGCACACACAAGATCATTACCTTTACTCAGTATCTATCTCTGCAGTTTCATTAGAAAATGGAATACAGCCAAATTCTTACTTCTGCTTCAAAAAATCAAAGTTCAATGACCTTTACCTAGATTGCTTATATTGCCTAATGTGTAAAATACTTGTATTTTCTTATTCTTGAAAACAAAAAAAAAATCAAAGGTCAATGACCTTTACATAGATTGCTCATTTTTTCTAATGTGAACAAACCTAAAACGTATATTTACCAAACACACACACACACACACACACACACACAAATCATTACCTACTCTTTGAAAAAAAAATCCCTTGACCTATATTCTTTCTATACTCATACAATTATTACACAATTCAAGTATTTGACTGCAACTGTACTTTATTCTTCTTAAAAATCTTAAAAAAATTTTACAAATATAAATTATTGAATAATTATAATGAATAAAAATACCAATAAAGTATTTATAGCATCAGAACCACTCTAATGTAAAACATTTACATAAATATAAATAAATATACAAAAGTATTAAATAAAAATAAAAAAAACAAAATTCTTCTTTAGCATTCTTATCACATATCGCTTTTGTTTAACAAAAACCAAAAATCTAAATTCAATGATCTTCTCCTAGATTGTTTAGTTTTTCCTAATGTGTAAAATATTTATATTTCTATCTGTAACTCCACTTGTTAGCATGTTTTAACACTTATCAATATGTGTGTCTGCTGTGTTCATATATGTACATGAGCTTGTACATTACACTAAACCTTAATCTGAATATCACGCTCATCAATATGTCAACCCATATCAACTAACACTTCACATTTTCATTTTAATAATTAAGAACATTACCACATGCATAAAAACACAACCGATCTTCACACTTCAAGAATTTATTACCCTTAAAAAATTTCATCTCACACACATATATTCGTCCACTTCTTAGTCTCTATCTACACAGTGCATTATTAGAAATGCTGACCTACATTTCTTTCCACACACACATAAGATCATTACACTCATAAATTCTTACTCAACTTGTCAATCCCTTTTTTTATGACGTTTTAATGATCATTATCTTTGACTTTTATTACACTCACACTTGTTTATTACTTTAATGACCCTCATTCTTGACCTTTGCTTTTTAATGGCTTTTCAACATGTGTTGCAGTATTCCCATACGTTTTAATGATCATTATCTTTGACCTTTGCTTTGACCTTTGCTTTTTAATGGCTTTTTAATGGCTTTTCAACATGTGTTGCAGTATTCCCACCTCCTATATACTAAGGCCATGTACTACTGATCACTAAAGAATTTCAATAACAACAATTTATGTCAGTCGATAGGGGAGCCTCAAGCTATTGTAATGAAAGCACTGACCCTAGTGTTTTGTGTAGTTCTACCTACCAGTATCTATCGAGTTTAATCTTTCAACTATGTTTCATGAAATATTATTGCTCTCTTAAGAAGAAACGAGAGGGAGATCAAACAAATTTCTTATTTATCCAAGTACATCATTCTTTGGAAAACGTGATGGCTGTTTGCTTTATTGTCTGGAGTAATAAAACACAAATTAACATGAAGGAAAGTAGCGTTTTGTTGTACTGTTACGAGTATATTCATATTTCGATAATTATGAACAAATTTTAAAATTTACAGTTCATTCATTAAGATTTTTAGATGTGAAACATTTTACATTTTTTAATAAGTGTATAATTATTCACAATTGCATGAGATTTACTTAAATTAACATCTTGAGTTTGATTCAAAGCATGAGAGTATATATTATTTTTTTACGACATATTAGCTAACACATTAACTTTAATCACAACGAGAAGGCAAATAAAACGTAGAGTTTAAATATAATGTTTATATTTTGAAGATTGTGATTCTTTACCCCACATTGTAAAAAACACATGCTTGAATTGCGGTGTTTTAACCGTTTGATGTCAAACGTTAGAAAATGACAACAGCGTGATATTTCAAAAGCGCGCTTGCTAGGAATGAGTGTACAAGTTTAAAAAATATGGTTATTGCTAGTAATCTTAAGATGTTGTCTTGGAATTTTTCATCTTTTGTACGTTACTTTTATTTGATTTTTATTCTTTTTTCTTAACTTTTCAGTTTTGTACATTTTTAGTTTTGTACACCTTGTACAAAACAAAATATTTTAGCGAAGATAGAAAAAAAGCTTTAAATTGCTTCACCAGAAAAAACTAGAAAATAATTTCTACTTTCTAGTGTTTCTAAGGTCTGTTCGGTGTTTTAGTCAAGGTTCAATCGAACGCGTCCCGGATACGGGAAGCGTATGCCTTAACACCTATGACACGCCATCCTCATGGTCTTAACGGTCAGACTTAGCTTGGTCGGTCAGTTGTTTAATACGTATCACATCACACTGCATAAGTGGTCCTGACAGTGTAGCAAGTCATTGATGTGAGAACCAATCCTTGCGGTCTGCATATCCTAAGCAAGGTATTTATTCAGAATTGATGGTAAATTGATTGGAGGATGCAGAACTGCCAGCCATGGCTCGCATTTATATGCAAGAAACTGTCCCAATAAAATCAGTGAAGACAAAACTGGTTCCAAGCTTAAAGTTAAGGTAGACAGTAGCATTGCTGAGAACCTGAATGTAATCTAGACTAGTCTTTAATAGCTCCCCTATGGTGGTAAGGCACGGGTTGGTTATAAAGCTAATGGCCTAGTCCATATAAGCCGTCACTCAATGGATATTTAGTCGTTTTAAGTGACTTCTCATGGGATTTACATGCAAAGAACAAATACATAGCAAATAAAAAACATAAACAGAAATAAAAACAAAGAAGCAGGAGGTCATCAAAGAAAATCCAAGTTAGCTTAATGCGAATTTTCGGTTGCTAATTCCTAAATCCGTGCTGGCACAACACCAAGAGCGCATTTAATGCCATGTTTTTCTCTTTTTATTTCACCCACTTTCTTATACTTGACTCTCTCATTTATCGAATGAAATAAATTCAACTGGCAACGTTGGCTACAACGAGCTACAACGAGTAGATTCATCTTGCAGTACCTAATGGAGATATTTCAAGAATTGATATAGCAAGATGAGGATAAAATGAAAACTAAAAACAACACAAAAAAACATGACTGGAAACGTTTAAATCTTAAACAAGCCTTATGTCTCTTAATTATTCTTTAATTTTTCCTGCTACTTTGCACGTACACTTTAACATTTTCTAACGAACTGTCAATAACCAACGTGCTGCCGTTTGGCTACAATTTTCGTAACTTTTGAAGGCTCCATGTAACATGTATCATTTTTTATATTTGGCCAAATTTTCGTTACTATTGGCGACACAGCTACAAAACAAAGTAATATTACTGCAAAAATACTTGTTTCGTTATTTCTCTGTTAGCCGTTTTTTTAACATAACAAATCGGTTTTACTCACAAAAATTACAAAATATGCCACAATTCTATTCAAAAAAATAGTTCAAAGTAAACAAAAAAAGTAATGTTTGTGAAGTTTTACTCTGTTCAATTTCTGAAAAATCACGAAATGTTTGTTGCTTTCTGTTTAAATACAGCAAATTGTTTCTGGAAAAATTCTTTTTTCCAATTTCTAAATAATATGAGCTGCACTTATTACGTGTGGAAAACTCCTTAAAATTGTTAGCAACTTTACTTATTCCGCTTTAAAAATTTGACAACTCGCTATTGGCGGCAGTGCTACGGTTTAGAAGAGAGCCTTCGTTGTATTGCTTTGAAAACTGCAACATAGTCTACCGTTTTAACAATTCCGAAAAACGTTACATTTGAATTTAAAAGAAGTGCCGAAAAAAACATGTAATTAAAGTAGGAAATTTTTTAATAAATCGGTTAAATCCCTTTTTTTTTAAGGTTGTTCTTTGACAGATGTTACTATTTTTATCATTTTTAAATAAAAGTATTAAAGACAAATTTGCTTCAAAACTTCAATATAAAATGACTGACAATTTCTCCTTATCTTGAATTTCGAGAGCGTGCACTTGTCAACCACGAAACATTAAGGTTAAGTCCTGACTTAAATGCTCAAAAATTTTAATTTATACCAATTCTAATTTTATACTTTTATTTTTCAGTCAACTAAAACTTATAAAGGGTGCCCATCTTACCTAATAGACTACTGATACAACAGCTGCTTTAATGATTGCTGAAAAAATAATAAAGACGTGTTATGAATCCTTAAAGTTTAATTATAATATTTTTGTTTGAGAAGCTAAATGAATATGTTAAATTTTATTTAAATTTTTAGACAAGAAGCAGGGGCTGAAATTTATTACATTTTTATTTACGTTTTTATTTTATTTTTTTTAACATATGCATTTGTTGTTTTAATATTTCCCGTGAAATATACATAAAATTGCAATTTACTTAAGAAACTTTTAAAAATGTAACTGTTAACAAAAAAATTTAACTTTTTTGAAGAAAAAGCGCTACTTTTTCTTGCCTCCACCTGGCAACACTGATAAAACTAATGTCGCCCAGTGTAGATGTCGGAACAAAAATTAAAATAAATATGTAGTTTTTAAAAGAAGGTCCCATTTTATAAAAACAAACGGCTATAGCAAAAGTATAGTCGAGTTTAGACGTGAACATCATATTGCACATAGAGTCGGCGTCACGATCCTTTACCAAAGCATAACTCGGGCGTAAGTTAAATTTAGATCCATTTTAAGCTCTTATTTTTGGACTTGGAAAGTTATGAGTTCTGGCCTCTGCATACCCATAATAAACAGCCCAAGACAATATATTTAACTTAAAAAAGAAGATTTATGTAATTTTTTTGCGAAAAGGTTGTATGTATCTTTGTAAGTCCAGATTTACACTATGCAATTTTTGAGGCATTTTTCTCAATTTTCTACTTAAGTTACAAGTTAAAAGTAAACATTAGCAACAGTAACATTCCCTCAAAATCTAAGCAATACCATATTGCTTACTCCTACTGCTTCACAAACAAACAAAAATTGCATGCTAGTTTCATGAAAAATTGCGTACTGTAAATGCCGTATTAGTTATTAAAAGAGAAAATACGTAAAAATCAATTGAAAACGTTTATTAATTCTCGACCCTCAGCATTTCGTAAAAGACCAATTTATTTGTAAAAAAAAATTTAGCAGAATGTCATAGAACGAACGGAATAAAGTGACGAAGGCCAGGATTAAATGATAAGATATGTCCTTTCTAACCATGCAATCGTTTAATGGAAAATAAACTTATTTTTTTTTTTTCATTTTATCCATTTGTTGCAAAAATTTCTATAAAATCTAAGAATTCCATTGCGTAAGATTGATAATAAAAATTTTATAGCATTCAAATTAAATTTATTTCTCGTAACAACTCAAGTAAAAATATTACTATGTACCCCATTTTTGCAAAATATCTTTAAAAATTGTATATGCCTTTTCAATATTTCTTTAACATTGATTTATCATACTTTTACCTCAGCTATTTAAGAAGTAAGATTTAACTTTCAAAGTGTAATATCTTGTACTAAAATTAAGTTGGATTGTAAGTGAGTGTGTTTATTATGAACATGAAATATACTTTACAGTTTTTTAACAATTAATCTCTTAAATTTTTTAAAACCTTCACCACAAAAAGTGGAAAAAGTTTACCATTCCGTTTGTAATTTCTACAATATCCATTTCCGACCCCATAAAGTCTGTCCGTCCGTGTTAGTGTTGAAATCAACCTTGCCAAGGCACTGGATATGCAAAATAAAATTTTAGTATGCCAATCGATCAGACATAGTTTCGAAAATTTTGCTATTGAAAATCAGTATGATCAGTCTATGGCATTCGAGGCAGCGAGCCAAACACCACGCATGCCTGCAATTTTTTCTAGTTTAGTAAAGTTACTCCAATCAAATATATGGGGCGATGGAGAACTAAAATATAAGAAAAAATATCAAATGAAAAAATGGGCACTCGCCCATATTTTCCGAGTTATGGGCCTATATGCTTTTGAGGAGATTTTTCAGATAATACTAATATTGTTTAGAAATGCTTAACCTGTTAAGAGCCGACGACATTTTTATGTAAAATGATATATAGTATTTAATTTGTTCTTCTTGTGCTTTAATTTTCTGCCACCACAATTTTTGTTGATTTGATTAAACCAGATTTACATACATGGTGATGGGTATACAACATTCGGCATAGCCGATTATAACACTTTTATTTATTTTTAGTTTAAATGAATAAATTTTTGTCTAAAGGCAGAAGTTTAAAACCTTTTATAAAAAAAAAATCGAAAATGAAGAATAACGCCAACTGCTTTAAAACTTTGTGATTATTGATAAAAGATGATAAAAATTTAAGCTAACAAATAAAAGCAATGTTTTTTAGCATTATTAATTTAATGAAAATGAAATCGATAGAATTTTAATAAATAAAGTGCTTGCCATGATTGTCATAGGTTAATTAGCGCATAATTTCCTGCATAATTTCTATTTATTTTTAATTGATGTTTAAAAAGTAATTTGATGTTTAAGTTTGTTATTAATGACTAGGAGATAAAATAAATTTGTGCTGTTTGTTGAGTCATAAAAACCAAACATGTTCTACTCAATTTGTCATTAACAGGAATTCTTAACCTTCTTGCTTTTTCATGATTGTACATAAATGAAAATGTAATATAAAACAAACTAAAAAACACTTAGCCACATTTGTGTACAAACAGACAAAGGATCATGTGTGTCGTTGGATATTGCCATATGTGCTTCAACATCCTTACTTTCGTATGCATGCACGTTCATTTCCTCTGTGTTTTTATAACCATATCATGGCCAACGTTGAACTTTGCTTAGCACTAAATACTCTTTCTTTGTTATGTTTTTATGTTTGACTTTGGCGTATAAATAGTCCAAGATTAGTGAATTTATATACATATATATGTATATATACATAAACATACCTAAGTACTACATGAGACAAAATGCAAACATTTAAAAGATTAATTAAAGTAGGAATTCATTAAAAAAAAATTTTTTGTAAGCTTTTTTGGGAAATTTAAACATATTTTCAATCATGGGAGTGTCCTTTAACAATGCAAGCTCAATGAAAAATGCGAGTATAAAAGAATAAAATTAATATTTTACTACTCAATACATGATAGTAACCTGAATGTGTGACAGTTTCTCATGATAGTATTTACAAAAGCTGCGACCAAATTCCTCTTTACTGTCTACCACTCACAATCATGCAAACATGATGTAGCAATATTAACGGGTAGTGGGTGATAATCCTTAAATTTGAAATGACGATTGTATTTAACTAATTCTTAATACTAAGAATCTGTACTTACTGTAAAAAACCATGCTACACAATAACTACTAACTCTGTTAAAATAATTAAAAGTTCAGTCAAGTTTCTTGGTCGCTGTCTTTACTTAAAGTTGTAAGAGTCACTTTAAATAAATTCAAATCTTAAAAATTTATATCCTTTTGTGGGTAATTTGTATTAACTGCAGCCAATCCCATAATTTTAGGCATAACAAACTATTGGAAAAACACCTTACTTTTGTAGTATCCGAATCCAGAAATACCCACACACGAAACTTTGACTATCCTACGTAACACACTTTCTAACTTACACGACAATCAAGATATCAACGAAAAAATGGATATTGCATAGACGATATTAAAACAAAACTACTCTAGATTCAATAATAACTTCTATAAACTACCTGATGGACTCGGAATGGGAAATCCAACATCCGCAATCTTCACAGAGATGTTCATGCAACATTAAAAACAACTACACATCAACTAACAAACTAACAAAAAAACAAAATAAACAACTAAACATCAAATCACATACACAATGGAAAAAGAGCAAAACAGAACTTTACATTATCTTGACATATCAATAACACCAGGAATTAATATCTTAAACTTTGACATTTATAGAAAACCAACCATGACAGACACAACTATCCACAGCTCCTCAAACCATCTTAATCAACATAAACTCGCAGCACTTAGACATATGATTCACAGATTTAAAATAGTCCCACTCGCTCCAGTTAAATACAACAAAGAACTCGATACAATTTACACTATAGCTAAAAATAATGGTTACAACCACACAACCATCGACAAACTACTCAGACAATACAACAACAAAAACAAGAAGAAAGAAGACAAGGAAACAATCAATACAACAAAAATTACCTAAACCCACCACCTTCTATAGTTCAGTATTAACAAACACGTGGCTTGAAAATGAAGTTATCACATCGAAAGCGCTCGCCAAACGTACGAAGTACACAGCCAGAGACGACGGTTTTTACAGAAAATTATAACAACGGACAAGTTCGATTTAATTTTAAGAAAGTTGACAGTTACAAAAAAATTGTTAAATATTTCGATAGCCTGAGCATTAGATATCACACTTATCAACTAAAATAAGAACGAGCTTATACTGTAGTACTTAAAGGTCTACATCATTCAACGCCAGTTGAAGACATCAAGGCAAAGCTTTTGTTATTAGGTCACCAAGTCAGAATTATTTGTAATATTATAAGTCGTACTTCTAAGTAACCACTCCCAATGTTTTTTGTGAACTTAGATCCTAATTCTAATAATAAAGAAATATACAATATGCCAGAATTTGGTAATGCTATTATACAAGTTGAAGCTCTCAAGAAATTCAATTATATTGTACAATGTTACAGATGTCAAGAATTTGAACATACAAAATCGTATTGCAGAAAACGGTGCGTAAAATATGGTCTAACCTATTCAACTGCTGAGTGCTCTAAACTTCACAACACTCCTGCTCAATGCGTACACTGCTTAAAAAATCACACTGCGAGCTACAAGGGGTGTGAAATTTACCAAAAGCTCGTAAATAAACATTCGAATAAAACTGTGAGAAATATCACAGAACAACAAAACTATAATAATACGACTTTTTTCTACACCAACAACCCAGAAAAATAATCGTTTAACATATGCTCAAGTTGCTGGTTCTAATGACGGAATGAGTAATGTCCTTCAAAAAATTGAGTCAATGATTGAAAAGCAAATAGAGCTCACTAGTACCTTAATGAACATGATGTCAATGCTTATTACTAAACTATGCAACTATATCTAATTATTGCAGAATGGAATGCTAATGGTATTATAAATCATTTAAATGAAGTTGAAATTTTTCTTAAATATAATTTTATAGATAATTTATAAGTATCAGAATCACATCTTACCAGCAAGTCTTTTCTTCGAATAAGATTAAGTATGCAACTGTACTATATATGCAGGCAGCTGGAGCTAAAATAACTTGCAATAACAATAGTGTAGCAATATATTCCGTTTATTCTCCACCCAAAAATAGCTTTTCTTGTGATCAAAATGAAAACTTTTTTAAAAATCTTGGTCACAGAGTTTTGGTAGGCGGCGACTTTAATGCCAAACATACTTGCTGGGGCTCAAGTTTATTAAACCCCAATGGAAAAGAACTTTTTAAGTGTGTTTCCAGAAACCAATACAACTCTTTTTCAACGGGCTCACCTAGATATTGGCCAAGTGACAATTCTCAAATCCCTGACCTTTTAGATTTTTTAATATATAAAGGAATACCAGGAACATCTCTGGAGATTGTACCTAGCGATGATTTAAGTTCTGATCTTAGTCCCATTATTGTCAGTTTCACTACCAATGTAAAAACACGTCAAAGATATACCACAATTTTTCTTCGAAAACTGATGTCACCTTTTTTAAACACTTAGTTGAAACGTGTCACTTAAAACATTAACGTCTACACCTCAAAATTGTGATGACTACGCTTCAAGACTTCAAACACCAGTGGAAGTAAGAAATCTAAATCATATAAAAAGACATTTACGAAATATTTGGAAAAGAAACAGACACCCCTCTGATAATCGTAATTTTAATCGAGCCATGTTAAGATGAAGCTAAAAGAACTAAAAAATAATTCAGTACGCAGTTTTTTGATCAAATTAAGCCCAGCAAACAATAATGAGCATAATTTACGGAGAGCTACTAAATACTTAAAACGATCACAGACACGCAACATTCCAATAAAAAATTGTAACAACGTATGGTGTAGATCAGACAGAAGCAAAGCGGAGTCGTTTAAAACTTTTAAGGCCCAACTATAATGTGGATAAGCTAGCTTTAGCTTATGTGAAAAATCCAACGAAAAGCCTTTCAAATGCTTAGGTAACTTATTAAAGAAATTTATGTGGCTATAATGTACCTACATAAATTTAGTAACTTATTTGCCACAGTTGCACATTTATGTTTAATTCGTACTTTTGCCAAAAATAATTTGAATATAAATGAACAAAATTTTAAAACTTAAAGAAGATATATTATATATTTATTAACATTCACATACACATTTACATATTTTGGTTCATGTTCCAAGAAAAAGTTAAAAAAAAAATTGTTACAAGTTATTTCTTTTTTGTGTTTGTGGCCAACCGTACTAAAAAATGCAACGATGTTCATCGCTTATATCGTATACATATGTGTGTATAAATACAAATTTAATTTAAATATATTATATATGTAAAAAATTAGCCATAAAGAAAAATGTTGTTTTTTATATATTTTCTATTGAATTAAAAATTTAACAATTTAGGTCTTAGTTAAAGTTTTTCCTTATCAATGTATAACACAAAGCACAATCAGCTGTTTCCGTACGGAAAGTGCGATCAGTTTCGTACCATGCATATAGAAAGGAAATTTAACGAAACTTGACGAAAAGTTATCTTATGTACATTATAGTTTACCACATACAATTTAATGTATTTGCACAGTTGTATAAGCTTGCATAAGTTGTGTTAAGCACATTATAGTTGGGCCTTTATTGAGAGTATTTTTAGACCATTTTCATTTTGCTCAGCCCAAGAAGCAGATGAAATAAATAACTTCATTGGCATTCCATGTCAAATGAGTCGACCTATAAAACCTTCC
This sequence comes from Gymnosoma rotundatum, assembly GCA_916610165.2. NCBI lineage: Eukaryota > Metazoa > Arthropoda > Insecta > Diptera > Tachinidae > Gymnosoma > Gymnosoma rotundatum. The sequence goes on from OU744339.1 coordinate 67,708,867, forward strand.
ATGTTTAAGGAGGTAGTGATGGAAATTAAAAAAAGTTAATGTAAACAAATGCCCTGGATATGACATTCTAGACTCTAAGGTTCTTAAAGCCTTACCACACAAAGCTCTTGTATTTCTCACAACTTTATTTAATGCTGTATTAAGACTTTCGTACTTTCCCACACAATGGAAGCATGCTAAAATAATAATTATATTAAAACCAAAAAACCCTGAACATTCTGTTGAATCGTATAGGCCTATTAGCTTGTTGCCAATAATTTCTAAATTACTTGCAGAACTTATAAAAAATGACTCTCTTCGATTCTCGAATTACATATTTTACCAGATCATCAATTTGGATTTCGAAATAATCATGGAACCCCCGAACAGTACCACAGAGTTGTTAGAGCAATAAGAGATGCGTTAGAGAACCAACAATACTGCTCTGCGGTATTTCTTGATGTCCAACAAGCTGTTGACAGAGTCTGGCATTATGGACTTTTATATAAAATAAAGCAACTACTTCCAGCTCCATTTTACATTTTATTAAAGTCATACTTGAATGATCGTAGTTTTTATGTTAATGTCAACGATGAAAACTCCGAAATCGGCTTAACAAAATCAGGTGTGCCACAGGGAAGCGTATTAGGTTCAATTCTTTATACAACTTATACTGCAGACATACCTACAAAGAACGATGTTATGACAGCTACCTATGCAGACGACACTGCAATCTTAGCCGCCAATGAATCGGCATTTAAAGTTTCGGCCCTTGTTCAACCACAACTCGATTTAATGAACAAGTGGTTAAAAAAGTGGAACATATAAGTCAATGCTGAAAAGTCAATTTATGTTTCTTATACACTTAAACAAGGTAAATGCCCGCCTACTTATATTAACGGAACTATGATTCCCAAATCAAATTGTTTCAAATATCTAGGTCTGAATATTGATAGACGATTAAATTGGAAAAATCATTTGCAGCTGAAGAGAAAACAACTTATTATAAAAACAAGAAAAACGTATTGGCTACTAGGCCCAAACTCAGAAATTAGTTTAAACAACAAATTAATGCTATATAAATCAATTTTAAAGCCTATCTGGACATATGGTATTAAGATATAAGGAACTGCGTCATACTCTAATATTGACATTATCCAGAAATATCAGTCTAAAACTTTAAGACTCATAACGAAATCTCCATGCTTTATTAGAAATAATAACATTCATACTGACCTTGACATTCCTAATGTAAAAGAAGAAAACCATAACAATATCCTTGCTCTAACTCTTCTTGACGATACTAATGAAAGGAGACGGTTATTAGATCTTCCTTTTCTCTCTTAATCAAAATAAATAATATGAATACTAAAATTCTTTTAGTTGTTAATTTATTTCAATCTATATAATGTTTTGAAATAGATTGCAAATAAATTAATTTAAAAAAAAAAAAATAAAAAAAAACATTGAATAAGTTTCACCTTTCTACGACATTGAAAATATAACTGACAAATATTAAATGTTGCAAATATTAGTCGTATGTTTTCTTTTAGCGTCAAGCTCCGATGCCTCAACAATTGCTAAAATAATATGTACCGCTTTTATATTGTTTATCATACAAGCATTTAAAGAACCTTCTAGTTCTGGAGTAACGATTTCTTTCGTGATTATATTTTTTGTTGAGCTAAGAAGATCTTTTTCCATCAAACTATTTTAAGGGCCACCCTGTTTGGCATTCCATTTCAAGCTTGATTACAAGATCATTCCCAAATCGGTAAATAATTATACTCCTTGTGTTACTTCACTATCAACATTTACAGGAAAGTCGCTACAATCTGAAACTCGTCGTAAACCTGGCAAATATAGATCTGAATGTCACGTTTCTTCCAATATTTATGTTCATACTAAATCACATTTGCAGGGATGCAATAAATATAAATCATCATTAAGATTTGGTAAGTTAATACGTTGTTTTTTTGAACATAATGTTTTCTATTATCCAAATAACTTCTGAATAGAAAAAGCACGCTACTTTGAACACCATAACATGGTAACGAGAGAGTAAAACGGAAAAATACAAATCACCTAAATGTAAAAAAGTTAATGAACGCCTTACTAGCAAAAATTAGCAAAGAAAATTTTTGTAGCTTTGGGAATGATTTGTAAGACTTAAAAGCTGTACGGTATGAGCATTAAATAGTAGAATTTTCAAAGTAAATGTACTAGAGTGAAAAAATATATAAAACAGTAGACCAATAAAAGCCACCAAACTGATGTTTAAAAGTTTTATAACATAAATAAACAAACGATATTCATTACAAATTATATTTCAAAATCAAATATAACTATACAAAATTGTTCATTCTCATTCTCTAACAGTTTTGATGTTTAAACGCATCATATATATGTATATATAATTTTTTGCAGTTAGTGTTAATAAGCATTCTTGTTAAGATGTAACTGTGAAAGCATTTACATTAAAATTAATCTAAACTTCATACTGTGTGTAAAAAAAAAAACGTTAAACCCTTCCACGTCACGAGATAGACACCAAATTTTTAATGTAATATTTTCAGCATGAATTAGTCAGTGCTGCGCAAATTTTCCACAAATTCGAACAGAGTACTAGGTTTTACAAATGAGAGTAATTTTGACAAAGTTACCGATATACAACAATCGTACATGTAAAATGTAAAATCTGCTGGATGGATTGGAGTAAAGTTTTGTGAGGAGATCCTTTAGAACATTGGTTTGAATATAGAATATTTTTTTTGTAGATAAATAGAGATACAAATGTAAAATAAATCAGTTTTAAGGGTATAAATATACTTAAACAGTTGTTAGCATATCTTATTTTTGTATGTAGAACATTTTTAAAACTTTTTACATACTTTGTAATAAACATTTAAAATATATTTTTCTAAATTTGGATTTTAAAAAAATTATAAGTAGTGGGCACTGCTAGTATTTTATATAAGTAATTTTTCCGAATTAAATATACTACAATTGTCATGGCGAAAGTATACGCAATTGTAAAAATTACAAAGGAATGTATTAAGATGAATATAAAACTAAAATTCCTTTTAAGATCGAAATTTACTTCCTTTCTTAGTACTCATGACCCCTATAAAAATTACAATTTTCGTTTATGAGTAAATAGTTTCATGTATGGGACATCTGTAAATATTTAACACGATTGTTTTTAATAGATATCATAGAACAGTAAAGCTTTCACTATATTATTGTTTTTAGTTTTTTTTTAATTTTCGTGCATAAGCAGCTACGTGTTATTTATACTGACACACATTACTGTACTTATTACTGCTTCTGTGAAATACATCAATATATTTTAAATTTTAAATACAATCCAAACGAAAACTCACTTACACTTACTCTTCTAATAGCCTCTTACATAATAGTTAAAATATTTTTTTATTATAAATCAGAGCTACTTCTTTAAAAATCGCTAAAGTGACATCACTGAAATACAATAAAATCTTATTTTTATTATGTAGCTGCTGCCTTCAAAATAATTATGTAGATCCATCCAGGGCCACAAATGTTGATAGCGTCATTTGTATCTTGCTGAGGCAAATGAGTTCACAGCAAGAGAAACACTTCAGCAACGTTTTTTTTATTTTGTTTATTTTAAACTAATTTTTTATGTGGAATTTTTTTAGCATTTGCAAGTAACATTTGTTATTAAAATTGAATTGTTATGTTCAGTAAATGTTGATATGTTAAGGGGGGTTCTTACCTCAAATAATAAAAGAAGTACTTTTTCAGCGATATTACTTTATTTCGTATCTGTACCAAAAGTTACGAAAATTGGGCCAAATAAAACAAATTTATACATGTTACGTGGAGCCTTTAAAAATTACAAAATATGTAAAAAATGTAACCAAATGGCATCACTGGTATATATGTATGTACATTTACACTTGCAAACATAAACGCAAAGTAAATATAAGAAGGCATCAAAATATAATTGTAAGAAGAGAGTAAAGGCCCAACTATAATGTGCATAAGCTAGCTTTAGCTTATGTCAAAAATTCAACGAAAAGCCTGTCAAATGCTTAGGTAACTTATCAAAGAAATTTATGTGGATACAATGTACATATATAAATTTAGTAACTTATTTGCCACAGTTGCACATTTATGTTTATTTCGTACTTTTGCCAAAAATAATTTCTATATAAATCAATAAAACTTTAAAACTAAAAGGCTTTAAAGAAAATATTTTATATTTTTAATAACATTCACAAACACATTTACATATTTTGGTTTATGTTCTAAGAAAATGTAAAAAAAAATTATTACAAATTATTTTCTGTTTTGTGTTTGTGGCCAACCGTACTAAAAAATGCAACGATGTTCATCGTTTATATGGTATACATGTGTGTATAAATACAAATTTAATTTAAATATATTATAATTGTAAAAAATTGGCCATAAAGAAATATGTTGTTTTTTTCTACATTTTTTATTAAATTTAAAACTTAAAAAATTTAGGTCTTAATTAGAAAATTTCTTTATTAATGTATAAACCAAAGCACAATCAGCTGTTTCCGTACGGAAAGTGCGATCAGTTTCGTACCTTGCATAAAGAAATGAAATTTAACGAAACTTGACGAAAAGTTATCTTAATCACATTATAGTTTACCACATATAATTTAAGGTATTTGCGCAGTTGTATAAGTTGGCATAAGCTAGTTTATGCACATTATAGTTGGGCCTTAAGTCACATTTTGACGATGAACACGGTTGTTTTATTAAAAAACCTTATGTTTGGTTAAAAACATTCGAAACACTGCAATAGTTTAATAAATATCATATAATTGCACAAAGCTATTCAGCGTATCTTAATTGGCGTCGAACGTCTATTTCTAAAGACACTATATTTGTGTTAATTAAAAAATAATAATAAAAATTATTAGTATAAAACCACGTGGAAAATTTTGTGCATAATGCATTAATAATAATTTGAAAACATAAGTTTTATATAAAGAAAGACATGTATTCATAAAAATATAGATCAAACTATTAAAATTTTGAGAGAGAACTTGCATACCATTAAAATCTATGCACAAAGGAATTTATAATGCACTATAACATGTGCTAGTATGATTGGTTAACAATTTTTTTTTTTCAAAGAACAAGTTATATTCTTGCTTAAATACGTTTTACAAAAGCGATGACATTTTAAAGTCATTACTGGGAGACATCTCTTCATAAGTGTTTATCATCGTATTAAATTTTTTTCAGAAAACATGAACATGTTCAAAAAAGTAACATTTGCTGTTGAAAATAAGAGATAAGTAGAATTCTATTTAAAAAAAAAACTGCAGAAAAAAACTACTAAAGGCCCAACTATAATGTGCATAAGCTAGCTTTAGCTTATGTCAAAAATCCAACGAAAAGCCTGTCAAATGCTTAGGTTACTTATTGGCCAGTTTCACATTTAAGGCCCAACTATAATGTGCATAAGCTAGCTTTAGCTTATGTCAAAAATCGAACGAAAAGCCTGTCAAATGCTTAGGTAACTTATTAAAGAAATTTATGTGGCTATAATGTACCTACATTAATTTAGTAACTTATTCGCCACAGTTGCACATTTATGTTTGATTCGTACTTTTGCCAAAAATAATTTCTATATAAATGAACAAAATTTTAAAACGAAAAGGCTTTAAAAATGATATATTAAATATTTAATAACATTCACATACACATTTACATATTTTGGTTCATGTTCTAAGAAAAAGTTAAAAAAATTATTACAAGTTATTTTCTGTTTTGTGTTTGTGGCCAACTGTACTAAAAAATGCAACGATGTTCATCGCTTATATCGTATACATATGTAGGTATAAATACAAATTTAATTTAAATATATTATATTTGTAAAAAATTAGCCATAAAGAAAAATGTTGTTTTTTCTACATTTTCTATTGAATAAAAATTTAACAATTTAGGTCTTAGTTAAAGTTTTTCCTTATCAATATATAACACAGAGCACAATCAGCTGTTTCTGTACGGAAAGTTTCGTACCTTGCATAAGGAAATGAGATTTAACGAAACTTGACGAAAAGTTATCTTATGTACATTATAGTTTACCACATACAATTTAATGTATTTGCACAGTTGCATAAGCTTGCATTAGTTGTGTTATGCACATTATAGTTGGGCCTTTATGCTTAATTCGTACTTTTGCCAAAAATAATTTCTATGTAAATAAACAAAATTTTAAAATAAAAAGGCTTTAAAGAAGATATTTTATATATATAATAATATTCACATACATATTTGGTTCATGTTCTAAGAAAAAGTAAAAAAAAATTGTTGCAAGTTATTTTCTGTTTTGTTTTTTTGGCCAACCGTACTAAAAAATGCAACGATGTTCATCGCTTATGTCGTATACATATGTGTGTATAAATACAAATTTAATTTAAATATATTATATTTGTAAAAAACTGGTCATAAAGAAAAATTTGGTTTTTTCTACATTTTCTATTGAATTAAAAACTAAAAATTTAACAATTTAGGTCTTAATTAAAATTTTTCTTTATCAATGTATAACACAAAGCACAATCAGCTGTTTCCGTACGGAAAGTGCGATCAGTTTCGTACCTTGCATAAAGAAATGACATCTGTTAATTTTTTTATACAAATTAAAAAAAGGGATAATCACATCAAAATTGGCGATAAACTGAAAAGACGATCAACTGATGATGCAAAAATAAATATACTCTTAACTCTTTTGACAAAGATCGCCGAGCAGACCTGAAACAGGATCAACATTATATTATATTATCTCTCTTAGTATTATCATTTATTCTCTTTTTAAATTCTTTGTAATTCTTTTTATATTATTATTATTCATTGCTTTATATCATAAGATAACCGGTGTGAATATAAATTCATCTTTGTCATTATAAGGCATAAGATATCTGTTTTTTATACATTTTTCTCTTTACCTTTTAATTTTTATTGCACTTTTGACATTAATCCTTTACATGCGTTTCAGAATTTTTTCTTATTATTAGAAAATTAAAAGAATTTTTTTTTTTTTTTTTTTTTTTGAAAGAAAACATTGAAAGGAAAGGGTACACTATGCAAAGTTTGAGAATACAACAAAAATGGGAACATACAATGAATTTAAAAGAAGACACGGACAACATAAACGCAAATTATAGAGTAGCAATTCATTGGAATGGACGGTGTTACTAAGTTAATGTGTGTCTTTTTTGGTTTAAATTAATGTTTTTGTAACGTTTGTTTTATATGTTACTTATTCTTCATGTTGTTTGGAAAGTTTTATATCTTAAAATTGTTTTGTTTGTGTAAATAATTTAACTGTAAGTTTAATTTTAAAAGTAAAAACAATTTTTATAAATTTAATAACATTGTAAATATTTTGAAAAAATTAAATAGATATTCCTTTGAGAAAGTCAACTAATAATTGACGAAACGTCGGTAAAAAATGTAAAAATAAATTAGTTTTATTTACATTTGGAAACACTGGTCATACTAGCTTATACACGGAACTTAAAAAAAAAAAAAATTAAAAGAAATTTGTTTAAATACATTTTCTAATTGAATACAATATTATTATTTAGGGCTACTTTTCAAACAATTTATAAATATTTACATAGCTTTTCAGCTATTATTATTGGTTTAGGGAAAATGTTGGAAAACTGAAATATAATATAATATTCCTAAAACAAAAAATTAAGCAACTCGCAAATGCAATGAATAAGAACGATGTATTAGGTATTGTCGGCGCAGCAGTCAAAATTAAAAATTTTGGATGAAATCAAAACTCTATCAGATGCTATTAAGCAATTACAGCCAAGTCGAGTGGAACCTTTACAACCCGTTAAAATTGAACCTGGTATTCGCAGCGAGAAGACAAATTTAGATCTTATTAAATCTCTTCCACAGTTTAGTGGAGGCTCAAGTGAGTATCCAGCTTGGAGGGAAGCTGCACGTTTTGCTATGAACTATTACTTAAGGGGTTCCGAAACATATTATGTTGCACTGGGAATTTTAAGAAACAAAATAATTGGTGAGGCAAATTCGACCTTGAGCGCATTAATTACCATATTAATTTCGAAGCCATCATCTTACGTTAAGATCAGTCGTATTCAGACAAAAGACCACTTTACTTACTGGAAAATGAATTAAGTATTTTACAACAAGGAAATCAGCTTTCTATCACTGAATATTACGACAAGATGAAGAGACAATTAACCCTGATTATTAACAAGATTTTAATAACTAATTTCGGTAGACATGAAGTAATAGAAGCTTTAAGTGATCGAGCGCCTTCGAACGCTTTGCGAGTTTTAATATTAGGCCTTCGTAAACCATTATGTGACATTTGCTTTTCGGCAAACCCACCAGATTTGCCCAGTGCTTTGGCAACAGCTCAAGAATTAGAGCAAAATCAAAAAAGATACAATGGAAATTGATAGAGGAACTTCATATTTTCGAAAACCGAATCCATTTTCAAAAAGAGTAGACATCAAACAACAGAAATTCTGTTCTGATTTCGCATTGTTCAGGTAGACCGACCAAAATGCAACATTTTAGCCATAATTCGGGCCAATCTCCTCCTCAGACATTGCAGAGAGTTAATTACGTGAAAGTGAAGATTTCTCTACTATCGAAACTGAGAATGATGTGGTTGATAATTTGAATTTTTTAGCGTAAAATTGCTCTTGCCATATATTGTGAAAAAAATCAATTAATGGTCAAGAGCTAAATATTTTGGTCGATACAGGAACATCTAATAATTATATTCAAAATTTTAATTTCTTAAAAAGAGTTAAATCGGTACAATCTCCATTTCGTATAAAATCCATAAATGGATTTACATTTATTAGACAGAAATGTAAAATTAGTCTGCTCAATCACAAGACAAAATTTTTTATATTACCGTGTCTAACTTCCTTTGATGGAATAGTAGGTTACGACTTTTTGAAGGAAATTGAAGCTTTGATTAATACCAAGAATGGAGTTCTTTTTCAAAAATTCGGAAAAGAAACAATTTCCCATTTTTCATGTAACCAAGTAAATGCAATCGAATACGATAGTAGTAATGTTCCTTTAAATTTAAAAAATGAATTCAGAGCCCTTATTGAAAATAACCTAGATGCATTTGCAGATCCTGACAGTTCATTGCCAGCAAACACACAAGTCGAAGCCACAATAAATTTAACGAAAGAGGAGCCCATCTATTGACGTACCTATCCATATCCCATTTCCGCATCCGAATTTATAAACAGAGAAATAGAAAGTCTTCTCAAAGACGGTATTATACGGAAATCTTCTTCTCCATATAATTCGCCAATTCTTGTTGTCAGTAAAAAGGGATTTGATTGTAACGGTAGGCAAAACTTACGAATAGTAATTGACTTTCGTAAAATCAATGATTTTACAATTCCAGATCGGTATCCAATGCCCGAAATTACCGTAATTCTATCCAATATAGGAAAATCACACTATTTTACAACGCTCGGTTTAAAATCAGGATTCCACCAGATCATATTAGCTGAAAAAAAGAGGCACAAAACAGCTTTTAGTGTAAATAATGGTAAATACGAATTCTGCCATCTGCCGTTTGGTTTTAAAAATTGACCCAGTATATTTCAACGAGCCATTGATGACATCCTCCGAGACGAAATAGGCAAAATTTACTTTGTTTCCATGGATGATGTAATTTTGTATTCGCAAAATCCAAAAAACCATATTCGTGATGACGATAAAATATTGCAAAAGTCGCTGGCATGAAAATATCAACAGAAAAATCAATGTTTCAGGTCGAATTTCTTGGGTTTCTTATTTCGAAAAATGGAATAAAAACATCACCAGGAAACATTTGCGACATACAAAATTTTCAAACACTTAAACCTTAAGAGCATTAAGATCATTTATTGGGTTGTCAGGGTACTACCGAAGGTTTATTAAAAATTATGCGGAGGGACAATGGCAATATCGGTTCAAGAGTATCAAAGAAAGTTAAAATACCATTGTCTAAGGAAGCAAACGATTCATTCGAAAAAGTCAAAAGCATATTAGCTTCATAGGATGTGCTTCTTCCTCATCCAGACTTCGACAAGCCCTTTGAACTAACGACTGATGATAGTTCTAACGCAATTAGAGCCGTACTTTCGCAAAGTGGCAAGCCAATTACAAAATTTTCGCGCACGCTTTCTTCTGCAGAACAAACTTATGGCACAAATGAGCACGAACCGCTTTCAATCGTACGGTCGTTGCAAAAATTGAGGCATACAAGTATGGCGTGAAAAACATTCATATATTTACTGACCATCAGCCACTCACTTTTGCTACTTCAGATAAAAATCCAAACCCGAAAATTAAAAAATGGCTAGCGTTTTTCAGAAGTTGAAGAGATACACAGTTCAGTTTAGTGACATTCGCAGAAAATTATAAACAAATTACTTCATACTATTTTTTCCCAAAAATAAAGCAAATGCTTCAGACTATTACCAGGAATTGCAAAATTTGTTTAGAAAATAAATACAATAGGAAACCTCCACAGCCATTATTTGGTGCCTCACCAGTACCAAATTTTACGGGTGAAATACTCCATATAGACATATTTTCAACGAGCAAAGCTCATTTTCTAACTTTCTTAGACAAATTTTCTAAGTTTGCTGTAGCTATTCCAATTAGTTCCAAGGCAATAATCGACGTTAAGACTCAGCTCTTGCAAATTTTCAACAGCTTTAAGAAATAAATACAAATACAATTAGAAATTTGCTTAGAGATGTGAATAGTGAAAGTAATGGCCAAGTGGAAAGGTTTCACTCGACCTTACTTGAAATCGCAAGGTGTGTGAGAGCACATTAAAATATTAATGAAATTTCTGATTTAATACTAATAGCTACTTATAAATATAATACAACCATCCACTATGTTACTCAGACAAAACCAATAGATTCAATTCATTAACACTTTGAAACAGATAAACTAGAAAACATTCGTAAGAAAATTATAGCAGCACAATTAAAAATCGGAACAGAATCAGAAATCGCAAAGCGATGTTTCAGTGAAGGAGATTTGTTCGCAGAAATAAAATATTGGGTGACAAATTTGAAAAGGCTTATTTGGAAAAGATTGTACAGAAAGATTTAGGAACGCAAGTTTTAATAGAAGAGTGCATAAAAATAATATAAGGTGATCTGTAACATGAAAAGTCTTAAACGTTTTTAATATATTTATGTCAATGTTTAACTTCACAAATATTAGAATCAAGTTAAAATTATTTTGAAAGAATTTTTCATTATTTTGATTTCTTTTAGTTTACTTTAAACTTAATATATTGTTACAAATATGCTTTATTAAAATCATAAAAAGATCTTAAAATAATGGACGCCAAGAAAGTGAAACGAAATGACCTATTGTGTTTGTTTTCAAAGCTGGAAGTTTCTATAAAACACCTTTATTGCAAAACAAAAACAACTAACACAAAGCGATGACTAAACAAACTCAATACACAAACATACACACACCTGCATTGTATAACAACTACATAAAAATACACAACATGTATTTTTAAATAATGATTGAAGGTTCTAGAAGTAAATAATAATGCTCACTAATGTGTCTGAGATAAAAGTGGCAACGCAGGATTTTCAACTACGCAATAGATGGCGGTAGAAATTCTCGAACAGTCAAGAACGGCTAAAAATAGGGTATATAAAAGCAACGCCAATACGTGCTGATTCATTCGTATTGTGAGCGTCATCTAGTTAAGATCTTGTGGTACAACAATTAAAGTTGCCAGCGTGTATTATTAATCGCGAATAGTTAAATCGTTAAATAATTGATTAAATAAAGTGTAATTTAATTAAAACTCTAAAAGTTGTGTGTTTAATTATTTTGCAAATAAAGAACTCATTAAATTAAACGTTTATAATTTAAATAAACGTAACAACTGGTGTCAGAAGTGGGATAACCAGATGAAGAAGTTAGAAGAAAACAACCTGAAGCTTCAAGAAAAATTTCAAGACAGCTTTAAGGCAATGCAAGAAATTTCTAGCGTCAACGGAGAAAGGCTTCTAGTGAAGGTAAATGAGAAATTTGAAGAAATATCAAAAGTCTTCGACAAACGAGTGAACATCGTAGAACAGAGGGTCAGCGAGTTTGATGAAAAACTGTGCGGCCTAAAGAGAGAAGTGAATGAAGAATTACATGAATTAAAAGTGCAGATTGGCGAACTTCAAATTCGAGAGGGACCGGTGAAAGTTATCTCTGAGCATGGCAGCAAGATTAACACCCCGAGCTTTGACGGCAGCGCACCTTTAAATGTTTTTAAGTTCCAGTTCGAAACAGTGGCCAGCAAAAATAGATGGAACAATGAAGAAAAAGCTATTGAGCTAATTCTGGCCTTAAAGGGAGCAGCAGCACAGATACTCGAAAGTTTACCAGCCGGTTGCAGAAATAATTATGAGGACATAATGGTAGCCTTACAACGTAAGTACGGTGGTGAGCATAAAAGAGAACTCTACAGAATGGAGTTACGAGGCAGGGTGCAGAAGGCAAATGAGACGCTGCAAGACTTCGCCATGGAAATTGAACGTTTGGTGCAGCTGACTTATCCAGGCGAAGATCACCCGTTTCTGGATCAGTTTAAGATTGAAGCCTTTGTGAATGGCATACGGGATCCAGATGTTAAATATGCGGTTTGTGCTATGCAAAAATCATCCTTTGCAGAAACCATCTCTTACGCGCTAGCCCAGGAGACCGCAAAAGTTATCTCGAAGCCACAGGAGTACAAGGTGCGATGTCTTGAGACTGATGCGTGTTACCAGGGAGACAAAAGGAGCGAAATAAAGGAGATGCTCAAAGAAATAATGCAGGAGGAAAGGGGCATATCTCGCGCCAAATGCTTTAAATGCGGTAAGGCCGGTCATTTTCAGCGCCACTGTAGATCCGCAAAGAGAAGATCAAGATCTGCTTCGCCAGCAAGGGACAACAAGCAGGCCAATAACACCAAATCGCATGAATCTCCGTTAAACTAAATCGAGCTGGCACTAAGGGGCAAGTGCTGGCTCCCACAACCGATGGCCCCACAATCTCCATTTCCATTCTACAACAGAAAAATAGCAACTTAACTGTTTGCGGTCTTATAAACGGAAGTAAGCAAGTCCTCACCATAGACACAGGAGCATCTCAGTCAATTACAAGGCCCGATTTAGTAAAAGGGGCAGCGGAACCGTTAAATAATGTACGACTGTGCACTGCTACTGGCGACTTAGCCACTGTCTATAGAAGAGTCAGGGTAAGAATGACTATTGCAAACATCAGTGCAGACAATGTATTTGCTGTTGCCGATATAGTGGATGAAGTTATAATTGGTGCAGAATTTATGATAGCCCACGGTATTATTCTGCACATGGGTGAGCAAATAATGATCTGGCGCAATATAGAGATACCCTTGGATGTTGGATATGACAGCAAGACCACAGTAAGGAAGCTATTTGCCGTTGAACGTCAGAAATTACCACCTCAGGCGGAAACTATAGTATGGGCACGTGTGGAGACAGATTGTGAGGATAATCGGTTGTGGGTGGTGGAACCAAAAGAACTAAAAGACGATATAATAACAGCGAAAACCCTCGTGAAAATCTGCGACGATGGCAAAGTTCCAGTGAGAGTACTTAATCTGTCTAATAGCGAAAAAACTATTAACAGGAATTTTGAGATGGGTCGATGTGAGCCAGCAGAAGCCATAATTAGTTGTGCGGCGAATACAGTATGTCCTAAAATAACAGCCACAGAAGAACAGGAGCAAAAATGGGTGGCAGGACTAACACCTCCTGACAGAAACAAAGCAAAGCAGTTGCTGAGAAAACATGCCTCCGTCTTCGCCCTAAATAATAAAAGCCAAGGTAGAACGGCAGTTGTTAAACATGAAATTAATACTGGCGAAGCGAGGCCTATAAAACAGGCACCCAGAAGTGTTCCCCTAGCAAAGCGAAACGAGGTCAAAGAACTTGTCAGCGAAATGGGAAGGAACGGAGTCATTGAGCCATCCTCGAGTCCGTGGAGTTCACCAATAGTTTTAGTAAAGAAGAAGGACGGCAGTACCAGGTTTTGCGTTGACTACAGGGAGCTCAATGATGTCACCAAGAAAGACAGTTATCCGTTGCCTAGAATTGACTATACCTTAGACACGTTGGCTGGAACGGAATGGTTCTCTACCTTGGACTTGCAGAGCGGCTATTGGCAAGTAGATATAGCCGATAAAGACAAGGAGAAAACTGCCTTTAGCGCAAGTGGTGGTTTATGGCAGTTCAAGGTGATGCCATTCGGGCTCTGCAACGCTCCAGCTACTTTTGAGCGTTTAATGGAACGTGTGCTTAAGGGTCTCAATTGAAAGACGTGCTTAGTGTATCTGGATGACATAATCGTGATGGGAAAGACTTTTGATGAACACCTCAGAAACCTGGATGAAGTTTTTAAGCGTATAACTGCTGCAGGATTAAAATTGAGTGTTAAGAAATGCGCTTTGTTTCAAAAGGAGGTCAAATACCTAGGGCATCGTGTAACGGCAGAGGGCGTGTCAACTGATGAAGACAAAGTATTGGTAGTAAAGACCTGGCCTCGCCCACAAAATCTTCATGAGCTGCGTAGTTTCCTGGGGCTTTGCACATACTACAGGAGATTTGTGCCAAACTTTGCTCAAGTGGCTGCTAGCTTGCACGAGTTGACCAGGAAGTCGCAACCATACCACTGGAGTGAAGCAGCGGAAACAGCGTTCCAGGAGCTCAAGAAACTTTTGTGTACGGCACCAGTTCTCGTCTATCCAATTGCTGGACAAAAATTCATATTGGACACGGATGCAAGTGGCTATGGAATAGGAGGAGTACTTTCTCAGGAAATTAATGGAACAGAAAAGGTCATTGGCTATTACAGCAGGGTGCTCTCTAAGCCTGAAAGAAACTACTGCGTTACACGAAGAGAGCTTTTAGCAGTGCTGGAGTGTGTTAAACATTACCACAAGTACTTATATGGTCAACATTTCATCTTAAGGACGGACCATTCTGCATTACGTTGGCTGATGCAATTTAAGAATCCTGAGGGCCAGCTTGCACGCTTGGTTGAACGCTTGCAGAGCTATGACTTTAGTATTGTGCATAGAAAAGGAGGAAAGCACAATAATGCTGATGCCCTGTCAAGGCGGCCATGCAATGTCGAGTGCAAGCACTACACAAAAGTAGAGAAAAAGGAGTGTATCATTGATGTTCGGCATACCCAAATTGGGTCAAAGGAAGATTGGTCGAAGGCCCAGAATGACGACCCAATTTTGGCAAAAATTATATTGGCTAAGCAAAACAACAGGAGACCGAATCATAATGAAATATCGGCAAAGAGCCAACTAGCCAAGTCGTACTGGGCCCAGTGGAATAGCCTGAAAGTAGAAGATGGCTGCTTATATCGATCCTGGGAAAGTACAGATGGCAAAACTACAACGGACTTAATTGTCGTGCCAACTTCTAAAAGGAATGAGGTACTAAAGCAGTTCCATAACGGTCCCAGCGGTAGTCATATGGGTATAACAAAAACTCTGGAAAAGATAAAGCAGAGATTTTACTGGGTAGGTTGCCAACAGTACGTAGCCAAGGGTCCTGTAAGAAAAAGTCGTGGCAAACTTCAACAGTACAACGCAGGTGCATCCTTTGAGCGGATAGCTATTGATATCACAGGTCCATTCCCTGTTAGTGATGCTGGAAACCGATATGTACTAGTGGTAATGGATTATTTTAGCAAATGGCCCGAAGTCTATGCCATTTCAAACCAAGAATCCAAAACAGTGGTAGACGCCCTTGTGAGCAATTGGGTGTGTCGATACGGTGTTCCACCAGAACTACATTCAGACCAGGGACGAAATTTTGAATCAGCTATATTCAAGGAGATGTGTGACGTTTATGGTATCAAAAAGACGAGAACGACACCCCTGCATCCACAGTCTGATGGAATGGTGGAAAGATTCAATCGTACCCTAGAAGAATATCTCAGAAAAGTGGTCAGTTCACACCAAAAGGATTGGGATGAGCATATACCCAAATTTCTACTGGCGTACCGGTCAGCTGTACACGATTCAACCTCACGTAGTCCAGCAAAAATCTTGTTTGGGACAGAACTAAAACTGCCAGCAGATTTAGAATTTGGTGCTAAACCTGGACCTGAGCACGAAGGCAATGGAAACATTCTTCAGGCACAAGAAACCTTGCATGAGCTTCATGAGTTTGTCCGTAACCGCGTTAAAATGACCAGCGATAAGATGAAAGCCAGATATGATCGAGCAGCAAACCCAGAGGGATTTACTGAAGGACAAATGGTTCTACTATTTAACCCGCAACGCAAGAAAGGATTATCCCCTAAACTGCAAACCCACTGGGAGGGGCCGTACAAGGTGATAAAGAAATTAAATGACGTGGTTTACCGGATACAGAGATATCATAATCCGAGGTCTAAAATGAAAGTGGTTCATCTGGAGCGGCTGGCTAAATATGGCAGAGATAATGTTGAGCCTATTCGGGACGAAAAGGCTTAAGTGGGCGGCAGTGTTAATAAGATGCTTTATTAAAATCATAAAAAGATCTTAAAATAATGGACGCCAAGAAAGTGAAACGAAATGACCTATTGTGTTTGTTTTCAAAGCTAGAAGTTTCTATAAAACATCTTTATTGCAAAACAAAAACAACTAACACAAAGCGATGACTAAACAAACTCAATACACAAACATACACACACCTGCATTGTATATAGGCTTGCCAGATCCAATTTGCCAAAAAGCTTGACATTGCCCAAAAAAAAACTTGATTTTGAAAAAAAAACTTGACAAATAAAAACACTCATACTATTGGTGTTTATTTAATTTTTTTTATTATTTTTTTCATAAAAATTATTAGAATAAAAACAAAAATATCGTTAAAAGTAAAAATAACAGAAACAATGTGAAAGAAACAAAAAACAATATAAGAATAAAAATTCACTCGTTATATATTTTAGAGAAAACTTAGGCGTCATTTAAAAAAAATATAGGTACTATCTTAAGAAATATAGATAGTAAAAATATGCTCTATCGATGTGTTTTTTAGAAATATAAACTTACTTTTTTAAGTATTATTACATATGTAGCTAGAATAAATTTTATAAAAAAAATTAACTTACAAAAAACATTGACAAATCACTTTTTCACTTGACACTTGACGCGCATTAAAAAACTTGACAATCAGGCCAAATCAGGCCCGTCTGGCAACCCTAATTGTATAACAACTAAATAAAAATACACACATGTATTTTTAAATAATGATTGAAGGTTCTAGAAGTAAATAATAATGCTCACTAATGTGTCTGAGATAAAAGTGGCAACGCAGCATTTTCAACTACGCAATAGATGGCGGTAGAAATTCTCGAACATTCAAGAACGGCTAAAAATAGGGTATATAAATGCAACGCCAATACGTGCTGATTCATTCGTATTGTGAGCGTCATCTAGTTAAGATCTTGTGGTACAACAATTAAAGTTGCCAGCGTGTATTATTAATCGCGAATAGTTAAATCGTTAAATAATTGATTAAATAAAGTGTAATTTAATTAAAACACTAAAAGTTGTGTGTTTAATTATTTTGCAAATAAAGAACTCATTAAATTAAACGTTTATAATTTAAATAAACGTAACAATATATTTATTTTAACTTGTATTTTTTTTTAATAAATCAATGGAAGTATTGTTAAGCTTAATTTTTAATTAATATTGGAAACTCATATTGAAATAATTATTATCATAACGGGACGTTAAGATCTTAAGAAAGGGGGAAGTTACCATTGCGTAAAATATATATTTCTATAATGTAAAAATAATAATTGGAAATAGTTGATGTAAATACTTAGCCACTTGGCAACCCCAAAAAGTAAATATACGAAGGCATAAAAAGATAATTGTTAGAAGAGAATAAGTCACATTTTGACGATGAACACGGTTGTTTTATTAAAAAACCTTATGTTTGGTTAAAAACACTCGAAACACTGCAATAGTTTAATAAATATCATATAATTGCTTAAAACTATTCAGCGTATCTTAATTTATATATATATATATATATATATGTATATATATATATATGTATATATATATATATATATATATATATATATATATATATATATATATATATATATATATATATATATATGTATATATATACATGTACACATTTATATGGCTTTAAAAACTTAAGAGAGATAACTATACAACAAGTTTAATTTTTACTATCCTCTATACATGCATATTAGAATATACCGTTTCATACATGTAAATTGGGATTTAGAAAAAACAAACACCGAGACATTTAATGTGCTTTGCTTTATTTCAAATGATTTAACTATTCGACTTTACTTCGATTTGTTCATAAAATTAGTTTAATTACTTACCAAGTTAGAAAGCAATGTTTACATAATATAAACGTTAATTTCAGAACGATTTTTAGCTGAGATTTTGAGTTCAGGATATCATTACGATTAGAAAAATCGCCAGCATGCAAAACGTATTTGTTAAAACTGTGTTATCTATCAGAATCTAATAAAGTATCCAAAATATTTTTGTTTTCATTACAACCGGAAAATAATTGCACAAAAATAAATTTGTGCAATTATTAATTATTAAAATTAATTTGTATTCAACTTTACTTCTATATGCACATATTGAATTGTGAAGCCGGTGAACAAGAGCCATGAAGGAATCTTCAATAAATTAGAAAGATTTTGAAGAATGCAATTTTTTCTTGGAAAACGACAACGACATTTGAAGGCTCTACAAAATAATTGGTAAAGTGATATTTAATATTTTCAGTTTAATTTTGGTTACTTTATACAATACAAAATGACTCTTTTTTCCAAAAATTTTAAACTAATAATTGCTTGGTTATGATTATGGATGTGTTATACATATAATAAAATACAGATCTGTCCATCGATCCTTGATTTTATGTTATATCTTTAATTTGAGTTCAGCTCTTCTAATGCTCTTCATATAAAACTCAATAAACTTACGAAGTTTAATAGAATTACATACTCAACAGTTAATTTTAATATTATTGTATGAAGGAGGAAACCTTTTTTGCAGCCATTAAAATAAGATCATAAAAAGACCTCAATAAAAATTTTAAATAAATGTTTGCGTTCAGTTATATAGAAATTTTTCTTCCTTTTCTTTTCTTTTCTTTCATTAATTTACACATGTGTATTAAATGCTTTCAAATAAATTTTCTACTTTTTTGATTTTTACTATTGGTACTAAAATTGCACAGGCCGATTCATAAACAAATAGTAGATTCTCAAATATCTATGTTTTTAAACTTTGTCTACCAGCCTAACAAATTCGTTATTTATTTTATGGGAATCAAGAAGTCTTTTAAGTAAACTGCATTTTTTTCTGCTTTTATATATTTTTTTAGTGATATTTACAAACGGTCATATGACTTACATAATAGCAAAATTGTTATTAAAAATCTGGTATCATTTTGGAAGTTTGCACAGTATTTTTTCATTAAATTAAATTAATGTTCTTAATTTAATTAAAGTTTCTGTTTTGAAAACTAATTTTTTTCCTAATGCATTAAAAATATATGATAATAATATAAGCTTTTTAATTACAACAAACCAGAAAATTATGAACTTATGAAATTACAAAAACAATAAAGATTGACGAAAACGCTCAAAATAAAGACAAAAGCTGCTTTCGAAACCGCACTCAAAATTATAACAGTTATTTTAAAATTGGAAATTAGATGGCCTGTTAGCCAATCCTCATTATAAGAAATAGTCGAATATATACAGAAGATGGAAATAAGTTCTTTTGAAACACTTCCCATTAATAAAAATGAATATCCTGCAGAAATACCCTTTAATGTTTTCAAAAACTGAAGCAACTTCGCTTAGAACTATAGAATTATGTTGGGATATTTATAGTCCAACCCAAAACATTATTATTAGCGTATTTTCGGTAAGTCGCAAATAATTTAGCACCGAACAACACATTTAGGTCTTTTGAAAGAAACAGTACTCCAAAAGAAACGAGGTTTAGTAAATTGGCTAAGCACAAAGTATGGAAATATTGGAACTAGGAATAAGAAATCGTGATTATTAGGTTACAGAAAAAGCTGTAAATATTTACAAAACAGATTTATTTGAAGTAGGCCCGTATTTACGGTATGACCCACTAATGATACATTCCACTTGTTTAAAGCATTACGAGTACTTGTCACTACAGCGTTTTGAGTCAACATTTAGAAAAAAAATAAGAACTGAAGATAATAATGCAAGTATTTAATTTTTTTTTTTTCGATTTACAATGAAATTGTTTTTTCACATGTTTTCAAAAGGAGAGTGGTGCTACCCTTATATATTTCTTGTAAAAATATCTCTATACCGATTGTAAAAAATATGTCTTAAATTTTTTTATTATTTTTTGGTTTAAAATCAACACTTTTAGCGTTTGCAATTGCAATATATCTTTATAATCAAAAAAATCTTTCTTATAATCTTTTGTTTCATAAAAAATCAAGAAAGAGTTTCTAAAACAATATATATGTATGCATATAGATATATGTACATGAATAAGTTGTCTATACTATTCCGTTAAATATTTAACCTATATCAAAAAGTTATCTAATTATATAACTCATTATTTTTTGACCAATATTCAAGAAAAATTTCGATCGAGTCTAAATTAATTTTTTTTTTTTCTTTCAGCATGTTGCCACAGTTTTACTGTTTTTCTAACAAAAAATCCTATTTGTTAATATTTTGTGTAAACGAAAAGAAGGAAAGAAAACGTAAAAAGTCATTGAAAAACAATAATAATTTTGTAAATATATTTCAAAAAAAGGAATAAGAAACTAGCAAACAATTAATGAAAAATGACAATAAAATCAGCATCTTAATTCAAATGGAATTCTCAATTTCATTTGGAATTTTTTAATTTTAAATTCACGATCTAATTTTCATTTAATTTTTTTTTTTTTCAATTTCAAATTGAAATTCTCATTTTCTTTATTTGAAATTGAAATTCTCATTTTCATTTGGAAATTTTTTCAATTTGAAATTGATATTTCATTAGGAATTTTCTCAGCTTCAATGAAAAATTGTGTAGACAATATAAACAAATAAGTATGAGTATATATAAAATTTAATTCAAATGTAAAAAATTAAAAATAATAAGATCTAAAATATGTTGTAAAAATTGTTTTCTTTGTTCTTATATATGTATATTCGTATCTCCTAATTATGTCATAAGTAATTTTTAATACGTTTTCTTTTTTCAGAGCCCAATCTAATATTTCCTTATTTTAGGATTTTCTTGCTTTAACTTTCTTAAATAATTGAGGCTTTAGAAAAACTTGATTAAAATAGAAATTTTGGTTTAAATTGTTAAATTTCTTTGACCGTTTTTGGTAGTTGTTAAAAATTCTATTTTCATTTCGTCTATTACTATTTACAACCTGGCCCATACCGAAAGCGAGACCACACCAAAATTCAGTCTTGAACTCTCTTTTATTATACGAATATATATATATATATTTTTCGAAATTGCACGAAAAGCTTAGAAGCAGCTCAATTATTTTCAACATAATTTAAATTAATTAAATGTTTTCATTCCTCCACATTTTACGGTGTTTATTGAACTCATATGGAATATATCTGCACGTAACCTAAATCATTCATTCGTACATTTGTTTAGAACCTATGTATTACAAATTTCTTATACAACAACAATATGCGTTTTCAATGACATTAAAAACAAAATAAATGAATCAAAAGTTGAAGCAGTCACAACATATGGCCACACTTCAAAGCAAAATAAATAAGTAAAAAGTTTTCCAAATCTTGTTGTATGTAAACTTTTGAAATTCACAGTACATTTAGTAATACTCATAGAAACATACAAATAAAAATATATTTATGCAAAGAAGGGGAAAGCGTGTTTGTAGATTAAGTGGTTAAAATTTATTTTGTATTCTTATGAGCAGGAAAAAGTAATAAATCACAATGTATATTTGTCTTAAAGAAAGACGATTTTGGTATAAATTTAAAAATTTGCTTAACTGTTAAACATTTGCTCACACACTTTTAACGTTTTTAAATATATATGTAACTACGTTTGATCTAGAAAAACTTCTTATGCGTGCTGTATTTAAACAATTTCACTCGATTTCAATTTAACAGATTTGTGATTTCTTACGTGTTTGAGATTTACATACTAGTTCTTTTAAAAACCCATCGTAACGGAGTAGACTCAAGCCTTAGTCACTCACATAGTGACATACATGCAATTAAATGAATCTACTTTTATGTATATATTTGTAGGTACCATATAAAAATGTATTTAACAGTAGTTATGTATTAGGATGAGTGCCTGTGTTTATGATGGTTGAATGAAATTCATTGTCTAACTGGAGCTCGTTTACATATCGTTTGAAAAAGATTTTATAGCCTGGAGCAAGGATGAATACACAGGCAAACATTATTTTATATTAATATGTATATGTGTCACATAATATATAAAAAATAAATAAAATCATTTTTAACTCCACCACATTTTCTCTTTTCAGAATATTTGTGTAAACAAATATGTAATACACAAAAGTATTTGCATAAGAACGTGTAAACGTTTTATACAAGTACGTTTTTAATAAAACGGAACCAATTCCTGTTTTATCGCCTGAAATGAAGACACTTCAACTCTTGCTCAATAATACTGTAAACAATTTGCAGAAGTTGAATCACTTTTTCGGGAAACAAAGCGAGATGAATGTCATGATATATTTATACTTAAAGAAAGTAATCACAATTAAAGTAAATTAACATTAAAGCGAGATAACGTTGTGTAATTGACTTATTAAACTTTGGATTATAAATCTAAAAATGTATTTTTTTAAGTTCAATCAGTGCTATACAAAAACATATTTTGCTTGCTTCTCGTTGCTAATATTTATAAAAATTTCCAATGTGCGCCCAAGGCAATTATATCTGTCTCTCATAGTTTGATATAACCACGGTAGCACAGTGGCACATATTTTGAGAATGCGGCCAAAAATCTTTTTTTTTTTTGCTTAAAGATATTCAACCGATGTTACTCTTATTTTCTTGTCAAGTTATTAAAATTAATTAGTTCAACAATGACAATCCTGTTATTGCATTTGGAAACCAAAAATGAAATGGAGCAGATCCTTTTTTTAAAAATTTTTATTTCTATAATTTATTTGAATTTAATTTAATATATAAATAATTACTGCAAATAAAAATACAGCATATGAGTTATAAGGATGTATTCCGGCATCCTTTCTTGCTTACAATTTGGTTAAGTTTTTTTATTCTTATTTTTTCAAATAGCCTGTACACATTTGATAAAGAACTTATATGTCTGTATGATTCTACTTTTGTGAAGTCTTTTTCTGGCTTGATGCTAATCATTAAAATTTTCCATTTTGCTGGGTAGTACTCAGGTCGAAAGAGTGCATTAAAAATAGGAAGACGAATTTTAATTACTACCTGCGGCAGTTCTTTGACCATCTTATTACTGGTCTTGTCTTTTCCAAGATTCTTAGCGTTTAAATCAGATGGATGACATTTCTTGCTTACTCTTCCCTCGTGGTCATGGATGTCATTAATTGCGATTTCTCATCAAACGTGGCGATTTTCAAACATAACTAAATTTTTGTGTTTTTTTCTTAATTTGAAAAGCAGAAAATCATAAAATTTTTTACGACGAACTGTCCATGGTTAATGAACTGAATAATTTAAACTTGGAATTTCAGTCAGACAATGTGGACACAGGCAGTATGCATCACAGGCTGTACTCTAGACTAATTTTATTTTGGTAAAAAAATTCCAACCCATCAGTTATAAATTAAGTACATTGATATGCCAAATACATTTCTTCCACTAAATGCAATTGACTGTGGGTCAACCTTTGAAACTGAATTAAGTAATGTTGAAATGGATAATGAAATCATTTAAACTATACGAGAAAATTTTTTTCGTTGTCGTCAAAGATTATATAAAAATTGCTTTGAACCCTAATGCACCCTTTGAAGTGCAAAAAATTCAATGAAAAAAAATTACCATTTGTTAATTGGGAAGATTATTTGAATGACTATATTCCCACTCTGGTAATTCCAACTAGTAATGCTTGCGTTGAAAGAGTATTTTCCATAATGAATTCTATTAAGACTTGCTTGCGAAATAGAATGCAGTATGAATTTTTTTATTACTTGTTAAAAGATTTATGAGTGCATTAAGCACATGCTGAACTTCCTTGATACCTTCTCAAGAAATGCTCAATAAATAAATTCGCATACAATGTATTCCAAGAAAGAGAACGCTGACAAAATTTTGAGAAATAAGTACAACATATTAGAAAAATTATGTATAAATTATGTGTTATATTTCTTATTGACTTAATTGATCTATAGCTAGTTTAAAGCAAACGTTGTACCTTTCATGTGTTTACTATCTTCGATATGTTCAGCCAATGAAAAAACTATATGCATAATTTGCTGTGATATTATGTTCACGTTCAAATATTTTTTTATGAAAGTATTTTTGCGTTAAGATGTCTTTCATAAAACATTCTTTGTTACGAATAAAATTTTACAACCAGGAAGAATTCTTGTTATTAAATATTAACGTACTTCTGTTTGTTATCATGCCAACATGAGTACAGTAAAATAACTCCTAAATGAAATAAGTCCCAATTAAATAACTCCCAATGAAGTAAGTTCCATGATAAATGAAATAACGCCCAACAGAAAAAAAATTAAATAATTCCCAAAGGCAAAATGTAAAAAGAAAACCCGATAAATAATAATTAAATCCCAATTTTTTTTTGGTTTCCGTTTGCAAAACGCTTTTTATTTCATAATTATATGTAAGCATATACGTTATATTTATAATAATTATAGGTATAAATTTACATTATTTTACATTATTTGATAATAAAAAAAATTTTACTAGCCAAACTTACAACAAATTTTTCTCTCTCACACTTTTATGCTCTTTTTTCACTCTCTTCTTGCAAGTTTTTCGAGTTCGTGAACATGTTCTATTAACAATTAGCAATGAATTCATTGTTTTTCGCTTGACTAACTGTGTCAAAAACAGAAAAGTTAGTAAACAAAGCAAAAAGAATTTAAGGAAACAAATTTTCAATTAAATTTCTGAAAAAAATTTTTAAATATATTAAAGCATGGCAAAACAATATAGGTGGTCTCGATGGCGAATTCATTACTTCGCCGTAAACGCTAAATGTCAAACTCCATATATAAAAAATATGTATAATTGTTTGACATTTAAAATCAGCGGCGAAAATCAATGAATTCGCCATTGCCATCACCTGGTATTATTTCGCCATATTTTAAACAGTTATAGTTTCGCCGTGGTAGAAGCAAAAATCGAATGAAATTTGCGCCGTATTTAAAAAATTAGTATTTCCTTAAAGATCTCGTAAGAAGCTTTTGATGAGATCCATATTGTACTTTTCTATGAAAAGTTTCGAGGCTAGTAACTTGGAAAATATGGGCAAGCTTTAGTATACTTACTTGATTGTTTTTTCTTCGTTTTTAATTCTCTATCGCCCTCTGTATTTTTTTTTATGGAATAACTTCAATTAACTAGATTTTTTCCAAATGATATGGAAAAATTAAGATAGGTGTTTTGACAGTTACCTCAAAGGACATTAACCGATCTAGCTGATTTTTAATAGCAAGATTTTCGAAACTATGCCAATCGATTGGTGAATTGAAATTCTAGCTCATCTAGTGCCTTGGCAAAGTTGATTTCGCCCAAACACGGACGAGCAGACGGAGATCGCTCAGTCGACTTCACTATGCATACAAACTTAAAATAATATTTATGTATAATCTTATATTTTAAGCTAATGAGGCCTGAATTAATCCATGTAAATAAAAAACAATTTTTATTACATTTTTCCCCAACCTTTATAAACTCGCATTAGTTTAAGAAACAGTTTAAATTAAATTTTGTGTTTGTTAATTCATGTTTAATATTGTTTTTTATTGTTAATTTTATCAAAAATCCTTAATTTATTAATGTAAACTCTACTGTCATAGTACGACCCCTTGAGAAAGTGAACAAAAAATTCACGAAACGTTGGGGAAAAATGTAATAAAAATTGTTTTTTATTTATTTAAAATATAAGATTATACATAAATAGAAATTTGGTGGCCAAAAATAACAACATTAAAATAATATTTATTTATATATACATATAAATAACGAATTGAATAACAAACTTAGATATACCCTTTTTCCACGTTTTGTGGTTGTCGGGCGAATCGTCCGAATCACCTGCAGGCCTCAAGAAAAAAAATATAACTGTACCAAATATTGAAGTTTTTACATCTATATATAAAACCGAATGTGTGTTTGTTAATTTCTGTTTTTTTGTTCCTTACAGGAGACCAAACCTCTAAACCGATCTTCCTGAAGTTTTCACAGTATTTCACTGGAATTCTCAGATGAATTATAGGCTACTTTTGCGCTCACTTTTTTTAATTTTTTTACCCCTACCACCTACTGTGGTCAAAATTTTGAGATAGCGGCCAAAACTACTTTTGGTTTTTGTTCTCCGATTTTAAAGTTATTAGACTCATATGAAAGTAGACAGTAGTAAACCTCGGGAGCCAAAAAATTAGAACTCTATTTCAACTATTTCACTGAGAACTGGGTGGTCCAAAATTGGCTTTTTCAGAATTTAGTAAATTTATGATATTTTTATTTAATTTTTAAAGTTTAAATGATCATAACTTTTTTGTTTTTCAAGATCTTTGGACGAAATAAATTTTGTGTTGTAACTTAACTTATTTCCTATTACTGGTAAAAAATTGAAGCTCTACTGTTTTCAGAACAATTTAAATATTTTTTTTTAAAAAGGTCAAATTTCTTGGAAATTTCCTACTTCATAGAGCACAACTCCTGTGAGTCAAGCTGAGTCAAAACACAAATTTACTATTTTGTAGTCCTAACTCTCCCCTACATTCCTATATATACATGTCCATGCATCGGATCTGCACTTTTTGAGCTACAGCAATTTTTCTGACCCAAGGTAAGATATTCGGTACAAATGAACGTCATATTTTTTGAGAAGTTATTTGTATGTGAAAGTGGCTATTATGCATATATTTTGATGAAATTTTGTACAAGAGTTCTTATTGATCCAAAAAATAATTCTGTTGAAATAAGGAGAAGTTGGCCCATATTTGGACCTAGTCCACATAGAAGGGTGTATCAAAATTTTGACAAAAATGACAATAGAACTCCCAAATTATGTGGTATCTAGCAGTTCATTTGGAAGAGGTAAAAAATGATTTTATTGCCATCTAATATTACACAACTTAAATACCTAAAAATTGCAAATAAATTTAAAACCAATGGAAATAACTGGTAAAACGAAGTACCTGTTATATTATTACCAGTACCTGTTAACTCTCAAATTATGTGGTATCTGGCAATTCATTTGGAAAAGGTAAAAAATGATTTTATTGCCATCTAATATTACATAACTTAAATACCTGAAACTTGCAAATAAATTTAAAACCAATGGAAATAACTGGTAAAACCAAGTACCTGTTATATTATGTTTCAAAGAGGAAAAAAAGATCATGTTGAAACTTCGAGCAATAGTATATTAATCCATGCATTCATTTTTTTTCTTCATAATTGTTTTAACAATGGCTAAATTCAGTTATAGTGTTCTATCTGATATATAATTTGAACGGAAAGATGAAAACGACATTATTTTACATATAATCAATAATCCATTCTTCAAAATATGCGACAAACAAGAAATTAAAATTCATAACTTAAAAATAAAAAACTTTTTAAATACTTTCAGAAAACGGTACAATCAATGTTCCAGAAACAATAAATTGTTTTACTCACGCAACCAAGAATGGCTAAGAAATAAACTTATTTTTAAAAAGCCATCAGTAACTACCACGGAAACTGGAAAAGGTGATCGACCAGCAAAGCCAATTGATAATTGTAGTGAAAGATCACGAAGACGCAAGTTTAAACATATCGATGAAGAAGTTTCTTGTAGCATCATAAAGGATTCATTTTTTCATCAAATTCAACCATCGAAAACTAAAAAGAGTAAAACTGCTATCATTAAAAAAATAGTGGAAGCAATCCCCAGACGCACAAAAAGGATTTTAGAAAGTATGCCGACACCAACTGAAGAAAATAAATTTACTCCAGAAGAAGCATTTGCACTATTTTTGGATTTGAAAATGACTAAAAACCAATATACAGAATTGCGGAAGCGAACCAATAAAAAAAATTGTGGAATTTTTCCATCATATCGAGATATAGTTTCTGCCAAAAAAGATTGCTTACCTTCACCAACTGCTATTAGTGTAACTTCAAGTTCAGCAGAAATAAAATTGCAGGATCTTCTTGAACACACTGCAGAACGATTACTAAAGACATTTGATGCTGACTATTTAAAGAAGTTTAAAAATTGCAGCATGACTTTAATTTCTAAATTTTGTAGACCAATAAAGTTTGCTTACAAAAAAGAAACTAAAGATGTCATAACTGAAGAAGTTGGCAAAATAAGAGATGAAATTAAAGAACTTAAACCCGTGATATTTGAATTTAATGATCAATGCATCGAAGTTAACTTTAAAATGTCACTTACAATGATCGATGGAAAAGTTGCACAAGCTTTAACCGAAACAAAGTCTTCGTCAAGCTGCACCATATGCCAAAAAACATCAAGTCAATTGAGCCTACCACCAACACAAGACGATAGTTTTAATGAAGCATATGAATTTGGAATGTCACCTCTTCATGCTAGAATTCGTTTTATGGAGCATATTCTTAAATTGGGATATGATTTGGAATTTGCCCCGTTAGGCGAAACAGTGAGAAACAACAAAGAAAATTTGGAAAAAAGAAAGCAAAAAAAAAAAAGATATTCAAGAAAAATACCGCGAGATAGGCCTTATAATTGACCAGCCAAAGCAAGGAGAAGGAAATTGTAATGATGGAAACACAGCAAGGAGATTTTTTTCCGATCCAGAAACTGCAGCTTCTATAACTGGAGTAGATTATGATTTAATACGACGATTCCAAATCATATTAGAAGTTATAGCATCTAGCAAAAAGATAGATGCAAAAAAATTTGGTCAGTATGCTAATGAGACAGCAACCCTTTATAACCAAAAATATTCTTGGAGACATATGCTAACCACAGTTCACAAAATTTTGTTCCATGGGGAACAAATAATTCAGCACAATATGCTTCCAATTGGAGATCTCTCAGAAGAGGCGCAAGAAAAAAGGAACAAAGACTACAGATTCTTTCGCGAGCACAATACAAGAAAAATTTCCAGATATTGTACTAATGAAGATCTTATTAATATTTTGTTGTGCACATCAGACCCGTATATGTCCAGTATTCGCCAAAAATGGAAATCAACCTCATTAGAGTTAGATGAAGAAGCTAAACAACTACTGCAAAATGAAAATCAAAGCTATTTGGAAGAAATTTTTACTTATATTGTTTAATTAACACTAGTTTAAAGATTATAATTTCTTTCTAATTTTAGTATAAATTTTTATTAATACATTTAAATAAAATATATGTGCACTTTAAATCAATAGTAAAAGTTTACTAAAAATTTTATCGATGTTGTGTTCTGTATATAATATATCCAAATGGTATTGATATTGTTGGGAATTTCAGTGTTATTTTTCAGTTTAATGCTCACAAGAATTAGCTTTCTTCAAAAAAAAAACCTACCTTTGGCCACTGTGAATATTGAGACTAAATAAATGTCAGGGGCCAAATATTGGCATTTTCTGCCCAAAATTAAGTTTAGGAATAATAAATAAGTATTGGTTGTAAAATACGATTGAGGAAAATAAGAAATTATAAAAAATACCTATTTAAAATGTAAAAATATTCAACTTTTACATGGAAACTCAACAAAAAATTAAAATGCATTTTTAACTCCACATTACTTACGTTCCTATCGGTCGATTTTTACGTTTGAACACGCAAATTGAAGCTTAAAGTCCCTCCTATAGAACAAAACAAATTGCGTAAAAAATACCAATCCGGTCAAAAGTTATAGAGTGGATTTGAACAGATTTTATAACCTATATAAGCATAACTTCGCCATTAGTGGACTAATTTTTTTAATTATTTTTGTATATGGAAAAGGTCCACTAAATTATTTGGTTTCTTTTTTGAATTTGTGTATGGGGGACAGGATTTCACAAATAGCCCGCCATAATAATTGATTATCAAGTAACTTCGTTATTTGTGGACCAATTCTCAAAATTCCATTTGCATATGGAAAAGGTACAAAAATTTTTTTGTTTTGGAAATTGTGTATGGGGGCAGGGTGTCGCAAATGGCCCGCCACAATAATTTATTTTCAAATGCCTTCGCCATTTGTGAACCAATTTTCAAAATTCTTTTTGTATATGGAAAAGGTCGACTAAGTTTTCTGGTTTTTTAAAATTGAGTATGGGGGCAGGGTAAAGCAAATGGCCCACCACAATAATTGACGATCAAATAACTTCGTCATATCCAAAATTCTTATTGCGTATAGAAAAAGTCTACTAAGTTTTTTGGCTTTTGGAAATTGTGTATGGGGGCAGGGTGTCGCGAATGGCCCACTACAATAATTGATTATCAAACACCTTCCCTATTTGTGGACAAGTTTTCAAAATTCTTTTTGCATATGGAAAAGGTGTACCAAGTTTTTTGTTCTTCGAAATTGTGTGTGGGGGCAGGGTGCATCAATTGGTCCGCCACAATAGTTGATTATAAAATAACTTCGCCATTTGTGGACCAATTTTCAAAATTCTTTTTGCACATGAAAAAGGTCTACCAAGTTTTGTGGTTTTTGGAAATTGTGTATGGGGGCAGGGTAAAGCAAATGGCCCGCCACAATAGTTGATGTCTGCTCCAAACACTAGCACGTGTGACCACCATTGCGGCGAATTAATAACGTCGTTGTTTTTCGTACTTCATACTGTAAGCCCCCATTTGCTAAAACGGCGGATTTTATGGCTGACTCAGGTTTGATTGGGCGAATCGCTGATCAGAAAAACTACTTGTTGTTCAGCTGTTGTGGTTTTTAAAAGTAACTTTCTTACTAATCATTTTCTTGTCTAACAAGGTGTAATCTTTATTAAAGTTTAATATTTTTAAATAAAAGAACTATAAAAAATAATAAAAGTGTGTTTGCCTTAGTGTGGTTAAACTGTAAAGCTTGACAACCTACACGGGAACACAATCCACTTGCTACACGAGCCGCAAAGGAAAATTGGACAACACATATTAGCAGCACCAATCAGCCAGCAATATAAGATAGCCGACAGGTATACATTTTTTGGTCCTTCTCCCGGCAAATTTGGAAAAAGGTGCGTACGTGATATTTATATTGGTATTACTTGTGTTTCATTTTGGTGTCTCAAATTTGTGGCTCGGTGAAAGTGAGGTTATAATATCTAACAACAAAATTTTAAAACATACTATATTTTGTTGTTTTAATATCACCAGAAAGTTCTTGGCATCCATCTTTTTTCTTTGAAAAATTTTTTCGGTATCTCTTGGAGGATATTTCTAAAATTTTTTGCGGGCTTTTTTATACTGTCTCTAAATTCATTTTTTTGGTGTCTATACATTTCTTTTTGGAAAGTTTTTTCTTTGTGTTTTCATCCGTAATTTTTTAAAGAAATACCATAATGACAACTTATAAAAGGTATTTATGGGCGGCTGAAGAAGTGATTAGCTATGAGGCTATGCTAACTGATGAGGACTTTTCCAAATACTCCAAAGATGCTTTTGAGTTTGAAAAAAATGAATTGAGTAAAGCATGGGCAAAATATAAGAAACTCTATGATGAGTGTTCGGCAGAGACGGTAGAGAAGAAAAAGGAATTAGTAGTGGTTCAGGCAAAACATCCTCAGGTGCGTAAGACTTATGTACGTTGCATAAATATTCTCGCAAAAGCTCAGAAGGAGTTAGATGTAGAAAGTAAAGAAAATGCGGAAGCAGTGGTTCCCAACCTTTGTGGTTCAATGAACGTGCCTCCTTGTGATACAGCGGTTTTTCGTTGGGACTACGTGACATGGCCCACTTTTAGGGACATGTTTATTGCCATTTATATAAACAATTCGAGACTTAGCCCAGTTGAAAAACTTTCTTACTTGTTTAGAAAAACTGATGGTGAGGCCCGTGATGTAAATAGAAATATAGCTCTAACTGGCGATAATTTTGAAGTTGCATGGAACAATTTAAAATCGCAGTACGAAAATAAACAGGTATTGATCAATAGTCAACTTAAGGTTCTTTTTAATTTGGCTCCATGTACGGATGAATCTGCTTTGGATAAAAAGAGGCTCCAAAGAGAAATAAATAATTGCATGGCTGCCTTAAAACTGTAAAATGTTGATATTGAGTCATGGGACCCAACTTTCGTGTTCCAATGTTCATCGCGGCTTTCTGAGTGCACTTTAAATTTATGGAAACAATCTGTGAAAAATAAAACAGAGGTTCCCAAATGGGATGAATTAAATAATTTTTTGACTGATAAGTTTCACGCGCTGGAAAGTGTTTCAGACATTATGGCCACAAATAATGCAATTAGTGATACGAAAATGTCTGCAAATCTTTGTTCGAATCCAGTGTTGCCTAAAGTAAAACAGTTTAAGGCTCATCATACAAAAGTTGACTCAGTGCCATGCCAATTATGTAGAGAAAATCACAAGTTAAGTTACTGTAATTTTTAAGTATGGACTACATAAATCGTATTTCAATTCTAAAAAAGTTTCGCTTTTGCTTCAATTGCTTAGACACTGGCCATTTATATAGTGAATGTAATAGCCGGAATAGTTGCTCAAAATTCAAAAAGAAACACCACTCTTTACTACATAGGGATTATGCAAATAAAGATTGTGTAAAAAAAAGTCAGGCTCAACAATTTCAGCGTGAAAGACAATATAATATTAGCCGATTACAGTCCACTAATAGTAGTCCATCTGAAGTTGTTCAGTCGCATCATACAATAGTGACAAAAAAGGTCATGTTAGCCACAGCGTGGGTAAAAATTAAAAGCCTTGGAGCATTTTATAAAGCCCGGGCTCTAATTGATCCGTGTTCTGATGAAAGTTTTATTTCTGAAAAAATACAAAGACTGCTTAAGTTGCCCACTGTTCCGGTTTAAGGAGAGGTTACAGGTTTAGGTGGAGAAGTTGTAAGCAAAGCTTCTAAAATAGCGTCGTTTGTAATTGTATCACAGTATGATCAGAATACGTCTCTTAACGTCAATGCTTTAGTAGTGCCACGTGTGACTGGTAGTGTCCCCACATGTTCCTTCCAACCAACAAAAAGTCTATTATTGCCAAAACTTCAATATGCTGATAAAACTTTTTACGAAAGTGGTGAGGTAGATTTGTTGTTAGGAGGCGATTTGTACCCGTTAATTCTTCGTGGAGAAGTCCAACATGGTATTTTTGAATCCCTTGTGGCTCAGGAGACAGTATTTGGCTGGATTGTGACTGGCCCAACCAATGGTGTGTCCCCACGTCATGTAAGAATGTCTCATATGAAAAAGTTTGTATTGATGACCAGCTGAGAAAATTCTGGGAGTTAGAAGAGGTGTCTCAAAAGCAGATTTTATCAGAAGAGGATAAAAAATGTGAGGACATATATCGTTCTACTACCGAAAGAAATTTCGAAGGGAGATATACAGTTAGTCTGCCCTTTAAGAATAGTTATTTTGCTCTGAGTCCCAATAGACATATTGCTGTAAGTCAACTTTTGAGAAATGAAAAATCATTAATGCGTAATTCGGATAGAAAAGTTCAGTATGATGAGGTCCTAAAAGAATATTAAACGTTGGGTCACATGGCAAAAGTGGAAAGCGCCACAGGTGGTCCAAGTTACTATTTACATTATCATGGCGTTTTTAAGCCAGATAGTACAACAACAAAGTTAAGAGTGGTCTTCAATGCCTCCAGCGCGTCCTCTAGCGGTAAAAGTTTGAACGACCTGTTGTACACTGGCCCAATTCTGCAGGCTGAAATAGTTAATCTTATTTTAAAATGGCGATTTTTTCAGTTTGTTTTCAATGCGGACATTTCAAAAATGTACCGGCAAATTTTTGTTAAAGCTGAGCATAGGCCCTTCCAGAGAATCGTTTTTCGTAGTTCCGAAAATGATGAAATGGAAGATTTCCAGCTGAATACTGTTACTTTCGGTGTAAACTGTGCCCCATGTTTGGCCCTTAGGACCATTCTACAGTTAGCCGATGATGAAGAGCGACGTTTCCCACTAGGGGCTCGAATCTTACGAGAGTGTATGTATGTCGATGACGCCCTAGTCGGAGCACATTCTGTTCCAGATGCTTTGTTGGCACGTGACCAATTAATTGGTATTTTAAAATTGGGAGGTTTTGAGCTGCGAAAATGGACGTCTAACTCAAAACAAATTTTAGAAAATTTGCCCCAAGAACATCTTTTAAAGTCCTCTTTTTTGTCGCTCGATGATAAGAGCACCACGAAAACGTTAGAGATCCACTGGAACGCGGCAGAGGATATGTTTTTCTTTACGGCTGAAAAAAATTGTGTATAAGCAGTCGTATACAAAACGAGAGGTTCTTTCTGTGATTGCTAGGCTGTTTGATCCAGCAGGTTGGTTGGCCCCAGTTGTTATTACGGCAAAAATTTTAATGCAGCAGATGTGGCTCGATAAAATAGAATGGGACGAGTCTATAAAACCAGCAGCTCTTAAAAAATAGCAGAATTTTATTGAAAATTATAAAGATATTGAAAGTATAAAACTGCCGCGTTGGATTCAATACTCACCTAGTTATAATATTGAATTTCATGGTTTCTGTGACTCATCTGACTTAGCTTACGTTGCCGCATTGTACATAAGAGTTAGCTTTGAAAATATAGTTCACACAAAGTTACTCATATGCAAAACAAAAATAGCCCCCATTAAAAAACCTACATTGCCTCGGCTGGAGTTATGTGGTGCGGTTCTTTTAGCCAATCTAGTCGATAGCGTGATTCCTACATTTAATATAAACATACAGTTTTCTTACTTTTGGTCCGATTCAGTTCTTGCCTGGTTACAAAAATCCCCCTGTAATTGGAAAACCTTTGTTGCAAATAGAGTGGCCACAATATTAGAAAAAGTAGGAAATAAAAATTGGTGTCACGTAGCGTCTAAAGATAACCCTGCCGATCTAGCAACCCGGGGGCTGGTACCTTCGGATCTGAAAGAAAATAAACTTTGGTGGCATGGTCCAGATTGGCTGAGTGGTGAAAAGTCATCGTGGCCCGTAGCAGTATCAGAGTTTGAAACAGCAGAGGAATCAAAAAAGGCTCAAACTTTTATTGCTAGATCGACTGAGATGGAGGACATACTTGAGCGTTTTTCAAGTCTGTCGCGAGCGTGTCCTGTGTTGGCGTATATTTTTAGATTTTTTATACTCGCTAGTAAAAGTCGACGGAAAAATAAAAAGTTCGAGACACTAAGAATCTCTGCTGGTGAGTTACGTTTCATTAGAAATCGACTATTGTTTCTGTCCCAGCAACTCTTCTTTTCTAATGAATTCCATTGCCTGTCCTCTAATAAGCAAACTGACTCCCGAAGTCCTTTGTTGACCCTCACGCCCTTTTTGGACAAAAATAATATTATTCGCGCTAATCGTCGTCTTAGCGCTTCATCTTCTGTGGCTTATAATGAAAAATATCCGATTATACTTGCATATAGCAGTAGATTAGCTCGGCTGTATGTTGAATTTGTTCACAAGCTTGTCCATCATGGTGGCCCCCGTCTGGTGCTGAACGTAATTCGTCTTGAGTGCTGGATAATAAAGGCTAAAAATCTTGTCAGAACTGTCATTTATAATTGCAAGGTTTGTGTCTTGCACCGTAAAAAACTTCAGACTCAAATCATGGTTGCGCTACCTGAAGAAAGAACTACCTTAAGTCGCCCTTTCACCAATACAGACGTGGATTTTGCGGGTCCGTTTGAGATTAAGAGTTTTACAGGTCGATACTGCCGAATAACGAAAGGCTACGTGTGTCTCTTTGTATGTTTCTCTACAAAGGCAATTCATCTATAAGCGGTAAGCGATTTATCTACCCCTGCCTTTTTAGCGGCTTTAGCTCGTTTTGTTGCTCGTCGTGGTTACCCAAATTGCATCTACGCAGACAACGGCAGAAATTTTGTAGGCGCTGCACGAGAAATCAAAACTAATTTTGAAAAAGTAGTTAAAGAGCTGCGTGACACTGCGGCAGAAACATATGGATTTCAGCAATTTGAATGGCACTTTATCCCCGCGGCAGCCCCTCATATGGGTGGGTTATGGGAGGCAGGTGTAAAGAGTCTCAAAAAGCACTTAAAGAAAACTGCTGGTCAGATAAAATTTACTTTTGAAGAGTTCTCTACACTTCTAGTGAAAATAGAAGCATGCCTCAATTCCCGTCCTCTTGGCCCTATGTCTGAAAATATTGATGATCTGGCGGCGCTTACACCCGGTCATTTTTTAATAGGGTCTTCTTTGTTGTCCCCGGCTGAACCAGAAGAAACAATGTCCCCACTAGGTGCATCGATGGCGCAAAATAAGGACGCTGCAAAAGGAAATCTGTCACCGGTGGAAACACGAATATATAAAAGAGTTGCATAAGCGTACTGAATGGAAGTTAGCTCAGGTAGACTTAAAAGAAAACGACCTTGTCGCACATAAAAATGAGACCATCTGTACTACAGAGTGGCCGTATTATAAAAGTTTAACGTGGTTCGGATAGTAAAGTAAGGGTAGCAGACTTAAAAACCCAAAACGGTATTATCACTAGACCGATCCACAAACTGATAGCGTTACCATCTTGTATTTAATACACCTACCTTCTACCAATACACATACCTTCTCCAAAAGTAGCTGTAATTAAATTAAAATTTATCATGTTTTTAGATCAGATGAGTGGTAAAAATTTCAACCCCAATTTTCGTTGCCCCCTCTGCAACAAATTCCACGCGGTACGACAGTGTTCGCGGTTTATCACTCTACTCTTGGAGCAGAAGCTAAGAGTCGTGGCCAAAAAAGCGCTGTGCTATAACTGTTTAGCTCAGTCGCACTCTAGTGCCCAATGTAAGAGTCTAGATCGGTGCCGCCGCTGCCAAAAAAAACCACCACAGCTGGCTGCACCCGATGCCGAAGGATAGAGTATGGGTCCAGATGACCGCTCACATCCTTATTTGCGGTGGGCACGGAAAAAAGCCGGTGGGAACACGGGCTGTAATCGATCCCACGGTCGCAAGGTCCTCAATAATGCGAGAGGAGGCCTCTGCGCTCCAGTGTGTGTTGCGACGGGGCATCACAAAAGTGCAAATTTTTCACAAGCCGGACAGCACTAAGTATTTCGAGGCCGAACTGATCGTGGAGGACACTCGTTATGGTCGTAGCCCACACGTGGAGATTGAGCCGGAGCTACGGGATGACCCTTCCAACAACTTGGCCAGCCGGCAATATTTTCGAAGTCTCGAGTACTTTGTAGTTCTGGGCGCTGACCTGGCGCACCAGATTCTTATTGGTCCTACTATAGGAAAACCCGGTCTGATTTATATGCAGGAAACCGTTTTTGGCAACGCTTTCTTTGGATAAGGCCTAGCAGCAGACACTCCCAGAAAAAAACAAATAAATAATAAAAAAAAACCCGTATTAGAAAACATCCATTTCATTTTTCTTTCTTGCTGATTTTTATGTATAAAACCTAAACGAATTGAAAATATTTTTTATATTGCTCTGAATTTTTTTGGTATTCTTAAAATTATTGTTTAACGTAATATGGTAAAAGAAAAAAAAATTCTTTTTTTTTTTAATATCTAACATTGTTAAAAATTAGATTTTTTCTTATCTTTAAGCATAATAAACATGAATTGTAACATCAAATTGTATATTAAATATATGACAGTAATAACACGTGGTTCTATATTGCGATATTGTCGCAAGGCGGGCGGTATGTCTGCTCGAAACACTAGCACGTGTGACCACCATTGCGGCGAATTAATAACGTCGTTGTTTTTCGTACTTCATACTGAAAGCCGCCATTTGTTAAAAAGGCGGATTTTATGGCTGCCTCAGATTTGATGGGGCGAATCGCTGATCAGAAAAACTACTTGTTGTTCAGCTGTTGTGGTTTTTAAAAGCAACTTTCTTACTAATCATTTTCTTGTTTAACAAGGTGTAATCTTTATTAAAGTTTAACATTTTTAAATAAAAGAACTATAAAAAATAATAAAAGTGTGTGTGCCTTAGTGTGGTTAAACTGTAAAGCTTGACAACCTACACGGGAAGACAATCCACTTGCTACACGAGCCGCAAAGGAAAATTGGACAACACATATTAGCAGCACCAATCAGCCAGCAATATAGGATAGCCGACAGTTGACTATCAAATAACTTCGTCATTTGTAGGCATTTTTCCAAATTTCATTTTGAATATGTGTTTGGTTATTTGTTTGTACTTTATAGGAGATCAGACCTCAATATAAATTAATATAAATATTATATGTTCCTACTTGGTGCACATATGTACGTATGTACGGCAAAACATATTTTCAAAAGTTTTCAATTCTACTGATTATTGAATTGGCACTTATGAAGTGCCGGCATATAGAGAACTAGAAAACTATAACAGAAATCAGTCATCAATATTATTAAATTCATATTGGCTTCACGATAAAAAAAATTTTATTATAAGTACATACATACATATGTATGTAGTAAGTTACATATATATGAATTCCAATAAAAACATTTTTAGTTAATTTTTTTCAACTACATATTTTTTCTGCATAAATTAATCTTTCGTTTTAGAGATCCTGTTTGGAATTATTTCAATTCTTATGCTGAACGAATAAAATCAACTTTTGTTTATTTTTATCGCCACCAAAGAAAAAGAAAAAATTACTGTGGTTAGTGTAACGGGCAAACGCGCTGTTTCCGCCCATTCCCATTATACCAACAAATTTGCCATTTGATTTAAAAAGATTACAGTTTCCGATTAGGTTGGCGTTTGTAGCGAAAATTTATAAATCTCAAGGTCAATCCCTGCAAGTTTGTGGCTTAAATTTGTCAAGCCCATGTTTCTCCCACTGACAGCTTTACGTTTAATGCTCCCGTATTGGAAAATCCGAGGATTTGTTTGTTTATGTGCCACATAAACCAAAAATATTATATATCCTTACTAGCTTCATACACATATAAACACTTTTTATTTCATTCTATAAGGGCGTAGTAAAGCACGCCAGGTTGAGCTAGTTGTTTATAAATATAAAATAATGACTCAATACTATTAAAATAATTATCAAAATTTTCCCACAGAATCATAAATAATGTAAACATACTGAACTCTCATCTATGTTTGCATTTTCTACGGTTGCCTAAATAGGCCTAACTTATGCTTTCTTGAGAAACCGAATAATTTTATTTAGATATGGAATATTATTCAGTACGAAATGCGTCGTTGCTAAACTGCAATTACCATGTTATATAGGCAGCAATGATTATTAGAGAAGTATTTTAGAAAAGTCAGTCAGGTCTTGTCCTAGGAGCTAAATAAATTTAAATAATAATATGAATGCCAATACATACCAATTAAGTTCGTTTTTTGGAGACCTAAAAGAAAAATTAAAAAATATTATATTAATATTTTATAAATACAATAACTATTCTTATCTCAACAAATGAGAATTAATTCTATTGAAATGAAGCAGGTTCACTTTTGTTTATTCTTACAATAAATATGTTATAATTACTAAAGTAATGATATTGGTCTTGATCAACAATAGGGTATTAACTCAAAATTTTAACATTTTCAGTAGAGGTGAAAGACTGTTTTTGGTTACATTTTAGGAGAATTTAAAAATCCGAATACATCATAGCAAACAAATTCCATTAGAAAGTATATTTAAATTGTCTTTCTTTAAATCTGTGCAAGTATTTATTGCAAAAAAAAATTATTTTTGGAGTTAATAATATTTTTCCGAAATTTGTCGATCATAAATTAAACAGATCAATGAACAACTCAAAATAAATCCAAATTCTAATAAAACAATTTGAAAATTTTTATTTTGAAATAAGGCTCAAAATAATAACTTTTTTATGAAATTATGTGGTGCATTTCTATTTTAACTTTTGTATTTAATCAAAATAACACCCTTTTGTTGATATGAAGGTAGTCACTACATAATCACGAAAATGATTTCAAATGTTGTTTTATAGATGAAAGAGTTATCGGAATGCGTTGAAAAAATTTAAAAATTTTGAGTTAATACTGAATGATCAAGTGCGAATGAAAGTTTTATTTGCTGTTTTTACTCAAAGGGTAACGTTATTGTTTCTTTATAATTTATGTCCGCCCTTACCAGATCTATATAAATTAAACCATAACAGGTAGACTTCTAAAACATTCGCAGATGGTGTATTCGTAATGATTCTATAACAATAATTATTGCAAAAAAGAAAACGACTACAATTCAGACTTAACTCTAAATCATGTTTGTTAATGATAATTAAAATACCATTGTTATTATTCTTCAAGCTTTTTTTGGCCAGTGTTGCCTACGTCCCCTTTTAGGCAAATTCTAGGTAAGAATTTATTTGTTTAAAACTTTACATCTCCCTTTTCACTGTTTGAAATCTGTCCAACAGAAAAAAATTTCTTGTAAAAAAAATAAAGTTTAATC
Organism: Gymnosoma rotundatum; assembly: GCA_916610165.2. Lineage (NCBI taxonomy): Eukaryota > Metazoa > Arthropoda > Insecta > Diptera > Tachinidae > Gymnosoma > Gymnosoma rotundatum. The sequence goes on from OU744339.1 coordinate 67,749,685, forward strand.
GAAATGGCTAAAATTAGCGAAAAATTGAAAAGAATCGCCAAAATATAAACATACGTAATTTATGTTCTATTTAAAAAACAACAAACAATTAGTGAACACATGAAGTAGGTATAGACAATTCCATGATCATCCAAAAAATACCTCGGCTTTAGTCTTGCAATGAAATGTGACTATATTTCCTTTTACAGGGACGTTTATTCACAAGCTTACAACGAAAACATTGTGAGTAAGCACGGTTATATTTAAGATCTTTAATTTTTTCTCGATTATTAAATAATGGTAAAATTGGCTTTATAATAAATTTTAAAAAGAATTTTTTTAAACTTTTAACTTGAGCTTTTTAATTTGATTATTTATTGCTCCTTGAGCGACTGAAAACCACATATCGATCAATTTATGAACTAAATTATTCCTTAGCAGTTAACCCTTGACTATATTTAATTATAAAGGGTATATATTCTGACTTCTTATGCATAGCGAAGTCGATTGAGCGATGTCCGTTTGCCTCGGCACAAAAAAAAATAAATATGTCAATCGATCATATATGTACATTGTCGAAAGAGATGCTATTGGAAATTAGCATAATCTGTACATGTTCTTCGCGGCAGCAGGCAAAACAGCAGCATACCTCTAATTTTCCGTGTCATTTGGAACAATAAAGTATAAAAATGAGAAAAAAAACATCAAGTGCAAACATTGGCGCTCGCCATATTTTCTGAGTTACGGGGCTCTGAAATTATCAAATTTTTGTGAATATCAATATGGGTATCATTTTAAAGCTTTTTAAGGAAATTCCAAAATGTGTATGCAGTACTAAATTTTTTTATGTTGTAATTCTCTGTCACCCAATATTTGCTTTTTTTATGGTGAAGGGTATATAAGATTTGGCATAGCCGAATAAAGTACTCTTTCTTGTTCACTATTAACATTGATTTATTGGGTGCGGATTTTTATATGTTGTGTTAATAATAAAGTGGCTATAACTGAAATTAAGTCGAAAAAAATTTATTTCAATTTTAATTTGTTTTTAAATATATTTTTTTATTCTCGTTTCGTTCACATGAACTTTTTCTAAAATCCGACGTCCTTACTCTATAAATGCAGGGTGCAATAAAAAATTTTTTTTTCACTTAAATGCATATAAAAAAAAGAGAAACGTTGCTTATTGCTATAATCAATATTGAAAGGGAAAGACCGGAAAAAGTTACGCTTTTCCTTAAAAATATTACATATTTTCATTCAAAGGTACATTTTAAAACTTTTCTTGAATAAATAGTAATTTAATGTAATTTTCATAAAATATAGTAAGAAGTTTTATTTCATACCTCACTTACTAAAAAAAGAAAACTAAAATAAGAAAAGAGAAAAATGTAAAAATAATGCATAATGTATTTGAACTGTATAAAAGAGCCAAAAAAAGTCGGCCGTATGCAGTGTGTAAAAAAAAATAAAATCAATGTTGATTAGATTGTTTTTGCTTGAACTTTGATTTTTGTCTTTTCTTTATAGTTTAGACAAAAGTCTTTAGTTCATTTAAAAAATTTGTGAGAAGTTTCCTGACGAGCTAAGTAAGCGGTAGCGAAATGGCCATCGAGACGTGTTTTAACCTTCAATAATCAATACCGGGAAAATAGTACAGTGAATTTAAAGTTTAATTTTTAAAATTGATGTCATTTCTCCGTAATAAAATGCGGTACTTCTTCAAGGCAAATAAAATAAAACTTACTTTTAAGACAAGTTATAAGCGGAATAGCTAAAGTTGCTAAAAGAGTACCAGGTTTTCCGCACGAAATAAGTTTATCTTATATTATTTCACAGTTGGGAAACATTACGAGATTTCTCACTCGCGATTAAATTTTGCCTTATTGTATGAAACCATATGACATCAGCTAAATTATTTTTTACCTTAATTGTGCCCATCACATTTTTTATTTTGTGGTTGGCGGGCACTTTAAAAGGAAAGCAATATCACAATCAATTAGAAGGCTACAAAAAATCGTTGTACCCAGCTAAAAAATAATTTTCTTCTAGTACACACCTCGTATTTACTCGATTCGATTTTGTAAATTTGCGTACATTTTATATTTCAAGAAACTCAAATACAAAACTCAATACAAATTTTTCTTTTTCATCTTGAACTTTTGTTCTATAGACAACAGACAAACGTAAGAAATTAAGGAATAAATATGGCGTCTCAGGCATATTTGATGTACATTTATAGCACAAACAACTTAAAATGCCTTTATTTAATTGTGAAATAATGCGAGTTTTTACAGCATATTTGGGATATGTAAATTTATGACATAAGCTTTTCACTATAAATGAACATAATTTTATAGGGTTTAAACCGAATAAAAATACAACAAACAATTTTCAACATGGCCATATTGTTTTTGTAGAATATAAAATACTTTTCATCCCTGCAAATAAAACTGAAAAATTGTTAAACAATTGTTACGGTTGCTGCATTCTTCTTCTTTCATCAGAAATTCCAAATACAAAACTACTAAAACGATACCCTTTGCATGAGACCTGCTAACACAATTGTAAAAGCAAAGTTTTAAATATTTTAAATTAATTAAACTAAAAGCAATAACTTATTCGTTATTCATTCATACATAATAGATAGGAAAGAAAAAAGGAAAACAACGTCGACTAAAATAAATCCAGTAATTAAATCCAACTTTCCTTCAAAGGGAAATGTAAGTAACTAAATAGAAATTTAAATAATTTTTTTCTTAGCAAATCTGATTTTATTTGCAGATAATAAAAATTTGATAGTTTTTAAACGCTGGCTTTGAAGTAAGAGAAATTTACATTTCCAGACGAGAACCAAATTGAGTCGCTTTACGCTTAAACAAAATTAGTCGCATTACGATTATGTTTTGCAAACTATTTGTTTATTAAGAACAAATTTTGCTTCATTTCACCTGCCGTGAGTGCCTTATACCAGTTTGTGCAAAATCTTCATGAGATTGGCATACTACTGTACGTACAGACAACAATGTGTCTGCCTTGGCCGAAAGTGCGAACTTAGTTAATTTCAACATAAATTTATTCACATACATATGTGTTGATATTTTAATAACTAAATATCTCTAAGATACCAAACTATAGTTTGGATTCGTCAAATCGTTAGTTAGCTGTTTAAGATAAAAAACCATAACACATTGTTCTTAAAATATCTTAATTTAACAGCTTTCTTTGAAATAGCATATATTATTCAAAATACATAACTTTTTTATTATAAATAATTTCGCAGTAGCAATCCGTGACAGTTTAATTAGGCAATAGAGAATGAAGATATCACTTGTTATTTTTCTTACGCAAGGAGTGGCGGCTATACCTGAAAAAGCTGCTGCTGTTGCAATATTAGTATCATTGGAATTTCTAACTACGTTTTTAATTTTATTTAAATTAGTACAGCCGCAAATTCCCGTTTTTCCTCTTTTTCTTTAGATTAAATTTCATTAAAATCGATTCCCTCATGTTTCGCTAATCGAAAATTTAAACACTCTTTTGCACCATGCCTACAAATATCTACCCTTTTTTTCAAATTACATTAAAATCGGCTTAGCCGTGATTAAGGCACCTATATACACAGAGACAAACTTACAAAGAAATTAGTAAAACGTATATTAAGATTAGATTTACAATAATCATTCGCATTTTTATGGTTAAATTCTATTTTCACACAGTAGTAGTTTTAAAAATGTTGGTCAATTTCATTCACAAACGATTATTAGTATTTAAACGATTAACCATTAAATTATTAAAGTCTATTGTACAAAATTTCTGCTATAATTTTTAAAGTAAGCCCAAACAGAGGCGCCATCTTTTTGCATATAGAAAAATAATTATCAATCCCTTCATAGAATTTAAAAGCAGCAACCAGAACCAAATGATTGTTGTAAAATTATTACTTTAAGAAAAATCAAATAATTTTGCATTTTTAAATTGCAGTGTCTGTCAGTCAAATAGCCACACAGCCGACTGAAGTATTAAGTATTTGACGGCAATGATATGGTGGCGTAGCCAGGAATACAAAACATGGCTGTATTAAATCTAACAAACATACCCCAACATACCAACTAGCAATAAACTACAACACAACTTGTGAATAAGCTTCTATAAAATAGTTCTTTTAAGCTTTTCTTAATTTCGCTTATATTAATATTAATAATATTTAAATTTATAAGCATTTTTTAACAGTGCTTAATAAATTATTATTATACACAAATATTTCTAAATTATTTCTTGAAAAATTGTGTTTACAAAATTATTTTTCTGAAAAAATTTTTCAATTTGTTTTTCGGTATGTATAATTTTATTATGTGTTACTTTTATTATTGTTGATATTATTTATTCTCTAGTTTAAGTCGATGTTAAATGCTGCAATTTTTTATATTAATGATTTAGTTTGTTAATTTGCGACATTAGTTTGTACTTAATCTATAAATTCAAATCTATACCTACATTATAATTTTATATAGTTTATTAATTGCAAAGAAATAAATAAATAATAATTATATTGTAAAAAAAGAAAAACAAAAATATTTAATATTAAATAACATGTATGCTTAAAATTATTCTACAATTATGTAAATAAGCTTATAAAAACATTGAGAAGAATAAGCTTTTCTATACTAAAATTAATAAAATATTGTTTCTGTAACCTTATTCTACAATTACAAAGATAAGCTTCTATTAGTCATGTACACATAATATTTTCATAAGGGTAAAGTAAGCTATACGAATTACGCGCTACTGTAGCTGAACTTGAAAAGATATTCGAATGCTTTTCAATGCGCGCTAATTCCAGAACGAAATCGCCATCCCGTAACTGGTCAATAACGCGCCCACGTAAGACTTGCGCTTATAATACCGTGGGCGGTACAGAATGCTGGTACCATAAAATGTACGCCACAAAAGAGCGAAAGTGCCGCAGCCCCTGCAAACATAAGATAAGAAACTCAAACGCTCCGAATGCTAGTGCACCATCAGCAGGCCACGAAACCAGTTGAATGCCCATGCAGATGGTTTATTCTGTAAACAATTCAGTAAACAAAATTTTTTAGTAGACAGTGGTGCCGACGTTTCCGTTCTGCCGCTGAAGTCAAAGTCCTACGACATGGTGGAAAAGGGTATATCTAAGTTTGTCAAGGGTGTTAGAATAGTTAATGTAAGGTAATGTATATATACAAACTGTTGCACCGTTGTAGACAGACAGTTAAAACCTGATTGTTAAGCCTTCTACAACAAAAAGTACATATATAATTATAATTTGGATATTAAAGGGTGCCCCTATAATTGCTGTAATTTAATGTGTATTGCCCAACTCTTGAACAGTTGTAGAAAGACGGTTGAAATTAACAAGTGTAAAGCTTGGAAATGGAATATGGTTGTCTCAATAGTTAAGCCACATTTTGAACCTTTGATGACAGATAGATAAAATCTATTTAGAAGTCGGTTGTTTTTCCAATAATTATGTAATAAAACTTTATACAAAGTTATCCGTTATGTTTTCTTAAATATGAGAAAAAATTTTAGTTTACACCAAAAGTTTGTATTTAATTAATTAAGCAGAAAAAAGCAAAATTTTGTACACCTGAAAAAAATCGTTCACCGTACCTGTTTTGGAGATTTATCACATGTTCCTTTATTTTTTCTCTACAAGTTGTTCATGGCATTGTCGTTGGAAATATTTTTTCCGAATGTTAATTTTTTTTACTCAAAGTATGGACTGTAGTTGATTTAGTTTGGTTGTTAGTTTTTAATTTGGTTTTGCTAAATATTTACAAAACTTTTTACCAGTTGCATTTGCTTACATATACTCAGGTCACGCTGAACATACGAGTAACACAAAAAAATTTGCGATGGCTTTTTTAAAATGTACATCAAGCATTTAGCTACTTCACTTTTCTATAGATACTCCAAAAAACCATGAATGGATTGGCTGTTTGTTGCCGCAATTAGTAGTTGAAAAGCAGAACACATGCATGCACGTGCCTGTACCTTTCAATGAGATTTTTATTTTTTGTGTTTATGTGGTTGCAAGTAGCTTCCAGGATATACTAGTAGCCATATGTACTCACTCTTTTTACTTGCATGTTAATGGCAGAAGTTTTTGTAGCAGAAATAGTCAGCTTCGTTCTTGCTTCCATTTCTATTATGGTTGGGTAAATATTTTCAAATGCTTTTTTATTTTTGAAGAATATGCCCAAGGACTTTGTTGAGTGTTGCTTTTATTTGATCAACATTTTATTCGAGGCAAAGTACAATCGACACATTAGCTCACATAAGAGAAAATTATTTAAGATATTCTTCATTTAAATCTTTTAAAAATTGTAGTTTGCTCCAAATGTAAGGGTAATAAATCTGAGTTATACTTTTTCTACATTTAATTAATATAAACACTGATTATTAAAATTTCTTTTAAATGATTTTTAAAATGTAATTTTTTTGTAAAATTAAATTATAAAAATCAGCTAGTAACGTCGATTGTATCAGCACTAACTGCTAAACACAGGCATACATATCTTCCAACAACTTCTAAAACTGTATAATTAAATGCAATTTTTTAGTAGTTAGATGCGTCTGAACTGGTATGGACGTAACTTGGTTGTATTTATTCATTTGTTTATCTGTCATAATCCAAGCTGCAAGCACATAAGGAGTAATGACATGAAATAGTTTTGTGCAGTGGCTTTAATTGCCTCCTTAAAAAAGCTGATTTAATAAAATATCTTTTTTTAGATAGTAAGTGTTTAGCTAACTACTGATTCTACTTAGCGTTTTGGCAACTAACCTTTGCCAATGTAACTTTGGTCGATTGCTTTCTTGGCTTAATTTTATTTTATTGAATATTCATATTTTATTTTGTACTAGCGGATCCAGGATTGCTTCGCTAAGCATGAATATTAACATATAAAGTCAGCAAATAAAATACATACCGCATACGCTCATAAGCGAATACGTACGAGTATTTGTTGTTTTTTTATATAGACAAAATCAGATGTTATCATGAAAAGTCATATCTCACGAACGCTTCCATCGATTTCGTGCAAACTTTACCGTACGAACAAACCCTAAAAATTTGACGGATCGTGAGTAATAAAGTAGCAAAAAATTGCAAAAATCAATATTTTCGTTCACAATACAGTAAATGCTAGTCATTTTGCAAATTTCAGTATGTTGCAATCATTTCATATGAGACTTTAAAACAATAATAAGATTAAACAGATTAGTATATTGGGTCAGGTAATATGCATTTCTATATTTTATTGCACTCGTTATGAAAGAATGAAAATCCTAAATATTTTTGGCTGTTGGGTTTTCGCTTGATTTATGTAGAAGGGTTGCTAACGTGTTATACCGGTCCACATCATAACAGAGTTGGTGCAATATAAAACCATGTATATCAACCCACCAAAATCAGGATGATGTACATTGCCATCGCTGCTCTAATGCTCAATGTTAACGAACCTGCAGACAAGCTAATTAAATATATATTCTGTTTCAAACCTGATTCGGAAAACCCGCTATATATTTGAATTAATTTTTTGGAAGGAATTAGATTAATTAAAAATTTAACGAATATTTACGTTTAATAATTATTTATTGTGTATAAACAAATGAAAGTCATTTGCAAACAATTACGTGTTATACTCGCAATAAGCTGATTTAAATTCATAACTGCATAAATAATAATTACCTCTTATTTAAGAGTGAAATTAATGTATGGATTTAAATAAATGATTTCACTTTCTGTTAGCGTATATAATTATACGAACACATACATATATGTTAGTTGTGTACGTGTACGTATGCATAAAATTTAAGTCTCATTCGGCTGGTTAGTGGTTTAGACAATGGATGTCAATTAATGTTTCTTTATTATGTGGTACTGATATTCGCCAATCGTTAAGATGATTAAGTGGAAATTAATTAGGGACATTCGTAAATAATGCTATAGTTTATTTGATCGTACGTGCTGTTTATAATTAATTAAACAATTTATTTTATTGTTTATGGCAATAATTTCATTAAAATTTTTATTTAGCTTGTAACTTTAATTATAGAATGCGTTGTAGAATCTATATGCACTACATATGTAATTAACAGCCAAACCTAAATTTGCTCTTAAAGCGCAATCTACATCCGTTCTGTAATTGAACTCTCCGGTTGAAAATTTCAAATGACTTTTCTATTTTTCACCTCGAATGCTTTAATATAATTTTTATCAGATTGATTATCAACTTGTTTCACTTCTTTTGCATACTTGTATTGAAAACAAAATATAAAAATTTGTTTTTGTTTTCAATATAACTATGCGAAAGAAAGGTTCGTTGGCATTTACAGAAACCGGCAGATAAAGTGTTCGTTTTAAAACTCGTGAATCAAACGAAACAGGTTAGTGATTTAAACAATTCTAACACGATTGCAAAAGCAACATGCATTTAATTTATCTTCCATTAACTAATTAATTAATCATTCAATTTGATCTTTTGATCTGTAGAAAATTTCTTTTATCGATAGTATTTATATTTCTTTTTTCTTTTGATTTTATTTTTAGAAAGATTTTTAATGTTTTATAAGAGCCCTTTTATTCCTTATTAATGTAATTTGTATTTAATTCATTTTTACAGTATCATTCGTGCATTTATGTGCTGTTTTTGCGTTACAAGCGATACACTCGTCAAAAAAATTTGTGTAGAAAAAAGTAACAAACTGAGTGTTTTTCGTAAGATTATTCAGACGAGTATTACAAAAACCGCACATAAATAACATTAAATTTAATTTTTTTGGTATCTAAATGCCAGAAAGCATTATTTTGGTAACTAATTGTGTGTTATAAAATCGTTTTAAGAAAATCACAAATCGTACTAAATAAAAGAACTGTTTTACATAGAAAAATAAATACGGTGTGAGTGTTGGGTGTAATAAAAAAATTCTTCTAACATTGCGATATTTTTTTTTTATTACACCCAACACTCACACCGTATTTATTTTTCTATGTAAAACAGTTCTTTTATTTAGTATGATTTGTGATTTTCTTAAAACGACGCATTATTTATTTACGTATTCCCGTAAAAGTCTATTAAATTAAACAATACATCAGATGTCTTACAGATAACCTTCCATTGAAAAAGCTTTTAATTTCTTGTCATGTGTGCAATTAAATTGTCTGATTACAAGCAGAATTTTGATTGTGGGAATCATATATATTATTTCTAAAGCACTTTTTTTGTCGGTTGCAAATATGTCCCATACCACGGCATCAAATTAAATGAATGATATCTCAGTTTAAAACTTATTTCTAATACTAATGACGAAAAATAATTAGCAGTTGAAAAATTAATATTTTCATTGATAAAAATTATATTTTATATAGAACTGCATGATAATGCAGTGATTATATGTTTTTGTTCAAGTGTGGTAATACAGGATCGCTTAATAGTAATGCAGTTCTACCATAACACAGTATGTATTAAAATCCATTCTGGCAATACCGCTATTTACTACGAGTACAATGCCGTTTATTAAAAGATATTTTTGTTTGTATTAAGGATTCGTACGGGCAAAAAGTTAACGATGATCATGTCATTACCTCTAACATTGTATTCAAAGAAGTATCATAAAAGCATTTAAACATATGTATGTATGTAAATATGTATGATATATTATGATTTCTAATATTTTTATACTTTTAATAAAATGTATTAAAGTTACTAAAATTTCCATTAATTATTTTTATTTTATCTTACAAAAATGACAACTAACACTGCGAAATATTCGTACGGGTCATCTAGTTATATATATATATATATATATATATATATATATATATATATATATATATATATATATATATAAGTGGCTTTATAAGCGGCGCAGACAGTTTAATAAAAACAAATAGCCGTAATAAGGTCAGATTGTACTTCACTTCCATCTACATATAATTGCAAACACATAAATGTAAACGTAATTACAGAAATAGAATAAAATGATAAATCTTTTACGAAAAACATTCATGGAAATCCAACTTACATAAATTAATAAATTAAAAAAAAATAGGGCAGGCAAATACATACTCAGAGAAAGACAAAATTATCATTTTAAGTACTCTTCAAGTATTTGAGGCCAAAGATGTATGAATGAGTATCGTTACAGCTTCAACAATCTACCATACACAACATATTCATACCAATTTCAACTTAAATATGTACAAGTATTGACAGCTAATGAGTGCAAGCATAATCATACTTTATTGCACACAGCACAAATTATAAAAGTTGGATTGAGTATTTTCTATAATAATACTTATAAGTATTGAGTAGGAATAAGTATAAGTATGTAAATACTCTAAGTATACTTATAAGTATTTCTTCATAGGGATATGGCATATATTGTTTTATAATGGTGTGAACTAATTTCATTTTTAATAGAAACCTATATTTGTTTAAGTTAATATGATATTTTCGTGGCGATTACATATTAACTGTTAATGTTATAAATATTAATTTAAAAAAGTACTTTAATCTATATACGACAGATTTGTAATATAAAAGCGAGTAAAATTTATTTTTAATTCATTCTAATTTATATATTGGGTAAGAGGAACTTATTTGCAACGTAATATATTTGAAATCAGTTTCTCTTACATTTATGTTTTAAATAATAAATAAACATTTATTGAGTAATATGTCACGAATTTCTACATTTTCTATTACCATTCTTTTCTTACAAGTATAAAAATTATAATAAAATTTGAAATAAAGAATAAAATATATGTATGTAACAAAAATAATATAATGTTTAAAAATTAAAAAAAAAGCACAGATAAACTGTTGTGCTCAACAATTGTATTTACTTTTACATTATTAATAAATAAAATAATAAGAAACGATTAAACCGCACAAGAAATTCCAAAGCAAATCAGTCTAAGCAACTAAGAAAAGGAAAATTATTAATTTTTCACCATCGTATCAAAAAAAAGTAAATCATGGTAAAAAAAAGAGTAAATATATTAAAACTATAAAGTGAAAACTCTTTACATAGTTTTATCTTAAAAAAGAATCAGGAAAAACATTAAATGACTTAAAAGAGTTACACAAAATATTGTATGTACGAGATACTCTAACACAAATATTTTAGTCAACCTTAATAATGGCAGTTGTTTATTTCTATTGGATCTACTAAGAAACTAAATTCGGTAAAAGAAAATCCTGTGGAGAAACATGAGCTGATAATCTGAGCGAATGTAGCTACCTAATAACTCCATTGAATGCAAATATTATTCTTCTCATCACATAGGCCAGGGTGCCTGAGTAAACCTCTAATCCATACATAAAAATCACCATTATTGACAATTATTTTTTTATATAACTTTGATTTTTAAAGAATAAAAATATTATTGATTTTTTTCGAAATAGTATCAAAGAAAGTTATATTTACAAAATTTTATTGTCAAGAAAACGTCAATTTCTGATATATGCGTATTTCCTTAAACTATTTATAAATAACTGTTAATTTTGGCCACTAAATTGTATCAATAAGTAAACAAGTCATAATTTGACTTTGAAATATACATACATATTTACATATATATTTTATATCATTAAATGATAAAAAAAATAAATTATGAGTGTATAAATTAAAATAATTTTATTTCTAAAACTAAAGAGAAAAAAAAGCTTTAAATTTATTTTAACTTTAATTAATTTATTAATAACAACAGTAGAATAAAAAAAAATTAAACTAAGATTAAAATACTATATTAAAAAAGTGTGTATGAAATCAAAAATATTAAACCTTAAAGGTACAATTATGCGAACGTCCACGTAAGCTAACCTAACGGCCGTTTGTTTTTAAATATACTAAACCAATGCAAACGCTTACCGAAATTAACTGTCACGTTTCCGGAACGCTTCAACCTGTATAAAATAGGTTTTGACGGCATTGTTACGTGACATTCGTAAGATAGTGCTGGAATTATATGTGATAAGTACCATTGCGGCACATTTGCCCTTTTTAGGTACTTTTTAAGTATTGATAATAATTGTATCATTTATCAGTTTTTATTATTTTGCTTAATAAAAGTATAATAAATAAATAGTTACATTAAATACATAATAATATTTTTTTTTTAAAACAGATAATTAAATTTGTCAATACATTGCACATATTGCAATGTAAAATATTTTTCGAAGCGAAATTAGTACTTTTTCTAAATTTACATGTACGGAACAGTGCCCGTAACTATGCCACAAATCTCAACACTGTTCTGAACAGCTGCAGCAAATTGAAAATTGTGTTAGGTTTTGTAATTTAATATTTTGGCTTTATAGTTTTTTTTTGCAATACAATTGTACTTATTTCATGGACATCAGTAAATTAATCCTCAATATCCATTTTTAAATTCTTTTCGGGCTTTTGAAATTAATATTAATATTTGTTTATTTTATTGACATTCGTCACATTTGTAAAGTTTCTATAAGTACATAAACGACCGTACGTTAAAATACGTTAAGTTTTTCTTACATCAACGTTCGCATAACGAGGCCTTAAGGTACAATTATGCGAACGTCCACGTAAGCTAACCTAACGGCCGTTTGTTTTTAAATATACTAAAACAATGCAAACGCTTACCGAAATTAACTGTCACTTTTCCGGAACGCTTCAACCTGTATAAAATAGGTTTTGACGGCATTGTTACGTGACATTCGTAAGATAGTGCTGGAATTATATGTGATAAGTACCATTGCGGCACATTTGCCCTTTTTAGGTACTTTTTAAGTATTGATAATAATTGTATCATTCATCAGTTTTTATTATTTTGCTTAATAAAAGTATAATAAATAAATAGTTACATTAAATACATAATAATATTTTTTAAAACAGATAATTAAATTTGTCAATACATTGCACATATTGCAATGTAAAATATTTTTCGAAGCGAAATTAGTACTTTTTCTAAATTTACATGTACGGAACAGTGCCCGTAACTATGCCACAAATCTCAACACTGTTCTGAACAGCTGCAGCAAATTGAAAATTGTGTTAGGTTTTGTAATTTAATATTTTGGCTTTATAGTTTTTTTTGCAATACAATTGTACTTATTTCATGGACATCAGTAAATTAATCCTCAATATCCATTTTTAAATTCTTTTCGGGCTTTTGAAATTAATATTACAAACACATTGTGCTGCACAATGTTTTGTTTATTTTATTGACATTCGTCACATTTGTAAAGTTTCTATAAGTACATAAATAAGTACATAAACGACTGTACGTTAAAATACGTTAAGTTTTTCTTACATCAACGTTCGCATAACGAGGCCTTTACTCGTACTAAGTACACATATGCATATGTGTAGTAACACTACAAAAATTTTACCAAATATTTCTTTTATACAAAAAATTCAGATAATGCTTCTTCCTGCCTTTTTTAATAACTGGTATTCTCTACAATTAATTTTTCTTAAAATTTCGTCGTTGTTCTCCATACTGTAAATTTAAAAATAACTTAATAAATGTTAAACGGTTAAATTGTTTAAAAAAAACTTACTTTATGGTTTCGTTCTAAAATATGTATATTATTTTTTAAATATTTTTAATTATTTAATTTTTTATTTTATAAAGCGTACTTTCACTAATTTAGTAAGCAACTCGGCATATATGCATATATGAGATTTTCAGTTTATCTTGTGTTTTCTATACTGGTGCGCCATGCCAAATTCAGGTAAAGCTAAGCACGGTAATAAAAAATTTGTCAATTATTTACTACATTTTTTAAATATAATTTGCACTTCTAAGAAAAAGAAGAAAAAACTCACTACCTGTTTAATAATATTTAGGAAAAATATGCCCAAAATTTGTTCATTTACAACTTTTAAAGTATTGCAATTTTTGTAAAATAAAAAAAGGAATAATAATATTTTTTATTTGCAGTAAATATCTTAAGTAAACGCCATAAAAAATAAAAAACACCAGGTGTACGAAGGTACTTTTCGTACTTATAGAAAGTTTTAATATTTAATTATTCATTAAGTACCTATTTCTTAGAATTTATGTCGTTTAAACGTATTGTTTTAGCGAGAATTATAAAATTTTTTAATAAATTTAAAAGAAAAAAAACAGATAGTAATGATGGAAAATATGTAAATATTTAACTGAGCATTGAATAAATAAATAACATTTAATTTAAATTTAATCGTTTCATCATAATAAAAAAACTAATTTAGATTTTCTAGTCAATTTCTTTTACCTTTTTAACCCATCTTTTACTAATGTTCAGTTATAATCAAAATGCTTTTTATATACAGAGTTCCTATAAGTACTTATTTTACTTCTAAGCTTTTCAACTACTTTATGAGTATTTTAACTATGTACTTTGTCATAAAGACGTGCAGTAGTATATCCAACAGTATGGCAAAAACAGATATCATATACATATCAGCTACACAGATACAGAAGAACGCATGAGTGTAGTTGATATTGTATGCTTTCGCTTGTGCGTACTCAGGCTATGAATATAAAAACATACAGTTGTTTATGGTTTTGCATAGAGTGAGAAAATTATCAGTTTTTTACTCTCAAATATCTGTTGTACCATGAGTATTTGGATATATCTGTTTATGAAACAGATATTTTTGATAATTGTGTGCTGCTTATGATAGAGGCGAGAACTAATAAGCAGTATTTCAACTTCGTAATAATAACCCGAATTGTACTTATTATTGTTTAGCTTTAGTAATTAGTTTATATGATTTTAAAGGTAGAATTAGCAATATTTATAATATTAATGATAATTTTATTTTATAAAAACAAATGAAAAATTAATAAATGGTTGTCTAGTTGCGCGAAGAGTTATGAGGATAGAATTAATTCAATTAAGGTATTTTATTGTATGTTTATTTAAAAAAATTAAGTCCTTTTTGATAAAAACTAGTACATAGTTAAAATTAATATATAAAAAAGGTTTATTACATACATCTGTACATGCATATGTACATAAAAATGA
Organism: Gymnosoma rotundatum; assembly: GCA_916610165.2. Lineage (NCBI taxonomy): Eukaryota > Metazoa > Arthropoda > Insecta > Diptera > Tachinidae > Gymnosoma > Gymnosoma rotundatum. The sequence continues at coordinate 67,764,711 of OU744339.1, forward strand.
AAGTTCCGAAAAATTTCAATAAAAAATTAGGGAAAACATTTACACTTTTAAAACGCACCCTGAAATAATATTGTCCCTTTTATATATGTACATATTAAATAACGCAATTTTTATTTTCTACGCACTTAGAAGGATATTATAGTTATGTTATTGGTGCATTCAAAATTTCTAACATGTAAAAAAAACTTTTTTCTGCATTAAAGAAAAGTCCTACAGCTTAAATAAATAGAGTAAAATTTATTCGAAATTAAAAAATTATTAAAAGGTTTTATAGAAAAAAATAAAAGAGCAAAATAATCAAGCTCGTTGTAATTGCTCACCAAAGGATAGTCAGCTTAACAACGGGAAATATAAATTATAACAGTATAGTATATCTCTTACTAGTGTGCGTAAATAAGTCGCTGTCAACCACTAATTAGAATATATAATGAATTGATTGAAAAATAAATTTTAAAAAATGCAAGTTTCTTACTATAAATTGGAGCAATTAATTATATGGACTAACTCGTTGACAATTTCATAAATGCTAATGATTTTGTTATCATTGTCACTATTTTCACTAGCGGTAATCTTATGAAAAAGTTTGACCGATAATTAGTTAAATGGCTTTAAAACATAGCATCATCTAACGTTGCTTCTTTTCTTTGTATACTAAGTAAACGCCATAAAGCATCATAAAGTCATATTTTAAAGTGACATTTTTATCAAAAAAATCTGGTGAAACATGTACGTTTTAACATTAGGCACTATAAGAATATATTTTGTTTTCGAGTAAGTAATAAGATTTGCTAGCTGGGGTTTGAGTTAAATTCAGATATCAGACATCAAGTTTTATTCCTATCTCATTTAAATTTAATAAATTATGAAAATTTTCGAATGCATATCCATCAACAAAAGGGTTATGGTTTCTTTTTTATGTATAGATCTTTTTAAGGTTTTGCTATTATAATTTTATTTTTCATAAAAACAATTATTTTTTTCCAGTTGTAATATCATATTATCACCATTATCAAAACAATTATAATTAAAATAAAATTATTAGCATGATATCGTAGTTATTTTTTTTATTATTTCAACTAATGCCAATGAAATTTTAATGGTAATGAAAAATTTATTTTTATTTTTGCTAAAAATATTTAAATATTCTTCATTTTAAAATTTTAAAAATAATTTGGATTCAAAACGCATTTTAAAACAAACTTAACATTAAAACATGTTTTAGTTGATTTTAAATTACCAGGCTTTTCGTCTCTCTATATATAGAAACATACATATACATATATATTTATTTAGTTATTGTATCCTTAGAACTGTTGGTAAAAGTTGTTAAAAACATAATAGTAATTTAAATACAATTATACGCATTAGATTCATACATTTTTGTTGAAACATTTAGTTTTGTATATTCAACTTCAATAAAACACAAGAAAACAATTAAAAATATTGATCATGTTTAGAAACAATAATTTTATTTTTCAATTTTAATACATCAATGCATATGTACGTATGAATGGAGATTGATTCGCAGCATGCAATAAGTACTTATGGTACAACCATCAATATCTGTTTATATGCGTTTATGCGAAACATCATGAATCAAGAAAACAAGATTGCGCATTCAGCCGTTCAAATAATTTTTCTACTGCGCATCTACGTCACAATAGAATGAAAATGAGTGTTTGTTGTAAAAAGTGTAGGAGATTTTTGGCGGAAAACTGGAAATAATTGCATAACTTCTAAACGGGTGCACCGATTTGAACAAAATTTTAAATGGGAAGAAAAAAGATATAGTCGAGTAAAAATTTTGTGTTTGGGCTTGAAGATTTAGAAGAAAAATAGCTATTTCGGACTACCAAAGTTTCAAATTTTCTTTTTATATAATAATTTTTAATCACCTTAATGCCAAATAACTGAGAGTAAAATAAATTTGTTTTCAAAATAAAATTAAAACCGAAATGTTTAAAAAAAAGTTAAATTTTTATTTTCTTTTTTTGGTAATGCTGTAGTCTTTAAGCTCCGCATTAAGTTTTCGAATTTTAAAATACATTTTTGATCTAAAAAATAGCTTTTTTACTTTTTCATCACATTTAATATGATGAGCCTGTTTAGTTAAATCTTTTACAAAATCTTGTTTAATTAGAAGACCGTCTTTATTATTTTTATGAAATATTTGGTTCAGATCTTCAATGTGTTTCATAGTTTCAGGTGTCGGCTTTATAAGTCCGCCCTCAGATACATGATCAACCCACGAATACGTTGGACCTTCCTCGTTTTGTGCAACTGCAATATCTGGTATATCATTTTTAAGTTTGTGGCAAATATAGACTGCGAGGTTTTCGAGACCATCATACTCTAATTCGGTTAACTCTTTGTCACTTGCTTCTTCGTCGTTCACATTTACATTAAAAACTGCAATTATTTTGCCTGCAATAAAGAAGCTATGAAATTACAATTTGACACTTTTGGAATGAAGTAAAAATTACCAGTAAGAGGCTCTTCCATGTCTGGAGTATCATCGCATTCAATATTTCCATTATTTGATATGATGATATGTATTGCTTGGGTAATATCTTCTTCACACCATTTTGTGCGTCTGACGCCTGCCTTCAATTTTGAAATTTGCCCTTTAGTAAAAATGACTAAAATTTTTTTTTTCCAAATTGTTTAATTCGAAATGAGCCTTTGTCAATTTAGTTTTTAAATCATTGATTTTAAATTCATAGATTTTATAATCTTTCCTTTTTTGTTCTTCCAAAGCTCTTAATTCTGCTTCTTATTTTTTCAAAGTGTTTTTTAGGTCAGAATTCTCTTTAAGAAGATGTTCTCTGAAAGTAAATATAAGAAGTAATATGAAGAATCCATCAAAACTAATATTCAACAAACCTTTCCTTTTTTAAACACTCTATTTCATTATTATTATTAGGGCAAATGTTATCCTTTTGGCTTTCAACAAACTCTTCATGTTCTGGATGTTGTTCTTTAATAACTTCAGTTTCCATAACCTGCACTTCTGGCCTTTTTATATCTAGTAAAAAAAATGCCATTATATGTAATTTGTCAGTATTGGATCTTTATTTTTACATTTGGTAACATGCTCTGCGTTTTGTTCTTTAAGAAGCATTTCAATAATTTTTTTGTTTTCACGCTTTTGGATTCGAGTTGTTGGTTCTTGTAAGCCTCTTCATTTTTAAGAGATACATTACGGATAGTGGGCACAGCGCCGCACTTCAAGATTCTTTTATTAGTAAAACCTTATTATTGATTCGTAAAAATTGAACTCTTAATTTTTATCAATATTATATAATAAACTTACCCATCTCATATTGCAAGTTGTTTTCAAAGTCCTCCGGTTTAAAATGTTCCATGCAGAAATGCGACGTTTTTACATTGAATTTTTCCTTGCGGTCACAAAAATATAACCACTGTTTTAATAGACAAGGGCGCGAAGGAAAATTGAAAAAGCTTATTTTGCATACTTTTGAATTGTTTCCATTTTTACATTTATTAACTGCACACTTCATTTTTATTTTTAATAAATTTTCACCGTTTTTATTTAATTCTGTTGCACTTTCCATACACGAATGAAGTTTGTTTACAAAAAATAGTCTATTCCTACGTCACGCATTAGAGGGAGATCGCAATACAACAAACTAACGGACCTGCGCAATGCGCAATCTTATTTTCTTGATTCATGGCGAAACATAGGAGCAGTGTTCGAAAAAAAACTGTACACAAACCATAGCGTACGGCACTGATGAAATACTTTAAAATTTCATTTTAGTGTGTGTGAACTTGTATGTGTACCCATTACGTACACAACGTCTACAAAAAGAAGAACGCAAACTCTAACAAAACGTACTGAACAAAGTTCACAAACACTATTTTTTAGTGTTTGTGTACAAAGTGCGCTAAAATGATCAGTACAAAACGAAAAAATTGGATTTTAGTGAACTTTTTTGCGTACACTAACATTTTTTTAGTGTACGCGAGATTTTTAATTTGTTGTTGTTTGTAATAATATAAATATTTCGCCTATTATGAATAATAATAATAAATGTTGTTTAGTGAAATGCAAATAAATGTTCTATATATTCTAAAAATTATTATTTTTCTATTTGTAGTATTTTTGAAAAATTTTATCATACCTACTTAAAGTGTTCAAAATGACTCAGCTAGACTTTTGCATGTTTTAAAAAAAAACTACCTGAGAATAAATGTAAAATTTCAACACTTGAAAGAAAATGTTGTGAATTTTTTTTATTGTAAAAGGATAGTCAAAATTTCAACAGGTAAAAAAGAACATTATGGAAATTTTACACATTAAAAGGTATGCAAATTTTTTTGTGACCGATTGGCGAAACAGTGTAAAATAAAAAAAATGGATTTGTGAAGCAACAGGTACCGGAATTATCTAATGATGGCACTTCCTAAAAAACCCATATAAACTTGTGCAAAAAAAAAAAAAATAAGTATATAAATCCCCGTACAAACCACACTTCAAAATGCCGCGAATTGCATAATATATACTAAAGGGCTGCACAAGCATAAGAAAAATGTCTTATAAGCAATCACGTAAATTTCAAGTAGTGTGTGTATAGAACACTCTCATTTTCAAACACATACTTCCAAACACAAATGTTTTGCTTTGCTATCAAAATATAGAATAAGGGAACAAAAGTGTTTTAGATTCTAAAATTTAGAACAACATTGAAGCAAAACAAAACTGAACTAGAACAAAAATGAAATAGAATATCAAAACTGAAGTAGAACATTCAAAACATGCTTGAAGTTTTTGATAGCAGAATTAGGCTAAAGAGAAACTACAATCATTTTCGTTTTTCTCAATATGAGTGTTGTCAACTTTAAGATTTGAAAACGCATAAAAATGGAGAAAAAAAACATTATAATATCTGTTTTATTTAAAATATTAATTGAATTACTTTTTCAAAACAAATTCAATAGTTTTATATTAAAAATATAATAGTAAAATTGTCTTTTACATTTCGGGGTTTTCAGAAAAACGAATAGTAATGAAACTTAACAAAAATAAAAATACAACAAATTTGCATGTATTCGATCATACCAGATAAATTTTTTTCACAAGTTCTATACAAAAGTTTTTAAAAAGAGTTCAGCGATTGATAGTAAGGATTTAAAATTAATAATACGTGGCAGTATTTATCTTTTTATGAAAATATGTTTTAAAAATTTATTTTTTATCAGAAGTATCATATTTTCGTATTAAAAACAACCTGTAATGAAAAAACAAATTTGTGTATTTACATATCATTTTTGCACATTTTTTTTTTAAATTCTGTTTAAAACTTTTTAAAATGAGACCAAAAATTTTTTTCTATGATAGTTGTTAACTTTAAAATTTTAAAGCACTAAAATTTAATCGCAAAAAACCGATTGTTTTTTTTTTTTTGGTTAATTGAGTTGGTTTACGCTTCAAATATCATTTTATTTAATTTCGAGCTAAGCCGAGTTAACAATTTTATTATTATTTATTAGCACAGAATTTTAAAAGGAGCATTTCAAAATGTTACTATTATATAAAAACTTAACTAATTCAAATAGCTTAAATATATAAATAGCATATGCGTACAAAAATTGCTTGTATAAAAGTATTTTCTTTCAACAGCCTTAAATCGCATTATTTAACAACACTGCTTTATTATCGTGAGCATTTTTGTATATGTTCTAGTGCACTCGATGTTTCTACTATGATTTACAGTTTTTTTACTTCATTTTCGCCTTTTGTTTTAAAGTTCTACCAAAGACTATAAATATACTAAGATGTTTCACTGCCGTACATTCTACATCCAGTGCATATTTTGTCGATGGACGTACTGCTACTGCCACTTTAAGAGTAAAATCACAAAGAGAGATTATTATTCTCAGCAAACTTGTTGCTCTCATCTCACATTAATTCATTTGTATATACGTGCATACGAATGTGTATATATTTACATTATAAAATATTCAACGTAAACCAATGTTACCGACTGTGTATTTGTATGGTAACCAGTGTTGCCGCTTTGGTCCAATCGGACCAAACTTGGTAGTTTTTCGTTTTTAAAAAACAGTTTGGTAGTTTGGTTGGTTTGTTGAATTTTTTTAAATTTTTGGTAGGTTTTTCGCCTGTAGCTATTTTTTAGCATAGTAAATTTTTCATCTTAAAAATTCAGAACATAAAATAAAAAAAATTGTAACTTTTAATAAAATAAACAATAACTTTGATAGTGTTACCACTATTTTCAAAAACTGGATGTACTAAAAAACATTTCTGCTTATTTGCATAGATATGATTGAAGCTATAACCATCTCTGGTTTAAGAAATGCGAACTATTTTATGAAATTGAAATTAACAATATTTTTAAGTGAAGGTTTATTTTCAAGTGTATGTATTAAAAAATTAATAGACAAAATGGAAAAGTAATTAAACTTTATTAATTCTAAATATGTATCTATTAATTACATAAATATTTACTAATATTGCATGTATGTTTTTTAAGATTTTTATAAAAAACTCCAAAATTAAATGAAAAAAATATAATAATAGAACCACTCTTAAAATTTTTGTTTTAAAACATTTTAAAATAATATAATACTCTTAGTGAACTTTGTAAAGAAACAGTCAAAAGAAAATTTAGAACCGAATGGTTGAGCGAATTTGATTGGCTCCAGGAAAGGGATGGGTGTTAATTCTGCATAGTATGCTCTAAAACTATTTTAAAACCAACGAATTATATGTGAAATTTTTTGTATTTTTAATTCCTTTTGTTTTTTTTATCTGTATACATTTTGTATACACATACATACATCCGTTATTTTAAATGAAATATTGCTTTTATGTTGTTATTTTATGTATATTTTTATGTTTTTTATAAAAATTGGAATTTTTTATTATATTACTATATAAGCCAAAATAAAAATTTTGATTTTATTGAAGAATTGTATTTTAAAATTTTTGGTAGGCTGTTAACGATTTTGGTAGGATTTTTGAAAATAATTGGTAGGAAGTAAATTCCTTGTGTGGCAACGCTGATGGTAACAACATGTGTTTTGTTGTTGTATAAGAGAAATAACATCGATTTACACCGAATATTAAATTCATTTATTATCAATATGCAAATTTATTATTCGGAACCTTTTCGATTTTAATTTACTTTACTTTTTTAGTTACTGAATGTTTGCTGTGTTTTTGTATACTGTCTTTTTGTTCCCGGCTTTTTCTCTTATTGATTCAATAGAGTTCTTATTTAATCGATTTGGCTTTTGATATAAGACTTTCAAGTTTTCTATACAAAATTTGGGTAAAATCCACTAATGAGCTAAAATAGCAGTAGTGAAATGGCCATATGAATACACTTTCTACGCAGTAATATTTTCAATTTCTACTTTTGAATAAAAAATGTTTCATGAGAATATCATGAAATATTTATATTTGAAGCAATCAAGCACGAATAAAGTAAATTAAATTCATTTATTATCTAAATTTAATTACTACATACATATAAACTAAATACCACAATTATTAACATTAATGAATTTGTTTTAATAACATTTATTAACATTAATTTTTTTATGTTTTATCACTATTCTAAGAAGAATACTAGTTTAGCGTCTCAGTTGTAGTGAACATAATGCTTGAATCTTATATATAAAAATGGTGTAAAAAATGTATAGTAATTCATAAAATGAGAACAGCTGTGCCGATTTCTGTAGCATTTTTTTTAGTTGTTCGTATTTTCAAGTAGAAGGTTTTTACGGAAAAAATTTTTTGAAAATCCCTCCAGAAAAGTTGGAAAATTGAAAAAATCAATAAATTGGTGATTTTAATAATTTGCTCGGGATAATTAGCACAATATTTTTTAAAGATAATAAATTTGATTTAAAATTCCCGTAATTTAATTTTAATTATTAAAGGCCAGGATTCACTATCATACACAATCGTCCGACTTAATCACACAAAAATCTGACAGAATTCTGTCCTACTTTAAAAATCGTTCCAAAATGGTGTCGTATATGCCACGCTATAATACAAAAAAGATGCAAAAACATATGGTTTTAATATTTTGTTGTTTTTTCTCCTTATCATCTTAAAAAAATCAACCCTGATCGCATAGAGAAAAATATTTTATGAATTATTTCAAAAGATTATAAAATCGTACAGATCTGTCAAAAACTCTGTCACACACATACAATTTTAATCCACACTATCATACTTTTTGAGCACACTTGAAATTTTTGACAGATCGTACGACTGAGTATGATAGTGAATCCTGGCCTTAACTTGCAAGTGCCCATATAAAAGGCATAAATAAATTATCGTGGTGTGTTGTGATATTTTATTTGTTGTCTTAATTTTACTTATACTAATGTTGCTAAGAAAGCATTGCTCATGGGAAACACATGAGTGCAAAGTAACAAGTACTTGGAAAGTCTCAATTTTAAAGCGCAAGTAATTTATTTTGTTTGGTAATTTATATATATAAATTTAGCTATCAAATTCTTATTGAGGTTTATATATATTGAACCTATATGCAGGCTAAATATACTTAACAAAATATTTAATAATAAATATACATAAATAAGTGCCTTATTTTATTACCATTGTTTGAAATTTCTTAAAACACATATTAAGTATCCACAAGAATAAATTCTAAAAAAAATTACTACATAATTTAGAGTATGATTACTTCGGTGCGATTACGCATATTTTTAAAAATACACAAATAAAAATGTATAGTTACCCTACAATAACAAGAGCAGTCATATAGTTTCGTTTTTAAGCTTATTTTACAAACAATTTTTAAATAAGTAGGAAAAATAGAATTCAAAAATAAAATTTTATGAAGCACATTCCTCCTTATATGTAGATATGAAAGTATGTATGTACGTTTCTATATGTTAAATGTGTGTTTTTGTCTCTCAATACTTTACTTTAACAAAACATTTCTTATGAACATCCACACACATTTTTAAACGCATGTGTGTATGAATCTGTCTTGTTTACAAAACTAATATTGTGCTCTCTTGAGTTTTGGTTGCGCTCACAGAAATTTCTTCCCTCTTATCTCTTACCCCCGCTACCATGAAACTGCTCATAATTTTTGATTTTTTAAATGTTCAGAGTGCAACATCTTTATAAATTTATTGTCTTTGGTTCTACTCTGTTTTAAAACACATGCACTAACAAAGCTGTAAAGAGAAACTTTTCAAATGGTGCTTGTTTTGTTTTAGTGAGAGCCATGTTTTGTTATGCTTGGTTTGATATTTATATTTACACTGAAATTCTGTGTTTGGAAGTAGTGTACACTAGAACATAGAACTTTCAAAACATTTTGTGCAGCTCTTTAATATATACCTTGCTAATGGCTAAAACGAAGTATATTGCAACAACGACAACTGTAATAATAAAACATTATCCAAGCACACCGGAAATCTGGAAAGGCATTTAAAGGTATGCCATCTCAAATTGTATGCTGAGTATATCCAGAAGAAGTGTGCTTCGAAAGCTGTTTCAAAAACATTGAAAACTACAGTGAGAGTAAGTGATGTAAATCGAAATAACATCGAACAAGCGGTTGTAGAACTATTAACCAAAAATCGAAGACCATTACATATGGCGGAAGATCGTGCCTTCAAAGTGCTTGTCCAACCTGTTTTCGATGCTTTGGGTATAACCGTGAATGAGCATAATGTCATTGAAAAAATAATCGCATTTTCTAATAATATAAAAGAAGAAATTATTGGAGATTTGAACAAAAAATTAATATCACTGAAAATTGATGCAGCTACAAGACAAGACTTAAGTGATCTTGGAGTAAATGTGCAGTACATTAAAAACAAATGTATTCATATAAAGACATTGGCGGTCAAGGAGCTAAAAGCAAGCCACACAGGCGAATATTTAAAAGCCATTATTCTGGGTGTTCTTCAGGACTATAATATTGATTTGAAACAAATTATTTCCATCACCACCGACAATGGCGCCAATATGATTAAAGCTGTAAAAAACCTTAACAATGAATTACAGACTTTTCTGGATGAAGACGAAGTCACAGTAGAAGAACATAATGGTGACAATCAATTTGACTCAAAAATTGAAGAACTTAGAATGAAGTTTACATCAATGGATATAATTGGTGTACGTTGCAATGCTCACACAATCCAGCTTTGTGTGCACGATGTAATAACAACACCATACATAAAGATGAAATTAGACTTTTGCAGATCAATTGTAAAAAAACAGCGAACTCAAAATTATTTTAATATTTTAAAAAGCAGCAATTCAAAAAAACCGACCCTTGACTGTGCAACAAGATGGAATTCTACATTCGACATGCTTGCTCGCCTATTGGAAATTCAGGAAATAACTGGTATGTTAAGCACTAAAAACCAAAATTTACATATTAGTGATGAGGATTGGATATTCATCAAACATTTTGTTGAAGTATTTAAACCAATGTATGAAGCCACGAAAAAAATTCAATGTGAGCAACAATGTTTAAGTCAACTCTATATAGTTATTATGGATATTCGTTTTCAACTGGAAAATGTGCAGCCTAACAATTTAACGATGATTCTAATAGAGTCCATCAATGAAAGAAAAGCTAAAATGTTCGATAATGAATTGTTTACTGCAGCAATTTACCTAGGCCCACGCATTAGAGTTTGCTTGGAGTTAGAACAAAAGGAAAAAGCAAAAGAGTATATAATAGCTCTTTACAAACGTAAAATTGTAATTGAGAAAATTGTATTTGAGGACCTAAGTAGCAATTTAAGAACTGAAGCTTTAGATGTTCCTCGAATGAGTGGCAGTGCAAAATCCTTCGCCGATTATTTGCAGATGCTTGTACAATCCAAAGCAGTTCGTCTTATCTTTCTGACCTGGAAAACGCTTTTATGATGTATGAGCGGGAGTCAAGGCTTCCGCTGAACTGCAATATTTTGGAATACTGGCATAACAAAAATAACATTCTTTCAGGTTTAGCTGAAATAATATTGGCAGTACCTTCTACTCAAGTAAGCGTGGAACGCTTATTTTCATCTCTCAAATTTATTTTATCAGATCAGAGAAACAGATTAACGGCAACTAATGTCGAACATATACTAATGGTGAAAGCCAATGGAAAGTTTAATTATGAAAATTAAAATCTATTAATAATTTTATTTAATTTTTTTATTTATTTATTTATTCAAACAATATGCAATAAATATCCTTCAAGGCCACAACACTTATATTACATAACAGCAATAAAATCTAAGTATACTAAGTGACAAAGAATATCATAATACAATTATAGAATACAGTTACGAGCTCCCCAGCTGAAATTAATTAAAAGGATAGCAATTTGAGCATAGTAATATATAGTATAGTATTTACTTATCCATACATATGTATACATATATTAGTGTATATATGTATGTATATACCTTAATATATTATTTATAACTTTTTTGATATAATAAATTGTAAGCATATTTAGATTGAAAATTAAAAACTTTCTTTATTGGGAAATAAATTGATATACAAAAGCCAAATATACTGTTTTTAATGTTTAATAGTATATAATTGGAAAATACAGGGTCTTTCATTTCGCTCTTTTTTGCTGCTTGCGCAAAAAAAGAACGAATTAATCCCTTTAATTCTTAATTAACCCTTAATACTCATCATAAAAAATTGAAATTGATTTCCTAAATGTCTCTTTTTTTAATCTTTATTTAAAAATACTACAAATAAAAAAAATAATTTTTAGAATATATAGGACATTTATTTGCATTTCACTAAACGACATTTGTTATAATTCATAATAGGCGAAATATTTCTATTATTACAAACAACAATAAATAAAAAACCTCGCGTACACTAAAAAAATGTTAGTGTACGCAAAAAAGTTCACTAAAACGCAATTTTTTCGTTTTGTACTGATCATTTTAGCGTACTTTGTACACAAACACTAAAGGCGAGTTCACCGGCAAAAATTTTGTTCCGAAACATTTTTTTTTTTATATGTAGTTTGACATTTTATTTTTTGAGAGAGAGAGAAACTACATATAAAAAAAAAATGTTTCGGAACAAAATTTTTGCCGGTGAACTCGCCTTAAGAAATAGTGTTTGTGAACTTTGTTCAGTACGTTTTGTTAGAGTTTGTGTACATGTTCGTAAACACTTAAAGAGAAACGAAGTGTTTTGTTCTTGTTGTAGTGAATGTGTTTGCGTTCTTTGTATATGACCAGCGTTGCCGCTTTGGTCCAATCGGACCAAACTTGGTAGTTTTTTGTTTTTAAAAAACAGTTTGGTAGTTTGGTTGGTTTGTTGAATTTTTTTAAATTTTTGCTAGGTTTTCCTTCTGTAGCAATTTTTTAGCAATAGTAAATTTTTTACCTTAAAAATTCAGAACATAAAATAAAAAAATGTAACTTTGAATTAAATAAACAATAACTGTGAATAGTTTTACCACTGTTTTCAAAAACTGTTTTAGGTGTAATAAAAACATCTCTACTTTTTTGCGTAAAGATGATTAAAGCTGTAGCCATCTCTGGTTTAAGAAACGCGAACAATATTATGAAATTGAAGTTAACAATATTTTTGAGTAAAGGATTATTTACAAGTGTTTGTATTAAAAAAATTAGCAGACAAAATGGAAGAGTAAGTAAACTTTTTTAATTGTATATATGTACCTATTAATTACATAAATATTTACTTATATTGCATGTAAAGAAACAGTAAGAAAAAAAATTAGAACCGAATGGTTGAGCGAATTTGATTGGCTCTAGGAAAGGGATGGGTGTTCATTCTGCATAGTATGCTCTAAAACTATTTTAAATCATAACATCCATCTTAAAAATCACCAAAAGATAAATTTCCACCTCAACAATTACGGAAAAAACCGAGTATAACAGAGTTTATGTGCAAGAAACGCATTTTTAAATTTTTGGTAGGCTGTGAACGATTTTGGTAGGATTTTTGAAAATTATTGGTAGGAAGTCAATTTCTTGTGTGGCAACGCTGTATATGACGATCAGTACAGTATATAAACGTTGCGTACTTTAGAGTTTTTTTTCGAACACTGCATAGGAGAACAGATATGTTACTCTTATTCTCTCTTTACTCATTCGCATCCATCCAAAGAGAAAAAGTAACAATATCAACTTTATCAGAAACAAAAAAGTACTCATCTTTACGCACTCATAGGAGTAAAGGCTGGTTCACCGGCAAAAATTTTGTTCCGAAACATTTTTTTTTATATGTAGTTTCTCTCTCTCTCTCAAAAAATAAAATGTCAAACTACATATAAAAAAAAAATGTTTCGGAACAAAATTTTTGCCGGTGAACCAGCTTTAAACACACAAAAACTGATATAAACAGATATATCTGTGCACGTCTTTACTTTGTCTTTGTCATACTTATGAGTATTAGCAAAGACTATAAAATTTATATGATATATGATTTGTTTTGTATTATTTCTGCATCTGGTATTGAAAATATGTTGGAAACATTTAATAGTTTCAATAGTTGTATAAAATTTACAATAGAAATAGAAAATGATTTTAAATTACCCTATTTAGATACGTCAGTAATAAGGAGAGGGAATAAACTAAAAATGGATTGGTACCAAAAGCCAACAGCTTCCGGGAGAATTATTAATTATTATTCAAAGCATAACAAAAGAATAATTATTAATACGGGAAAAAATTTGATAGAAAAAGTACTTAAGCTAAGTGATAAGGAATTTCACAAAAGCAATAAAGATAAAGTTAAAAAGACATTAATTGATAATAATTTTCCAATGAGAGTGATAAATAGTTTGTTTAAACAGTTAAGGTTTAGAAGAGCAAATAATACAAGAGATGTTAAAGAAACTAAAGTTTATAAGTCTTTAATTTATGTACCAGAAATAGCAGAAAGGATTGAAAAATCAAAAATTTTTGATGGAGATAAATATAAAATGGCATACAAAACTTATAATACTTTAAATAGATTATTTAGTAAACCAAAAGATAAGATTAAAAAATGGGACATGTCAAATGTAGTTTACAAAATACCTTGTAAGGGTAATGATAGTGAGAATTGTAATAAGGAATATGTAGGTACGACAAAAAATAAACTAAAAACTAGAATAGCTGGACATAAGTCTGATCAAAGATACAGGGACGTTAATAATTCACAAAAAACTGCATTATCTTCCCATTGTGCCAGATTTGATCATTATCCTAACTTTGAAGATGCATCTGTTTTAAATATAGAAAATAATTATAAGCGTCGGTATATGTTAGAGATGTTACAAATAATTAAAATACCAGCAACAAAAAGAATAAACTTTAAGGCTGATACTGATAATGTTGCGCAATGTTATAGACATTTAGTGCATAAAAAATAATTAACGTTTGAGAGTATATGATTGCTTGTAACATTTTTATCGTGAAAGTTTATGTTAATGTATTTGTATTAAGTTTTTTAAAATTTTTAAATAATTAAAATGTTTTCTGTTTTTTAAATTTTTATAAGAATGTAAATGTTTAAAATTTTTTGAGTTATTTTACTTGAATGTTTGTTGAGTTTTAAATTTATAAGAATTTAAATTTTAAATATTTGAGTTTTTTGTCGTTTGGTTTTTGATTTTTCTGTTTTTGTTTGAAAAAATAATTTCATTTTAATTTTGTTATTTTAAAAAAAGAAAATCTAATTTTTTGTTTCCTGTTTCCTGATGATGCCACCCAAAGGTGAGGCGAAATATAAATAAAAATTTTTATTATTTATAAAACTGACCTAGTTTTTGTATTTACTTTACTGTTTGAACAAAAAATTTTAGTTTATTTAAAATGTTTGTGAGAAGTTTCCTGAAGAGCTAAGTAAACGGTAGCGAAATGGCCATAGAGAAGTGTTTTTACCTTCAATAATCAAAATCGGTGATTTTAATAATTTGTTCGGAATAATAATATTTTAAGGATTAAAATTAATTTTTTTGTACGAAATTTTGGGTGAAATTATTTCTTAATGACTTTCCAAATGAAAAATAGAAAGTTCTTGGTGTAAAACATGGAAAATTGCGAAAAATGCGATATTTCAACGATTTTCTAGCTATTAATGCAGAATAATAGATATAATAAAACTTGACAAATGCTGACATATACATCGGAAATGTATATCAGTTCTAATAACTATAAAAACACGCACAAAGGTCTTATAAATACTATTTTGTAAAAACAGCAGCTAAAAACATAAAAAAATATATTACGAAGCAATATGCATAATGTACTAAAATTATTATGTCTGGTTTGACGAGAATAACTCTTGTCACAAAAACAGGTTGGAAGTTCCGAATTTGCTTGTAATTATGTTGCTAAGAAAGCATTGCTCATGGGAAACACATGAGTGTAAAGCAACAAGTACTGGGAAAGTCTAAATTTTAAAGCGCCAGTAATTTATTTTGTTTGGCAATTTTAATTTATAAATTTAGCTATTAAATTCATATTGAGGTTTATATAGTGAGGTTTATATATATTATACCTATATGCAGGTTAGATAAACTTAACAAAAAATTTAATAATAAATATACATAAATAAGTGCCTTATTTTATTACCATTGTTTGAAATTTCTTAAAAAACATATTAAGTATCCACAAGATTATATGCTAAAAAATTAGCGGGGGTAAGGGCAGCGTTGCCACACAAGAAATTTACTTCCTACCAATAATTTTCAAAAATCCTACCAAAATCGTTCACAGCCTACCAAAAATTTAAAAATGCATTTCTTGCATATAAACTCTGTTATACTCACTTGGTTTTTTTTCTTGTAATTGTTGAGATGGAAGTTTGTCTTTTGGTGATTTTCAGATGGTGTTATGATTTAAAATAGTTTTAGAGAATACTATGCAGGAGGAACACCCAGCCCTTTCCTTGCGCCAATCAAATTCTTTGGACTGTTTCTTTACATGCAATATTAGTAAATATTTGAAAATTAACCTTCACTCAAAAGTATTGTTAATTTCAATTTCATAATATTGTTCGCGTTTCTTAAACCAGAGATGGTTATAGCTTTAATCATCTCTATGCAAAAAAGCAGAGATGTTTTTTATTGCACCTAAAACAGTTTTTGAAAACAGTGGTAACACTATTCAAAGTTATTGTTTATTTAATTCAAAGTTACATTTCTTTTTATTTTATGTTCTGAAATTTTAAGGTGAACAATTTACTATTGCTAAAAAATTGCTAGAGGAGGAAAACCTACCAAAAATTAAAAAAAATGCAACAAACCAACCAAACTGTTTTTTAAAAACGAAAAACTACCAAGATTGGTCCGATTGGACCAAAGCGGCAACGCTGGGTAAGAGATAAGAGGGAAAAAATTTCTGTGAGCGCAACCAAAACTCAAGAGAGCACAATATTAGTTTGTAAACAAGACAGATTCATACACACATGCGTTTAAAAATGTGTGTGGATGTTCATAAGAAATGTTTTGTTAAAGGAAAGTATTGAGAGACAAAAACACACATTTAACATATAGAAACGTACATACATACTTTCATATCTACATATAAAGAAGAATGTGCTTCATAAAATTTAATTTCTGAATTCTATTTTTCCTACTTATTTAAAAATTGTTTGTAAAATAAGCTTAAAAACGAAACTACATGACTGCTCTTGTTATTGTAGGGTAACTATAAATTTTTATTTGTGTATTTTTAAAAATATGCATAATCGCACCGAACTTATCATACCCTAAATTACGTAGTAATTTTTTAGCATATAATCTTGTGGATACTTAATATGTTTTTTAAGAAATTTCAAACAATGGTAATAAAATAAGGCACTTATTTATGTATATTTATTATTAAATTTTTTGTTAAGTTTATCTAACCTGCATATAGGTATAATATATATAAACCTCACTATATAAACCTCAATATGAATTTAATAGCTAAATTTATAAATTAAAATTGCCAAACAAAATAAATTACTGGCGCTTTAAAATTTAGACTTTCCCAGTACTTGTTGCTTTACACTCATGTGTTTCCCATGAGCAATGCTTTCTTAGCAACATAATTACAAGCAAATTCGGAACTTCCAACCTGTTTTTGTGACAAGAGTTATTCTCGTCAAACCAGACATAATAATTTTAGTACATTATGCACATTGCTTCGTAATATATTTTTTATGTTTTTAGCTGCTGTTTTTACAAAATAGTATTTATAAGACCTTTATGCGTGTTTTTATAGTTATTAGAACGGATATACATTTCCGATGTATATGTCAGCATTTGTCAAGTTTTATTATATCTATTATTCTGCATTAATAGCTAGAAAATCGTTGAAATATCGCATTTTTCGCAATTTTCCATGTTTTACACCAAGAACTTTCTATTTTTCATTTGGAAAGCCATTAAGAAATAATTTCACCCAAAATTTCGTACAAAAAATTTTTTTTTAATCCTTAAAATATTATTATTCCGAACAAATTATTAAAATCACCGATTTTGATTATTGAAGGTAAAAGCACTTCTCTATGGCCATTTCGCTACCGTTTACTTAGCTCTTCAGGAAACTTCTCACAAACATTTTAAATAAACTAAAATTTTTTGTTCAAACAATAAAGTAAATACAAAAACCAAAGTTTAAGCAAAAACATCAATTATCAACACTGAGGGCAAATTACGGCATTCGATATCGATCGAAATTTACATTTAAATTCTATTTAAATTTCGATCGATATCGAGTGTCGTAATTTGCCACCTGATTTTATTTTTCTTTCTACACTCTATAAGGCTGACTTTTTTTCGGCTCTTCTATCCATTTAAAAGATGATGAAAAAGAAAATTAAGACAACAAATGAAATATCACAACACACTACATTAATTTTTTTATGCTTTTTTATGGGCACTTGCAAGTTAATAATTAAAATTAAATTACGGGAATTTTAAATTGAATTTATTATCTTTAAAAAATATTGTGCTAATTATCCCGAACAAATTATTAAAATCACCAATTTTTTTATTTTTCAAATTTTCCGACTTTTCTGGAGGGATTTTCAAAAATTTTCTTCCGTAAAAACCTTCTACTTGAAAATACGAACAACTGACAAAAAATGTTACAGAAATCGGCATTACTATACATTTTATGAATTACTATATAAAGTATATTCATATGGCCACTACTGCTATAATAAGAACTCTATTTAATCAATAAAAGAAAAAGACAGGAACAAAAAGACAGTATACAAAAACACAGCAAACATTCAGTAACTAAAAAAGTAAAGTAATAAAATAATATATTTTCATATTGATAATAAATGAATTTAATATTCGGTGTAAATCGATGTTATTTCTTTTATACACCAACAAAACACATATTGTTACCATTCAAATACACAATCGGTAACATTGGTTTACGTTGGATATTTTATAATGTAAATATATACACATTCGTATGTACGTATATACAAATAAATTAATGTGAGATGAGAGTAACAAGTTTGCTGAGAATAATAATCTCTCTTTGTGATTTTACTCTTAAAGTGGCAGTAGCAGTACGTCCATCGACAAGAATTTTAGTTTTGTGAGAGTTTGTTCTGAAACGATTCACCCACTTCGAACAATTTTTCTGGAAAAACAAAGCTACCATATGAAACATATGTGTAAGCGAGATGTGTTACTTTACAAGCAGGCAGCACTGTGATAGAAAATTAAAATCACTGAATGCCGTTTTATTATAAATAAATTCTAAATTAAAAAAAATTTCATAATTAAATCAAAAAATGAGGTAAAAAAAAAATTGAGGTAAAAAGTCATGCAAGCATTCTCTACCCGGCTTTTTCATTTCTGAAATAAGCTTCAAGGCAAGGGATTCATTCGTTGAGATCCATGACACAATTTTTTAAACTTATTCAGCCTTATGCAAAAAAAAGACTAACGTCAACTTTAAAGTTCACACTAGTTAACTGACACATTAAGCCTAACAAACGTATGGTAAAAAATGGTATCCTAAAACACTACTTTAACTAATGTATGCTGCAATACATTTTAAACGTTAATACTGGCAACACCATTCACTTTTTATAGTTAATGATACATAAACACGAATATTTATTCGTTCGGGTAGTCAAATCTATTGAAATAGTTTTATATTATTGTAAAATAAAATAACTTTTTTTTAATGAAGGAATAAATTAATGTTTTTAATACATGAAAAACAAAAATTCAATGCATTAACAATAATGTAAAACATTTAACACAACACTTTTTTGTTAGGATTGATACCAATTATTTGAATAACGAGCTTTCTTACGAGCTTTGTTTACTTTTGTTGATTATATGCACATCACTATAGGATTTTGTTAATTTATGTTATTTTTTATGTGATTTTCAGTAATTTTATGATATTTTGTTATTCTTTTAAGTGATTTTAAGGAAATTTTTGATAATTTTAAAACTTATAAAATATTATGAATAAAAAAGAAGAGTGCAAAAGTAAAAGATGGGAAAATTCAGTCGAGGAAGACAAATTTAGTATATATTTTCTCTCTATTAACTATAATTTATTTTAAATGCATTTTTATCTTATTTACATGTTGCTGAAGGCATTAATAAAAGAAAAGGTAAAAATCATTGAGAACAAAAAACACGGATGTTAATACAAATCATTCCAAAAAAAAGGCTTGGATGAATGTAAGACATGGCCGATTATATCCCGATATTTGAATTATGCGTTCTAAATAAAATATTACAATATTAAAACTAGTTTTTCCATAAAATCAAAATTAATTTTACCAATTCTGCTCACTAAATTTTTTAATTTTGTTTTTTAATCAACACATTTTTTTTTCGTTTTATTAAAAACTTATTTCCGCAAAATTTTTCTTCACAATATGTAACCAAAAAATAAATATCAAAAACATCACTTTAAAGTAAGGGGTTACCTACTTTAAAAATTTTAAAGTTAACGTAGAAGTTACCACACGTTTGTTAAGCTAATAATCGTTTTTGGATGAAACTTTAAGGAATTTTGCCTAACAACGAGTTTAAAGCAGCGTTAACTTTTTTTTGTATAAGACCGATTTTCTTTTATTTTGTGTTTTATTATAAATATACCAGGCAAATTAAGGCACGTAATCTTAAGAACAAAACAAATTTTAAAAATAATTATTGAATATCAATGCAAACAAAGAACGAAAAAGTATGTAAAATATATTTTTTGCTTGAATGATTTTTATCACATTAATTAATGAAGTGGCAGCTCAGTTAAATTTTCTTTGAAAAAAAGTAGTTGGCAGCACAGTTTCTTTGTTTCGGAACAAAAATTAAAATTAAACCAATTCAAGCTGAAATTGTTCCGAAGTGAGTTTACTCTCTTTCTCTCTCTCTCTCTCAAAAAATAAAACGTCAAACTACATCAGTGATGCGCAAAATATAAAATGTATTTGTATTGGTGAGAAATGTAAAGTTACACTATGAGAAAAGTTGTTTAATAAAAAAACGGTGTTAGTAACATTATAAAATACTGCACATACGCAAATAATATAAATTTAAAGTACTTTCAATTTAAGTTAAAAAATTTTAGTTAAAAAAAAGTTAGCAGAATTATGTTATAAAATAATTTTCATCTCTTAAACGAAAAAAATTGATTAATGAAAAAAAGGCTGTTACTTGGTAACATTACAAGATAGAGCACATAAGCAAATAAATTAAAGTTTAATTTAAATTCAAGTAAAAATTCTAATTCTTAAATGTAACAGTAAAAAACTAAAGTATTTTAAATACAAGTGAAAATTCTTATTAAAAAAATCTCATAAAAATTATATATGAAATTTTCTGATTTCATGTTTTTTTTTGCAATTTCAAATGAGCATAATATTTTTTAAGTTAACCGAGTTATCTTTGTTCCTTCGTATTTCGAAGTTCTAAATTCAATTTATTTTAAATATCGGCTAAATCAGTTAAAATTGCAAGATCTAAGATGAATTCATTTTTATTTCTTTAATATTAAATGTATTATGAAAAGTTCCAAAATGCCTTTTTAAAATATCCTCTCTCTTTTTTTTAATGTTTTATAACATAAAAGGCATTGCATACCGCCAAAAGCATTTTCAATCCTAAAGTATTTTTGAAGTGCCATACTTCGCTTTTTTGCTGTAAAAAATTAAACATTTTTTCTTTCAGTGCGTCAAAAGAAAAAATTCATACATCCGCGCACATGTGCATTCGTCGATGTTAAATCGACGACTAAACAAAAGAGCATAAGAATGTGTGTAAATTATTTTTCCACAATTGTGGTATGGCTTGCGCATCACTGAACTACATATAAAAAAAAATGTTTCGGAACAAAATTTTTGCCGGTGAACCAGCCTTTAGTATATTTATAGTCTTTGGTATTAGGTAGTTATAAGTATGGGTATGGCAGCAGAGACCTGCGCCGAGGGGTTTTGATCGGCGGCGGCGGCAGTAAGCCGGCTATTAGCCAAAGTTTTAACAGCTAGCCTTTTTTTGCACGGCTCATACAAATAATCGGCTAGAATGAACCACAAAAATTTATTTAAATAAGTAAAAAAAATCAAAAATTATAGAACACAAATAAGGTTATTTGTTCATTAATTAAAGAATTTAAATTAAACTTTTTGCACTGGAAAAAGCTTCTTCTTAGCATATAGGTAACAAACTACAATATTCATTTAAATTAAAAAAAAAAATTTTTGTTCGTTCTTTGGAATTAGGTAGTAGTGCCTTAATATATTTAACTTTAATAAGAAATACATACATACATTGTTAACAATAATTAAATTTTTTCCGAGACTACCCAGTTAGCATTTGGAAGATTTTTTTTACAAAAATCACTAAAGTGAGTCTTTTAAGACCCAAGATGACATAAAACTGATTAATCAATTGTGCGTTTAAACAGAGACTCGAATATAATTCTGACAAAGTCATAGAAAGCAACTTGTTTAAAAATAAAAAGTACAGAAGCAAATGCTTGAAATTCGACTGTTTTTAGAATTATTTTAGTCGTAATTAGCGCAGCATTACGATGAAAAAATTATTCAAATATTTTGTTTTTATTTTTTGTAAAAATATGTTATTTCGTAAAGAAAATAAAGATACAAATGTGAAATTATTTTTTTAATTCATTTTTCATTTGAATTAAAAAAAGTTAGAAATAATACTAACGAATGTTATAAAAAAAAGAAGCAAAATGTTATTTGCCATGTTTGACTTTCAAAAATTCAATTAGAAGTGAGCGTATAATATGATATAAAGAAGATACGCATACGGCTAGTAATATGATCAAAAAATGACTCGAATAAAATGTGTATTTAATTATAAGTACGATTGAAAACAGTAACGAAAATGAGTCAAAATCGCAAGTCATAAAGGACTCGTTCAGGAGAGTCGCGGCCAAGGTACCACTTTCTTTCGGCAAAACAATCATTTTGGACTCTTAAATGAGCGCATAAACGATTATTATAATCGTGTAAAAGAGTCAAACAGGACTCGAATATGATCAATAATTCAAGGTGGGTTCAACCCTTACGGCAGTCAAAAAATAAAAATGTTTTTTTCTGTTTAATGGTATAAGTACATATTCACAATAAACGTTAAAACATGCAGCGGCCTTCGTCGGTACTTCTCCTTCATAGCATATTCGCCGGCAAAGGAAAAATAATTAATAAAAATGGCTATATCTATCTCTATTCACCACCTGTATATCTCTCATTTATCCCTTTCCTTAAGAATGTAGTACGGTTACTAGTAATTAATAGGTTATGCCTGAAGTGCTAGTTCTCTATTAAGCCTGGGATATAATTTGGATGTCAAATAATCTGTCAATAAATCAGATACAACATAAATAAAAAAGAAATAATCTTAACAAGAAAAAAAAAATAATTATAAAAAGGAATTCGAAACAGGCATAAAAATGTAAAAGGGGGTAATCTGTTAGCATTCGTTTTCAATATTGTCTACTATCATCACCTAAATTAATACATTCGTAACGCACGTGAAAATAACATCGTATTGCATATATTTAAGATTCTTATTATGGCTGACTTGCTAAACGTCAGTTACTTTGTATTCGAACAATGCATTGTGTTTCATAATGCCGTGGTACCAAATGTTTACAATGCATATCATTCCAAAATATCGCAGACAAGCATTAGAAACGTTGTAACCGAGCAACTAGCGCATCAGTTTCTAAACCGATGCCTTGTTTCACAAATTTATATATGTACAAGATCTAAATACCGCAGCAAAACTGTGTACAATTCATGTTGGAAATCAGCCAATGTGTTAACTTTTAATTATAGCAGGCATAAAATTAGACACTTTCGTTTATAATCTGGCTTATAGTTTTCTCATATAAATTATATATCAGATATAGACCGGTTTATAATATTTTTTTATTCAAAGCTGTTTTATTACATTATTCTGGCAATTCTAGTAAACTAATAAAAGAATTAAATCGTTGTACATATGCTTTATTTTCGCAAAATGTCATGCAAAATAGTTATCAGTCGGTTATTTACTTTCACTTTATTTCAATTTGTCAAACATAAACCGCATACATGACAAAATGTAAATTGTAAACGGTAAGGTTTATGAAATTTGTTATCGTTTAAAATGCTCTACCTTTTCTATAAAAATACTTTGCGTTGTATTAAGACCGGTCTAAGCTTTTATATTTTTTACTTTTTTTAATTGCAGCAGCATGTAAGCATAACCTTTGAAATAAAATAAGGTATTTTTAGACATAAAAAAGTCTAATATAAAAAAATTATTGATATCTTTCTTCTTTTTTTGAATTCTGGGTAAAAGTGGAACTAAACGTCGTGGTTCGGCGCAGGTCTCTGTATGGCAGATACCCAACACATTATCCACTCACAAGTAGTTGCATTCATACTTCCATTTCGTTTATATATTTCAGTTCGATGTGTATAAATAATGTGTGCTTACTGTTGCATTTTGCAGATTTTGGCCTCTTAAATTGCCAAAATCAGATTTGAAGATTTTTGTCCTAAAATCGCAGATTTTTTTTATGATTTGTGTGGCAACTTCTATAAGGTTGATTAATTTTGTTTCTTTGGAAAACGTTTTAAGAAATTAAAAAAATCAACTTAAGCGTAAATCAATTTTAATTTATTTAAAGTAAATCACAGTTCAACTCCTGATTTTCAGAAAAAAAACTAAAGTAAAAACGACCTTTCAAATAAAAAATCCTCATGCATAGATTTTAAAATCTATAGAAGTATTCCAATGCGACGCCTTAAACATAAAATAACATTTAGATGTGTTTTATGACAAATTTATCATACAAATTTTTTCTAAAATATTGCTACGAATAATCAAATCTGTAGTTGTTTCCGTATGAACGTGGTGAATAAGTTAATTCAACAACCACAATTTAGCTGACAAAAGCTGAGCAGCCTCGATGGCTGCGTTGGTAGAGGTGCGTACTGCAAAACAAGGGGTCCTGAGTTCGATACCGCATTCGGACATGCGTGCAACGAAAAAAATAGTAATTGGTGTAATGCAATTAAAACTAATAAACAGCAGTACAAACCTACCGAGAGGCAAAAGACGATTATTGTCTGAAGCCATGGCAGACAATTTAGTGGAGACATCCAATTAAATATACGAGTAACAGATAATTGTCAAGAAACCCTTTATAATAAAAAGTAAGAGCAATAGCGGTTAGCGCAGGAAAGTGTAACAGCATAACAACAGTGTATGGCAGACGTGTGTTGTGGCTACTGGATTAAAGGAGATGACTGGCTAGGATAAAAAATGAGTAGTGGAAATGTCTGTGGATGGTTAAGGTTACTAAACAAGGCATCGAGTAGTTCATGTCTCGCCGGAGTAACACAGTAGTGTAGCGTGGATGACTGCGTTTGTGGTGATAACGCATGTTTAGTAAATACGAGACCAAGGGTTCACAAGACCGATAGGATCAAAAAGTATAGCCAGAGAAAAGCCATAAAGTTCGAAGACAGAATTTAGCCACAGTGGTATTTGCAATCAAAAGAATCCGTACGTTTGTCTTAAAAGGGAAAAACGTAACAATATGTTTCAAATCTGTTTTGATTTTCTATGAATACAGCAGTAAATATTTTATCGACAAAGACGTTGACTATAAGGAGAACATAGTTAAATTTGCAGCAGATGAAGCTGCTGTCATGACAGGCAAAAAACTTTCTGTTGCCCAAATTTCAAAAAGTAAAATATCAGATTTATTATAAAATGCATATGTCACTCACTAGTATTATGTTCGTCGTATGCACAACTTAAACTTCTATCTGCTGAAGTTTAAGCTATTATTTGTGAAACAGTTCAAAACATTATAACTAATTTGATAAAATACAAAGTTTATTAGATTTTAAACCTAAAAAGATTTTACACTAATTCTAAAGGCGTTTGCATTCCGTATAGTCGGTTGTAAGTCACTTATTACAATTATATTGTTTAAAAAATTATTTTTTATTTGCTGTTTGTATCAATCAAATCGAAACTACAATATTCATATTTTATAACCTAAATGATACTAATAAAATATATTTATTTAGCTAAAGTACATTCTTGGTATTAGTAATACTTTTAGTACAATACTCCAAAGCGAAGCGACAAGAAAATCTTACCTAAAATTTTTCCAAAGATTTTTTAAAGAAAATAAAAAACAGTACTTGAACTTTAAGCTTAGAGATTTAAAAGTATTGCATTTTAAAGATTAACTAAATGAAAAATAAATGACTATAGTTAATTTCTGCAAAAACTATTCGAGAGAATATTTAGTAAAGGAAAAGTGATTTTTTGTAGATTTTTTAAATAAAGTGCAGATTTTGCAGATTTTTTCGCGAAATATTGTTGGATTTCGCAGATTTCACACATAAAAGTTCTGGCAACACTGTGTGTGATATGAGTATTGAGTATACTCATACTTGTTTGATAGCAAATAATTAGATGTATGTAAGTATTTTCTGTATTACAAGTATGAGTATACTCAATACTCAAAAATATGAGTAAATAATTAAGTATATCTTCTTTATAAGTTCTTATCGTCATTCTCTGATACCCACATAAATTCTATTTTGGACAATAAGAAAGAACTGTGTTCTAGTGAGAGCGTCATACAGCATAAAATAATCGAAGTGTGTTCCGTATTCTAATACATTGTTACACGTTAAGTTATTTCGTGGCCACAAATATTGTCGGGTTGTTTATTTATGTTGTCAGTAAGTCAATGTACCATTATTTGGTGAAATAAAATAACTTCTGATAAACACGTTGTTATATTTTATCGACAAAGACGTTGACTATAAGGAGAACATAGTTAAATTTGCAGCAGATGAAGCTGCTGTCATGACAGGCAAAAAACATTCTGTTGCCCAAATTTCAAAAAGTAAAATATCAGATTTATTATAAAATGCATATGTCACTCACTAGTATTATGTTCGTCGTATGCACAACTTAAACTTCTATCTGCTGAAGTTTAAGCTAGAGATGTATACAATTATTTGTGAAACAGTTCAAAACATTATAACTAATTTGATAAAATACAAAGTTTATTAGATTTTAAACCTAAAAAGATTTTACACTAATTCTAAAGGCGTTTGCATTCCGTATAGTCGGTTGTAAGTCACTTATTAG